>CM066034.1:339585799-340785799 GCA_033557465.1 Ichthyophis bannanicus | reverse complement strand
GGGAGAACTAGATCTGTTGAAGAACTAGCTCTAGCAGCCACCTGCTCATTCAGATTCTGTGGAATAGCAGATCTGGAGGGGTAGAGCATCGCATTATCTTGGAAAGATAGTTGTGGGTACCGATGAAAACCGGTACAACTCGTCGGTAGAAAGTCGTCCATGCTAGGGATCGATTCCAAACTCGGTATGGAAGGAAGCGAGCCAGCTAGCATGGGAGGTACCGACACCGATGCCGATGTCTATACCGGTACCGGGATCGGTACCGTCGGTGACCCCGATATCTGAAGATTAGTCTGTAATGGCACAATCGGTACCATGGTAACCGAATGTGGCAGACCTTGATCATCGGTGGAATGTCTATGGTACCATCTGAAATCGGTACCGAGATGAGTCGGTACCCAGTCATCCAGACTAGAGATCGATTCTAGACTCTGTAATGAAAGAAGCGAGTCTATCGATGCATGTTGGAAGGGTACCGACGTGGATACCAGCATCGGTATCGGGACTGATGTGGGAAGATCGGTCGGTAATGGCTCTAGCGGCACCGAAGATACCGAGAGCGCTCGACAGCGATCATCGGTGTAGAATGTTTCATCCAGCACCATTGCCGATGCCGGGGTACCGGCACCGCTCAAAGCAGATACCACACTGGGCATGGCTCAGGAGTATTCACCGAGGGAAAAACCCAGGGAACAACCTGAAACCCCGTTGATGCTTTGGAGACAGAAGCCTCCTGCCGGGGTTTGAAAGCCAAAATGTCCTCGGGGGCAAGCCAAAAGGCATCTCTATGAAGGTCATGAGATCTACCACCCGAGGACTGGCTAGTCTTTACAGAGTTTTGTTTGGTTACCTGATCCTGCGAAACAGAAGATGGAGCTGGTACCTTCAGGACTGAGGGGAACGGCGTATCGAGTTGAGCTCGATGTTGAAAACTTCTTGAAGTGCAGGAGAAGTCCAGCGGATTGTGTTCAAGTTCCAAACATGGAAGGCACCAATTATGGGTGTCTAAAAGCAATTTGGTAGTGCCACAGTTAAACACTTTCTAGTGGCTAGAGTTTCCATGAGGGAAATGGAGAGGCCTAGCAGGCTGAATCCTGTCAGGCACCAAATAGGAAAAAAAAATTCCCTACAGAAGGAAAATTTGTAAAAGAAAAGAAAAGAAAAAACACCGGCGGTACCGGTGCGTCGAGGGAAGGTAGACGCAACCACAAGAAAAAACAAAAATAAAGGAAGAATTTTCTGCGGTGACAGGAGGACGTCCTGCCGGCTCCGCGGAAAAAAGAAAACTGAGGAGAGGCAGTTGGGAAAGGCGGGAAGGCAGCACGCAGGCGTGTTGGGATGCTTCCAAAAGCGTTCTGATTGGACGCTTGGGAGCGTTCCCACGCAGACTCCATTGGTACCAACGTACCCATATGTGAAGACTCATTCCTGTTTGTTCCTGGAGATAGCCTTTGCCAGCAGAGAGTCCAGCCTTGCGCCTATGAACTCCAAGTTCTGGGAGGGGAGCAAAGTGGACTTTGCAAAGTTTATGACAAAACCCAAGTGTTGTAGAAGAGAGATAGTTCGGAGGGTGGCTTGCCTGGCCTCCTGGCACGTCTGACAGCCGATGAGCCAGTCGTCCAGATAGGGGAAGACAAAGATACCCTGATTTCTCAGGTAGGCCGCCACCACTGCCAGGCATTTGGTAAAGACCCTGGGGGCGGAGGTGAGGCCGAAAGGCAGCACTCTGTACTGATAATGGTTTCCTCCCACAATGAACCTTAAGTACTTTCTGTGGTCTGGATGAATGAGGATGTGAGTGTATGCATCCTTTAGATCCAAGGAGCATAGCCAATCTCCCTGCTGGAAGTAGGGCAGAAGTGTTCCAAGAATAATTATCTTGAACTTCTCTCTCTCTAGGAACTTGTTGAGATTTCTGAGGTCGAGAATAGGCCTGAGGCCAACGGTTCTCTTTGGCACGAGGAAATACCTGGAGTAGAAACCGTGACCTTGTAGGTGGGGAGGAAGAGGCTCCACCGCCTTGTCTCGCAACAGACCCTGCAGTTCCTGAAGGAGGAGGTCTGTGTGGAGAGGAGGCCTTGGGGGCTCTCCTGGGAAGTAGGGAGGAGGTAACTGATGGAAATGAAGCATATAGCCCTTGTGGACTATGCTTAGGACCCAGCTGTCTCCTGTAATGGGTGGCCACATGTGGGCAAACAGGGTTAGTCAACCTCCTGTGCAGGGATGGGGCAGCAGAGGCGGAGAGGTTATGCCTTGGGAGTTAAAAACCCCCACCCTGCTGAGTGGGAGCAGGAGCTGGAGGCTTGGGGGCCTTCTGCCTACGGGGCCCATGTCCCTGCCCCTTGGCCTGCTGACCCTGTGGGGGAGCTGGGGAGGCCTGGTAAGGAGGGAACTGTTTGTAGGCAGACACCTTCCTCGGGTAAAAGGACGTTTTACCCGAGCCCTTCTTATGAGAAGGGGCAGAAGTCTTTCTGGACAGCCTTGAACTCGTGAGGTGCTCAGTTTCGAGCTGTGCAGCCTTCTTGGCCATGGGCTTGCCAAAAAGGTTCTCACCTGGGCAAGGGACATCGACCAACTTGTCCTGAACCCATGGCTCGAGATCCGATGACTGCAGCCATGCCTGGCGTCGATCTGCGATGCCGGCTGCCACAACACGGGCCGAGGCCTCGAAGCCATCATAGGCGGCTCGGGACACGAACTTAGAGCATTCCCGGATCCCCGAAGACAAGGACTTGAACCTCTGCAAAGCTTCCCTGGAGAGACCAGCAGAGAACCCGGCAAGCTCCTTTGCCAGGTCCCGCAAGTACATGCCCATGTACAGCTGGTAAGACTGGACACGGCAAGCAAGCATCGAGCCCTGGAAGCACTATCTACCAAACGCATCCAGGTTCCGGGCCTCCCTGCCGGGGGGCACCATGGGGTGCATCTTCTGACTTTTCAGACGATGCATGGCCGATTCCACCACCATGGAATGGTGCGGTAGCTGCGCCTTTTGGAAGCCAGGGCTCTTACGCAGTCGATAAATGGAATCAACCCGCTTGCTCAGAACTGGCACCAAGGCCAGTGCCTCCCACATCCAGAAGAGGAGCCGTTCCAGCATCGGAGGAACCGGCACAATAAAAAGCCTCCTTTGGAGGAGAGAGTCATACTGGAGGGCCTCGAGCTCTTCGGCTCGAGGCTCCTCCTCGGGGTCCGCGGGGATTGCCAAAGCAGTGGCCATATCCCGAACGAACTCCGAGAACCAGGTATCCTCCGGAGGGGACCTACTCCAGGGCTCAGACTGCGGTGAGTCCGACGGGACGCACCGAGTCTTGAAGGTATCGGGGGACTCCTCGTCCTCCGTCTCCCAGGCGGACTCGTCCGAAGAGGAGTCAGGCTCCGACCGCGCAGGGGTCGGCAGCACCCGTCCCGACGCCGAAGGCACCGGCGTTGACGCCGAAGGCACCGGCGTCGACGCCCTCGGTCCTGACTGGGATGTCGAGGGTGACCGCGACCGAGGATGACCTCGAGCCTTCATGGTCTCGAGTATCGGCTCGGTCTCCGGGGTCGACTTCGACATCCCGGTGGTCGGGGCAGATGTGCCAGCGAGGCTGGCCATCAGCACCCAATGCTGATCCATGAAGCCAGACAGTCTGCACTGCAAGGCTGTCAACCTGAGACCCAGCTCAGGAGACTCAGCAGCCACTGACTTGGGCCCCGGCGGCACCGGGCCCGACGTCTGCTCCCTGGGAGGAGAGTCCTCGAGGACAACAGGACTTACGTGTTCAGCAGACTCAGGCTCCACACGAGGTACTTTGGACGGCTTCTCCTGATCCATGGGCCTGGGACGGCGGTTGGGGGTCTGAGACCTAGCCCTCGGGGAGCCAGGGATTTCCACCGACGCCGCCATCGCGAGCCGCTTCATCCTCTTTCGCTCCTGCTCGGGGTCATACTCCCGAGACGTCGAGGCCTCAGACGAGGTCCGGGCCCGGCCGGAGGCCGAGTCAGAGAAAAACTTTTCCTTTTGGTGCTGACGACTTCGCAGCGCCTTAGTGGACATTTTTCCACACGGTCCACAGATCTTAGGATCGTGGTCAGGACCGAGGCACCGAAGGCAGCAGTCGTGTGTGTCGGTGAGAGACAGTTTCTTGCACCGATCACACTTTTTAAAACCACTGGAAGCCATCGAGGTAAAAAAGAGACCTCGCGAGGTCAAAGGACCGGCCCTTCCAGGGAAAAAGAAAAAAAGGGCACGAACGCCAGCCACGAAGGGCAAAAACCGAAAAAAGAAGATCGGGCTCGATACTGGTGTACCGAACCCAGCGGGAAGGGGAAACAGCGTCGAACCGGAGAAAAACACCGCGAAGGAATCACAGAAAAGACAAGAAAAAATCTAACTATTTTCCGGGTGAACTAGGACAAATGTCCGACGGGTTCCACGGAAAAAGAGAGACTGAGCAAGATGGTACCTTTAGGCAGGAAGGGGACCGTGCATGCCTGCAGTATTCCCAAAGGCTTTCATAGAAAGCTGGGGAATGCTCCGCAGGGGCTCCATCGACGTCGATGTCACCCATATGTGAGGACTGACTTCCTGCTTGGTCCTGGAGAAGATTAGGTATGGAACAGGTGTTGGAGAACAGCCTGACCAAACAAGGCACCCCGGCGGGAGTCCTTGTCCAAGCAGTAATGGGCTGTTAGGGTATGAACCGAGGACTAAGTGGCTGCTCGACAGATGTCGTCGATAGACACAGAGTGCAGATGAGCCATTGAGGCTGCCATGGCTCTCACATTGTGAGCTGTGTCATGGCCCTCCAGAGAAAGGTTCTTACTCTGATAGGCGAAGGAAATACACTGAGCAATCCAGTTAAACAGTGCTCTCTTGGAGACTGAAAGTCCCAAATGAGAAGGATCAAAAGCAACAAAGAGTTGAGAGGACTTTCTATGTTGCTGTGTTCTTTGTAAGTAAAAAGCTAAAGCTCTTTTACAGTCCAAGGTATGAAGATTCCTCTTTGCATTTGATGTATGAGGCCTTGGAAAAAACACAGGTAGGTAGATCGCTTGGTTCAGATGAAAAGGCGAGACCACCTTTGGCATAAAGTGTGGATGAGTCCTAAGGACTACCTTGTCATGATAAAACCTTGTATAAGGTGGATCAGCTACTAGCGCTTGCAACTCACTAATGCGGCGTGCTGATGTGATTGCAATGAGAAAGAACCTTCCGAGAAAGGAATTTCAAGGAGGTAGTAGCTAAAGGTTCGAAAGGTGGCTTCATGAGCTGCCCAAGAACCAGGTTTAAGTCCCATGCCACCGGTGGTGGCCTAATGGGAGGCTTAGTTAGAAGAAGGCCTCATAAATCTTGCTATAAGAGGATGAAAGGAAATAGGCTGTCCATTTAAAGGCTTAAAGGAAGCTGCAATAGCACTCAAATGGACTCTTACTGAATTAGTCTTAAGACCTGCATTAGATAAATGAAGGAAATACTCCAGCAATGATTCCAGAGGTATCGCAAGGGGGTTAAGACCCTTTTGCGAACACCATTTGGTAAACCTTTTCCACTTGAAAGCATAAGAGCGTCTTGTGGAAGGTTTCCTGGAAGCAAAAAGAATATCTTTTACTTGCTGAGGGAGATTAAGATCATGGAGATCTACGCCTTCAGCAACCAAGCCCTGAGACACAGAGACTGGGGTTTGGGATGCCATAACATTCCGTCCTCCTGAGATAGGAGATCTGGAGCAGACCCTAACTCCAGGGAGGGAGCTTGTGAGAGGTGTAGAAGCAGAGGGTACCACACTTGCCGTGGCCAATGTGGAGCTATGAGAATCATATGGCCTCTGTCTCTCTGAAGCTTGAACAGGGTTTGGGGAATTAGGGGAATGGGTGGAAAGGTATACAGGAAGTCTTGACCCCAATAAAGGAGGAAAGCATCCCTGGCCTGAGCCCCCTGAGCCGGAATTCTGGAACAGAACCGGGGAAGCTTGGCATTCCACGGACTTGCAAAGAAGTCTATGTCCGGGGTTCCCCAAAGTTGAAATATCCTGGCCACCTGGTCTGCATGCAGAGACCACTCGTGTGGAAGCAGAATTCGACTGAGTCTGTCTGCCCAAGAGTTTTGAATGCCTGGAAGATACACTGCCAGAAGATGAATCTGATGCTCTCTGGCGAGGGCCCATAGTCGCAAAGCTTCATTGCAAAGCGACAGAGAGCCTAGGTTCCCCCCTGCTTGTTCACATAGAACATGGCTACCTGATTTTCCGTATGAATGAGGACTGTCTTGTAGCTGAGCAGGGTGTGGAACACTCGAAGAGCAAGGAAGATTGCTCTGAGCTCCAAGAGATTGACATGTAGATGACTCTCCTGTGAAAACCAGATGCCTTGTGTGGAGAGGTCTTGCAGATGAGCTCCCATTGGAGAAGCTCTGTTGTGAGAGCTGCTTGGGGTAAGGGTTGTTGAAAAGGGGACCCCAGCAACAGGTTTTGAGTGGACTTCCACCACTGGAGGGACAAAATAAAGTGACTTGTGTTTGCTATTTTGTCTGACAGGCATCCTGATGCCTGGGTCCATTGAGTGGATAAAGTCCACTGGGCCGCTCTGATATGGAGGCGAGCATAGGGAACCACATGTACAGTAGATGCCATGTGGCCTAGTAGTTGTAACATTTCTCGAGCAGTGAGATGAGGCTTTAGCACTGCTTGAGAAGCTAACTGCACCATGTGAAGGCAGCGTGCCTGAGGGAGATAGGCCCTTGCCTTTCTGGTGTCCAGCAAAGCTCCTATGAACTCTAAAGACTGAGTGGGATTAGACTGGATTTTGGGATGTTTATTACAAGACCCAAATACTGAAGGATACGCATTGTGCAGGATAGAGAAGTTCTGGCCTCTGACTCTGTTGGGGCTCGAATGAGCCAGTCGTCTAAGTAGGGGAAGACGAATATCCCTAGAGTGCGGAAAAATGCTACTACGACAGCCATGCATTTCGTGAACACCCTTGGTGCTGAGGCCAGGCTAAAAGGAAGCACCCTGTATTGGTAGTGCTTTCCTTGAAAAGAAACCGAAGGAACCTTCTGTGGGTTGGATGGATGAGAACATGGGTGTACGCATCCTTGAGATCTAGAGAACAAAGCCAATCCTGACTCTGAAGGTATGGCAACAGAGACCCGAGAGAAATCATTATGAATTTCTCTTTGACAAGGAATTTGTTCAATTCTCTGAGGTCTAAGATAGGTCTGTATCCCCCTGTTTTCTTTGGAATAAGGAAATAAGGGGAGTAGAACCTTGTACCCTGCTGATGAATGGGTACTTCTTCTATTGCCCCTTGGGCAAGAAGAATAGCGACCTCCTGACCTAACAGGTTGATGAGAGAGGTCGGAGAATTGAACTGCCTTACTATTGTGTGAGGGGGCATGCTTGAAAAATGAAGTTTGTACCCCTCCTTTATGATGGAGAGTGTCCAATGCTCTGCTGTTATCTGCCCCCATCTGGGGGCAAAGTGACATAACCTTCCTGGAATGGTGGAAGGCTCTGGTCCCCCGAAAGCCAGGAAGGCTTTCTCTAGCTGAAAGTCAAAGGCCTTGTGGAGGCTGAGACTGCTGTGACGGCTGAGGCTTAGCAGTCTTTGCTTTCTTCTGTTTGGACGGTTGCTGACCTTTCTTGACAAACTGACCCTCTGAACGTGCCTGCTGAGCATAGGCAGGATAATATCTTTTCTTAGAAAAGAATGGTTTCTTAAAAGATTTCTTTCTAGCAGGATCAGCTGTGGACTTGGATAATCTATCCAAGGTGGAATTTTCAGCATCTATCTCATTGGTTTTTTCTTGCCAATGTCTACCAAACAGGTTCTCACCAGTACAAGGGATGTTTCCTAATTTGTCTTGTACCCAGAGCTCCAGATCAGAAGCCTGGAGCCAAGCAACTCTACGTGCACCTATAGCAATAGCAGAGGTCCTGCTTATGCAGTCAAAGCAGTCAAAGGCTGCACGGTTGGCAAATTTAGAAACATCTTGGGCATGTTTGACCAAAGTGAGAAAATCCTGTCTTCTATCCTCAGGAAGAATAGGACTTAAAGCTTCTAAATCATCTGTGACCTCCTTCAGGAACATTCCCATGTAGAGACTATAGGAACTGATCCTGGCAGAAAGCATGGAAGCTTGGAAGACCCGACGTCCAAAAGCATCCAGGGTTCTGCACTCACATCCCTTCTCATAGCTGATTCCACTACAATAGAGTGGTGAGGAAGCTGAGTCTTTTGGAAACCAGGACAAGGAGGGACTTGATACATAGTATCCAGTCTGCGAGAATGAGGAGAGGTGGTAAGAGGTGTCTCCCACATCCTTAACATGAGATCATATAAAATCTCATGAATGGGCAAGGTAGCTGCCTCCTTATGAGTTTTGGGATATTGTAGAATTTCCAACTCCTTGGCCCTTGGCTCTGTTTCAGGGGCCACAGTAATGGACAGACCCCAAGCCACCTCCCTGATAAAATCCTGGAAGGAAATATCCTCTGGAGGAGACATCCTTCGCTTAGGGGAGGAGGGCTCCTCTGGGAGAAGCATTCCTGCATCGACAGAACTGTCAGAATCCTCAGATTCTTCTGAGGATTCGAAGTACCGTCTGTCCGGATGCTCTTGAAGAGCCCGATACCCGTATCGACCGAAGACGGTACCGGGAGTAACTGGTATTGGGGTATCGGTACCGGAGGGCATCGGATGACTGGGTACTGGCAAAGCAGACACCGATGCCAATGTTATTGGTACCGGTACTGATACCGATGCCGGGGCCGGTACCGGCCGAATTGTCTGTCGCGGTTCCAAGGGCGTTGATGCCGCAAGGAGAGCTGCCAGACTGCACTCAATAGCCAGGACACTCTGGTCTATCGACGCTGCCGATGCCTGGATATCGGTACCGGAGAAGACCGCCGGTACCCCAGAGCATGGCACCAGTAGTTCTGCCAAGGTCGAGGCCTCGAGAACATCCTGGAGTCCCAATAATGCTTTGGAAGCCGAAGCCTCCCGCCGGGGCAATTTTGCCGGTGCAGAATCCTCAAGGGCAACGCCAGAGGCATCTTGATGCTTAGGAGATCTACCCTTTGAGGACCTGCTGGACTTATGTTTAGTTACCTGAGATCAACGGGAGAAAGAGGAAGCCCTGGAAGACGTCGATGCCACCGAAGCTGCATCAGAGGGAAACAGGGTACTGAGCTTAGCTGCTCGGTTCTGCCGACCTCTTTTAGACATCATGGCGCAGGACATACAATCCGTGATGGAGTGGTCAGGACCTAAACATTTTAGACACCATTCATGGGTGTCGTTGACGGAAATGGGCGCTGAGCTTAGCAGCTCGGTTTTGTCGACCCCTCTTGGACATCATGGCACAAGCCATACATTCGGAGATGGAGTAGTCAGGACCTAAGCATTTAAGACACCACTCATGGGTGTCGGTGACGGAGATGGTACCGCCACACTTGGTGCACTTTTTGAAACCTGAGGCAGGTTTCTCCATTATAAGAAAACGTTTTTGGGCCTAAGGCCCAAAAAGGCGCGTGCACCTGAAGAAAAAATAGGAAAAATGTAGCTTTTTTTTTTTTAAAGACAGAAAATAAGAAGAAAAAAACGGCGGTACCGGTAAAGCGTCGAGGAAGGCAGACGCGACCACAAAAAAAGAAAGAAAGAAATTCTTCTGCGGTGCGAGGAACGACCAGCTGGCTCCGCGGAAAAAGAAGAACTGGAGAGAGGCAGTTGGGAAAGGCGGGAAGGCAGTATGCAGGCGCTGTGGGATGCTCCCAAAAGCTTTCTAATTGGACGCTGGGGAGCGTTCCCGCACAGGCTCCATCGGTACCGACGATACCCATATGTGATGACTACATTCCTGCTTGTTCCTGGAGATTGACTTTTCAGCCTGTGCATGGCCACTTCCACAACCATGGAGTTGTGCAGTAGCTGCTCCTTTTGGAACCCAGGGCTCTTACGGACTCGATAAACGGAATCGACCTGCTTGCTCAGAACTGGCGCCGAGGCCAGTGCTTCCCACATACGGAAGAGCAGCTGTTCCAGCATCGGAGGAATCAAAACAGTAAAGGCTTCCTTCGGAGGAAAATCATACTGGAGGGCATTAAGCTCTTCGGCTTGAGGGTCCTCCTCGGCGTCCGCCGGGAATGCCAAAGCTTTGGCCATGTCCCTGACGAAATCTGAGAACCGGGTATCTTCTGGGGGGAACTTCTCCGAGGCTCGGACGCACCGGGTCCAGAAGTTGTCAGGAGACTCCTCGTCCTCTGTCTCCCACGCTGACTCCGAGGAGTCGTCGAGTGGCTCTGGCCGTGTGGGCCTCGATGCCACCCGCCCCGACACCAAGGGCACCGGCATCGACGACCTCGGTCCCGCACAGGAGGTCGAGGGAGACCTTGGCCGAGGATCGACTCGAGACTTAATGGACTCGAGGATCGGCTCGGCCTCCGGGGTTGACTTAGACGTCGAGGTCCCAGTGGTCGGAGCAGATGCACCGGTCAGACCGGCGAACAGTACCTGCTGCTGCTCCATGAAGGCAGCCAGGCTGCTCTCCGGGACCATCAACCTACCGAGCTCAGGAGACTCCGCAGCCCCCGACTCGGGGCCCAACGCCGTCGGTTCTCCCGGAGGAGAGTCCACGAAGACAACAAAAGTTACCTGACTCAGGGACTCCGGCTCCAGGCGAGCTAGTTTGGTCAGCCGCTCCAACTCCGAGAGCCCAGGATGGCGGTCAGGGATGTGCGACCTGACCCTCGAGGATCCAGGTGCCTCCACTGACGCCGCCCTCACAAGCTTCTTCCTTTTGTGCTCCTGGGTGGGAGACCCCCTCTCAGAGGACCGACAGCGTTCGGGGTCAGACTCCCGAGATGTCGAGGCCTCTCACGAAGTCCGGGCCCGGCCGAACGCAGACGCCGAAAAAATTCTCTCATGTTGATGCTGACGGCTCCCTAGCGCCTTCAACGACATCTTGTTGCAAGGGCCACAGACCAGCGGGTCATGGTCGGGCCCGAGGCATCGGAGGCAGCAGTTGTGTGTGTTGGTGAGAGACATAAGTTTCTTACACCGATCACATTTTTTGAACCCGCTGGCAGCCATCGAGGAAAAAAGGGCCCCTGCAAGGTCAAAAGACAGGGCTGCCAGTGAAAATAACAGAAAAAGCACGAACGCTAGTCACAAAGGACAAAAACCAAAAAAGAAGTTCAGAACTTGATACCAGTGTACCGAGATGAGGCGGGATGGAGAACCGGCGAACCACAAAAAGAGATGCGAAAAAAAAAAAAAAAAGAATCGCAGAAAAAAATCAACTTTTCCCGGGTGACACGAACTACGTCTGTTGGGGTCTGTGGAAAAAGAAAGACTGAGCAAGATGGCACCCTTGGGCGGGAAGGGGACTGCGCATGCGTGCTGCATTCCCAAATACTTTCTTTGAAAGCTGGGGAAATGCTCCACATGAGGGTTCCGTCGGCACCGACGTCACCCATATGTGAGGGCTGACTTCCTGCTTGGACCTGGAGAATGAATGATGCTGAGATGATCAAAATGTGGAAAGAATATAGAGAGTCAATGCACGATAAAGATCAAGTGGACCAACAGCTGTTTCAATCTGTACCTTATGATCAGGAACCATTGGTGATGAAAGAAATTGAAGCAGCATTGAAAGCCTTATCAAAGAAAAAAGCATCTGGCATTGATGGCATGCCCACAGAAGTATTACAGCAATCGGATGCAACTGTTACCATATTTACAAGGCTTTGCCAGGAAATTTGGAAGACATTATGGCCGACCAGGAAATTTGGAAGACATCATGGCCGACCAGAAAAGATCTGTGTTTATACCAACACTAAAGAAAGATGATCCAAATGACTCTGGAAATTATCGAACGATTGCTCTGATCCCACATGCCAGCAAGATTCTACTGAAGATTATTCAGCAAAGACTACAACCATGCCTGGAACAAGAACTGCCTGAAGTGCAAGCAGTGTACAGGAAAGGGCAAGGAACAAGAGACATCACGGATGTGATATGGATCCTTGAAAAAGACTAAAGAATACCAAAAGGATATCTATATGTGTTTTTATTGAGTACAGCAAGGCTTTTGTCGTGTAAAGCATGAGAAATTCTGGGCCACATTAAGCAGCATGGGTATACAAGAACACCTGATAGTTCTCTTGCACCACCTTTACATTGATCAAGAAGCAACAGTTCAAACGGAACAAGGAGAAACAGAAAGAGTAGTTACTCACCTGTAACATGTGTTCTCCAGGAGCAGCAGGAATCAGTCCTCACTTATGGGTGACGTCGGCGCCGACGGAGCCCTCGCGGAGCAATTTCCCCAGCTTTCGAAGAAAGCCTTTGGGATTGCAGCGCGCATGCGCAGTCTTCTTCCCGTCCAAGGATGCCATCTTGCTCAGTCGAATGACATAGCGGAAGACAGCAACCATAAGAATGACTACAACTCCAGGGGAGGAGGGAGGGTAGTGAGGACTGATTCCTGCTGCTCCTGGAGAACACCTGTTACAGGTGAGTAACTACTCTTTCTCCAGGACCAAGCAGGAAGTCAGTCCTCACTTATGGGACTCCCTAGCTTAAGGCTACCGGAGACCTCAAGCTGGAAAAGAGAGCTCCCTCCAGCTCAACCGCACAGAAGGAAGGAATCTTCTCTGAATACGAATCCGGCCAGTAGCCAACATCGGGGCTGGCGGGTAGGAGTTGCCTAAACCTCAAAGAGATTGTGGAGGACTGCCTGTCCGAAAGCACTATCCCTGCGGGACTCCCTCTCCAGGCAGTAATGAGCCGCAAAAGTCTGGCTAGAAGACCAAGTAGCGGCCCGGCAGATGTCTGCCAGCGGAACAGAGCGGAGGTGTGCGACAGACGCCGCCTTCGCCCTGACACGGTGCGCCGTGACTCGACTCTCCAAAGAGAGGCCGGCTGCCCCATACGCCCAGGCGATGCAGTCAGCTACCCAGATGGACAGAGTATGCTTCGATACAGATAACCCCAAACGATTGGGGTCAAAGGAGATGAAAAGCTGGGCAGCTTTCCTATGCTCACGCGTACGGTCAAGGTAGAAGGACAAGGCTCTTCGACAGTCCAGGGTATGCAGAACAGTCTCAGCTCTGCTGGTATGTGGCCTGGGAAAGAAGGTCGGAAGAACCACCTCTTGATTGATGTGGAAAGAGGAAACCACCTTAGGAAGAAACTTAGGGTGAGTCCGTAAGACAACCCTATTCCTGTAGAACCTAATGTAAGGGGGTTCCGACACTAGGGCCTGTAGTTCACTAACGCGTCTAGCGGAGGTGAGGGCTACCAAGAAGAGAGCTTTCCATGAGAGGAAGCGGAGGGGGCAGGTAGCCATGGGTTCCAAAGGCGGGCAAGTAAGCCTTTGTAAAACCACATTGAGGTCCCAGTCAGGAGCCGGAGGGCGCAACGGGGGCTTAAGCAGAAGCAGGCCCCTGAGGAAACGCGCCACCAAGGGTTGCGAGGAAAGGGGCTGGCCCTCCACCGGCGAATGATGTGCAGAGAGTGACAGAGTTGGACTTGAGGCCTAGATCGGAGAGGTGCAGCAAGTATTGCAGTACCACCGACACTAGGCAGGCGAATGGGTCCTCAGAACGCTGAGAACACCAGACGGAGAAGCGACGCCATTTGAGTGCGTAAGACTTCCGGGTAGAAGGTCGCCGAGACGCCAGGACGACAGCTCCCACCTCTGGGGGGAGCGAGAGCGGGGCCAGGACTACCCTCTCAGCAGCCAGGCCATCAGGTGAAGGGCCCGGAGGTTGGGGTGCAGAAGAGTACCCTGATCTTGGGTCAGAAGATCGGGCTGAAACCCCAGAGGGAGAGGGGTGTCCACCGCTAACTGCAGGAGCAGAGGAAACCAGGGTGCCTCGGCCATCGGGGCGCTATCAGGATTACGTAGGCCCCGTCCCGGGCAACCTTGAAGAGCGTCCGGGACACCAGCGGCGTGGGAGGAAAGGCATACAGTAGGCCTGTGGACCACGAAATGAGGAAAGCATCCGGGGCCACTCTGAGGGGATGCGGATGCCGAGAGCAGAACGGGGGGAGCTGCCGGTTCAGGGGACTGGCAAAGAGGTCCACGGTGGGGGAGCCCCACCGGCGGAAGATTTGCTGGGCAACGCCGGGGTTCAACCTCCACTCGTGGGGCTGCAAGACCCGGCTCAGCCTGTCGGCCAGGCAATTCTCCTGCCCGGGCAGGTAAACAGCCTTGAGGAGGATGTTGTGGTCGACTGCCCAGGAGCACAGTCGCCGGGCCTCCTGACAGAGCAGGAGGGAGCCCGTGCCCCCCTGTTTGTTCACGTAGAACATGGCCACCTGATTGTCCGTCTGCACCAGTACGGACTGGCGAGAGGTGAGGTGAGAGAAGGTCCGCAGAGCTAGGCGGATCGCCCGCAGCTCCAGGAAGTTGATTTGCTGAGCCACCTCCCAAGGAGTCCAAAGGCCTTGAGTGCGCGCTCCCTGGCAATGCGCTCCCCATCCCAAAAGAGAGGCATCGGTCGTCAGCACCAGGGAAGGTGCGGGAGACTGAAAGGGCATGCCCCGTACCAGGTTGGGCAGGTGGAGCCACCACTGCAGAGAGGAGACCAGGCGGTCGGAGATCTGTAGAAGGTCCGCCAGACCTCCTGTGGCCTGATGCCATTGAGTGCGGAGACACCACTGGACAGGCCTCATATGCAGTCGGGCGTTCGGCGTGACATGGACCGTGGAGGCCATATGACCGAGCAGCTGCAGGAACCTCCGGGCCGGAACCGGAGACGCACTGTGGAACCTGCCGGCCAAAGCCATGAGCCTGTCGGCTCGCTCTCGAGGCAAGAAGGCACGAGCCCGCAGAGTGTCGAGCCGAGCTCCTATGAGCTCGAGATCCTGAGAGGGGCGCAACGTGGACTTCCCGATGTTTATGACGAAGCCCAAGTGCTGAAGCAGAGCCACCGTACACTGCGTGGCCCGAGCGACCTCTGGGGCCGACTGCGCCCGTACGAGCCAGTCGTCCAGGTAAGGAAAAACAAACAGGCCCTGAAGCCTCAGGAAGGCCGCGACCACCGCCAGGCATTTTGTGAACACCCTGGGGGCGGAGGACAAGCCGAAGGGCAGCACGCGGTACTGATAGTGTTTCCCGGCCACAACAAATCTGAGATATTGTCGGTGGTCCGGATGAATCAGGATGTGAGTATAGGCATCCTTTAGATCCAAGGAGCATAGCCAATCTCCCTGCTGGAGGTAGGGCAGCAAGATTCCAAGGGTAAGCATCCTGAACTTTTCCCGCTGCAGGAACATGTTGAGGTTGCGCAAGTCCAGAATGGGTCTGAGGCCTCCCGTCCTCTTTGGGACCAAGAAGTATCTGGAGTAGAACCCCTGACCCCACTGAGTTTGGGGCACTGGTTCCACAGCCTGCTCCTCCAGTAGACCCTGCAGCTCTTGAAGGAGTAAGTCTCTGTGCAGAGGGGGCCTCGGAGGCTCCCCCGGGAAGTAGGGGGGAGGCACCTGGTGAAAATGTAAGAGGTAGCCTCTTTGAACCACCTGCAGCACCCAGGAATCGGATGTTATGGCTGACCACCTGTGAGCAAAGTGGATCAGCCTGCCCCCCGTGCTGAGCGACGGGCGCGGAGGGGGAGAGGCTATGCTGGCATAGTCAAAAACCCCCACCCTGCGTGGCAGGGGGCTGTGTAGCGGGCTTGGGGGCCCGCGGCCTACGGGGGCCATTCCCCTTAGTCTGTGGGCCCTGAGTGGAAGCCGCCGGTACTTGGTATTGAAGGTGGGATTGCTTATAGGCAAGCACCTTCCTCGGGTAAAAAGGCTTCTTCCCCAGACCCTTCCTCTTCTGCGGGGGAGCGGAGGTCTTTCGGGACAGTCGAGTCCAAGTGAGAGTCTCGGACTCAAGTTCCGCAGCCTTATCGGACATGGGCTTGCCGAAAAGGTTGTCACCTCGGCAGGGGACATCGACTAACTTGTCCTGAACCCACGGCTCGAGGTCGGATGACTGGAGCCAGGCCTATCGGCGGGCACCGATGCCGGTTCCGACTACTCGGGCCGACGCCTCGAAGCCGTCGTAGGTCACCCGAGAAAGGAACTTCGAGCACTCTCGAATACTATCTGACAAGACCAGGAACCTCTGCAACGGTTCGTCGGAGAGACCAGCCGAGAACCCGGTGAGCTCTTTCGCCAGGTCTCGGAGGAACATGCCCATATACAGCTGGTATGTCTGGACTCTGCAGGCAAGCATGGAACCCTGGAAGCACTTCCTACCGAGGGCATCCAGGTTACGGGCCTCCTTACCCGGGGGCACCGAGGAGTGCATCTTTTGGCTCTTAAGCCGATGTATTGCCGATTCCACAACCATGGAGTGGTGTGGGAGTTGCGCCTTCTGGAACCTGGGGCTCTTACGGACTCGATAAATCGAATCGATCCGCTTGCTTAACACCGGTGTCGAGGCCGGGCTTTCCCACATGCGGAAGAGCAGCCGCTCCAGCATCGGAGGGACCGGCACAGTGAAGGCCTCCTTCGGGAGAGAGTCGTACTGGAGTGCCTCGAGCTCTTCCGCGCGAGGCTCCTCCTCGGGATCCGCGGGGAAAGCCAAAGCCTTGGCCATATCCCGCACAAAATCAGAGAAGCGCGTATCCTCCGGAGGGGATCGCCTTCGAGGCTCCGACTCGGGCGAGTCGGAGGGGACGCACCGGGTCTGAAAAGAGCCGGGCGACTCGTCCCCCTCCGTGTCCCAGTCCGACGCCTCCGTGGAGGAATCGAGGGGCTCCGTGCGGGTGAGGGTTAGTCCCGACGCCGATGCCAGCGTCGACGACCTCTGTCCCAAACGGGAGGCCGAGGGAGACCTCGACCGACTCGAGCATGCATCGACTCGAGGATCGACTCGGCCGCCGGGGTAGACTTGGGCGTCGACGTCCCGGTGGTCTGGGCAGATGCACTGGCGATGCCGGTCATCCAAACCCGCTGCTGGTCCAAGAAGGCAGAGATACTGCGCTCCAAGGATGTCAATCTGAGGTCAAGCCCAGAAGACCCGGCAGCCACCGACTCGGGCCCCGACGACGACGGTTCCGTAGGGGAGTCCAGGAGGACAATAGTACTCACGTGCGGCTCCACCTCGAGTCGAGGAAGTTTAGAAGGTCTCTCCACCTCCGAGGACTCGGGGCGGCTGGCGGGGCTATGCGACCCGGCCCGCGAGGGACCAGGTGCGTCCTCCGACGCCGCCCGCGCGAGTTTCCTCTGCCGACAATGCTCCCGGCCAGGGGACCCCCGCTCAGAGGAACTCCGACGGAGCTCATGGCTGGAGTCACGAGACGTTGAAGCCTCCAACGAGGTCCGGGCCGGACCGGACTCGGGGTCAGAGAAGATTCGGTCCTTTTGCGATTGCCGAATCCTCAGCGACTTGGAGGACATCTTGCCACACGGACCACAGCTCCCAGAGTCATGGTTGGGTCCGAGGCAATGGAGGCAGAAATTATGCGTGTCTGTAAGAGACATTAATTTAGAACAATGATCACATTTTTTGAACCCGCTGGCAGCCATCGGGGGAAAAAGGGCCCCCGCGAGGTCGAAAGACCGAGCTGCCAGGGGTGGAAAATAAGTGGCGGGAACGCCAGTTAAAAATTGAAAAAAAAAAGAATGTGAACGGACTCGGATAAGGAAAATCGAGGCCGGGCAGGAAAAGGACCGAGAAAACAACAAAGAATTAATCAACTTTTTCAGCGGTGGTAACAAACTACGTCTGTAGGGCTCCGCGGAAAAAAGAAGACTGAGCAAGATGGCATCCTTGGGCGGGAAGAGGACCACGCATGTGCGCTGCGATCCCAAAGGCTTTCTTCGAAAGCTGGGGAAATTGCTCCGCGAGGGTTCCGTCGGCGCCGACGTCACCCATAAGTGAGGACTGACTTCCTGCTTGGTCCTGGAGAATGGTTTAAAATCAGCAAAGGTGTACGACAATGCTGCATACTTTCCCCCTACCTATTTAATTTATAAGCAAAACACATCATCAGAAAGGCAGGACTGTATGAAGACAACAGAGGTGTGAAGACTGGTGGAAGACTCAACATTCACTATATGATACCACCACATTATTGGCTGAAAGTAAAAATGATCTGAAACATTTGCTTCTTAAGATTAAGGATCATAGTCTTAAAATGTGTCTGCACCTTAATATAAATTAGACAAAGATCCTGATAACTGGTAAAATCAATAAGTTCGTTGTTGATGGAGAAGAAATCGAAATAGTGGACAACTTTAACTACTTGGATCAACTATCAATAAAGAAACAAGCAGCAGTCAAGAAAATTTATTTATTTACATTCTCTTATATACCGCGCTATTCTGCATCAGTGTGGTTTACATTGAACAAACTGAAATTACATTGAACAGGGCATTATAAACTGGGAGATAACTATTTTACAGGGAACATGGGCTATGGAGGGTTAAGTGGCTTGCCCAAGACCACAAGGAGCACACCTGTGGGACTAGAAACCCCAGTCCTTCCGGCCCAAGGTTGCTGTCCTCTAGTGGGATTTGAACCTCTGACCTTCCAGCCTGAAGTACTTTGCCCCAACCACTAGGCCACTCCTCCACTCCAGATGACGCATTGTTCTTGGCAGAATGGCTATGAAGGGCCTAGACAAGATAATCAAGAGCAGAGATGTCATTCTCCAAAGATTCGACTCGTTCAAGCCATGGTATTTTTCAATAATGTCATGTGGATGCAAAAGTTGGACAGTGAAAAAGATAGACAGGAAGAAAATGGATGCATTTGAATTATGGTGCTGGCACCGAATATTGTGTATACCATGGACTGCCCGAAGAACAAACCAGTCAGTATTAGAGATTAAATCTAAGCTTCAGACTTTCATACTTTGGACACATCATGTGACGAGAGAGATCATTAAAGACAATCATGATGCTTGGCAAGGTAAAAGGTCAACGCAAAAGAGGAAAGCACAGTTACTTACCTGTAACAGGTGATCTCTGGGAACAGCAGGAATTAGTCCTCACATATGGGTACGTCGGTACCGACGGAGCCCGTGCGGGAAAGCTCCCCAGCTTCTTAGAATAGAAGCTTTTGGGACCTCCCACTGCACATGCGCACTGCCTTCCCGCCTTCCTGAACAGCTCTCCTCAGTTTCGAGTTTATAGCTGAGTCAACAGAGAGAGGACAGGAAGATAGATAGATAAAAGATACAACTCCTAGGGGAGGTGGGTGGGTTGTGAGGACTAATTCCTGCTGTTCCCAGAGATCACCTGTTACAGGTAAGTAACTGTGCTATCTCCAGGAACAAGCAGGAATAAGTCCTCACATATGGGGACTCCCTAGCTTAGATGCATGGGATCCCCTGTAAAGGTTCGCCATCTTCGTATGGATCTCAGGCATCCATTCTGGGAAGGTGGGCAGGAGTTGTTTAGGAATGGAACAGGTGCTTGAGGACAGCCTGGCCAAACAAGGCATCCCGGCGGGAGTCCTTGTCCAAACAGTAATGGGCTGTGAAGGTATGAACCGAGGCCCAGGTAGCGGCTCGACAGATCTGATCTATGGAAACAGAGTGCAGATGAGCCATAGAAGTTGCCATGGCCCTCACATTGTGAGCAGTGACATGGCCTTCCAGAGAAATGTTTTTGCTCTGGTAAGCAAAAGAAATACACTGAGCAATCCAATTGGAAAGTGTACGCTTGGAGACTGGAAGTCCCAAATGGGAAGGATCAAAGGCCACAAAAAGTTGAGAAGACTTTCGATGTGGCTGAGTCCTATTAAGGTAAAAAGCGAGAGCTCTTTTACAATCCAGAGTATGAAGGTTCCTCTCTGCATTGGATGCATGAGGAGCTGGAAAAAAGACAGGTAGATATACCTCTTGATTAAGATGAAAAGGCGAGACCACTTTAGGCATAAAGTGGGGATTCGTCCTAAGGACCACCTTATCATGATGAAATCTTGTGTAAGGTGGATTAGCCACTAAAGCCTGCAGCTCACTGATGCGGCGAGCCGAAGTGACTGCAATGAGGAAGATGACCTTCCAGGAAAGAAATTTCAAGGAGGTGGAAAACATTGGCTCAAAAGGTGGCTTCATAAGTTGACCGAGCACTAGATTCAAATCCCATGCGACCGGGGGTGGTCTGATGGGAGGTTTAGTGAGAGTCAGGCCTCTCATGAATCTTGCAACAAGAGGATGAGAGGAGATAGGTTGTCCATTTATATGTTTCAAGGATGCTGCAATAGCGCTTAAATGGACTCTTACCGAATTCGTCTTGAGGCCTGCATTGGATAGATGCAGGAGATAATCAAGAAGAGAATTCAAAGGAAGTGCCAGAGGGTCAAGACCCTGCTGAGCACACCAAATGGAAAAACGTTTCCATTTGAAAGCATAGGAACGCCTGGTAGAGGGTTTCCTAGAGGCAGAAAGGATATCTTTCACTGGTTGGGAAAGATGAAAGTCTTGAAGGCTTAAGCCTTCAGTAACCAAGCACTGAGGTGAAGGGATTTGGGGTTTGGGTGCCACAAAGTCCCCTCCTCCTGAGACAGGAGGTCTGGCGCAGCTCCCAGATCCAAGTAGGATCCCTGGGAGAGCTGTAGAAGTAGAGGGAACCACACTTGGCGTGGCCAGCGTGGAGCTATGAGGATCATAGTTCCATGATCCCTCTGGAGTTTGAACAGAGTCTTGGGAATCAAAGGAATGGGTGGAAAGGCATATAGGAATGCCTGATTCCAATTCAGGAGAAAGGCGTCCGTAGCCTGAGCTCCCTGACACGGAGTTCTGGAACAGAACCGGGGAAGTTTGGCATTCCACGGACTTGCAAAGAGGTCTATGTCCGGGGTCCCCCATTCCTGAAAGATTCGGTTTATTTGGTCCAAATGTAGGGACCATTCGTGTGGCAGCAGAACTCGACTGAGCCTGTCTGCCCGAGAGTTTTGAACTCCTGGGAGATACACTGCTAGCAGGTGAATCTGATGCTCTCTGGCGAAGGCCCATAGTCTTAGAGCTTCGTTGCAAAGCGACAGAGAGCCCGTCCCTCCTTGTTTGTTTATGTAAAACATGGCCACCTGATTGTCCGTCTGAACTAGGACAGTGAGGTTGGCTAGGAGGGAGTGGAAGACCTTGAGGGCAAGGTAAATTGCTCGCAGTTCCAGAAGATTGATATGAAGGGTGGTCTCCTGTAGAGACCAAGTGCCCTGAGTGGAGAGAGTTTGCAGATGGGCTCCCCACCCTGTTTGGGAGGCATCTGTTGTGAGGGTTGCTTGGGGTAGCAATGGTTGAAATGGAGCCCCCAACAACAGATTCTTGGTGGAAGTCCACCAGTGGAGGGACCAAAACAGACGATCGGAGGTTTGTATTTGGTCTGAGAGCGCTCCTGACGCCTGAGTCCACTGAGTGGCCAGGGTCCATTGAGCTGCTCTCATATGAAGACGAGCATAGGGCACCACATGCACTGTGGAGGCCATATGACCCAGTAGGCGTAGCATTTCCCTGGCTGTCAAGTGAGTGCTGGACTGAGCTTGGGAGGCCAAACTCAGGAGGCACTGGCCTCGAACCTGTGGAAGGTAGGCCCTTGCAGTGATGGTGTCCAACTGGGCCCCTATGAATTCTAGAGATTGAGTAGGGATGAGTTGGGACTTGGGAAGGTTTACTACCAGTCCCAGATACTGCAAAAGGCTCCTTGTGTGGTCCAGGGAAATCTGGGCCTGTGACTGAGTTGGAGCTCGGATGAGCCAGTCGTCCAGATATGGGAAGACAAAGATTCCCATGCCTCTTAGAAATGCGGCTACGACTGCCATGCATTTTGTGAATACTCTTGGAGCAGAGGCTAGACCGAAGGGGAGTACTCTGTATTGGAAATGTTTTCCCTGAAACAGAAAGCGAAGATACTTTCTGTGGGATGGATGGATGAGTATATGTGTATACGCATCCTGTAGGTCTAGAGAACAAAGCCAGTCCTGACCCTGGAGGTAAGGAAGGAGAATGCCGAGAGACAGCATTTTGAATTTCTCCTTGAAGAGAAATTTGTTCAATTCTCTCAGATCTAGGATTGGTCTGAATCCCCCTGTCTTCTTTGGAATGAGAAAATAAGGGGAGTAGAAACCGGACCCTTGTTGAGGAAGAGGAACCTCTTCTATGGCCCCTTGGGCAAGAAGAGAGGAAACCTCTTGACCCAACAGGGTTAGGAGAGATGGGGGAGAATTGAACGGTCTCACCATATGATGGGGAGGAAGGCTGGAGAAATGAAGTTTGTAACCCTCTCGAATGATAGAGAGGGTCCATTGTTCTGTTGTGATTTGTTCCCATCTGGGAGCAAAGTGAACCAACCTTCCGGGTATGGTGAGAGGTTCTGGTTGTGTTAGAACCAGAAGTGGCAAGTTCCCTAGGAGCAAGTCAAAACCCCTGAGGGGTTGGAGCCTGCTGAGCTACAGTAGCTGCTGCAGGCTTAGCTCGTGCTTGTTTGGATTGCTGACGCTTAGCAGTATAGCGAGGTTGAGAAGACTGCTGGCCAGTATTTGAAGCAACTCTGGCCTTCTTATAGTAAGGCCTTTTAAAAGACTTTTTCTTAGTAGGAATTGAAGTGGACTTTGAAAGTCTTTCCAAGGTGGCATTTTCAGCATCCATCTGGGTGGCTTTGATTTGCCACTCTTCCCCAAATAAGTTCTCACCTGTACAGGGCAGATTACATAAGCCATCTAGAACCCAAGGTTCCAGATCAGAGGCCTGGAGCCAAGCAAGACGTCGGGCTGCAATAGCAATGCCCGAAGCCCTACTGGCTCCCTCAAAGGAATCATATGCTGCCCTATTAGAGAACTTAGAAACCTCTAAGAGTTGTTTCACTAGGGAAAGGAAACCCTGCTTTTTATCCTCAGGGATAAAGGGGGCAAAATGCCGCACCTTTTTGGCAAGTTCCTCCAGGAACATGCCCATATAGAGACTGTAGGAATTAATCCTGGCTATAAGCATACTAGCCTGGAAAATTTTCCTACCAAAAGAGTCCAAAGTCTTACATTCCCGTCCTGGAGGGGTGGAAGAGTGCCTTTTGGTACTCCTAATCTTCTTCATTGCAGACTTCACCACAATAGAGTGGTGGGGCAATTGAGTCTTTTGGAAACCAGGAGAAGGAGGGACCCTATACATGGTGTCCAACCTACGGGAATAAGGAGACAAAGTCAAAGGATTTTCCCAGAAATCCATCAGTTGTTCTTGAAGGATTTCATGGATAGGCAGGGTAACTGCCTCCTTAGGGGCCTTTGAGTATCCCAAAATATCCAGTTTTTTGGATCTGGGTTCCTTTTCAGAGGATGTGGTAATAGAAAGGGCTGTAGCCATATCTAAAACAAAGTCCTGGAAGGACAAATCCTCTGGAGGGGACATTCTCCTTTTAGGAGAAGAGGGCTCCTCAGGTAAGTTGAGTGAAAACTCAGCAGAATCATCAGAGGAGTGAAAATCCTCAGAGGAATCGGTGCTTTCCTCTAACGCACGATACGCGTACCGATCGGTATCGATATCGGGCGTATCGGGTATGGAACCGGTATGGAGCGAAAGCCCATACGGTACCGACTTGCGTTTAGAGGTGGACGGCCTCGATACCGGCATGGCGGACGATACCGGTATCGGGCCCGGAACCGCTGAAAGCGGAACCGATGGCGTTGCAGCTTTAATGAAAGCCATGACGGCCTGCTGCATGGACTGTACAGTATCGCCCATGGACGCCATAGCTGCCTGGATGTCGGTACCGGAGTGACCCGGTACCCCAGAGCAGGCTAACAGGTGATCTGTCGAGGCCGTAGCATCGATATCAACCTGAGACCCCTGAATTGGCGTTTTTGGAAGTTGGACTTCCCGCCGGGGTTGTTTGGCTGGGGCAGGGTCCTCAAGTTCTAAGCTAAGAGCCTCTCGATGCTTTGAAGGAGATTTGCTCTTTGAGGACTTGCCCACAGAAGGTTTGGTTACCTGAGATCCATCCGGAGAAGAAGACCTGGATGACTGTGATGCTGTATTCTCTGAAGCAAACAGCACATGGAATTTGTTGGCCCGGTTCTGCAGCCCACGTTTAGACATGTGGGAGCAAGATGGGCAGTCCGGTATGGAATGGTCAGGCCCCAAACATTTCAGACACCAGTCATGGGTGTCTGTGACTGAAATAACAGCATTACATTTGGTACACTTCTTAAATCCAGGGGCTGGCTTCTCCATGAGGAGAAATTGAGTAGGCCGAGAGGCCTCTCTGAAGTGACCAAAAAGCTAAAAAATAAGAAAAAAGAATTATAATTTTTTAAAGAAAGAAAGAAAAGACCGGCGATACCGGTATCGGTATGGGGAAGGCAGGTACGCGGTCTAAAGAAACAAATAAAATAACAATTTCTTCAGCGGTGACAGGAACACGACCTGCTGGCTCCGCGGAAAAAGAGAAACTGAGGAGAGCTGTTCAGGAAGGCGGGAAGGCAGTGCGCATGTGCAGTGGGAGGTCCCAAAAGCTTCTATTCTAAGAAGCTGGGGAGCTTTCCCGCACGGGCTCCGTCGGTACCGACGTACCCATATGTGAGGACTTATTCCTGCTTGTTCCTGGAGATGGCCAGCAATGAGATGAATAGATACAACAGTAGCAGCTTTGGGTGCCACTGTCAACAATGAGCCACCTGACTGAAGACTGAACACAGTTCAGGACAACTATCTAGAGGGCCGCCATGAGTTGACACTGACTCAACTGCACTTAACATGCCCACACACCCTCCAACAGGCATCAGTAGCAAGCACACCCAATGATCGCAAGCACACTAGTGTATGGTAGGCCTGCATAAGAACCTTATACTGGATCTGTCTACAACCAGTGTTATACACCGATACCCTCGCTTATGAAATGCTTGCCACTCCCTAGGTGTGAAGGAGTGATGAAGACTACAGTGCCACTGCTCCAGGTACAGGTCTAGCGCATCACCAAAAAGCTTGAGCGAAGTATTAGATTGGAGAGGAGTCCCTTCCATGGAATATGGCGAGGTGTGAAGGAGTGATGAAGACTACAGTGCCACTGCTCCAGGTACAGGTCTAGCGCAACACCAAAAAGCTTAAGCGAAGTATTAGATTGGAGAGGAGTCCCTTCCATGGAACATGGCGCCCAAACAGCAGCTTCTCCACCTCTAGAGGGTGCCCTAATAAGCTGTAGCAAGTTATCTGCCCACATCAGAAAGTACCGTAATTGGAAATACTGAAAAAAAGGGCACTAACTCCCACCCTGCGCTCCAGCTTAGCTAAAGTAATATATGTACGATCTACAAGTAGATTCCTAAAAAGATGACTATCATTGGCCCCCCAAGCCAAGAGTAACTCCCAGAAGGCTAGCGCCCCAAAGGATTGAAAATCTGCAGTCTGAGCATCTGGAAAAAACACCCATACATCCCCTTCTCCAGCAGACCTGTGAGTATACCTTCCCCAGCACTGAATGCAGAATGTGCCCTCCCAGCTCTCCCCCCTCTCCACACAGACTCAAAAAAAGACAATGGGGAGAACCAAGCACATTCCATGACTACCCAGTGGGCACCTGGGGGTCATACATAGCGGTACCAAAGTGCCTGCAAAACAACCACTTTATAGTATACTACCAATTTAGAACAATTAAGACCTCCCCCTCCACCAGTTGCACTAAACGGTGCCAATCAATATGGACACATCTACGACCCCAAACAAAGCGACTAAACATACCCTCTAGAGTCTTAAAGAATGACTGGGGAGGAGTGGCCTAGTGGTTGTGGCAAGGTACTTCAGGCCGGAAGGTCGGGGGTTCAAATCCCACTAGAGGACAGCAACCTTGGGCCAGAAGGACTGGGGTTTCTAGTCTCACAGGTGCACCTTGTGGTCTTGGGCAAGCCACTTAACCCTCCATAGCCCATGTTCCCTGTAAAATAGTTATCTCCAAGTTATAATGTCCTGTTCAATGTAATTTCAGTTTGTTCAATGTAAACCGCACTGATGCAGAATAGCGCGGTATATAAGAGAATGTAAATAAATAAATAAATAAATACAATTGACAGATGAGAAAATCAATACAGCAGCTCTGGCACTACAACCATTTTAACCTTCCCATTCACCCCATCAAAAGATCTTCCCATCTCCGCAGCTCCTCCCCGATCAGTCCAATGAGGGGCGTATAATTCAAATGAAAAAAATCTTCCACACAAAGAGATTTTTAAACAGAGATACTTAATAGAAGTGTCTGCCATCTTAAAGGGGCTGTTGGCTGGCAAACTAGAGGGCCACCTTCCAAGTGGAAGAATCTCAGACTTTTTCAAATTAATCTTAAAACCAGAAACCCTGCTAAAATTTTCCAGTACCCATAAAACTCAGGGTCCTCAACAAAAATCCAAGTATATCTGCATAGAGACACTTGGTGAGGGATCCCCCCCCTTCCCCACAATAGGCTTAATATCAGGGGCAGAACAGAAGAGAGACACCAAGGAGCTCGATCGCAAGAGCAAAGAGAAAGGGGGAAGGGGACATCCCTGTCATGTGCCATGATGTAGTGAAAATCTGTCAGACTGCTTGTCCACTACCACTTGGGTGGATAGGGTAGTGTACAAAGCACAAACCCAACCAATATAATTCACTCCAAGGCCAAATCTGCACATGACCGCAAACAAATATTCTCGGCATCTAGGGAAATACAGCAAGCCAGACGTCCTGTTCTGTCAACCAGAAGCAGAATGTTCAAAAAAGCGTTGCACATCATCATAAATTTGCCGGCCCCATATAAATCCTGTCTGGTCAGGACTGACCAAAAAGGTAATCATGCTATCCAGCCGGTTGTCAAGTACTCAGGCAAAGATCGTAATATCACTGTTGAGGAGAGATATGGTCCTGTAATTTCCACATTCAGTTGGTGACTGCCCACTTTTCAGGATTAGAGAAATCCTGCTTCATACATAGCTGGGGGAAGAGTCCCCCTACCAGTGAGTCATTGTAGACCCACTGCAGGAATGGTGTAATGGCATTCTGCAACACCTTGTACCATTCAAATGGAAAGCCATCAGTCCCCATGGCCTTGCCAGAGGATAGGGATTTAATAGCCATCTGAATTTCTGCTTAGGAGATCTCTGTATCCAAAAATTTCCTCTGCCGGCCAGAGGGCAGATTTACTGTATTCAGGCAGGCAGAGTCCTGTAGAATCCATGGCAGTCTCCGAGACATATAACCTTGAGTAAAACTCATGGAAGGCACAAGAAATTCCCACACTATTCTTCTGCAGTCAGCATAGTTACTCACCTGTAACAGGTGTTCTTCAGGGACAGCAGGAATCAGTCCTCAGTTATGGGTGACGTCGGCACCGACTGAGCCCGCGCGGAGAAAGCCTTTGGGATTGCTGCCACGCATGCGTGATCCTCTTCCCGCCCAAGGGTGCCATCTTGCTCAGTCAGGTCCCTTAGCTCGAGCCCTACCAAGCAGATGGCAAGGGAAGAATAAAAATCCAGCAACTCATCAGGGGAGATGGGAGGATAGTGAGGACTGATTCCTGCTGTCACCATTAGCTCAAAGGGTGAGCGCGTAAGCTGCATGAGCACTACATTGAGGTCCCACTCTGCTGGGGGAGGCCAGATGGGAGGTTTGGAAAGCAAGAGACCCCGCATGACGTGGGAGACCAAGGGCTGCACTGAGAGGGGTTTACCCCTCGACGGGGAGGTGATTTACCAAGATGGTGCTTAGGTGCACCCTGACCGAGTTTGACAAGCCCTTCCTTCAAGAGGTGAAGGAGGTACTGGAAGACCCATCGGGTAGGACAAGAGAATGGATCGATCTGGAGCTCGGAGCATCTGACCGAGAAGCGCTGCCACTTGAAGGCATAGACCCATCTAGTCGAGTCTTTCCTTGGCGTGAGGAAGACCTCCTCTGGGAGGTCCAGTGGGGCTAGGGATACCTGTTCAGACGCCAGGCCGTGAGGGACAATGAGGCCAGGTTTGGGTGGAAAACCCACCCCTCCTGTCTAGCAGGCCCATGGCACAGCTCAGGGAACTGGGGGCTTGGACAAGAGTCAGAGCAGGAGTGGGAACCATGACTGTTGAGGGCACAAGGGAGCAATGAGGATCACAGACGCTTGCTCCCACTGAACCTTGTGGAGGGTCCTCGTGATGAGAGGAGTGGGAGGGAATGCGTAAATAAGCCCGGAGGTCCAACTCATGAAGAATCCATCCGGGGTCTCCTTGCTTGGGTGCGGAATCGGTCCGCAGAAGCAGGGATGCTGTGTGTACGTTGGGCTGGTGAACAGGTCCATGGGTTGGGGTCTCCCACTGATGGAACAAAAGGTCAGCCACCTCCGGATCCAACCACCATTCATAAGGGCGGAGGATCCTTCTGAGTTTATCCACGAGAACGTTCTCATGGCCCGGAAGGTAGACCACTCGTAGGGTCATCCCCCAATGAAAGGCAAAGGAGCAGAAGAGGAGCGCCTTCTGTCAGAGGAGATGGGAGCCTGCGCCCCCTCCTTGTTGATGTAAAATATCACTACTCGGTTGTCGGTCTGCACGAGTACAGACTTCCCCCTCTCAGATGGTCCTCGAAAACCTTCAGGGCCCACTAGACCGCCCGAAGTTCAAGTTGATTTGCTGTTGGGACTCTTCATGTGATCACTGTCCCTGAGTGCACTACAGTGGGCTCCCCACCCCAGCAGGGAAGCATCCGTCAGGATGAGCTTGTGCTGTGGGGTTTGGAAGGGCAGCTCTCGGAGAAGGTTGCGATGGTCCTGCCACCAGTTCAGGGACCTGCGAAGGTTGTGGGAGAGCCGAATAGGGTCTCTGAGGTGACCTGAGGCACCACTGGGCCATCCGCATGTGCATGCGGGTGTGGGGGACCACATGGATGGTGGAGACCATGTGCCCCAGGATGTGCACATAGTACGCGATATGACCCAAGCATTGCTCTGGACCCAAGCCGCCAGGACTCTGAGGAAGGCTGTGCGGTCCGCCAGCAGGAAGGCAGTCGCCCGCTGAGTGTCGAGACGTGCGCCGATAAACTCCAAGGCCTGCACCGGTTCAAGGTGGGACTTGGGACAGTTGACCAGGAACCCTAGGTGTATGATGCCGCCGATCGAGCTTCTCTGGTTGAGGGCCCCGTGACAAGCCAGTCGTCGAGGTAAGGGAAAACCAGTACGCCCTGCTGTCTGAGGGAGGTGGTGAAGACTTTGTGAAGACACGTGGAGCAGACGCGAGCCCGAAGGGGAGCACCCTGTATTGGTAATGATCCCCTTGCACCCTGAAGCGCAGATATTGCCTGTGCTGAGGGTGAAATCAAGATGTGGGTGTACGCATCCCTGAGATCCAAGGAGCATAACCAATCGCTCTGCTGGAGGAAGGGCAACAGGATGCCAAGTGATAGCATTTTGAACTTCTCTCGCACCAAGAACTTGTTTGAGGTCGAGGATGGGCTGCAGAGCTCCGATTTTTTCTGGACGAGGAAGTATTGGGAACAGAAACCCCTACCTTCTGAGGTGTGTTGGTACCCTCTCCACTGCCCGCTGGGCGAGGAGGTTGTCCAGCTCCCGCTGTAAATATGTCTGGTGCACGGGAAGTTGAGAAGGCTCCACTGAGGAGAAGGGAGGGGGAAGCCTGTCCAGGTGGAGGTGTCTCGGATCACTCGGAGGACCCATGTGTCCGACATAACGGACACCTACCAAGGGGCGAAGAGGGACAGGTGTACCCCCAATGGCTGTGAAGCTGCTGGAGGGTGAGGGGCTATGCTGCTGGTGTCAAAAATCCTGAGCGGGCTGAGGTGGTGCCGGGGTTAGGCTTGCGGTGGCCATGGGGTGCCTTTCCCTGCGTCACTGTGGCCAGCACGGGAGTGGACGAGTAGGGTGGGTAATCCCGGTAAGGTAGGCCCTTCCTCGGGAAGAACAGCTTCTTAGCTGGTTGTTTCTTCCGAGGGAGGGAGGAGGTCTTGCACGACATATTTGCAGACACGCGACCAAAGAAATAAAATAAAATAAAGAACTTCTTCAGCGGTGACAGGGCTCGACCTGCTGGCTCCGCGGCAAAGAAGAACTGAGGAGAGCTGGCTAGTAAAGGCGGGAAGGCAGCGCGCAGGCGCTGTGGGATGCTCCCAAAAGCTTTCCTTTTTGGGAAGCTGGGGAGCGTTCCCTCGCAGGCTCCGCCGGTACCGACGTACCCATATCTGAAGACTCATTCCTGCTTGTTCCTGGAGATCCTGAGATACTTTCTGTGGTCTGGATGAATGAGGATGTGAGTGTACGCATCCTTTAGATCTAAGGAGCATAGCCAATCTCCCTGCTGGAGGTAGGGCAGCAGTGTTCCAAGAATTAGCATCTTGAACTTTTCTTTTTCCAAGAATTTGAGATTTCTGAGTTCCAGAATGGGCCTGAGACCTCCAGTCCACTTTGGCACAAGGAAGTACCGGGAGTAGAAGCCCTGTCCCCACAAGTGTGGAGGTACAGACTCTACCGCCCTGTCTTGAAGGAGACCTAGCAGCTCCTGGAGAAGGAGTTCCTGATGCAGAGGAGGCCTTGGAGGCTCTCCTGGGAAGTAAGTAGGGGGTACCTGAGTGAAATGGAGCAGATAGCCTCTTTGGACTATGCTCAGTACCCAAGCATCCTTTGTGATGGGTGGCCACTGGTGGGCAAACAGGACTAAGCAACCCCCTGTGCTGAGGTGGGCCTGCAGGGGTGGAGAGGCTATGCATAGGGAGTCAAAAACCCCCTCCCTGCTGAGTAGGAGCAGGAGCTGGAGGCTTGGGGGCTTTCTGCCTACAGAGCCCATGTCCCTGCCCCTTGGCCTGCTGACCCTGCTGGGGAGATGGGGAGGCCTGATAATGAGGGAAAGGTTTGTAGGCAGGCGCCTTCCTCGGGTAAAAGGCCTTTTTCCCCGAGCCCTTCTTCTTATGAGAAGGGGCAGAAGTTCTTCTGGACAATCTTGTCCTCGTTAGAGTCTCAGTCTCGCGTTCAGCGGCCTTTTCGGCCATGGGTTTGCCGAAGAAGTTTTCACCCAGCATGGGACATTGACCAACTTGTCCTGCACCCATGACTCGAGGTCCGATGACTGGCGTCGAGCAGCGATGCCGGCCGCTGCTACATGGGCCAAAGCCTCGAAGCCATTGTAGGCCCCCCGGGAAATGAGTTTAGAACATTCCCGGACCCCCAAAGACAAAGATTGGAACCGCTGCAAAGGTTCCCCGGAGAGACCAGCCAAGAACCCGGCTACCTCTTTAGCCAGGTCCCGCAAATACATGCCCATGTACAGCTGGTAGGCTTGGACACGGCAAGCAAGCATCGAGCCCTGGAAGCACTTTCTGCTGATGGCGTCTAGGCTTTGGGCCTCCCTGCCGGGGGGCACCACAGAATGCATCTTCTGGCTCTTCAGATGATGCATGGCCGATTCCACAACCATAGAATGGTGTGGCAGCTGCGCCTTCTGAAACCAGGGCTCTTCCGGACTCGATACATGGAATCGATCCGCTTGCTCAAAACCGGCGCCGAGGCTGGTGCCTCCCACATTTGGAAGAGGAGCCATTCCAGCATCGGAGGAACCGGCACAGTAAAGGCCTCCCTGGGGGGAGAGTCATACTGGAGGGCATCGAGCTCTTCGGTTCAAGGCTCCTCCTCAAAAAGTATCGGAGGACTCCTCACCCTCCGTCTCCCATGCAGACTCATCCGAAGAAGAGTCGAGGGGCTCCGACCGCGTGGGTTCCAGCAACACCCACCCCGATGCCGGGGCCATCGGCGTCGACGCCCTCGGTCCCGAACGGGAGGTCGAGGGAGACCGTGACCGAGACCGGACTCGGGCCTTCATGGCTTTGAGAACCAGCTCTGTCTCCGGGGTCGACAGACGTCCCAGTGGTTGGGGCAGGCCATCAGCACCCGCTGCTGATCCATGAAGACAGGCAATCTGCAATCCAAGGCTGTCAGCCTGAGTCCAAGCTCAGGAGACTCAGCAGCCACCGACTAGGGCCCCGGCGGCACCGGGCCTGACGTCGGCTCCCTAGGAGGAGAGTCGAGGACCACAGGACTTACGTGCTCGACAGACTCCGGCTCTACACGGGATACCGTAGTTGGCTTCTCCAGCTCCAAGGGCCCGGGGCGGCGGTCAGGGGTTTGAGACCAGAAGCTTCCTCCGACGCTGCCCTCACGAGCTTTCTCTTCCTCTTAAGCTCCCGACTGGGGGACCCCCTTTCAGAGGAACCCCGACGAAGCTCGGGATCCGACTCCCAAGACGTCGAGGCCTCTGACGAGGTCCGAGCCCGTCCAGAGGCCGAGTCCAAGAAAATTCTCTCCTTCTGATGCTACCGGCTTCTGAGTGCCTTGGTGGACATTTTACCACATGGGACACAGACCTTGGAATCATGGTCAGGCCCGAGGCAACGCAGGCAGCAGTCGTGTGTGTCGGTAAGAGACATAAGTTTCTAACAACGATCACACTTCTTAAAACCACTGGAGGCCATCGGGGAAAAAAGGGCCCCTGTGAGGTCAAAGGACAGGCCTTCCAGGGAAAAGAAAAAAAGAGCGCGAACACGTTCCACAAAGGGCAAAAAACCAAAAAATAGAGATCGGGTTGATACCGGCGTACCGAACCCGGGCGGGAAGGGGAACCGGCGTCGAACCGGACAAAAAGAGGCGCGGGAATCGCAGAAAAAAAATCCAAAATGTTCTGGGTAACAAGGACAGACGTCCGTTGGGCTCCACAGAAAAAGAAAGACTGAGCAAGATGGCACCTTTGGGCGGGAAGGGGACCGCGCATGCGTGGGTGTATTCCCAAAGGCTTTCTTAGAAAGCTGGGGAAATGCTCCGCATGGGGGCTCAATCGACGTCACCGTCACCCATACGTGAGGATTGACTTCCTGCTTGGTCCTGGAGAATGAATTGTTTCCTGAAGTCCTTTATGTCAGCAGTAGCCCTTACTTTCTCTGGAAGCTAGTTCCAGATGGCAGGCACTGCTAGTGAGAGAGAGACCTCTTTGCTGTAGACTTATTAGTTTTGGTGTATGAGCTGGGGGTTGGAATAGTGTCTCTGGTGCTCTGTCTCCTTGGTCTGATTGATTTTGTGCATATCAAGTCCTGCAGAATTCCAGCTGACATGTCTGATTTTGAAGATGGTCAACTCTGTTTTGTATTTGGTTTGTGAGGTGACTGGTAGCCAATGTAGCTGAATCAAATGGAGCGATGTGTTCATGCTTTGCAGACTCTGATGGAGCGGGCAGCAGTGTTCTGGGCTAATTGCAAAGGATGAGTGGTTTGAATTGGAAGTCCTTGGAGAAGGGAACTGCAGTAGTCCAGTAAGGGAGTAATTACTGATTGATAGACTGTACAGAAATGCTCTGGATCGAGGAGGAGTTTAAGTCTATGGATAATGGCCAGTTTGTGGCATGCATTCCTGGAGGTTCTGTTGATGTGGGCTTGTAAGTTTAGGTTGTGGTCCAGGGTGACACCTAGGTAAAGAACATCCTCTTTTATTGGGATCCGAGTGTCAAAGTGATTGAGGTTGGTGGGGGGGGGGGGGGAGGGGGCGTGAAGAAAGCGTCATGAGTGATAAATACTGCCTCGAAGGTTGTTGAAGGAAAGACAGTTTCTCATCTCCTAGAGACATTTTGTAAGTGTTGTATAGTCCGGTGTGTCTAGGTGGATTGGGGGAATAGACCCCATGTCATCTGCATATATGGCATAGTGAATCTTGTGCTGCTTGAAGATATTACAGACTGGCTATATATAGATGTTGAAGAGGAGGGCTGACAGAGAGGACCCTTGCAGGACTCCTTGTGCCGTGTTGAACGGAGCAGAAGTGTTTGATCCGACTTTGACCTTTTGTTGTCTGTCAGTGAGATAAGATAGGAAGCAGTTGAGTGTGGTGTTCCGGAGTCTAATGTTTGCTAATCAATTTAAATGGGAGCAGTGTGCTACAGTGTCGAAGGCCGAGGAGATATCAACAAATACGAGCAGGAAGCTAGTTTTTATATTGTCGATTCCTCTGAGCAGGTTGTCGAATAGATGAGCGAGAGTAGGGTCAACACTGTGGTTAGGATGAAAGCCATGTTGGTGTGGATCCAGAGGAGCATGTGAGTCAATGTGGTCTTGCAGCGGTCTCTGAACAACCTTTTAAATTATTTTGGATAGAAATGGAAGGCTGGAGATTGGGAAGTATGTTGCAGGGTCAGAGCTATCTGTTGGTGTTTTTTCAGAAATGGGCAGATGGTAGCTTGTTTGAGGGCGGGGGAATGTAGCCTTGAGACAGGGATTTGCTTATGATGTGGATGCAGTTGAAAATGTCTTCCTTGACTGATTTGATCCATCCAACTGGGCAGGTGGTCAGAAGGAACTGTACTGGTGTTTAGGGCAGTGATAGTGCGGACATAAGAACATAAGATATGCCATACTGGGTCAGACCAAGGTCCATCAAGCCCAGTATTCTGTTTCCAACAGTGGCCAATCTAGGTCATATGTACCTAGCAGTTTCCCCAAGGGACACATGTTCCACAATGCTTGTATTGGTTCAAGCATTGATATCCTGGGTCCCTTCTTAATAATGGTTTATGGACCTTTCCTCCAGGAACTTGTCCAAACCTTTTTTAAACCCAGCTACACTAACAGCCTTTACTACATCCTCCGGTAACAAATTCCAGAGTTTGATTACACGTTGAGTGAAAAAATATTTTCTTTTATTAGTCAAATAGTTTACCCTGTAGCTTCATTACATGTCCCCTAATCTTTCTATATTCTGATAAGGTAAAAAATAGATCTACGTTTACCCTTTCCACTCCGTTCATTAATTTATTTATTTAGCTGCATTTATATCCCGCTTTTCACCGGGTCAAAGCGGTTGGGGGATACATTTAACACGAGGGGATATGAGACACATACACTAATACTTACAGGGAACATGGGCAATGGAGGGTTAAGTGGCTTGCCCAAGACCACAATTTATAGACTTCTATCATATCTCCTCTCAGCCGTCTCTTTTCCAGGTTAAAGAGCCCTAACCTTTTTAGCCTTTCTTCATAGGAGTATCCTTCCATCCCCTTTACCATTTTGGTGGCTCTTCTCTGAACCTTTTCTAAAATGGCTATATCCTTTTTAAGATACGGCGACCAGAATTGCACACAATATTCAAGGTGCGGTCTCACCATGGAACGATATAGAGGCATTATAATATCTTTTGTTTTATTTTCCATTCCTTTCCTTATCATACCTAGCATTCTATTTGCTCTTTTGGCCGCTGCTGCACACTAGGCCGAGGGTTTTAACATGGTATCCACGACACCTAAATCTTTTTCCTGGGTGGTAGTTCCTAATGTGGAACCTTGCATCGTGTAACCATAGTTTGGGTTGTTCTTCCCTAGGTGCATAACCTTGCACTTGTCCACATTAAATTTCATCTGCCATTTTGATGCCCAGTCTTCCAATTTATCAAGATCCTCTTGAAATTTTCCACAATCCTCTTGGGTTTTAACAACTTTAAATAGTTTTGTGTCATCTGCAAATTTGATAACCTCACTCGTTATTCCACTTTCCAGGTCATTTATGAATATGTCAAAAGCAGCGGACCCAGCACAGATCCCTGGGGTACACCACTATTCACCTTTCTCCATTGGGAAAATTGGCCATTTAGCCCTACCCTCTGCTTTCTATCTTTTAACCAGTTCCTGATCCACAATAGTACACTGCCTCCTATCCCATGACTCTTTAGTTTTGCCAAAGGTCTCTCATGAGGGACCTTGTCAAAGGCTTTCTGAAAGTCCAGATACACAATATCAACCGACTCACCTTTGTCCACCTGATTATTCATTCCTTCAAAAAAAAACATAACAGATTAGTAAGACAAGATCTTCCTTGTCTAAAGCCATGTTGGCTGTCTCCCATTAGGTCATGACTATCTACATGCTGAGTAATTTTATTCTTTATGATGGTTTCTACCATTTTTCCCGGTACTGACGTCAGGCTCACTGGTCTGTAGTTTCCCGGATCACCCCTGGAACCCTTTTTAAAAATTGGTGTTACATTGGCGATCCTCCAATCTTCAGGTATTAGAGATGATTTTAATGATAGTTCACAGATTACTAATAGCAGGTCTGCAATCTCATATTTCAGTTCTTTCAACACCCTTGGATGCATACCATCCGGCCCATGTGATTTGCTACTCTTCAGTTTATCTAATAGTTGTAATACATCTTCCCAATGTATCAATATTTCCTTCAATTCTTCTGCACCTTTAAATACCACTTCAGTCATGGGTAACATCCCTACATCTTCCTCAGTAAAGACCGAAGCAAAGAATTCATTCAGTCTCTCCGCTATCGCCTTGTCGCCTCTTAGTGCTCCTTTAACCCCATTATCATCTAATGGACCACCTGACTCACAGGTTTTTTGCTACGAATGTACTTGAAAAGGTCTTTACTTCGCGTTTTTGCTTCCGCAGCAAGCTTCTTCTCAAATTCTCCCTTTGCCTGCCTTATCAATGCCTTACATTTGACTTGCCAGTACTTGTGCTGTTTCCAGGTTTCGTCGTTTGGCTCTTTTTTCCATTTCCTGAAAGATGCTTTTTTGGCAACAGCAGCCTCTCTGACCTCACCTTTAAACCATGCTGGCAGTTTTTTGGACTTCCTTCCACTTTTCTTAAAGCGTGGAATACAGCTGGTCTGGGGCTTCCAAGATAGTATTTTTCAACAACAGCCAAGCCTGATGTACATCTTTAACCTTTGCAACTGCTCCTTTTAGTTTTTTCTTAACTGTTTTCCTCATTTTATCATAGTCTCCCTTTCGAAAGTTAAAAGGTAGTACTGTGGAGTTCCTTACTATCCCTCCTCCACTAATTAAATCAAAGACAATCATGCTATGATCACTATTGCCAAGTGGCCACAACAACCTTATCTCTTGCACTAGATCTGGTGTTCCACTAAGGACTAGGTCTAATATGGCTTCCCCTCTGGTCGGTTCATGAACCAGCTGCTCCAAGAAGCAGTCATTTATTTCATCTAGGAACTTTATCTCCCTAGCATGTCCTGCCGTGACACTGACCCAGTCGATACTGGGGTAATTGAAATCACCCATTATTATTACTGCGCTGTAACTTTTGTTAGCTTCCTTGATTTCTTTGAACATTTCATCATCCATTTGGTCATTCTGGCCAGGCGGTCGATAGTACACCCCCACTGCCATCGCCTTCCCCCTTTTACATGGAATTTCAATCCATATAGATTCTACAGCAGATTTTGTTTCCTGCAAAACTAATCCTTTCTGACTCAATGCCCTCTCTAACATAGAGAGCAACCCCTCCACCAATTTGATCAGCTCTATCATTACGATATAGTTTGTACCCAGGTATCAGTGTCCCACTGGTTGTCCTCCTTCCACCATGTCTCTGATATTCCAATCATATCTAACCTTTCATTTAGTGCTATATATTCTAACTCTCCCATCTTATTTTTTAGACTACTAGCATTTCCATACAAGCATTTTAGAGAATGTATTTTATTCATATTAATTTGGCTATTGTTAGACATGGGTAATTTGGGATCTTTAAGCTCTGTCTGTTCCATACTTGAGGGCATTTGGGCTAGTTTACTGTTTTGTGGAACCTCTCTGCTTTTGGTAGTATCCTTCAAAGATATATTCTTCCGAACCATCCGCTCTTGGGCGACTGTCGGCTTTCCCCTAATATCTAGTTTAAAAGCTGCTCTATCTCCTTTTTAAAGGTTAATGCCAGCAGCCTGGTTCCATCCTGGTTAAGGTGAAGCCCATCCCTTCGGAAGAGCCCCTCCTTTCCCCAGAATGTTGGAATGTGAAATTCACATTGTGGGAATTCACAATTGTGGGAATATGAAATTCACATTGTCTGTGTGTGGTGTTGGGTTCTACATTTGGGGGCTGGAGGTATGTAGGGGTAACGCATTCAGGGGTGGCTTGTTCTTGGTGAGGTGGAAATAAGCAAAGATTTGAGGATGTATCATGTCTATTTCTTTGTGGGATGGATCTTTTGTAAGAGTGCGGACGATCTCAAATAGTTCTCTGGGCTTGTTGCATGATTTTAAGATAAGGTTGGTATGGTATTTCTGGTTGTCTGTTTATTAGATTGTTATACTCTCTTTGCATTATTTGGTAATGTTTTAGAGTGGATTCTGACAGGTTGTGTCTCCATTTTCGTTCTCTCTGGTGAAGCTTCCACTTTGTCTTTCTTATTGCTTCAGAGTACCATGGAGCTGATTTAGGTCTATCCTCTTTATGCCTAGGGCTTGGGCAGTTTGGGGCTGTTGCTGCTGCACGGATGATAGTATTCCAGGTTTTGAGTGCTTCATCCAGATCTGAGAAGTCCTGGGGGAGGCCGTGGAGGGTATCCTTGAGGAATTGGTCTTTGTTAAATCCTTTGAATCTTATTCCAGGGTGAGGTGTTTTCTGTGGTTTTCCTTGTTGGGGAATATAAATCTTGACGTGTATGGCGTGGTGATCTGACCAGTGGAGTCATTATGCTGTCCTGTGTTAGGTTTTTTCAGGAAAAGATGAGGTTGGGTGTGGAGCATGAGCGGTGAGAGGGGCCATTGAGAATTTGGCAATATTGAAGTGATTCCACTGCTCTGTGGAAAGCAGCTTCTTCCTTGCTAGACGCGGAGCTCAGATTTAGGTCAAATAGTAATATGAGTGGCTTGTGAGGGGAGTTGGCTGAAAACGTAGTTACTCACCTGTAACAGGTGTTCTCCGGGGACAGCAGGAATCAGTCCTCACATATGGGTGACATTGGCGCCGATGGAGCCCTCTTGCGGAGCAAATCCCCAGCTTTCAGAGAAAGCCTTTGGGATTGCATCGCGCATGCGCGGTCCCCTTTCTGCCCAAGGGTGCCATCTTGCTCAGTCAATGACATAGCTAAAAAGATAGAATTGAATTGAATGGAATTTGTACAAGAATCACTAAATATCACCTCAGTACTTTCATATTTTTGTCGAAGCTATGCTGTAGGAGGGACAGTAGTGTCAACTGTCCCACACCAAGCAGCTAGCTGCCTTTTTTTCTTTTATATGTGATCCTGTGTCACTTCTCAAATTATTTTATAACCACAAAATTGCACTTAGCTGAAGCCTCTTAACTTTCACTCATCCTTCCGTTGATCCTGAAGAGGAAGATGGAACATGACGCGCGCGTTTCGAGCCCTAAGGTTCTGTATCAAATGTTAAACTCTTCTTCAATTCAAAAAACGGAATCCCAACAAGACGCCGTCGTCGCGGCTGAGGCATATGTCTCTCCTCTATGGCTGCATCGTTAGACTATTCGATTTTTAAACAGGAGCACAACCTATCAGAAAAGGAACGCCCCACATGAAGGGGAATCCCAATTCGGATTGGTTCTCTTAAGATGACATCAGACTATCGAATACCATTCAACCTCCCGATTTAAACCTGCCGGTTCTACTGTATCCAAGGAAAAAATCCATCTTTGCTAAAAAGATGGCAAAATGAATAAAAACCAATAACAGGACTGCAACTGCAGGGGAGGAGGGAGGGTCGTGAGGACTGATTCCTGCTGTCCCTGGAGAACACCTGTTACAGGTGAGTAACTATGCTTTCTCCAGGAACAAGCAGGAAGTCAGTCCTCACATATGGGACTCCCTAGCTATAGGCTACTGAGAACCCATAGCTGAAAATGTCTCCCTCTAGAAGAGCCGCAGCAGCTGCAATAGGAATTCAGCCGAGAAAGCAACACCCCCCGGTAGCCTGACACCAAAGGGTCGGAGTTGCCTAAACCTCAAATAGGTTTCAAAGAACCGCCTGGCCGAAAGCACTGTCCCGTCGGGACTCCCTATCCAAGCAGTAATGGGCTGCAAAAGTCTGGCTTGAAGACCAAGTTGCTGCCCGGCAGATGTCTGCCAACGGAACAGAGCGGAAGTGAGCCACTGATGCGGCCTTAGCTCTGACACGGTGGGCTGTGACTCGACCCTGCAACGGGAGATCGGCCACCCTGTATGCACAGGCAATGCAGTCTGCTGCCCAGGTGGACAGCGTACGCTTGGAAAGGTCGGAAGAATCACCTCCTGGTTGAGGTGGAAAGAAGAGACTACCTTTGAAAGGAACTTCGGGTGAGTGCAGAGGACCACCCTATTCCTATAAAACCTTGTGTACGGTTTTATCAGTTACGAGAGCTTGCAGCTCACTCACACATCTGGCTGATTTGAGTGCCACCAGGAAGAGCACTTTCCAGGAGAGGAAGCACAGATGGCAAGAGGACATCAGCTCAAAAGGTGGGCGAGTAAGCTGCTGCATGACAACATTCAAATCCCACTCAGTTGCTGGAGGACAAACTGTGGTTTTAAGCAGAAGCAGACCTCTGAGGAATCTGGACACCAGGGGGTGAGCTGAAAGAGGTTGCCCCTCCACTGGCGAGTGGTTTGCTGACAAAGCATTCAGGTAGACCCTGACAGAGTTAGACTTGAGACCTAATTCAGAGAGGTGAAGCAGGTACTGCAGCACCACTGGCACAAGGCATGAGAAAGGGTTTTCATTGTGCTGGTTACACCACACCTCAAATCTACACCACTTGAAACCATAGGATTTCCTAGTGGACTGCCTCCTGGAGGCCAGTAACACTTCTTCTGCATGCTGAGGTAGGAGGAGAGGAGCCAGCACTACCCTTTCAGCAGCCATGCCATCAGGTTGAGGGCCCTGAGGTTGGGGTGCAAGAGAGCCCTGCTCCTGTGAAAGGAGGTCGGGCTGCATACCCAGTGGAAGTGGGGTCTCCACTTCCAGCTGGAGAAGCAGCGGAAACCAAGGCTGTCTTGGCCATCTGGGAGCTACCAGAATGACAGAGGCCTTGTCCCGAAGGATTTTGAACAGAGTCCAGGCCACCAGAGACATGGAAGGAAACTCATACATGAGGCCCACTGACCAGGAGATCAGGAAAGCATCTGCAGCCACCCTCAGGGGATGTGGCTGTCTGGAGCAAAATCTGGGCAGTTGGTGATTTTATGTACTGGCAAATAGATCTATGGACAGATGTCCTCAGCGGTGGAAAATCCACTGGGCCACCACCAGATCCAGTTGCCACTCATGAGATTGGAGAATCCTGCTTAGTTTGTCTGCTAGGCAGTTATCCTAACCAGGCAGGTACACTGCTTTGAGAGACATACCCTGCCTGGTGACGAAGGAACAGAGGTCCAGTGTCTCCTGACATAGAATACGAGACCCCGTACCTCTCTGCTTGTTCGCGTAGAACATAGCTACCTGGTTGTCCTTCAGTATCAATACAGACTGATGTGAGAGGACATGACAAAAGGCTTTAAGAGCTAGGCGAATCGCCCGCAGCTCTAAGAGGTTGATTTGGTGTGCAGACTCCTGAGGAGACCATAACCCCTGAGTGCATGATCCTTGGCAATGGGCTCCCCAGCCCAGCAAGGAGGCATCTATCGTTAGCACTCTTGTGTGCGAAGGAATCTGAAAAGAGACACCCTCGAGCAGATTGTGTGGTTGACTCCAACACTGCAATGACTTCACCAGTCGCCTGGATACTGTTATCCTGTCTCTGAAGCTGCCGGTGGCTTGTGTCCACTAATCCCTGAGGCACCACTGAGTTGTTCTCATGTGGAAACGGGTATTCGGTGTCACATTTTCTGTGGAGGCCATGTGGCCCAGGAGGCGTAAGAAGTGTCTTGCTGAAACCCGAAACCTGTGCCTGAACTGCTGTGTCAGTGGTAGCAGCCTCTGTGCCCTGTCCTCCGGCAGGTAAGCCTTCGCCTGAAGGGTGTCCAATCTTGCTCCTATGAACTCTAAGTTTTGAGTGGGGAGCAAAATAGACTTTGCGTGGTTTATGACAAAGTCTAGACGTTGCAAAAGGTTGACAGTGCGAGAAGTGGCTTGTTGGGCCTCCTGAGGCGACTGGCCACTGATGAGCCAGTCGTCCAGGTAAGGGAAGACAAAGATTCCCTGACTTCTGAGGAAGGCTGCCATTACAGCCAGGCATTTTGTAAACACTCTGGGAGCAGAGGCTAGGCCAAAGGGTAGAACCCTGCATTGGAAATGTTTTCCTCCCACTACAAATCTCAGATATTGTCTGTGGTCTGGATGTATGAGGATGTGTGTGTAGGAATCCTTCAGGTCTAAGGAGCATAGCCAATATTCCTGGTGGAGGTAAGGCAGCAACATTCCAAAGGAAAGCATCTTGAACTTTTCCCTCACCAGGAACTTGTTTAAGTTTTGTAGGTTGAGGATGGGTCTGAGGCCTCCTGTTCTCTTTGGTATGAGAAAATACCTGGATTAGAAGCTTTTGCCCTGCAGGTGGTGGGGCACCGGTTCCACCGCCTGATCCTCTAGAAGACCTGCCAGCTCCTGTAAGAGGAGGTCCCTCTGAAAAGGGGGTCTGAGAGGCTCCCCTGGAAAGAAGGGGGGAGGGTGGTAACTAGTTGAAGTGAAGCATATAGCCCCTCTGGATTATTTGCAGGACCCAGATATCCGAGGTGATGGCTGGCCACCTGTGAGCGTACAGGGTTAGCCTACCCCCTGTGCATGACCTTACCACTGGCGGAAGAGAGGCTATGTATTGGAAGTCAAAACCCCCCACCCGGCTGGGTAGGAGTAGGGGCCTGGGGGCCTTCTGCTTACATGGGCCAGGCCCCTGTCCCTTGGCCTGCTGCCCATGTTGGGAAGCTGGGGTGGCCTGGTAAGTGGGGTAGTTGCGGTAAGCAGTACCCTTCCTCAGGAAAAAGGGCTTTTTACCCAATCCCTTCTTCTTAGAAGGGGCAGAAGTCTTCTTTGAGAGTCTTGTCCGGGTCAAGTACTCTGACTCAAGCTCAGCAGGCTTCTCAGTCATGGGTTTGTCAAAGAGGTTCTCACCTCGGCAAGGGACATCGATCAACTTGTCCTGAACCCATGGCTCCAGATCCGATGACATCAGCCAGGCCTGGAGGCGTACACCGATGCCGGCCACAGCTACTTGGGCCGAAGGCCGCTCGAGATATGAACTTCGAGCACTCCCGAATCCTAAGCGCTGCAAGGGTGCCTCGGAGAGGCCAGCTGAGAACCCGGCAATCTCCTTTGCCAGGTCCCTCAAGTACATGCCCATGTACAGCTGGTAGGTTTGGACACGGCATGAAAGCATCGAGCCCTGGAAGCATTTTCTGCCGAGGGCATCCAGGTTCCGGGCCTCCCGGCCAGGAGGCACCAAGAAGTGTGTTTTCTGGCTCTTGAGCCTATGCATGGCCGATTCCACAACCATGGAGTTTTTGGCAGCTGTGCCTTTTGGAACCCAGGGCTCTTGTGGACTCAATAGACGGAATCAACCCTCTTGCTTAGAACCGGCATCGAGGCCGGCGACTCCCACATGTGGAGCATCAGCCGTTCCAGCATCAGAGGAACCGGCACAGTAAGGGCTTCACTTGGGGGAAAGTCATACTGGAGGTCATCGAGCTCTTCTGCTCGAGGCTCCTCCTCGGTATCCGCTGGGAATGCCAGAGCCTTGGCCATGTCCCTGACGAAGTCCGAGAACCAGGTATCCTCCGGAGGGGATCTTCTGAGGCTCCGAACCCGGTGAGTCCGATGGAACATACCGGGACCGATGGGTGTCACGGGACTCCTCATCTTCTGTCTCCCATGCCGATCCCTCCGAGGAGGAATAGAGTGGCTCCAGCCGTGAGGGCTTCGCCCCTGACCGCCCCGACACCAAGAGCACTGGTATTGACAACCTCAGTCCTGAGCGGGAGGTCGAAGGAGACCTTGGCCGAGGATCGACTCGAGTCCAAAGAGTCTCGAGGATCGGTTCAGCCTCCGGGGTCAACTTGGATGTCGAGGTCCCAGTGGTCGGGGCGGATGGACTGGTGAGACCACTATCAGCGCCTGCTGCTGCTCCATAAAGGTAGACATGCTGCGCTCCAGGACCTTCATCCTGAGACAGAGCTCAGGAGACTCCGCAGCCTCCGGCTCAGGCCCCGACATCTGCTCCCCCAGAGGGAAGTCCACGAGGACAACAGCACTTACCCGCCTCGGTGTAATCGGCTCCGTGTGAGGTACCTTCGCAGGCTGCTCTGACTCTGAGGACCCGGGGCGGCGGTGAGGACTCCGCGACCTGGATTTTAAGAGCCCACGGAGATCAGAGGCACCAAACGACGCTGCCCTCACAGGCTTCTTCCTCCGGTGTTCCCGGGAGGGAGACCCCCCATTCAGAAGACCCCCCCGACACTGCTCGGGTTCAGACAGCTCCCGAGACGTCGAGGCTTCTGATGAGGTCCGGATCTGGGGGGATGCGGACTCCGAGAAAGCATAGTTACTCACCTGTAACAGGTGATCTCCAGGAACAGCAGGAATTTAGTCTTCACATATGGGTACCGTCGGCACTGACTGAGTCTGCGCGGGAACGCTCCCCAGCAACCAATACAAAAGCCTTTGGGAGCAACCCACAGCGCCTGCGTGCTGCCTTCCCACCTTTCCCAACTGTCCCTCTCCAGTTGAGCTTATAGCTGAAACAAGAGAAAGAGGGAAAGAGAGAAAGAGAGAGATACAACTCCTAGGGGAGGTGGGTGGGTTGTCAAGACTAAATTCCTACTGTTTCCGGAGATCACCTGTTACAGGTGAGAAACTATGCTATCTCCAGGAACAAGCAGGAATGTAGTCTTCACATATGCTGCTGCAGATGCCAGGGAGATGGCCCCAAACATTGTGCGCCCTTCTGGAAGGGCTCCACTTCCCCCCATGGATCTCTGGCATCCTACCAGGGATGGTGGGTAGGAGTTGATTAAGCATGGAACAGGTGTTGAACAGCTTGACCAAACAAGGCATCCCAGCAGGAGTCCTTGTCTAAGCAGTAATGGGCTGTGAAGGTATGTACCGAAGCCCAAGTAGCTGCTCGACAGATGTCGTCGATAGACAGAGTGAAGATGAGCCATTGAGGCTGCCATGGCTCTCACATTGTGAGCTGTGACATGGCCTTCAAGAGGAAGGTTCTTACTCTCATAGACAAAAGATATACATTGTGCAATCCAGTTGGACAGAGTTCTTTTGAAGACTGGAAGTCCCAAATGACTAGGATCAAAAGCAACAAAAAGTTGAGAGGATTTTCTATGTTGCTTTGTCCTTTGCAAGTAAAAGGCCAAAGCTCTTTTACAGTCCAAAGCATGAAGGTTCCTTTCTGCACTGGAGGCGTGAGGCCTCGGAAAGAATACAGGAAGGTAAACCGCTTGGTTGAAATGAAAAGGTGAAACCACCTTTGGCATAAAGTGTGGATGAGTCCTAAGAACTACCTTATCATGGTGGAATCTTGTATAAGGAGGATCAGCCACCAACGCTTGCAATTCACTGATGCGACGTGCTGATGTGATTGCAATGAGGAAGATGACCTTCCAGGAAAGGAAGAGGTGGTGGCTAATGGTTCAAAGGGTGGTTTCATGAGCTGCCCAAGTACCAGATTCAAGTCCCATGCCACCGGTGGTGGCTTAATGGGAAGCTTTGTTAGAAGAAGGCCTCTCATAAATCTCGCTGTAAGAGGATGAGAGGAAATAGGTTGTCCATTTAGAGGCTTGAAAGAAGCTGCAATAGCACTCAAATGGACTCTCACTAAATTGGTCTTAAGCCCTGCATTAGACAAATGAAGGAGACACTCCAGTAATGATTCTAGAGGTATCGCAAGAGGGTTAAGACCCTTCTGCGAGCACCATATGATAAACGTCTTCCACTTAAATGCATAAGAGCGTCTTGTGGAGGGTTTCCTGGAAGCATGAAGGATATCCTTTACCTGCTGCTAGGCTTTCAGCAACCAGGCCCTGAGATGTAGAGACTGGGGATTGGGATGCCACAGCATCCCGTCTTCTTGTGAGAGAAGATCTGGAGCAGATCCTAACTCCAGAGGCGGAGCTTGAGAGAGATGTAGGGGCAGAGGGTACCACGGCTTCCGTGGCCAATGTGGAGCTATGAGAATCATATGACCTCGGTCTCTCTGAAGCTTGAATAGGGTTTTGGGAATTAGGGGAATGGGTGGGAAGGCATACAGGAAATCCTGATCCCAGTGAAGGAGAAAAGTATCCCTGGCCTGACATCCTCAAACCGGAATTCTGGAACAAAACCGGGGAAGTTTGGCATTCAGCGGACTTGCAAAGAGTTCTATGTCCGGGGTTCCCCAAATTTGAAAAATTTGGGCCACCTGGTCTACATGGAGAGACTATTCGTGTGGAAGCTGAACTCGACTGAGTTTGTCTGCCCAAGACTTTTGAATGCCTGGAAGATACACCGCAAGGAGATGGAATCTGATGCTCTCTGGTGAGGGCTCATAGTCGCAAAACTTCGTTGCATAGCGACAGAGCCTGTTCCGCCCTACTTGTTCACATAGAACATGGCTACCTGATTGTCCATTTGAACTAGGGACTGTCTTGTAGCTGAGCTGGGTGTGAAACACTCGAAGAGCAAGAAAAATTGCTCTGAGTGACAGGAGGTTGATATGAAGAGAGGCCTCCTGCGGGGTCCAGGTACCCTGGGTAGAGAGGTCGTGCAGGTGGGCTCCCCAATCCACCTGTGAAGATTCTGTTAGAGTGGATTGGGGCAGGGGTTGCGGGAAAGGAGACCCCACCAGAAGGTTTTGGGTGACTGCCACCATTGGAAGGACAAAATAAGATGATCTGAGTTTGCTATTTTGTCTGACAGGCAACCTGACGCCTGAGTCCACTGAGTGGATAAGGTCCACTGGGCTGCCCTCAAATGGAGGCTAGCATAAGGAACCACGTGCACGGTGGAGGCCAGGTGGCCTAGCAACTGTAACATTTCCCGAGCAGTGAGATGAGATTTGAGCACTGCTTGGGAAGCTAACTGTACAATGCGAAGACAGCGAGGCTGTGGAAGGAAGGCTCTTGTCTGTCTGGTATCCAGATGAGCTCCTATAAATTCTAGGGATTGAGTGGGAGCAAGGTTAGATTTTGGGAAGTTTATGACAAGTCCCAAATACTGAAGGATGCACATTGTGCGAGACAGAGCGAAACTGGCTTCTGGCCCTGAAGGGGCTCGAATGAGCCAGTCGTCTAAGTAAGGGAAGACTAATATTCCCAGGGTGCGGAGAAATGCTGCTACCACAGCCATGCATTTTGTGAACACTCTTGGTGCACAAGGCAGGCCAAAAGGAAGAACCCTGTATGGTAATGCTTTCCTTGAAAAAGGAATCGAAGGAACTTCCTGTGACTTGGATGGATAAGAACATGAGTGTACACATCCTTGAGATCTAGAGAACAAAACCAATCCTGACCCCGAAGGTATGGCAGCAGAGTTCCTAGAGAAATCATTCTGAACTTCTCTCTGAACAGGAATTTGTTCAATTCTCTGACGTCTAGAATGGGTTTGTCCCCTCCTGTTTTCTTTGGAATAAGAAAATAGGGGGAATAGAACCCTGTACACCCCATTGGGGAATGGGTACCTCTTCTATTGCTTCCTGAGCAAGGAGCATTGTGACTTCTTGACCTAACCCGTCGTTGAGAGAGGTCTGAGAATTGAACTGTCTTACTATTGTAGGAGGGGGCATGCTGAGGAAATGAAGCTTGTAGCCCCTCTCATACAATGGACAGAGTCCAATTTTCTGCTGTTATTGGACACCATCTGGGGGCAAAATGACAACCTTCCCGGGATGGTGGAGGGTTCTGGACCGTTCAGGGCCAGGAAGGCAAAGTTCTCTAGACAGGAGTCAAAGCTCCTGTGGAGGTTGAGTCTGCTGAGCCGGTTGAGGCTTAGCAGCTTTTGGCTTCCTTTGTCGTCTAGGTTGCTGTTGCTGTCCCTTTTGGGCAGACTGACCTGGACGATATCACTGCTGGGTATAGGAGGGATAAAACAACTTCTTGCTGAAGAATGGTTTCTTAGAGGATCTTTTCCTCACAGGATCAGCTGTGGATTTGGACAATCTATCTAAAGTGATATTGTCAGCATCTCATTAGCCTTTTCCTGCCAATTCTTTTTTTGTTTTTTTAACTTTTTATTTATAATTATAAACAGTATTACATCCAGGTAATACATGAATGAAACAGAAAAAAAATGGATTATGACATGACACAAAAGAAAACCTTTGAATCATTAAGAAAAATACAACATGTCACCCATATCATTTAGACCCCAATATCAAAGGAAATATAAGGGGGCGTATTAGGAAACTTTAACAAATAGTGCAGGATTAAAACTAACCCGGCACCTACAAAAAGAAATACAATAAACAAGTAAAGACATGTGTCAGCCGGATGGGGTGACTTAGAGACCTCCACAACCACTTCCTCCCTAGCCATTAAGAACTCATTAAGCTGCCTAGGATCAAAGGAAATATAGCCTTTTTGTTTATATACCACACAACATTTGGCAGAAAATTTGAGTTGAAAAGTCGCCCCCAGGGCTAATACCCTGGGGCGAAAAGCCAAAAAGCCTTTCCTTTTCAACTGCGTAACTCGAGAAACATCAGGAAAAATTTGCACTTTAGACCCTAGAAAGTCTACATTTATATTCTTAAAATATAATCGAAGTACGAGTATAAAGAATTTATCTTATTCTAGCGCCAGGGTTACCAGCAGAGTTGACTTAGCAGTGATGACCTCCAGGGAAGACTCTAAAAACCCCGTTAGGTCACCCTTCTCAGCAGGAACAGTATGGGTACTGCAACCAACATCCCTCAACCCAAGGGACAAGTACTGCACCCGAACCAGAGGTGGAAACTGATCCTGGGGAAGCTTAAGAACCTTCCCAAAATACTTCCTCACCATCTCTAATGGAGACAGTAAGGGAGAACGTGGAAAGTTTAGAAAACAAAGGTTACAAACGTCTAACCTGGTTTTCCAAATATTCCATTTTTCTGGAGGACACATTTCTGTCCAAAACCTGGGCATTCACTAATTCATGCAAATGCCCAACTTCTTGTTCGGGCTTAGTTAATCTCTCCGCCTGTCCAGCCTGGTCGCCAGAAAGAGTTCCACAAGTTGTCTTAACCCCAATCAATTCATTACTCACAGCACCAAACATAACCTTAAGGGAAGAGCTAAGCGAAGCCAAGCCATCCCACAGTGCCTCCAAAGTTATCACCGCTGGTTTTTCCAACAAAAGGTTCCCCAAGAGATCTTCTCCTTGAGCGGCCTCATCGACAATCTCTCTCTCTGATAACACACCATCAATGATTGTTCTCCGCCGCTCTACCGACACCACAGGGGAAAACTCACCAACCGATGCTCCTCCCGAGGACACATCCTTTGGCGTACTCGATGGCAAGCCGATAATAGATCCAGCATCTGGCAATGCAACAATTCCGGGTCGCGGTGGAGGGGTATGTAGCTCTGGCGAGAGCCAAATCCCCGACACACTCAGCGCCGATGCCTCTGCTACCGGCGCTGCCGAAGACAGCTTCAGCTCCAGCCACAAAACCGCAATCCCGCAAGGTTCGCTGTGCCAAAGAACAAGGCATGTCTACCCCGGGAGGAACCACAGCCTGCTTCCGCTTCCTCCGCCCCATCTCAGCAAGCGGAGAATATCCCAGCACCAATTCAACAGGAGAATGCAGCCTCACAGGTCAGAGCGTCCTGTCGCCATCTTGTCACACCCCTCTTTCCTTCCTGCCAATTCTTGCCAAAGAGATTCTCTCCTGTGCAAGGTATATTTCCCAATTTGTCCTGTACCCAGATTTTCAAGTCAGATGCCTGGAGCTAGGCAATCCTACGTGCACCTATGGCAATAGCAGAGGTTCTGCTTATGCACTCAAAGCAGTCAAAGGCTGCACGATTCACAAACTTGGAAACATCCTGAGCATGTTTTAAAAAAGAGCAAGATAATCCTGCCTTTTATCATCAGGAAGAAGAGGGCTCATAAGCTCTAAGTCTCCTGTGACTTCCTTAAGAAACATGCCCATATACAAGATATAGGAACTGATCCTAGCAGAAAGCATGGAAGCCTGGAAGGATCGACATCCAAAGGCATCAAGAGTTCTACACTCATGTCCTGGAGGATTAGATGCATGCCTTTTTGCACTCTTTATCCGTCTCATGGCTGATTCCACCACCATGGAATGGTGTGGTAATTGAGTCTTTTGAAACCCAGGACAGCGTAGTTACTCACCTGTAACAGGTGATCTCCGGGAACAGCAGGAATTTAGTCCTCACATATGAGTATCGTCGGTACCGACGGAGCCTGCGCGGGAATGCTCCCCAGTGTCCAACAGGAACGCTTTTGGGAAAATCCCTCAGCACGTGTGCACTGCCTTCCCGCCTTTCCAACTGTCCCTCTTCAGTTAAGTTTGTAGCTGAGTGAAAGGATAGAGGGAGAGAGGAAAGAGACAGAGATAGAGAGAACTCCTAGGGGAGGTGGGTGGGTTGTGAGGACTAAATTCCTGCTGTTCCCGGAGATCACCTGTTACAGGTGAGTAACTACGCTATCTCCAGGAACAAGCAGGAATGTAGTCCTCACATATGGGGACTCCCTAGCTGAAGATGCCAAGTAGATAGCCCCAGGAAGGTGCCACCATCGAAGGTGAGAATACTTCCTCCCATGGATCTCTGGCATCGCACCAGAGTTGGTGGGTAGGAGTTGGTTTAGGTTTGAAAGAGATTTTGAAGAACAGCTTGGCCAAAGAAGGCATTCCAACGGGAGGCTTTATCTAGGCAGTAGTGGGCTGTGAAGGTGTGTAACGAAGACCAGGTGGCTGCTGGACAAATGTCATCGATAGACACAGAGTGGAGATTAGCCATAGAAGCTGCCATGGCTCTCACATTATGAGCTGTGACATGGTCCTGAAGAGGAAGACCCTTACTCTCATAAGAAAAGGATATGCATTGGGCAATCCATTTAGATAAAGTTCTTTTGGAGACTGGAAGTCCCAAATGACTAGGGTCAAAAGCTATAAAAAGTTGTGAGGACATTCTATGTTGCTGTGTTCTTTGTATGCAAAAGGCCAAGGCCCTGGCCCTTTTACAATCCAAAGTATGAAGGTTTCTTTCTGCATTAGAGGTGTGAGGCCTCGGAAAAAATACTGGAAGGTAAATTGATTGATTTAAATTAAAAGGTAAAACCACCTTTGGCATAAAATGTGGATGAGTTCGAAGAACCACCTTATGAACAACCCATCTGCTCCCTAATACGCCCGTTCAACATCCAATGTTTAGCATATGCAGACGATATCCTTTTATTTATCCCATTTACAATCCAGCAACCAGATTTCTCCCCAATAACAAAATGCTTTGACGCAATAGCGGACTGGTTACACACGCAAAATCTCCGGATCAATCACTCCAAGACAGACGTCCTCTTCGTTACAAAGAACCAAGCCTTCATCCCCGCAACAACGTTAAAAGTCAAGAACGCAGAATTGACAAACAAATCCTCAATCCGCTACCTCGGGATCACTCTAGACCAGAGACTGGACATGAAAGCACATATAAAAAACACGGTAAAAACAATATATCACAAAATACGGATCCTCCGTCAGCTCCAACCACTTTTAGACCCCAGCGACGTCCAAACAATTTATCAGGCATTGGTTCTCCCACATTTCGACTATGCTAATAGTATCCTATACGGGCTCCCGAAGGCAACTCTCTACCCACTCCAAATGGCAATGAACTCCACAGCAAGAGTACTAGCTGGGGCTCCACGAATTAACCACATCACCCCTATTCTGATGAACCTATACTGGCTGCCCATTCACGCAAGACCCTTATACAAGATTCTAATCACTACTTTCAAAGCCCTGAACAACCAATCTTCCCCATCCATCAAATAATTGATCCACTATACACACTCAAATAGAGCAAAACGATCAGTAATGGCCAACACATTGCTGGTTCCTAAAGAAATGACCACTTGCACAAAAACAACCTCTAACAGAGCTTTCTCAATCTGCGCTCCCTTGGCTTGGAATGCCCTCCCAGCTGACATGCGTATCATTCCCAGCCTATCCCAATTCCGAAAGGCCCTCAAGCATTACCTTTTCGTGAGACACTACCCTGATTCTAACAACGAACTCCAAATAATCATTGAACCACACAAACTACCCAGACCAGCCCAGCATAGAAAAGAATAGCTGGCTTAAGCTGGCCCATACTGAATAACATAGGGCCTAAACCAGTACACAAGTTACACTGTATATATTGCTGTAAATAACGCTGTAGATATGATATTCCCTGTTGAATCCAAGTTTTGACCCTTGTTTAATGTAATTTCTATGTGGCCCGCCCGCGTAGTAATATGTTGTTTTATTGTAAACCGCAATGATATGTAATAGCGCGGTATATAAGAGAAGTTAAATAAATAAATGAAGAAACCTAGTATAAGGAGGATCAGCCACTAAAGCTTGCAATTCACTGATGCGACGGGCAGAGGTGATTGCAATTAGGAAGATGACCTTCCAGGTCAAAAACATAAGGGCTGCAGTGGCTAAAGGCTCAAAAGGCGGCTTCATGAGCTGCCCGAGAACTAGATTGAGATCCCATGCCACCGGCGGTGGCTTGATGGGAAGTTTAGTTAATAAAAGGTCTCTCATAAATCTTGATAGGAGTGGATGAGAGGAAAGTGGTTGTCCATTTAGAGGCTTATAAGAAGCTGCAATTGCACTGAGATGGACTCTTCCCGAATTGGTCTTTAACCCAGAAGTCGATAAGTGAAGGAGAAAGAGTAGTAACTCAACTGTAACAGGTGTTCTCCAGGAGCAGCAGGAATCAGTCCTCACTTATGGGTAACATCGGCGCCAATGGAGCCCCCGTGTGGAGCATTTCCCCAGCTTTCTACGAAAGCCTTTGGGAATACTGCACGCATGCGCGGTCCCCTTCCCGCCTAAAGGTGCCATCTTGCTCAAACAACATAGCTAAAAAACAGCACACAAAAATGTAAAAATAAACTATGTACAACTGCAACTCCCAGGGGAGAAGGGAGGGTTGTGAGGACTGATTCCTGCTGCTCCTGGAGAACACCTGTTACAGGTGAGTAACTGCTCTTTCTCCAGGACCAAGCAGGAAGTCAGTCCTCACTTATGGGACTCCCCAGCTTCAGGCTACCGGGGACCCAGAGCTGAAAAATGAGCTCCCTCTAGCCTCAGCATCAGAGAAAGGATTTCACTGAAACATACCTCTACCAGTAGCCCAACCAGAGGGCTGGAGGGTAGGAGTTGCCTAAACCTCAAAGAGATTCCGGAGCAGTGCCTGACCAAAATGACTCCCTCTCCAGGCAGTAATGAGCCGCAAAAGTCTGGCTTGAGGACCAAGTTGCAGCCCTGCAGATGTCTGCCAACGGTACAGAGCAGAGATGAGCTACTGAGGCAGCCATTGCCCTGACCCTGCAAAGGAAGGTCAGTTGCCCTGTAAGCCCAGGTGATACAGTCAGCAACCCAGATGGACAAGGTACGCTTGGAGACAGGCACCCCCAAGTTATTGGGGTCAAAAGATACGAAGAGCTGAGTAGCCCTTCTATGCCCCTGCGTACGTTCAAGGTAGAAGGATAAGGCCCTCCTACAGTCCAGGGTATGCAGGACTGTCTCAGCCCGGCTGGCATGGGGCCTAGGGAAGAACCACCTCCTGGTTTAGATGGAAAGAGGAGACAACCTTTGGGAGGAACTTAGGATGAGTCCTAAGGACTACCCTGTTCCTATAGAAGCGAGTGTAGGGTCTGTCACAGACCAGGGCTTGAAGTTCACTCACTCGCCTGGCCGAGGTCAAGGCCACTAGGAATACAGTCTTCCAAGACAGGAAGCGTAGAGGACATGTAGCCATTGGCTCAAAAGGTGGGCGAGTCAGTTGCTGCAAGACAACATTCAACTCCCACTCAGGGGCCGGTGGACGGAGAGGAGGATTGAGCAATAGTAAGCCTCTGAGAAACCTGGACACCAAGGGATGAACCGACAAAGAGTGTCCCTCCACCACTGAGTGGTGAGCTGCCAGAGCAGAGAGGTGGACCCAAACAGAATTGGACTTAAGGCCCTGATTGGACAAGTGCAGAAGGTACTGGAGCACTACTGGCACAGTACAGCCGAAAGAATCTTCCTTGCGTTGCTGACACCACAAGGAGAACCTCCGCCACTTCAGGGCATATGTTTTCCAGGTGGATTGCTTTCTAGAGGCCAAGACCACCTCTTATACTTCCTGAGGTAGGCCCCAGGGAGCCAAGACTACCCTTGCAGCCTCCAGGCCATCAGATTGAGAGATTTGAGATTGGGGTGCAGAAGGGAACCCTGATCCTGAGAGAGAAGATCGGGTTGGAACCCCAGAGGCAGTGGAGTCCCCACTGCCAGTTGAAGCAGGAGTGGGAACCAGGGCTGCCTCGGCCACCTGGGAGCAACCAGAAGGACCGAGGCCTTGTCTCTGAGAATCTTGAACAAGGTTCGGGCCACCAGAGGTGTGGGAGGAAACGCATAGAGTAGGCCCTGGGACCAGGAAATCAGGAAGGCATCCGCCGCTACCCTTAGGGGATGCGGTTGCCTGGAACAACCAGGCAGCTGGTGATTCAGGGGACTGGCAAAGAGATCCATGGATGGAAGTCGCCATTTCAGGAAAATCTTTTGAACCACTAACGGGTGCAGCTGCCACTCGTGGGGCTGCAGAATTCTGCTTAACCTGTCTGCCAGAAAGTTCTCCTGGCCAGGAAGATAAATAGCCCTCAGCAACATCTGGTGCCTGAGCGCAAAGGAGCAGGCATAGGGGCTTGGAACCAGTGCCGCCCTGTTTGTTCACATAGAACATGGCTACTTGATTGTCCGTCTGAACTAGAACAGACTGGTGAGCCAAAGTGTGAGAAAAAGCCTTGAGGGCTAAGCGAATAGCACGAAGTTCTAGTAGGTTGATCTGTTGCGTGGCTTCCCAAGGGGACAAAAGGCCTTGAGTCCAGCTCTCCTGACAGTGCACCCCAGCCCTGTAAGGAGGCATCTGTTGTCAACACCACTGTGGGGGACAGGCACCTGAAAAGGCACCCCTTGAAGCAAGTTGGGGGGGGGTGTAGCCACCACTGAAGGGAAGTCAGCAATGGTTTTGACACCCTAACTTTGTCTGCTAGGTTCCCAGTGGCTTGCTTCCACTGAGTTCTGAGGCACCACTGTGCAGGCCTCATGTGGAGGTGGGCATTGGGGGTCACATGTACAGTCGATGCCATGTGTCCTAGGAGCTGCAGACAGAGCCTGGCAGGAACCCTTGGCAGGCTGAGAAACCGGGATGCCAACTCCATGAGCCTTTGAGCTCTGTCCTCTGGCAAGTAAGCCCTTGCTTGCAGAGAGTCCAGCCGTGCTCCTATGAACTCTAGGTTCTGGGAGGGGAGCAAAGTGGACTATGCAAAGTTTATGACAAAGCCTAGGTCTTGAAGTGATACAGTTCTGAATGTGGCCTGCCTGGCCTCCTGGCAAGTCTGACCCTGGATGAGCCAGTCGTCTAGATAGGGGAAGACAAAAACACCTTGAGTTCTCAAGTAGGCCGCCACCACAGCAAGGCACTTTGTAAAGACTCGTGGGGTGGAAGTTAGGCCAAAAGGCAGTACTCTGATACTGGTAATGGTTTCCTCCCACCATGAACCTGAGGTACTTTCGGTGGTCTGGATGAATGAGGATGTGAGTGTACGCATCCTTTAGATCTAAGGAGCATAGCCAATCCCCCTGCTGGAGGTAGGGCAGAAGTGCTCCGAGAGTAAGCATCTTGAACTTCTCTTTCTCCAAGAACTTGTTGAGGTTCCTGAGGTCTAAGATAGGCCTTAGGCCTCCGGTTCTCTTTGGCACCAGAAAGTACCTGGAGTAGAAACCGTGCCCCTGTAGGCGAGGAGGTACAGGTTCCACCGTCTTGTCCAGAAGTAGACCTTGAAGTTCTTGGAGGAGGAGGTTTGTGTGCAGGAGAGGCCTTAGAGGCTCTCCTGGGAAGTAGACAGGAGGTAACTGCTGGAAATGAAGCATATAGCCCTTGTGGACTATGCTTAATACCCAAGCATCCCCTGTAATGGCTGGCCACCTGTGGGCAAACAGGGCTAAGCGACCTCCTGTGCAGGAATGGGGCAGCAGAGGTGGAAAGGCTATCCTGTGGGAGTCAAAAACCCCCTCCCTGCTGGGTAAGAGCAGGAGCCGGAGGCTTGGGGGTCTTCTGCCTACGGGGCCCATGTCCCTGCCCCTTGGCCTGCTGCCCCTGTTGGGAAGCTGGGGAGGCTTGGTACTGAGGGAAAGGTTTGTAGGCAACTACCTTTCTCGGGTAAAAGGGCTTTTTACCTGAGCCCTCCTTTTTTGAGAAGGGGCAGAAGTCTTTCTGGACAGTCTTGTCCTAGTCAGATGCTCGGTTTCGAGCTCAACCGCCTTCTTGGCCATGGGCTTGCCAAAAAGGTTTTCACCTCGGCAAGGGACATCGACCAACTTGTCCTGCACCCAGGGCTCGAGGTCCGATGACTGCAGCTATGCCTGGCGTCGGGCTCCGATGCCGGCTGCCGCCACACGAGCCAAAGCCTTGAAGCCATCGTAGGCCGCTCGGGACATGAACTTGGAACAGTCCCTGATTCCTGAGGACAAAGTCAGGAATCTCTGCAAAGGTTCCCCGGAGAGGCCAGCAGAGAACCCGGCAAGCTTTCGCCAGGTCTCGTAAGTACATGCCCATGTACAGCTGGTAGGACTGGACACGGCAAGCAAGCATTGAGCCCTGGAAGCACTTTCTGCCAAAAGCATCCAGGTTTCGAGCCTCCCTGCCGGGGGGGGGGGGGGGGGGGGGCACCGCAGAGTGCATCTTCTGGCTCTTCTAACGATGCATGGCCGATTCCACCACCATGAAATGGTGCGGTAGCTGCGCCTTCTGGAAGCCAGGGCTCTTACGGAGTCGATAGATGGAATCGACTCGCTTGCTCAAGACCGGCGCCGAGGCCGGTGCCTCCCACATCCGGAAGAGGAGCTGTTCCAGCCTTGGCTCGAGGCTCCTCCTCGGGGTCTGCGGGGATCGCCAATGCCTGGGCCATGTCCCGCACAAACTCCGAGAACGGGGTCTGCGGGGATCGCCAATGCCTTGGCCATGTCCCGCACGAACTCCGAGAACCGGGTGTCCTCCGGAGGGGACCTACTCCGGGGCTCGGACTGCGGTGAGTCCAAAGGGACCCACCGAGTCCGGAAGGTGTCGGGGGACTCCTCGTCCTCCGTCTCCCACGCTGACTCATCCGAAGAGTCGTCGAGGGGCTCCGACCATGCGGGTCGAGGTGGCACCCGCCCCGACGCCGAAGGCACCGGCGTCGACGCCCTTGGTTCCAAGCAGGGGGTCGAGGGGGACCGTGACCAAGGACGAATTCGAGCCTTCATGGTCTCTAGTATCGGCTCGGTCTCCGGGGTCGACTGACGCCGATGTCACGGTCGTCAGGACAGATGCACTAGCGAACCTGGCCATCAGTACCCGCTGCTGATCCATGAAGGCAGACAATCTGCACTTGAAGGCTGTCAGCCTGAGTCCAAGCTCAGGAGACTCAGCAGCCACCGACTCGGGCTCCGGCGGCGCCGAGCCTGACGTCAGCTCCCTCGGAGGAGAGTCCACGAGGTCTACAGGACTTACGTGCCCGATGGTCTCCGGCTCCACTCGAAGTACATTGGACGGCTTCTCCTGTTCTAAAGGCAAGGGACAGCAGTCGGGGGTCTTAGACCTGGCCCTCGAGGAACCAGTTACCTCTTCTGACGACGCCCTCACGAGCCGCTTCTTCCACTTGCGTTCCCGGTCGGGGGACCCCCTGTCCGAGGAACCCCGGCGATGCTCGGGATCACACTCCCGAGACGTTGAGGCCTCAGACGAGGTCCGGGCCCGGCTGAAGGCAGAATCTGAGAAAATCCTTTCTTTCTGGTGCTGACGGCTTCGAAGTGCCTTGGTGGACATTTTGCCACACGGGGCACAGATCATTGGATCATGATCTGGGCTGAGGCACTGAAGGCAGCAGTCGTGTGTGTCGGTGAGAGACATTAGTTTCTTGCACCGATCACACTTCTTGAAACCACTGGAAGCCATCGGGGAAAAAAGGGCCCCCGCGAGGTCAAAGGACCGGCCTTCCAGGGAAAACAGAAAAAAGGTGCGAACGCCAGCCGCGAAGGGCAAAAACAAAAAAATAGAAAACGGGCTCGATACCGGGGTACCGAACCTGGCGGAAAGGGGAACCGGCATCAAACTCGGAGAAAAAAACGAACTAATCGCTGAAAAGCACATCAACGTTTCCGGGCGACTCGGACAGATGTCCGATGGGCTCCACGGAAAAAGAGAGATTGAGCAAGATGGCACCTTTAGGCGGGAAGGGGACCGCGCATGCGTGCAGTATTCCCAAAGGCTTTCTTAGAAAGCTGGGGAAATGCTCCGCACGGGGGCTCCATCAGCGCCGATGTCACCCTTAAGTGAGGACTAACTTCCTGCTTGGTCCTGGAGAAACTAGAAACGATTCTAAGGGTATGACCAATGGGTTTAATCCCCTCTTGGAGCACCATATAGTAAAACGTTTCCACTTGAAGGCATAAGATCTTCTTGTGGAAAGTTTCCTAGAAGCCTGAAGGATATCTTTTACCTGCTGGGAAAGGTTGAAATCCTGGAGGTCTAAGCCTTCAGCAACCAGGCCGTGAGGTGCAGGGACTGGGGATTCGGGTGCCATAGCATCCCGTTCTCCTGGGAAAGGAGATCTGGAGCATGTCTTAACTCCAGAGGTGCCGCTTGAGAGATGCAGAAGCAGGGAATACCACGTTTGGCGTGGCCATCGTGGTGTTACGAGAATCATGCGACCCATCTCTCTGAAGCTTGAAGAGTGTTTTGGGGATGAGGGGAATGGGTGGGAAGGCATAAAGGAAGTCCTGACCCCAGTGAAGGAAGGCATCCCTTGCCTGACAGTTGTGTGCCGGAATCCTGGAACAGAACCGGGGAAGTATGGCATTCAGTGGACTTGCAAAGAGGTCTATGTCTGGAGTGCCCCATAGATGAAATATCTTTGCCACCTGGTCTAGGTGGAGTGACCACTTATGAGGTAGCAGTACTCAACCGAGTTTGTCTGCCCAAAGGTTTTGAATGCCTGGAAGATATACCACTAGAAGGTGAATTTGATGGTCTCTGGCGAGGGCCCATAGTCGTAAAGCTTCGTTGCATAACGACAGAGAGCCCGTTCCCCCCTGCTTGTTCACATAGAACATGGCTACCTGATTGTCCGTCTGGACTAGGACTGTCTTGTAGCTGAGCTGGGCGTGGAACACGCGAAGAACTAAATAAATTGCTCTTAATTCCAGGAGGTTTATGTGTAAACCAACCTCCTGTGGAGTCCAGGTGCCCTGGGTGGAGAGATGATTCAGGTGTGCTCCCCAACCCACCTGTGATGCATCTGTTAGGGTGGCCTGAAAGAGGGGTTGATGAAAAGGAGACCCCACTGTCAGATTTTCTAGTGATTGCCACCATTGGAGGGACAAAATTAGTCGCTGACAGATTAGTATTTTGTCCGACAAAAGACCCGTGGCCTGTATCCACTGTGTGGAGAGGGACCACTGAGCTGCTCGCATGTGGAGGCGAGCATATGGGACTACATGAACTGTGGATGCCATGTGTCCCATTAACTGCAGTAGTTCCCGAGCAGTGAGGGAGGATTTGCCTGCTGCTTGGGAAGCTAGCAGCATAATGCAAAGACACCGGGCTTGTGGAAGGAAAGCCCTTGCCTGTCTGGTATCCAGACAGGCTCCTATGAATTCCAGGCATTGGGAAGGAACTAGCTGAGACTTTGGGAAGTTTATTTCCAATCCCAAGTATTGGAGGATTCGCATTGCACGGGACAGTGCAGTGCTGGCCTCTGCAACTGTGAAGGCTCGAATGAGCCAGACGTCTAAGTAAGGGAAGACAAAAATCCCCAGGGTTCGTAGAAATGCTGCTACTACTGCCATGCATTTCGTGAACACCATTGGTGCTGAAGCCAGACCAAAAGGAAGAACCCTATTACTGGAAATGTCTTCCCTTGAAAAGGAAATGTAAAAATTTCCTGCGATCTGGATGGATGAGAATGTGAGTGTATGCATCCTTTAAGTCTAGAGAGCAAAGCCAGTCCTGACTTTGAAGGTATGGCAGAAGAGTTCCCAGAGAAATCATTTTGAATTTCTCTCGAAACAGATATTTGTTCAATTCTCTGAGGTTTAAAATGGGTCTGTGTCCCCCCTGTTTTCTTTGGAATAAGAAAATAGGGGGAGTGGAACCCTGTCCCCTGTTGAAAAATGGGTACTTCCTCTATTGCCCCTTGGGCAAGAAGTGTGGAGACCTCGTGATCTAGCAGATTGTCTGCAGAGGCTTGTGAATTGAATTGCTTTAGAAATGTAGGAGGGGGTATGCTGTGAAAATGAAGTTTGTCCACTGTAGGAGAGGGGTACAAAGTCCAGTCTTCCTCTTTTTGCTAAAAGAGGGGGGTTTTTTTTGGCTGGAGAGGCTGTAGACTGACAATCTAAGGTAGAATTGTCAGCATCTAACTCGTTAGCCTTTTCCTGCCAGTTCTTGCCGAAGAGATTCTCCCCTGTGCAAGGAATGTTGCCTAACTTGTCCTGTACCCAAGTCTCCAAGTCTGATGCCTGTAGCCAGGCAATCCGTCGTAAGCCAATGGCAATAGCAGAAGTTCTGCTGATGCATTCGAAGCAGTCAAAGGCTGCACAATTGACAAACTTGGAGACATCTTGAGCATGCTTAACTAGAGCAAGAAAATCTTCTCTTATCTGGGAGAAATGGGCTCATAAGTTCCAAGTCTCCTGTGACTTCCTTAGGGAACATTCCCATATATAGGATATATGACCTTATCTTAGCTGAAAGCATGGAAGCTTGAAAAGTTCTGCATCCAAAAGCATCCAGAGTCCTGCATTCACGACCTGGAGGATTGGATGCATGCCTCTCTGCACTTTTCATCCTACGCATGGCTGACTCCACTACCATTGAATGGTGTGGCAGCTGAGTTTTCTGAAATCCAGGACATGGTGGAACTCAATACATAGTATCAAGTCTCCTAGAGTGAGGAGGTGTCAGAGGTGTCTCCCACATTCTGAGCATCAAGCTATGCAGAATGTCATGGATAGGCAGAGTAGCTGCCTCCTTAGGAGCTTTAGGATACTGGAGGATTTCCAATTCCTTTGCTCTGGGTTCCTCTTCAGGAGCTACTGTGATTGAAAGACCTTTGGCCATATCACGGATGAAATGCTGAAATGACATGTCCTCTGGAGGTGACATTCTGTGTTGGGGAGAAGAGGGATCTTCTAGGAGAAACCCTCTAGTGCCAGCAGAATTGTCAGAGTCTTCGGAGTCAGAGTATTCCTGACCCCGATGCTATTGCAAGGCACGATCCCGGTACCGATCAAAGTCAGTTCCGAGGTGGCCCGGTACCACTTTGTCCACTCTAGCCAGAGATGGCATAGGAAGAGCTCCCACCAGGGCCGGTACCATCAGTACCGGCATCGTCGATGTCGGTACCGGTGTCTGTACCAGTGTCAGTACCGGCATCAGTGTCGATGTCAGCACCGGTGCCCTTGGGACCACCGGTACCGCAGCCAAAAGAAGAGCTGCGATACTGTGCTCGATAGCGAGGAACCTCTGGGTCTATCAACGCTGCCAATGCCTGGGTGTCGGTACCAGTAAAGACGGCCGGAACCCCTGAGCATGGCACAGGTAGTTCTTGCGAGGTTGAGGCCTCGAGAACATCCTGAAGCCCCATCGATGCTTTGGAAGCCGAAGCCTTCCGTCGGGGCTGTTTTGCCGGTGTGGTTCCCTTAAGGGCCATGTCAATGGCCCCTCGATGCTTAGCAGGAGAGCTACCCTTCAAGGACCGGCTTTTATGTTTAGTTACCTGAGATCCATGGGAGGAAGAAGAGGCCCTTGACGATGTCGATGCAATGGATCTGGCATCTGAAGAAAAGAGGGTACCGAGTTTTGCGGCTCGGTTCTGTCTTCCTCTTTTGGTCATCCTCATGCAGGAGAGACATTCAGTTGGAGAATGATCAGGTCCTAAACATTTTAGACACCAATCATGGGTGTCAGTGACGGAAATGGTACCGCCACAATTAGTACATTTTTTAAAACCACTAGTTGGGTTTTCCTTGATTTAGGAAAATGGGGCCTAATGCCCAAAATGGCGCCTAGCACCAAAGAGGAAAGTTTCTGAAAAGAAACAGTCTAAGTTTTTTTTTTTCTTTATGAAAAGAAAAGAAAAGGCGGTACCGGTAGGCGTCGTGCGGTAGGCAAACGCGACCACAAGAAAGAAATTTAAAGATGGAATTTTCTGTGATGACAGGGAATAGGTCCTGTTGGCTCCGTGGAAAACGAAGAACTGAAGAGGGACAGTTGGAAAGGCAGCGCGCATTTGCTGAGGGATGCTCCCAAAAGCATTCCTATTGGACGCTGGGGAGCGTTCCCGCGCAGGCTCCGTCGGTACCGACGATATCCATATCTGAGGACTACATTCCTGCTTGTTCCTGGAGATAAGGAGGAACTCGATACATGGTGTCGAGTCTTCGGGAATGAGGAGATGTGGTAAGAGGTGTTTCCCACATCCTTAACATAAGATCATGAAAGATCTAATGAATAGGTAAGGTAGCTGCCTCTTTGGGAGCTTTAGGGTACTGAAGGATTTCTAATTCCTTTGCCCTAGGCTCTTTTTCAGGAGCCTCTGTGATGAAAAGACCTCGGGCCACATCTTGGATAAAAACCTGAAAGGACATATCCTCTGGCAGAGACATCCTACGCTGAGGAGAGGAGGAATCCTCGGGAAGAAGTACTCTGGTATCGGCAGAGTCTTCAGACTCATCCGAGGATTTGAAGTATCTCCGATCCCAGTGATCGTGCAAGGCACGGTACTGGTACCGATCGAAGTCGGTATCGAAGTGGTCCGGTACCGAATTGTCGATGCCGGATAGAGACACATGACTCGGTCCCGGTGGCATACCTGCTGATGTCGATGCAGTTGGTGCTGGTACCAGTTGAAGTGTCTGAAGCGGTTTCAGGGGCATCGAGGCCGTGAGAAGAGTCGCCAGACTGCATTCAATAGCCAAGAATCTCTGGTCTATCGACGCTGCCAATGCTTGGGTATCGGTGCCTGTTGGAGCGTCTGGAACCCCAGAGCATGGCACCAGTAGTTCTGTCGAGCTTGAGGCCTCGAGAACATCCTGGAGCCCCGTTAGTGCTTTGGAAGCCGAAGCCTCCCGCTGGGGATATTTTGCAGGTGAAGATCCCTCAAGGGCAACGCCAGAGGCATCTCGATGCTTAGAAGGAGATCTACCCTTTGAGGACCGGCCAGATTTATGTTTAGTTACCTGAGATCCATGGGAGGAAGATGAAGCCCTGGAGGACGTCAATGCCACAGATGCCGCATCGGAGGGAAAAAGGGTGCTAAGTTTAGCAGCCCGGTTTTGCCAGCCCCTTTTAGACATCATTCCACAAGCGAGGCACTCTGAAATAGAGTGGTCAGGACCTAAACATTTGAGACACCACTCATGGGTGTCGGTGACGGAGATGGTACCGCCACACTTAGAACACTTTTTAAAACCCGAAGCGGGTTTTTCCATGTTTAAGGAAAACGTGGGCCTAGTGCCCAAAATGGCGCCTAGCACCACAGAAGAAAGTTACTGAAGGAAGGACTCCAGAAAGTAAGTTTTTTTTTAAAAAAAAAAAGAAAGAAAAGAACCACCGGCGGTACCAGTATAGTGTCGAGGGAAGGCAGACGCGACCACAAAAAAAGAAGTGTAAGAATGGTATTTTCTGCAGTGACAGGATGTGCGACCTGTCGGCTCCACAGAAAACGAAAAACTGGAGAGGGACAATTGGGAAAGGTGGGAAGGCAGCACACAGGTGCTGTGGGATGCTCCCAAAGGCTTTCCTATTGGATGCTGGGGAGCGTTCCCACACAGGCTCCGTTGGTGCCGACGGTACCCATATGTGAAGACTACATTCCTGCTTATTCCTGGAGATAATCCTGTCACGCTGCTGCTGCCTACTTTGAAGTGCCTTAGAGGACATTTTCCTACACGGGCCACAGACCTTCGGGTTATGGTTTGGCCCGAGGCATCAGAGATAGCAGTCATGTGTGTCGGTGAGGGACATTAACTACTTACACCGATCACACTTTTTAAACCCGCTGGCAGTCATTGGGGGAAAAAGGACCCCTGCAAGGTCAAAGGACAGGGCTGCCAGTGAAAATAAGAGTGCGAGCGCTAGTCTCTAAGGACAAAAACGCAAAAAATTGACTGGACTTGATACTGGTGTACCGAGCCGAAGGCGGGAAGGGGAACCAGCGTCAAACCGGTCAAAGATCCAAAATTTCTTCTAAATTTTGACGCACTATTTCCATGAGGAATTAGGGACAACGTCCGTTGGGCTCCGCGGACAAAGGGAGACTGAGCAAGATGGCACCCTTAGGCGGGAAGGGGACTGCGCATGCGTGATGCAATCCCAAAGGCTTTCTCTGAAAGCTGGGGAATTGCTCCGCACGAGGGCTCCGTCGGCGCCAACGTCACCCATATGTGAGGACTGACTTCTGCTTGTTCCTAGAGAACACACAGATTCAAGTATATTAGATGTTTCCTCAGAGGCAGCATTGGGGGGGGGGGGGGGCTCTGTAGGTGAGACAAATGGCTAGGTGTTTGTTTTCTATAGTAATTATGTCACAGTGTTCGGAGCTTGCGGATTTGGAGGGTTTAAGTTGAAGGTCTGTTCAGGCTAGAATTAAACACCCCACCTACTCTCTAGTAGGTATACGGGCAGTTGAATGAAGTGGGACCAAGGTGTAATTTGAGACAGGATAACCTTGTCAGTGGCTTTTCAGCCAGGATTCAGTGATGCAGAGAATTTCAGTTTGATGGTATTATATGTGATCTATAATGGTGTTTGCCTTGTTTCTAATGGATCTTGCATCGATTAACCCTAGGAATGCCTGGAGTGGGATGGGTGTGGTAGCAAGTTGTGCGAGTAGTTTGAATTCTTATTAACCTGTAAGTTCTCCTGTTGGGGTACTTGTAGGTGTTCTGCCACGTATGTGGGTGGCATGGTTTGTATAATGAAGGAGATTGGAGGGCTGTTGTGGAAATAGTTGTGATACAGGTAGCTTTCAAGAAGCAGCAGAGCAAGATCAAAACAAGAAGGCAGGCATAAACCTTTTGTTAGGCTGGCATCTGAGTTATATGGCTTAGGTGATGTTCCTAGAGGGAGAGGGGGAGTGGGGAGGGTTAGGGGTGGTGTATCGTCAGCGGTGAGTTTCACTGCTGGTAAGTGGTACTTACAGTTTGAAGACTTCCTTGTGGCTAGTGTGTCTTGTTGCATGCTGTGGCTTCTAGGAGTTGTGGATGGTGGCAGTTGCCTGATGAGATATTGCCTTGAGCTGGATTAGGCTTGTTGAGGGGTCTTCATAGTTGTTGGGCTTGATGTAGTGTAGATGTTAAGTCGTGGTGGCAGCTTTTATTTAAAATCGGGCTGCTGATGTATTTTGCATTTTTGCCTGCATTCCCTACCTAAGGACCATGCCAAAGGGCCCTCTGGCAAGGCCCTCAGGCACGGGGCCCACCAGGTACAGGTGCGCCCGATGGCACCTTTCGTTCAAAGTCCTTGCAGTGCCTCTGATTGGGCTTGAGCCCCGGAGCAAGGAGGAATCTTGTTTCGCGCTCCTTGGCTCAACCCCAATCGGGGGAGCTTGTCGGTGGTCTGCTGCGCCATATAGAGTATGTAGGAGTTTATCCTGGTTGAAAGCATGGAATATCAAAGCATCGAGGGTTCTCTATTCTCTACCCGGTAGGTTGGAGGAATGAATTGCTGAACTTTTAATGTGACACATCGCTGATTCCACCACCATTGAATGGTGGGGAAGCTGCGTCTTCTGGAAACCAGGACATTCTGGTATTCGGCACATAGTATCGAGACGCCAAGTATGAGACAAAATTATGAGGGGAGTCTCCCACCATCCAGAGCATGAGATCATGGAGAATGCAATGAATCGGAAGGGTGGCTGCTTCCTTAGGGGCTGTTGGGTATTGGAGGATCTCCAATTCCTCCGGCCTGGGCTCTTTCTCAGATGTTACTATTATAAAGACCCCTAGCTAGGTCTCAAATAAACTCCTGGAAAGGCGTACTCAGGAGGGGGGCATGCGCCGTTCCAGTGAAGGAGAAGGTTCCTCCGGCAGACTTTGTAGTCTTCGGGTATCAAGTGACTAGTCATCGGAAGTTTCTGATTCAGAGGACTAGAAGTATCAGCAGAAACAATGTTCCTGCTCCGCTAAGGGCCGATATCAGTTAAAGTCAGTATCAGGATGGGGGATCTGATTGGATGAGACCTCGGTACCGTGAACGGACTCGCGGGCAGGCATGGGTGGCAGTATATCCTGTGACATGTATCCAGAAGCAGTTTGCATCGGTACCGACGTTCGGACCGGTGTCGGTAGTACAGTCTGTAGCGATTTGATCGGAATCAAAGCTGCCAATAGAGTCGCCACACTCTGCTCAATGGCCAGGATACGCTGATCCATGGAGGTTGCCAATGCTTTGGTGTCTGTAACGGAGACATGTGCTACTGTTCCAGAGGGAGCATCCTGGAACCCCTCGATGGCTTTGGAGGAAAGGTTCTCCTGCTGGGGTTGTTTGGCTGGCCGATCCACCTCCAGGACAACGCTCGATCTAAAAACACTGGAAGAATGGTCTAATGCTTGGCAATTAAGATTTAATGCGGAGAAATGTACAGCCATGTACTTGGGATACAGAAATCTAAAGGAATCGTATGCAACAGGGGGAGAGAAGTTGGTGTGCATGGACCAGGAGAGGGACCTCAGAGTGCTATTGACTGAGGATCTCAAGATGGTGAAACAATGCGACAAGGTGGTAGCCAAAGCCAGAAGGATGCTAGGCTGCATAGAGAGAGGAATAACCAGCAGAAAGGAAGTATTAATGCCCCTGTATAAGTCATTAGTGAGGCCTCATTTGAGTAAATTGTGTTCAGTTTTGGAGACCATATCTCACAAAGGATATAAAAAGACTGGAAACTGTTCAGAGGAAGGCGACCAAAATGATTTGGAGCCTGCACTAGAAGATGTATGAGAAGAGACTTGAAGATCTAAATATGTATACCCTAGAGGAGAGGAGGGAGGGACAGGGGAGATCGGATACAGACATTTAAAAACTTAAAGGGTATCAATGAATAAACAAACCTTTTTCAAAAGAAGGGGAAGCTGTAAAACTAGAGGACATATGATGAATCTGCAAGGTGGTAAACTTAAAAGCACCATCAGGAAATGCTTTTTCACTGAAAGGGTAGTGGATGGAGGTGGTGGGGCAAATATAGTGACTGAATTCAAAATGGCATGGGACACAGTGGATCCCCTTATAGCAAGAGGATGAAATCAAAGCAAACAAATCTCTTTTATATTTCCATAAATAGAGGGGGGCTGACCTGCATGGAGTAGCAGGCACAACCCTAAACAAAGGCATAGATGGGGGAGGGGGTGACCTGTACGGAACTGCAGTTACAATCACTCTAGCCACCTTACTGGGCAGACCAGATGGACCATACTGCTCTTTATCTGCCATAATATACTAATGAGGTAGGCTATGGCCTAGCATGGCCTGCTACTATGAAAGGCCTGTAAGTTAGGCCTGGATCCTAACTCCTATTATAACTAGAAAAGAACCAAAAAAATCTGTGGAAAATGAGAAAGCTGTTTTAAACTGCTTAATAAGGAGTTTTTATGAATCCATAAGTCTTCTATCATTCTCTTGTGTGTGAAAGAACAGAAATGTTACAGAATATGCATTCCAGAAGCCGAAGTTAACCTTGCAGTAGAAAAGTAACGAGATTTAGAACTGTACCATTGTTCAAGCAATCCTAAAGGAGGGGGCCGGTTGCTAGGCTCCGGAGGGATTTCTAATTGGACAGGTGCAGGGAATGTAAGACCAATTGACTCCTGGATTTATTCATTGACTGCACTTTGCTACAACATATTCTTGGTGCATTGGCCGGGAAGTGCGAGTGGTAAATGGTATTCAAGTGAATAATCCACGTAATTCGCCTTGAGGTTTGGTCCGGTTGGAACCATGTCTGTCCGACCGCAGGGGAACGTCTCAGGCGCCACCAATCACTTTGTATCGGAGAGGGTTCTGCCTGCCTCGGCGGGCCATCGGGTCCAGCTGGCTAACACCTCCGACCCGGGGGAGTCCAGGGTCCAACCCACAAACTGTTTTGGTATCAGGAGCTGGATCTGGTGAGTAGATATTTTCTTGTTTAGAAGTCAGTGCAGCCTGGGGAAACAGTCTTGCATTAGTATGTGCAGGACTACTTTGGTATATTTGGTATAGACTAACTGGGAAAAATCTTGCATAAGTATGGGCAAGACAAGGGAGCCTGATCACCTCCCATAAGGGCGGTCCTAGTAAGCTCCGCGTAAGAGAAAGCGGCAGCTGAAGCCATCGATCCTTCTTGTTTGGAATAGTCAGTCAGAAAACCTGAGCACTTGAAATATTGAAAAATGATTTCTTGTTAAAATATGACTGCTTGTGTGAGTGAGAGGTCTTGAAATACAGGCCGAGCGAGAGCGGACGTCTGAGAAGCGCAGTTCCTGTTTGTCTGTTCTTACTGTTTGTTGTTTGTCTCTGATTTTTGTTACCTGTTAAAACCGCAAGTTTCCCTTCTGGTATGATGTAAGATTATTCTGTTGGGTAATTTGTGACAGTTTACCGATTAAGAAATATAGTATTAAGAAGGCAGGAATCACGTTTAAATCAAGAAGCTGTTTCATTCATTCTAGTTTTTTGTTCCTTCAGCACAGCATGAAGCTAGCTAGCGAGAGAGACAGGGCGTGTTTGAAGACAGGAATGTGCAGTGTCTTTTAAACCCTGTGAAGGCTTAATCTCAACACTTTGTAGCTTGGTTAATTTGTGCTTATTTTAGGAAAATTGTACCTGTTTTATTCAATATGTTTTAATAGTGATGTTCCTTCTGCTATGGTCATGTATTATATATCATTTAATAGGAATGTTTAGTCAGAATTTTGAATCCTGATAGTTTTGGGCTTAGCCTGGAAAGGGTTAAGTTCTTATTAACCCCTTTTGAGCTCCTCAGCTGTTCTTGATTATATCTCAGTCCTGCTTTGTGGTACGGACCAAGTGAGGAGGATTTTGTAGAGCTAGTATTACGTGTTACGGCATGTTACCTTAAAATAAATACTTTACTCCGATCAGATAGGCAGATTTTATGGTCCAAACAGAAATAGAGAAATTCAGGAAACTGCTTTTGTTTTCCCTTTGTCCTACGAAGTAGAGGTTAAGAACCATTCCGAGCCAGTAGTACCAGATCGTGACTTGAAAGTGATTTAAATCCTGAGTGGATAAGGAGTTTGTGTTTGAATTCTAGTTCCTGATATACTGCAGCAAGCACCTCATAGAAGACATACTTATTGTTAATAAAAATAAGATAGAAAAAAAAATAAATGTATATGTATTCTAGATATCCACCCACTTTATGGAAAAAATATTCGGAATGTCTTTTGAATATCTGCTTCCTAAAACTGTAAGATTTAAAGTAATTTCTTTTGCAGAGACATGCTGATTACAGCTGGTAGTTAGTTTTCATGCCAAGTAATTTTATTCCAGTCATACGTAACAGATATGTGGCCGGCAAGTTAGGAGCTATAGTTCTTTCTGTTGGGATTGTTGTTATAACATGTTGCAAAATAATAGTTTTATATTTTAAGGACTTTATTTAAATTGTTCTTATTTAGAATGAGCACACACATCTATTATTCTCAATGCACAGGGAAATGCAGCCCGCCCCCTCTGTCTGTAGACAAGCACATGGGGGGGAGGGGGCCGATTAGGACTTTGCTGAAGACTACAGACATAAGCTGTCTCTGTCCCTATTAGAAATGCTCTGTGAAAGGGGGGTGGCTAGTGTTAGTTACTTCATGGCCCCGTAGTTTCCCGTGTTTATTAGATTGTACAGAGAATGTTCCCTGATCAGTTCCCCTACATAGGATTCCTGGTTAAATCTTAAAAAAAACCAAACCTGCCCGTTTATTATCTTTATAGGCCAGTTCCCTCAGCTCTTCCACCACCCCGAGCAGAGCCTGGGGCAGGGGGGGGGATACCTCCCTGCAAACGTCACCAGTCACCTCAGTAGCAGGAGGACGTGCACCCCCTCTTGATCGAAAGCCCCGGCACAGTTAAAAGTACTCAGAGAGGCCGCGGAAGTGAAAGGCCTCAATTGGGTGTGAATCAGTGCACCCATTGCAGAGAAGGAAGACATTAGAGAAGTGAATGCCCGTATCTTGACTCCACCCCCAGGAGGGGAGGAGGGAGTACTTGATTTAAAAAAAATAAAATAAAACGAGTACAGTGTTCCAGCAAGAGAGGGAAGCAGCCATAGAGTGAGTGGCAGTCAAAGAGGGCTACAGCATGGATGAAAACTAGGCCAAAGCGGACTCCAAGTTTCCCTGGGTCCCCAGGAGTCTATGGTCAGTCTGAAAATAGGGGACCCATATATGGACTTTATGGGGGATACACGAGCAGAATACTAAAGCCAGTAGCCCCTTTGTTTTCTCGATGCATCACCATTGTCAGAGCTACTGGGGCTAAGGCCACAAAGCCTCTCCTGCAGAACCGCATGTGTGAACTAGGGGGACAGAAAATAACGCACCAGTTCTTGTATATGCCTGAATGCCCTATTCCACTTCTGGGCAGAGACATACTTGTTAAGCTCCAGGCACAAAGATCTTTTGCTGAAAGGGGAGAAATGCAAATGACTGTGAACCTAAAGCCTGCTGGACTGATGGTGCTGACTGTTCCCCGAGAAGAAGAGTAGCGGTTCTATAGTGCATCTCCAATCAAGCCTGCTAGTTCCTGTATACCTACCAACCTCATAGCCCCACCTGAAGTATGGGCAGAAGATAATCCACCTGGCCTAGTGAAGAACATAGCCACTGTCACTGTCACCCTCAAGCTGGGAGTGGAACCAGTGCATGTGAAGCAGTATCCTCTCCCTCGACCAGCCATTGAAAGAATCCACTGCCATTTGATGAAACTGCTGAAGTATGGACTTCAAGGAATGTCAGTCACCTTGGAACACCCCCCTTCTCCCAGTCAAGAAACCTGGGACAGGGGATTACCGCCCAGTACAAGATCTGAGGCGAGTGAATGATGCAGCTGAAACTATACACCCAGTGGTACCAAAATCCTTATATTCTCTTGGGACTGATCCCCGCTGAGGCTACTCATTTCACCATCCGGACCTGAAAGATGCCTTTTTCTGTGTGCGCCTAGCCCCCACCAGTCAACTTTTGTTTGTTTTTGAATGGCAAGACCCCACAACAGGAAGGCGGGGCCAACTCACCTGGACTAGATTACTTCAAGGATTCAAGAATTCACCTACTCTCTTCAGTGCTATTTTAAATCAAGATCTTTCCAGCTACTATGTGAACCCAGGAGAAAGGGTTCTTCTCCAGTATGTGGACAACTTGCTTATAGCCACCAACTCAGAAAGTGAATGTCTACAAGCCACCAGTGATCTCTTGCACCTTTTTAATGAGGCTGGATACAAAGTCTCAAGAGCCAAGGCGCAATTATGTCAAACAAGTTAAATACCTAGGATTCCAGTTGTCCAGCAGAATTAGACGCCTGGGACCAGAACGCAAAGAAGCTGTATGCAGTATTCCTACTCCAACCACCAGGAGGCAAGTGAAAGCCTTCTTGGGTGCTGCAGAGTACTGTTGTATATGGATCCCCAATTTTGCGCTGCTAGCAAAACCATTGTATCAAGCTACAAAAGGAATGGAAAAGCCTCCACTGGAATAGGGACTTGAACAGGATGCAACCTTTTGATCTTTGAAAACCGCTCTGATGTTATCACCAGCTCTGGGTCTACCAGATGTCCAGAAAACCTTTCAATCTCTATGTTCATGAGTCACAAGGAAATGTTCTAGGAATGTTGACTCAATCTCATTGGATCTTGGCAACGACCAGTAGCCTATTTGTCAAAACAATTGGATGTAATTGCAAAAGACTGGCCCCCTTGTTTGAGAGCTATTGCAGCTACAGCCCTCCTAATGAGCAATCTTCAAGTTACTGTACCACACTCTGTTCTAACCATTATGAAACACAAAGGAAACTTCTAGCTAATTCACGAATGTTGAGGTATCAGAGTATGCTGTGTGAAAACCCCCAGATACAATTGAAGGTCAGTCAAGCTCTGAATCCTGCTACGTTGTTACCAGTTGGTCTTGACCCCCCTGATCATGACTGTTTAGAAACTATGGACACTATATTCTCAAGTCACCCTGATTCGACTGATGTTCCTTTGGAGAACCCTGGACGGACTTTCTTTGTAGATGGAAGCAGTCTTATCATTAATGGACATTGTTGTGCCAGATATGCAGTAGTGTGACCCTTGATCTGGTAGTTGAGTCCTCAGCTCTGGCCCCAGGAACTTCAGAACAGAAAGCTGAACTGATAGCTCTTGCTAGAGCACTAACAATAGGAAAAGGGGCTCTGTTTAAATGTGTACCCAGATTCCAAGTATACCCTTACAACCTTGCATGCACATGGGGCCCAAAGAACGAGGGAGGATAACCTCAGGAAGCAAGTCCATTAAGTATGGCCCCGAGATATTGACATTATCAGATGTATACTGCCTACAGATTTCAGAATTTAGGAAAAGTAGAATGTATGAATAGAACCCTGAAATCTCAGTTGTCCAAACTTTGCCAAGAAGTTCACCTGAAGTGGCCCCAGGTTCTTCCTATAGCCCTTCTTAGGATATACGTAGCCCCTGCTAAGTCTTTAGGAGTTTTCCCTTTTTAGATTCTGTATGGGCGACCCCTGCCTATTGTATAGGAAATAAAGGGAGATATGGAACAGATTAGATCTGAAATTACTAGACAAAAACTATTGGCTTTAAGTTCTGTTTTGCAGAGTCTTCATACGTGGGTACAAGACCAGCTGCTCATCCATCTAACAGAACCCCTGCATCCTCTCGAGCCTGGAGTCTCAGTGTGGATCAAAGCGTGGAGAAAGACACCGTTGACACCGCACTGGAAGGGACCTTATGTTGTCATCTTGTTAACCCCAACAGCAGTTAAAGTTGCAAAACTCGAACCCTGGATTCATCACAGTTTAATAAAGTCAGCAGCCATTGATAGCAATGTAGAAAGGAAGGCAGCTACAAAGATATTAGCTATGTGGCAATATTACCCTATACCACACGATAATGCTATTACACCTGTATAATGTGTTAATTGACTAATGAGTGATTTAATTCTCACCCTTTCTTACTTGCGGGTGTGAATAATCAAAGGGGGAAATGAGGTAGGCTATGGCCTAGCATGGCCTGCTACTATGAAAGGCCTGTAAGTTAGGCCTGGATCCTAACTCCTATTATAACTAGACAAGAACCAAAAAAATCTGTGGAAAATGAGAAAGCTGTTTTAAACTGCTTAATAAGGAGTTTTTATGAATCCATAAGTCTTCTATTATTCTCTTGTGTGTGAAAGAACAGAAATGTTACAGAATATGCATTCCAGAAGCCGAAGTTAACCTTGCAGTAGAAAAGTAACGAGATTTAGAACTGTACCATTGTTCAAGCAATCCTAAAGGAGGGGGCCGGTTGCTAGGCTCCGGAGGGATTTCTAATTGGACAGGTGCAGGGAATGTAAGACCAATGAGAAGTTTGCATGTATCAAGTTAGAACCAATAGAAAGCTTTCATGTATCAAACTGAAAAAGAGGTATAAATGGTTATGTCTTTGTACAAACTTTCACTCAGTTACTTTGAAGCTTTGACTGACTGGGCCTGCGCACATTAAACTGGCTTGGACCCTGTCAATTGACTCCTGGATTTATTCATTGACTGCACTTTGCTACAACACTATATTACTATTATGTCTACAGTTTAACATTATCAAAATGAATCACTAGTGCATAGGTTATCTGCTAATCTAGTATGAACATCCTCCCTCAGACTGGAAGCGATCAACCAAGCTAGTCTTCTAGTAGCTATGGTGGAAGTTGATATTCACAAAAAGGTCCATAATACATCATATGCAGAGCACATAAGATTGGTTCCACACTTAGCTGTCTCCATAAAATATTTCAGCCAGTTCAGATTGTGACTTGTGTTCTGTGCAACCGAGTTGATGCAGACTCCTAGCGACCCATCCCCTGAGTTTTCTTGGCAAGGTACGATCTAAGTAGCTTGCCAGACCTTTCTTCCGTGCAGGAAGCCTACAGCACCTGGTATTCCAAGATGGTCTCCCATCAAAGTAGTAGCTAGGCCCAAACCTGCTTACTTTCAGAGAGTAGATGAGAATAGGCTCATTCAGAATGGCATGGCCGTAGTTGGGACTGGAGAGATGAAAAACTGTGGATCCAGTGGAAGACTATATGCTTATACTGAGCCATATAAAGTTGATGGATTGTAATCTGTGAAATAACATCAAATCTTGAAATACTATCTAGATGTTCCAGAAGCCTGGGATCTTTACCAGTGATGTATTAGAAACTCTACATTTCTTCACTTTCTTCATGGCCAATTACTACCCAAGAAGGGTAAAGATGAACTTTACTGAATTCAGGTGATAGCTGAACCTTATATTTTAATTTCTCTTTAGGAGACAGACTGATTTGTTTGTTTAGGTAAGACACCATGTATTGGAATGACTACTGTGGCCTTTGGCACTTCTATGTATTTAAAGAGGCCAAAGACATTTGGGTAAGGTTCTGTTTCTTGTTGTAGAGCAAAGGGAACCCCTCTGGACATGTGCTGAATGAACTGTAGGCAAGAAATATCTTAATATGTAACAGTTCCAAAAAGAAGAAAGGTCGGAAACAATTCCTATGGAATATTTATCTTTAAAGAAGATTATGTGGGATAAAATTAGAGTTTAGGTAATCTTCTGGTTCATAGTGAGATTTACAAACACAAGGAAGGGAGAGAAGAGAATGCCCTTCTTGCAGTTTGGAATTTGAGTTAGAAAGACTATTGGATCTTGAGATGACAGAATTGTTCTTTCTACAGGAGTAAAAATTGTGGACTGACTCTTGTGTTGTGCCTTTTCCTTGATACTGGACTGATGGAAGATCTTTACAGTAGCCTTTGACAAAATCATTAAATAAATTCTGTAGAAACAAATGTGGCTGTTCTGGTAGATGCAACAGAGAAAGATTCAGCTACTGTGACCAGAATGAGTGAATTCTAGCAATTGGTGTAAAGATTGTTATGCAGATGTCGTGTTCTTCTGTCACAGCACAGACTTCTAAATGGTCATCTACTGTGTCCTGCAAAAGTATTCATGCCTTAGGTTTTTGTCCTGTTTTGTAGCATTGCGTACAATCTGGAATGAAAATGGGTGTTCATTTGGATGTTAGATAATGGACCTAACAATATAGTCCAAATTGGTGAAGTGAAATGACAAAATACCTTGTGTATATAAAAAAACACAAGTAAAAACTGAAAAAGTGCATATGTATTCATCCCTTTTGCTATGAAACCCCTAATTAAGATCTGGGCCAACCAATTAACCTCAGAAGTCACATAATTAGTTGATTAGGGTCCACCTGTGTGCAGTCAGTCACATGATGCCTGTATAAATATATCTGTTCTGAAAGGCCCTGGCTCTGCAACACCCTAAGCAAGCAACATGAAGACCAAGAAGCATTCCAAACAGGTCAGAGTCAAAGTAGTGAAGTATAGATCAGGGTTGCGTTATAAAAAAAATATCCCAAATTTTGAATATTTCATGGAACTCCATTAAATCTATTATAACAAAATAGAAAGAATTTGGCACCACTTCAGACTTGATAAGAGGCAGTCGCAGACCAAAACTCACAGACCAGGCAAGGAGGGCATTAATCAGAGATACTACAAAGACACCAAAGATAACACTGAAGGAGCTGCAAAGATCCACAGCAGAGATGGGGGTATCTGTCCATAGGACCACGTTAAGCCATACATTCCACAGAGTGGGGCTTTATGGAAGTGTGGCCAGAAAAATAACCATTGCTTAAAGAAAGAAATAAGAAAACACGTTTGGAGTTTGCACAACAGCATGTGGAGGACCCCCCAAACACATGGAAGGTGGTTCTCTGGTCAAAAGAGGAAAACTGAACGTTTTGGCCATTATGGGAAACACCATGTGTGGCGCAAACCCAACACTTCCCATCACCCCGAGAACACCATTCCCACAGTGAAACATGGTGGCACCACCATCATGCTGTGGGGATGTTTTTCATCGGCAGGGAAAGGAAAACTGGTCAGGACTGAAGGAATGATAGATGGCACTAAATACAGGGCAATTCTGGAGGAAAACCCGTTTCAGTCTGCCAGAGATTTGAGACTGGGACGAAGGTTCACCTTCCAGCAGGACAATGACCCTAAACATACTGCTAAAGCTGGTTTAAAAAAGGGAAACCTTTAAATGTCTTGGAATGGCCTAGAGTCAAAGCCCAAACCTCAATCCAATTGAGAATCTGTGGCATGACTTGAAGATTGCTGTACATCAACACAACCCATCTAACTTTGAGTTGGAGCAGTTTTGCCTTAAGGAATGGGTAAAATTCCCAGTGGCTAGATGTGCTAAGCTAATAGAGATATACCCCAAGAGACTTGCAGCTGTATTTGCAGCAAAAGGTGACTCTACAATGTATTGACTTTGGGGGAGTGAATACATATGCAGTTCAGTTTTTTGTCTTAATTATCGTTTATGTCACAAAGGATATTTTGCACCTTCAAAGTCGTAGGCATGTTGTGTATATCAGATGGTGCTAATCCCCAAAACTCCATTTTAATTCCAGGTTGTAATGTGACAAAACAGGACAGAGGGTATGAATACTTTTGCAATGCACTGTATGCTGATTCTGTACTAAACAGATTGAAAATCTATGCTGAAAGAGCTCTGCTGAACCCCCCATGTTTACATGCTCTATTAACTTTCCTATTTTACTGAAGCTCATTTCTCCTAATATTGTATTTATGTTTTTTTAATGTTATTTTATAGTAAATCGCTCTGTTTCCCAGAAAGGAAGTATATCAAGTTTTAATAAAAAAACACTAAGATGGCACTAAAGTGTCGGCACTGATGGGGAGAACCCAGGACATTACTATGCTTTTGCAGTCTTTTAGCTGGCACAGATAGTGCCGGAGAATCCTATGATGGTTTGTGTTTAAAATATGTAAAGATAGTCTGTACTGGAGTGTCTGTGCTTTACCAGCCACTTTTGAGGGTGACCTTGAGGTTACTTCAAACTCAGATTTCTATGCATGTGCTGAACACAACTGTGCATTAGGCCTGGAAGTCACTGACAACATTCGTACCACTTTAGAAAATCCCTGAAGTGGCCCCTTTGTGGTTGAACTTAGAGCCACTGTACTGTAGAGGCAACGCCTGTAGAATATGATCTACTGTAATGTACAGAACCAGCCGACTAATGCAGAGACTATTTCCTTTCTTTTCATGCTAGCAAAAAGTCTCTTCTGCTACATGATTTCAAAGCTGGTCAACAATAGGGTGGTGGATGCTTGGAATGCTCTCCCGATGAAAGTGGCGGGGGAAAACATGGTGACAGAATTCAAAACAGCAGATCCCTTTACAGCAACAGGATAAAAACAAAATAAACTGAATCATCTAACTTCTCAAGAAATAGGGGTGTCCTACATGGAGTGGTGGGTCCACCCCTAAACAAAGACATGGGGAGAGGTGGCCTGCACAGAGCAACAGGTGCACCTACTCTTGCCATATTGTTGGGCAGACTGGATAGACCATGCTGGTATTTATCTGCCGTCATTTACTATGTTACTATGACAATTCTTTCAAGCTCAGATATTTTTTGCTTACACTCAGTCTGGTTATGCTCTGTGCTGAGACAAAGGACGTGTATGTTGAAGTTCTAGATCTTTGTACCATACAGACGGGCAGGACCGGAGTCCAGACAGTTTTTATTTCTTAGAATACAAAAAACAAAAACTACTAATAAAAACAAGAAAAATGAGTTGAAATGTGAAAAAACAGACAAATGAGGAATGCTTCACTAATGGGAGAGCTCCATTTTCACATCTATTTAACAGAGCAGAAAAAAACCCCTGATGGGACAGAGAACACTGCACAAAAAGGACTAGACGTGTTAAAGTTTTACACGCAGTTCTAAGCTTGAAGACAGCTGTTCCATCCCATTTGTGTGCCTGACTCAGTCCTGCTTGTCTATGGGAAATGAAGTATTATAAGACAAAGATAACCACCACGTATCAATTCTCCACAGCTCAGCATACTGCTCTTATTTCATTTCCCAGAGCCAGGCATGCCATCAATCTTCACGTCCATATCTGGTAAGAATAATCTTTTACCCCATTCATAGGCATAGTGAGATGCGGTCTGTGTGTACACACCACCACACCACACCACCCAGGCACTAAATTAATAAACAAATGTAATATTGACAGAGGGAGGAGTGGCTCAGTGGTTGGGACAGGTTACCTCAAGACGGAAGGCCGCAATTCCCGCATGGGGACCAGCAACTTCAGGCTGGAGGGACTAGGGTCTCTAGTCCCATGGCCACTCCTTGTGGCCTTGGGCAAGCCACTCAATCCTCCATTGCCTCAAGTACACTTAGATAGTGAGCCCTTAGGGGACAAGGGAATAAAAAGTGCCTGTTAGTATACATGTAAACTGCACTGATTCTAAAAAGCGCAGTATAAAAAAATAAAAAAATAAATAAATGCTAGAAATTGAAGTTCCTAGAGGTCATAAATGAATGCTTCATGCAGCAGCTGGTTATGGAACTGTCAAGTGGGGGAGGAGGTGGGAACTACTTTCGATCTAGTTCTCAGTGAACACAGGACCCAGTATAAGAGACAAAAGTAATGGATCTGCTTGGTAACAGCCATCATAATCCAATTAACTGACAATCATTTAAAGACAGATATAACACAAAAATATGACGGAAACACAACTTAAAAAAAGAAGGCTATGATAAAATAAGGAAATCATAGAAAAAGTAAAATGGTTGCCAGGTCAAAGATCCAGTGATGTCATCACCAAAATGACCACCTAACATGGGAGCTCCTGTGTTAACAATAAACCCTTGAGATAACCAACCTGGCAGAGATGATGACCCAGAAAAAAGGGACACTCTAAGCAAAAGAACGATAGCTGGGGTGGCAAAAAAATTGGGTACAGATTTGAAGTCATTCGCCTTCAAAATGGCTGATTATGTGAGCAGGAGTTTCCGCAAGCAAGGGAACAGAGTGTGAGGCGCATGGGAGAATGAAGGGCCAGAAAACAGGAAAAACGGAGGGCCGGAGCACGGGAAGAACGGAGGAACCAAATAAAGAGTTATCAACGCTGCGGCAAGAAATGAAAAATTGGTTTAAAGAACTAAAAGGTTATATGCAAGGGTTGAAAGCGGATGTACAAACATGGATAACAGAGCCAAGATTCATGAACTTGAAGGTTGCGTGGAGGACAGTGAGGTCCGCAGAGAGGAGCAGGAGACGACAATGGCAGGGGTACAGAAAACTATTAATACTTGGCAGAGCAGCAGGAGAACTACTAAATAAACTAGAGGATCTGGAAAACAGATCACAATGCTACAACATCCGCTTTAGAGTGATTCTAGAAACCCAGGAGACGGTGGATTACATTAAGCTGGTTGAAAACATTTGCAAAACTGCCTTGTAGAAAGCCAAGTTGGACTTAGAACCTCTGTGCCTCATGGTACAGTGCATCATACCGCAGAGCAGCCTAGAAAAGGCGGACCACGGGATGTGCTGGCATGCCTACATGAATATGCGTCAAAAGAAATTATCCTTCACGCAGCACAGAAAGCATAGTTACTCACCTGTAACAGGTAATCTCTGGGGGCAGTAGGAATCGGTCCTCACATATGGGTGATGTTGGCATCGACAGAGCCCTCATGGAAGCAACCCCCCAGCTTTCCAAGAAAGCCTTTGGGAGATGCCACCACACGTGTGGTCCCCTTTCCGGGGGACCGAGACTAATCCTTTCACTCAGGAGGAGGGGTACATGATGCATACACCTTAATAGATTATGCATGGATCCCTAGGGGATTGGAGATGATGGTTCGGAGTAGTGAAATAGCTGACTAGACATGGTTGGACCATGCCCCTGTATGGGACAGAGGGAGAAGCGGAGAAGGATGTGGAAACTTAATGATTCCTTGCTAGAGGACCTGGGAATGTGTCAGCAAATTTGTATAGCCATTAAGGACTATTTGAAAATAAATGATAATGGAGAATGTGCACCTGGTATAGTCTGGGACACACTAAAAGCAGTGATTGGGGGCATTTGATTAGCTTGGGGTCCTACAAGAAAAAAAATAGAGAAAGCGTAGTTACTCACCTGTAACAGATGATCTCCGGGAACAGCAGGAATTTAGTCTTCACATATGGGTATCGGAGCCTGCACTGGAACGCTTCCCAGCGTCCAATAGGAAAGCTTTTGGGAGCATCCCACAGCGCCTGCGTGCTGCCTTCCCGCCCTTCCCACTCTCCTTCGTCAGTTGAGTTTATAGCCGAGACAAAAGGAGAGATGGAGAGAGAGACACAACTCCTAGGGAAGGTGGGTGGGTTGTGAAGACTAAATTTCTGCTGTTCCCGGAGATCACCTGTTACAGGTGAGTAACTACGCTATCTTCAGGAACAAGCAGGAATGCAGTCTTCGCATATGGGGACTCCCCAGCTCAGAGATGCTAGGGAGATGGCCCAGGAAGCTGTAAACCCATGGTGAGAATGGGTCATGCTTCCTCCCATGGATCTCTGGCATCCAAACCCGATGAAGAACAGCTTGGCCAAACAAGGCATCCTGACGGGAGTCCTTGTCTAAACAGTAGTGGGCTGTAAAGGTGTGCACTGAAGTCCAAGTTGCTGCTCTGCAGATGTCGTCTATAGACACAAAATGAAGGTTAGCCATAGAAGCTGTCATGGCTCTCACATTGTGAGCTGTGACATGGCCTTCGAGAGAAAGCGTAGTTACTCATCTGTAACAGGTGATCTCCGGGAATAGCAGGAATTTAGTCTTCACATATGGGGTATTGTCGGTACCGACGGAGCATGCGTGGGAACGCTCCCCAGTGTCCAATAGGAACGCTTCTGGGAGCATCCCTCAGCACATGCGCGCTGCCTTCCCGCCTTTCCAACTGTCCCTCTTCAGTTAAGTTTGTAGCTGAGTGAAAGGATAGAGGGAGAGAGAAAAGAGACAGAGAGATAGAGAGACAACTCCTAGGGGAGGTGGGTGAGTTGTGAAGACTAAATTCCTGCTGTTCCCGGAGATCACCTGTTACAGGTGAGTAACTACACTATCCCCAGGAACAAGCAGGAACGTAGTCTTCACATATGGGGACTTCCTAGCTGAGGATGCCAGGGAGATAGCCCCAGGACGCTGCCACCTATAGTAAGGTGGGACATACGTCCTCCCATGGATCTTTGGCATCCCCCACCAGGGTTGGTGGGTATGAGTTAAATTAGGTCTGAAAGAGATTTTGAAGAACAGCTTGGCAAAAGAAGTCATCCCGACAGGAGGCTTTACCTAGGCAGTAGTGGGCTGTAAAGGTGTGTACCGAAGCCCAGGTGGCTGTTCGACAAATGTCATCAATAGACACAGAGTGAAGGTTAGCCATAGAGGATGCCATGGCTCTCACATTGTGAGCTGTGACATGGCCTTGAAGAGGAAGACTCAGTCTCATAAGCAAAGGATATGCATTGTGCAATCCATTTGGATAGAGTTTTCTTGGAGACTGGAAGTCCCAAATGACTAAAATCAAAAGCAATAAAAAGTTGAGAAGACTTTCTATGTTGCTGTGTCCTTTGAAGGTAAAAAGCTAAGGCTCTTTTACAATCCAAAGTATGAATGTTCCTTTCTGCATTAGAGAAATGAGGTCTCGGAAAGAATACAGGAAGGTAAACTGATTGGTTTAAATGCAAAGGCGAAACCACCTTTGGCATAAAGTGTGGATGAGTTCTGAGAACAACCTTATCATGGTGAAACCTAGTATAAGGAGGATCAGCCACTAAAGCTTGCAATTCACTAATGCGACATGCAGACGTGATTGCAATTAGGAAGATGACCTTCCATGAAAGGAATTTTAGAGCTGTAGTGGCTAAAGGCTCAAAGGGCGGTTTCATGAGCTGCCCCAGAACAAGGTTCAGATCCCATGCCACTGGTGGTGGTCTAATGGGAGGTTTTATTAGTAGAAGACTTCTCATAAATCTTACTATAAGTGGATGAGAGGAAATAGGCTTTCCATTTAGAGGCTTGTAAGAGGCTGCAATAGCACTAAGATGGACTCTTACTGAATTGGTCTTAAGACCAGAATCTGATAAATGAAGGAGATACTCCAGTAATGATTCCAAAGGTATCGCAAGAGGGTTAAGTCCCTTTTGAGAACACCATATGGTAAACCGCTTCCACTTGAAGGCGAATGATCGCCTTGTGGAGGGTTTTCTGGAAGCCTGAAGGATATCCTTTACCTGTTGAGAAAGGTTGAGATCCTGAAGTTCTAGGCTTTCAGTAAACAGGCCCTGAGATGCAGGGACTGGGAATTTGGGTGCCATAGCGTACCGTTCTCTTGGGAGAGAAGATCTGGAAGGTATCCCAACTCCAGAGGTATAGCCTGAGAGAGATGTAGAAGCAGAAGATACCACGTTTGCCGTGGACAACGTGGAGCTATGAGTATCATGGACCTCTGTCTCTCTGAAGCTTGAACAGTGTTTTGGGGATGAGGGGAATGGGTGGGAAGGCATACAGGAAGTCCTGACCCCAATGAAGAAGGAAAGCATCCCTTGCCTGACAGTTTTTCGCTGGAATTCTGGAACAGAACTGGGGAAGTTTCGCATTCTGTGGACTTGCAAAGAGGTCTATGTCTGGGGTTCCCCAGATTTGGAATACTCGGGCAATCTGGTCCGAGTGGAAGGACCATTTGTGTTGCAGCAGTACTCGGCTGAGTTTGTCTGCCCAAAGGTTTTGAATGCCTGGAAGATATACCCACGAGGTGGTGAATTTGATGCTCTCTGGCGAGGGCCCATAGTCGTAAAGCTTTGTTGCTTAACGACCGAGATCCTGTTCTCCCCTGCTTGTTCACATAGAACATGGCTACTTGATTGTCTGTCTGGGCTAGGACTGTCTTGTAGCTGAGCTGGGCTTGGAATACTCGGAGAGCAAGGAAGATTGCTCTGAGTTCTAGGAGGTTTATGTGAAGACAAGCCTCCTCTGGGGTCCAGAGACCCTGGGTGGAGAGATCGTGCAGGTGGGCCCCCCCATCCCAACTGGAATGCATCTGTTAGAGTGGTCTGGAACAGGGGCTGATGGAAAGGAGAGCCTATGAGAAGGTTTTCCAGTGATTGCCACCATTGGAGAGATGAAATAAGACGTTCTGAGTTTCTTATTTTGTCCGACAGGCGACCTGAAGCCTGTGTCCGCTGGGTGGGCTGCTTGCATGTGAAGACGAGCATAGGGAACCACATGTACAGGGGATGCCATATGTCCCAACAGCTGAAGCATTTCCCGAGCAGTTAGGGAGGCTTTTACCGTTGCTTGGGAAGCTTGCTGCACTATGTGAAAAAAACAGGGCTGTGGAAGGAAAGCCCTTGATTGTCTGGTATCTAGGCGAGCTCCTATGAATTCTAGGGACTGAGAAGGAACGAGATGGGATTTTGGAAGGTTTATGACCAATCCTAAGTAACGCAAAACTCGCATTGTGCGAGTAAGAGCAGAGCTGGCTTCTGGAGCTGTGGGTGCTCGAATGAGCCAGTCGTCCAAGTAAGGGAAGACGAATATCCCCAGAGTCCGTAGGAATGCAGCTACTACTGCCATGCATTTTGTGAAAACTCCTGGGGCAGAAGCCAGACTGAAGGGAAGAACCCTGTATTGGAAATGTCTTCCCTGAAAAAGGAATCGAAGGAACTTCCTGTGATCTGGATGGATGAGTATATGAGCATAAGCATCCTTTAGATCTAGAGAACATAGCCAATCCTGACTCTGAAGGTATGGCAGAAGTGTTCCGAGAGAGATCATTTTGAATTTTTCTTGGAACAGATATTTGCTCAATTCTCTGAGGTCCAAAATAGGTCTGTGCCCCCCTGTTTTCTTTGGGATGAGAAAATAGGGGGAGTAGAACCCTGTACCCTGTTGAGGTATGGGTACTTCTTATATTGCTCCCTGGCCAAGTAGTATTGTGACCTCCTGACTCAGAAGATTGGCGACAGGGGTTTCAGAATTGAACTGTCTTATGATTGTAGGAGGGGGCATGCTGTGAAAATGAAGTCTGTATGCCTTTCTTACAATGGAGAGAGTCCAGTGTTCTGATATTATTTGGTGCCATCTGGTGGCAAACTGACAATCTGCCAAGGATGGTAGAGGGTTCTGGACCCTGCAGGGGCAGGAAGGCTAAATTCTCTAGAAAAGAGTCAAAGCCCCCGAGGCAGCTGAGCTCTTGGGACTTTTGGTTTCTTCTGTTGTCTAGTTTGTTGCAGTTGTCCCTTTTTGGCAGCATGGACTGGACAGTGACCCTGCTGGGTATAAGAAGGATAAAACTTCTGTTTCTTGTTGAAAAACAGTTTATAGTAGATCTTTTCTTTGCTGGGTTGGCTGTAGACTTTGAAAACGTGTCAAAGGTAATATTGTCAGAGTCAATCTCATTAGCTTTTTCTTGCTAATTCTTGCCAAAGAGATTTTCTCCTGTACAAGGAAGGTTTCCCAGTTTATCTTGTACCCAAATTTCCAAGTCTGATGCCTGAAGCCAGGCAATACTACGTACACCAATGGAGGTAGCAGAGGTTCTGCTGATGCATTCAAAGCAATCAAAGGCTACACGGTTGACAAACTTGGAAACATCTTGGGCATGTTTGACCAGAGCAAGAAAACCCTGTCTCTTATCAGGAAGATGGGGGCTCATAAGCTCGCTCCAAGTCTCCTGTAACCTCTCTGAGGAACATCCCCGTGTATAGGATGTATGAGCTGATTCTAGCTGAGAGCATGGAAGTATCGACATCAAAAGCATCGAGAGTCCTGGACCCGCGGCCTGGAGGATTGGAAGAATGCTTTTTTGCACTCTTTATCCTACGCATGGCTGATTCCACTACCATTCAATGGTATGGTAACAGTCTTCTGAAAGCCAGAACAAGGTGGAACTCGGTATATGGTATCAAGTCTGCGAGAGTGTGGAGATGTGGTTAAAGGAGTCTCCCACATTCTCAACATGAGATCATGCAGGATCTTATGAATGGGCAAAGTAGCTGCCTCTTTAGGAGTTTTAGGATATTGGAGAATCTCTAACTTCTGCCCTAGGCTCTTTTTCAGGAGCCGTGATTGCAAGGCCTCAAGACACATCACGAATAAAATCCTGGTAGGACATATCCTCTGGAGGACACATTCTACACTGGGGAGAAGGAGATGGATCCTCCGGAATAAGTGCTCTGGTATCGGCAGTCATCGGACTCGGAAGATTCAAAATATCTCTGATCCCGATGTTCGTGCAAGGCATGATACCGGTATCAATCGAAGTTGGTATCGAGTTGTCTCGGTACTGATCCTTTGATACCGGGGATGGACTTGGCATGGTCCGAGGCCGGTGCCGATGGTACCGGTACTAATGTTGGTACTGGTGCCTGTTGAACAGTCAAACGGTTTCAACAATACCAAAGCTGTTAGAAGAGCCGCTAGACTGTTTGATAGTGAGGAATCTTTGATCTATCGTTCCTGCCGATGCTTGGGTGTCGGTAACGGTAGAAGCAGCCGGGACCCCAGAGCATGGCACCAGTAGTTCTGCGGAGGTGGAAGCCTCGAGAACATCCTGGAGCCCCGTTAGTGCTTTCGAAGACGAAGCCTCATGCCAGGGCTATTTTGCCGGCGAACTTTCCTCAAGGGCAACGCCAATGGCATCTTGATACTTTGAAGATGATCTACCCTTTGAGTGCCAGCTAGTCTTTGCAGACTTATGTTTAGTTACCTGAGATCCATGGGAGGAAGATGAAGCCCTGGAGGACGTCGATGCAATGGACATTGCATCTGTGGCAAAAAGGGTAACGAGTTTTGCAGCTCTATTCTGCAGGCCCCTTTTGGTCATCTTTCTACAGGACAGACAATCTAATGGAGAGTGGTCAGGTCCCAAACATTTGAGACAGTCACGGGTGTCGGTAACGGATATGGTACTGCCACACTTAGAACATTTTTTTAAAACCAGTGGCTGGTTTTTCCATTGTAAAAGAAAAATGGGGGCCTTGTGCCAAAAATGGCGCCTAGCACCGAGAGGAAAGAGACTTCTGAAGTAGTACTTCAGAAAAGATAAACTTTTTTTTTTTTTTTAGTAAAGAAGAAAAGAGAACCAGCGGTACCGGTAGGCGTCGAGTGAAGGCAGATGCGACCACAAAAAACAAAGAAGTAAAAAAGAATTTTCTGCCGTGACAAGGTATGCGACCTGTTGGCTCTGCAGAAAACGAAAAACTGATGAAGGAGAGTGGGAAAGGCGGGAAGGCGCTGTGGAATGCTCCCAAAAGCTTTCCTATTGGAAAGCACAGGCTCTGTCGGTACCGACGATACCCATATGTGAAGACTACATTCCTGCTCGTTCCTGGAGATAGAGCACTATAGGGAACAGTTGCATAAAAAGATAGGAGACCTTGAGAAAATGTTAAAGGAAGGGAGATAGAGGGAGGCTTAAGGGATAAGTTGGAATTGTTTCACAAACAACTGAAGGAGATTCAGCTACAGGAAAGCACAGTTACTTACCTGTAACAGGTGATCTCCGGAACAGCAGGAATTAGTCTTCACATACGGATACGTCGGCGCCGACGGAGCCCGCACGGAAATGCTCCCCAGCATCCAATCAGAAAGCCTTTGAGAGCATCCCTCGCGCCTGTGCGGTGACTTCCCGCCTTTCCCACTGCCTCTCCTCAGTTGAGTTTCATAGCTGAGACAGAAGGAAAGAAAGAGGAAAGGAAATAGACAGATACAACTCCTAGGGGAGGTGGGTGGGTTGTGAAGACTAATTCCTGCTGTTCCGGAGATCACCTGTTACAGGTAAGTAACTGTGCTATCTCCAGGAACAAGCAGGAATGAGTCTTCACATATGGGGACTCCCTAGCTGTGGGTGCCAGGGGAGATCCCATAAAATGCGTATCCCTGGACAGGACGGCATTTCCCAAACCTGGATCTCCGGCATCCCCTGGGGGATGGGGGGTAGGAGTTGAATAGAGCAGAGCTGTAGAGGAACAGCGAAATCTAAAGACTACAGGGAAAGAAGTCTTTAGAATGTATGCCAAGTATCATTAAAATATTTAATGAACTAGCACAATACAGAGCTTACCTACTGGATTGCAGGAAGTAGACTGTAGATGCAGTGGCGGAATCCTCAAGGTAACTCCACAGCAGTGAGGAAGAAGTTCCAATCTGGAATGGGCAGGAGGCCCAGGTGTCAACCGGGGCAGGAGAAGATCGGCAGGTCTCCAATGAAAAGCTTTCATGGGAAAAGCTGAGAACTCTTTTAGGTACAGAGTCAAAAACATTGAGGACTAAAAGAAGAAGACTGACCGATCTGGAAAATTAGCCCAGTCCGGAAGGGAAGAGAGGGTATGGAAAAAAGCCCCTATTCCCAAGGAGAACAGAAGTGTACTCAGGGATACTGAAGATGTATACTGTCTTTCCTAGCTGGTAAGAGATAGGAAGACAATGGAGTTTGAGACTGCATAGACAGGGAGATGTATAACAAAAATAGAAGCTGTTGACGTCACAGCAGGAATTGTTGGGGAAAACCAGTCCCAGTTACTGAGCCGTATGATAATAGGCAAGTTGACTGTCTGGAACCCATAAGAAAAGAAAAACCTAAGCACCGACAGTCAGGGAGATAGCAGGACATAGGTGCTACGGACATCGCCCAATATGCGCATATATATATATGGAAGGACATACATATCTAGACACATGGGAGAAATATGTCTAGACAAGGGTGATACATATACCTACATAAGGAAATGTAGATAGATAGATATATATGGAAGAGACGGGATGGCTTATGCCCACCCCGGGTACAAAAACATGTATGCACATACATACATGAAATTATTTTAAGAGTACATGCCTGCAACTGAGCCACAGAAACAACCCTTCACATGGGGAAATGTGATGGGAAAAAATTCATCCAAGAACAGGGGGTGAAACCCACCTGAAGAAATATATGGAAGCTATTTCTGTGGAGCAGGAATGTAGGTCAGTGGAAGAACCAGTATGGTTGCGTGAAACAGAGGATAACCGCAGTCTGGCAAGAGTACGTCAGCTGTACTATAGGACTCTGATATGTCCAAAGGACAAGAAGAACGCATAGACGAAGATACCAGAGTGACCCAGCCAAGGGATTCAAGGGTATCATGTACGGTAAAAGAGTATGCGTTGTCCCAGCGGAGTAGAAAACATGATGCCAAGCTGTAAGGAACAGGAGTATATTCCGGCCAGATTGGGAACTCCGTGGACATCCACGCAGAAAAAAAATGGTCTTCTGTATATGCAGAGAGCCTTGTGCAGGAGAAGTACAAGATAAACTGACAGAAGTCAGGTGTGTTGCCACATCCTAGGAAAGGATATGGCTAGCAGAAGATAAGCTGCAGTGAATAGTATTATGCAAGAGAGTTGCAAGTAGCTTGCAATGAGCATTAAGGAATCACTGGAACTCCTGCATATACCGCAACTGAACAAAACAACAAAGGGGATTCTCCTGTATGAAAACAGAGAGAAAACAGACAAAGGTAGCGGAGAGATTTCCGTCCCTGTCTAATGGGTTGTTCAGAGCATGCATTGAAGGAAAAAACAGCCAGTCTACACTGGAAAGGAAAAAGAAGTGTTTCAGTATGGCACCAACTCAAGCAGGGGACACCCTGGAAGAGAGGGGTTGGAAAGTGACTTACAATATGGTGAGTCAGCTGAAGGAAAAGGTGTCCATATGGGGACAGGAACTATCATGGGATAGTTGTAGCCTCCCTTCGTGGTAGCAAGAGTGGGAGAATTCTGTAACCCATGGACGAAAGTATCCCAAGAGCATGGCATACTGGAAAAGAAAACCCCAGTGTAGAGCTTGAGGAATAAACTGCTAAGAAGAAGTTAACTGTAGACTGCAATACACAGGAACCTATGGGTGCTGGTTATGAGTCTGGAGACTTCAGACTAGGATGAGATGACTCTCGCTTGGGCACACGGGGAGGATGGGCAGAAGGAGGATGAAACTTTCTCTTCTTCGGGAAAGAAGGTTTGGCAGGACATTTCCTACGTCCTGGGGAAAAAGGAGGCTTGGGATGGTTTCCAGAACCAGGGAAGTCAGTGGAGCAATGAGCGACCTGACGTAAAGCCTCTTTATTGAAGAGATTTTCTCCAGTACAAGGAGAGTTACCCAGTGTATGTTGTGCCCATCTGCTCAAGTCTGAAGCTTGCAGCCACGCTGTACGATGTGCTCCAATGGCGATAGCAGAGGATCTGCTAACAGACTCAAAAGAGTCTAGAGAAGCACGGGAAAGAAACCAAGAGATATTCCTGCTATGATTAAGAAGCAAGGAATAGTCAGAGGCCTTAGGTTCTGACAAAAAGGGAGACAAAAGAGATAATTTCTCTGTGACCTCCTGAAGTGTTAGACTCATATAAAAAATATATGAAATAATTCTTGAAGCCAACATAGAAGTTTGGAAGGTTTGACGTCCAAAGGCATCAAGTGCTTTAGATGCACGACCTGGTGGATAAGAAGAATGCTTCTTCTTGCTTCTGACCTTCCTCATTGCTGATTCCACTACAATGGAATGATGCGGAAGTTGGCTTTTCTGAAACCCCGGAGAGGGAGGCACCTGATACAGAACATTCATGGCTGTAGAAGGCGCAGGAACCTTTAAAGGTGACTCCCAAATCCTCAGGAGAAGGTCCTGCAAAGAATGATGTAAAGGAAGCATTATGATTTCCCTTTCTGCAGGATCTCGGCTAAGAGTATGACCAGGAATAGGAATGGCAAGAAAGGCTGCCATGTCAAGGAGAAATTTCTGAAAAGGAGAGTCTCCCAGAGGAACTATTTCCGGGTAGGCTGAGCTTGAATGAGCAGCGTGAACACCAGAAGACCTACTGGACTGGTGCATAAAAAGAATCCTGCCAGATGGAGAACGATACTGACAGTTCTGATTCAAGGCAGTTAGGACTGCATCATCGGTTCCCGTATCGATTCCAAGCTAGGCATCGTAAGGATCGATGGCACCGATGGAACTGTAGGAATCGACATCGATACCGGTACCGGCATCAGTGCCCTCGTAGCAGGCGTTGGAGGTTGCCGAAGCGGTACCGAGGGAACCAGAGAGTTTTGGTGATTATCCTCGGTACTGCGTAGTCGGAAACGGCATGGATCGGTTCCAGAATGCGTCAGAACCACGTCATCTAGACTGGATATCGATTCTAGACTGGGCATCGAAACGAGCGAGGCCATCGATGCATGTCTAGAAGGCACCGACGCTGGTGGTGGTATCGGCGACGCTGGTGGTGGTATCGGCGACGCCGCTACATGAAAGTCAATCGGAATCGTATCGATCGGTACTGAAGGCACCGAGGACGTCCGAAGACGATGCCCGGTGAGGAGAGGAACACTCGACACCGGTGCCGATGTCGGGGTATCGGTACCTCTCGAAGCCGGTACCCCCCCCAAGCATGTTGTAGATAGAGGAAAGTCCATCTGGGGCGTATCGATCGGCCCCGAAGGTACCCAGGATACCAGATGGTGATCCCCAGTGAAGAGCGGAGCACTCGACACCGGTGCCGATGCCGGGGCGTCGGTACCACTCGAAGCCGGTACCAACCCCGCGCGTGGCTGGGATGCAGGACAGTCAGCCTGGGTCGGATCGATCGGCCCCGAAGGTACCGAGGACACCAGACGACGATCCCCGGTGAAGAGTGGAGCACTCGACACCGGTGCCGATGCCGGGGGAGCGGCACCGCTCGAAGCCGGTACCAACCCTGCGCATGGCTGGGATGCAGGAAAGCCAGTCTGGGTCCTATCAGTCGGCCCCGAAGGTACCGAGGACACCAGTTGACAATCCTTGGTGAAGAGTGGAGCACTCGACACCGGTGCCAATGCAGGGGGATCGGTACCGCTCGAAGCGGATACCACCCCCGAGCATGGCTCAGGTATGTTCTGTGAGGAGTGAACCCCAGGAACAACCTGAAACCCCGTAAATGCTTTGGAGCCCGAAGACTCCCGCCGGGGTCTTATTGCCAATGTGGTCTTGAGGGCAAGGCCGGAGCCGTCATCATGCTGGACATGAGACTTACCCTTCAAGAATTGGCTAGTCTTAACAGTCTGTTTGTGGGTTACCTGATCCTGGAGAGAAGACTAAACCGTCGTCCTCACCTGAGGAGGAAAAACGGCATCGAGGGATACCCGAAAAAGAGAAGATCTTCTCCCAATACTATAACCCGATGGACCAGGGGAAAAAGGGTCAACTCAGGACCCAAACAGGTTAGACACCAGGCATTGGAGTCTAAAAAGAAAACTAAGTTTCCACAGTGAAGGCACTTCTTAGGGGAAGAAGGCTCCATGTTGGAAAGGCCTGGTAGGCCTCAAAAAGAATAAAGAAAAAACCGGAGGAAAAATTATTTCTCTAAGTTGGAAAAGAGAAGAATAAAGCACCGGCGGTATCGGCGGGAGAGCAGCCGCGACCACAAGAAAACAGGAAAAAACGGATTTTAAGAAAAAAGTTTCTGTGGTGACAGGAGGTACGTCCTGTTGGCTCCGCGGAAAAACAAAAACTGAGGAGAGGCAGTGGGAAAGGCGGGAAGTCACCGCGCAGGCACGAGGGATGCTCCCAAAGGCTTTCTGATTGGATGCTGGGGAGCATTTCCGTGCGGGCTCCGTCGGCGCCGACGTACCCGTATATGAAGACTCATTCCTGCTTGTTCCTGGAGATGTAAGTGATCTTGACTTCCTTAGACAAGAACACAGAGTTTGGTAACAAGGCGGGGAGATTGTTGGCCTTTCGTCAAGGAGACCAAGGGTAAAAAACGCAATCTGGGGGATTAAACATAAGGATAGAGTGATGATTTTGGATCAAGAGGGGATTCAGAAGGGTTTCCTAGCTTCTTACTTCAACCTGCATACACCCGAGCGGGAAGAGGAAGGGGAACAGATTAGAAAGTACGACCAGGGATGCAAACTTCCTCATTTATTTATTTAAATAGAATTTATATCCCGCTTTATCCTTGAATCAAAGAGGAGAAACAACAAACTTTGGGAAGACCATCTCAGCCATAGAGGTTTTGACAGTCATCAAGCAACTTCATCCACCCCAGATGACCTCTCAACAATAATCGACCTGGCCTGCAATACCATGAGCCTACACATACCAAACTGGCTTATGGGTGACTTCAACCTCCCATCCCTCCCAGAGGAACATGCCAGTTCCCTCTTGAATGTGCTCAGCCAGCTGGGATACAATCAAGTAATCAATGAGCCCACTCACACAAAAGGAAACAAACTGGACTTGATCTTCAGCCCACAATCAGCTACAACCCAGAACAATCCTCCGAACATCTCCCTCATGCCAGTCCCATGGTCCGACCATAGTCTAATAAACTTCCAGCTGCCCAGTCAGCATGCTCAGGCAAGACACCAGCCCGCCACCGACTACCCAAAAGCAAAATTCCGCCATTTCAACAAGGAAGAGATACTTAACAAAACCTTACCCCTGTTCAACACCACAGAGACCAATCTCGAGGAAATGATCTCCACTTGGAACAGCCTAAACTCCATTGCTAACCGCCCAGCTGATGACGCAACACCAAGAAAAAGAAAGACCACCCTATGGTACTCTCCCGAGCTACGAACATCCCTCCGACACCTAAGGAAACTTGAAAGAAAATGGTGTCACTCACGTACCACCGGTGATCTGGACATCTACACCTCAAACCTGAGGAAACACCGTTCGGAAGTAGCGGAGACAATGAGACACTACTATGCAGAGATACCGCAGCGCTCTCTAAACAAACCAAAGGATCTATTTAACCTAGTAAGAACCCTTACAAAGGAACCTTCCCCCACACAACGAAGCATGCCAGAGCCACAAGAATACGCGGACTACTTACAAAAAAAAAATAATTCACACTGACAAAATGGCATCACCCAACCCTGCGAAAGGCCCACTGCACCCATCACCACTATCCACCTTCTCAACACCAACACCAAACAATATCGAAGACACTATCAACGCAATCAACACCATCACAGCACCAAACAATCCCTGCTCGGCTTTCTGGATAAAGACACTGCGCAAGGAATTTAGCCCATTCTTAACCAAACTCATCAACCTCTCCTTTGATACGGGAGCATTCCCACAAAGCCTAAAGCAAACGTCCATTAGACCACTCCTAAGAAACTGTAAACTTGACACCCAGAAAGTGGATTCATATAGACCAATCTCGAGCATCCCACTATCTAACTATGACCCATAAGGCCATCAAGAAATACCCAGCCACTGCCGTCTCTGAGCTAGTATCAATTACACCTCCTAATCGGGTAAGGAGATCCAATGCCTCAAATACCCTCATTCTACCTAAGGCAAGCACTAAGTGCTCTCAAGTTACCAATTCTAGAGCCTTTGCCTTCTTTGCACCATCCTGCTGGAACGCTCTACCCGCAACTATCAGAACCATCAGTGATCTCTGTCAATTCAAGAAGGCACTGAAACATCACCTTTTTCTCCTTCACTATGATGCCTCAGTCTCCACCTCAACGCAGCTCCTCAAGCGCATGCATCTCACATTCTTGACTGAATACCCGCAATCACACATTTAACCTTCCTCCACTATGAGATGCTTGTACAGTCCATTTAACCCTTTATATAGCTACATAAAGTGGTTTTGTATATATTTATCATGTTTTTCCCTGTTAAGAAATTGTTTTTAATGTATATCCAAGTTATGATACCTGTTTATTGTAAGCACAAATCACCAAACTGAGATGTGTAGTTTAATGTTCACTGTAAACCGCGCTGATGTCAATAGCGCGGTATAAAAGAGACTTTAAATAAATAAATATAAAAATATTGGCCAAAATAATTGAAAAACTAGTCCAACAGCAAATCCAGAATCATATTGAAGCCACTGCGCCCTTAGACCCATGCCAACATGGATTCAGAGAAGCGCATGGCGTTGAGACGCTCCTGACTATCCTCTTCAACACCTTAACAACGCCAAAAGAGGATACGCCCTAATCTTCTTGGACATCGCAGCAGCCTTTGATTCCGTCAACCACGAACTACTTTTGGTGCGCCTGGCAGAGAAAGGGATCCAAGACATGGCCTTGAGATGGTGCAAATCTTATCTCTCAGACAGATGGCAGCATGTGAGGACAGGGCCTACGACCACTGTTCCCTCTAAGCTGTGCGCATGTGCGCACGCACACACCTCGCCGAGCGCACATACTTTACAACAGAGCGCACAAATTTACGGTTCTGATTCTTATAGAAAACACAGACGTCTTAAAATTTAATAGTTGTGATTGTAATTACTAGAAATTTTCCGCTTCATTTAGTAATTGTCTATTTTCATTTAATTTGATTAAAATCAATGTGGTTTACATACTGTATTCTGACGTGTAGTCAAATTTTAAAGTATATAAAACTCCAAGTGTCGTTATGTGGCGCACAAAAATGTAACCTTTCTTCAAAAGCTGCACAGCTGATATTTTATGCACACACAGCCTACAGAAAATTAGAAGGAACATTGCCTACGACCTCCAAACCATTCCAGCAGAAATAGAGAGTCCCACAGGGATCCTCACTTTCAGCGCTGTTCAACATACATATGCAGCCCATCTGCGCACTCGCCCGCTCCTTCGGCATTTCATGCCTTATATACACTGATGTGTTACTCTACATGCCATATATGACCAACCAGCTGGATTTCTCACCTTTAACCGCTTGCTTCGATGCCATAACTGACTGGCTTCAAACCCAAAACCTTAGGATAAACTTCAAGAAAACAGAGGCTCTATTCATCACTAGGGACCAGTCTTTTGTTCCGCCAACACCACTAAACGTAAGAGGCGCCGAGCTCCAAAGCAAGTCCACAATTCGCTACTTGGGCGTGACACTCGATGAACAGTTAGATATGAAAGCCCATATAAACACTGTCAAGGCAGTACACTTCAAGATTCAGACAATCCGCCACCTACGCCACCCTTCAGGAACCAGATAACTTCAGGACAATCTACCAGGCATTAGTCATCCCACACTTTGATTTCGCCAACACCATCCTTCAGGGTCTACCGAAAAACACGCTACTCCCACTCCAGCTGGCCATGAATACAGCAGCCAGAATACTACACGGTGCCACCAAGAGGGATCACATAACACCAATCTTGAAGCACCTCCACTGGCTACCAGTCTAATGTAGACTCACCTTTAAGATTCTACTACTGACATTCAAAGCCATCAACACACTCACCTCCTCATCCATCTCAGACCTCATTCTCCCCACCCCTCCAAACAGAGCTAGAAGATCAGTTTCAGCCAATACCTTATGTATCCTTAGCAAGATTACAAAATGCTTACAACAAGAAAGAGGGCCTTCATGCTCTATGCCCCATCGCACTGGAATGCTCTCCCACCCAACATCCGGGCAATTACGGACATCACACAGTTCAGGAAGGCACTGAAACACTACCTCTTCCTGCAGCATTATGGTACCACACAACAACCACCTAACAGCACTCACCAAGACACATACAACAGACTTCCTACTATACATGCACCCTGCGCGCCACGGTAGCACTACCAGTCCCCAGCTAGGGTATGTATATAGTCACATAATACTGTAAGATACCTTAGCCCAGAACTTGTATATAGTTTCCCCAGTTAATCCAAATTGAATAACCCTGTTTTCTGTAAGTCCAGTACAGGCGTTACCAGTGTCTGAACAAAGCTGCTGTTATCTGTAAAACGAGCTGATTTTGAAGAGCATGGTATAGAAAAAAAAAACTTTAAATAAATAAATAAAATAAACTCGCCTGGTCTAATGCACTAGGACTAGATGGATACACCAATATGTTTTATAAAACATCTGGGGAACAGATAGTAAATCTCCTGACCAAGGTGTATAATAATTTCTTACTAGCGGGGAATATGCCCCCCCTCCAAGTAGGGGGCAGGAATAACATTAATACATAAAGAAGTCAAAGGACCTGACATTGTGCGGTTCATACAGACCCATATCCTTGCTGGGGATAGATCAAAAAATATTTGCCCCTGCTGCCTAAATTGGTGCATGGTAATCAATCAGGGTTTATTCCCAGTTGGCAGGAGCCAGACATAGTTCGCAAGGTCCTCAATTTAATCACAGGTGCTAGGAGGAAGGGGAAACCAGTGGTCCTTCTATCAGTAGACACTGAAAAGAGATTTGATAGGATGTACTGGCCCTATTTATTTCAGGTACTGGAGAAAGTTGGGTTAGGTGGGACGTTCCAACAGTGGATATGGGTATTGTACCCAGAACCAAGGGCCTACCTTAAAATAAATGTAGACCATACAGAAGCATTTACGCTAAGGATAGGCTCATGACAAGGTTGCCCACTGAACCCTCTGTGGTTCGCTATAGCCATGGAACCCCTAGCTCAACAGGTGCGGGACAGGGTAGATTGAGAGTTTATAATCAAGATATAGCCCCCTCAAACCTTCTATGTTCTCTGACAACCTGTTTTCTTTGGGAGAACAGAGCGCTCTTTGGGAGGCATCTTGGAGGAGCTAGAGAGCTTTGGTAAAGTATCAGGCTTTAAATGAATGCATCTAAGTCCGAGGTGCTAAACATTACATTGTCACCTGAAGAACTGTGTGGTATTCAAGCTAACTTTCCCTTTTGTTGGCGAAAGGGGAAATTAAATATTTGGGGGTAAACATTACAGCGAACCCCAATTGCTTATTTGATAGAAATTTCAAGCCACTGTGGAATAAAGTCTGTGCGGACCTTCAGAAATGGAAAAGCTTCAGTTATCGTGGTTTGGGCAGATAAACAGCCTAAAGATATTGCCCAAGTTTCTCTCTCTTTTTCATGCATTACCGATCTGGGTACCTGATAGTTGGTTTAAAAAAATGGAGAGAGTTTTCATGATTTGTATAGAATTATAAAAGACCCCAAGTGGCTTGGCAGAACATGTGCAGAGCCCGAGAAAGAGTATTTACTCACCTGTAACAGGTGTTCTCCAGGAGCAGCAGGAATCAGTCCTCACATATGGGTGACGTCGGCGCCGACGGAACCCCCGTGCGGAGCATTTTCCCAGCTTTCTAAGAAAGCCTTTGGGAAAGCAGCATGCATGCGCGGTCCCCTTCCCGCCCAAGGGTGCCATCTTGCTCAGTCTGATGACAAATAAAGAGACAGCAAAAATAGCAAAAAATTAAAGCATATGACTGCAACTCCAAGGGGAGGAGGGAGGGTTGTGAGGACCGATTCCTGCTGCTCCTGGAGAACACCTGTTACAGGTGAGTAACTACTCTTTCTCCAGGACCAAGCAGGAAGTCAGTCCGCACATATGGGACTCCCCAGCTTAGGACTACGGGAGACCCCAAATTGAAACAATGAGCTCCCTCTAGAGCCTCAGCATGCAAGAACAGAATCTTCTCTGATAACGTCCCCGAACGGTAGCCCAACATAAGGGCCAGAGGGTAGGAGTTGCCTAAACCCCAAAGAGATTATGGAGTACCGCCTGCCCGAAAGCACTGTCCCTGCGGGACTCCCTCTCAAGGCAGTAATGGGCAGCAAAAGTCTGGCTTGAAGACCAAGTAGCGGCCCGGCAGATGTCTGCCAACGGAACAGAGCGGAGATGAGCAACTGATGCAGCCTTCGCCCTAACACGATGAGCCGTAACTCGACCCTCCAACGAGAGGCCGGCTGCCCTGTAAGCCTAGGCGATACAATCAGCTACCCATATGGACAAAGTACGCTTGGAGACAGCCAACCCCAACTTATTGGTGTCAAAAGAGACGAAGAGCTGAACAGTCCTTCGGTGCTCCCGCGTACGGTCAAGGTAGAAGGATAACGCCCTCCTACAGTCCAGAGTATGCAAGACCATCTCAGCCCAGCTGGCATGCGGCCTGGGAAAGAAAGTCAGAAGAATCACCTCTTGATTGGAAAGAGGAGACCATCTTAGGAAGGAACTTAGGGTGAGTCCGTAAGACTACTCTGTTCCTATAGAACCTAGTATAAGGCGCATCTGATACTAGGGCCTGAAGCTCACTCACTCGTCTAGCTGAGGTAACGGCTACCAGGAACAACGCTTTCCAGGAGAGAAAACGTAGGGGACAGGTAGCCATAGGTTCAAATGCCGGACAAGTAAGCCGTTGCAAGACCACATTTAAATCCCACTCAGGGGCAGGTGGAGGCTTAAGCAAAAGCAGGCCTCTGAGGAAACGAGCCACCAAAGGATGGCTCAAGAGAGACTTGCCCTCCACTGGAGAGTGGTGTGCTGAAAGAGCACTAAGATGAACTCTGACGGAATTGGACTTAAGGCCTAGGTTGGACAGGTAAAGCAAATACTGCAGTACCACCGGTACCAGGCATGAGAAAGGATTCTTGCTGTGTTGAGCACACCAGGTAGAGAATATACACCACTTAAGGGCATAAGACTTTCTGGTGGACTGCCTCCTAGAGGCCAAGACCACGTCTTCCACTTCCCTAGGCAGTAGTAAGTGTGCTAGAACTATCCTTTCAGCAGCCAGGCCATCAAATGGAGGGACTGGAGATTGGGGTGTAAGAGATCCCTGCTCTTGAGACAGGAGATCGTGTTGCATCCCCAGAGGAATAGGAGTGTCCACCGCAAGTTGCAACAGAAGTGGGAACCACGGTTGCCTCAGCCATCTGGGGGCCACCAGAATCATCGAGGCCCTGTCCCTGAGCACTTTGAACAGTGTCCTGGGCACTAGAGGCGTGGGAGGAAACGCATATAGGAGGCCCGTGGACCATGGAATGAGAAACGCATCCGCTGCTACTCTGAGATGATGCGGTTGTCTGGAACAGAACCTTGGAAGTTGACGGTTCAGAGGACTGGCAAAAAGATCTATGGTCGGAAGGCCCCATCTCAGAAAGATCTGCTGAACGACCAATGGATTCAATCTCCATTTGTGCGGCTGCAAGATCCTGCTCAGCCTGTCCGCCAGGTAATTCTCCTGACCTGGGAGATAGACTGCTTTGAGAAGGATGCCGTGATCAACTGCCCAAGAGCACAGTCTCTGCGCCTCCTGACATAGAAGGCGGGACCCTATGCCCCCCTTGTTTGTTCACGTAGAACACAGCAACTTGATTGTCCATCTGGACCAACACAGACTGGTGAGAAATGAGATGGGAGAAGGTTCTCAGGGCTAAGCGGATAGCTCTCAGTTCCAAGAGATTGATCTGTTGTGCGGCCTCCCAAGGGGTCCAGAGACCTTGAGTACATGCCCCTTGGCAATGTGCACCCCAACCCTGAAGAGAAGCAACGATTGTCAGCACTTGAATGTGGAGGTGTCTGAAAAAACACCCCTTGCACCAGATTTGGAAGATGAAGCCACCATTGCAGAGAAGAGGCTAGTAGCGTGGACACTCTCACTTTGTCCGCAAGGTTTCTCGTGGCTTGGTGCCACTGAGTCATGAGGCCCCACTGAGCTGGCCTCATGTGCAGATGGGCATTTGGGGTTACATGGACCGTGGAAGCCATATGGCCTAGCAGCCTCAGGAATTGCCTGGTGGAGACCAGAGAATTGCTGTGGAACTGCCTGGCTAGATCCATCAACCTGTGGGCCCTGTCCACGGGAAAAAAGGCTTTCGCCTGAAGGGTGTCCAGCCTTGCTCCTATGAACTCCATGTTCTGTGAAGGGTGCAAAGTGGACTTTGCAAAGTTTATAACAAACCCCAAGTGCTGAAGAAGAGCTACAGTGCGAAGGGCGGCTTGACTGGCCTCCTGTGAAGACTGGCCCCTTATGAGCCAGTCGTCCAGGTATGGAAACACAAAGAGGCCTTGCAGCCTCAGGTAGGCCGCCACCACCGCTAGGCACTTTGTGAACACCCTGGGGGCGGAGGTTAGGCCAAAGGGCAGCACTCTATACTGATAGTGGTTTCCTCCCACTATAAACCTGAGATATTATCTGTGGTCTGGATGAATGAGGATGTGAGTATACGCATCCTTTAGATCTAAGGAGCATAGCCAGTCTCCCTGCTGGAGGTAGGGCAGCCGAATTCCAAGGGTGAGCATCTTGAACTCTTCCCTCTGCAGGAACTTGTTGAGGTTTCGCGAGTCTAGGATGGGTCTGAGGCTTCCTGTTATTTTTGGTACTAGAAAGTACCTGGAATAGAAGCCTTGACCTCTCAGGTGGTGGGGCACCGGTTCCACAGCCTGTTCCTGTACCAGACTTGCCAACTCCTGTAGGAGTAAGTCCCTGTGCAGAGGGAGTCTTGGAGGCTCCCCTGGAAAATAGGAGGGGGGTACCTGGTGAAAATGGAGAAGATAGCCCCTCTGGACTATATTGAGCACCCAGGTATCCCCTGTGACGGCTGACCACCTGTGGACAAACAGGGTCAGCCAGCCTCCTGTGCTGATAAGAGCCAGCTGAGGAGGAGAGGCTATGCCACTGGAGTCAAAATCCCCCTCCCTGCTGTGCAGGAGCTGGTGTTGGTGGCTTAGGGGCTTTCTGCCTACGGGGCCCATGACCCTGACCCTTGGCCTGTTGACCCTGCTGGGGAGCAGCAGAGGCCTGATAATGAGGGTATTGTTTATAGACAGATGACTTCCTCGGGTAAAAGGTCTTTTTTCCCGAGCCCCCTTTCTTCTGAGAAGGGGCAGAGGTTTTTCTAGACAGCCTAGTCCGGGTCAGAGTCTCGGTCTTGAGTTCTGCAGCCTTTTCAGCCATGGGCTTGCCAAAGAGATTTTCACCTCGGCAGGGGACATCGACCAATTTGTCCTGTACCCATGGCTCAAGGTCAGATGACTGTAGCCAGGCCTGCCGGCGGGCACAAATGCCAGCCGCGGCTACCCGGGCCGAAGCCTCGAAGCCATCATAGGCTGCTCAAGAGATAAACTTCGAGCACTCTCGAATACCCGTGGACAGGGCATTGAACCTCTGCAAAGGTTCCTCGGAGAGACCAGCAGAGAACTCGGCAATCTCCTTTGCCAGGTCTCGAAGGTACATGCCCATGTACGGCTGGTAGGTCTGGACACGGCAAGCAAGCATAGAGCCCTGGAAGCACTTCTTACCGAGGCCATCCAGGTTATGGGCCTCCCGGCCGGGAGGCACCAAGGAGGTAATCTTCTGACTCTTCAGACGATGCATGGCTGATTCCACAACCATGGAGTGGTGTGGTAATTGTGCCTTCTGGAACCCGGGGCTCTTGCTGACTCGATAGATGGAATCGACCCGCTTGCTCAAAACCGGCATCGAGGCCGGCGCCTCCCACATGCGGAAGAGCAGCCGTTCCAGCATCGGAGGAACCGATACAGTAAAGGCCTCCTTTGGGGGAGAGTCATATTGGAGGCTCCTCCTCGGGATCCGCGGGGAATGCCAAGGCCTTGGCCATATCCCGCACGAAGTCCGAGAACCGGGTATCCTCCCGGTGGGGATCGTCTCCGAGGTTCAGACTCCGGTGAGTCCGATGGGACACACCGAGTCCGAAAGGTGTCGGGTGACTCCTCATCCTCCTTTTCCCAGCCGGACTCCTCGGAAGAGGAATTGAGCGGCTCCGGTCGGACAGGCACCGATGCCATCCGCCCTGACGCCAAGGATACCGGCGTCGACGACCTCGGTCCCGAACGTGAGGCCGAGGGAGACCTTGGCCGAGGATCGACTCGGCCTCCGGGGTCGACTTGGACGTCGATGTCCCGATGGTCGGGGCAGATGCACCGGTGAGACCGGCGATCAGTGCCCGCTGCTGTTCCATGAAGGCAGCCAAGCTGCTCTCCAAGGCCGTCAACCTGAGTCCGAGCTCAGGAGACTCAGCAGCCCCAACTTGGGGCCCGACGATGGCTCCCCTTGACAACCCCCAGAGATGAACAGGCAATTTCTTCAGCAAGTCCATAAATAGAGAATATCTTCTCCATGGGAGGGGTTCTGGAATAGTCTAGAGGGACTCAAAGAAAGAAAAAGCGTAGTTACTCACCTGTAACAGGTTTTCTACAGGAGCAGCAGGAATCAATCCTCACATATGGGTGACATCGGCACCAACGGAGCCCTCGTGTGGAGCATTTCCCCAGCTTTCAAAGAAAGCCTTTGGGAATGCAGCGGGAATGCAGCGAGCATGCGCGGTCCCCTTCCTGCCCAAGGGTGCCATCTTGCTCAGTCTGATGACATAGCTAAAAAACAGCAATAAACAAAATGAAATATAGGACTGAAACTCCAAGGGGAGGAGGGAGGGTTGGGAGACTGATTCCTGCTGCTCCTGGAGAACACCTGTTACAGGTGAGTAACTACTTTTTCTCCAGGACCAAGCAGGAAGTCAGTCCTCACATATGGGACTCCCCAGCTCTAGGCTACCGAGAACCCAAAGCTGAAAAATAAGCTCCCTCTAGAGCCTCAGCATGCGAGATAAGAATCTTTCCTGAGAACGCCTCCGAACGGTAACCCAACACAAGGGCCAGAGGGTAGGAGTTGCCTAAACCTCAAAGAGATTACGGAGTACCGCCTGCCCAAAAGCACTGACCCTTCGGGACTCCCTCTCGAGGCAGTAATGGGCCGCAAAAGTCTGGCTTGAAGACCAAGTAGCGGCCTGGCAGATGTCTGCCAACGGAACAGAGCGGAGATGAGCTACTGACGCAGCCTTTGCCCTGACACGGTGGGCCGTGACTCGACCCTGCAAGGAGAGGCCGGCAGCTCTGTACGCCCAGGCGATACAGTCTGCTACCCAAACGGACAGGGTACGCTTGGAGACAGGCAACCCCAGCCTATTAGGGTCAAAAGAGACGAAGAGCTGGACAGCCCTTCGATGCCCCTGTGTATGGTCAAGGTAGAAAGACAACGCCCGCCTACAGTCCAGGTTATGCAAGACCATTTCAGCCCGGCTAGCATGCAGCCTGGGAAAGAAGGTTGGAAGAACCACCTCCTGACTGAGGTGGAAGGAGACAACCTTAGGAAGGAACTTAGGATGAGTCCGTAATACCACCCTGTTCTTATAGAACTGTGTGCACGGTTTATCAGAAACCAGAGCTTGTAGTTCACTCACACGCCTGGCCGAGGTAAGAGCCACCAAGAACAACGCCTTCCAGGAAAGGAAGCGTAAATGACAGGTAGCCATTGGCTCAAACTGTGGGCAAGTAAGTTGTTGCAAGACCACATTCAAATCCCACTCAGGGGCTGGTGGACGAATCGCAGGCTTGAGCAAAAGCAGATCTCTGAGAAAAGGGGCCACTAAGGGATGGCCCAACAGACTGGCCCCTCCACTGGTGAGTGATGCGCTGACAGACCACTGAGGTGGATCCGAACGGAGATGGATTTACGGCCTAGGTCCGATAGGTGAAGCAGATACTGCAGCACCACTGGTACCAGGCACGAAAACGGATCCTCTTGACGCTGAGCACACCAGGTGGAGAACCTACGCCACTTGAGGGCACAAGAATTCCGGGTGGATTCTCTCCTAGAAGCCAACACCACTTCCTCCATGTCCCTTGGTAGAAGTAAGGGGGTTAGAACTACCCTTTCAGCAGCCAGACCATCAAATGGAGGGACTGGAGGTTGGGGTGCAGGAGAGATCCCTGACCCTGAGACAGGAGATCGGGTTGCACCCCCAGAGGGAGTGGAGTGCCAACCACCAATTACAGGAGTGGAAACCACGATTGCCTCGGCCATCTGGGGGCTACCAGGATCACCAAGGCCCTGTCCCGAAGAACCCTGAATAGGATTCTGGCCACTAGAGGCGTTGGAGGAAACGCATATAGCAGGCCCGTAGACCAAGAGATTAGAAAGGCATCTGCTGCTATTCGCAGAGAATGTGGTTGTCTGGAACAGAACCTGGGCAGCTGACGGTTCAGTGGACTGGCAAAAAGATCTATGGTTGGAAGACCCCATTTCAGGAAGATCTGCTGGGCCACCAGGGGATTCAAATGCCATTCGTGAGGCTGTAGAATCCTGCTCAACCTGTCTGCCAGGTAATTTTCTTGGCCAGATAGATAAACTGCCTTGAGAAACATTTCGTGTTGGCCTGCAAAGGCACACAGGGCCTGTGCTTCCTGACAAAGAAGCCTGGAGCCTGTGCCTCCTTGCTTGTTCACATAGAACATTGCCACTGGGTTGTCCATCTGAATCAAGACAGACTGGCGAGAGAGGACATGAGAGAAAGTTTGTAGAGCTAACCGAATAGCTTGCAATTCCAACAGATTGATCTGTTGTGTTGTCTCCCAAGGGGACCAGAGACCCTGAGTGCATGCCCCTTGGCAATGTGCATCCCAACCCTGAAGAGAAGCATCTGTGGTTAGAACCCGTGTGTGGTGGTGCCTGGAATGGCAGCCCTTTGGTCAGGTTCAGGAGATGCAGCCACCACTGCAGGGAGGCTGCTAGTAGTTTGGACACTCTTACTCTGTCTCTTAACCCTTTGAAGGCCTACTTTAGAATTTTAATCCACATTCTGCAGCCGGGTTAATTTTTGCATATTTCAGGAAAATTGTACCCGTCTTATTCAATATGTTCTAATAGTGATTTTCCTTCTGCTATGGTCATGTATTATATACCATTTGATAGGTATATTTAGTCAATCTTGGATCCCGAGAGTTTTGGGCTTGGCCTGGAAAGGGTTAAGTCTCCTGTGGCCTGTGTCCACTGAGCTCTGAGGCGCCATTGAGCAGGCCGCATATGCAGACAAGCATTTGGAGTTACATGGACCGTGAATGCCATGTGGCACAAAAGCCTTAGGAAATGTCTGGCAGAGCCTAGAGATCCCCTGTGAAACTGCTGGGCTAGAGCCATCAGTCTGTGAGCCCCGTTCTCGGGCAAATAAGCCATTGCTTGTAAGGTATCCAACCATGCCCCTATGAATTCTATGTCTTGTGAGGGGAGCAAAGTGGACTTTGCAAAGTTTATGACAAAGACCAGGTGCTGGAGAAGAGACACAGTGCAAAGAGTGGCCTGTCTGGCCTCCTGTGGAGACTGACCCCTGATGAGCCAGTCGTCCAGGTATGGAAAGACAAAGATGCCCTGGTTCCTGAGATAGGCCGCTACCACCGCCAGGCATTTGGTGAAAACCCTGGGTGCCAAATGGAAGTACTCTGTACTGAAAATGCTTTCCTCCCACTACAAATCTGAGATATTGTTTGTGGTCTGAATGAATGAGGATGTGAGTATAAGCATCTTTTAGGTCTAAGGAGCATAGCCAATCTCCCTGCTGGAGGTAGGGTAGCAGTATCCCAAGGGTAAGCATCTTGAACCTTTCCCTCTCCAGGAACTTGTTGAGATTTTGCAAGTCTAGGATGGGCCTGAGGCCTGTCCTTTTTGGTACTAGAAAGTACCTGGAATAGAAGCCTCGTCCTATCAGGTGGTGAGGCACCGGTTCCACCGCCTGCTCCTGTAGAAGACTTGCTAACTCCTGAAGGAGAAGGTTTATTTATTTATTTATTTTATTTATTTATATTCTCTTATATACCGCGCTATTCTGCATCAGCGCGGTTTACATTGAACAAACTGAAATTACGTTGAACAGGGCATTATAACTTGGAGATAACTATTTTACAGGGAACATGGGCTATGGAGGGTTAGGTGGCTTGCCCAAGACCACAAGGAGCACCTGTGGGACTAGAAACCCCAGTCCTTCCGGCCCAAGGTTGCTGTCCTCTAGTGGGATTTGAACCTCTGACCTTCCGGCCTGAAGTACCTTGCCCCAACCACTAGGCCACTCCTCCACTCCACAGGTTCCTGTGTAGAGGGAGTTGTGGAGGCTTCCCTGGAAAATAGGAGGGAGATAACTGGTTGAAGTGGAGCAAATAGCCCTTCTGGACTATGCTCAATACCCAGGTATCTCTTGTTATAGCTGACCATCTGTGTGCGTACAGTGTCAGCTGGCCTCCTGTGCTGAGTGGAGCCAGCAGTGAGGGAGAGACTATGCAGTGGGAGTCAAAACCCCGCTCCCTGCTGTGCAGGAGCCGGAGCTGGCGGCTTGGGGGTTTTCTGCCTACGGGGCGCCCATGTCCCTGCCCCTTGGCCTGCTGACCCTGTTGGGGAGCTGTAGAGGACTGGAAGTGAGGGTAGGATTTGTAGGCAGAGGCCTTCCTCGGGTAAAAGGGCTTTTCCCCCTGAGCCCTTCTTCTGAGAAGGGGCAGAAGTCTTCCTGGACAGCCTTGTCCTGGTGAGAGAGTCTCAGTCTCGATTTCTGCAGCCTTTTCAGCCATGGGTTTGCCAAAGAGGTTCTCACCCCGGCAAGGGACATGGACCAACTTCTCCTGGACCCATGGCTCGAGGTCAGATGACTGTAGCCAGGCCTGACGGCGTCCACCGATGCGGGCCACTGCTACTCGGGCCGAAGCCTCGAAGCCATCATAGGCTGCTCGAGATATAAACTTCGAGCAATGACAAAGCCTTGAACCTCTGCAAAGGTTCCTCGGAGAGGCCAGCAGAGAACCCGGCAATCCCCTTTGCCAGGTCTCGAAGGTACATGCCCATGTACAGCTGGTAAGTCTGGAAAAGGCAAACCAGCATAGAGCCCTGGAAGCACTTTTTACCGAGGTCATCCAGGTTCCAGGCCTCCCTGCCGGGGGGGCACCAAGGAGTGCATCTTCTGACTCTTCAGACGATGCATGGCTGATTCCACAACCATGGAGTGGTGCGGTAGCTGTGCTTTCTGGAACCCAGGACTCTTACGGACTCGATAAATGGAATCGACCTGTTTCCTAAGAACCGGCGCCGAGGCCGGTGCCTCCCACATGCGGAAGAGGAGCCGTTCCAGCATCGGAGAAACCGGAACAGTAAAGGCCTCCTTGGGGGGAGAGTCATACTGGAGGGCCTCGAGCTCCTCGGATCGAGGCTCCTCCTCGGGATCCGTGGGGAAGGCCAAGGCTTTGGCCATATCCCTCACGAAGTCTGAGAACCGGGTATCCTTCGGGGGGGGCCTTCTCCGAGGCTCGGACTCCGGTGAGTCCGATGGGACGCACCGGGTCCGAAAAATGTCCGGGGACTCCTCGTCCTCCGTCTCCCACCCCGACCCCTCCGAGGAGGAATCGAGCAGCTATGGTCAGGCGGGCACCGATGCCATCCGCCCCGATGCCGAGGGTACCGGCATCAACGACCTCGGTCCCGAACGGGAAGCTGAGGGAGACCTTGGCCGAGGTTCGGCTCGAGCGCGCATGGACTCGAGGATCGGCTCGGCATCTGGGGTCGACTTGGACATCGAGGTCCCGGTGGTCGGGGCAGATGCACTGTTGAGACCTGCGATTAGCACCGGCTGCTGTTCCATGAAGGCAGCCAAACTGCTCCCCAAAGCAGTCAACCTGAGTCCAAGCTCAGGAGACGCAGCAGCCTCCGACCCGGGCCCCGATGGCGTCGGGCCCGACGTCGGCTCCCCTGGAGAGCCCACGAGGACAGCAGTACTCACGTGACTCGGGCTCCACACGAGGCAATTTGGCAGGCCTCTCTGGCTCCGAGGACCCGGGACGGTGGTCGGGGCTATGCGACCTGGCCCTCGAGGGACCAAGAGCATCCACCAACGACGCCCTCACGGGTTTCTTCTTCCTTTTGAGCTCCCGTGAGGGAGACAACCACTCAGAGGAGCCCTGACGATGCTCGGGGTCGGACTCCCGAGACGTCGAGGCCTCTGATGAAGTCTGGGCTCGGCCGGACGTGGATTCAGAGAAGATCCTCTCTCGTTGATGCTGACAGCTCCTCAGCGCCTTAGAGGACATCTTGCCACACAGGCCACAGATCATCGGGTCATGATCAGGCCCGAGGCACCGGAGGCAGTAGTCGTGTGTGTCGGTGAGAGACATCAGCTTCTTACACCGATCACACTTTTTGAACCCGCTGGCAGCCATCGGGGGAAAAAGGGCCCCTGCAAGGTCAAAAGACCGGGCTGCCAGTGAAAAAGAAAAAGAGCGCGAATGCTAGTCTCAAAGGACAGAAACTGAAAAACAGGTCCGGGCTTGATACCGATGTACCGTGCCCAGGCGGGAAGGGGAACCGGCGTTGAACCAGCAAAAAACCACGAATCTTCGAAGAAAAATAGACTTAACTGGGTGACCAAGACATACGTCTGTCGGGCTTCGTGGAAAAAAGAAGACTGAGCAAGATGGCACCCTTGGCTGGAAGGGGACCGCGCAAGCGCGCTGCATTCCCAAAGGCTTTCTTTGAAAGCTGGGGAAATGCTCTGCACGAGGGCTCCATCGGCGCCGACATCACCCATATGTGAGGACTGACTTCCTGTTTGGTCCTGGAGAATTAGGTCTTTCTCCTGCTAATTTCTCCAATCTGCTTCCAGGACTCCTGTCCCAAAAAACACGTCCTGTCTAGACTGAATAGCCAAAAGAATGCTTGATAAAAGCATGCATAATATACCATTTCACCTTACAAATGTCCTGAGGAGGTAAACAAAGCTCCACAAAGTATGCCACTTGTATCCTTGTAAAATGGGCCCTCAAGCCTATGAGCAACACAACCCCTTGTGCAACATACACAGCAACTATCACCACCTTAATCCAGTGAGTCACTGACATTTTTGAAGCTAACTTAGGCGGCCAGCAGAAAAGCATGAAAATGTGAACTGATTTGCTGACGCCTTCAGTTTTCTTTAAATAAACTCAGAGCCCAAACAAGCATCCAATTAATAAAGGCACTCAACTGCAACAAAGTCATCCAAAGCCTGGAACACTGGGACAATGATTGATTGATATGGAATGGCATCCCAACCTTCGGAAATAGCAGTTACTTACCTGTAACAGGTTATCAATGGGAACAGCAGGAATAGGTCTTCACATATGGGTACGTCGGTACCGACGGAGCCTGCGTGGGAACGCTCCCCAGCGTCCAATCAGAAAGCTTTTGGGAGCATCCCACAGCGCCTGCGTGCTGCCTTCCCGCCTTTCCAACTGTCTCTCCTCAGTTGAGTTTTATAGCTGGGAGAGAGAGGGAAAGGAAGAGAGAGAGAGAACTCTTAGGGGAGGTGGGTGGGTTGTGAAGACTTATTCCTGCTGTTCCCAGAGATCACCTGTTACAGGTAAGTAACTGTGCTATCTCCATGAACAAGCAGGAATGAGTCTTCACATATGGGGACTCCCTAGCTTTTGATGCCAGGGAGAGCACCCAGAAGTTGTGTGACCCTGGGACAGGGCTGCACTTCCTCACCTGGATCTCTGGCATCCCCTGAGGGATGGTGGGTAGGAGTTGATTAGGTATGGAACAGGTGTTTGAGAACAGCCTGACCAAACAAGGCATCCCGGCGGGAGTCCTTGTCTAAGCAGTACTGGGCTGTGAAGGTATGAACCGAGGCCCAAGTTCTGCTCGACAGATGTCGTCGATAGACACAGAGTTCAGATGAGCCATTGAGGTTGCCATGGCTCTCACATTGTGAGCTGTGACATGGCCCTCCAGAGAAATGTTCTTGCTCTGATAGGCGAAAGAAATACATTGGGCAAACCAGTTGGAAAGAGTTCTCTTGGAGACTGGTTGTCCCAAATGAGAAGGATCAAAAGCAACAAAGAGTTCGGAAGACTTTCTATGTTGCTGTGTCCTCTGTAAGTAAAAAGCCAGAGCTCTTTTACAGTCCAGGATATGAAGATTCCTCTCTGCAGGTGATGCATGAGGCCCTGGAAAAAAGACAAGTAGGTAGACCTCTTGGTTGAGGTGAAAAGGCGAGACCACCTTAGGCATAAAATGTGGATTAGTCCTAAGGACTACCTTGTCATGATGGAACCTTGTATAAGGTGGATCAGCTACTAGCGCTTGCAACTCACTAATGCGGCGTGCTGATGTGATTGCAATGAGAAAGATAACCTTCTAAGAAAGGAATTTCAAGGAGGTAGTAGCTAAAGGTTTGAAAGGTGGCTTCATGAGCTGCCCAAGTACCAGGTTTAAGTCCCATGCCACCGGTGGTGGCCTAATGGGAGGCTTAGTTAGAAGAAGGCCTCTCATAAATCTTGCTATAAGAGGATGAGAGGAAATAGGCTGTCCATTTAGAGGCTTAAATGAAGCTGCAATAGCACTCAAATGGACTCTTACTGAATTAGTCTTAAGTCCTGCATTGGATAAATGAAGGAGATACTCCAGCAATGATTTCAAAGGTATCGCAAGGGGGTTAAGACCCTTTTGCGAACACCATATCGTAAACCTTTTCCACTTGAAAGCATAAGAGCGTCTTGTGGAAGGTTTCCTGGAAGCAAGAAGAATATCTTTTACTTGCTGAGGGAGATTAAGATAATGGAGATCTAGGCCTTCAGCAACCAAGCCCTGAGATGCAGAGACTGAGGATTGGGATGCCATAACATTCCGTCCTCCTGAGACAGGAGATCTGGAGCAGACCCTAACTCCAGGGAGGGAGCTTGAGAGAGATGTAGAAGCAGAGGGTACCACATTTACTATGGCCAATGTGGAGCTATGAGAATCATATAGCCTCTGTCTCTCTGAAGCTTGAACAGGGTTTTGGGAATTAGGGGAATGGGTGGAAAGGCATACAGGAAGACTTGAACCCAATGAAGGAGGAAAGCATCCCTGGTCTGAACTTCCTGAGCCTGAATTCTGGAACAGAACCGGGGAAGTTTGGCATTCCATGGACTTGCAAAGAGGTCTATGTCCGGGGTTCCCCTAATTTGAAAAATCTTGGCTACCTGGTCTGCATGCAGAGACCACTTGTGTGGAAGCAGAACTCGACTGAGTCTGTCTGCCCAAGAGTTTTGTATGCCTGGAAGATACACTGCCAGGAGATGAATCTGATGCTCTCTGGCGAAGGCCCACAGTCGCAAAGCTTCATTGCACAGCGACAGAGCCTGTTCCCCCCTGCTTGTTCACATAGAATATGGCTACTTGATTGTCCGTATGAATGAGGACTGTCTTGTAGCTGAGCAGGGTGTGGAACACTCAAAGTGCAAGGAAGATTGCTCTGAGTTCCAAGAGATTGATATGTAGATGACTCTCCTGTGGAGACCAGGTGCCTTGGGTGGAGAGGTCTTGCAGATGAGCTCTGCAACCCATTGGAGAAGCATCTGTTGTGAGAGTTGCTTGGGGTAAGGGTTGTTGAAAAGGGGACCCCAGCAACAGGTTTTGAGTGGACTTCCACCACTGGAGGCACAAAATAAGGCGACTTGTGTTTGCTATTTTGTCTGACAGGCATCCTGATACCTGGGTCCATTGGGTGGATAAAGTCCACTGAGCTGCCCTCATATGGAGGTGAGCATAGGGAACCACATGCACAGTAGATACCATGTGGCCTAGTAGTTGTAACATTTCTCGAGCAGTTAGATGAGGCTTTAGCACTGCTTGGGAAGCTAACTGCACCATGCGAAGGCAATGGGCCTGAGGGAGATAGGCCCTTGCCTTTCTGGTATCCAGCAAAGCTCCTATGAACTCTAAAGACTGAGTGGGAGTTAGACTGGTTTTTGGGATGTTTATGACCAGCCCTAAATACTGAAGGATACGCATTGTGCAGGATAGAGAAGTCCTGGCCTCTGACTCTGCTGGGGCTCGAATGAGCCAGTCATCTAAGTAGGGGAAGACGAATATCCCTAGAGTGCGGAGAAATGCTGCTACCACAGCCATGCATTTCGTGAACACTCTTGGTGCTGAGGCCAGACCAAAAGGAAGCACCCTGTATTGGTAGTGCTTCTGCTGAAAAAGGAACCGAAGGAACCTTCTGTGGGTTGGATGGATGAGGACATGAGTGTACGCATCCTTGAGACCTAGAGAACAAAGCCAATCCTGACTCTGAAGGTATGGCAGCAGAGATCCGAGAAAAATCATCTTGAATTTCTCCTTGACAAGGAATTTGTTAAATTCTCTGAGGCCTAAGATAGGTCTGTAACCCCCTGTTTTCTTTGGGATAAGAAAATAAGGGGAATAGAACCCTGTACCCTGCTGATGAATGGGTACTTCTTCTATTGCCCCTTGGGCAAGAAGGATAGCGACCTCCTGACCTAACAGGTTGATGAGAGAGGTCGGAGAATTGAACTGCTTTACTATTGTGTGAGGGGTCATGCTTAAAAAAGGAAGCTTGTACCCCTCCTTTATGATGGAGTGTGTCCAATGCTCTGCTGTTATTTGTCCCCATCTGGGGGCAAAATGACATAACTTTCCTGGAATGGTGGAAGGCTCTGGTCCCCTGAGTGCCAGGAAGGCTAAGTTCTCTAGTTGAGAGTCAAAGGCCCTGTGGAGGCTGAGCCTGCTGGGCCGGCTGAGGCCTAGCAGTCTTTGCTTTCTTCTGTTTGGGTGGTTGCTGACCTTTCCTGGCAAGCTGACCTGCAGAACGTCCCCTGCTGAACATAAGCAGGATAAAATCTTTTCTTTTTAGAAAAGAACGTTTTTTTAAATAATTTCTTTCTAGCAGGATCAGCAGTGGACTTGGATAATCTATATCCAAGGTGGGATTTTCAGCATCCATTTCATTGGCTTTTCCTGCCAATCTTACCAAACAGGTTCTCAACAGTACAAGGGATATTTCCCAATTTGTCTTGTACCCAGAGCTCTAGATCAGATGCTTGGAGCCAAGCAATTCTACGTGCACCTATGGCAATAGCTGAGGTTTTGCTTATGCACTCAAAGCAGTCAAAGGCTGCACGGTTGGCAAATTTAGAAACATCTTGGGCATGTTTGACCAAAGTGAGAAAATCCTGTCTTCTATCCTCAGGAAGAATAGGACTTAAAGCTTCTAAATCATCTGTGACCTCCTTCAGGAACATTCCAATGTAGAGACTATAGGAACGGATCCTGGCAGAAAGCATGGAAGCTTGGAAGACCCGACTTCCAAAAGCATCCAGGGTTCTGCATTCACGTCCTGGAGGATTAGAGGCATGCCTCTTTGCACTCTTGATCCTTCTCATAGCTGATTCCACTACAATAGAGTGGTGAGGAAGCTGAGTTTTATGGAAACCAGGACAAGGAGGGACTCGATACATAGTATCCAGTCTGCGAGAATGAGGAGAGGTGGTAAGAGGTGTCTCCCACATCCTTAACATATAAAATCTCATGACTGGGCAAGGTAGCTGCCTCCTTAGGAGTTTTGGGATATTGTAGAATTTCCAACTCCTTGGCCCTTGGCTCCGTTTCAGGGGCCACAGTAATGGACAGGTCCCGAGCCACCTCCCTGATAAAATCCTGGAAGGAAATATCCTCTGGAGGAGACATCCTGCGTTTAGGGGAGGAGGGCTCCTCTGGGAGAAGCATCGCTGCATCGACAGAACTGTCAGAATCCTCAGATTCTTCTGAGGACTAGAAGTACCGTCTGTCCGGATGCTCTTGAAGAGCCGGTTACCCTTACCGACCAAAGTCGGTTCCGGGAGTAACCAGTACCAGGGTATTGGTACCGGAGGTCATAGGATGACTTGGTACCGGTAAAGCAGACACCGATGCAGATGTCGATTCTATCGGTACCGGTACTGATGCCGGGGCCGGTACCGGTGGAATTGTCTGTTGCGGTTCAGAGGGTGTCGATGCCACGAGGAAAGCCGCCAGACTATGCTCAATAGCCAGGACTCTCTGGTCTATCGACGCTGCCAATGCCAGGATGTCGGTACGGGAGAAGACCGCCTGTACCCCAGAGCATGGCACCAGTAGTTCTGCCGAGGTCGAGGCCTCGAGAACATTCTGGAATCCCGATAATGCTTTGGAAGCCGAAGTCTCCCGCCGGGGCAATTTTGCCGGTGCAGAATCCTCAAGGGCAACGCCAGAGACATCTCGATGCTTAGAAGGAGATCTACCCTTTGAGGACTGGCTGGACTTGTTTCACGGGAGGAAGAAGCAGCCCTGGAAGACGTTGATGCCACCGAAGCTGCATCAGAGGGAAACAGGGTACTGAGCTTAGCAGCTCGGTTCTGCCGACCTCTTTTAGACATCATGGCGCAGGACATACAATCCGTGATGGAGTGGTCAGGACCTAAACATTTTAGACACCATTCAGGGGTGTCGGTGACGGAAATGGTACCGCCACACTTGGTGCACTTTTTGAAACCTGAGGCAGGTTTCTCCATGGTAAGGAAACGTTTTTGGGCCTAAGGCCCAAAAAAGGCGCATGCACCTGAAGAAAAAGAAAGAGAATATATATTTTTTTAAAAACAGAAATAATTAGAAAAAAAACAGTGGTACCGGTAAAGCGTCAAGGAAGGCAGACGCGACCACAAAAAGAAAGAAATAAAGAAAGAATTCTTCTGCGTTGACAGGAACACGACCTGCTGGCTCCGCGGAAAAAGAAGAACTGGAGAGAGGCAGTTGGGAAAGGTGCGAAGGCAGCACGCAGGCGCTGCGGAATGCTCCCAAAAGCTTTGTAATTGGATGCTGGGGAGCATTCCCGCGCAGGCTCCGTCGGTACCAATGATACCCATATGTGATAACTACATTCCTGCTTGTTCCTGGAGATCAAAGACAATCCTGACTCTGAAGGTATGGCAGCAGAGTTCCTAGAGAAATCATTTTGAACTTCTCTTTGATCAGAAATTTGTTCAATTCTCTGAGGTCTAAAATGGGTCTGTGTCCTCCTGTTTTCTTTGGAATAAGGAAATAGGGGGCGTAAAACCCTGTACCCCATTGGGGAATGGGTACCTCTTCTATTGCCCCTGAGCAAGGAGCAGTGACCTTTTGACCTAACCGGTCGTTGAGAGAGGTCTGAGAATTGAACTGTCTAACCATTGTAGGAGGGGGCATGCTGAAGAAATGAAGCTTGTACCCCTCTCTTACAATAGACAAGAGTCCAATTTTCTGCTGTTATTTGACCCCATCTGGGGGCAAAATGACAACCTTCCTGGGATGGTGGAGGGTTATGGGCCGTTCAGGGCCAGGAAGGCAAAGTTCTCTAGATAGGAGTCAAAGCCCCTGTGGAGGCTGAGTCTGCTGAGCTGGTTGAGGCTTAGCTGCTTTTGGCTTCCTTTGCCTAGGTTGTTGCTGCTGTCCCTTTAGGGCAGACTGACCTAACCGATGTCCCTGCTGGGTATAGGAGGAATAAAACTTTTTCTTCTTGCTGAAGAATGGTTTCTTAGAGGATCTTTTCCTTGCAGGATCAACTGTAGGTTTAGACAATCTATCCAAAGTGATATTGTCAGCATCTACCTCAGTAGCTTTCTCCTGCCAATTCTTGCCAAAGAGATTCTCTCCTGTGCAAGGAATATTCCCTAGTTTGTCCTGTACCCAAATTTCCAAGTCAGATGCCTGGAGCCAGGCAATCATGTGTGCACCTATGGCAATGGCAGAGGTTCTGCTTATGCATTCAAAGCAGTCAAAGGCTGCACGATTCACAAACTTAGAAACATCCTGAGCATGTTTGACAAGAGCGAGATAATCTTGCCTTTTATCATCAGGAAGGAGAGGGCTCAAGCTCTAAATCTCCTGTGACCTCTCTTTAAAGAACATTCCCATATACAAGATATAGGAACTGATCCTAGCAGAAAGCATGGAAGCCTGGAAGGATTGACGTCCGAAGGCGTCAAGAATCCTACACTCATGTCCTGGAGGATTAGATGCATGCCTTTTTGCACTCTTTATCCGTCTCATGGCTGATTCCACCACCATGAATCTTCTGAAACCCAGGACAAGGAGGAACTCGATACATGGTGTCGAGTCTTCGAGAGTGAGGAGATGTGGTTAGAGGTGTTTCCCACATCCTCAACATAAGATCATGCAAGATCTCAAGAATAGGTAAGGTAGCTGCCTCCTTGGGAGCTTTAGGATATTGTAGGATTTCTAATTCCTTTGCCCTAAGCTCTTTTTCAGGAGCCACTGTGATGGAAAGACCTCGGTCCACATCTCGGATAAAATCCTGAAAGGACATAGCCTCTGGTGGAGACATCCTATGCTGAGAAGAGGAATCCTCAGGAAGAAGTACTCTGGTATCGGCAGAGCTTTCAGACTCATCCGAGGACTCTAAGTATCTCTGATCCGGGTGATCATGCAAGGCACGGTACCGGTACCGAGCAAAGTCGGCATTGGAGTGGTCCGGTACTGACTTGTCAATGCCGGATACAGACGCATGATTCGGTCCCAGTAGAATACCTGCTGATGTTGATGCAGTCGGTGCCGGTACCGGAGTCGGTTGAATTGTCTGAAGCGGTTTCAGGGGCATCGAGGCCGTGAGAAGAGCCACCAGACTGCGTTCAATAGCCAAGAATCTCTGGTTTATCGACGCTGCCGATGCTTGGGTATCGGTGCACGATGAAGCGTCCGGAACACCAGAGCATGGCACCAGTAGTTCTGCTAAGGTTGAAGCCTCGAGAACATCCTGGAGCCCTGTTAGTACTTTGGAAGCCGAAGCCTCCTGCCGGGGCAAATTTGCCGGTGAAAGTCGCTCAAGGGCAACGCCAGAGGCATCTCGATGTTTAGAAGGAGATGTTTATGTTTATGTTTATTAAAACTTTATATACCGCCCAATACAATTAGCATCTGGGCGGTTCACAATACATAAAATCATATTAAAAAAAATGTTAAAAAGAGAGAGAGCTGCGAAAAAGAGCCAGAAAAGGAACCAATCTATCCTTTGAGGACCGGCTAGATTTATGTTTAGTAGCTCGGTTTTGTCGGCCCCTTTTCGACATTATCCCACAGGCAACACACTCTGAAATAGAGTGGTCATGACCTAAACATTTAAGGCACCACTCATGGGTGTCAGTGACGGAGATGGTACCGCCACACTTAGAACACTTTTTAAAACCCAAAGCGGGTTTTTCAATTCTGAAGGAAAAAGTTGGGCCTAGTGCCCAAAATGGTGCATGGCACCTGAGGAGAAAATTAATAGAAAAGACTCCAGAAATAAAGTATTGTTTTTTTTTTTAAAGAAAAAAAGAAAGAACTGGCGGTACCGGTGTAGCGTCGAGGGAAGGCAGACGCGACCACAAAATAGAATAAGAAGGGATTTTTTTTCTGCGGTGACAGGATGTGCGACCTGTCGGCTCCGCGGAAAACGAAGAACTGGAGAGGGACAGTTGGGAAAGGCGGGAAGGCAGCACGCAGGTGCTGTGGGATGCTCCCAAAAGCTTTCCTATTGGACTCTGGGGAGCGTTCCTGCACAGGCTTCGTTGGTACCAACGATACCCATATGTAAAGACTACAGTCCTGCTTGTTCCTGGAGATGTCTATTTTCACCTTATCGTCCCCCTCCAGTCTACTCCCGAACCTCTGGGGATGTAACAGAGCAGTGGAAATATTCAACGGGAGGGACCTGCTAAACCAGCCTGAAGCACCGCTGATCCAAAACAGGTATCACTTTCCGCTTGCACATCTAGGCGATAATGTCTGACAAAGGAATGTAAAGACGACCAAGTAGCCGCTTTACAAATTTTCACCGTAGGTACCAAACTACACTCAGCCCACGACATTGCTTCCAGTACTAAATGTAGGTCCCACGTTGGGACAGTTTGCCTACACGTGGCCGAACAGCGACACTGCCCTCAAAAACCGTTTAATATTAGGATGCCCTGCCATCGCCTCCCCTTTTATCTTACCTCTATAAGAAAGCGCCGCCAACTGCACTTGTAAGGATACAGCCGCTAACCCTTTCTCAAAGCCATCCTGCAAAAAAGCAAGCACCTGAGGTACGGAAGCTTTTAAGGTGTTAACCTTCTTACCATCACACCAGACTTCGAAGACACACCAAATCCTAATATACGCCAAAGTAGTTGATCTCCGCCGAGCCTACAAGGTGGACACCACCGCTGCAGAATAACCTCTGGCTGTCAGCCTTGCCCTTTCAATAGCCAAGCCATAAGCAAGAACTGATACAGCTGAGGCATAAGCAGTGGGCCCTGCAATAACAGGTCCCCACGAACTGGAAGCTGCCACAGCTTGTCTACCAAGAGTCCCATCAGATCCGCATACCACGGGCGTCTTGGCCAATCCGGCACAATCAAAATTACCTGCCCTCTGAAGTTCTATGCGCTGCAACACCCGACCTATTATTACCCAAGGCGGGAACACGTACAGAAGTTGCCCTTCTGGCCAGGGCTGTATTAGCGCATACAGGCCTTCCGACATCTTTTCCTTTCTCCTGCTGAAGAACCGAGTGGCCTTTGCAGATTGAAACATCGCCATGAGATCCATCACTGGCGGGCCCCAGCGGCGAACCACCAACTCTAACACTTGTGGATGGAGAACCCACTCTCCTGGGTCCATTCTTACCAGACTCAGAAAATCGGCCTCCATGTTTTCCACTCCTACGACATGTGCCGCTGACAATGCTAGCAGATGTATTTCAGCCCACTCGAACAACTGCTTGGCCTCGGTTTCCAGCACTATGCTGCTAGCGCCCCCTTGCCGGTTGATGTAAACTACAGTCGTTGCATTGTCGGAAAATACTCGAATGGCCTTCCCCTGCAGACAACATTGAAAAACCTGAAGTGCTAGGACTACCGCCCGCAATTCCAACCTGTTGATCAACCAGCTCTTCTCTTGAGCGGTCCAAAGACCTTGCGCAAACCGCCTTTGAACGTGAGCACCCCAGCCTGACAGGCTGGCATCTGTTAAGGGTATCCAATCTGGTGCTTCTAAGGGCATTCCCTTTTCCAGATTTTGCAGTCGAAACCATCGCAGAGCCTGACGCATCTCTGGCAGACAGGGTAATATCCGAGACAGGCTGTCCTCCTGGTGCGACCACCTTCTGAGTAACACTCTCTGCAAGGGTCTCATGTGAGCTCTTGCCCATGGCACCAATTCAAGCGTCGCAGCCATGGTACCGAGTAACTGCAGATAGTGCCAGGCTGTAGGATTTCTGTTGACCAGAAACATCCGGACTAACCTTCTCAAACCTTGTGCCCGTTGCTGGGGCAGAAACACCTTCCCCATGCCCGTATTGAAGCGAGCACCCAGGTATTCCAGCTTCTGCGATGGAGCCAAGCTGCTCTTGGAAACATTGACTACCCATCCAAGGCTCTGCAAGACTGCCACTACTCTGGCTGTAGCAGCCTCGCTCTTCGCTTTGGATTTTGCTCGAATCAACTAATCGTCTAGATAGGGGTGAACAAGCACCCCTTCCTTTCGCAACGCTGCCGCTACTACCACCATGATCTTGGTGAAGGTCCGGGGCACCGTAGCTAGCCCAAACGGTAACGCCTGGAATTGAAAATGTCCCATCGGCACCACAAACCTTAGAAACCTCTGATGCTCCTGACGAATCGGAACATGCAGATAAGCTTCTGACAAATCTAGGGAAGTAAGGAACTCGCCTTGTTGTACCGCTACAATGACCGATCTTAAGGTCCCCATACGGAAATGGGACACTGAGGCAGCGATTGACTTTCTTGAGGTCCAAAATCGGCCGATAGGTACCTTCTTTCTTTGGCACTAACGAAGTATATGAAGTACTGACCACAGCCGTATTGGTCTGGGGGAACCTGTACCACTGCTTTGAGAGCAAGCAGTCTTTCCAAGGTCACTCGTACTGCTTCGTACTTGGAGTGTGCTTTGCACGGAGATTGCACGAAAGAATCTGCCACTGGACGTTGAAATTCCAATGCATACCCTTCTCTGATGACCTCTAGCACCCACTGATCGGACGTGATTTGGACCCAGGCAGGATAAAACTCTCACAGGCGACCCCCCATGGGCACCAGTCCTGACTGAGTCCCCCTGGCTTCATTGTGTCTTTCTGAGACTGGAGAAACAGGCCGCAAAGCCTCTCCCCGCTCTCCTGAAGCCTCGAAACCCTTGGTTCCTATAGGGGGAACGCCCCCTCTGAACCTGAACAAACCTCGGAGTACGAAAACTACAAGTCTCTCTGCTGACCCTTGGCCGCTGGGACAGAGCGACCCTGCTTCTGTTTGTCCTCTGGCAATCTACCGCCCTTGGACTCTCCCAAATCCTTCACCAACTTATCCGAATCTTCGCCAAAAAGCAACTTCCCTCTGAAAGGAAGCTTACTCAACCTTGACTTGGAAGATCCATCTACCGCCCAATTGCGCAGCCAAAGATACCGCCTGGCTGCTACTGCAGATGCCATACTATTTGATAAACCACGAACCAAATCATAATGAATATCGGCCAAGTAAGCCGCCCCTGACTCTATTCTGGCTGACTCCGTAGTCACCTCCTCTATCTGTTCTCCTTGAAGCCAATGAGATCAACGAAGACAGGCTCTTGCTACCCAGGCTCCACAAATGGACGCTTGGATGGACAGCGCATTCACGTCAAAAACTTGTTTCAACAAGGTATCCAGTTTCCTGTCCTGCGTATCCTTCAGTGCAGCACTACCCTCTACTGGAATGGTAGTCTTCTTGGTGACTGCCGAGACAGCCGCATCCACCTTAGGAGACCTAAACAATTCTCTATCTTGTTCCACTAATGGGTAGAGCCGAGACATTACTCTGGACCCTTTCAGACCAGCCTCAGGCATATCCCATTCACCTTGAATCATCTCTCTAATCACTCTGTGAACCGGAAAGGCCCTCTGCGTCTTTCTAAAAGCCTGAAACAATAGGTCCTCCAATGTGGCATCTTCCGACGGACCGCCCGTTGGCCTATTAAGCGCTTTAAGCGTCTTTGATATGAGCGCCAGTAATTCGTCTCCCCTTAACACTCGGACCACTCAGGCTTGATCCTCCTGTTCCGCGAGTTCTCCTTCCTCTAACTCGTCCTGCAACTCCAAGTCCTGCTCCAGGTCCTCCGAGCGGACATCCTCTGAAGCCACGGACATTTCCGGCCGCTCCTTTTTGGTTCTGATCCTGTTTGACAGGATTCCCATCGCACCCGAACCCAGAGGTGTCCCCGGTCTCTTTCCACCTAGTTCCCCCTCTGTGGAACCGGCTGGGGTTCTCTTCTGTGTCCCCCCAAACGCCTGTTGGATCAGCAAAACGAATTCCGGTGAAAAGATTGCCGCCAATCCGCCAGGCAAAGGCTCTGTAGCCGAGGGGAAGTCCGGTGCAGACGAAGGCCCCGCCACCGGCTCTAGAGATATCCCCGTGGGAGACCTCGGCTCTGGTATGTCTCCTTGGGCTCCCTTATGGCTCTCAACTCCTCCTTCCAGTTCCTTCTCCATAGAGGCTGCTTCCTGTACACAGCCTCCACATACCCCCGTCTCGGACACCGCTCCCCTTCTAGTACCACAGACCAAACTGGTCTAGAAGGCATTCTGCTATAGCGGGTATTTAGGTGAAACGTCTTGCCCTTTAAGGCTAATTGCCCCCCCCCCCCCCCACCAAGGCGCCTGCTGCCAGAAAATGAGTGAACTGCTGAAATTTTTTTTTTTTTTTTTTAAATATAGTAAGGACACTCCCAGGGTCCCCCAAGCCTAATCCTTGTAATGAAATTCTAAAACGAAGCTGCCCCACCGAAATAGAAGCCTTTGAAAAACTGCTCTCTAGATACTGAGTTTTTCCCACGCACGCCGGACATGCAGTTGGGCCTACCCCATTCTCTACACGCGGCTCCCCGCACGCGGTTGCGGCTTTCCTGGCCTACCAGACCCCTTACCTTGCAGGGCAAAGCTGTGCAGTGCGGTTCTTCACTCTCCCCGTGCTCAGCCGGGATAGTGGCTTCCGTGTCGGGGAAGAGCCGGGACTTCACCAGACAAGTGCAGCAAGCCGCCAGAATCAGCCTTCGGCGCTTAAAGCCGAGCAGCTAAAACCTTTGCTAGCTCTGCTGCTGCTGTTACACTGTCGGCTCCTTCCCTTCTTCTTCAAAAAAAAGCAGGCTGAGTGGCAGGGGGGGAGGGGGAGGGAGAGAGGGAGGACGGAAGGCAGAAATAAGCACTTCAGTATCAAACCTTAAAGGTATATTTCACAATATCAATATTTTTTATGATTAATCTGTTTTTTATTCAAAGAACCAAAGTGACACAACAACATGGCCTATACAAATTATGCCACAAGAACAGTTGGCTAAATAGAAACAGAATACAAGATCTTCACTGAGATACACACTTCAAGGCTCCCCCGTGTTTTGTCCCTTCTTCCCCCCCCCTCCCCCATCCCCACCACCCAACAGAGACACGTCCAACTTAGTGTACCCGATGGTAAAAGGTAGGAGTAAGAGAACCTGAGAATGAACCAACAGGCCCGGGGTTGGCTCTGCTCCCAGACCCATCAGCAGGTGAAATGCCGCAAGCAAACTAGAGCCTGCATTATCTCTCCTAACCCTCCTAACCCCTCCTCCCTACGCACCCCCCCCCCCCACTATCCCCCCTATCCCAGAACCCCCCCTTTGCCAAATGAATTGACAGACAAGCAAACATGCACTCTGGGCTTGTAGATATCTCAGAATGGGCTGCACATCCTCCAATCGAGGCCATCAAGACCCATGCAGGACCCTACTGCGATCTCTCCAGGGCAGTGAGTGCAGGTGGGGTCCCTCAGTCTTCCAAAAACCGCTGCCACCGCCGCTCATTCCCTCGGGCCCACAACTGCTCCATAAGCATGGTCTTATGAAGATGAATTCGCCAAATCCCATACGTGGGACCCTTAGTATCTAGCCACTGCTGTAACACTGTCATTCTAGCGATCACCAACACCAGTCTCACCCAGCGCCAACCCACTGTACCCAATACAGTCAGCCACGAAGCCTCCCACACATCAAGCACCACAGTTTTAGCGTTCCAAGGCACAGACTGTTGAAGACAAGTGGTCAAGACAGACCGCACTTTCCCCCAGAAAAGCTGAACACACGCACATCTCCAAAGCATATGTCCTAACGTAGTCCGGGGCTCCGCACACCGAGGACAGCAGTGAGTTCCTCCTACCCCCGCCCGCCACGCCCTAAGAGGAGCAAAATATAAACGTCGCAAAATCTTATATTGGGTATCGCGGTGAAGTACCAGGACACTCAAAGATGGAATAGCAGCCATCCCACTTAGGAGCTCGTCCGCACTAACCTCCTCCCCCAGCTCAGCCTTCCACGCTGCCGCCAGCGGCGCCATGTCGAGAGGGGGAACCCCTTCCCATAGCATTTTATGTAACCAAGACACACGCGTCCCCTGCTCTCCCCCTAACAACGCCACCTCAATCTCTGTACTCACCACCCCTCTCAAGGCTGCCGCAGGGACCGCATGAACATAGCTACGAAGTTGAGCGTACCGAAAAACATCGTTACTATCCAACGGGTAGTGATGGCAAAACACAGAGAAATCTACAATCTCCCCATCTGGGGTCAACACATGCTCCAAGTTAATGATCCTCAGCCGGTCCCATTTCATAAAAGGCGATCCTCCCAGACCCGGTACAAAGTCAGCATTCCCCCGGATAGAAAGATAGGGCGAATGGGACGCCGAAAGCCGGCGACCTACACAAAAGCACCGCCAAGCCGCTCTCATAGGGTCAAGAAGAACTCTCCGGAGATCTCCCGCCAATCCCCTAACCACTTTAGCATGGAGAAGATACCGCAAGTGAAATGGATACACTACAGCTGTAAGCATCCCCACAGGGGAGTAGTCCTCTAAATCCCACAGCCAGTCGCGAACAAAGCGTAACAGACAGGCAACATTATATTTCCGCACATCCAGGAAACCCAAACCCCCTAACTCCCGGGGTTGACTAAGTACGCCCAAACGCACCCAAGGCCGACGGCCCCGCCAAAGAAACCTATTAAACTTCCGATCCACCCACCGGAGATAAGAGCGTTTTAAAAGCAGCGGGAGCGTCTGAAGCAGATAGAGGAGCTTAGGGAAGAGAGTCATCTTACACAGAGCTACCCGCCCCCCCCAAGGACAACGGTAGATCTCGCCACTTATCCACCGCGTGCGATATAGCGGTGAGCACTCTAGCGACATTCAGGCTACATAGGTCTCCGAGGTCCGCCGGTAGGTAGACACCCAAATACTTGAAGTATCCATCCGCCCACCTCAGAGGAAAGTCACCCTGCCAACCTTGTCCCGCCGTCGCCCCCAATAACATCGCTTCCGACTTATCGAGATTAAGTTTGAAGCCCGAGGCCAACCCATACTCCCGTATTAAGTGCAATAGAGGAGGTAACCCAATCTGCGGATCCCCTAAGTGCACTAACAGATCATCAGCGAAGGCCGCAACACGAAATTCCTCCCGTCCCATCGGGACCCCACAAAATTGCGGGGCCATGCGAATCCTATGCAGAAGAAGCTCCAGGGTAAGAACAAATAAGAGTGGGGACAACAGACATCCCTGACGGGTCCCCTTTTGAATAGCAAAGTTCGCAGTCATGTCCCCATTCACCAAGAGTGCCCCAATCGGAGCAGCATATAACAACCTAATCACATCTACAAAAAAACCAGTAAACCCCAGCACCTCAAGAACCTGGTACATGAAGCCCCATTGGACCCTATCAAACGCTTTTTCAGCGTCAAAACTGATAAGTAGAAAACCGTGGCGAGTTACGTGCTCCGCACAGAGAGTAAGATCTGATGCAAATTGTAGGACACATGACGACCCCTCACAAAACCCACCTGATCCGAATGAATCAAAGTCAGCAACAAAGGAGCCAGCCGATCCGCCATTATTTTGGCTAGGAGTTTAATATCTACATTAAGGAGCGATATCGGACGGTAAGATCCCAGAAGGGGATCCCTCCCAGGTTTTGGCAAGACAGTAACTAATGCTTTATTCGCCTCGTACGGGAACCTCCCACGTTTTACCAAATCCTCATAATACCCTACCAGGGGAGCCACTAAAGCAGCGCCCAGAATCTTATAAAATTCACTTCGGAAGCCATCGACCCCCGGAGCTTTCCCATTTTTCAAAATTTTTAATACCCTCCTGGACCTCCCTCCCCGAGATAGGCTGGTTAAGGATCTGTAGCTGTTCTGTGGTAAGTTGTGGTAAGACGCAGCCGTCAGGAAAGACCCGACCCTCACCCTCCCGATCGCCCTCGTTCGCATGAAGGTGCCAGAAGAAATCGGTAAAAACGGCCTCGATTGCCTCCTTATCCCGCCTGATTGTTCCATCTGAGTGCCGAATGGCCCCAATGTGATGGGCACCCTCCGCGGGTCTCACCAGAGCAGACATCAGCTTGCCGGCCCTATTACCATGCTGGTATAGTTTATACCGATAGTACAACATGGACTTCTGGGCCCTGCTATGAAGAAGCATCTCCAGCTCCAGCTGAATCTCCCGCAATTTACGTTGATTCACTGCATACTTGTGCTCAGCTGCCCTTCTCCGAGCCCGACCCAGATCTTTCTCTAACAAAAGGATCCGTTGGTTCAACCGCTTGCGCCGCAGGCTATGATAGCTGATAATTTCTCCACGCAGAACCGCCTTACCTGCTTCCCAAAAAAGAGCGGGAGAAATCTCCGGCTTGTCGTTAAACGCCACATAGTCCCCCCAACATTGCCGTAGATGCGCTTCAAACTGTGCGTCCCCGCTAAGGTCTAAGGGATACCTCCAAAGTCGACTCCGACTAGAGCCATGATTGCGGAACTCTAAAATAACCATCGCATGATCAGAAAGGACAGAAGACCCAATCGCTGACCTTACAACCCGTCCAAACAGTGAATCTGATATCAAAAAATAATCAATATGTGACCACGTCCCATGGGCCCGAGACATACGAGTATAATCCCACTCCCCTGGGTGAAGGACTCGCCAGATGTCCAACAGCCTGTGCGCCTCACAAATCCCCCACATGCGTTTGCGAGCCCGCTGACTCCTGTCTCCTCCCCTGCCAGAGCGGTCAAGAGCGCTATCCATCACCTCATTGAAGTCCCCACCCATTACAACCTGATACCCCCCAGTATCCTCCAAGATGCAAGCAAGAGCCCGGTAAAAGCCAGCCTCATACGCGTTGGGCCCATACACCGAACATATAGCCACTTTCGTTCCATTCAGCAACCCCCACACACAGACATATCTGCCCTCCAGATCCATGACCACACGCTCCTCAACCCAGTTAACTGATTTAGCAATTAAGATGGCCACACCCCTCTTCCTCCCCAAAGCCGGGGCCCCGTAGACATACGAAATAGGGCCCTTGCGCAGTTTCGCATGTTCCGCCTCCGATTGGTACGTTTCCTGAAGCAGGATCGTGCTAAGGCGCTGACGTTTCAAATGCTGAAGTACTTTGTATCGTTTGATCGGAGAACCTAGTCCGCAGACGTTCCAAGTCGCAAAGCGAATGTCACTACCCAGGATCTACACTCCAGTTGAGTCTCCAGAAAAGAAAAACCCACCAGTCCAGTAGGTGAAGATCCCCCCAGCCTAGGGTCCCCCCACCTCCAGCAACCAACCAATCCAAGACCTCCACAGTCACAGCCATACATACAAGCAGACGTATAAGCCCAGCCTACATACATACAAGCCCAGCCATACATACAAGCCCTGCAAGTAACCATTATTCTCATCTCCCCTCTGAAGCAAACCCTCCTGCCTTCCAACCTGCCCCCCCCTTCCCCTCCCGGTCCCTCCCCCCCAAAGCAACCCAGCTGCCTTATCCTCCACCAACCGCCAGACTATCCACTCTGGCCCCACCATGACTTCCTATGCATGCAAGGCCCTCCCCCTCACCTCCCCCACCAAATTGGACAAACAAGCCCTGCACTGCCCGTCGCCCGAGCCCCTCATATTTAACAAACACCAATCTCACATCAACCCCCCCACGATCAGTTGGAGTCCCCTCCCCCACCCCAAAATACCAAGAGCCAGGGTCCCCGCGGGAGACTCCACCCAGGGCAGGCAATATTGTCAATGCTGGGCCCAAGAGTATGACACGGAGAGAAACACCAGGGCATCGCCTCCCTCCTCTCTCCCCCCTCCCCAAGATTACAGCTCCCGATTCCCCATTCCAGGGCCAAACGACAAGTTCGTTCCCCAGCCCACCTTTTCCAATACCCCCTTAACCACTGAGCAGAAAAACCCCAGGCCAACTACGCTCCCTACAAACGTAAAGTCCGTGGGCTGTATACGGCAGGCAAGCCAAATAAAATGACGCAACATCCTGCCATATGCATCTGAGGACCCTGCGGGGCCCCCCCCCTCCCTCCAGTGACACTCACTTCGACAAACCCCCCCAAAGCTACACAGGTAGTCCCCACGCCATCTACTCAACCTAAAATCAAAATACAGGAAACAGATTCCCACCTACACAATGAAGTCAATCCCAGCAATGTTGCCCAATCTATACATATCAATATGGTTCCATGTACATGTAAAAGCAACAATGGTACTTCCATTTCCTCCGCTAAGCAGAAAGAAAAAGGGAAAAGACGAGGGGACACAAAAACCTGAGAGGAAGAAGAGAGAGCCCCGCACCGGGAGGAAGGGCAAAGAAAAGCACATTAAGATAAACACCAGCTTCCGACCCACAGTAGCAGGAGCCCAGTATAGTAGGTACAGAGAGGAAAGAAAGGAAAAATCCGATAAAGAAAGAAAAAGGGAGAGAAGTAAAAAGAAAAAGAAAGACGTAGGGCCCCCCACATTAAACAAGCCCTAGATCAGGCTAACTGGCTATGCCAAACATTACATAGAGACATTGCATACCAAACAATGCAGAAAAAGAAAAAGAACTCAATTCAACATAGTAGGGAGTACCTATAGCCCCTCAAAAAATAATAGTTCTAGCCCGTGCAAGTGCGAGCATGAGGCCTGTAGTCCTGCAGATAGAGGTGTTACGGTCAGACACCAGGCTGGAGTGATCGCAGCGCAGTCTAGGACCCGCATGAAAAACTCTGCCCATGTCCAGTCCTGGAAGCTGCAGCACCAGAAGAAGCTGACCGTTCACTACTGGCCTGACTCTTCGTGTTCAGCCGAGGCCATTGCAAAATTCCAAGGCTTCTTGCAGCGAAGAGAAGACCCGATGACCGCTCTCATGATCCACTCTCAGCGTGGCGGGGTAAGCCAAGGTAAAACGAATTTCTCTCTCCACCAGCCTGCCGCAGGCATCTTTGAAGGCCTTGCGGCGCAGCGCTACCCCGGCCGAGTAGTCTTGAAAAATGAGAACCTTACTAGCGGTGGCGCCCGATCTCCGGGACAGACGGGAGGCACATAACACTCCCTCTTTTTGTGCCGCATTCAGGAACCGGGTGATGACAGCCCGCGGCCTGTTATCATTGGCCCAGTAAGGCCCCAGTCTATGTGCGCGTTCCAGAACAATGTTCCCCACATCTCCATCCAAGGGCAGGTGCTCGGGGATCCATTTTTCCAAGAAGCTTCTCAGATCCTTATCCTGCACAGTCTCGGCGATACCAATAAAGTGCAAATTGTTGTGCCGGCTGCGATTCTCTAAATCTTCTAGCTTGTCTTGTTGCTTGGCCAGGGCCTCCTCCAGCTTCTTAAGCCGGGTCTCATCCCGCACCTGCAGGTCTTCCAGTGCACCAATGCAGCTTTCCGCCCGTTCCATGCGGCAGGTAAAGTCTGATACCGCTTGTGCCACGGCGGTAATCTGTGTCGCTAGCCCTCCCAGGCGATCCTCCAACGCGACCACTACCACCTTTGAAACCTCCGCCACCATCGTCGCCGTGGCCACTGGCATCGAGCCTTCTGAGACCTCCTCCGCCATTTTAGCTTCCCCTCCATGTGGCTTCTCGCGTCGGGGGGTTTTAGTCGCCATGCAGAGCGCTCCCTGGAAGACTCTCTCAACCTTACGAAGGTCAGTTCTATGAGAAAGGTGTTCACCCACTTGCAAGTAATTAAAGGGCAGTCACATTTAAGTTTAATGGGTGAGAGAAGAGAACGGGCCCCGGAGCTAAGAGGGCTGCGACCCACTCAGCTCACCATGCTACCGGAAGTCCATCAATATTTTTTAAAATCAAACTCAGTCCAATTAGATTAACTAACTACTCTAACACTCCAAATCTCTGCTTAATTGTTCCTCAAGTGAGCCCCTATCTCTGGACTCACCAATCCTCCAGCTGCTTGGAGACTGAGATAACTGGAGTCAGGAGCCGGATCCTGTGCCTTTATACTGGTATCATCAGAAGGATGACGTTTCTCAGTCTCCAAGCTGCTGGAGGAGGAGCAAAAAACCCAGAGGTTCGGGACTAGACTGGAGGGACGATAAGAAACACACATCTTTAAACGTTCTATGTAATTGAATATGTGCCATTCGTTGTACTATTCAAAAACGTTCCTTGTAAACCGCATTTGATCTGCTGGAAAATGCGGTATAAAAAAAATTCTAATAAATAAAAATAAGGTCAATTTGCTAAGTCTTGTGTTAGAGGCTGTCTGCCAATAACAAGTGATGCACTGTGACAACTGTTGCCATATTCTTTGCGGATGCCCGGATCAATCTATAGATTTGTTTTTGTTTTTTTCTCTTTGTTCCTCCATGGGGTTTGCCTAGAGCTCTATGGGTTATGAATTGGGAATATGTCCAGGAATGTACAGGACAATGAGGGTGGTTGAAGGTGGGCATTCATGGCTTCTAGGCCTTCTTTCTGGATTGTGTTGAGTTTCAAGAGATTTGACGGAAAGCTAGATTTTTTTTTTTTTTTTAAATTACTAATAAATGTTACATCCAAAAAATTACATTGAATGAAAGAAAAAGGGCATTCTGATACATACAAGAAATATAAACACAAGGAAAAAGAATTCCCCCCCCCCCCCCCATTTAGCACAGTTACTCACCTGTAACAGGTGATCTCCGGGAACAGCAGGAATTTAGTCCTCACATATAGGTATCGTCAGTATCAACGGAGCCTGCGCGGGAACGCTCCCCAGCGTCCAATTAGAAAGCTTTTGGGAGCATCCCACAGCGCCTGCATGCTGCCTTCCCCAACCGCCTCTCTCCAGTTGAGTTTTAAAGCTGAAACAAAAAGAGAGAAAAGGAAAGGGAAAGAGATAGAGAGATACAACTCCTAAGGGAGGTGGGTGGGTTGTGCGGACTAAATGCCTGCTGTTCCCGGAGAGATCACCTGTTACAGGTGAGTAACTATGCTATCTCCAGGAACAAGCAGGAATGTAGTCATCACATATGGGGACGCCCTAGCTTTAGATGCCAGGGAGAGACCCCAGAAGTTGTCTGTCCCTGAGAAGGGCTCCACTTCCCCCCATGGATCTCTGGCATCCTACCAGGGATGGTGGATAGGAGTTGATTAGGTATGGAACAGGTGTTGTAGAACAGCCTGACCAAACAAGGCATCCCGGCGGGAGTCCTTGTCCAAGCAGTAGTGGGCTGTGAAGGTATGAACCGAGGCCCAGGTAGCTGCTCGACAGATGTTGTCAATAGACACAGAGTACAGATGAGCCATTGAGGCTGCCATGGCTCTCACATTGTGAGCTGTGACATGGCCCTCCAGAGAAAGGTTCTTACTCTGATAGGCGAAGGAAATACACTGAGAAATCCAGTTAGTGTTCTTGGAGACTGGAAGTCCCAAATGAGAAGGATCAAAAGCAAAAAAGAGTTGAGAGGACTTTCTATGTTGCTGTGTTCTTTGTAAATAAAAGGCTAAAGCTCTTTTACAATCCAAGGTATGAAGATTCCTCTCTGCATTTGATGCATGAGGCTTTGGAAAAAATACAGGTAGGTAGACCGCTTGGTTCAGATGAAAAGAAAGGTGAGACCACCTTTGGCATAAAGTGTGGATGAGTCCTAAGGACTACCTTGTCATAATGGAACCTTGTATAAGGTGGATTAGCTACTAGCGCTTGCAATTCACTAATGTGACATGCTGATGTGATTGCAATAAGAAAGATAACCTTACAAGAAAGGCTCGAAGGGTGACTTCATGAGCTGCCCAAGAACCAGGTTTAAGTCCCATGCCACCGGTGGTGGCCTAATAGGAGGCTTAGTTAGAAGAAGGCCTTTCATAAATCTTGCTATAAGAGGATGAGAGGAAATAGGCTGTCCATTTAGAGGCTTAAAGGAAGCTGTAATAGCACTGAAATGGACCTTTACTGAGTTAGTCAAGTCCTGCATTGGATAAATGAAGGAGATATTCCAGCAATGATTCCAGAGGTATCGCAAGGGGGTTAAAACCTTTTGCGAACACCATATGGTAAACCTTCTCCACTTGAAAGCATAAGAGCGTCTTGTGGAAGGCTTCCTGGAAGCAAAAAGAATATCTTTTACCTGCTGAGGGAGGTTAAGATCACTGAGATATAGGCCTTCAGCAACCAAGCCCTGAGATGCAGAGACTGGGGATTGGGATGCCATAACATCCCGTCCTCCTGAGATAGGAGATCTGGAGCAGACCCTAACTCCAGGGAGGAAGCTTGAGAGAGACGCAGAAGCAGAGGGTACCACACTTGCCGTGGCCAATGTGGAGCTATGAGAATCATATGATCTCTGTCTCTCTGAAGCTTGAATAGGGTTTTGGGAATTAGGGAAATGGGTGGAAAGGCATACAGGAAGTCTTGACCCCAGTAAAGGAGGAATGCATCCCTGGCCTGAGCCCCCTGAGCCGGAATTCTGGAACAGAACCAGGGAAGTTTGGCATTCCACGGACTTGCAGAGAGGTCTATCTCCGGGGTTCCCCAAATTTGAAAAATCTTGGACACCTGGTCTGCATGTAGAGACCACTCGTGTGGAAGCAGAACTCAACTGAGTCTGTCTGCCCAAGAGTTTTGTATGCCTGGAAGATACACTGCCAGGAGATGAATCTGATACTCTCTGGCGAGGGCCCATAGTTGCAAAGCTTCATTGCAAAGCGACAGAGAGCCTGTTCCCCCCTGCTTGTTCACATAGAACATGGCTACTTGATTGTCCGTATGAATAAGGACTGTCTTGTAGCTGAGCAGGGTATGGAACACTCGAAGAGCAAGGACGATTGCTCTGACTTCCAGAAGATTGATATGTAGGTGAGTCTGCTGTGGAGACCAGGTGCCCTGGGTGGAGAGGTCTTGCAGATGAGCTCCCCAACCCATCAGAGAAGCATCTGTTGTGAGAGTTGCTTGGGGTAAAGGTTTTTGAAAAGGGAGCCCCAGCAACAGGTTTTGAGTGGACTTCCAGCACTGGAGGGACAAAATAAGGCGACTTGTGTTTGCTATTTTGTCTGACAGACATCCTGATGCCTGGGTCCATTGAGTGGATTAAGTCCACTGGGCCGCCCTCATATGGAGGAGAGCATAGGGTACCACATGCACGGTGGATGCCATGTGGCCTAGTAGTAACATTTCTTGAGTAGTGAGATGAGACTTTAGCACTGCTTGAGAAGCTAACTGCACCATGCAAAGACAACGGGCCTGGGGGAGGTAGGCCCTTGCTTTCTGGTATCCAGCAAAGCTCCTATGAACTCCAGAGACAGAGTGGGAGTTAGACTGGATTTTGGGATGCTTATTACCAGACCCAAATACTGAAGGACACGCATTGTGCAGGATAGAGATGTCCTGGCCTCTGACTCTGTTGGGGCTCGAATGAGCCAGTCGTCTAAGTAGGGGAAGACGAATATCCCTAGAGTGCGGAGAAATGCTGCTACAACAGAAATGCATTTCGTGAACACCCTTGGTGCTGAGGCCAGGCCAAAAGGAAGCACCCTGTATTGGTAGTGCTTTCCCTGAAAAAGGAACCGAAGGAACCTTCTGTGAGTTGGATGGATGAGAACATGGGTGTACGCATCCTTGAGATCTAGAGAACAAAGCCAATCCTGACTCTGAAGGTATGGCAGCAGAGTTCCAAGAGAAATCTTGAATTTCTCTTTGACAAGGAATTTGTTCAATTCTCTGAGGTCCAAGATATGTCTGTATCCCCCTGTTTTCTTTGGGATAAGGAAATAGGGGGAGTAAAACCCCATACCCTGATGAGGAATGGGTACTTCTTCTATTGCCCCTTGGGCAAGAAGGATAGTGACCTCTTGACCTAACAGGCTGATGAGAGGTGTCGGAGAATTGAACTGCCTTATTATTGTGGGAGGGGGCATGCTTGAAAAATAAAGCCTGTACCCCTCCTTTATGATGGAAAGTGTCCAATGCTCAGCTGTTATCTGCCCCCATCTGGGGGAAAAGTGACATAACCTTACTGGAATGGTGGAAGGCTCTGGTCCCACGAGAGCCAGAAAGGCTAAGTTCTCTAGCTGAAAGTCAAAGGCCTTGTGGAGGCTGAGACTGCTGAGACGGTTGAGGCTTAGCAGTCTTTGCTTTTCTCTGCTTGGGTGGTTGCTGACCAGGGATAGGAATAGCAAGAAATGTTGCCATGTCAAGGAGAAATTTCTGAAAAGAGGGATCTCCAATGGGAACTATCCCTGGGTAGGCTAAGGCTGAAGGAGCAGCCTGAGCACCAGAGGATGTACTGGTCTGGTGCAGAAAAAGAACCCCACTAGATGGACAGTGGTACTGGCAGTCACGATTTGAGGCAGTCAGTACTGCATCGTCCATGCCAGGTATCGATTCCAAACTAGGTATAGAAAAGATCGATGGTGCCGATGTAACTGCAGGAACCAACATCGATACCGATACCGGTAGCTGAGTCGGAATCAGAGACGGTAACGTCCTCGAAGCAGTCATCGGAGGCTGCTCAAGCGGTACCGAGGCAACCAGAAACGCTTGGTGAATATCCTCGGTATTGTGTATCCGGAAACGATAAGGGTCGGTTCCGAGACGCGTCGGTACCCAGTCATCTAGACTAGATATCGATTCCAGACTCGGCATCGAAGGGAGCGAGTCCATCGATGCATGTCTAGAGGGTACCGACGTCGGTGGTGGTATCGGCGATGTTGTCGATACAGGAAAGTCAATCTGGGTCGTATCGATCGGTCCCGAAGGTACCGAGGACGCCAGATGACGATCCCTGGTGAAGAGTGGATCACTCAACACCGGTGCCGATGCCGGGGTATCGGTACCGCTCGAAGCAGATGCCACCACCGAACATGGCTCAGGTATGTTCTGTGAGGGATGAGCCCCAGGAACAACCTGAAACCCCTGAAATGCTTTGGAGCCCGGAGACTCCCGCCAGGGTTTTAATGCCAATGGGGTCTTGAGGGCAAGGCCGGAGCCGTCATCATGCTTGGCATGAGACCTACCACTCAAGGATTGGCTAGTCTTAACAGACTGTTTGTGGGTTACCTGATCCTGTAGAGAAGAAAAGGCCGGTGCCCTCACTCCTGGAGGGAAAACGGTATCGAGGGAAACTCGAAAGAGGGAAGTTCTTCTCACAGTTTTGCAGCCTGATTGTTCAGGGGAAAAAGGGTCAGGACCCAAACAGGTTAGACACCAGGCATTGGAGTCTAAAAAGAAAACTGTGCTTCCACAGTGAAGGCACTTCTTAGGAGAAGGCGGCTCCATGATGGAGAGGCCTTGCAGGCCCAAAAAATTTAAGACAGAAACTGAGGGAAAAATCTCCCTGAGTTTAAGAAAAAGAAAAGAAAAACCCACCGGCGGTACCGGTGGCGGCGGGAAAAACAGCCGCGACCACAAGAAAACAAAAAATAAAGAATTTAAAGAAAAAGGTTTCTGCGGTGACAGGACGTCCTGCCGGCTCTGCGGAAAAACGAAAACTGAGGAGAGGCAGTGGAAAAGGCGGGAAGGCAGTGCGCAGGCGCGAGGGATGCTCCCAAAAGCTTTCCGATTGGATGCTGAGGAGCATTCCCGTGCAGGCTCCGTCGGTACCGACGTACCCATATGTGAAGACTCATTCCTGCTTGTTCCTGGAGATAGGTTCTTACTCTGATAGGTAAAAGAAATGCATTGTGCAATCCAACTGGACAATGTTCTCTTGGAGACTGGAAGTCCCAAATGAAAAGGATCAAAAGCAACAAAGAGTTGAGAGGTGGTGCTGTGTCCTTTGTAAGTAAAAAGCAAGCGCTATTTTACAGTCCAAAGTATGAAGATTCCTTTCTGCATTTGAAGTATGAGGCCTTGGAAAAAATACAGGCAGGTAAACGGCTTGGTTTAAATGAAAAGGTGAGACCACCTTTGGCATAAAGTGTGGATGAGTCCTAAGGACTACCTTATGATGGAATCTCGTATAAGGAGGATCAGCCACTAATGCGACGTGCTGATGTGATTGCAATGAGAAAGACAACCTTCCAGGAAAGGAATTTCAAGGAGGTAGTAGCTAGAGGTTCAAAAGGCGGCTTCATGAGCTGTCCAAGAACCAGATTTACGTCCCATGCCACCGGTGGTGGCCAAATGGGAGGGGCTTAGTTAGAAGGACTCTCATAAATCTCGCTATGCAAGGATGAGAGGAAATAGGTTGTCCATTTAAAGGCTTGAAAGAAGCTGAAATAGCACTTAAATGGATTCTCACTGAGTTAGTCTTAAGCTTTGCATTAGATAAATGAAGGAGATACTCTAATAATGATTCCAGAGGTATCAACAGGGGGTCAAGACCCTTCTGCGAACACCATATGGAAAACCTTTTCCACTTGAAAGCATAAGAGCGTCTTATGGAAGGCTTCCTAGAAGCATAAAGGATCTCTTTTACTTGTTGAGACAGGTTAAGACCATGAAGGTCTAGACTCTCAGCAACCAGGCCCTGAGATGCAGAGAGTGGGGATCGGGATGCCACAACATCCCGTCATCCTGAGACAGGAGATCTGGAGCAGATCCTAACTCCAGAGATGGAGCTTGAGAGAGATGTAGGAGCAGAGGGTACCACAACTGCAGAGGACAATGTGGAGCTATGAGAATCATATGGCCTCTGTCTCTCTGAAGCTTGAATAGGGTTTTGGGAATTAGTGGAATGGGTGGAAAGGCATATAGGAAGTCGTGACCCCAGTGGAGGAGGAAAGCATCCCTGGCCTGAGAACCCTGAGCTGGAATTCTGGAACAGAATCGGGGAAGTCTGCATTCAATGGACTTGCAAAAAAGGTCTATGTTCGGAGTTCCCCAAATTTGAAAGATTTTTGCTACCTGGTCTGCACGAAGAGACCACGCGTGCGGAAGCAGAACTTGACTGAGTCTGTCTGCCCAGGAGTTTTGAATGCCTGGCAGATACACCGCAAGGAGATGAATCTGAGGCTCTCTGGCGAGGGCCCATAGTCGCAAAGCTTTGTTGCAAAGCGACAGAGAGCCTGTTCCTCCCTGCTTGTTCGGACAAAACATAGCTACTTGATTGTCTGTCTGAATTAGGACTGTCTTGTAGCTGAGCTGGTTGTGGAACACTCGAAGAGCAAGGAAGATTGCTCTGAGTTCCAAGAGGTTGCCTTCTGTTCTATAAGAGGAGGAGTGCTGTTTTAGAGCTCTTCCAAAAGGAGATTTTTGCTGTGTTGCTGCATAACTGAGTCTGTCTCCAAATAATTGTGAGTCTGTCTCCCCATATTTTGTCTTTTTTTCTAATTGTCCTCAGTGGTGGGTTCCTTACCTTACTCCATTGCTGTTAAAGTTTTAAGGTTTTAAACTTTCTCTTAACCTATCTGCAGGGGCTACCCCTCCCCCACCCCCAGCAGAGTTAATGTTGTAAACCTCCATTTTTCTGAGCTGCACGTGGGTTTGCTTACATTGCCTTCTGTTCTATAAGAGGAGGAGTGCTGTTTTAGAGCTCTTCCAAAAGGAGATTTTTGCTGTGTTGCTGCATAACTGAGTCTGTCTCCAAATAATTGTGAGTCTGTCTCCCCATATTTTGTCTTTTTTCTAATTGTCCTCAGTGGTGGGTTCCTTACCTTACTCCATTGCTGTTAAAGTTTTAAGGTTTTAAACTTTCTCTTAACCTATCTGCAGGGGCTACCCCTCCCCCACCCCCTGTAGAGTTACTGTTGTAAACCTCCATTTTTCTGAGCTGCACGTGGGTTTGCTTACATTGCCTTCTGTTCTATAAGAGGAGGAGTGCTGTTTTAGAGCTCTTCCAAAAGGAGAGTTTTGCTGTGTTGCTGCATAACTGAGTCTGTCTCCAAATAATTGTGAGTCTGTCTCCCCATATTTTGTCTTTTTTCTAATTGTCCTCAGTGGTGGGTTCCTTACCTTACTCCATTGCTGTTAAAGTTTTAAGGTTTTAAACTTTCTCTTAACCTATCTGCAGGGGCTACCCCACCCCCACCCCCAGCAGAGTTACTGGTGTAAAACACCCATTTTCTGAGCTGCACATGGGTTTGCTTACATTGCCTTCTGTTCTATAAGAGGAGGAGTGCTGTTTTAGAGCTCTTCCAAAAGGAGATTTTTGCTGTGTTGCTGCATAACTGAGTCTGTCTCCAAATAATTGTGAGTCTGTCTCCCCATATTTTGTCTTTTTTCTAATTGTCCTCAGTGGTGGGTTCCTTACTTTACTCCATTGTGTGTGCCAATAGTTCAGGAACAGCCTACTAGCTAGTGACACTTAGGTTCCCGCCCACCCTACCCCTCACCCCACCCACCCCAGGGGCTACATTGCCTATATAGTGGTCACAGACGTGCCATCTATCATTCCAAACTTGGGTTAAAAGCCACATCGTATTCTTCTTTTCTTCTTCTTCCTCTTCTGGGACTGCATAAACATGTCGTGTATTCAGTGCAATAACTGCGGTATGTTCATTCAAAGACAAATCATCTGGAAACTAAGAGCTTGTCCTATATGTCTAAAGTCAGCTGCCATGCATGAAGAACTAACTCTACTAAGGAAAGACCTAGCTGCCATGCATATAGAAGTATCTCTACTGAGGGAGGAACTGGCTGCAATGAAGCACACCTCTCCTAGGATACAAACTGAACAAACTCCACCACCGCTCCCACAAAGAACCAAACGCCCCAGGAACAAATGGATCACAGTGGGTTCTGGTAGATTGCGACCTGTAACACAAAGACATCCTATACATCAAGAGATATCCCTGCACAATGCCTTCTCTGCCTTGGCTAATGAGGATGCCCAATTCAAAGAACTTGAAGGGCCTTTAAATGAGTCAGACAATGCCCAATCCCCTGCTAATGCACTAAATATGAAGAAAACCTCACCAAACAGAAAACTACTACTAATTGGAGATTCCATCATCAGAGGCACCAACTTGGGAACACAGTTCAAAGGAGAGAAGATAGTCATGTGCCTACCAGGCTCTTCAGCCAGCAGGAATACAAACCAAGTTGTTGAATTACTTAGTGCAAAAAGTGAACATTCCAAACTTGATGTTATTATCCACCTAGGCACAAACGACTTGGCTAGGAACAGTGCCTCTACAGCCCAAAAGGACTTCCAATCTCTGGGGGAGAAACTCAAGCACGTTGTTAACACTGTTGCATTCTCAGAGGTTCTACCTGTTCTTGGTAAGGGGACAAAAAGACTGCATCGCATTAACAGCTTTAATACATGGCTCCAGACCTGGTGCAGAGAAGAAGGATTCGGATTTATTGGCAACTGGGACAACAGATGGATCAACAAGAGACTATACTGTGCTGATGGACTACATCTCTCTTCCACAGGGAAAAGAATCCTAAGTGAAAAATTCAGGCAGTATGTGGACATGCATTTAAACTAGGAAAAGGGGGTGACGGATGTGGAAGGTCAACATCTGCATGCCACCCCCAACAAAAGCAGAACAACATCAGAAACAGCCACACTTTTAAACCACACATCAGAAACATGTGGGAGGAAGTGGGCAGAACAAAATCAATGCAAAATACACACAAGCCAGGAAAGTGCTGGAAAGCAATGAGCACAAATGCTCGAAGCTTAGCCAACAAAATTCCAGACCTGGAAGCCCTAACGGCAGAAACAGACTTGGACATTGTGGCCATTACAGAAACATGGTTTAATGAATCACATGATTGGGATATAGCCATAGCTGGCTATAATCTATTCAGGAGGGACCGAGAAAATGGAAAAGGAGGAGGAGTAGCCTTGTATGTCAAAAGCAATATTAAAGCTACTGAAATGCAGGGGACATGGGGAAAAGAAGAAGCGCTCTGGATTGCGTTGGAGAGAGGAGATGGCACTGTCATCCATATTGCTGTAGTCTATAGACCTCCGACTCAAATTGAAGAGAGAGACAATGAATTGATTAGAGATATTGCCAAGATAGCATCAAAGGGGGAAGCAATCATATTGGGTGACTTTAATCTACCTGATGTGGATTGGATTACTCCTTCTGCACATCTGGAAAGAAGCAAAAGAATTGTGGATGCTCTCCAAGATGCATTATTTAGACAAATGGTGATGGAACCAACCAGGGAAAGCTCAACGCTGGATGTAGTGCTCACCAACGGTGATAGTGTGTCAAATGTCTGCGTGAGTGCCCCTGTGAGCAACAGCGACCATCACACGGTGTGGTTTGAAATAAAAGCCATGGCACAGGCCAATCATAGCAAGCTCAGAATCCTAAACTTCAAATACACTAACTTCAATCAAATGGCAGAGTATGTAAAGGAGGAGATGACGGGGTGGGAAGAGATAAAGGAAGTGGAATTGCAATGGGCTAAACTAAAGGAGGCATTGAAAGGAGCAACAGATAAATATGTAAGAAAAGTAAATAAAAGCAAGAGGAGAAGGAAACCTATTTGGTTTTCCAAAGAGGTGGCTGCTCATATAAAGGCAAAACACACAACTTTTGCAAAATTCAAAAGCTTGCAGACCGAAGAACACAGAAATGAATACAGGATCAAACTCAAAGAGACAAAACGAGAAATAAGGATAGCAAAATCAAAGGCAGAGGAAAAAATGGCTAAAGATGTTAAGGGTGGCAACAAAAATTTCTTCAGGTATATTCGGGAAAGGAAAAAGATCAGAGTTGGAATTGCAGGACTCAGAAGTGCTGGGAAAGGACTCGTGGAAAGTGACACTGAAAAAGCAAAATTGCTAAACAATTACTTCTGCTCTGTGTTTACTAAAGAGGATCCTGGGGATGGACCAGCTGTGACTCCCAAGTATAGGAATGGGAATGAAGTGGATACCACACCATTCACAGCAGAGGAGGTGTTAGAACAACTTGCTAAACTGAAAGTGGACAAAGCCATGGACCGGATGGGATACATCCCAGGATACTGAAAGAGCTCAGAGAGGTTCTTGCAGGACCGTTAAAGGATGTCTTCAACAGATCCTTGGAAACAGGAGAGGTTCCTCAGGACTGGAGAATGGCTGATGTCGTACCTCTACACAAAAGTGGTGACAGGGAAGAAGTGTCAAACTACAGACCCGTGAGCCTTACCTCGGTGGCAGGAAAAGTAATGGAGGCGCTCCTGAAAGAGCGAATAGTGAACTTTCTGAAAACCAACAGCTTGCAAGACCCGAGGCAACATGGTTTTACCGAAGGACGATCTTGCCAGACAAATCTGATCGAGTTCTTTGACTGCGTGACGAGGGAACTAGATCAGGGGCATGCAATGGATGTCATCTACCTGGATTTCAGCAAAGCCTTTGATACTGTTCCTCATAGGAGGCTTATCAACAAACTCAGTAGCTTGGGGATGGGTCCCAAGATGGTAAACTGGATTAGAAATTGGCTGACTGACAGACGACAGAAGGTGATTGTACATGGAGCTCACTCGGATGAGAGGAAGGTGATTAGCGGGGTGCCCCAGGGTTCGGTCCTGGGCCCGGCACTGTTCAATGTATTTGTGAGTGATATTGCTGAAGGACTGAATGGAAAAGTCTGTCTTTTTGCAGACGACACAAAAATTTGCAACAGAGTGGACTCCCCTGAGGGAGTGGTTAACATGAAGAAAGATCTACAAAAGCTGGAAGACTGGTCTAAAGCTTGGCAACTACGATTTAATGCAAAAAAGTGCAGTGTCATGCACTTGGGTAGCAGAAATCCAAGAGAAATGTACAAGATAGGGGGAGAAAGGTTGGTATGCACAGTTCAGGAAAAAGACCTTGGTGTGATTATCTCTGCTGATCTCAAGGTGGCAAAACAGTGCGACAAGGCAGTGGCAAAAGCCAGGAGGATGTTGGGCTGCATACAAAGAGGGATTACCAGCAGAAAAGAAGAGGTACTTATGCCACTGTATAGGTCACTGGTGAGGCCTCACTTGGAATACTGCGTTCAGTTTTGGAGACCATATCTTGCAAAGGATGTAAAAAGACTGGAGACTGTTCAGAGGAAGGCGACCAAAATGATTTGGAGCCTGCGTCAGAAGCCTTATGAGAAGAGACTTGAAGACCTAAATATGTATACCTTGGAGGAAAGGAGGCACAGGGGAGATATGATTCAGACCTTTAAATACTTAAAGAGAAATGATGAACAAACAAACCTCTTCCAGAGACGGGGAACCTGTAAAACTAGAGGGCATAACATGAAACTGCAAGGGGGTAAATTGAAAGGCAATGTCAGGAAATATTTTTTCACTGAAAGGGTGGTGGATGCTTGGAATGCCCTCCCGATGGAAGTGGTAGGGGCGAACACGGTGACGGAATTCAAAAAGGCATGGGACAAACACAGAGGATCCCTTTACAGAAATAGGAAAAAAAACAACAAAATAAACGGTACCATCTAACTTCCGAACCATCTAACTTCCGAACCATATAACGTCTCAACAAATAGGGGTGTCCTATATGGAGTGGTGGGTTTACCCCTGAACAAGGATATGGAGAGGGGTGGCCTGCGCGGAGCGACAGGTGCACCTACTCTTGCCATCTCGCTGGGCAGACTGGATGGACCATGCTGGTCTTTATCTGCCGTCAACTACTATGTTACTATGTGTAGATGGGTCTCCTGTGGAGTCCAGGTGCCTTGCGTAGAGAGATCTTGCAGGTGAGCTCCCCAACCCACCTGTGAGGCTTCTGTTAGAGTGACCTGAGGTGGGGGTTGTTGGAAAGGGGACCCCACCAACAGGTTTAGGGTTGACTGCCACCATTGTTGGGACAAAATAAGGCGATTTGAGTTTGCTATTTTGTCTGATAGGCAGCCTGATGCTTGGGTCCCCTGAGTGGACAGAGTCCATTGGGCTGCTCTCATATGGAGGCGAGCATAGGGAACCACATGCACGGTAGATGCCATGTGGCCTAGCAATTGTAAGACTTCCCGAGCAGTGAGATGAGTCTAACACTACTTGGGAAGCTAACTGCATGATGCGAAGGCAGCGGGGCTGTGGAAGATAGGCCCTTGCTTTCCTGGTATCCAGCATAGCTTCTATAAACTCTAGAGATTGAGTGGGAGTTAGGTTGGATTTTGGGATGTTTATGACTAGGCCCAAATACTGAAGTGTATGCATTGTGCAAGATAGGGAAATTCTGGCCTCTGACTCTGAGCCAGTCGTCTAAGTAGGGGAAGACGAATATTCCTAGAGTGCGAAGAAATGCTGCCACTACAGCCATGCATTTCTTAAACAACCTTGGTGCTGAGGCCAGACCAAAAGGAAGAACCCTGTACTGGTAGTGCTTCCCCTGAAATAGAAACCGAAGGAATCTTCAGTGAGTTGGATGCATGAGAACATGGGTGTACGCATCCTTGAGATCTAGAACAAAGCCAATCCTGACTCTGAAGGTATGGCAGAAGAGTTCCTAGAGAAATCATCTTGAACTGCTCCTCGTTGGGAAATGGGTACGTCTTCTATTGCCCCATGGGCAAGAAGTAAATTGACCTCTTGACTCAACTGATTCTCGAGTGAAGTCTAAGAATTGAACTGCCTTACAACTGTAGGAGGGGGCATGTTGAGAAAATGAAGCTTGTACCCCTCTTTTACAATGCAGAGAGTCCATTCTTCTGCTGTTATCTGCTCCCATCTGGGGGCAAAATGACACAACCTTCCTGAAATGGTGGAGGGCTCTGGCCCGTTGAGGGCCAGGAAGGCCAAGTTCTCTAGATGGGAGTCAAAGCCCCTGTGGAGGCTGAGTCTGCTGGGCCGGTTGAGGCTTAGCAGACTTTGTTTTTCTTGGTTTTGATGGCTGCTGTCCCTTTCGGGCAGACGGACCTGTAGAATGCCCCTGCTGGGTATAGGAGGGGTAAAACCTCTTCTTTTTAGAGAAGAATGGTTTCTTGTAGGATTTTCTCCTTGCAGAATCAGCTGTAGCCTTGGATAGTCTATCAAAAGTGGTATTATCAGCATCCAGCTTATTAGCTTTCTCTTGTCAATTTTTGCCTTAGATTTTCACCTGTGCAAGGGATATTCCCCAGTTTGTCCTGTACCCAGAGTTCTAAGTCAGATGCCTGGAGCCAGGTAATCCTACGAGCACCTATGGCAATGGCAGAGGTTCTGCTTATGCACTCAAAGCTGTCAAAAGCTGCACGATTAACAAACTTGGCAACATCTTGGGCATTTTTGACAAGTGAAAGATAATCTTGCCTCTTATCATCAGGAAGGAGAGGGCTCATAAGCGCTAGATCTCCTGTAACCTCCTTAAGGAACATTCCCATATATAAAATGTAGGAACTAATCCTGGCAGAAAGCATAGAGGCCTGGAAGATTCAACGCCCAAAGGCATCAAGAGTCCTACATTCACGTCCTGGCGGATTAGATGCATGTCTTTTTGCACTCTTGATCCTTCTCATAGCTGATTCCACTACCATGGAGTGGTGTGGTAACTGGGTTTTTTGAAATCCAGGATGAGGTACTCGATACATGGTATCGAGCCTACAAGAATGAGGAGAGGTGGTAAGAGGTGTTTCTCACATTCTTAGCATGAGATCATGCAAGATCTCATGAATAGGCAAAGTAGCTACCTCTTTGGGAGCTTTAGGATATTGTAAAATCTCCAATTCCTTTGCTCTGGGCTCTGCTTCAGGAGCCACTGTGATGGAAAGACCTCTAGCCACCTCCCGAATGAAATCCTGAAAGGATATATCCTCTGGAGGAGACATCCTACGTTTAGGAGAGGAAGGCTCTTCAGAGAGAAGTATTCTGGTACGGACAGAGCTGTCAGAATCCTCAGTCATCGGAGGATTCAAAATATCTCCTGTCCGGGTGCTCTTGCAAAGCACAATACCGGTACCGATCGAAGTTGGTACCGGAAGGGTCCGGTACTGGACCGTCAATACCGGAGGAAACAGCATAACTCGGTGTGGGCAACAGTCGCCGATGCCGATGCTGGTGGTACCGGAACCGATGTCGATACCAGTTGAACCGTCTCAAGCGGTCCCGAAGGCACCGAAGCCGCAAGGAGAGCCGCCAGACTGCGTTCAATAGCCAAGAACCTCTGGTCTATTGATGCTGCCAATGCCTGGGTGCCGATACCGGACGAAGCGGCCGGTAACACAGAGCATGGCACCAGTAGTTTTGCCGAGGTTGAGGCCTCGAGAACATCCTGGAGCCCCAATAGTGCTTTGGAAGCCGAAGCCTCCCGCTGGGGCAATTTTGCCGGTACAAGTCCCTCAAGGGCAATGCCAGAGGCATCTCGATGCTAGGAAGGAGATCTACCCTTTGAGGACCAGCCAGATTTATGTTTGGTTACCTGAGATCCCTAGGAGGAAGACGAAGCCCTGGAAGACGTCGATGCCACAGATACTACATCGGAGGGAAAAAGGGTGCTAAGCTTAGCACCTCAGTTTTGCCGACCCCTCTTCGACATCATCCCACAGGCAACACACTCTGAGATGGAGTGGTCAGGACCTAAACATTTAAGGCACCACTTGTGGGTGTTGGTGACGGAGATGGTACTGCCACACTTGGAACACTTTTTAAAACCCGAGGCGGATTTTTCCATTCTGAAGGAAAAGTTGGTCCTAGTGCCCAAAATGGCGCCTGATGGAAAAAAGACTGGAAAATTCCAGAAAAAAAAGATTATAATTTTTTTTTTTGAAGAAAGAAAACTGCTGGTAGCGGTATAGCGTCGAGGAAGGCAGACGCTACCACAAAAAAGAATGAAAAAGATGGGATAATTTCTGCGGTGACAGGAAGAGCGACCTACTGGCTCCGCGGAAAATTAATTACTGGAGAGAGGCAGTTGGGAAAGGCGGGAAGGCAGCACGCAGGCGCTGTGGGATGCTCCCAAAAGCTTTCTAATTGGATGCTGAGGAGCGTTCCCGCACAGGCTCCGTCGGTACCGACGATACCCATATGTGAAGACTACATTCCTGCTTGTTCCTGGAGATACAATATTAGAACCCAAGTAAAGGAAATATTGGGGAAGTACTAGGAAACAAAAAATGGAAATTACACTAACCTGGTAATTGTAGTTCCTGTAGGATCCAGTTTAGTCCTCCACAATCGGGTAATGCCCCTCCTACTGCAGCCTGGAGACTGGACCAATCAAATCTTCTGTAGTACATATCCAGCAGGAGCTCCAAGAAGCCCCCCAGTGTACTAGTAACAAAGCAAACTTAACGAAGCAACACAACAGATTTTTATTAGGCTATCAATAAACTATGTACTTCCCCCCCTGGAATAACCAACTCCCTCCCCAAACGAGGAAGTCAGGACACTGCATGGCGCCGGTATCGACGCCTTTAAATTTACACCGAGCTTCCCCCAGAAACTAAGGAGCTGACTGAACTCCAAAAGAAAGGGAAGAGCCATAGCGATAAGCACGACTGCCGACAGAGTCCGAACGGGACGAAAACCATCCTACAGGCACCCGCTCGGGACAGCGCGCCGCAAAATCATACAGATAGTCGGGAGGGAAGGAGGACTAAACTGGATCCTACAGGAACTACAATTACCAGGTTAGTGTAATTTCCATTTCCTGTGCGGATATCCAGTTTAGTCCTCCACAATCGGGATGTAACAGAGCAGTTAAGACCGGGCGGGACCTTGCAGGCCGGCGCGCAAAACCGCCGAACCAAAACAAGAATCCCGAGCCGCTGACACATCCAAGCGATAGTGCCTGCTGAAAGCATGCAGAGACGACCAGGTGGCCGCCCTACAAATCTCTGCTGGTGGAACCAGGCTATGCTCTGCCCAAGAGGCCGCCTGAGCCCGAGTAGAATGAGCCCGGAGCCCCTCCGGGACCGGCCGCCGCTGCAACAGATACGCGGACGCGATCGCTTCCTTGAGCCATCGAGCAATGGAGGCCTTAGCTGCCGCCTCCCCTTTTTTTGTACCCCCAAAGAGCACAAAAAGCCGATCAGTCTTTCGAAAGGACTCGGTAGACTGCAAATACCGCCGCAGCGCGCGGCCCACATCAAGCCGGAGAAGACTCTTGTCCACCGACTCGACCGAGCATGCCGAAAGCACTGGCAGAAATACCGCCTGATTTAAGTGAAAGGGAGACACCACCTTTGGTAGAAAGGAAGGAACCGGACGGAGCACAATCCGCTCCGAAGAGAAAGACAAGAAAGGCTCTCGGCAGGACAGGGCCTGCAGATCCGAAATACGCCGTGCCGAGCAGATGGCAACCAGGAACACCGTCTTCAATGTGAGATCCTTCAAGGACGCCCTCCGCAAGGGCTCAAATGGTTCCCGAACCATAGCCCGCAGAACTAAATTCAAGTCCCACGAAGGAATCACCGCTCTGCGGGAAGGCCGTAAATGAAAAACGGCGGTCAAGAAACGCCGCACATCTGCATGAGCACCAAGAAGGCGGCCCAAGACCTTGCCTCTATAACACGAAATCGCCGCCAGCTGGACCTTCAGGGAACTGGCCGCGAGACCTTTCTCGAACCCATCCTGAAGGAAGCTTAACACGACGGGCACAGAGACCGTCGCCGCCCGGACTCCCCGCCGGGAGCACCAGTCCTCAAAAATCCTCCAAATCCGAACATAAGTGAGAGAAGTGGAGGACTTTCTCGCCCGCAGTAAGGTGGAGATCACCGCGGGCGAATAACCCTTCTTTTTCAGCCGAGCCCTCTCAATGGCCAAACCGTAAGCGAGAATCGAGCCACCTGGGGCATCCGCAAGGGGCCCTGAAGGAGAAGGTCCGGCAACGCCGGGAGGCGCCACGGCACGCCGTCTTGAAGCCGGACGAGGTCGGCATACCAGGGCCTCCGGGGCCAATCCGGAGCCACCAGCAGCACTCGGCCCCGATGGCACTCGATGCGCTGTACGACCCGGCCGATCAGCGCCCAAGGAGGGAAGACATACAGTAGCCCGGACGTCGGCCATGGCTGAATGAGAGCGTCGAGTCCTTCGGACATTCGCTCCCGTCGTCTGCTGAAGAAGCGACTCGTCTTGGCCGATTGGTAGGTCGCCATGAGATCCATGATGGGCGGACCCCACCGCCGAACTATTTGCGCATACACCTGTGGATTTAACTCCCACTCTCCGGGGTCCACCCGCACTCTGCTGAGGAAGTCGGCCTGGACATTTTCTGCGCCCGCTATGTGCGCCGCCGAGATCGCCGGCAGGCGAGTCTGCACCCAACTGAATAAGGCCGTCGCCTCCGTCTCCAGGGCCACACTCCCTGTGCCCCCTTGGCGATTGATGTACGCCACCGTGGTCGCATTGTCCGACCAGACGCGGACCGCCCGACCCCGGACCAGAGGCTCCAGGGCCAACAGGGCTAGCCTGACCGCCCGAAGCTCGAGACGGTTGATCGACCACGCAGCTTCCCGAGAGGACCACACCCCCTGCGTGAAGCGGGCCTCGCAGTGAGCTCCCCAGCCGGCTAGGCTCGCATCCGTAGTGAGGGGAACCCACAGGGGAGGCTCCAAGGGATTCCCCCGCGTCAGGTTCTCGGAGGAAAGCCACCATCGAAGCGACCGCCGCACTGCCTTCGGACAGGGCAGCCTCTTGTGCAAGGAATCGCACTGGTTGGACCAGCGGCGAAGGAGCGCCCTCTGGAGCGGGCGCATGTGGAACCGTGCCCATGGCACCACCTCCAAGGTCGCCGCCATCGTTCCGAGAAGCCGTAGGTACCACCACGCCGACGGAGCGGGCATCCCCCGAAAGAGTCGGACAAGAGCCCGCAACGCCAGGACGCGGCGCTCGGGGAGACACACCAGTCCCCGAGCGGTGTCGAAGCGCACTCCCAGATACTCCAGGTCCTGCGAGGGACGCAGACAACTCTTTCTTTCGTTCACCACCCAGCCGAGAGATCGCAGCAGAGCCACCACCCTGCTCGTGACTCGCAGGCACTCCCGACTGGATTTTGCCCGTATCAACCAGTCGTCGAGATATGGATGGACCAAAATGCCCTCCTTGCGCAAGGCCGCCGCAACGACCACAATCACCTTTGTGAACGTGCGCGGAGCCGTAGCCAAGCCGAACGGCATGGCCCTGAACTGGAAGTGGCCCCACGGAAACGCAAAGCGGAGAAACCGCTGATGAGATGGATGTATCGGGATGTGCAAATAGGCCTCGGTGAGATCGAGGGACGTCAAAAACTCCCCCTGTCGCACCGCTACAATGACTGACCGCAAGGTTTCCATACGGAAATGCGGCACCCGGAGCGCGCGATTCACGCCTTTGAGGTCTAAAATCGGACGCAGGGAATCGCCCTTTTTGGGAACCACAAAATAGATGGAGTATCGCCCGGCGCCTCTTTCCAAAGGAGGAACCGGGATCACCGCTCCCAGCGCTAACAACCGATCCAGGGTCACGCGGATGTCCCGCGTTTTTTGCTCTCCCCTGCTGGGAGACAGAACAAATGAATCTGGAAGTGGGAACGCAAACTCCAGAGCGTAACCCTCTCCTATAATTTGTAGCACCCAGCGATCCGACGTGATTTGGGCCCAAGAGGAAAGAAAGTCGCGCAAGCGACCCCCGATAATCGGGCCTCCCTCCAGAGCCTGCCTCGCGTCATTGTGGCTTGCGCCCAAAAGAAGAGCCGAGGAAGAGGCGGCTCCGGAGAAGCCTCTGCCGGCTCCCCTGAAGGTACGAAACCCTTGATTACGGGCTCCAAACCTGCCCCGCTGCGAAGCCCACAGGCGGGAGGAACGAAACCTGCGCTGATCCCGAAAGGACCCCCTCGCCGAGGGGGAGGACCTGTTGGACCTTGGCCTATCCTCCGGGAGCCGGCCCCCCTTGGACTCACCGAGATCCTTTACCAACTTCTCGAGAGCCTCCCCAAATAACAATCTGCCCTTGAAGGGCAGCTTACTGAGGTGGGACTTGGAAGAACCGTCCGCCGCCCAGTTGCGCAACCAGAGGGACCGGCGCGCCGCAACCGCGGATGCCATACTGTTAGCCAACACGCGGATTAAATCATAAAACAGATCCGCCAGATAGGCCGAGCCGGACTCCAGCCGGGTAACCTCCAACAGGCCCTGCTGGTCTAGCCCGGGGCTCGAGCGCAAATGCTGCGACCATCGCAGACACGACCGAGCCACCCAAGCCCCACAGATAGAGGCCTGCAATGACACGGCATCAGTATCGAAGGTTTGCTTGAGCAAATTATCAATCTTCTTGTCCTGACCGTCCTTGAGGGCAGCCGCCCCCTCAACCGGGATGGTGGTTTTCTTGGTCACTGCGGAACCCGCAGCGTCCACCCGGGGGGACCTGAACAAGTCCCTGTCCTTGTCGGCAAGGGGATAAAGCCGATTCATGGTCCGAATCCCCTTCAAGCCGGATTCCGGGTGCTCCCACTCCGCCTGGATCATATGATCCACCACGCGGTGAACGGGAAAAACCACCTGGGAATCCCTGACTGCCTGAATTAGAGGATCCTCAAGACCCTCCTCCTCCAGGGGCCGCACCGCCGAAAGGTTAAGCGCCTGCAGGGACTCCGTGACCAGAGGAACCAGCTCGTCCCTACGGAACACGCGAATGATCCGAGCCTGGCCCTCCGGCTCAAGGATCTCCCCATCCTCCAACTCCTCCGCTTCAGTCTCAGGATCGCCCTCTGCCTCGGAGTCCAGGAGACCTAGGGCGTCCTGCTCCTGTTCCCCCAACCGAAGACGCTTGCCCCCGGGTTGCGAGGTGCGTTGAGCCGCCCCAGAGGACCCCGGGGGGAGAGAGGGGGGCCAAACTGCCGGCAACTGACCGGACCTGCTCAAGCGAAACGCCTGATGCATCAGGAGCACAAAATCCGGGGAGAGAAATCCATAGGCGGTGCAGCTATAGCCGCCTGCTGGAGCGCAGCCACCGACCCGCTGGCCGGTGGAACCGACCCAGACTGAGGGAGGCTCGGGGAAAGAACACTAACCCCTGAATTAGAAGCATCCCCAGGGGTAGGCTGATCCGGGAGACTCACAGATTGCTCTAACTCTGCAGGCACTGCAGCACAGCTCCTGCAGATGCCAGAGTCAGTCCCTACTGCTCTGCGGGACCCACAAATCACGCACTGGGGCTGGGAAGCCATCCCAAGGCCACCTCTGCCCAGCGGGATAGAATACAACAGTCACAGGGAAGCCCACACCACAGGGGCAATCCTATGCAAATCAGCCCCGATTTGAAATTAAAACGTTTTTTTTTTTTTTTTTTTTTTTACAAGAAACAAAATATGCCCCAGACTCCCTGGGGTGCCCTGAGCAAAATCGCCAGCAAGAGGAACCCCAAAAACGCCAGGGGAACCTGTGCACAAGTGCTCAAAAGTGCCTCTAAAGCACACTTTTAAAATTCAAAATGGCCGCCGGACTTTTTCACCCGCGGTAAAAAACGGCGCGAAAATACAAAAGCCCCCAAATAATATGGAAAAGAACTAAAACGACCCTCTAAGACAGGGCAAACGACCAAATTTAAGAAAAATTGCCAAATGGGCTCAGGAGAGCCTACAGAAATGCTGGCAGCTCTAACAGAGCACTGCACACAAGAAGAAATGAAATGAAAATCTCCTACCAGCTCAGGAACCACCAGGATTCAGCCAACATCTCCCAGTGCCAGCCACTACTGTATCAGGTATGGCTTTACCCCGTACTGTCCAGGGGGAGCTCACCCAGGGCTGTGAAAATTTGCTAGGCAGGAACACAGGAGCCAACAGGTCTGACTTCCCCCTAGTCCCCTGTGGCAGTGCTCCAGAGAGACAGACTTCTTCTTTTGTCTTCCTTTTAAAGATACAGCTAGCTATCAAAGAAATAGCAAGGAAATGCCCCAAAACAAACCCTAAAACAACTAACTAACAAGTGTTGCTCCTGCAATAGTCACTCAGTGTGCCCAGGAGGACACACTTTTACGTCTTCAAGCTGCTAGAGACTGGACACACTGGGGGGCTTCTGGGAGCTCCTGCTGGATATGTACTACAGAAGATTTGATTGGTCCAGTCTCCAGGCTGCAGTAGGAGGGGCATTACCCGATTGTGGAGGACTAAACTGGATATCCGCACAGGAACTTCAGACAGCAAGGAACCCAAAAAAGGGCCTACACTACCTAATCTCTATAAAATAAGGCAGGTGGAGACTCATGCATCAGCCGAATGAGAAGGCACAGAAACTTCAACCAATACATCCTCCCTAGCCTCCAGAAACTCCTGAAGTTGCCTAGGTTCAAACAAATATATTTTCTGCTTGAATGAAACATAACACAACTGGAAATTTTAGCTGAAAAAGTCGCCCCAGGGTTTTGGCCGTAGGGGCTAAGGGCCAAAAAGTCCGTCCTTCTCAGCTGTGTAACACATCAGGAAATATTATGATATTAGAGCTGAGAAAAACTTCATTAATGTTTCTGAAATATAATCTAAGAACATAAAATTTATCCGACTCCATTGCCATGGTTACAAGGATAGGTTTATCTGTTATAACCTCCAGGGAATTTTAAAAAAACCCCGTGAGGTCTCCCACCCCAGGAGTAGGGGGTGGGGGGGGGGGGTACTGGATACCTGATCCCTTAAACCCAGAGACAGATACTGGGCCCTAGTCATAGGTGGGAATTGTTCCGGAGGAATCTTCAAGATTTCCCCAAAATACTTCCTCACCATCTCCATAGGTGATAATAAAGGAGACCTAGGGAAATTCAGAAACCGTAGATTACATCAACGGGCCTGATTTTCCAGATATTCCATTTTCCTAATGGATACAGTTCTGTCCTTAAGCTGAGCAGCAACCAGGTCCCGAAGCTGCCCCACATCCTTCTCCAACCTGGCGATTCTCCCAGCTTGCTCCTCATGTATACTGGTGAAGGTGGCACAAGTAGATTTAACCCCCAAAAGCTCAGTATTCACAGACCAACACTTTGGTCAAAGAGGTGTTTAAAGCTGCCAGTCCTTCCCACAGCGTTTCCGTTGTGAACACCGCCGGTCTCACCAACATGGCAATCCCCGGAGATACCTCCTCCTGAACAGGCACAACCACAGACTTCACCTCTGATGACACTTCTACAGTTGCCTCATGCTGCACCTCCACGTCAGGAGTAAGATCAAACTCCACAGGAGCACCTCCTGCGTTCTCCCTCAATGGTGTGCTCACTGTCATCCCCTCAGGTAGTGAAGCTCCAGCCGAGGACAAACTTCCGGGTCACGGTGGGCGGGGGAGGGGGGGGGAGGTGCTCCGGAGAGAGCCAAACATCCGACATGCTCAGAGGCGACAATCCTCCTGCCGCCCCCGTCGAGGACACAGCTCCCATGGCCAGCCGCAAAGCCACAATCTCTTAGCGTTCACTGTCCCGAGGAACTCAGCAGGTCCGTCCCAGGAGGTAAGGCAGCCTGCTTCTGCTTTCTCTGCCCCATACTACAACCGCTAGGAGCACGCCTCAAGCACACGCGAAACTACGACACGGCTCACAACTCAGCACTTCCTGCGCCATCTTGTTACTTCCCGGAAAGCTAGATCTTGAGGACTTTGACCTGGAAGACTGGGGGGGGGGGAGGGGGTAACTGTTGTATGGGTTGCAGGGGCTGAGAAGTTCTGAATACATATATCTGTTTGTGTTGTATGCTCAGTTAAGAACTTTCCTAATTTAAAAAAAAGGAAAATAATTCTGTGGAGGACAATCTGGAGTCTGGAAGCTCACCTCTCAGAAAAGACTCCACCAGGGAATCCTTTAGAGGATAAGTGGCAGCTCATGGCCTGGACAGTGGAGCCTCCTGTTGACTGGATATCTTTACCCACAACATCATCTGTCACCTTCTGTCCTGAGGCAGGCAAAGCCGGACTAACTGCATTCCCCAGCTGAAAGAGGGAGAGCAGGCCCTCCAGGGACAACTGAGATGCTGCCATACAGGAAGAGCAGAATCTGGAGAGGAGGCCTCTCACTTGCCACAGGTCGAACAAACAATGTTTCCTGGAAGACGAAGGAGTTAAGGCAAGTATCAAATCAGCACACACTAAGGCCGTGGCAGCTCAAAGGCATGCGATAACTGTGCATTTACTGCAGCATGTGTTAACTGCACTTTTTTGAGCAAATAGAAATTACACTAACCTGGTAATTGTAGTTCCTGGAGGGTCCAGTTTAGTCCTCCACAATCGGGTAGTGCACCTCCTCCTGCAGCCTGGAGATTGGACCAATCAAATCTTCCGTAGTACATATGCAGCCGGAGCTCCCAGAAGCCCCCAGTGTACTAGTAACAAAGCAAACTTAACGAAGCAACACATTAGAGTCATAGAAAAAAATGCATACTAAAGAATAAACCCATTCTCCCCAATAAACTATTAGCCCCCTCCCAAAACGAGGAAGCCAGAACACTGCACCGCGCCTCCAACGACGCTCCGGTAGCAACAAGACAGCCCACAGGCAAAAGTTCAAGAGAGCTGACTGAAAATCCAATAGAAGGAATAGCACTGACAAAGAGCGCGGCCGCAAAAAAGGGCCGAACGAAAAAGAGGAAACAGTCTTAGGCCCACCCGTTCGGAAAAGCGCGCCGCACTAAACAAGCTGAGACTCGGGAGGGAAGGAGGACTAAACTGGACCCTCCAGGAACTACAATTACCAGGTTAGTGTAATTTCTATTTCCTGATCGGTCTTCCAGTTTAGTCCTCCACAATCGGGATGTAACAGAGCAGTCAACACCGGGCGGGACCTTGCCATCCGGCGCGCAGAACCGCCAAACCAAAACAGGAATCCCGAGCGGCTGAAACATCCAGACGATAGTGTTTACTGAAAGCATGTAATGACGACCAAGTGGCCGCCTTACAGATGTCCGCTGGCGGAACTAGGCTATACTCCGCCCAAGAGGTCGCTTGAGCCCTTGTGGAATGGGCTCGGATCCCCTCCGGAACTTGTCGCCGCTGCAACAGATACGTGGACGCGATGGCTTCTTTGAGCCATCTTGCAATGGAGGCTTTAGCCGCCGCTTCCCCCTTTCGTGCACCCCCGAAGAGCACGAACAATTGGTCGGTCTTTTGAAAAGATGCGGTAGTCTTCAAATAACGACGAAGCACAAGACCCACATCGAGACGGTGAAGACCCTTGTCCGCAGTCCCAACGGAGTCCGAAGGCAGCACCGGAAGGAACACTGCCTGATTCACGTGAAAAGGAGAAACCACCTTTGGCAAAAAGGAAGGGACCGGACGGAGAACCACCCGATCCTGTGAAAAAGACAAAAAAGGTTCCCGGCAGGATAGTGCTTGTAGATCAGAAATACGCCGTGCCGAGCAGATGGCCACGAGAAAGACAGTCTTCAGCGTGAGATCTTTGAGAGATGCCCTACTCAGGGGCTCAAAAGGTTCGCGAACCAGGGCCTGCAGCACAAGATTCAAGTCCCACGGAGGAACGAAGATCCTGCGGGAAGGCCGCAAATGAAAAAACCGCTGTAAGAAAACGCCGTACGTCCGGATGAGACCCGAGGGGACGACCCAAAACTTTGCCGCGATAACAGGAGATAGCCGCCAGCTGGACTTTCAGGGAGCTAGCAGCAAGGCCCTTATCAAAACCATCCTGAAGAAAACTTAAAACGACGGGCACGGAAACCGTCGCTGCACGAACTCCACGCCGAGAGCACCAGTCTTCAAAGATTCTCCATATCCGAACGTAGGTAAGAGAGGTGGACGTTTTCCTCGCCCGCAGGAGGGTGGCAATCACTGCGGGGGAGTAACCCTTCTTTTTTAGCCAAGCCCTCTCAATGGCCAAACCGTAAGCGAGAATCGACCCACTTGGGGCATTCGCAAGGGTCCCTGAAGAAGAAGATCCGGCAACGCGGGCAAGAGCCACGGAACACCGTCGCGCAGCCTGACCAGGTCGGCATACCAGGGCCTCCTGGGCCAATCGGGAGCTATCAGCAACACTCGACCCCGGTGACTTCCGATGCGTTGAACGACCCGTCCGATTAGAGCCCACAGAGGAAATACATAAAGAAGACCGGACGTGGGCCACGGTTGAATGAGAGCGTCGAGACCCTCGGACATGCGTTCTCTTCGCCTGAAGAAGCGCCCCGTCTTGGCCGACTGAAACGTCGCCATGAGGTCCATGATAGGCGGCCCCCACCGATGAACTATTTGCGCGTAAACTTGCGGGTTGAGTTCCCACTCTCCGGGGTCTACCCGCACTCTGCTGAGAAAATCGGCCTGAACATTTTCTGCGCCCGCAATATGCGCTGCCGAGATCGCCGGAAGACGAGTCTGCACCCAATTGAATAAAGCCGTCACCTCCGACTCCAGGGCTATGCTGCCGGTGCCCCCTTGGCGATTGATGTAAGCTACTGTGGTCGCATTGTCGGATAGGACTTGTACTGGACGACCGAGGACTAGGGCTTCAAGGGCTAGAAGGGCTAGTCGCACCGCCCTCAATTCGAGCCGGTTGATCGACCAAGAAGCCTCCAGGGGAGACCATTCCCCCTGAGCGAAACGGGTCTCACAGTGAGCACCCCAGCCGGATAAGCTGGCATCCGTTGTGAACGGAACCCAAAGCGGAGGCTCCAAGGGAATCCCCCGCGTCAGGTTCTCGGAGGAGAGCCACCACCGGAGCGATCGGCGAACCGGCTTCGGGCAAGCCAATCTCCTGCTCAGCGAGTCGAACTGGTTGGACCAACGACGCAGTAGAGCACTCTGTAGCGGACGCATATGGAAGCGCGCCCAAGGCACCACCTCCAAGGTCGCCGCCATCTTACCGAGGAGCCGCAGGTACCACCACGCGGACAGAGCGGGCATCCCCCTGAAGAGGCGGACCAGAGTCCGCAAAGCCAGAACACGGCACTCCGGCAAGCACACCAAACCCCGCGCCGTGTCGAAGCGCATTCCCAGGTACTCGAGTTCCTGAGTCGGGCACAGACAACTCTTGTCTTCGTTCACCACCCAGCCGAGGGATTGCAACAGAGCCACCACCCTGTTCGTGACCTGCCCACACTCTCGACTGGACTTTGCCCGAATCAACCAGTCGTCGAGATACGGGTGGACTAGGATGCCCTCTTTGCGCAAGGCCGCCGCAACCACTACCATCACCTTTGTGAAGGTGCGGGGGGCCGTGGCGAGACCAAACGGCATGGCTTGAAACTAGAAGTGGCCCCATGGAAAAGCGAAGCGGAGAAACCGTTGATGAGACGGCCGGATGGGAATGTGTAGATAGGCCTCGGAGAGATCGAGGGACGTTAGGAACTCTCCTTGACGTACCGCGACAATGACTGACCGCAGGGTCTCCATACGGAAGTGCGGCACCTTGAGAGCGCGGATTCACGCCTTTGAGATCTAAAATTGGACGAAGGGAGCCGCCCTTCTTGGGAACCACAAAATAGATGGAGTAGCGACCGGCGCCTCTTTCCAAAGGAGGGACGGGAACTACTGCCCCCAGGGAGAGTAGCCGATCCAGAGTCACGCGGATGTCCCGCGACTTTTGCTCTCCCTTGCTGGGTGACATAACAAAGGCATCTTGAAGCGGGCAGGCAAACTCCAGCGCATACCCCTCTTTGATAATCTGCAAAACCCACTGATCTGACGTAATCTGGGCACAAGAAGGAAGAAAATCGCGCAAACGACCCCCGATAACCGGGCTCCCCTCTAGAGCCCGCCTCGCTTCATTGTGGCTTGCGATTAAAGGAAGAGGACGAGGAAGAGGCGGCTCCGGAGAAGCCTCGTCCTGCTCCTCTGAAACCACGAAACCCTTGATAACGGGCTCCAAAGTGACCGCGCTGCGATGCCCACAGTCGGGAAGAACGAAACCTGCGAAAATCTCGAAATTGACCGCGCGCTGAGGGCGACGATCTATTGAGCTTAGGCTTATCTTCGGGCAGCCTACCACCCTTAGACTCACCTAGATCCTTCACCAACTTGTCTAGAGCCTCACCAAACAACAATCTGCCCTTAAAGGGCAGCTTACTGAGGCGAGACTTGGAAGAACCGTCGGCCGCCCAGTTGCGTAACCAGATGGAGCGACGCGCCGCCACCAATGAGGCCATACTATTAGCTAAGGATCGGATTAAATCATAAAGCAGATCCGCCAGGTAAGCCGATCCGGACTCCATGCAGGTAACTTCCAGCAACCCCTCTTGGTCCAGTCCGGAACCCGAGCGCAGATGCTGTGACCAACGTAAACAAGCCCGAGCAACCCACGCCCCACAAATGGAGGCCTGCAGGGACAAGGCGTTTGTATCGAAGGCTTGCTTCAACAAATTATCCACTTTCTTATCCTGGGCATCCTTTAAGGCCGCAGTGCCCTCAACCGGGATGGTGGTTTTCTTAGTCACCGCCGATACCGCAGCGTCCACCCGCGGTGACTTAAACAAGTCCTTATCCTTGTCGGCCAAGGGGTAAAGACGATTCATGGTCCGAACACCCTTCAAACCGGATTTGGGTTGATCCCACTCAGAGTGGATCATTTGCTCAACAACCCAGTGTACAGGGAACACCACTTGTGCGTCCCTGACCGCCTGAATGAGAGGGTCTTCAAGACCCTCCTCCTCCAGAGGCCGAACCACAGCCAGGTTAAGGGTTTGAAGGGACTCCGTGATCAAAGGGACCAGCTCGTCCCTACGAAACACGCGAATAATCCGAGCCTGATCTTCCGGCTCCGGGATCTCCCCGTCTTCCAGCTCATCAGCCTCCGTCTCAGGATCACCCTCCACCTCAACATCAGGAAAACAAAGGGTGTCCTGATCCTGGTCCACAAACCTGAGCCTTTTGGCGGCCGGCTGAGAAGCGCGCTGAACCTCCCCCGAGGAGCCAGGGGAAAGGGACGCGGGCCAAGCCTCCGACAGCTGACCGAAGCGACTCAATCAAAAGGCCTGATGCATGAGGAGAACGAAATCTGGGGAAAAATCTACAGGTGGCGCAGCGACAGCCGCATGTTGCAACTCAGGGAGAGCCCCACTGGACGGCGGTACCGAACCAGACGGGTGAACGCCCGACAAAGGTACACTCTCCCCCGCTATAGAAGCGTCAGCAGGAACAGGCAGCTCCTTCAGCTCAAGTGAATGTTCCAGGTCTGAAGAAGCTGAGGCACAGCCCCTGCAGATGCCAGAGTCAGAAATCGCACCTTTGCGGGACCCGCAAATTACGCACTGCAGTTTGGTAGCCATCTGTTGGCAACCTCCCGGCAAGCGGAAGAGCAGGGAGCCAAATCAGGTAAAGCCCACACCCAAGGGACTAAGCCAATAAAAATACATATCGGATTTAAACCTCTTTTTTTTTTTTTTTTTTTTTTAAGAAAATAAAACACTCCCTAGATTCCCAGGAGTGTCCTGAGCAAAATCGCCAGCATAAAAAACTCCAAAAATGCCAGGGGAACCCGTGCACAAGTGTTAAACATTGAGAAGTTCCCTTTTTAAAGTTTCAAAATGGCCGCCGTTTGAGCTCCCGCGGTAAAAAAAGGGCGCGAAAATACCAGTAAACCGGAGAAAAGGTGAAAATAAACAAAACGGACCCCAAAGAAGGGCAAATTAGAAAATAAAACGAAATTCCAGCAAAGCAGAAAATCGGGACACCGGGGAGCTGACAGAGCCACTGAAAATAGCACCGGGAGGGAACTGCAGCACCCGATTAAAACAAGTAACAGAAAAGTCCTACCAGCTCTGAAATCAGCACAGGATACAGCCAGCAGCTCAGATGGAAAGGCAATACTGGACCAGGTATGGCTTTTCCCCGTACAGTCCAGGGGAGAGCTCAACCGAGGCTGTCCAAATACACCGGGAGGAAGGCAGGAGCTCAATGCAGGACTGGCTTCTCACCCCGGGAGGTCCCCTGTGTCTAAACTTTTTTTTTTTTTTTTAAAGAGACAGCTACCTAGGAAAGAAAAGGTAAAGAAATAAGGAGAGAAAGCAAACCCCAAAAAAGAGCTAACTAGTGTTGCTCCCCCAAGTGTCACTAAGTGTGCCCAGGAAGGGCACACACGTCTTCAAGCTGCAAGGAGACTGGACACACTGGGGGCTTCTGGGAGCTCCGGCTGCATATGTACTACGGAAGATTTGATTGGTCCAGTCTCCAGGCTGCAGGAGGAGGTGCACTACCCGATTGTGGAGGACTAAACTGGAAGACCGATCAGGAACACGCATTACAGGTTCTAGGGAATGAATGGGTGCTGGAGCCACTTGGGCAGAACACGCATTAAGACCATGCAATTGCCAGGTGCACGATAGGTAAAAATGCTAGTAACGCGTGCAGAAAACAGCAGAAAACCCTCACACTGCACCAGTGGCTGCCAGTGGTATATCCTGAATTGCATCCCAGAAGACCAAATCGGGAGCCCACAACAAGGGCAGTGATGAGGCCAAGCCTTGGTGCTCACCCTCCTCTCCCCCAAGAGCCTCAGGTCGAAAACTAGTGCCGGGCTTAACTATACTCCCCAGGAATTGTTTCTCTGGCTTTGCATCACTGCATTTAAGATGGATAGCAGGCAGATCCCTTAAAGCCTTTATATGTAGTTAAAAGAGTTTTATAGTGAATCCCTGGATTCACTATAAAACTCTTTTAACTACATATAAAGTCCTAAACACAGCTCCCCTTACCCTAAACAAACTGATCAACAAAGAACCCAATAATATTCCTCAAAGGCGAGACCAACTAAATAAACTAGTAACACCAAAGGAATTTATAAAGGCCAAAAAATCAACAAATAATAAAGCATTCTCCCATGCTGCCCCTATAATTTGGAACATTCCTCCAGAAATAAGATTATTATCACAAATCATAGAGTTCAGGAAAAAACTTAACACATTTATTCTCAACACACTACGGATCCTTAATGAATTCACCCCTTCAACAAGAAAAAGGATAGTCCCAACAACCGACTTAACCCATCTCTGAAATGTTATAGATACTAAAAAACCCAAACCGATGTTATTGAAAATGTATATACCTTGTACATAGTTTATAATATAATCTGGTTCCTTGCACATAGTTCACAAATGTTAATTATTGTAAATTCATATTGTTATTTGTAAAAACAGCATTGTCCTGTTTACTGTTGTTCCATGTAAACCACAACTGATCAATGGAAGGTGCGGTATATAAAAACTTGCTAATTAAAATTAAATTAAATTAAATTAGAGCCTTCTGTAATCTTTGGGAGAGAGCGGGCGGTGGGGTGGCGGAATAGAGGAGGAGGAAGGGGGTGCTGAGGTTGTGCAAGGCAGTTGTACTCTTCCAGATCTTTCCAATTTCTGGCTGCTCAACTGCCTCTTATCCAGGGTAAGAGCACAGGGCTGAACCAATTTTCCCTCCTCCTATGGCTACTAAAAAGACGCTGTCTATTGAAGCCTCCCATGTCACGCTCTAGTGAGAGATCAACCAGCAGGCTGTTGTTCACGAGCATTTTAAATCAAATCTTTTCCTCTCAATCTTCAGAATTTTCTTCAGGAGAGAAGAAAAATCCATCATCATCTGCTAGAGACAAAGAAAACTGAAAGGACCTCTGGTGGCTAAAGTGAATAGAGGCATGGGAACTATGTCATTGAAACCTATGCTTTTCATTGGCTGTCTCCAACAGTCAGCTGGTAAGGGAACACAACCTAAGGGAACACAACCTACTTGTAAAGCAGGACAACATGGAATGCTAGGGATTATTTGAAAAGGAATGGAGAACAAAACAGAGATCATCATCATGCCTCTGTAAAGGTCCATGATGTGACTACACCTTTAATACTATGAATTGTTCTGTTCGCCGCAAGGCCAGCTCTTCTTCTAGATGAACTAGGCAGACACCTAGGGTGGCAGAATTTTAGGCCTATCTGGTGCAATGCAGCCACCCTCCTCCACCACAAATGCTGCAGGACAGAGTGTGTCCTTCCCTTCACTCAACCTTCTGGGCATGGCTCATTTCATTTGTGAGCATCCGCACTGAAGAAGTAAAGTGTCATGGAGCATTGCGCTCAAGCACGCTGGAAGCCTCCACCATCCTCACAGCAGTGGGAAGTACATGTCAGATGGGATGGGACTTGAGTATGAGGCTCCACAGCGAGTTCATTTTCTTTTCTAGCTCTAACACTCACAAACAAAAGAAAGGAAGGAGCTGCACCTTAGGTCTGAGGATGGGGTGGGGGAGCGAATATGCTGAACTACTCAGGAGAGGGGAGATATGCTGAACTATGGAGGCAGGGGTGGTGAAGCATTGAACTGCTTGAAAGGGGGTGGGGGGGGGGAATATGGCTGAAGTCTTCCTAGGGCAACAGAAACCCTTGGTCACCTTATCAGTTTAACTTTTCAAAACACTAAAACAAGGGGACACTACATGAAACTAACAGCTAACAGACTGCAAACAAACTATAGAAAATACTTTTTCATGCAGCAGACAATTAAGCTGTGGGATCTGTTTCTGAGGATATAGTCAAGATAGCTAATATAGCAGGGGCTCAAGAAAGATTAGGCCAAGTAATCAGAGGAATAGTTTATAAAGAATTATTAGTCAGAAAGACTTGGTATCTACTTTCCTGGATATGCTGGGTACTTATAGCCTGAAAAGGCCACCGAGGTAGAATGCTGAACTTGAAGGACCTTGATCTGACTCAGAATGGCTTATCTTATATTCTTTAAAACTGAGGCTTGACTTTTTGGTTCCTTACCATACGCTTCTTCAATGAGAGCACAGTAAGGGTTAATTCCACTGCCATTTCTCTTTGCTTCCTGTTCTCCAAGTCTTAGGATGTTTTCCAAACCATTTAGTGCCACTTGCACAATCTTTGAATCCATGACTGTCAGGAGATCACACAGGGGTTTAATACAGCCCAATTCTACCAGATACCTTAGAAAAACACAGAAACCGTTTGTTAACTGCTTATAGTACATACAGTTTTCAAGTTGGAATTCAGTCTAAACTTTATTGTTAATTATACATACTTGATCTGTTCTGCTGAGCCTCCAGATGTTGCATTTGTGATTGCCCATGCTGCTTCCTTCCTTGTCCTAAACTCTGCAGTTTGCAGGATATTTATAAGGGCTGGGAAGATGTTTGCATCTATCACTGTCTGTAAGAAAATAAGTCACACAAACAGATCAACTGAAAAAGAAAAAAAATGCACAACTCTAGTGGGGAAGGCTTAAGTAACTTGTTTTCCCATAACCTTAACATGTACCCCTTAAACTGACTTCCGCTGACACAGCTCACCATCATGGCTGCTTAATTTGATGTGTCTGCTGAGCCCGCAATAATCCCCCATTTGAAGTGGCATTTTGAGGCAGATGGTCTCCCCAAAATAGCAAGCACACTTGGGCAAGAGCATCAGCAGCCATGAATGGCAGCAAAATGAACTGGTATCGATCTAGCAGTATTTGCATTTAAAAACATGAGCAAAGCCTCCAGCAGTGGAACAAAGATGGTGGTCGGGTCAGAGCAAGGTGCATTGAAGGTGGAAAGGCAAGAGGAAAGTGCAGGGCAGAAAGCAGAGAGAAGCTGGCTAAACTTCAGACATGCATATTTGGTTCTCAATATTTAAAAAAAAAGTATATATTTTTTTATATTTATATCTTTTTCCTCCTTTAAAAGTGAAATGCGCTGAACAGAGGATCTACAGGCCTACAGGCACATATGACAGACTAAGGGTGGCAGGTGAAGGAAACAAAGAGCTCTGGAGTATCATGAAGAGATGCTGTGTCCTTGCAGTGTAAATGGGAAGAGCTGGAACCATCCCATACTGAGGTGTGAGAAAACTAAAATACAGAAAACAGAGCAAGGCAAAACAACTGGAGGATCAGGGGTATACTGAGGAGTGTGGAAGAACTGACTATGCCTCTGAAACTATTTTGACTGCAGCTGAGGTAAATGTGGCCGATTTTTGCTTGAAAGCAGAACTCCAATCGTGCCCTAGGGCCAAAAAGGAAGAGGCAGCCATGAGATTTTTTGGTTCTTGTACACTGGTACAGAGCCAAGGAAACTGTTTACAGGTGGCAAGAAAACTCTGCCAAGCTAAATGGGAAGATTGCGTCATTGACGTCTACTCTGATCTCTCTACACCAGGAGTTCTTAGCCCAGTCCTCAGAACACACCTAGCCAATAAGGTTTTCAGAATAAACACAATGAAAATGCATGAGAGAGATCTACATATAATGGAGGCAGTACATGCAAATCTCTCATGCATATTCATTGTAGCTATTCTGAAAATCTGACTGGTTAGGTATGTCCTGAGGACAGGGTTGAGAACTGCGTTACACTGATGCTTAAGAAATGCAGGGATTTGAAAAATCAGACTACAGGCAGAAGACAAATTACAGATGGCTGAATCCATTTGGGGTACAGTATATTATCCCTGGAAGCCTTTATGGACATGCAAATGGTAGGATGTAAGAACCTACCAATCAACAAAGGAAAGAATTTGAGAAAAATAAGCGAAGCAGTTGGGCCATCAAGAAAGCTATGATGGAAGACCAAGAGTGATTGTGGACTTTTGGGACTTGAATTTTGTCCTTGCAGTTAGGCTCTTATTAGGGAAACTCTGCATGCACCTATGTGTGTACATGGGATGGGTGAGGGATGAATGTACAGGGATATTGGGGGAGGGGAGGGAGAACCTACAAGATCAAGGAATGCTCGTGGGTGGATTATGTGGAATGAGAGAGTGTAGTGGGCCTAGCTAGTTGGGGATCATTTATCGGAGTCCAAGTCCAACAAAAATATTTAAATTTTTAGACTTTGATTAGCCTTAAGTAGGGATCCAATATGCACAGGATTATTTTTGTAACACGAGTGGATAGGTTTATCCTGTTTTGAGATTGGGATATACAGATATGATATATACCCCCATCAACATTGACAGCCCAGACTATTCCAACATAGCCAATTGTCTTCAATGACAAGCTGGCTTCTAGAAAACAACTTGTCCATAAAACTACAACAAAACAGAAGCGCTACTCATCACAGGAAACTCTGCCTTCACCCCCACACCCACCATCAAGATGAACGACATCACAATACCAATAAAGCCTGAAGTAAAATACCTCAGAGTGACTCTCGACAAAGACCTGAACCTACAGTCTCACACTGCCAGAACCACTAGGAATACATACCTCAAAATGAGAACCATAAGACGCCTCAAACCTATTTGATCACAGGATCACTTCCGCACTGTTTGTCAGGTGCTAATCACGCCCACATTGGACTACTGCAACCCCATTTACCTTTGGCTCTCAAAACAAACACTCCGACCATTACAGATGGCGCAGAACACTGCCGCCCGCATAACCGGTTCCTCAAGGCACCATCACATTACCCCCATTCTCAACCACCTCCACTGGCTCCAAATCAGCTCCTGCATCCGATATAAGGCTCTACTAAACATTCAAAATAAAACAGAACCTCTCAGCGAATAGTCTGCAACCCCTCAGAGCTGACCAAGGCACCAGACCAAGGAGAAGAGGAACCTCAGACACCATTCACCCCCCCAGAGCTTTCGCTAGAAACAAGACAAGATACCTCAAGAGCAGCACTATCCCTGGCGGCGCCCACTCTATGGAACTCACTCCCCAATGACTTGAGATCAACTGTAGACCTCAAGGACTTCAGGATGATGCTCAAAACAACGCTCTTCATAGAGCACTATAAGGACTTCATGTGACCCAGCTACTCGGTCTACTCCCTCCTCTGCATGACCCCACTGCCTTCCCCCCTGCAACTTGTATATAGTTCCTTGTACTTAGCTCACAATGTATATAGCTCACCATGTAATCATCCACACATTACACACTCACACCCTATGTCGATTGCATTTGCCCACACACACTGCCACATGATTTGTTTGACGTGTTAACTGCTTTGATTTTAAGATAAAGCAGTATATTAAATACTTTTAAATAAATAAAAATACATAAATAAAATGACAATAAATGTATGACAGGTACAAGTATTGAACAAACTTATATAAAGACAAGGTGATATTTTACATACCAAATGTCCTTTCCTTGCTAGACCAGTCCAGACAAGTGCATTGTGCACCCCTTCCAGCGGTGAAAAGCGGGATATAAATACAATTAAATAAATAAATAATAAATAAAATGTAGAGACAGACGATTCCAGAGGCTTTTTATGACATTGTGCCATTACCAGCTTGTGCCCCTAGGGGCATAATTCAATATTCGTACCCAAGCATATGGTCAGGAATCTCTAACTTCACACAACCTCAGAGGAAATAACAAGGTTCAACAGAATAGGAACCATAACTATGTACAGTATCAGCTTTAACAGAAGTCTCGTCAGAAGGATATGAGCCTGCAGGGACAACCACAGAGAATAGAAGACCAAGTGTGTCCAGGAATGGGTCCTGGACTGGTTTTGCAGGACTCAAGGAAAGGACACTGGCATGTAAAATGTTACCTTCCATATCATTCAGCTTTTAAGAACTGAGCCAAAGGCCTTGCCTGCTCAAGCATGGACATCAAAGTGGTAGTGCTTGACAAAAGTGGAAAGTGATGCCCATGTTGCCACCCAACAAATGTGATGGAACTACCGTCCATAAGGATGCTTGTGCCCGAGTGGAATGCGCAAACCCTTCAGAACCAGCCACCAGATATGCAATTAGGCCAGGCTGGTAGACCCTCTTCTTGCCTTGAGGTGTGTGGAAACCATGGCAGGAGAACAGCCCTTATGTGCTAAGCAATGCCTCTCAAGAGCCAAACTGTAAATGAGAAGGGAGCTGGGTAGTCCAGAAGAACTGGCCCTGGATACAACAGGCCCCGGGCTGGGGACAGTTGCAGAGCAGGATCCTGCAGGAGTTCCAACAGATCCCTGAACCACCACTTCCATGGCCATTCCAGCTTAACCAGGACAATCCAGCCCAGACGTCATTCTAAGCGCTAAAGCACATGTCCTACGAGCGGCCATGGAGGAAACATACAGCAGGCATTGCTTTGGCAAGGACTGAACTAGCTCTCAGAGCCTGCCTCTCTGTGGTGACTGAAAAATCTGGGTGCTTTGGTATTGGAGTGATATATACTCCCTTCAGATGTGGCTGTTGGGACCACCACAGGCTGGAGGGGCAGCAGGACGTCAAACTCCTGAGAGCTTGGAGACCACCAAGACAGCAAGGACCCTTGTAGCAGCATGTGAGATTGTGACCAAGGCACCATTTCTATTGTCAATGCCATCAAACCAAGAAACTGAAGATATCCCCAAATTCAGGAAGCCCTATGAACACAGACTGGGCCAACAACTTTCTCACTCTTTCCTTGGATAGGAGAACTCTGCCTGTGCAAGTATCAAAACGTGCTTTCAGGTATTCCAATGACTGGGAAGGCTGCAAGTGGCTCTCTCTCTAGTTGATCACCCAGATGACAGTCTCCAGAAACTGTACCACACTGGTTGAAACAAGAGATACTTCAGACAGTGACTTGACCCAGATGAGCCAATTGTCCAAATATGGGTGAGCACAGATTCCTTGGGTGCCTCAGTGAAGTGGCCTCCACCACCACCATTACTTTCAAAAATGTCCTTAGGATAGTGGAGTCTCCAAAGGGAAGAGTGGCAAACTGAAAATGACAGCAAAGCACAGTGAAAGGAAAAAACACTGTTGATCCTCTCGAATAGGGATGTGGAAATACGCCTCGATTAAAATCAGAGATGCAAGGAACTCCCTGTGGCTTACCGCCTGGATCACGCACCACAGGGTCTCCATACGGAAGTGTAAGGTGCACAGGTGAGTGCTGACTCCAGATTGGCTGAAAGGAACCATCCTTATTAGCATCATAAAGTAGAGGGAATACTGGCCTTTGCCCCAATCGGTAGAGTGAACTGGAACCACTAGTCACAGATGGAGCAAACTTTCCAGTGTGATCTGAACAATGGTTTGGCCGTAAAAACACATGGACTAAATGTCATCTCTCTAGCATCTCCGAGCTAGGGAGTCCCGTATGTGAAGACTAAATTCCTGCTGCTCCTGGAGATCACCTGTTACAGGTGAGTAACTACGCTATCTCCAGGAATAAGCAGGAATGTAGTCTTCACATACGGGACTCCCTAGCTCGGAGATGCCAGAGAGATGACAGAGTCGGCTGTGGAATCATAGCTATAATTAACGAAGTCATGTATCCTCCAAGGATATCTTATCGAAACCCAGGACGGAGGATAGGAGTTGATCTAAGTCTGAAAGAGAAGCTGGAGAACAGCTTGGCCAAACAAGGCATCCTGGCAGGAGTCCTTGTCCAAGCAATACTGAGCAGCAAAAGTGTGGACAGAAGACCAAGTTGCTGCTTTGCATATCTCATCAATAGCTACAGAGCGTAGATTTGCCAGAGGCATCCATGGCTCAAACATTATGTGCAATGACGTGACCCTTTAGAGAGTCCTGCCTTTTCATAAGCAAAGGAGAAGCAGCCCACTATCCACCTGGAAAGAATTTGTTTGGATACTGGCAAACCCAGGTGACTCAAACCAAGGAGATGAAAATTTGCAAAGCTTTTATGTGCTCTTGAGTTCTCTTGAGATAAAAAGCCAAGGCATGTTTACAATCTAGAGTGTGGTGAGTTGCCTCTGCCCTAGAGGAATGAGATCTAAGGAAAAAGACAGGAAGGTAGATTGACTAGTTTAAATGGGAGGGCGAGATCAACTTCAGCATAAAGTGAGGATGAGTCCTAAGGACTACCTTATCATAGTGGAATCATGTATAAGGAGGGTCAGCTACCAAAGCCTGGAGCTCACTAATGCGTCTTGCTGAAGTGAGGACAATAAGGAAGGTGACCTTCCACGTGAGAAACTTCAGTGAGGTAGTGGCTAGAGGTTCAAAGGGCAGCTTGAGAAGCTGTCCTATAACAACATTAAGATCCCATGCCACTGGAGGGGCTTTAATGGGAGGTTTGTTTAATAGAAGATCCCTCATGAAGTGTGATACAAGCAGCTGAGAAGACATGGGCTGGCCATCTAAGGCATGTGAGTGAGAGGCCACAATTGCACTTAGGTATACTCTTACCAAATTGGTTTTGAGTCCAGAAGAAGATAGGTGGAGGAGATGCTCAAGTAATGCCCCCACCGAAACAGAGAAGGGGTTAAGACCCCTCTCAGAACACCAGAGAGAATCTATGCCACTTGAAGGCGTAGGAGCTCCTGGTGGATGGCTTCTTAGAAGCTAAGAGGATGTCCTTAACCTCCTGGGAAAGGTTAACATCCTGGAAGGCTAAGGACTTCAGCAACCATGCTGTGAGATGAAGGGACTGTGCATTGGGATGGAGCAACATCCCCTCCTGAGAGAGAAGATCTGGAGCATAACCCAGATCTATGGGTTAAGCCTGAGACAGACATAGGAGGAGAGGATACCATGGTTGTCGTGGCCAGCATGGGGCTATGAGTATCATGTAGCTCCCTCCTACCTCTCTGGAGTTTGAAAAGAACCTTGGGAATGAGAGGGAAGGCATATAGGAAGCCTTGACCCCAGTGGAAGTGAAAAGCATCCACCTGCTGGCTGTCCAGTGCAGGAGTCCTGGAGCAGAAGCGAGGAAGCTTGGCATTCTGAGGACTCACGAACAGGTCTATCTCTGGGGTTCCTCAGATTTGAAAAATGTGAGCAACTTTGTCTGCATAGAAATACCACTCATGGGGAAGGACTCAACTTAGTTTGTCCGCCAAGACATTGTGTTTGCCCAGTAGATACACCGCATGCAGGTGAATGCGCTGCTGTACGGCAAAAGACCACAGATGCAGGGCCTCGCTGCAAAGGGTCCAGAGCCTGTTCCGCCCTGCTTGTTTACGTAGAACATGGCTACTTGATTGCCTGTCTGGACTAGAACTGTGCGGAATCAAAGATGGTCCTGGAGCACTTTGAGAGCACTGTGAATGGCTCTGAGCTCCAGCAGATTTATGTGAAATTGTGACTCCTTGTGAGACCAGAGCCCCCGAGTGGAGAGATTGTCCAGATGAGCTCCCCAGCCCAATCTGGACACATCCGTCATCAGGGTACATTGATGGGCTGGCATCTGAAAAGGTGACCCTATCAGGTTTTCTGGGGGATTTCCACCACTGGAAAAACGAGATTAGGTGGGTAGAGACCCTTATTTTGTCTCCCAGGCGACCTGATGCCCAAGACCACTGGGAAGCCAGTGTCCATTGAGCTGTGCGCATATGTAGACGAGCATATGGAACTACATGCACCATTGATGCCATATGGCCCAGAAGCTGTAGCATTTCTCGAGCAGTGAGAAAGTCTTTGAGGAATGCCTGAGATGCTAACTGAGTAGAGCGCAGAAATGCCTTTGATTGCTGAGTGTCTAGGAGAGCCCCTATAAACTCTAGAGTTTGAGCGGGGGACGAGTTGGGACTTTGGAAGATTTATTACAAATACCAAGTGTTGTAGCACCTGCATGGTATGCAAGGGAGATAGGCTGGCCTCTAGAGAGGTGCTTGCTCGAATGAGCCAGTCGTCTAAGTAAGAGAAAGCATAGTTACTCACCTATAAAAGGTGATCTCTGGGAACAGCAGAAATTTAGTCTTCACATATGGAGTATCGTTGGTACAGATGGAGCCTGCGCGGGAACGCTCCCCAGCGCCCAATTCGAAAGCTTTTGGGAGCATCCCACAGTGCCTGCGTGCTGCCCTTCCTGCCTTTCCCAACTGCCTCTCTCCAGTTGAGTTTAAAGCTGAGACAAAGAGAGAGAGGGAAAGAGAAAGATACAACTCCTAGGGGAGGTGGGTGGGTTGTGAAGACTAAATTCCTGCTGTTCCCGGAAATCACCTGTTACAGATGAGTAACTATGCTATCTCCAGGAACAAGCAGAAATGTAGCCTTCACATATGGGGACTCCCTAGCTTTAGATGCCAGGGAGAGACCCCAGAGGTTGAGTGTCCCTGTGAAAGGGCTTCACTTCCTCCCATGGATCTCTGGCATCCAACCAGGGATGGTGGGTAAGAGTTGATTAGGTATGGAACAGGTGTTGAAGAACAGCCTGACCAAACAAGAATTCCCAGTGGGAGTCCTTGTCCAAGCAGTAATGGGCTGTGAAGGTATGAACAGAGGCCCAAGTGGCTGCCCGACAGATGTCGTCGATAGACACAGAGTGCAGATGAGCCATTGAAGCTGCCATAGCTCTCACATTGTGAGCTGTCACATGGCCCTCCACAGGAAGATTCTTACTCTGATAGGCAAAGGAAATACACTGAGCAATCCAGTTACAGTGTTCTCTTGGAGACTGGATGTCCCAAATGAGAAGGATCAAAAGCAACAAAAAGTTGAGAGGACTTTCTATATTGCTGTGTTCTTTGCAAGTAAAAGGCTACAGCCCTCTTTTACAGTCCAAAGTATGAAGATTCCTTTCTGCATTAGATGCATGAGGCCTTGGAAAAAACACAGGCAGGTAGACCGCTTGGTTTAAATGAAAAGGCGAAACCACCTTTGGCATAAAGTGTGGATGACTCCTAAGGACTACCTTGTCATGATGAAACCTTGTATAAGGTGGATCGGCTACTAGTGCTTGCAACTCACTGATGCGGCGTGCTGATGTGATTGCAATAAGAAAGATAACTTTCCAAGAAAGGAATTTCAATGAGGTAGTAGCTAAGGGTTAGAAAGGTGGCTTCATGAGCTGACCAAGAACCAGGTTTAAGTCCCATGCCACTGGTGGTGGCCTAATGGGAGGCTTAGTTAGCAGAAGGCCTCTCATAAATCTTGCTATAAGAGGATGGGAGGAAATAGGTTGTCCATTTAGAGGCTTGAAAGAAGCTGCAATAGCACTCAAATGGACTCTTACTGAGTTAGTTTTAAGTCCTGCATTGGATAAATGAAGGAGATACTCTAGTAATGATTCCAGAGGTATCGCAAGGGGGTTAAGACCCTTCTGCGAACACCATAAGGTAAACCGTTTCCACTTGAAAGCATAAAAGCGCCTTGTGGAAGGCTTCCTGGAAGCATAAAGAATATCCTTCAGTTGCTGTGGGAGGTTAAGATCATGAAGATCTAGGCCTTCAGCAACCAAGCCCTGAGATGTAGAGACTGGGGATTGGGATGCCATAACATCCCGTCCTTCTGAGACAGGAGATCTGGAGCAGATCCTAACTCCATGGCGGGGGCTTGAGAGAGATGTAGAAGCAGAGGGTACCCACACTTGCCGTGGCCAATGTAGAGCTATGAGAATCATACGGCCTCTGTCTCTCTGAAGCTTGAACAGGGTATTGGGAATTAGGGGAATGGGTGGAAAGACAAAGGAAGTGTTGACCCCAGTGAAGGAGGAAAGCATCCCTGGCCTGAGAGTTCTGAGCCGGAATTCTGGAACAGAACCGGGAAAGTTTGGCATTCAACGGACTTACAAAGAGGTCTATGTCCGGGATTCCCCAAATTTGAAAAATCTTGGCCACCTGGTCTGCATGTAGAGACCATTCGTGTGGAAGCAGAACTCGACTGAGTCTGTCTGCCCAAGAGTTTTGTATGCCTAGAAAATACACTGCCTGGAAATGAATCTGATGCTCTCTGGCGAGGGCCCATAGTCGCAAAGATTCGTTGCAAAGCGACAGAGAGCCTGTTGCCCCTGCTTGTTCACGTAGAACATGGCTACTTGATTGTCCGTATGAATGAGGACTGTCTTGTAGCTGAGCAGGGTGTGGAACACTTGAAGAGCAAGGAAGATTGCTCTGAGCTCTAAGAAATTTATATGTAGATGAGTCTCCTGTGGAGTCCAAGTGCCTTGGGTGGAGAGGTCTTGCAGATGAGCTCCCCAGCCCATTGGTGAAGCATCTGTTGTGAGAGTTGCTTGGGGTAAAGGTTGTTGAAATGGGGACCCCAGCAACAGGTTCCGAGTGGACTGCCACCATTGGAGAGACAAAATAAGGCGATTTGTGATTGCTATTTTGTCTGACAGGCACCCTGATGCCTGGGTCCATTGAGTGGATAAAGTCCACTGGGCTGCTCTCATATGGAGGCGAGCATAAGGAACCACATGCACTGTGGATGCCATGTGGCCTTGTAGCTGTAACATTTCTTGGGCAGTGAGATGAGGCTTTAGCACTGCTTGAGAAGCTAACTGCACCATGCGAAGGCAACGGGTCTGAGGAAGATAGGCCCTTGCTTTTTTGGTATCCAGCAAAGCTCCTATGAACTCTAGCGACTGAGTAGGAATTAGACTGGATTTTGGGATGTTTATGACCAGACCCAAATACTGAAGCATACGCATTGTGCTAGATAGAGAAACCCTGGCCTCTGACTCTGATAGGGCTCGAATGAGCCAGTCGTCTAAGTAGGGAAAGACGAATATTCCTAGAGTGCGGAGAAATGCTGCTACCACAGCCATGCATTTCGTGAACACTCTTGGTGCTGAGGCCAGGCCAAAAGGAAGCACCCTGTATTGGTAGTGCTTTCCCTGAAAAAGGAACCAAAGGAACTTTGAGAGTAGGATGGATGGGAACATGGGTGTACGCATCCTTGAAATCAAGAACAAAGCCAATCCTGACTCTGAAGGTATGGCAGCAGAGTTCCTCGAGAAGTCATCTTGAATTTCTCTTTGAACAGGAATTTGTTCAATTCTCTGAGGTCCAAAATAGGTCTGTATCCCCCTGTTTTCTTTGGGATAAGGAAATAGGGGGAGTAAAACCCTGTACCATCTTGATGAATGGGTACTTCTTCCATTGCCCCTTAGGCAAGAAACATAGTGACCTCTTGATCTAAAGCACAGTTACTTACCTGTAACAGGTGATCTCAGGGACCAGCAGGAACAAGTCTTTACATATGGGTATGATCGGTACCGACGGAGCCTGCGCGGTAACGCTCCCCAGCGTCCAAAAGGAAAGCTTTTGGGAGCATCCCACAGCGCCTGCGTGCTGCCTTCCCGCCTTTCCCAACCGCCTCTCTCCAGTTCGAGTTTTAAGCTGAGACAAAGAGAGAGAGAGGAAAGGAAAGATAGAGAGATACAACTCCTAGGGGAGGTGGGTGGGTTGTGAAGACTTATTCCTGCTGTTCCCAGAGATCACCTGTTACAGGTAAGTAACTGTGCTATCTCCAGGAACAAGCAGGAATGAGTCTTCACATATGGGGACTCCCCAGCTTGAGATGCCAGGGAGATCCTCAAGGTTGTGAGTCCCTGAGAAGGGCTCTACCTCCCTCCATGGATCTCGGGAATCCAACCAGGGATGGGGGGTAGGAGTTGTTTAAGCATGGAATAGGTGTTTAAGAACTGCCTGACCAAACAAGGCATCCCGGCGGGAGTCCTTGTCCAAGCAGTAATGGCCGCTCGACAGATTTGGTCGATGGACACATAGTTTAGATGAGCCATAGAGGCTGCCATGGCCCTCACATTGTGAGCTGTGACATGGCCCTCTAGAGAAAGGTTCTTACTCTGGTAGGCGAAAGAAATACACTGAGCAATCCAATTGGACAGAGTTCTCTTAGAGACTGGAAGTCCTAAATGAGAGGGATCAAAAGCAACAAAGAGTTGAGAGGACTTTCTATGTTGCTGTGTCCTTTGTAAGTAAAAAGCGAGCGCTCTTTTACAATCCAGGGTATGGAGATTCCTCTCTGCACTTGATGCATGAGGTCCTGGAAAAAAGACAGGTAAATACACCTCTTGATTTAGATGAAAAGGTGAAACCACTTTAGGCATAAAGTGTGGATTGGTCCTGAGGACTACCTTGTCATGATGGAACCTTCTATAAGGAGGATTAGCCACCAAGGCTTGCAGCTCACTGATGCGGCGAGCTGAAGTGACTGCAATGAGAAAAATAACCTTCCAGGAAAGAAATATCAAGGAGGTAGTGGCTAAGGGTTCAAAGGGTGGCTTCATAAGCTGGCCAAGAACCTGATTCAAGTCCCATGCCACTGGAAGTGGTCTAATGGTTGGTTTAGTCAAAAGAAGGCCTCTCATGAACGTTGCTATAAGAGGATGAGAGGAAATAGGCTGTCCATTGAAAGGCTTAAGGGATGCTGCAATAGCACTCAAATGGACTCGTACTGAATTTGTTTTAAGGACTGCATGGGATAAATGCAGCAAATACTCTAGTAAAGAATTCAGAGGTATTGCAAGAGGGTTAAAACCCTTCTCTGCACACCAAATGGTAAACCATTTCCATTTAAAAGCATAGGAACGTCTAGTGGAAGGCTTTCTGGAAGCATGAAGGATATCCTTCACCTGCTGAGAAAGATGCAAATCTTGAAGGTCGAGGCCTTCAGCAACCAGGCCCTGAGATGAAGATACTGGGGATTTGGGTGCCACAATGTTCCCTCCTCCTGGAACAGGAGGTCTGGAGCAGATCCCAAGTCCAGGGAGGGAGCTTGAGAGAGATGAAGAAGTAGAGGGTACCACACTTGGCGTGGCCAACGTGGAGCTATGAGGATCATAGACCCCCTGTCTCTCTGAAGCTTGAACAGTGTCTTGGGAATTAGGGGAATGAGTGGAAAGGCATAGAGGAAGTCTTGCCCCCAATGAAGGAGTAAGGCATCCCTGGCCTGAACTCCCTGACACGGAAGTTTGGCATTCCACGGACTTGCAAACAGGTCTATGTCTGGGGTTCCTCAAATTTGAAAGATCCTGGTTATCTGGTCCCCATGGAGGGACCATTCGTGTGGAAGCAGAACTCGACTGAGTCTGTCTGCCCAAGAGTTTTGAACCTCTGGAAGATACACTGCCATGAGACGAATTTGATGCTCTCTGGCGAAGGCCTCAATCTCAGAGCTTTGTTGCAAAGCAACAGAGAGCCAGTCCCCCCCTGCTTGTTCACGTAGAACATGGCTACTTGGTTGTCCGTGTGGATGAGGACTGTCTTATAGCTGAGCAGGGTGTGGAAGACTCAGAGCTAGAAAAACTGCTCTGAGCTCTAAGAGGTTGATATGTAGAGATGTCTCCTGTGGAGACCAGATGCCCTGGGTGGAGAGATCTTGTAGATGAGCCCCCCAACCCTTTGGGGAGGCATCTGTTGTGAGGGTTGCTTGGGGTAATACCTGTTGAAAGGGGGACCCCAGCAACAGATTTTGGGTGGACTTCCACCACTGGAAAGAGCAAAAAAGGCGACTGGAAGTTGCTATTTTGTCTGACAGGCACCCTGATGCCTGGGTCCATTGGGTGAACAAAGTCCATTGAGCTGCCCTCATGTGAAGGCAAGCATAAGGGACCACATGCACAGTGGATGCCATGTGGCCTAAAAGTTGTAACATCTCTCGAGCAGTTAAGTGGGACTTTAACTGAATCTGGGAGGCTAACTGCACCAAGCGTAGGCAACGGGCCTGGGGAAGATAGGCCCTTGCAGTGGTGGTATCCAGTAAGGCCCCTATGAACTCCAGAGATTGAGTAGGGGTGAGATGGGATTTTGGGATGTTTATTACAAGTCTCAGATATTGAAGAATACGGCTTGTGCAGGCCAGGGAAGCCTGGGCCTCTGACTGGGATGGAGCGCGGATCAGCCAGCCATCCAGATATGGGAATACAAATATTCCTAGAGTGCGTAGAAATGCAGCTACTACTGCCATGCATTTTGTGAACACCCTTGGGGCAAAGGCCAAACCAAAGGGAAGCACTCTGCATTGATAGTGCTTTCCTTGGAAAAGGAACCTTCTGTGTGTTGGATGGATGAGGACATGGGTGTACGCATTCTTGAGATCTAGAGAACAAAGCCAGTCCTGACTCTGGAGGTATGGAAGGAGAGTACTGAGAGAAGTCATCTTGAATTTCTCCTTGGATAGAAACTTGTTCAATTCTCTGAGATCTAAAATGGGTCTGTAGCCCCCTGTTTTCTTTGGGATGAGAAAGTAGGGGGAGTAGAACCCTGAGCCCTGTTGAAGAAGGGGTACTTCTTCTATTGCCCCTTGGGCAAGAAGGGTAGCGATCTCCTGACCCAGAAGGTCGAGGAGAGATGTTGGAGAATTGAACTGTCTCACCATGGTGTGAGGGGGAAGGTTTAAGAAATGAAGCTTGTATCTTATGATGGAGAGGGTCCATTGCTCTGCTGTGATTTGTTCCCATCTGGGAGCAAAGTGAGCTAACCTTCCTGGAATGGTGAGAGGCTCTGGATGTTCTAGAGCCAGAAAGGCTAAGTTCTCTAGTTGTAAGTCAAAGGCCCTGAGGAGGCTGAGGCTGTTGGGCCGTAGTAGTCCTAGCAGCCTTAGGCTTGGCCTGTTTTAGTTGTTGCTGTCTCTTTGTAGCAAAACGACCTGCAGAAGATGCCTGCTGACCATAAGCAGAATATTATTTCCCTTTTTTGGGGAAAAAACCCTTTTTGAACAACCTTTTCTTAAAAGGAACATTAGTAGACTTTAAAAGTCTATCTAAAGCAGAATTTTCAGCATCAATCTGGGTGGCCTTTGCTTGCCAATCTTTGCCAAAAAGGTTTTCACCTGTACAAGGAAGGTTTCCTAGTCCATCCTGAACCCAGGGTTCCAAATCAGAAGCTTGTAACCAAGCAACTCTGCGTGCACCTATGGCAATAGCCGAGGCTCTGCTGGCACCTTCAAAAGAGTCAAAGGCTGCACGGTTCGAAAACTTGGAAATATCCTGGGCATGTTTAAGCCAGGTGAGAAACTCTTCCCTTTTATCTTCTGAAATAAAATGAGAGAAAGTTTGCAGAGGATCTGTAACTTCTTTTAGAAACATCCCCATTATAGAGACTATAAGAGTTGATTCTGGCAACAAGCTTATTGGCCTGGAAAATTCTCCTGCCAAAGGCATCTAAGGTTCTGCATTCTCTTCCTGGAGGAGCAGAAGAGTGCCTTTTTGTACTCTTGATCTTTTTCATAGCAGACTCCACCACAATGGAGTGGTGAGGAAGCTGAGTCTTATGAAAGCCAGGACAAGGAGGAACACGATACATGGTGTCCAACATACGAGAATGAGGGGAGGTGGTGAGAGGAGTCTCCCATATGCCCAACATGTGATCATAAAGAATCTCATGTATTGGTAAAGTGGCTGCCTCTTTAGGAGCCTTAGGATATTGTAAAATATCTAATTTTTTGGCTATAGGCTCTGTCTCAGGGGCCACGGAGATGGAAAGGCCCCTGGCCACTTCCCTAATGAAGTCTTGAAAAGATAAGTCCTCTGGAGGAGACATTCTCCTTTTTGGAGAAGAGGGCTCCTGAGGAAGGATCACCGATGCTTCGATAGAGGCCTCTGATTCATCAGAGTCTTCAGAGGAATCAAAGTATCGCCTGTCTGGATGCTCCTGCAGAGCCCAATACGCGTACAGGGTGGTATCGACATCGGGAGTGATCGGTACCGATGGGCATCACAGAACAGTGTACCGCTGCAGTCGACACCAAAGCCGATGTTGATGCAATCGGTACCGGCACCGGAACCGATATTGGTGCCGGTGCTGGAATCGGTACCGACAACGGAGTTTGTTGCGGTACCGAAGGCGTCGCAGCTTGTATGAATGCCGTGATGGCACGCTGCATGGTCAGAATATTCTGATCCATCGATGCCACCAATGTCTGGTTGTCGGTACCAGTGGGAACCACCGGTACCCCAGAACATGGCAACAGGTGATCGGTCGAGGCCGAGCCATCGATGTCAACCTGTGACCCCATAGATAAAGCTTTGGAAGCCGGAGCCTCCCGCCGGGGTAAGTTTGCCGGTGCGGATTCCTCGAGAGCAAGCCCGGAGGCATCTCGATACTTAGAGGGAGATCTACTCTTCGAGGACTGGCTGGACTTAAGTTTGGTTACCTGAGATCCATGGGAGGAAGAAGCAGCCCTGGAAGACGTCGATGCCACCGAAGCAGCATCAGAGGGAAACAGGGTACTGAGCTTGGCTGCTCGATTCTATGACCTCTTTTAGACATCATGGAACAGGACTCACAATACGTAATGGAATGGTCAGGACCTAAACATTTTAGACACCCGTCATGGGTGTCGGTGACAGAAATAGTGCCGCTGCACTTCGTGCACTTTTTAAACCCGGAGGCGGCTTTTCCGTGAGGAAAAATTTTCGTAGGCTTAAGGCCACAAAGAAAAAATGCACTGAAAAGAAAAACACAGTAGTTAATTTTTTTTTTTTTTTAGAATAAAGAAAGAAAAGACCGGCGGTACCGGTCCGGTGTCGAGAAGGCAGATACGCGACCAAAGAAATAAAAGAAAATAAGAAATTCTTCAGCGGCAACAGGAACACGACCTGCTGGCTCCGCGGAAAAGAAGAACTGGAGAGAGGTGGTTAGGAAAGGCGGGAAGGCAGCGTGCAGGCACTGTGGGATGCTCCCAAAAGCTTTCCTTTTGGACGCTGGGGAGTGTTCCCGCGCAGGCTCCGTCGATACCCATATGTGAAGACTCATTCCTGCTTGTTCCTGGAGATCAGTGTTATTTCCCTCCCTCCCTCCCCACACCTACCCACCCCTGGGATAATCGTAGCTTTATTGGTACTTACACATCTTAAAAGGCAGGAGGTGCTCTCAGGTGAAGCTCGTTACCCAAATCAATCATACACTAAGGACCTGAGATTAGTTAAGCTTCAGGTGAACAAGGTATATAACACGTATTAGGTACAGTTTTATTAGTATAAATATCCATAGCAACCCTTAGTAAGTAAAGAACTTAGATGTAAACACAAACTTAAAACTAAGATACAGACAGCAGTCCAGCAGCGGGATGGGGGCTTTCCAGTCTTTTGCATTGAGTGTCACATGTACGATTTTCTCCCAGTTGGCGAGAGGTCTTACGTGTGCACTAGGTGCAAGGAGCTCTTTGCTCTCAGGGAACGAGTCCATTCTCTAGAGGCTAAAGTAGCAGACTTGGAAAGCATAAGACAGAGAGGTACATAGACGAGACCTAGAGGGATATAGTCCTGAAGTCCCACCTCCAGTCTAGCAGCATCCCTGTTGCCATGGAGGAGAGAGGTCACGTGACAGGAGAGCATCACCCTGGTGTGGCAGGAAATGGATCCTGTAAGTAGGACTGGTCCTCCAGGTGATGGAAAACCCTCTCGCACCGAGGAAGTTTCTCCAGGGCCATGTGCCCATGAGGGAAGGGTTAGGACAGCAGTTATAGTTGGTGATTCGATTAGGCATGTAGATAGCTGGGTGGCTGGTGGACGTGAGGATCGCCTGGTAACATGCCTGCCTGATGCGAAGGTAGCGGACCTCACGCGCCACCTAGATAAGGTCTTAGATAGTGCTGGGGAGGAGTCTGCTGTCTTAGTACATATCAGTACCAATGACATAGGAAAATGTGGTAGGGAGGTTCCAGAGGCTAAATTTAGGCTTTTAGGTAGGAAGTTGAAATCCAGAACTTCCAGGGTAGCGTTCTCCGAAATGCTTTCTATTCCACGCGCAGGACCCAAAAGGCAGGCAGAGCTCCGGAGTCTCAATGCGTGGATGAGACAATGGTGCAGAGATGAGGGTTTTGGATTTGTTAGGAACTGGGGAACATTCTGGGGAAAGGAGGGGCTCTTCCGAAGGGATGGGCTTCACCTTAACTAGGATGGAACCAGGCTGCTGGAATTAACCTTTAAAAAGGACATAGAGCAGCTTTTAAACTAGATATTAGGGGAAAGCCGACAGTGGCCCAAGAGTGGATGGTTCGGAAGAATGTATCTTTGAAGGATACTACCAAAAGCAGCGAGGTTCCACAAAAGAGTAAACTAGCCCAAATGTCCTCAAGTATGGAGCAGACAGAGCTTAAAGATCTCAAATTACCCATGTCTAACAATAGCCAAATTAATATGAATAAAATACATTCTCTAAAATGCTTGTATGGAAATGCTAGAAGTCTAAAAAATAAGATGGGAGAGTTAGAATATATAGCACTAAATGAAAGGTTAGATATGATTGGAATATCAGAGACATGGTGGAAGGAGGACAACCAGTGGGACACTGCGATACCTGGGTACAAACTATATCGTAATGATAGAGCTGATCAAATTGGTGGAGGGGTTGCTCTCTATGTTAGAGAGGGCATTGAGTCAGAAAGGATTAAAGTTTTGCAGGAAACAATCTGCTGTAGAATCTATATGGACTGAAATTCCATGTAAAAGGGGGAAGGCGATGGCAGTGGGGGTGTACTATCGACCGCCTGGCCAGAACGACGATATGGATGATGAAATGTTCAAAGAAATCAAGGAAGCTAACAAAAGTTACAGTGCAGTAATAATAATGGGTGATTTCAACTACCCTGGTATCGACTGGGTCAGTGTCATGTCAGGACATGCTAGGGAGATAAAGTTCCTAGATGAAATAAATGACTGCTTCTTGGAGCAGCTGGTTCATGAACCGACCAGAGGGGAAGCCATATTAGACCTAGCCCTTAGTGGAACACCAGATCTAGTGCAAGAGAAGGTTGTTGGGGCCACTTGGCAATAGTGATCATAGCATGATTGTCTTTGATTTAATTAGTGGAGGAGGGATAGTAAGGAAATCCACAGTACTACCATTTAACTTTCAAAAGGGAGACTATGATAAAATGAGGAAAACAGTTAAGAAAAAACTAAAAGGAGCAGTTGCAAAGGTTAAAGACGTACATCAGGCTTGGCTGTTGTTGAAAAATACTATCTTGGAAGCCCAGACCAGCTGTATTCCACGCTTTAAGAAAAGTGGAAGGAAGTCGAAAAAACTGCCAGCATGGTTTAAAGGTGAGGTCAGAGAGGATGTTGTTGCCAAAAAAGCATCTTTCAGGAAATGGAAAGAAGAGCCAAACGACGAAACCTGGAAACAGCACAAGCACTGGCAAGTCAAATGCAAGGCATTGATAAGACAGGCAAAGGGAGAATTTGAGAAGAAGCTTGCTGCGGAAGCAAAACCACGAAGTAAAGACCTTTTCAAGTACATTCGTAGCAAAAAACCTGTGAGTGAGTCAGTTAGACCATTAGATGATAGAGGAGTTAAAGGGGCACTAAGAGGCGACAAGGCGATAGTGGAGAGACTGAATGAATTCTTTGCTTCGGTCTTTACTGAGGAAGATGTAGGGATGTTACCCATGACTGAAGTGGTATTTAAAGGTGCGGAAGAATTGAAGGAAATATTGATACATTGGGAAGATGTATTACAACTATTAGATAAACTGAGTAGCAGCAAATCACTTGGGATGGATGGTATACATCCAAGGGTGTTGAAAGAACTGAAATATGAGATTGCAGACCTGCTATTAGTAATCTGTGAACTATCATTAAAATCATCTCTAATACCTGAAGATTGGAGGATCGCCAATGTAACACCAATTTTTAAAAATGGTTCCAGGGGTGATCCGGGAAACTACAGACTGGTGAGCCTGATGTCAGTACCGGGAAAAATGGTAGAAACCATCATAAAGAATAAAATTACTCAGCATGTAGATAGTCATGACCTAATGGGAGACAGCCAACATGGCTTTAGACAAGGAAGATCTTGTCTTACTAATCTGTTATGTTTTTTTGAAGGAGTGAATAATCAGGTGGACAAAGTTGAGTCGGTTGATATTGTCTATCTGGACTTTCAGAAAGCCTTTGACAAGGTCCCTCATCAGAGACTTTTGGCAAAACTAAAGAGTCATGGGATAGGAGGCAGTGTACTATTGTGGATCAGGAACTGGTTAAAAGATAGAAAGCAGAGGGTAGGGCTAAATGGCCAATTTTCCCAATGGAGAAAGGTGAATAGCGGTGTACCCCAGGGATCTGTGCTGGGTCCGCTGCTTTTTGACATATTCATAAATGACCTGGGAAGTGGAATAACGAGTGAGGTTATCAAATTTGCAGATGACACAAAACTATTTAAAGTTGTTAAAACCCAAGAGGATTGTGGAAAATTGCAAGAGGATCTTGATAAATTGGAAGACTGGGCATCAAAATGGCAGATGAAATTTAATGTGGACAAGTGCAAGGTTATGCACCTAGGGAAGAACAACCCAAACTATGGTTACACGATGCAAGGTTCCACATTAGGAACTACCACCCAGGAAAAAGATTTAGGCGTCATTGTGGATACCATGTTAAAACCCTCTGCCCAATGTGCAGCAGCGGCCAAGAGAGCAAATAGAATGCTAGGTATGATAAGGAAAGGAATGGAAAATAAAACGAAAGATATTATAATGCCTCTATATCGTTCCATGGTGAGACCGCACCTTGAATATTGTGTGCAATTCTGGTCGCCGTATCTTAAAAAGGATATAGCGATTTTAGAAAAGGTTCAGAGAAGAGCCACCAAAATGGTAAAGGGGATGGAAGGATACTCCTATGAAGAAAGGCTAAAAAGGTTAGGGCTCTTTAACCTGGAAAAAAGAGACAGCTGAGGGGAGATATGATAGAAGTCTATAAATTAATGAACGGAGTGGAACTGGTAAACGTAGATCGATTGTTTACCTTATCAGAATATAGAAAGACTAGGGGACATGCAATGAAGCTACAGGGTAAACTATTTAAGACTAAGAAAATTTTTTTTCACTCAACGTGTAAACTCTGAAATTTGTTACCGGAGGATGTAGTAAAGGCTGTTAGTGTAGCTGGGTTTAAAAAAGGTTTGGACAAGTTCCTCGAGGAAAGGTCCATAAACCATTATTAAGAAGGGACCCAGGATATCAATGCTTGAACCAATACAAGCATTGTGGAACCTGTGGCCCTTGGGGGAAACTGCTAGGTACACATGACCTAGAGTGGCCACTGTTGGAAACAGAATACTGGGCTTGATGGACCTTGGTCTGACCCAGTATGGCATATCTTATGTTCTTATAGTCCGCTCTGTCCAGGGGAGGAAGGCCTTGGCCAGGAGTGTGTTCAGACGAGCCCCTATGAACTCCAGGAATTGCGCTGGAGTGAGGTGGGATTTTGGATGGTTGACCATGAATCCCAGGTGCTGCAGAAGCCAGATGGTGCTGCCTGTAGCCTGCAGCGCTTCCGAGGCCATGTCCCCTTTTACAAGCCAGTTGTCAAGGTAAGAATAGACAAAGGCACCTTGGAGACAATCTTTATCTTTATCTTTATTTACATTTAATATACCGCCCTTGTCGAAACGTGAGGGCGGTTTACAATAAAATAATACAATAAAAGCGCTAAAAGGAAAAGAAATCCATTAAAATAAAGAGAAGATAGACCAAAGAGGTCACAGAACAAAGCAAACAATAAACAATCAGACAGACCATGGGTAAGCAAAAACAAACGAAACAAAACAATTAGACAGGACTACTAGGAGGGGAGATCGAATGCCTGTTTGAACAAGTGAGTTTTCAGTAAGCTTTTAAAGAGTTGATAGGAAGGCTCTAGGCGAAGAGGGGCAGGAAGAGAGTTCCCAAAGTGAGGGACCCAAGAAAAAGAAAGCAGCGTGACGTGTCTGTTCAAGGTGGGCTCGTGAGGGTGGGGGGAGAAACATACGGTTAGCATGCAGTGAACGGAGTTGCCGATAAGGGGTGTGAAGAGAAACTAGGTTTGCCAGATACTGCGGATTATGATGTCGCTACCTTGCTGGGCAAACTAGATGGACCATGCTGGTCTTTATTTGCTGTCATATACTATGTTACCACTGCAAGGCATTTGGTGAAGACTCACTGCACAGAGACGAGACCAAAGGGGAGTACCCTATACCGATAGTGATCGCCCCTGATCACAAACCTTAGGTACTGTCTGCGAATGGGATGGATAAGGATGCGAGTAAGCATCCTTCAGATCCAAGGAGCATAGCCAATTGCCCTGCTGGAGGTAGGGCAGCAGTGTTCCAAGGGAGAGGATCTTTAACTTCTCCTGAACCAGGAATCTGTTTAGATTCCACAGGTCCAGGATGTATCTTAGCCCTCCTGTCCTCTTCGGGACTAGGAAGTACCTACAGTAGAACCCCTTTCCTTTTAAGTGAAGCAGTACAGGCTCTAACGCCCCGTCCTGGAAGAGGCCCGCAAGCTCTTGGATTAGCAGGGCCAGTCGTTGATGCTCCCTGGGAAAGTAGAGGGGAGGCAGCTGGTCTAGGTGGAGGAGGTAATCCTCTTTGACCACCTTGAGAACCCAAGAGTCTGTGGTGATGGAATTCCACCTGTGGGTGAAATGGACCAGCTGTCCCTGTCAGTAGCTGGTCATCCAGCAGTCGAGAGACTATGCCCGGGGCGTCAAAACACCGACCCAGGATGGTCCAGGGTCAACGCCTGGGCCTTTGTGCTTATGTGGTCCCTGGCCAGCGCCCTAACCCTTATTGCTCTGCTGCAGTCTGGGTAGCCAGGTACAGGGGGTACGTCCTTTTGAAGGAGGGCTTCTTCCCCTGCGGCTTCTTTCTAGGAAGGGTAGAAGTCTTTCTCGAGAGCACTCTGTCTCGGTTTCAGCCGCTTTGTCCACCATGGACTTGCCAAAGAGTTGCTCCGCAAAGCAAGGGGCATCGAGGAACTATTCCTGGACCCAATGCTCCAGGCCTGAAAATTGGAGTCAAAGCCTGTCGGCAGGCACCAATGCTGGCAGCTGCCACCCTTAAGCAAGACTCAAAGCCATAGTAGGCGGCTCAGGACAGATATTTGGAGTATTCATCAACTTACTTAAGACAGTGTCTGGAAGTGTTGGAGGTGGTCTCCATCGAGGCCAGCCATGAATCCTCTGAGTTCCTTGGTAAGGTCCCGGAGGAACATACCAATGTAAAGTTGGCATACTTGTATGCAGCAGGCTAGCATGGAGCCCTAGTAGCACTAATGTCCAAGGGCATCAAGGGCATGGGACTCCCTACCCGGAGGAACTGAGAGTCTTTGGATTCTTCTGTCTGCGCATGGCTGACTCGACTACTGTGGAGGTGTGAGGGAGCTGCGTCTTCTGAAACCCTGGTCCCCACTGGACCCTGTACAAGGAATCCAGGCATCAGCTGACGATTGATGCCAGTGCCTCCCACATGCAGAGGAAGCTAAGGATGGAGGGTTTTCTTCAGTGGTGCCTCGTACTGGAGGATATCGAGTTCCTCCGTTCGAGGGTTTTCCTCTGACTCAGTGAAGGCAAAGGCAAGGGCCCACGCCATATCCCAGACAAATTTGAGGAAGGGTGGGGACCGCCACCTCTGGGTTGGCAGGGACAGGTCCAAAGGGAGGCTTTGATGAGACCAAGTCTCTGGGGACTTCTCGCTGTTGGACTCCCATTCCGAGTAATCTGTGGAGGCCTCGAGACCGGGTGGCTCAAGGTGGGACGATGACCCCCAACAGGGACCAGAGGCCCAGCACTTGGGAGGAGCCAGAGGCGCTCGCCTAGAATGATCTCTTACCAGAGGATGGGATGGAGACAGACCCTTACAGAGGATCCTCTTGAGGCATCTGGCTCAAGAAAAAAATAGATTCAAGACACTGTGCTGAGAGGTGGAAAGGAGAAATGGCGCCTGCCAGAAAGCACAATAATGCATTAAAGAAGATTAACTTTTTCCAGAGGACAAACGAGCATCCGAAGAGCTCCATGGAAAAAGGGAGACCGAGCAATATGTCACCCTTAGGTGGGAAGGGGACCACACATGTGTGGTGGCATCTCCCAAAGGCTTTCTTTGAAAGCTGAGGAGATGCTTCCATGAGGGCTCCGTCAGTGTCGATGTCACCCATATATAAGGACTGACTTCCTGCTTGTTCCTGGAGAACATGGGCATAGCCACCTCCTCAAGCTGGCTCATACCCAGCTGGAGGTGAAGCCTCAACTAGAACTCCAGTCAGGAAGGACTAACGGAGCAGCCTCATATGAGCATGTGCCCATGGCATCATCTTGAACACCGCTGTCAAGCTGAGAAACTGAAGATAATTCCAAATTCTCAAATCATTTTAACAATCACTGCACTCTCTCTTCCGGCAGGAGGACTCTGCTCACTCAAGCATCGAACCATGCTCCCAGGAATACCAGGTACTGAAGGCTCCAATGGATGCTCTTCCCCAATTGACTGCCTAGCCAAGGCCTTCAAGAAGGGGAGATATGACAGATCTATAAAATTAATGAATGGAGTGGAACAGGTAAATGTAGATTGTTTACACCAACAAAAAGTAGAAAGACTAGGGGAACATGCAAAGGAGCTACAGTGTAACCCATTTAAGACTAAGAGAAAATGCTTCCACTCATTGCATAAACTAGTTACCGGAGGATGTAGTAACAGCTGTTAGTGTAGCAGAGTTTTAAAAAAAGGTTTGCACAAGTTCCTGGAGAAAAGGTCCATAAATCATTATTAAAGGGGACCAGGGAAATTCACTGCTTGCCCCAATACAAGCACTGTGGAACCTGTGTGTCTTTTTGGGAAACTGTCCTGGATTGGCCACTGTTGAAAACAGGATTCTAGGCTTGATAGATCTTGGTCTAACCCACTATGGCACATCTTATGACACCACTTGGGTCGAAACCCAGAAATGGGTGCACACATAGTCCTTAACACTGTAGCAAAGCAGACATCACCTCCATGACCTTGGAGAAAGCATAATTACTCACCTGTAACAGGTGTTCTCTGGGGACAGCAGGAATCAGTCCTCACATATGGGTGACGTCGGCACCGACTGAGCCCTCATGGAAGCATCCCCCCCAGCTTTCAAAGAAAACCTTCAGGAGATGCTACCACACACGTGTGGTCCCCTTCCAGCCCAAGGATGGCAAAAATAAAAGATGGTAAAGGAGCAACTCCAAGGGGAGGAGGGAAGGTTGAGGACTGATTACTGCTGTCCATGGAGAAAACCTGTTACAGGTGAGTAACTATGCTTTCTCCGGGAACAAGCAGGAAGTCAGTCCTAACATAAGGACTCCCCAGCTACAGGCTACCAAAAACCCATAGTGTACAAACACGGGCTCCCTCATGGGGAGCCGCAAGCAGCAGCAATTTAGCCAGTGTCTACAGACTATAGTAGGACCCATGTCCGAAAAAAACCAGTAGCCTGAACACAGAAGGGTCGGAGGGTAGGAGTTACCTAAACCCCAAAAAGATTACGGAGCACAGCCTGGCCGAAGGCACTGTCCCATCAGGACTCCCTTTCCAGGCAGTAATGTGCTGCAAACGTATGGACTGAAGATCAGGTGGCGGCCCGGCAGATGTCCATTATTGGGACAGAGCGCAGGTTTGTCACTGAGACCGCCATGGCCATGACACAGAGCGCCATGACAAGGCCTTCCAGCGGGAGCCCCGCCTGCTCATAGGCGAGGACGATACAGTCTGCCACCTAGGTGGACAGCGCACACTTGGTCACTACCTCCCCAGCCTACTGGGGTCATAGGAGACAAAAAGCTGAGAGGCTTTTCAGTGGCCCTGTGTTGAATATAGAAGGACAAAGCCCTCTTACGGTCCAAGGTGTGAAGGACTGTCTCCATCCTACTGGAGTGAGGTCTTGGAAAAAAGGTAGGAAGTACCACTTCCTGGTTGAGATGGAAGGACGATACCACCTTCGGAAGGAATTTAGGGTGAGAGCGGAGCACCACCCTGTTCTTGTAGAACCTGGTATATGATAACTCCACCACTAAGGCCCGGAAATTGCTAAGTCTGCGAGCAGAGGTGAGTGCAACCAGGAACGCCACCTTCCATGAGAGGTACTGTAGGTGGCAAGTAGCCAGAGGATCAAAGGGTGGGTGAGTGAGCTGCCCCAACACTACGTTAAGGTCCCATTCAGCTGCCAAACCGGGGGGCTTCGATAAGAGCAGACCCCTAAGAAAGCAGGTCACCAGAGGCAGGACCAAGAAGACTTGCCATCTATTGGGTGGTGGTGCGCCACCAGGGCACTGAGGTGCACCAAGACGGAGTTAGACTTAAGCCCGGATTACGAGAGGTGGAGAAGGTACTGTAACACCAGTCCCACCGGGCAGGAGAACGGGTCAGTCCCGTGCTCGGCACACCAGGCCGAAAACCTGCACTATTTGAGAGCATAAGCTTTCCTAGTAGAGGCCTTGTGAGAGGCCAGCAGGATCTCCTCTACCTCATCCGAGAGGTTGAAAGGGGCTACGGTCACTCTTTCAGAAGCCACACTATCAGCAACAGGGACCACAGGTTGGGGTGCAGAAGAGAGCCCCGCTCCTGAGACAAGAGTACTGGAGAGTTCCCCAATGGGATGGGGGATCTTCATCGTTAATTGGAGGAGCAGCAGGAACCACGGTGGCCTGGGCCACCGATGGGCTATCAGGATGGGTGAAGCCTTGTCATGGAGGGTCCTGAACAGGCTTTGGCAACCAGTGGTATGGGAGGGAAGGCGTACATGATGCCCTCCGACCACGAGACTAGGAATACGTCTGCTGCTATGAAAAGAAGCAAAGCAACTGGAAGTTGTCTGGGCTGGTGAATTGGTCCATTTCTGCTTTCCCCCAGATCTGGAAAAGCCGGATGGCCACCCTGGGGTACAGCTGCCACACCTGCAGCTGGAGGACTCTGCTAAGTCTGTTGGCCATCAGGTTGGTCTTGCTTGGTAGGCATACTGCCCGCAGGAGAATACCCTGTTGGATTGCATACAAGCAGAGGACTACTACCTCCTGGCAGAGGGCATGAGACCCCATGCCCCCCTGCTTGTTCACACAGAACATCACCACCTGGTTGTCCGTCTGGACCAGGACCAGCTGGGGCCACAGGTGGTGGCAAAAAAGCTTGCAGGGCTAAGTATATCGCCTGCAGCTCCAGGAGGTTGATCTGTTGGGTGCTTTCATCCAGTGACCAGCTGCCCTGGGTGCGGAATTTCTCGCAGTTTCTCCTCAGTTGAACGGCAAAACGTCTCTAGTAAGGACCTTTAAGTGGCTTGGTGCCTGAAAAGGCATGCCCGCCTCAAGATACTGGGGAGACTGTCACCAGACCAGAGTCCGCCAGATGATGGGTTACGGAGTCTCTGTCTCGGAAGTGCCCTGTGGCCCGAGTTCACTGGTCTCTGAGACACCACTGTGCAGCCCTCATGTGGCGGCAAGTGTCTGGGGTGACATGGACCATGGAGGCCAAGTGCCCGAGAAGATGCTTAAGGAGCAGAGCAGGCATAGAGGAACGGTGCTGTATATCCCGTGCCAGGGTCCTGAGGCTGTCAGCTCAGTCCCTGGACAGGAAGGCCTTTGACTGGAGAGTGTCCCAGTTTCACTCCAATGAACTCCAGACATTGTGTCGGGAGGAGATGAGACTTGGGGTAGTATATGACAAAGCCCAAGTGCTGCAGAACCTGGATGGAGCATGCGGTGGCCTGCTGCACTTCTGAGGCCGTGTCTCCCTTTATGAGCCAGTTGTCCAGATAGTGGAAGACAAAGAACCCCTGGAGGCAGAGAAAGGCGGCCATGACTGCCAGGCACTTTGTAAAGACCATTGGGGCAGAGGTCAAGCCGAAAGGGAGCACCCTGTATTGATAATGCCCATCCCCCACCATGGATCGCAGATACTGCCTGTGATTGGGGTGAATGAGGATGTGGGTACAGGCATCCTTCAGAACTAAGGAGCATAGCCAATCTCCCTGCTGGAGGTAGGGCAGCAATGTTCCAAGGGAGTATCTTGAACTTCTCCCTCACCAGGAATTTGTTGAGGTTGTGCAGGTTGAGGATGGGCGTTAGGCTCCCTGTCCTTTTAGGCATAAGGAAATCTGGAGTAGAACCCCTTGCCCTTGAGATGGTGGGGCACCAGTTCCACCGCTTTGTCAGAGAAGACCTGGAGAGAAGACCTGAGGGGCTCTCCTAGAAAATGAGGAGGTTGAGTCAGGTAGAGGAGGTAACCCCCCCCCCCCCCCGATCACCAGAAGTGCCCAGGAGTCGACTGTGATGATCAACCACTTCTGGGCATAGTGGGTCAGATATCCCCCCATAGGCTACTGACCTCCTTAGAGCAGAGAAGTTATGCTCAAGGAGTCAAAAACTCCCCCCTGGCTGGGCTGGGGTCAGGGCCAGGGCCAGTGCCTGGGGTTTTGGAGCCTTCTGCTTACGAGGCCATGCCCATGTCCCTTGGCCTGCTGGGGAGCCGGGGAGGCCTGAAATGGTGGGTAATTTCTGTAACAGACCCTTTACCTGAACCCTTCCATTGGGGAGGGGCAGCGGTCTTTTTAGAGAGCCTGGTCCTCGTCATGAACTCTGTCTCCAGCTCGACAGCCTTGTCAGTCATGGGCTTGCCAAAGAGGTTCTCTCCTTGGCATGGGGCATCGACCAATTTGTCCTGAACCCACTGCTTGAGAACAGACGATTGCAGCCAAGCTTGGCGCTGTGTACCAATGCCCACCGCCACTACTGAAGCGTCCAACTTGAACCAGTCATAGGCTGCCTGAGACATGAATTGGGAGCACTCACGGACAGCCTTGGCCAGGTTCTTGAACTGCTGCAGGAGTTCCTTGGAGAGACCAGCTGAGAACCTGGTGAGTTCCTTCGCCAGGTCTCTCAGGTACATGCCCATGTACAGCTGGTAGGCCTGGATGCGGCCGATGAGCACTGAGCCCTGGTAACACTTTCTGCCGAGGGCTTCCAAGGTGCAGGCCTCCCTGCCGGGGGACCCCGAGGAGTGCGTCTTCTGGCTTTTCAGCCGACACATGGCCGACTCCACCACCATGAATTTATGCAGCAACTGTGATTTCTGGAAGCCCGGACTCCAGTGGACTCGATACATCGAGTCGAGCTGCTTGCTTACCACCTGCACAGACACCAGCGTCTCCTGCATACAGAGCATCAGCAGTTCCAAAATGGGAGGGATGGACACCGTGAGCGATTCCCTCGGAGGGGCCTCGTACTGGAGGATTTCCAACTCATCAGCCCCGAGGCTTCTCCTCCACTCTGTAGGGAATGCTAGGGCCTTAGACTTATCCTTGATGAAATCAGGGAAGCCCATATCCTCCAGCGGGGACTGCAACCGAGGTTCTGAGATGCGAGAGTCTGAAGAGATATTGCAGTGACGGGTATCGGGGGATTCCTCATCCTCTGTCTCCCACTCTGAGTAGTCCGTCAAGGACTTGTAGGAGGGGTGGTCAGCAGGCCTCGGAACTCCCGATGCTCCGTGGCTGGTGCTGAGCACACTTGCCAGGGATGATCGCGGTCCCATCAAACAGGAATCTGATTGAGACCTTGGCCGAGGATTGACTCGAGGCCGAAGGATCGAGGACCAGCTTGACCTCCAGGGACGTGTTTGACATTGAGGACCCGGTGGTTGGGGTGGATGAACCAGTTGTACCGGACAACAGCATCCGCTGCTGGGTCCATGAAGGCAGACAAAATGCGCTCCAAGGCTCTGGCCCGGGACCAGCTTCCCCAAAGGGGAATCCATGACGAGGATGGTGTCTGGGGACCGAGGCCAGTCTGAGGTAAGAGTCCTTCCAGGGGACCTTTGCAGACTACTCCTTCTCCGATGCCTCGGATGAGCATCTCGGACTGCGGGACCTGGCCTGGGGGGTACCCGGCCAGTCTGATCCATCCAAGGATGCCGCCTTTGAGGGTTTCTTCTTCTTTCTGGGTTTCCTCAAGGGAGACCTCTTTCTGAAGGCCCATGCTAGGCTCTGGTTTGGAGGGGTCCACCCGAAGTGTTGAGGCTTCAGGTGAGGCCCTGGCCTTTGGAGGAACCTGGGACTCTGGGAGAAACTTATGCTGCTGCTGCTGGTGGTTTTTGAAGGCCTTGTTGGACATCCTCTTGTAAAGAACGCATGCTGCCTGGTCATGGTCTGGCCCGAGGCAACAAAGAGAGCAGTTGTGTGTGTTGGTTCAGGACATAATTTTTGAGTACCAATCACACTTCTTAAAGCCACTGGTAGCTATGGAGGGAAAAGATACCCCTGCGAGGTCGAAAACTCATCAGGCTGCCAGTTGGGGAAAAAGGCACGAAGACTACAGAAAATTAGAGAAAACTAAAACTACAAAAAGAGACCCAAACGTGACAATACCAGAGGAGAGTATGAAACTCAGAGAAAAATCAACTTTTTCCAGGGACAAGCCAGACGAACGTCTAAAGAACTCCACGGAAAAAAGGAGACTGAGCAAGAAGACATCCTTGGGCAGGAAGGGGACCATGCATGCTGGTAGCATCTCCTAAAGGCTGTCTTTGAAAGCTAGGGGGATGCTTCCACAAGAGCTCCATTGGTGCCGTCACCCATATGCGAGGGCCAACTTCCTGCTTGTTCCCAGAGAATGAACAATGGAGAGGCCAAAGGAGGGACAGTGAACTGAAGGTGTGAGCCAGGCACAGCAAAATGCAGAAATCCACATTGATCCTCCCGAAACTAGATATGAACATAAGCTTTGGCCAAGGCCAGACACTAGGAACTCTTCAGCACATCGCCACAATCATGGATCTCAGAGTTATCATTCGGAAGTGCAACACTCACAAATGAGCACTGACCCCCTTGAGGTATAGCACTGGTCGAAAGGCGCCATCCTTCTTGGCAGCCTGAAACAGAATATTTGCCCTTACACCGCTCGACTGGGGCACTGGCACCACTGCCTTCAGGCATAGTAACTCATCCAATGTGACCCGTGTAGTAGCTCTATTGTCTGCCAACCATACGCAGACACAACCATGCCTCCGAGATCGGCTGCTTGCTGTCCAGAACGCAGCTGCCTTAAATGGTATCTAGCACCTAGCGATCCTTGGTGACATCCGGGAATGGACGCCCAAACCTTTAATGTATAGAATGGAAGGGGCCCCTTTTGGAGGAGACAGACACTCTGGGTTCATGAGCATCCCTAAAGGCTGGATTAAGGGTCTGAAATCCAGAAGAGAAAGGCAGCTTTCCAGAACAATAAGGATGATAATGACTGGAGCCCTGAGACCCCCAGAAGTTAGCCCAGTGAGCCCATGATGAACAGGCAGATGCCAGAGAGGGAAGCAGCCCTGTACGCTTTCCAGGCCCTTTTGACCCATCTTCTGGAAGGCAAGAAGGATTGGCCTTGCCCAAGACCTTCACCAACCCTTCCAAAGAGGCCCTAGCCCCTAAAGGAGCTTTCCCTCAAGGCCAGCAGCATTACTCGGGCTTTGGTGGACGTGTCTACTGCCCAGTGGCTGAGCCAAATCCAACGCCACATCATAAAGCCATTTCACCGCATAGCAATAGAAGTGCAGCAATAAAACCTGAATACCGATTAAATAAGCTATAAGATTGTAAATATTTTCTATTTTTAATTGCTTATTGTATATAGCTCCTGTGTTACAATATGTTCAATGTAATGGTTGATGTGCTGTTCTCTGTAAACCGCCCCTGATATCTGAAAGGGGCAGTATAGAAATGTTCCAAAAAAATAACTCAAAAGGGCAATATCCCTAGTCAAGTGGACTATAACATACATGGCCTCAGAAGGCAGGCAATAACCAACTCCAAAAGAAGGGTAGTATTATCCAGCAGGAGAAAATGAAATGACAGGAGCAGGACTGGAGACATCAGGCCTGCACACTTCCAAATGGAGAATAGCAGCTGCAACCGCGAACTGGCTCTTCAACAGAGTCCACCTTTCTATCTATATAGTCCTTCAAGGCAATCCGACTTCCACAGGAATGGATGCCCACCTCATGACAGCCATGATTTGTGCCTACACTTTGAGCAGGCCAGACTGTGTGGGAGAGCATACATCCTTTATCCCCTTAGGTGGGAAATCAGGACAGAACCCATCCAAACTGAATATGTTCTGTATTATTTCCAGAAACAGGAAGACTGCTGTGAATATCCATACTGCCTGCAGAATTGGGGAATCTGTGGCCCTGCTCTGCCACTGGAGCATCAGCCAAAACCAGGCGAATGAGACTCGAGCAATCAATGCTGCCAGATCTCCCTTCCAGGATAGGCCGAAAATGCCAGCCTCCACATGATCCTTTGGAAATGAAAACAATAATTCCTCCACCTCAGACTCCTCAACCAAGAGGTCAGAACCAGCACTCAAGTTCAAGTTTGACAGACCCCAGCCGACTCACATCTCCAGAAAGTAACCTCTGTCTGGATCATTTAGGCTGGCTTCTATGCTCTGCCCATCCCTCATGTGACTGAGCTTGAGAGAATCCAAAGGCTGCAGGGTCAGTTTACATGCCAAATGAATCAGGCTTGCTGCAGAAGGAAAATAATTCCAGGGAGGACAATCCAGATTCCAGAAGCTACCCTCCCTGAGAATGATCCCTAATCACCGGGGACACAGCTGTAGCCGAACCCTCTGAAGGAGAGCAAGAAGCACAGGCACTGAAATTCCAAGCCAAGCTATTCTTCTTTACCACAGCATCAGTCACTTCATACCCTAGGTATAAAATGCCAGGCCAACCGAATCCCTATGTTGGAAGAAGGGAGATGGGCCCACCAGTGAGAAGTCAGAGGCTGCCATGCAAGATGAATCCAACAATGAGGCTCTTCGCTTGCCACAGGTCAAATCACATTTCCTCTAAGATGACAGAAAGTTACGACAAGGCAAACATTTGCAGATGCTAAGGCTGCATAGGTGCAAAAATGCATGCTAAAAGTGTGTACATGAGCACGCGTTACGGGCCATAGGGCAGGAACATGTGTTGGAGCCGCTCATGCAGAACGCATGCTGGGAGCATTTGGGTGCAAAGACAGAAAATGTTAACAGCACAAGATGGAAAATGGCAGGAAGTCCTGATGTCGAGCTGTCATCCACAGTCCACTCCAACTTATGTCCCAAAACAGACGAGTTCGGGAGCTCCCACAAAGGACAAGGTCAAGGTCAATGCCCCAGGAAGGGCAAACTGTGCCAGGCTCAGTGCTACTCCCCAGATTCTTTCTTTTTAAAAACAGGCTTGCAGCCACATACCTTTCAGCCATCTTCAGGGGAGAGCAGGGGGTGGGAGGGGGGGGGGAGCACACAGGATATAAGCGTGGAGCTGAAAGCATAGTTACTCACTTGTAACAGGTGATTTCCGGAAACAGCAGGAATTTAGTCCTCACATATGGGTATCGTCGGTACCGATGAAGCCTGCGCGGGAACGCTCCCCAGCGTCCAATTAGAAAGCTTTTGGGAGCATCCCACAGCGCCTGCGTGCTGCCTTCCCGCCTTCCCGCCTTTCCCAACTGCCTCTCTGCAGTTGAGTTTTAAAGCTGAGACAAAGAGAGAGGGAAAAGGGAAAGAGATAGAGAGATACAACTCCTAGGGGAGGTGGGTGGGTTGTGAGGAATAAATTCCTGCTGTTCCCGGAGAACACCTGTTACAGGTGAGTAACTATGCTATCTCCAGGAACAAGCAGGAAAGAGTAGTTACTCACCTGTAACAGGTGTTCTCCAGGAGCAGCAGGAATCAGTCCTCACATATGGGTGACGTCGGCGCCGACGGAGCCCTCGTGCGGAGCATTTCCCCAGCTTTCACAGAAAGCCTTTGGGAATTGAAGCGCGCATGCGTGGTCCCCTTCCTGCCCAAGGGTGCCATCTTGCTCAGTCTGACGACATAGCTAAAAGACAGCAAAAATAAATCATATGACTGCAACTCCAAGGGGAGGAGAGAGGGTTGTGAGTACTGATTCCTGCTGTTCCTGGAGAACACCTGTTACAGGTGAGTAACTACTCTTTCTCCAGGACCAAGCAGGAAGTCAGTCCTCACATATGGGACTCCCCAGCTTAAGGCTACTGGAGACCCCAAGCGGAAAAATGAGCTTCCTCTAGCTCGTCAGCACAGAAGGAAGGAATCCTCTCTGAGAACGCCCCCGCCTGGTAGCCCAACACCAGGGCCGGAGGGTAGGAGTTGCCTAAACCCCAAAGAGATTATGGAGTACTGCCTCTCCGAAAGCACTGTCCCTGCGAGACTCCCTCTCAAGGCAGTAATGGGCCGCAAAAGTCTGGCTTGAAGACCAAGTAGCGGCCCGGCAGATGTCTGCCAACGGAACAGAGCGGAGATGAGCCACTGACGCAGCCTTCGCCCTGACACGATGAGCCATGACTCAACCCTCCAATGAGAGGCCGGCTGCCCCATAAGCCCAGGCGATACAGTCAGCGACCCATATGGACAATGTACGCTTGGAGACAGGGAGCCCCAACTTATTGGGGTCAAAAGAAATGAAAAGCTGAACAGCCTTCCGATGCTCCCGCGTACGGTCAAGGTAGAAGGATAACGCCCTCCTACAGCCCAGGGTATGCAAGACCAGCTCAGCCCGGTTGGCATGCGGCCTGGGAAAGAAGGTTGGAAGAACCACCTTTTGATTGAGGTGAAAAGGTGAGACAACTTTAGGAAGAAACTTAGGGTGAGTCCGTAAGACTACCCTATTCCTGTAGAACCTAGTGTAAGGAGGATCAGACACTAGTGCCTGCAGTTCACTCACTCGCCTAGCAGAGGTGAGAGCTACCAGAAATAAAGTTTTCCAGGAGAGAAAACGGAGCGGGCAGGTAGCCATAGGTTCAAAAGGCGGACAAGTAAGCCGCTGTAAGACCACATTCAGATCCCACTCAGGGGCTGGTGGATGTAAAGAAGACTTAAGCAGAAGGCGGCCTCTGAGGAAACGAGCCACCAAAGGGTGGTTGGAAAGAGGCCTGCCGTCCACCAGCGAGTGGTGCGCTGAGAGAGCACTAAAGTGAACTCGGACAGAGTTAGACTTAAGGCCCAGATTGGAGAAGTAGAGCAAATATTGCAATACTACCGCTACCAAGCAGGAGAAGGGATTCTCACTGTGCTGAGCACACCAAGCGGAGAATCTATGCCACTTAAGAGCGTAGGATTTCCTGGTGGATTGATGCCGAGAGGCCAAGACTACATCTTCCACCTCTCGAGGTAGCAGTAAGGGAGCTAGGACTACCCTTTCAGCAGCCAGGCCATCAGATGAAGTGACTGGAGGTTGGGGTGCAAGAGAGTCCTCTGATCCTGTGACAGGAGATCGTGTTGAAACCCCAGAGGAAGAGGTGTGTCCACCGCCAGCTGTAACAGAAGCGGGAACCACGGTTGCCTCGGCCACCTGGGGGCTATGAGAATCAATGAAGCCCCGTCCTTGAGGACTTTGAACAGCGTTCTGGACACTAGTGGTGTGGGAGGAAACGCATACAGTAGGCCTGTGGACCACGAGATCAGAAACGCATCCGCTGCTACTCTGAGAGGATGCGGTTGCCTGCAGCAAAATCTCGGGAGTTGCCGGTTCAGAGGACTGGCGAAAAGATCCATGGTGGGGAGCCCCCACTTGAGAAAGACCTGCTGAACCACCAATGGGTTCAATCTCCATTCGTGTGGTTGCAGGATCCGGCTCAGTCTGTCTGCCAGGCAATTTTCTTGACCTGGGAGGTAGACAGCCTTGAGAAGGATTCCGTGATTGACAGCCCAAGAGCAGAGTCATTGTGCCCCCTGACAAAGAAGGAAGGAGCCTGTGTCCCCTTGTTTGTTCACATAGAACATGGCAACTTGATTGTCTGTCTGGACCAGTACAGACTGGTGAGAGGCGAGGTGGGAGAAGGCTCTCAGAGCTAAGCGTATCGTCCGTAGCTCCAGAAAGTTTATCTGCTAAGCAGCCTCCCAAGGGGTCCAGAGACCCTGAGTACATGCCCCTTGGCAATGTGCTCCCCAACTGAGAAGAGAGGCATTGGTCGTCAGCACCCGAGTATGCGGAGGGGATTGGAAAACCACTCCGAGCACCAGATTTGGAAGATGAAGCCACCATTGCAGATAGGAGATCAGGAGGTCGGAAATCCTCACTGAGTCCGCTAGGCCCCCAGTGGCTTGACGCCACTGAGTGCGAAGGATCCACTGAGCAGGACGCATGTGCAGGCGGGCATTGGGGGTGACATGGACCATGGAAGCCATATGGCCGAGTAGTCTCAGGAATTGCCTGGCAGAGACCAGGGAATTGCTGCAAAACTGGCAGGCCAGATCCATTAGCCTGTGGGCCCTGTACAGAGGCAGAAAAGCCTTTGCTTGAAGTGTGTCTAGTCTGGCCCCTATGAACTCTAAGTTCTGGGACGGGAGCAAAGTGGACTTTGCAAAGTTTATGACAAACCCCAAGTGCTGAAGCAGAGCCACAGTGCGAAGGGTGGCCTGGTTGGCCTCCTGGGAAGATTGGCCCCTTATGAGCCAGTCGTCCAGGTACGGAAACACAAAGAGACCCTGAAGCCTCAGGTAGGCTGCCACCACTGCCAGGCACTTGGTGAACACCCTCGGAGCGGATGAGAGGCCAAAGGGAAGCACTCTGTACTGATAGCGGTTTCCTCCCACAACAAACCTGAGATATTGTCTGTGGTCTGGATGGATAAGGATATGAGTATACGCATCCTTTAGATCCAAGGAGCATAGCCAGTCTCCCTGCTGGAGGTAAGGCAGCAGGATTCCAAGGGTAAGAATCTTGAACTTTTCCCTCCGCAGGAACTAGTTGAGGTTTCGCAAGTCTAGGATGGGTCTGAGGCCTCCTGTTCCTTTTGGTACCAGAAAGTACCTGGAATAAAAGTCTTGACCTCTCAGGTGGTGGGGCACCGGTTCCACAGCCTGATCCTTTAGTAGACCTGTCAACTCCTGAAGGAGTAGGTCCCTGTGCAGAGGGAGTCTTGGAGGCTCCCCTGGAAAATAGGAGGGAGGTACCTGGTGAAAATGGAGAAGATAGCCCCTTTGGACTATATGAAGAACCCAGGTATCTGATGTGACGGCTGACCACCTGTGGGCAAAGTGGGCCAGCCGGCCTCCTGTGCTGAGAGAAGCCAGCTGAGGAGAAGAGGCTATGCTGTTTGAGGCAAAAACCCCCACCCTGCTGAGCAGGGGCCGGTGTTAGTGGCTTGGGGGTCTTCGGCCTACGGGGCCATTGACCCTGCCCCTTGGCCTGCTGACCCTGTTGGGGAGCTGCAGATGCCTGATAATGAGGGTACTGTTTGTAGGCAGATGACTTCCTCGGGTAAAAGGTCTTTTTTCCCGAGCCCTTCTTTTTCTGAGAAGGGGCAGAGGTTTTCCTGGAAAGCCTAGTCTGGGTCAGTCTCGGTCTCGAGTTCTGCAGCCTTTTCAGCCATGGGCTTGCCAAAGAGGTTTTCACCTCGGCAGGGGACATCGACCAACTTGTCCTGGACCCAGGGCTTGAGGTCGGATGACTGTAGCCAAGCCTGTCGGCAGGCACCGATGCCGGCCCTAGCTACTCGGGCCAAAGCCTCGAAGCCATCGTAGGCTGCTCGAGAGATAAACTTCGAGCACTCTCGAATACCGGTGGACAAGGCCTGGAACCTCTGCAAAGGTTCCTCGGAGAGACCAGCAGAGAACTCGGCAATCTCCTTTGCCAGGTCTCGGAGGTACATGCCCATGTAGAGCTGGTATATCTGGACACTGCAAGCAAGCAAGCATAGAGCCCTGGAAGCACTTTTTACAGAGGGCATCCAGGTTCCGGGCCTCCCAGCCGGGAGGCACCGAGGAGTGCATCTTCTGACTTTTCAGTCGATGCACGGCCGATTCCACAACCATGGAGTGGTGCGGTAATTGTGCCTTTTGGAACCCGGGGCTCTTGCGGACTCGATAAATGGAATCGACCCGCTTGCTTAACACCGGCGTCGAAGCCGGGGTGTCCCACATGCGGAAGAGTAGCCGCTCCAGCATCGGAGGAACCGTAACAGTAAAGGCCTCCTTCGGGGGAGAGTCATATTGGAGGGCCTCGAGCTCCTCGGCTCGAGGCTCCTCCTCAGGATCCGTGGGGAAGGCCAAGGCCTTGGCCATATCCCGCACGAAGTCCGAGAACCGGGTATCCTCCGGTGGGGACCGTCTCCGAGGTTCGGACTCGGGTGAGTCCGAGGGGACACACCGAGTCCGATGGGTGTCGGGTGACTCTTCGTCCTCCGTCTCCCAGCCCGACTCCTCGGAGGAGGAATCGAGCGGCTCCAGTCGGGCGGGAACCGATGCCCTCCACCCCAACGCCGAGGGTATCGGCGTCGACGACCTCGGCCCCGAACGGGAGGTCGAGGAAGACCGTGGCTGAGGATCGACTCGAGCCCGCATGGACTCGAGGATCGGCTCGGCCTCCGGGGTCGACTTGGACGTCGAGGTCCCAATTGTCGGGGCAGATGCACCGGTGAGACCGGCGATCAATGCCCGCTGCTGTTCCATGAAGGCAGCGAAGCTGCTCTCCAAGGCCGTCAACCTGAGTCCGAGCTCAGGAGACCCAGCAGCCCCCGACGGTGTCGGGCCCAACGACTCTACTCCAAGGGAGCCGACAACGAGGACAACAGCACTTACGTGTCCAGGAGACTCCATCTCGACATGAGGATGCTTCGCAGGCCTCTCCGACTCCGAAGACCCGGGACGGCTATCAGGGCTATGCGACCTGGCCCTCGAGGAACCAGGAGCGTCCACCGACGCCACCCTCGCGGGTTTCTTCTTCCTGCGATTTTCCCGCGAAGGAGACCCCCGCTCAGAGGAACCCCGACGCTGCTCAGGGCCGGAGTCCCGAGACGTCGAGGCCTCTGACGAGGTCCGGGCCCGGCCGGACGCGGAGTCAGAAAAAATTCTATCCCTCTGGTGCTGCCGACTCCTCAAGGCCTTCGAGGACATTTTGCCACACAGACCACAGATCATCGTGTCATGATCGGGTCCGAGGCAACGGAGGCAGCAGTCATGTGTGTTGGTAAGAGACATAAGTTTCTTACACCAATCACATTTCTTAAAACCGCTGGCAGCCATCGGGGGAAAAAGGGCCCCTGCTAGGTCAAAAGACCGGTCTGCCAGGGAAAAAAGAAAAAAGGCGCGAACGCCAGTCACAAAGGACAAAAACCGAAAAGAGAGAGAAAGGACTCGATACCGGCGTATCGGTCCGAGCAGGAAAAGGATCCGGTGTCGAACCGGAGAAAAAATAGAGAAAATCAACTTTTTCTTCAAGGGAAAAACGAACTACATCTGTCGGGCTCCACGGAAAAAAGAAGACTGAGCAAATGGCACCCTTGGGCAGGAAGGGGACCGCGCATGCGCGCTGCAATTCCCAAAGGCTTTCTGTGAAAGCTGGGGAAATGCTCCGCATGAGGGCTCCGTCGGCGCCGACGTCACCCATATGTTAAGATTGACTTCCTGCTTGGTCCTGGAGAATGTAGTCATCACATATGGGGAATCCCTAGCTTTGGATGCCAGGGAGAGACCCCAGAAGTTGTGTGTCCCTGAGAAGGGCTCCACTTCCCCCCATGGATCTCTAGCATCCTACCAGGGATGGTGGGTAGGAGTTGATTAGGTATGGAACAGGTGTTGGAAAACAGCCTGACCAAACAAGGCATCCCGGCTGGAGTCCTTGTCCAAGCAGTAATGGGCTGTGAAGGTATGAACCGAGGCCCAGGTGGCTGCTCGACAGATGTCGTCGATAGACACAGAGTGCAGATGAACCATTGAGGCTGCCATGGCTCTCACATTGTGATCTGTGACATGGCCTTCCAGAAAAAGGTTCTTACTCTGATACGCGAAGGAAATACACTGAGCAATCCAGTTAGACAGTGTTCTCTTGGAGACTGGAAGTCCCAAATGAGAAGGATCAAAAGCAACAGAGTTGAGAGGACTTTCTATGTTGCTGTGTTCTTTGTAACTAAAAGGCTAAAGCTCTTTTACAGTCCAAAGTATGAAGATTACTCTGCATTTGATGCATGAGGCCTTGGAAAAAACACAGGTAGGTAGACCGCTTGGTTCAGATGAAAAGGTGAGACCACCTTTGGCATAAAGTGTGGATGAGTTCTAAGGACTACCATGTCATGATGGAAACTTGTATAAGGTGGATCAGCTACTAATGCTTGCAACTCACCAATGCGGCGTGCTGATGTGATTGCAATGAGAAAGATAACCTTCCAAGAAAGGAATTTCAAGGAGGTAGTAGCTGAAGGTTCGAAAGGTGGCTTCATGAGCTGCCCAAGAACCAGGTTTGAGTCCCATGCCACCGGTGGTGGCCTAATGGGAGGCCTAGTTAGAAGAAGGCCTCTCATAAATCTTGCTATAAGAGGATGAGAGGAAATAGGCTATCCATTTAGAGGCTTAAAGGAAGCTGCAATAGCACTCAAATGGAATCTTACTGAATTAGTCTTAAGTCCTGCATTGGATAAATGAAGGAGATACTCCAGCAATGATGCCAAAAGTATCGCAAGGGGGTTAAGACCCTTTTGCGAACACCATATTGTAAACCCTTTCCACTTTAAAGCATAAGAGCGTCTTCTGGAAGGTTTCCTGGAAGCAAGAAGAATATTTTTTACTTGCTGAGGGAGATTAAGATCATGGATATCTAGGCCTTCAGCAACCAAGCCCTGAGATGCAGAGACTGGGGATTGGGATGCCATAACATTCCGTCCTCCTGAGATAGATCTTGAGAGAGATGTAGAAGCAGAGGGTACCACATTTGCCATGGGCAATGTGGAGCTATGAGAATCATATGGCCTCTGTCTCTCTGAAGCTTGAACAGGGTTTTGGGAATTAGGGGAATGGGTGGAAAGGCATACAGGAAGTCTTGAGCCTAATGAAGGAGGAAAGCATCCCTGGCCTGAGCCTCCTGAGCCGGAATTCTGGAACAGAACCGGGGAAGTTTGGCATTCCACGGACTTGCAAAGAGGTCTATGTCCGGGGTTCCCCAAATTTGAAAAATCTTGGCTACCTGGTCTGCATGCAGAGACCACTCGTGTGGAAGCAGAGCTCAACTGTCTGCCCAAGAGTTTTGTATGCCTGGAAGATACACTGCCAGGAGATGAATCTGATGCTCTCTGGCGAGGGCCCACAGTCGCAAAGCTTCATTGCAAAGCAACATAGAGCCTGTTCCCCCCTGCTTGCTCACATAGAACATGGCGACTTGATTGTCCGTATGAATGAGGACTGTCTTGTAGCTGAGCAGGGTGTGGAACACTCGAAGATCAAGGAAGATTGCTCTGAGTTCCAAGAGACTGATATGTAGATGACTCTCCTGTGGAGACCAGGTGCCTTGGGTGGAGAGGTCTTGCAGATGAGCTCCCCAAACCACTGGAGAAGCATCTGTTGTGAGAGTTGCTTGGGGTAAGCGTTGTTGAAAAGGGGACCCCAGCAACAGGTTTTGAGTGGACGTCCACCACTGGAGGAACAAAATAAAGCGACTTGTGTTTGCTATTTTGTCTGACAGGCAACCTGATGCCTGGGTCCATTGGGTGGATGAAGTCCACTGAGCTGCCCTCATATGGAGGTGAGCAGAGGGAACCACATGCACAGTAGATGCCATGTGGCCTAGTAGTTGTAACATTTGTTGAGCAGTTAGATGAGGCTTTAGCACTGCTTGGGAAGCTAACTGCACCATGCGAAGGCAATGGGCATGAGGGAGATAGGCCCTTGCCTTTCTGGTATCCAGCAAAGCTCCTATGAACTCTAAAAACTGAGTGGGAGTTAGTCTGGATTTTGGGATGTTTATTACCAGTCCTAAATACTGAAGGATATGCATTGTGCAGGATAGAGAAGTCCTGGCCTCTGACTCTGTTGGGGCTCGAATGAGCCAGTCTTCTAAGTAGGGGAAGACGAATATTCCTAGATGCGGAGAAATGCTGTTACTACTGCCATGCATTTCGTGAACACCCTTGGTGATGAGGCCAGGCCAAAAGGAAGCACCCTGTATTGGTAGTGCTTTCCTTGAAAAAGGAACCGAAGGAACCTTCTGTGGGTTGGATGGATGAGGACATGGGTGCACGCATCCTTGAGATCTAGAGAACAAAGCCAATCCTGACTCTGAAGGTATGGCAGCAGAGATCCGAGAGAAATCTTGAATTTCTCCTTGACAAGGAATTTGTTCAATTATCTGAAGTCTAAAATAGGTCTGTAACCCCCTGTTTTCTTTGGAGTAAGGAAATAAGGGGAATAGAACTCTGTACCCTGCTTATGAATGGGTACTTCTTCTATTGCCCCTTGGGCAAGAAGGATAGCGACCTCCTGACCTAGCAGGTTGATGAGAGAGATCAGAGAATTGAACTGCTTTATTATTGTGTGAGGAAGCATGCTTGAAAAATGAAGCTTGTACCCCTCCTCTATGATGGAGTGTGTCCAATGCTCTGCTGTTTTCTGCCCCCATCTGGGGGCAAAATGACATAACCTTCCTGGAATGGTGTAATGCTCTGGTCCCCCGAGAGCCAGGAAGGCTAAGTTCTCTAGTTGAGAGTCAAAGGCCCTGTGGAGGCTGAGCCTGCTGAGGCCTAGCAGTCTTTGCTTTCTTTTGTTTGGGTGGTTGTTGACCTTTCCTGGGAAGCTGACCTGCAGAATGTCCCTGCTGAACATAAGCAGGATACAATCTTTTCTTCTTAGAAAAGAATGGTTTCTTGAACGATTTCTTTCTAGCAGGATCAGCAGTGGACTTGGATAATCTATCCAAGGTGAAATTTTACAGGTTCTCACCAGTACAAGGGATGTTTCCCAATTTGTCTTGTACCCAGAGCTCCAGATCGGATGTCTGGAGCCAAGCAATTCTACGTGCACCTATGGCAATAGTCGAGGTTCTGCTTATGCACTCAAAGCAGTCAAAGGCTGCACGGTTGGCAAATTTAGAAACATCTTGGGCATGTTTGACCAAAGTGAGAAAATCCTGTCTTCTATCCTCAGAAGAATAGGACTTAAAGCTTCTAAATCATCTGTGACCTCCTTCAGGAACATTCCTATGTAGAGACTATAGGAAGTGATCCTGGCAGAAAGCATGGAAGCTTGGAAGACCCGACGTCCAAAAGCATTCACGGTTCTGCACTCACGTCCTGGATGATTAGAGGCATGTCTCTGCACTCTTGATCCTTCTCATAGCCGATTCCACTACAATAGAGTGGTGAGAAAGCTGAGTCTTTTGGAAACCAGGACAAGGAGGGACTCGATACATAGTATCCAGTCTGCGAGAATGAGGAGAAGGTGGTAAGAGGTGTTTCCCACATCTTTAACATGAGATCATATAAAATCTCATGAATGGGCAAGGTAGCTGCCCCCTTAGGAGTTTTGGGATATTGTAGAATTTACAACTCCTTGGCCCTTGGCTGTGTTTCAGGGGCTACAGTAATGGACAGGCCCCGAGCCACCTCCCTGATAAAATCCTGGAAGGAAATATCCTCTGGAGGAGACATCCTGCGCTTAGGGGAGGAGGGCTCCTCTGGGAGAAGCATTCCTGCATCGACAGAACTGTCAGAATCCTCAGATTCTTCTGAGGACTCGAAGTACCGTCTGTCCGGATGCTCTTGAAGAGCCCGATACCCGTACCGACTGAAGTCGGTACCGGGAGTAACCGGTACCGGGGTATCGGTACCGGAGGGCATCGAATGACTGGGTACCGGCAAAGCAGACACCGATGACGATGTCGATACCGGTACCAGTCAAATTGTCTGTTGCGGTTCCGAGGGCGTCGACGCCGCAAGGAGAGCCGCCAGACTGCACTCAATAGCCAGGACTCTCTTGTCTATCGACGCTGCCAATGCCTGGATGTCGGTACCGGAGGAGACCGCCGGTACCCAAGAGCATGGCACCAGTAGTTCTGCCGAGGTCGAGGCCTCGAGAACATCCTGGAGCCCCGATAATGCTTTGGAAGCCAAAGCATCCCGCTGGGGCAATTTTGCCGGTGCAGAATCCTCAAGGGCAACGCCAGAGGCATCTCGATGCTTAGAAGGAGATCTACCCTTTGAGGACCGGCTGGACTTATGTTTAGTTACCTGAGATCCACGGGAAGAAGCAGCAGCTCTGGAAGACCTCGATGCCACCAAAGCTGCATCAGAGGGAAACAGGGTACTGAGCTTAGTAGCTCGGCTCTGCCGACCTCTTTTAGACATCATGGCGCAGGACATACAATCCGTGATAGAGTGGTCAGGACCTAAACATTTTAGACACCATTCATGGGTGTTGGCGACGGAAATGGTACCGCCACACTTGGTGCATTTTTTGAAACCTGAGGCAGGTTTCTCCATTGTAAGGAAAAGATTTTGGGCCTAAGGCCCAAAAAGGCACGTGCACCTGAAGAAAAAAGTAGAAAATCTCTCTCTCTCTCTATATCTCTATCTATATTTATTTATTAATTAATTTATTATTTTTTTTAAAAGACAGAAATAATAAGAAAAAACCAGCAGTACCGGTAAAGCGTCGAGAAAGGCAGACGCGACCACAAAAATAAATAAAAAAAGAATTCTTCTGCGGTGACAGGAACGACGACCTGCTGGCTCCGCGGAAAAAGAAGAACTGGAGAGAGGCAGTTGGGAAAGGCGGGAAGGCAGCACGCAGGCACCGTGGGATGCTCCGAAAAGCTTTCTAATTGGACACTGGGGAGCGTTCCTGCGCAGGCTCCGTCGGTACCGACGATACCTATATGTGATGACTACATTCCTGCTTGTTCCTGGAGATCAAATTTTCCCCTCCTCCTATAGCTACCAAAAAAGACCAGTCTAGTGGATCCTCCCTTGTCACGCTCAAGTGTCATCCTCAAGGTGGTCGTTCACAAGCGAAAATCAATCTTTTCCTTTCAATCAACAGGGGCTATATATTTCAAGCAAAAGGTTAAGAGTTTGTGGCTTTTTAAATTTCTAGTTCTCTGCCTGGGAGCTCTTAAGAGTTTTGGTACATTTTTCAGACAAAGTTAGATTCTTTTTGGTGCATTAGTTTAAAAGGGTAAATTATTTTCTTTAGTGGGGTAGGTTTAAAACTCTGCTTAACATCTTTCTCAGCCCTTTGAAACTACCGACACCTCATTAGGTGTTAATTCCCTCCCTACCCCCCAATTCCCACCCACCCCTAGTGAGCAGTCTTGCTTTATAGGGCACCTCCCCAAAACTACAAATAGGGACTTGGAACAGCACATTTTGAACAAACTTAAGAGATTTAACTGCTTTTTCTCTGAAAGGTCAGCTGGGAAACTGGCTGGTACTTTGGTAGGTCTCTCTCTCTTTTTGCTTTAACAGATATCTAAACTCCACCAACTGAACAATGGCTGGGAAAATAGTTATCGCCAAAGCTGTTGCCCCTGTTACAGCTTCTGCCTCTGTCCAGACAGAGGTCCCAATGCGAGTTGAAGGACCAGTTCCATGTGCAGGATGCCTGCATGCTGAAGCTCTGAGGAAACAAGTAGAGGAACTCAGAGGAGGTGGTGAAGCTGAGGAGCATTGAAGACAGTGAGAAGTAAATTGATGAGATGCTTCTTGCAACATCCAAACTCTACAGCAGAGGAAAAGATGGGAGACTACAGAATTATGAAGATTGGACACAAGTCACCAGGGCCTGCAGAATCACCAATCCAACTTCTCCAGCCCTTGAATTGAAGAACCATTATGCAGCCCTGGAAGTGGAGGCGATGAAAGCATCCCTGGAAAGGGAAGAACCAGAGCTTGAGCACCCCCAAAGTTGCAGAATCAGTGACCACAAGGAAGCAAAGGGCAGTGGTGGTTGGTAACTCTCTAAGGGATACTGAGGCGTCAATCTGCCAACCAGACAATGTCCAGAGAGGTATGCGGTCTGACAGGTGCCAAAATCCAAGATGTCAAGGACAGCTGGTCGAGACTCATCAAGCTCACTATTATCCAACATTGCTAATTTATGTCGGCACAAATGATACTGCCAGGTATCCCTCTGAGCATATCAAAAGTGACTGTGGCTCTGGGACAGAAAATGAAGCAGATAGGGCATAAGTGGGCATAAGTGTTCTCTTCAATCCTCCCTTTTGAGGGTAAAGGCCAAGGCAGAGAAGCTCACACCTTGGAGATGAATGCATGGATGGTGTCAGAGTGTTTTGGTTGCCTGGACCACGGGATGCTGTTCCAAGGGTTGCAGAGCAGAGATGGTGTCCATCTGTCCATGAAAGGTTGACGTGTCTTCCAGTAGCAGACTGGCTAATCTACTGAAGAAAGCTTTAAACTAGATTCATTGGGGATGGGTGAAGAAAGCCCCCAGGTAAGTAGGGATGGGTTAAGCAAGCCCCTAGGTAAATGAAAGTCCCCAGGTAAGTGAAAGCATAGTTACTCACCTGTAACAGGTGATCTCCGGGAACAGCAGCAATTTAGTCTTCACATATGGGTATCATCAGCACCGACGGAGCCTGCGCGGGCACACTCCCCAGCGTCCAATAGGAACGCTTTTGGGAGCATCCCTTGGCACATGCGCACTGCCTTCCCGCCTTTCCAACTGTCCCTCTTCAGTTAAGTTTGTAGCTGAGTGAAAGGATAGAGGGAGAGAGATAAAGAGACAACTCCTAGGGGAGGTGGGTGGGTTGTGAAGACTAAATTCTTGCTGTTCCTGGAGATCACCTGTTACAGGTGAGTAACTACGCTATCTCCAGGAACAAGCAAGAATGCAGTCCTTACATATGGGGACTCCCTAGCTGAAGATGCCAGGGAGAAAGCCCCAGGAAGCTGTCACCCAAGTAAGGTGAGCCATGCTTCCTCCCATGGCTCTCCGGCATCCCACCAGGGTTGGTGGATAGGAGTTGAATTAGGTCTGGAAGTGATTTTGAAGAACAGCCTGGCCAAAGAAGGCATCCCGAGGGGAGGCTTTATCTAGGCAGTAGTGGGCTGTAAAGGTGTGTATCGAAGCCCAGGTGGCGGTTCGACAAAATGTCATCAATAGACACAGAGTGAAGGTTAGCCATAGAGGCTGCCATGGCTCTCACATTATGAACTGTGACATGGCCTTGAAGAGAAAGACTCTTACTCTCACATAAGCAAAGGATATGCATTGTGCAATCCATTTGGACAGAGCTCTCTTGGAGACTGGAAGTCCCAAATGACTAGAATCAAAAGCAATAAAAAGTTGAGAAGACTTTCTATATTGCTGTGTTCTTTGTAGGTAAAAAGCCAAGGCTCTTTTACAATCCAAAGTATGAAGGTTCCTTTCTGTATTAGAGGCATGTGGCCTCGGAAAGAATACAGGAAGATAAATTGATTGATTTAAATGAAAAGGCGAAACCACCTTTGGCATAAAGTGTGGATGAGTTCTGAGGACAACCTTATCATGGTGAAACCTAGTATAAGGAGAATCAGCCACTAAAGCTTGCAATTCACTAATGCGACATGCAGAGGTGATTGCAATTAGGAATATGACCTTCCAGGACAAAAGCTTTAGGGTTGTAGTGGCTAAAGGTTCAAAAGGCTGTTTCATGAGCTGCCCGAGAACTAGGTTTATATTCCATGTCACCGGTGGTGGCCTGATGGGAGGCCTTGTTAATAGAAAACCTCTCATAAATCTTGTTATCAGTGGATGAGAGGAAATTGGTTGTTTATTTAGAGCAGGGCTTCTCAACACTGTCCTCGGGACCCACCTAACCAGTTGGGTTTTCAGGATAACCACAATGAATATGTATGAGAGACATTTGCATACACTGCCTCCATTATATGCAAATCTCTCCATGCATATTCATTGTGGTTATCCTGAAAACCCAACTGGCTAGGTGGGTCCCGAGGACAGTGTTGAGAACCCCTGATTTAGAGGCTTATAGGAAGCTGCAATTGCACTAGGATGGACTCTTACAGAATTGGCCTTTAGACCAGAATTTGATAAATGAAGTGGATACTCTAGTATCTATTTATTTTATTTATTTATTTATATTCTCTTATATACCGCGCTATTCTGCATCAGTGCAGTTTACATTGAACAAACTGAAATTACATTGAACAGGGCATTATAACTTGGAGATAACTATTTTACAGGGAACATGGGCTATGGAGGGTTAAATGGCTTGCCCAAGACCACAAGGAGCACCTGTGGGACTAGAAACCCCAGTCCTTCCGGCTCAAGGTTGCTGTCCTCTAGTGGGATTTGAACCCCCGACCTTCCGGCCTGAAGTACCTTGCCTCAACCACTAGGCCACTCCTCCACAGTATTGATTCCAACGGTATCATAAGGGGATTTAAACCCCTTCTGTGAACACCATATAGTATAACGTTTCCACTTGAAGGTGTAAGAGCGTCTTGTGGAAGGTTTTCTAAAAACCTGAAGGATATCCTTTACCTGTTGGGAAAGGTTAAGATCCTGAAGGTCTAAGCTTTCAGCAACCACACCCTGAGATGTAGGGACTGGGGATTCGGGTGCCATAGCATCCCGTTCTCTTGGGAGAGGTGGTCTGAAGAACACCCTACCTCCAGAGGTGCAGCTTGAGAGAGATGTAGAAGCAGGGGATACCATGTTTGTCGTGGCCACCGTGGCGCTATGAAGATCATACGACCTCTGTCTCTCTGAAGCTTGAAAAGTGTTTTGGGGATGAGGGGAATCAGTGGGAAGGCAAAGAGGAAGTCGTGACCCCAGTGAAGAAGGAAGGCGTCCCTTGCCTGGCAATTTTGAGCCGGAATCCTGGAACAGAATCAGGGAAGTTTGGCATTCAGTGGACTTGCAAATAGGTCTATGTCTGGGATTCCCCAGATCTGAAATATTTTGGCCACCTGGTCTAGGTGGAGAGACCATTCGTGAAGAAGCAGTACTCGGCCGAGTTTGTCTGCCCAAAGGTTTTGAATGCCTGGAAGATATACCACGAGAAGGTGAATTTGATGCTCTCTGGCGAGGGCCCATAGTCGTTGTAAAGCTTCATTACATAATGACAGAGAGCCTGTTCAGCCCTGCTTGTTCATGTAAAACATAGCTACTTGATTGTCCATTTGGACTAGGACTGTCTAGTAGCTGAGCTGGGTATGGAATACTCGAAGAGCTAGATAGATTCCTCTGAGTTCCAGGAGGTTTATGTGAAGACAAGCCTCCTGTGGAGTCCAGGTACCCTGGCTAGAGAGATGATGCAGGTGTGCTCCCCATCCCACCTGTGATGCATTTGTTGTTAGGGTAGCCTGGAATAGGGATTGCTGGAAAGGAGACCCCACTAGAAGATTTTCCAGTGATTGCCACCACTGTAGGGACAAGATCAGTTGTGAGTTTGGTATCTTGTCTGACAGACATCCTGTGGCCTGTGTCCACTGTGTGGATAGGGTCCACTGGGCTGCTCACATATGAAGGCGAGCGTAGGGGACCACATGAACCGTGGATGCCATATGACCCAATAGTTGTAGTAGTTCTCGAGCAGTTAGGGAGGACTTCACCGCTGCTTGAGAAGCTAGCTGCATTATATGAAGACAGCGGGCCTGCGGGAGAAAAGCCTTTGACTGTCTGGTATCTAGACGAGCTCCTATGAACTCTAGGGACTCAGACGGAGCAAGTTGGGATTTTGAGAGGTTTAATGACCAATCCCAAGTATTGAAGGATTCGCATTGTGCGATACAGTGCAGATCTGACTTCTGGAACTGTGGGGGCTCGAATGAGCCAGTCGTCCAAGTAAGGGAAGACGAATATTCCCAGGGTTCACAGAAATGCAGCTACTACTGCCATACATTTCGTGAATACTCTTGGTGCCGAAGCCAGACCAAAGAGAAGAAGCCTTATTGGAAATGTTTTCCCTTGAAAAGGAATCGTAAGAATTTCCTGTGATTTGGATGGATCAGAATGTGAGTATATGCATCCTTTAGATCTAGAGAACAAAGCCAATCCTGACTTTGAAGGTATGGCAGAAGAGTTCCCAGAGAAATCATTTTGAACTTTTCTCGGAACAGATATTTGTTCAATTCTCTGAGGTCTAGAATGGGTCTGTGTCCTCCTGTTTTCTCTGGAGTAAGAAAATAGGGGGAGTAGAATCCTGCACCCTACTGAAGAATGGGCACCTCCTCTATTGCTCCTTGAGCAAGGAGTGTTGAGATCTCTCGATCCAGTAGATTGCCTGTAGAGGTTTGGGAATTGAACTGCCTTACGAATGTAGGAGGGGGCATACTGTGAAAATGTAGCTTGTACCCCTCTCCCACAATGGACAGAGTCCAGTTTTCGGTTATTTGGTGCCATCTGTTGGCAAAATGACAACCTGCCTAGGATGTTTAGGGGTTCTGGCCCCTTCAGAGGCAGGAAGGCTAAGTTCTCTATGAAGGAGTCAAAGCTCTTGAGGGGGCTGGACCTGTGGAGCTGGTTGAGCTCTAAGGCCTTCTGGCTTCTTGTCTGGATTGTTTTAGACCCTTCTGGGCATCTTGACCCTGAGCTTGCCCTTGCTGGGTATAGGATGGATAAAACCTCTTTTTGCTTAATAAGGTTTTTTATGGGGTTTCTTTTTGGCTGGAGTGGCTGTAGATTTTGACAATCTGTCTAAAGTGAGATTGTCAGTATCTATCTCATTAGCCTTCTCCTGCCAATTCTTGCCAAAGAGGTTTTCTCCTGTGCAAGGGATGTTTCCCAATTTATCCTGTACCCAAATCTCCAAGTCTGATACCTGAAGCCAGGCAATCCGACGTGCACCAATGGCAATAGCAGAGGTTCTGCTGATGCATTCAAAGCAGTCAAAGGCTGCACTGTTTACAAACTTGAAGACATCTTGAGCATGCTTGACCAAAGTGAGAAAATATTGTCGTTTGTCCTCAGGGAGAAGGGGGCTCATCAGCTCCAAAACCCGTGACCTCTGAGGAACATTCCCATATATAAAATATATGAGCTGATCCTAGCTGAAAGAATGGAAGCCTAAAAGGTTGACACCCAAAAGCATCAAGAGTCCTGCATTCACGACCTGGAAGATTGGATGCATGCCTCTTTGCACTTTTCATCCTACACATGACTGACTCCACTACCAGTGAATGGTGTGGCAGCTGAGTCTTTTGAAAACCAGGACATGGTGGAACTAGATACATGGTATCGCGTCTCCTAGAATGAGGAGATGTGGTCAAAGGTGTCTCCCACATTCTGAGCATCAAATCATGAAAATTTCATGAATGGGCAGAGTGGCTGGTTCCTTGGGAGCCTTAGGGTATTGGACAATTTCCAATTCCTTTGCTCTAGGTTCTTTTTCAGGAGCTACCATGATTGAAAGGCCTCGGGCCACATCACGAATAAAATCCTGAAAAGACATGTCTTCTGGATGAGACATTCTGCGTTGGGGAGAAGAGGAGTCTTCCGGAAGAAACACTCTTGTACCGGCAGAATCATCAGAATCATTGGAATTGGAGGAGTCGAAGTATTTCTGATCCCGATGTTCACGCAAAGCATGGTCTTGGTATCGATCGAAGTCGGTACCGAATTGGTCCGGTACCAATCTGTCGATGCCAGAAAAAGTCTCTACATGGGAAGGATTCCCCACTGGGGCTGGTACCGTCAGTGCTGGTACCAGTATCTGTACCGGTGCTTGTACCGGCATCGGTACCGGTGCCCGTTGAACCACTGGTGTCAACGGTACCGCAGCTGTAAGAAGAGCTGAAAGACTGCGTTCGATAGTGAGGAATCTCTGGTCTATCGATGCTACTGATGCTTGGGTATCGGTACCGGTAAAAGCGGCCGGAACCTCTGAGCATGGCACCAATAGTTCTGCCAAGGTCGAAGCCTCGAGAACATCCTAGAACCCCGTTGATGCTTTGTAGGCTGAAACCTCCCGCCAGGGCTGTTTTCCCGGTGTAGTTTCCTCAAGGGCAATGCCAATGGCCTCTCAATGCTTTGAAGGAGAGCTACCATTTGAGGACCGGCTCTTATGTTTAGTTACCTGAGATCCATTGGAGGAAGACGAGGCTCTTGAAGAAGTCGATGCAATGGACCTGGTATCTGAAGAAAAGAGGGTACTTTCTGTCTTCCTCTTTTAGTCATCCCCATACAGGAGGAACACTCAGATGGAGAATGGTCAGGGCCTAAACATTTTAGACACCAGTCATGGGTGCCGGCGACAGAGATGGTACAGTCACATTTAGCACATTTTTTTTTTAAACCACTAGCTGGTTTTTCCATCTTTTGGGAAAAATGGGGCCTAATGCCCAAAATGGTGCCTAGCACCAAAAGAAAAGGTTTCTGAAGAGAAACAATCCAAAAATAGATAATTTTTTTTTTTAAAAAAGAACCGGCAGTACCGGTAGGAAAACCAGTTTAAAGAAGAAATTTTCTGCGGCGACAGGGTATGTGTCCTGTCAGCTCTGCGGAAAACGAAGAACTGAAGAGGGACAGTTGGAAAGGCAGGAAGGCAGCGCACATGTGCTGATGGATGCTCTCAAAAGCGTTCCTATTGGATGCTGAGGAGCGTTCCCGCGCAGGCTCCGTCGGTGCCGACGATACCCATATGTGAAAACTACATTCCCTACTTGTTCCTGGAGATACATTAAATACCTTTATGGAAATGGGTAAAAGGGGCAACATATGGAAAGCGGTATATATAAATGAACGTAGAATGTGAAATAAGATCCCAGACGTTGAAGCTTTAATGGGAGAGGCTGACTTGGATTTAGTGGCAGTTACAGAAACATGGTTCACAGAAAACCATGACTGGGATGTAACTATACCTGGCTATACTTTATTCAGAAAGGACAGGGTAGGAAGAAGGGGAGGAGTGGCGGCACTATATGTCAAAAATAATATTAAAGCTTTGGAACTACAGAGCTTAAAAGGGAGAGAGGAGGCACTGTGTGTTAAACTAGAAAGAGGAAAAGAGAAAGCTATTTGCATTAGCGTGATATACAGACCTCCCTTCACAGGAGAAAGGTGGACAGAGTTAATTGAAGACATATGCAGTATTGCTAGGAAAGGGGAAGTGCTACTGATATTGGATTTCAATATGTCAGATGTTGACTGGCACATTCCTGCTGCAGTGTCATCTAGAAGTAAGGAGATCCTGGATTCTCTACAGGGAGAACTAGTCAGGCAACTGGTAACAGAACCCACAAGTGAAGGGGCCACAAGGAAGTGTTTCTGATGTTATAGTGGGAGATCATTTTGCATCCGGTGATCACCAGATGGTGTGGTGTAGTATTAGAACTAGGGCTATTAAAATCCATTCAAAAGCGAGAGTCTTAGACTTTAGGAAAACTAACTTTGCCAAGATGGGCCAATACCTCAGGGAGTTGTTAGCAAGATGCGAACAGCTGGGGGATGTAGAAAAAAAGTGGGCAAACTGAAAGGGGATATTTTAAGGGCAACCAACCTTTTTGTTAAAATGGTAAATACAGGTAAAAGAAAAAGGAGACAGCTATGGTTTTCGAAAGTAGCTGAAACGGTAAAGAAAAAGTGGGAGGCCTTCATAAAATATAAGAGATCACAGAGAAAGGAAGACAGGCTTCTATATTTGGAAAAACTCGAAGTAGTCAGGAAAGCAAAGATTCAAAAAGAGGAGGAAATAACCAATGAAATAAAATGGGGGATAAGACTTTTTCAAATATGTTCGTGAGAAGAGGAAGGGCAAAAGTGGTATTAGACTCAAGAGTTAAGGGGAGGAGTATGTAGAAGCTGATGAGAATAAAGCGGAATTGCTTAATATTTCTATTCTGTGCTCACAGATGAAGAACCAGGAGCAGGACCTCAGAAAACACCCACAAACAGGAACAGAATCAAGGGGCATCTTGAACAATTTTCAGAAGACTATGTTTGTGAGAAACTAGCTAAACCTAAAGTAGACAAAGCGATGCGACCAGATGGGATACACCCTAGAATACTGAGGAAACTTGGGGACGTTCTAGCAGTTCCACTGACTGACCTTTTCAATGCCTCGGAGTCAGGAGTGGTGCCAAAGGATTGGAGAGAGGCACATGTGGTCCCTTTACACAAAAGCAGAAGTAAGAATGTGGTCGAAAACTACAGGCTGGTTAGTTTAACTTTCGTGGTGAGTAAATTATTGGAAGCGCTGCTGAAAGAGAAAATAGTGAGGTTTCTGGAGTCCAGCGGATTACAAGATCCAAGGCAGCATGGATTCACCGGAGGCAGGTTTTGTCAACAAATCTGATTGATTTCTTTGACTGGGTGACCAGGGAGTTGGACCGAGAGAGAGCCCTAGATGTGGTGTATTTAGATTTCAGTAAAGCCTTTGACACCGTTCCTCACAGGCGACTTATAAACAAACTGAGTACCCTAGGAATGGGTCCTAAAGTTACTGCTTGGGTTAGAAATTGGTTGAGTGGGAGACAACAAAGGGTACAAGTAAATGGAGCTCACTCTGAGAAGGTTGTTACCAGTGGTGTGCCCCAGGGATCTGTCCTTGGTCCGATACTTTTTAACATCTTTGCTAGTGATATAGCGGAAGGGCTATCGGGTAAGGTTTGCCTCTTTGCGGATGATACCAAATCTGCAATAGAGTAGACAACCAGGAAGGTGTGGAGGATATAGCTATGCTTGAAGAATGATCTAGAATTTGGCAGCTGAGATTTAATGTTAAGAAATGCAAGGTCATGCACTTGGGCTGCAGCAATCCAAGAGAGCAATATAGTATAGGGGGTGAAGTACTTTTCTCCACTGAAGAAGAGCTGAACCTAGGCATGATTGTATCTGATGATCTTAAAGTAGCTAAATGAGTAGAAAAGGTGACAGCACAAGCTAGAAGGATGCTTGGGTGTACAGGGAGAGGAACGGCCAGCAGAAGAAAGGAGGTGATAACGCTTCTGCATAAGTCTTTGGTGCAACCTCATTTGGAATATTGTGTGCAATTCGGGAGACCGCACCTTCAAAAAGATATAAACAGGCTGGAATCCATACAGAGGGTGGCTACTAAAATGGTTAGTGGCGTTCATTATAAAGCATATGGGGACAGACTTAATGATCTTAATATGTACACCTTAGAGGAAAGGTGGTATAGAAGTGATATGATTGAGACGTCTAAATACTTCCGTGGCATAAATGCACAGGAGAGCCTCTTGATTGAAAGCAAGCTCTGCTACGAGGGGAGACGGGATGAGGGTGAAAGGGAATAGATTCAGGAGTGATATGCGGAAATCTCTCTTTACAGAAAGAGTGGTGGATCCATGAAATAGTCTCCCAGTGGAGGTAGTAGAGATGAGGACAGCATCTGAATTCAAAGAAGCATGGAACAAACACAGGATCTCTAAAGGAAAAAAGGGGACTGTTGTAGTAGGTGATATAGGACAAACTAGATAGAAACATGACAGAAAAAGACCACATGGCCTATAAACAGATTTTTTTTTTTTAATCAGAGCTTAGAAAATCCAATCACCATCTGCTGGAGAAAGAAAAAAATAAAAAGCTTCCCCACCATGGAACAATGTACCGGAAGGGAGGCAGTCCAGCAGCGAGATGGGGGCTTTCCAGTCTTTAGCATTGACTTTCACATGTATGATTTTCTCCCAGTTGGTGAGAGGTCTTGTGTGCACTAGGTGCAAGGAGCTCTTTGCTCTCAGGGAACGAGTCTGTACTCTAGAAGCTAAGACTTGGAAGGCATAAGAAAGACAGAGGTACATAGACGAGACACAGGGATATAGTCCTGAAGTCCCACCTCCAGTCTGGCAGCATCTGTTGCCATGGAAGAGAGGTCACGTGACAGGAGAGAATTACCATGGTGTGGCAGGAAGTGATCCTGTAACTAGGACCTGTCCTCCAGGTGATGTAAAACCCTATCGCACCAAGGAAGTTTCTCCAGGGCCATGTGCCCATGAGAGAAAGGTTAGGACAACCGTTATAGTTGGTGATTCAATCATTAGGCATGTAGATAGCTGGGTGGCTGGTGGATGTGAGGATCACCTGGTAACATGCCTGCCTGGTGCGAAGGTAGCGGACCTCATGCGCCACCTAGATAAGGTCTTAGATAGTGCTGGGGAGGAGTCTGCTGTCTTGGTACATGTCGGTACCAATGACATAGGAAAATGTGGTAGGGAGGTTCTGAAAGCTAAATTTAGGCTTTTAGGTAGGAAGTTGAAATCCAGAACTTCCAGGGTAGCGTTCTCCTAAATGCTTACTGTTCCACGCGCAGGACCCAAAAGGCAGGCAGAGCTCTGGAGTCTCAATGCATGGATGAGACAATGGTGCAAGGATGAGGGTTTTGGATTTGTTAGGAACTGGGGAACATTCTAAGGAAAGGAGGGGCTCTTCCAAAGGGATGGGGGCTTCACCTTAACTGGGATGGAACCAGGCTGCTGGCATTAACCTTTAAAAAGGAGATAGAGCAGCTTTTAAACTAGATAATAGGGGAAAGTCAACAATCGAAGAGCGCATGGTTCGGAAGAATGTATCCTTGAAGAATACTACCAAAAGCAGAGAGGTTCCAAAAAAGAGTAAAGTAGCCCAAATGCCCTCGAGTATGGAGCAGACAGAGCTTAAAGATTCCAAATTACCCATGCCTACCAATAGCCAGATTAATATGAATAAAGAACAGTCTCTAAAATGCTTGTATGCAAATGCTAGAAATCAAACATAAGATGGGAGAGTTAGAATATATAGCACTAAGTGAGAGGTTAGATATGATTGGAATCTCAAAGACATGGTGGAAGGAGGACGAGTGGGACACTGATACCTTGTTTCAAACTATATCGTAATGATAGAGCTGATCAAATTGGTGGAGGGGTTGTTCTCTATGTTAGAGAGGGCATTGAGTCAGAAATTATTTAAGTTTTAGGGGGAACAAAATTTGCTGTAGAATCTCTATGGATTTAAATTCCATATAAGAAGGGGAAGGCGATGGCAATGGGGGTGTACTATCGACCACCTGGTCAGAATGAACAAATGGATGATGAAATGTTCAAAGAAATCAAGGAAGCTAACAAAGGTTACAGCACAGTAATAATAATGGGTGATTTCCAATACCCCAGTATCGACTTGGTCAGTGTCACGGCAGGACATGCTAGGGAGATACAGTTCCTAGATGAAATAAATGACTGCTTCTTGCAGCAGCTGGTTCATGAACCGACTAGAGAGAACGTCATATTGGACCTAGTCCTTAGTGGAACACCAGATCTGGTGCAAGAGATAAAGGTGTTGGGGTCACTTGGCAATAGTGATCAAAGCATGATCGTGTTTGATTTAATTAGTGGAGGAGTGATGGTAAGGAAATCCACAGTATTACCTTTTATTTTTCGAAAGGGATACTATGATAAAATGAGGAATGTCTAGGGGGCAAGATGGCGGCAGGAAGTAGAATGTCGGCGGCTGCTCTGCAGTAAGGGTCAGTGTTCGGCGCTTGTGGGGCATCCTGCCTCGTTAGCTTTGGGGCGGAGGAAAAGAAAGTAAGCCAGTCTACCTGGAGCTCCCTTGCTGCCTTCTTCTAGGGGCCAGAGAACACTGGACTTGTGCGGGTTTGCGGTTGCCGGTTCTGGAGCTGCGTCCTCGCCAGTGCAGCATGAAGAACTCTTAGCTGCGCTGGGCACGTCGGGTTTGAGTCTCTCACCTGAGCAGCAGGTTGCCCCGATGCAGTCAGGAAGTTTGTCATCTGCCGATGGTGTTTTTCTTTCCCCCTAGTCAGGCTTATGGGCGAGTACCCCAGAGCCCCTAGATGAAGGACTTTCCCCGGAGGGGTCTGACTCATACTCCAGAGGAGGGAAACAGCTGATGGGAGGCGGAGATACTGAGCCGCCTCTTGCTGCGGAGGCTCCGCAGCTGTTGGAGCCAGGAGGAGAGCTGTTCCCGGTACAACGGGGCTTGTTGAAACCCGTGGTTACATTGGAAGCGCTGTGGGATGCCATCTATGCAATGACTAAAACCTATCAAATGTTGTGGGAAATGTTAATGTGGAATTGTCTACCATTAAAATGGTGGTTTTGGAGGCTTCAAGGGGCCAGGAGTCACAGGCTGAAGCACTGGTACAAGTTAAAGAAGATATGAGAGACCTTTGGGAGGAGCATACAAGCTTTGATGAAGGAAAGGTCAGTGCTGACTCGAAAGACTGAGTACTTAGAAAATCTAGCACGCTGGAACAACCTTCGTTTGTTGAACTTTCCTAGATCCCCACTCATGTCCCCCTTGGAAATGGTGTGGAAGTACTTCGGTGACGTGCAAAAAATTTCAGCTGAACACATACCGCCTGTGACTAGGGCGCAATATCTTTCTGTTAATGCTAGGGGAGGTTGGAAATTCGGAAGTAATGTGTGGGGTGGGTGATTTAACTGGAATTTTGGAAAGTTCTATGGGAGTTATAACAAAGAGATCTAATTTGCTTGCGACTCTGGCACTTGAGTCTGATAAGGTTTTGATTCTCAGATTTTTTTTTAAGAATATCAATGAGATGTCTTTAGGCTCGCAAGTGCATATATTTCCTGATTTATCTCGGGCAACCCAGTTAAGGAGGGAGGAGTTCCTAACTTATCGGGATAGGACCCTCTCCCTGGGTGCTACTTTTTTGTTAAAGTATCCATCTCGTTGTTTTATTTCCTATCAAGGAAAGAATTTCCTATTCTTTGAGCCTAAACACCTGCTTGATTTCTTAAATGCTAGGGCTGAGTTTAAGGTAGATTTCGGTTCATACATGGCTGATGCATAAGTCTTAATCCTGCCTGTAATTATATATATGGAGACTTTCTTTGTATTTGATAATGGAAGTCTCCTGTGTTCTTTAGTTATTTCCTGGTGCCCCCCATTTTGTGGTCTAATATTTGGCTGATGATAACTTTTCTTTTGCTTGTATTTGCGAATTTCTTCTATGATGTTGTCAGCTTTTTCTTTTGGTTCATTCATGTAATTACCCGAATGTCCTTATATACATATATACATATACACATATACATATACACATATATGTTGTTGTTAAGCACCGTCGAGTCGGAGTCGACTCATGGCGACCCTCTGGACAGCTATCCTAAATTGTGTTCGGTCTTCAGTCAGGCGGCTCATTGTTGACAGATTGGTACCCGTAGCTGCTGTTATTCTAGCGACCCATCTCATTGTTGGCCTTCCTCTTTTGCGTTTACCTTCTATCTTGCCAAGCATGTCGTCTTTCTCTAATGATCTCTCTCTTCGCATGATGTGTCCAAAGTATGAAAGTCAAAGTCTTGTCATCTGAGCATCTAAAGAAAGCTTAGGTTTGATCTCCTCTAGTACTGAATGGTTTGTTCTTCGGGCAGTCCATGGTATACACAGTATTCGCCGCCAGCACCATAATTCAAAGGCATCAATTTTCTTCCTATCTTTTTCACTGTCCAGCTTTCACATCCATATGATGTTATTGAAAATACCATGGCTTGAACGAGTCGAATCTTTGTATGGAGAGAGACATCTCTGCTCTTGAGAATCTTATTTAGGTCTTTCATAGCCATTCTGCCAAGAGCAATGCATCGTCTGATTTCTTGACTGCTTGTTGCTTCTTTAGTTGATCCAAGTAGGTTAAAGTTGCTCATGATTTCAATTTCTTCTCCTTCAACGATGAACCAGTTGTCATGATCTTTGTCTTCTTTACATTAAGGTGCAGGCCCATTTTGAGACTATGTTCTTTGATTGTGAGAAGCAAATGTTTATCATCTTCACTTTCAGCCAGAAATGTGGTATCAGCATAGCGAAGGTTGTTGATGAGTCTTCCACCAATCTTCACACCTCTGTTGTCTTCATACAATCCTGCTTCTCTGATGATTTGTTCTGCATATAAATTAAACAGTCTCCGACTGGTTAACTAATAACTGCCTCCATCTCAACACCTCCAAAACTACTGCTATTTGGTTTTCCCACGGTCATCAGCCCCCCTCTCTGGCCCCCTCTTTCTCTGGTTCACCTATCTCTCTTGTTCCTACTTTTCGTTATCTTGGTGTACTTTTCGATTCTGACCTTTCCTTTTCAACTCACATTTCCCATATCTCCAAAACCTCTTTCTACTACCTCCGTCAGATCCGGGCAATTCGTCCTTTTCTTTCTCCCTCTGCTCTTACTACTCTGCTTCTATCACTAGTTATTTCTCGCACTGATTTCGCCAATTCCATTTTCACTGGTCTCACCAAGCTCCAACTGTCACGTCTTCAACGAATCCAAAAAACAGCCGCTCGACTCGTGTCCCACTCCTCCCAAAGAGACCACGTCACCCCCCTTCTTTTCCGCCTTCACTGGTTACCAGTTTCCTTCCGCATTCAGTTCAAACTACTCACCCTTGTTCATAAAGCACTTCACACCTCCACTCCTCAATACCTGGCTGACCTCATCCACTTTCACACTCCCAGACACACTCCCCGTTCCTTTCATCTCAACCGTCTCACACTACCCCCTCCCTCCCTAGCCCACCTGCACTCTACCCGTTCCTCAGCTTTTTTTTTTCTAGGCCCTGCCCTCTGGAACTCCCTTCCCACCGCCTGGAACATCATCACCCTACCTTCAAGCTGGATCTAAAGACTCACCTTTTCTCCCTTGCCTTTGGCCCTCCCTCCTCTCACCCCTAACCTTTTTTCCTATACCCTTTGATATCAACCTGCTCTTCCATTTTCTCTCTACAAAGTAATTGTAACTTTCTTTCTACTTTTCCGGCCTTGTGCCTTGATGTTACTGTAATATTTTATTATCATTGTAAACCGCTCTGCTATTTTGAAGGGCGGTCAATCAAATCAATAAACAAACAAACAGGTAGGGGGAAAGTATGCAGCCTTGTCTTAGACCTTTGCTTATTTTAAACCATTCTGTTTCTCCTTGATCCGTTCGAACTGTTGCTTCTTGATCAATGTACAGATTGTGCAAGAGTATGATCAGATGTTCTGGTATACCCATGCTTCTTAATGTGGCCCAGAGTTTCTCATGTTTTACACAGTCAAAAGCCTTGCTATAGTCTGTAAGGCACAAATAGATATCCTTTTGGTATTCTTTAGTCTTTTCAAGGATCCATCTCATATCCGCAATGATGTCTCTCGTTCCTCGCCCTTTCCTGAACCCTGCTTGCACTTCAGGTAGTTCTTGTTCCAGGTATGGTTGTAGTCTCTTTTGAATAATCTTCAGTAGAATCTTGCTGGCATGTGGGATAAGAGCGATTGTGCGATAATTTCCAGTCAGTTGGATCAGCTTTCTTTAGTATTGGTATAAACACAGATCTTTTCCAATCAGTTGGCCATGATGTTGTCTTCCATATGTGTGGGAGGAAGTCCAAAAAACCGACAGCATGGTTTAAAGGTCAGGTCAGAGAGGCTGTTATCAAAAAAAGCATCTTTCAGGAAAGAATGGAAAAAAAAAGAGCCAAATGACAACAACTGGAAACATCACAAGCACTGGCAAGTTAAATGCAAGGCATTGATAAGGCAGTTAAAGAGAATTTGAGAAGAAACTTGCTGCAGAAGCAAAAACACGTAAAACTTTTTCCAAGTACATTCGTAGTAAAAAACCTGAGTCAGTTGGACCATTAGATGATAGGGGGTAAAAGGTGCAGTAAGAGGGGATAAGGCTATAGCGGAGAGACTGAATGAATTCTTTGCTTCGGCCTTTACTGAGGAAGATGTAGGGATGTTACCCATGACTGAAGTGGTATTTAAAGGTGATACTGCAGAAGAACTGAAAGAAATATCGCTACACCGGGAAGATGTATCACAGCTATTTGATAAACTGAAGAGTAGCACATCACCTAGACCGGATGGAAAGAACTGAAATATGAGATTGCAGACCTGTTATTAGTAATGTGTGAACTATCATTAAAATCATCTGTAATACCTGAAGATCGGAGGATCCCCAATGTAACGCCAATTTTCAAAAAGGGTTCCAGGGGTGATCCGGGAAACTAGACCGGTGAGCCTGACGTCAGTACTGGGGAAAATGGTAGAAACCATCATAAAGCACAGTTACTTACCTGTAACAGGTGATCTCTGGGAACAGCAGGAATAAGTCTTCACATATGGGTACGTCGGTACCGACGGAGCCTGCGCGGGAACGCTCCCCAGCTTCCCAAAAAGGAAAGCTTTTGGGAGCATCCCACAGCGCCTGCGTGCTACCTTCCCGCCCGCCTCTCTCCAGTTCAAGTTTCAGAGCCGAGACAAAGAGAGAGAGAGAGGAAAGGAAAGAGAGATAGAAGATACAACTCCTTGGGGAGGTGGTGGGTTGTGAAGACTTATTCCTGCTGTTTCCAGAGATCACCTGTTACAGGTAAGTAACTGTGCTATCTCCAGGAACAAGCAGGAATGAGTCTTCACATATGGGGGCTCCCCAGCTAGAGATGCCGGGGAGATCCCCAGGGTTGTAGACCCTGAGAAGGGCCCTACCTCCCCCTTGGATCTCAGGCATCTAAACAGGGATGGAGGGTAGGAGTTGCTCAAGTATGGAACAGGTGTTTTAGGACAGCCTGACCAAACAAGGCATCCCGGCGGGAGTCCTTGCCCAAACAATAATGGACCGTGAAGGTATGAACCGAGGCCCATGTGGCTGCTCGACAGATCTGGTCAATGGACACAGAATTTAGATGAGCCATAGAAGTTGCCATGGCCCTCACATTGTGAGCTGTGACATGGCCCTCCAGAGAAAGCACAGTTACTTACCTGTAACAGGTGATCTCTGGGAACAGCAGGAATAAGTCTTTACATATGGGTACGTCGGTACCGACGGAGCCTGCGCGGGAACGCTCCCCAGCGTAAAATCAGAAAGCTTTTGGGAGCATCCCTCAGAGCCTGGGTGCTGCCTTCCCGCCTTTCCAACTGTCTCTCCTCAGTTGAGTTTCATAGCTGAGACAAAGAGAGAGAGAAAAGGAAAGGAAGATAGATAGAGAGATACAACTCCTAGGGGAGGTGGGTGGGTTGTGAAGACTTATTCCTGCTGTTCCCAGAGATCACCAGTTACAGGTAAGTAACTGTGCTATCTCCAGGAACAAGCAGGAATGAGTCTTCACATATGGGGACTCCCTAGCTATAGATGCCAGGGGGAGATCCCATAAAAGCGTGTCCATGGATGAGGACTGCACTTCCCACACATGGATCTCTGGCATCCCATGAGGGATGGTGGGTAGGAGTTGAAAAGAGGAGCTGTAGGAAAAACAGCTAACCTAAGGACTACAGGGGAGTCGTCCTTGGTATATATGATAATTACTATTAGAAATACTGAAAGAGCAATCAGAATATGGACCTTACCTACTGGATTGCAGGAAGTAGAGAGGCTGATGGAGTCTACTGGAGATTCAGTAGAGGAATCCTCAAGGTGACCTCACGGCAGTGAAGGTGAAGGTCCAAATCTGGACTTGGCAGGTGACCCAATTGTCAACTGGGGTAGTATAAGAACGGCAGGTCTTCAGTGGAAAGCTTTATGGGAAAAAGCTGAAAACTCTTTTAGCTACACTGTCATTAACATTTAAGAGTAAAAGAGGAAGACTGACCAATTTGGACAACTAGCCCAGTCCTGGAGGGAAGAAGGGGTATGGAAAAAAGCCCGTATTCCCAAAGAGGACAGATGTGTGAAGGGCTGAACCTCAGAACTACTGAAGATCTACACTGTCTTTCCTAGCTGGTGAGAGATAGGAAAGATATTGAAGCATGATGCTTCAGGGATAGCGAGACCTAGAGTAAAGTGGAAGCTGTCAGTACCACAGTAGTGGTTGAGTGCATAACACCCCCAACATACTGAGGGACAGTATGAACATATGCAAACCCACTGTCTGGAACCTCTAAGAAGGTAAAAACCTTTATAGCATAGACAGTTAGGGAGATAGTATGTCAATACATATCTACTTAGAATAGTATCTCGACAGATACACATATATATACACATATAATATACATGTGTGTGTATATATATATATATATATATATATATATATATATATATATATATATGGATAGATAGATATAGATAGACAGGCATAACCCATGCACACACAGCTTACAGACATATGTATCCATAGAATATATGGAGATATATACATACATGAATATGTATGTCTGAAGATACGTGTCTGCAACTAAGCCCATAAGAACATTCACATGAGAGATGTGAAGGAGAAAGATTCATCTAATAACAAGAAGGTGGAACCTACTTGAAAAGATATATAGAGAATCTATTCCTCCGGGCTAAGAAGGTGCAGGAATACTATCCAGTGAAATAACCAGGATGGTTGCGTGAAAAAACAGAGGATAATATCAGTCTGTAAACAGCAAGTCTTAAGTTTTGTAGGACTGTGACATGGTAAATGGACAGAAAACGCATAGGAGAAGATACCAGAGTGACCCACTGGAGGGACACAGGGGTATCATGCGTTACTAGTGGAAAATGTGCTGTCCATAAAAGAGTAGAATAGCATGAAGACAAGCTTTAAGGAAAAAAGAGCATAATCCTGCAGGATTGGAAAACTCTTTGAACATTCACGCAGAAAGGGTTTATATCCTGTATTATAACAGGAGACAACAGGGTGTGGAGAACCCTCACAGTCAGGGAGAATGACTGATAAGCCTTTTCCACCATATAAAATAGCCATCAGAGACAAAGTCCAATGCTCTCTAGCAAGGGCCCATAGTAGAAAGCTTCTCTGAAGATTGCAGAGAGCATAATGCAGGAGAATTAGGAGATAAACCTGTGGGTCAGGTGTGCTGCCAAATCCAAGAAATGGAGATGGCATGAAAGAAGATAATGTGAGAAGCCTGAAGTGATTAGGATTATCCAAGATAGATGAAGCACTATCTTGGAATCACTACTAAGGCTTGACAGAAATCGTGGAAGACAGACTGGAAACTTGTGGAAAAGTACCAGTAGTGCAATCACTGGAACTCCTGCAAGAGCAGCAGTTGAAAGAGACAGCAGAGAGAATCTTTCTGTGTAAAACAGAGAAAAACAGACAAAGGGAGAGGAGAAATTTCTGTCCCTGTCTGATAAGCTGTCCAGAGAATGTATTCAAGTAAAACTCTCTACACTGGAAGAAAGGCTAGAGAAGCTCTGCAGTATGGTACCACTCATTCAAGGGAAACTCTGGATGAGAGGGTAGAGAAAACAGGGCTGAAGGAAAAAATGTTCATGTTGGGACAGAAAACTATCATGGGATAGTTGTTAAATTCTCTTCTTGGTAGGAAGAAGAGGAGAAATCTGTAACCCATAGACATGAATATCCTGACAGCTCAGCATATCTAGGAATCTGAAGAAAAGAAAGCATGTGTAGAGCTTTAAAGAAAAAAACAGTGAACAAACTTCTGCTAAGAAGTTAACTGTAGTTTACAACTTTCCGAAACCTATGGTTGCTGGGTTTGCTGAGTCTGGCTAAAGTCTGGATTCTTCAGAGCAGGACGAGGTGTCCCCTGTTTGGGTACATCTGGATGATGGGCAGGAGAAGAGTGAAACCGTCTTTTCTTACGGAAAGAAGGTTTGGTAGGACATTTCCTACCTCCTGGGTAAGAAGGCGGCTTAGGGTGGTCCCCAGAACCAGGGAAGTCAGTGGAGCAATGAGCAACCTGACGTAAAGCCTCCCTATTGAAGAGATGTTCTCCAGTACAAGAATTACCCAGTGTGTGTTGTACCCATCTGCTCAAGTCTGAAACCTGGAGCCAGGCTCTACGTCGTGCTCCTATGGCTATAGCAGAGGTCCTGCTAACAGACTCAAAAGAGTCTAGAGAAGCACGAGAAAGAAACCAAGAGAGATTCTGGCTATGACTAAGTAGTAAGGAATAGTCTGCAGCCTTAGGCTCTGATAGAAAAGGAGTCAAAAGAGATAATTTCTTTGTGACCTCCTGGAGAGATAGACTCATATAGAAAAAATAAGACATAATCCTTGTTGCCAGCATGGACGTTTGGAAGGTTTGACTTCCAAAGGCATCCAGAACTCTAGATGCACGACCTGGCGGATAAGAAGAATGCTTTTTCTTGCTTTTCACCTTCCTCATTGCTGATTCCACTACAATGGAATGATGGGGAAGTTGAGTCTTTTGAAACCCTGGAGAGGGGGGCACCTGATACAGAACATCAGTTGCTGTAGAAGGTGAGGAAACCATCAAAGGTGTTTCCCATATTCTGAGAAGATCATCCTGCAAAGAATGATGTAAAGGAAGCATTATATTTTCCTTTTCTGCAGGAGAGCCTGGAGTAGGATCACAGCCAGGGATAGGAATAGCAAGGAATGTTGCCATGTCAAGGAGAAATTTCTGAAAAGAAGGATCTCCAATGGGAACCATCCCTGGATAGGCTAAAGTAGCAGCAGCAGCCTGGGCACCAGAGGATGTACTGGTCTAGTGCAGAAAAAGAGCCCCACTAGATGGATACTGGTAGTCACGATTTGAGACAGTCAGTACTGCATCGTCCATGCCAGGTATCGACTCCAAACTAGGCATAGAAAGGAGCGATGGAGAAAAAAGCATATAAGTGGCTGGTCTCGATGTAACTGCAGGAACCGACATCGATACCGACACAGGTAGCTGTGCCGGAATCGGAGGCGTTAATGCCATCGAAGCAGTCATCGGAGGCTGCTCAAGCGGTACCGAGGCAACCAGAAACCCTTGGTGAATATCCTCGGTACTGCGTATCCGGAATCGATAAGGGTCGGTTCCGAGCCGCGTCGGTACCCAGTCTTCTAGACTAGATATCGATTCCAAACTCGGCATCGAAGGGAGCGAGTCTATCGATGCATGTCTAGAGGGTACCGACGTCGATGGTGGTATCGGCGATGTTATCGATACTGGAAAGGCAATCTGGGACGTATCGATCGGTCCTGAAGGTACCGAGGACGCCAGATGACGATCCCTGGTGAAGAGTGGATCACTCAACACCGGTGCCGATGCCGGGGTATCGGTACCACTCAAAGCGAATGCCACCACCGAGCATGGCTCAGGTATGTTCTGTGAGGGGTGAGCCCCAGGAACAACCTGAAACCCCTGAAATGCTTTGGAGCCCGAAGACTCCCGCCGGGGTTTTAATGCCAATGGGGTCTTGAGGGTAAGGCCGGGGCCGTCAGCATGCTTGGCATGAGACCTACCACTCAAGGATTGGCTAGTCTTAACAGACTGTTTGTGGGTTACCTGATCCTGTAGAGAAGAAATGGCCAGTGCCCTCACCGAGGGAGGGAAAACGGTATCGAGGGAAACTCGAAATAGGGAACTTCTCACAGTATTGTAGCCTGATTGTTCAGGGGAAAAAGGGTCAGGACCCAAACAGGTTAGACACCAGTAGTTGGAGTCTAAAAAGAAAACTGCGTTTCCACAGTTAAGGCACTTCTTAGGAGAAGGTGGCTCCATGATGGAGAGGCCTTGCAGGCCCAAAAAATTTTAAGACAGAAACTGAGGGAAAAACACTCCCTGAGTTTGAGAAAAAGAAAAGAAAAAACCCACCGGCGGTACTGGTGGCGGCGGGAAAACAGCCGCGACCACAAGGAAACAAGAATTAAAGAAAAATGTTTCTGCGGAGACAGGAGGACGTCCTGCCGGCTCCGTGGAAAAACAAAAACTGAGGAGACAGTTGGAAAGGAGGGAAGGCAGCATGCAGGCGCTGAGGGATGCTCCCAAAAGCTTTCTGATTGGACGCTGGGGAGCGTTCCCGCGCAGGCTCTGTCGGTACCGACGTACCCATATGTGAAGACTCATTCCTGCTTGTTCCTGGAGATAGGTTCTTACTCTGGTAGGCGAAAGAAATACACTGGGCAATCCAAGTGGACAGTGTCTTCTTAGAGACTGGAAGTCCTAAATGAGAAGGATCAAAAGCAACAAAGAGTTGGGAAGACCTTCTATGTTGCTGAGTCCTTTGTAAGTAAAAGGCAAGAGCCCTTTTACAATCCAGGATATGAAGATTCCTTTCTGCACTTGATGCATGAGGACCTGGAAAGAAGACAGGTAAATATACGTCTTGGTTCAGATGAAAAGGTGAGACCACTTTAGGCATAAAGTGTGGATTGGTCCTGAGGACTACCTTATCATGATGAAACCTTGTATAAGGTGGATTAGCCACCAAGGCCTGTAGGTCACTGATGCGGCGAGCTGATGTGACTGCAATGAGGAAAATAACCTTCCAGGAAAGAAATTTCAAGGAGGTGGTGGCTAAGGGTTCAAAAGGTGGCATCATAAGCTGACCAAGAACCAGATGTAAGTCCCATGCCACCGGAGGAGGCCTAATGGGAGGTTTAGTTAAAGTTAGGCCTCTCATGAATCTTGCAATAAGAGGATGAGAGGAAATAAGCTGTCCATTGAGAGGCTTAAGGGATGCTGCAATAGCACTCAAATGGACTTTTACTGAATTCGTCTTAATGCCTGCATTGGAGAGATGCAGGAGATATTCCAATAGAGAATGCAAAGGTAGTGCTAGAGGGTCAAGACCCTTCTCAGCACACCAAATGGAAAACCTTTTCCATTTAAAAGCATAGGAACGTCTAGTAGAAGATTTTTTGGAAGCATGGAGGATATCCTTCACCTGCTGAGAAAGATTCCAACCTTGAAGGTCTAAGCCTTCAGCAACCAAGCCCTGAGGTGAAGGGACTTGCGGTTTGGGTGCCACAAAGTTCCCTCCTCCTGGGAAAGGAAGTCAGGAGCAGCTCCCAAGTCTAGGGAGGGAGCTTGAGATAGATGCAGAAGTAGAGGGTACCACACTTGGCGTGGCCAACGTGGAGCTATGAGGATCATAGATCCTTGATCCCTCTGGAGCTTGAACAGAGTCTTGGGAATTAAGGGAATGGGTGGAAAGGCATACAGGAAGTCTTGACCCCAGTGAAGGAGGAAGGCATCCTTGGCCTGAACTCCCTGACACGGAATTCTGGAACAGAACCGGGGAAGTTTGGCATTCCACGGACTTGCAAAGAGGTCTATGTCTGGGGTTCCCCACTCTTGAAAGATTCTGAGTACCTGGTCCATGTGCAGGGACCATTCGTGTGGAAGCAGAACTCCACTGTCTGCCCAAGAGTTTTGGATTCCTGGAAGGTATACGGCCAGGAGATGGATTTGATGCTCTCTGGCGAAGGCCCACAATCTTAAAGCTTCATTGCAAAGCGACAGAGAGCCAGTTCCTCCTTGCTTGTTTATGTAAAACATGGCTACCTGATTGTCCGTATGAATGAGGACTGTCTTGTGGCTGAGCAGGGTATGGAAGACCTTGAGAGCTAGAAAAACTGCTCGGAGTTCCAAGTGGTTGGTATGTAGAGAGGTCTCCTGTGGAGACCAAGTGCCCTGAGTGGAGAGGTCTTGTAGATGAGCTCCCCAACCTGTTGAGGAGGCATCTGTTGTGAGGGTTGCTTGGGGCAACAACTGTTGGAAGGGGGACCCCAGCAACAGATTTTGGGTGGACGTCCACCACTGGAGAGACCAAAAGAGGCGCCTGGAGGTTGCTATTTTGTCTGACAGACCCCCTGATGCTTGAGTCCACTGGGTGGACAAAGTCCATTGCGCTGCTCTCATGTGAAGGCGAGCATAGGGGGACCACACGCACTGTGGATGCCATGTGGCCTAGCAGTTGTAGCATCTCCCGGGCAGTTAAATGGCTCTTTGACTGAATCTGGGAGGCTAACTGCACTAGGCGTAGGCAACGGGCCTGAGGAAGATAGGCCCTTGCAATGGTAGTATCTAGCCAGGCCCCTATGAACTCTAGGGACTGAGTAGGGGTGAGCTGGGACTTTGGGAGGTTTACCACAAGTCCCAGATACTGCAGAATGCTCCTTGTGCAGTCCAGGGAAGTCTGGGCCTCTGATTGAGATGGAGCTCGGATGAGCCAGTTGCCCAGGTATGGGAATATAAATATTCCCAGAGTGCGTAGAAATGCAGCTACTACTGCCATGCATTTGGTGAACACTCTTGGAGCAGAAGCCAGACCGAAAGGAAGCACCCTGCATTGGTAATGCTTCCCTTGGAAAAGGAAACGGAGGAACCTTCTGTGAGATGGATGGATGAGGACATGGGTGTACGCATCCTTGAGATCTAGAAAACAAAGCCAATCCTGACTCTGAAGGTATGGAAGGAGAGTGCCCAGAGAAAGCATCTTGAATTTCTCCTTGCATAGAAATTTGTTAAATTCTCAGATCTAATATGGGTCTGTAGCCCCCTGTTTTCTTTGGGATCAGAAAGTAGGGGGAGTAAAACCCTGACCCTTGTTGAAGAAGAGGTACTTCTTCTATTGCCCCTTGGGCAAGAAGGGCAGCCACCTCCTGACCTAGAAGGTCGAGGAGAGATGTTGGAGAATTGAAATGCCTCACCATGGTGTGGGGAGGAAGGTTTGAGAAATGAAGTTTGTACCCCTCCCTTATGATGGAGAGAGTCCACTGCTCTGTTGTAATTTGCTCCCATCTGGGAGCAAAGTGAGCTAACCTTCCTGGAATGGTGAGAGGCTCTGGCTGTTTCAGAGCCAGAAAGGCTAAGTTCTCTAGCATCAAGTCAAAAGCCCTGAGGAGGCTGGGTCTGCTGAGTTGCAGCAGCCCCTGTAGACTTACGCCTGGCCTGCTTAGGTTGCTGACGCTTAGCAGCAAAACGACCTGTAGATGATTGCTGGCCAGAAGCAGGATGGAATCTGCCTTTCTTGAGGAAAAAAGACTTCTTGAAAGGTTTTTTCTTGGCAGGAATGGAGGTTGACTTTGAAAGTCTATCCAAAGCAGAATTTTCTGCATCCATTTGAGTGGCTTTTATTTGCCAATCTTTACCAAACAGGTTTTCTCCTGTACAAGGAAGATTTCCCAAGCCATCCTGGACCCAAGATTCTAGATTAGAAGCTTGGAGCCAAGCAGTTCTGCGTGCAGCTATGGCAATGGCCGAAGCTCTGCTGGCACCCTCAAAGGAGTCAAAAGCTGCACGGTTGGAAAACTTTGAAATATCTTGAGTATGCTTAAGCCAAATAAGAAATTCTTCCCTTTTATCCTCTGGAAGAAAAGGGAGGAAAGTGTGCAGCTTATCTAAAACTTCTTTCAGAAACATCCCCATATAAAGACTATAGGAGTTGATTCTGGCAATGAGCATACTGGCTTGGAAGATTTTCCTACCAAAAGCATCCAAGGTCCTGCATTCTCTTCCTGGAGGAGCAGAGGAGTGTCTTTTTGCACTCTTTATCTTTTTCATAGCTGACTCCACCACAATAGAATGGTGAGGAAGCTGTGTTTTATGAAAACCAGGACAAGGAGGGATACGGTACATGGTGTCCAACCTACGAGAATGAGTAGAGATAGTGAGAGGAGTCTCCCATAAGTCAATCATGTGATCATAAAGAATCTCATGAATTGGCAAGGTGACTGCCTCCTTAGGAGCCTTGGGGTAACCTAAAATATCTAATTTTTTAGCTCTAGGCTCTGATTCAGAGGTTACTGAAATAGAAAGCCCTTTAGCCACTTCTCTTATGAAGTCTTGAAATGACAAGTCTTCTGGAGGAGACATTCTTCTTTTTGGAGAAGAAGGCTCTTCAGGAAGGGCTATGGATACTTCAGCAGACGCCTCCGATGCATCAGAATCTTCGGAGGAAACAAAGTATCGACTGTCAGGGTGCTTTTTCAAAGCTCAATACGCGTACCGAGCCGTATCGACATCGGGCGTTATCGGTACCGGTTCGGTACCGATGGGCATCCCCAGGCAGGGAACCGCTGCAGTCAACACCATGGCCGATGCAGTCGGTACCGGTACCGGCATTGGTTCCGGTACCTGGGCCGATACCGACAACGGAGTTTGTTGTGGTATCAGCGGCGTCGCAGCTTGAATGAAGGCTGTGATAGCCTGCTGCATGGATAGAACATTCTGATCCATCAACGCCATGAATGCCTGGAAATCGGTACCGGAAGGTTGTGCTGGTTACCCCAGAGCATTCTAACAGGTGATCGGTCGAGGCCGTGCCATCGATGTCAACCTGTAACCCCATAGGTGGATTTTTGAAGCCGGAGCTTCCCGCCGGGGTAGTTTCGCCGGTGCAGGATCCTCGAGGGCTAGCCCGGAGGCATCTCGATGCTTGGAAGGAGATCTACCCTTTGAGGACCGGCTGGTTTTATGTTTGGTTACCTGAGATCCATGGGAGGAAGAAGCAGCCCTGGAAGACGTCGATGCCACTGAAGCTGCATCAGAGGGTAACAGAACATGGAGCTTGGCTGCTCGGTTCTGTAAACCTCGTTTGGACATCAAGGAGCAGGACGAACAATCCAAAATGGAGTGGTCAGGACCCAAACATTTGAGACACCATTCATGGGTGTCGGTAACAGAAATAGTACCGCTGCACTTAGTGCATTTTTTAAACCCGGAGGCTGTTTTTTCCATGAGGAAAGTTTTTCGTGAGGCCTAAGGCCTGTAGGGCTGGTACCCCTGCAATTCTACATGCAAATCTCCGGCCTGCTCAGCAACTCAGGCCTGAACCAAACTGCAGATGGATTCTTCACTATACTTTTGCTGTGTTCAGCTACAAACGACCTCCAAGCAACTGCTGGCGCAGCGTTTCTAAGCATACATACAGAAGCTATTGTCCGTGGCTGGCCTTGGACACTTGTACATGCCCAGAAGTTACATACTGTTGCCTCTGCCTGACTTCTTACTATGGCTTCTTTGTTTGCAAGAAGATGCCCATCATCTACCTCCTGATTCGCTGAGAACACCTCAGACTGCCTGGTGCCAACCAATCATCGGACCTATGATGGAGGATTCTTATACAGAATAATGCAATCTGCACTGGAGTAGTAGTAGGAGAGAGTTGGGGGCTTTTCCCACCTATACATACAGACTTTTGCACCGGTTCCTCTCTGCTGTGCACTGCGTACCTGATTCCTGCGACCTGAACCTTCCGCAAGATGGCCACTAAGTGTGGGCTAGGCCGTCCTCCACAGGTCTGAGATAAGACTTTCACAGATACCTCCGGTTCGGACTTACTGCGGCTCGCCTGACGAGGCTAGAGTCCGCATTAGCTAAGAGCTGCCTCCTTGGACTGCATTGTTCCTGAGAGCCCGACGGAACTAAGGTACTGACTTATCTCTCCTCCTCCTGATGGACAAGAGGTTAGCAATATATTTCTTACTTTTCCTCAGTGCAGAGCGAATCAGTGACGTCTGGTTACTAATCAGTGATTTATTACGTTGTCCAAGTGTACATCTGTACTATAACAAATTTCTACTTCATGTTTCTAATTAGCTATATGTGTGTGTGTATATTTTTCTACCTGGTTGCCTATAATAAAGTCTAATATATATCTGCAGACCAGACTTCTTTTGCGGCTCATTGCCAGAATAACTCACCGAACTTTGGGCTGGGAATTAGTAGCTATTTCCCCTGGACAACAACAGAGTCTAACTTCTTTTTGTGCCACTAATATACCCTACAGGCCCAAAAGAGGAAAAACACACTAAGTGAGGGAAAAAAAAAATATTTTTTTTTAATAAAAGACTGACGGTACCGGTCCGACGTTGGAGAAGGCAGACGCGCGACTAAAGAAATAAAATAAAACAAAGAACTTCTTCAGCACTGACAGGAACACGACCTGCTGGCTCCGCGGAAAAGAAGAACTGGAGAGAGGCGGTTGGAAAGGCGGGAAGGCAGCGCGCAGGCGCTGTGGGATGCTCCCAAAAGCTTTCCTTTTTGGGAAGCTGGGGAGCGTTACCGCGCAGGCTCCGTCAGTACCGACGTACCCATATGTGAAGACTCATTCCTGCTTGTTCCTGGAGATAGAACAATTACTCAGCATGTAGATAGTCATGGCATAATGAGAGACAGCCAACATGGCTTTAGACAAGGAAGATCTTTTCTTACTAATCTGTTTTTTCTGAAGGTGTGACTAAACAGGTAGATAAAGTTGAGTCGGTTGATATAGTGTATCTGGGACTTTCAGAAAGCCTTTGACAAGGTCACTCATCAGAGACTTTTGGCAAAACTAAAAAAGTCATGGGACAGGTGGCAGTGTACTATTGTGGATCAGGAACTGGTTAAAAGATAGAAAGCAGAGGATACGGCTAAATAGCCAATTTGTCCAATAGAAAAAGGTGAATAGTGGAGTACCCCAGGGATCTGTGCTGGGTCTGCTGCTTTTTGACATACTCATAAATGACCTGGAAAAGGGAACAATGAGGTTATCAAATTTTCAGACGAGACAAAGCTATTTAAAGTTGTTAAAACCCAAGAGGATTGTGGAAAATTTCAAGAGGATCTGGATAAATAGGAAGATTGGGCATCCAAATGGCAGATGAAATTTAATGTGGACAAGTGCAAAAGCTATGCACCTAGGAAAGAACAACCCAAACTATGGTTACACGATGCAAGGTTCCACATTGGGAACCACCACCCAGGAAAAAGATTCAGGCGTTATCGTAGATAAAGCATGGTTACTCACCTGTAACAGGTGATCTCCGGGAACAGCAGGAATTTAGTCTTCACATATGGGTATCGTCAGTACCGACGGAGCCTGCACGGGAACACTCCCCAGCGTCCAATGGGAAAGCTTTTGGGAGCATCCCACAGCGCTTGCATGGTGCCTTCCCACCTTTCCCAACTGTCCCTCTCCAGTTGAGTTTATAGCTGAGACAAAAGAGAGGGAAAGAGAGAAAGAGAGGGATACAACTCCTAGGGGAGGTGGATGGGTTGTGAAGACTAAATTCCTGCTGTTCCCGGAGATCACCTGTTACAGTTGAGTAACTATGCTATCTCCAGAAACAAGCAGGAAAGTAGTCTTCACATATGGGGACTTCCTAGCTGCAGATGCCATTGAGATGACCCCAGAAGTTGTGTACCCTTCTGAAAGGGCTTCACTTCCCCCCATGGATCTCTGGCATCCTACCAAGGATGGTGGGTAGGAGGTGATTAAGTATGGAACAGGTGTTGAACAGCCTGACCAAACAAGGCATCCCGGCAGGAGTCCTTGTCTAAGCAGTAATGGGCTGTGAAGCTATATACCGAAGCCCAAGTAGCTGCTCGACAGATGTCGTCGATAGACACAGAGTGAAGATGAGCCACCTAGGCTGCTATGGCTCTCACATTGTGAGCTGTGAAATGGACTTCAAGAAGAAGGTTCTTACTCTCATAGGCAAAAGATATACACTGTGCAATCCAGCTGCACAGTGTCCTTTTAGAGAATGGAAGTCCCAAATGACTAGGATCAAAATCAAAGAGTTGAGAGGATTTTCTATGCTGCTGTGTCCTTTGCAAGTAAAAGGCCAAAGCTCTTTTACAGTCCAAAGTATGAAGATTCCTTTCTACATTTGAGGCGTGAGGCCTTGGAAAGAATACAAGGGGGTAAACCGCTTGGTTTAAATGAAAAGGTGTTTAGAATAAAAAAAGATTTAACCTTAAAAAATGAAAAGGTGACACCACCTTTGGCATAAAGTGTGGATGAGTCTTAAGGACTACCTTATCATGGTGGAACCTTGTATAAGGAGGATCAGCCACCAATGCTTGCAATTCACTGATGCGACGTGCTGATGTAATTGCAATGAGGAAGATAACTTTCCAGGAAAGGAATTTCAAAGAGGTAGTGGCTAATGGTTCAAAGGGCGGTGTCATGAGCTGCCCAAGTACCAAATTCAAGTCCCATGCAACCGGTGGTGGCCTAATGGGAGGCTTAGTTAGAAGAAGTCCTCTCATAAATCTCGCTATGAGAGGATGAGAGGAAATAGGTTGTCCATTCAGAGGCTTGAAGGAAGCTGCAATAGCACTCAAATGGACTCTCACTGAATTGGTCTTAAGCCCTGCATTGGATAAATGAAGGAGATACTCCAATAATGATTCCAGAGGTATCGCAAGAGGGTTAAGACTCTTCTGCGAGCACCATATGGCAAACCTCTTCCACTTAAATGCATAAGAGCATCTTGTGGAGGGTTTCCTGGAAGCATGAAGGATATCCTTTACCTGCTGGGAAAGTTTAAGACCCTGAAGTTCTAGGCTTTCAGCAACCAGGCTCTGAGATGCAGAGACTGGGGATTGGGATGTCATAGCATCCCGTCCTCTTGAGAGAGAAGATCTGGAGCAGATCCTAACTCCAGAGGCGGAGCTTGAGAGAGATGTAGGAGCAGAGGTTACCACATTAGCCTTGGCCAATGTGGAGCTATGAGAATCATATGACCTCTGTCTCTCTGAAGCTTGAATAGGGTTTTGGGAATTAGGGGAATGGGTGGAAAGGCATAGAGGAAGTGCTGACCCCAATGAATGAGGAAAGCATCCCTGGCCTGACAACCTTGAGCCGGATTTCTGGAACAGAACCGGGGACGTTTGGCATTCAGCCGACTTGCAAAGAGCTCTATATCCGGGGTTTCCCAAATTTGGAAAATTTGGGCGACCTGGTCTGCATGGAGAGACCATTAGTGTGGAAGCAGAACTCGACTGAGTTTGTCTGCCCAAGAGTTTTGAATGCCTGGCAGATACACTGCAAAGAGATGAATCTGATGCTCTCTGGCGAGGGCCCATAGTCACAAAGCTTCGTTGCAAAGCAACAGAGAGCCTGTTCCGCCCTGCTTGTTCAGACAGAACATGGCTACCTGATTGTCCATTTGAACTAGGACTGTCTTGTAGCTGAGCTGGGTGTGAAATACTCAAAGAGCAAGGAAGATTTCTCCGAGCTCCAGGAAGTTGATATGAAGACAGGCCTCCTGTGGAGTCCAGGTACCCTGGGTAGAGAGGCTGTGCAGGTGGGCTCCCCAACCCACCTTTGAAGCATCTGCTGTTAGAGTGGCTTGTAGTGGGGGTTGCTGGAAAGGAGACCCCATCAGGTTTTTGGGTGACTGCCACCATTGGAGGGACAAAATAAGGTGATCTGAGGTTGCTATTTTGTCTGACAGGCAACCTGACGCCTGAGTCCACTGTGTGGATAGGGTCCACTGAGCTGCCCTCATATGAAGGCAAGCATAAGGGACCACATGCACAGTGGATGCCATGTGGCCTAGCAACTGTAGCATTTCCGAAGTAGTGAGGTGAGGTTTTAGTACTGCTTGGGAAGCTAAGTGCACAATGCGAAGGCAGCGGGGCTGTGGAAGGTAGGCCCTTGTCTGTCTGGTATCTAGAAGAGCGCCTATAAACTCTAGGGATTGAGTGGGAGAAAGGCTGGACTTTGGGAAGTTTATGACACGTCCCAGATACTGAAAGATGCGTATTGTGCGAGACAGAGCAACCCTGGCCTCTGGCTCTGAAGGGGCTCGAATGAGCCAGTCTTAAGGGAAGACGAATATTCCCAGGGTGCAGAGAAATGCTGCCACCACAGCCATGCATTTTGTGAACACCCTTGGTGCAGAGGCCAGGCCAAAGGGAAGAACCCTGTATTGGTAGTGCTTCCCTTGAAACAGAAAGCAAAGGAACTTTCAGTGAGTTGGATGGATGAGAACATGAGTGTACGCATCCTTGAGATCTACAGAACAAAGCCAATCCTGACTCTGAAGGTATGGCAGCAGAGTTCCTAGAGAAATCATTTTGAACTTCTCTTTGAACAGGAATTTGTTCAATTCTCTGAGGTCTAAAATGGGTCTGTCTCCTCCTGTTTTCTTTGGAATAAGGAAATAGGGGGAGTAAAACCCTGTACCCTGTTCGAGAATGGGTACCTCTTCTATTGCCCCTTGGGCAAGGAGCACAGTGACCTCTTGATCTAACCGGTCATTGAGAGGGGTCTGAGAAATGAACTGTCTTACCATTGTAGGAGGGGGCATGCTGAGGAAATGAAGCTTGTACCCCTCTCTTACAATAGACAGAGTCCAAATTTCTGCTATTATCTGACCCCATCTGGGGGCAAAATGACATAACCTTCATGGGATGGTGGAGGGTTCTGGGCCGTTCAGGGCCAGAAAGAAAGTTCTCTAGATAGGAGTCAAAGCCCCTGTGGAGGTTGAGTCTGCTGAGCCGGTTGAGGCTTAGCTGCTTTTGGCTTCCTTTGCCTAGGTTGTTGTTGCTCTCCCTTTTGGGCAGGCTGACCTAAATGATGTCCCTGCTGGGTATAGGAGGGATAAAACTTTCTTCTTGCTGAGAAATGTTTTCTTAGAGGATCTTTTCCTTGCAAGATCAGCTGTAGATTTAGACAATCTATCCGAAGTAATATTGTCAGCATCTATCTCATTAGCTTTTTCCTGCCAATTCTTGCCAAAGAGATTCTCTCCTGTGCAAGGTATATTCCCAAGTTTGTCCTGTACCCAGATTTCCAAGTCAGATGCCTGGAGCTAGGCAATTCTACGTGCACCTATGGCAATAGCAGAGGTTCTGCTTATGCACTCAAAGCAGTCAAAAGCTGCACGATTCACAAACTTGGAAACATCCTGAGCATGTTTAACAAGAGCAAGATAATCTTGCCTTTTATCATCAGGCAGGAGAGGGCTCATAAGCTCTAAGTCTCCTGTTACTTCCTTAAGTAACATCCCTATGTGCACGATAAGCACAGTTACTTACCTGTAACAGGTGATCTCCGGAACAGCAGGAATTAGTCTTCACATATGGGGTTCGTCGGCGCCGACGGAGCCCGCACGGGAATGCTCCCCAGCATCCAATCAGAAGGCTTTTGGGAGCACCCCTCGCGCCTGCGCGGTAGCTTCCCGCCCTTCCCACTGCCTCTCCCCAGTTGCGTTTCATAGCTGAGACAGGAGAGGAAGGAAGAGAGAGAGAGAGAGAGAGAGAGAGAGAGAGAGAGCTAGGGGAGGTGGGTGGGTTGTGAAGACTAATTCCTGCTGTTCCGGCGATCACCTGTTACAGGTAAGTAACTGTGCTATCTCCAGGAACAAGCAGGAATGAGTCTTCACATATGGGGACTCCCTAGCTGAGGGTGCCAGAGGAGATCCCAGGATGCGCGCCCCTGGACAGGGCGGCATCGCCCAACCTGGATCCCCGGCATCCCCTGAGGGATGGAGGGTAGGAGTTGAGAAGAGTCGCCAAAGGCACAGCAACCTAAGACTACAGGTGGAGTCTTCAAAAGCACTTTGACATCATTAAACCGTTAATGATCTAGCACAATCTAGAGCTTACCTACTGGATTGTAGAAGGCAGAGCTGCGACGGGTACTGTAGGTGCAGTAGCGCAGTCTTCAAGGGAACTTCACCACAGAGAGGACGAAGTTCCCCAGTCCGGGCGGGCTGGAGACGCAAGTGTCAACCGGCACCGGAAAGACGGCAGGTCTTCACGAGGAGCTCTAAGAGAAGCTGAGAACTCCCGTAGGAGCAGCGTCCCCAATCCGGAGGACTAGGCAGAAAACTGACCGATCTGGGAGAACCCAGCCCGGAGAAGAACAGGAGCGTACCCCGGGATATCGAGGGGTACACTGCCTACCCTAGCTGGCCAGGGATAGGAAGACATTGGGTTCGAAAACCTCCAGACAAGGAGGCGTAAACCAAGGGGCTGTTGACTTCACAGCAAGTTTAAGCATAACCTGTCCGAGCACCCGAGCCGCAGGACGCAGGCAAGCAGGCCGGCCGGACCCCGTAAGAAAAAACAGAACGTCACTACCGACAATTGGGAGATAGTCGGCAAGACACAGGGCGCTAGAATATTTCCCAAAAGCGCCCACCAGTACCGATATATATCCAATGACAGGTATAGATGTATATCGGGCTATAGGTGGGCTCGGGAACGCCCACCCAGGTTACCAACCCAGTATGCACACGGGAGAACGATACTGCCAACTCGGACCGGCCCCTTAATCCACAGGAGGGAGCCCACCAGGAAGGTGGCAAGGGAAAAGACCATCCAAGTGATGGGCCGATGTGCGTGGGGCAGGCCGATCGGCGAGAGTAGCAGTATGGTTGCGTGACCGTCAGATCAGTTGGGAAGGAGCACATCAGGAGTACGTAGGCCCCTGAGGCGTCCGCCTGACAGCCACGCCAAAAACGTGTCCTCCGTACCACAGGGAAGGCAGGAGGATAGAAAAAAACCTACAGCCACGGTGTGACCGTGGGGGTCATCTCCGGCATCTATAAGACACCCCTCGGGGGTAGGGTCAATGCCCTCCGCCGCTCCGAAGAATGCATGGAGCGGAGCCGGGGATCGACCTGGGTCAGTGGAACTCCTGTCCACCGTAACCTGACAGACCCAGGGGTTTCTTTGCAAGAGCGGAGGCACCGACCCGAGGGCGGGGGTGGTCCGGCCCTGTCGAGGATTAGTGAGGCCCATGCTCGGAGAGTAGCGGCCAAGGCCTACACAGGGAGAAGGGGATTCGGTGCGCGATCCCCTCAATCCGGGAGAACCCGGCAGAGGGGAGTCGAGGGACGTACCCGAGGGTAAGTCCGAAGACGACTAGCATGGCCCTGAGGAGCCAGGCTAACTCAGTGTAGGAAGGGTCCGTCCCCCCCAGGGGAGGGGGGGGGGGCCCAACCTGCAATCAAGCGGCCGAGCCACTTGTCAGACTGAAAAGAACCGCAGTGTAGAACTGGACAATAACTTCCGGTAAGAGGAGTTAAGCGCAAACTGCTGCATACCGGAGCCTAAGGCTGCTTGGCAAGGGCAGCCTGGTGCGAGCTCAGGCACTGCCGACCGGCGTGAGATGTCCCTGGCATTGTCGCACCTGGCAGGTGGGCAGAAGGATGGCACTTCCTCTTCTTCGGAAAGGAGGGTCGGGAAGGACATCGCCTAACCCCGGGAGAGGGGGAGGGCCGTGGGCGGCCAGCGCCAAACAGGTCGGCGGCGCACTGAGCAACCTGACGCAAAGCCTCGCCATTGAAAAGGTTCTCCCCGGTGCACGGGGAATTACCCAGATTATGTTGCGCCCAGCTGCACAAGTCGGAAGCCTGCAACCAGGCTGTACGACGCGCCCCTATGGCGACAGCAGAGGACCTGCTGACTCGAAAGAGTCCACGGCAGCACGAGAAAGAAACAGAGATATTCCTGCAATGGTAAAGAAGCAAGGAATAGTCAGGGGCCCGAGGGGCCCGACACAAAGGCAGACAAGAGGGATAACCTCTCGGTGACCACCCGAAGCGCCAGGCTCATATAGAAAATGTATGAGAGAATCCTGGAGGCCAACATGGACGTTTGGAAGGTTCGCCGCCCAAAGTTGTCCAGAGCTTTAGCCGCACGATTCGGGGGGGAGGAAGAGTGCTTCTTCTTGCTACCGACCTTCCTCAGGGCCGATTCCACCACAATGGAATGATGGGGAAGCTGATGCGTCTGGAAACCCGGAGAGGGGGGCACCCGATACCGGGCATGCATGGCCGTAGGCGGCGCCGGTACCTGTAAGGGCGAGCGCCAAATCCCGAGCAGGAGATCCCGCAGGGAGGGATGTAAAGGAAGCATTATGGCTGCCTGTTCCGCAGGACCCGGACTTAGCGAAGGGCCCGGGATAGGAATGGCGAGCAAGTCCGCCATGTCAAGGAGGAAGTCCTGAAAAGACGGCTCTCCCAGAGGAGCTATCCCGGGGGAGGCCGAGGTGTAGGGGCCCGCTGGAACACCAGGGGACCCCCCGTGCTGGTGCACGGAAGGAATCGCTCTAAACAGAGGAGGATACTGACAGTCCAAATTCAAGGCAGTTGGTACTGCATCGTCAGAGCCCGAGATCGATTCCAAGCGGGGCATCGAAGGGAGCGACGTCCCCGACGGGCCTGCGGGACTCGGCCTCGGTCCCGACTCCCGGGGCGGGGCCGCCCCCGGGGCAATCCGCAAGGGCGGTTGGAGTGGCGCCAAGGCCGCTGGAGAGCAGGCGAGCGCAGCACTGTGCCGTCGGAAGAGACCAGGGTCGGATCCGAAACGCGTCGGAGCCACGCTTTCCAGACTGGAGATCGATTCGAGGCTGGGCATCGAACCGAGCGACGCCTACTTAGGGGGCCCCGGAGTCGGCGGCCGCGCCGGTGCTGTCACTCCCAAGAGTGGAGTCGGGGCCGCGACGATCGGTGCCGAGGGCAACGAGGGCTTCCCAGGCCGAAACTCGGCGAAGAGGGTAACACCCGGATTCGGCTCCGATTTCGGGAGAGAGGCCCTTCTAGACGCCTGGGTTCTTCCCGTGCCTGTTTTATTGAGCAGGAAACCCTTACGGGGCGGTAACCTGCCGACGAGCCCCGTCGGGGGGCAAGACGCACCGCCCCGGCTCCGCGGTGCTTCTGTGGGTCGACTCGACCGAAGGTCCCGGGTCCCGCGGGCAAACTCTAGTGACGAGTGGAACACTCGACGCCCGCGTAGATGCCGGGAAGTTGGTGACGTCCGGGGGAGGCCCCGGCCCCTCGCAATGTGGGGGTGCCGACCCGCCCGACCAGGATAGATCGATCGGCTACGCAGGCGGAGCCCGGAGGCGACCCTTGGTGAAGAACGGGGCCCTTGTTCCCGAGACCGCAGTGGGAGGGGCGGAGCCGCTCAAGGCCAGTACTGCCCCCGCGGAAGCCGGGGGCGAGTCGATCGGCCTTGGCGGAGCCGAGGGCACCCGGTGCCCATCCCCGGCGGGGAATGGGGACTCCGATGCCGAGGCCTTGGTCCTGCTCGAAGCGGTCACCACCTCCGCGCATGGCAGGGGTGTGGGCACGCCATACAGGGTCAGGTTGGTCCGACGATCCCCGGTGACGAGTGGAACGCTCGACACCGACGCCGATGCCGGGGAATCGGCACCACCGAAAGCGGGTACCGCCCCCGCGCAGGGCCGGGATGCCGTAGAGCCAGACTGGGTCGAGTCGATCGGCCCCGAAGGCACCGAGGACACCAGTCGACAGTCCCTGATGAAGAGTGGAACACTCGATGCCGGCGCCGAAGCCGAGGGATCTGCACCGCTCGAAGCGGGTGCCACCCTCGGGCATGGCTCGAGAATGTTCTGTGAGGAGCGAACCTCAGGAACATCCCGAAACCCCGTGGAGGCTCTGGAGCCCGAAGACTCCCTCCAGGGTGTAAGGGACTGGAGGGGAAGGCCGGAGCCGTCGTCATGCGGCGCATGAGACTCACCCCTCAAGGCTCGGTTAGTCTTAACAGACTGTTGTTGGGTTACCTGATCCTGGCGAGGGGAGAACGCCGACGACCGCTCCTCAGAGGGAAAGACGTCATCGAGGGACACTCGAAACAGGGAGGGTCTTCTCCCGACGCTGAAGTCCGGGGAACCGAGGGAGAAGGGGTCAGGGCCCCAACAGGAGAGACACCAGGCATTGGAGCCGGAGCAGAAGGCAACGTCTCCACAGTGAGGGCACTTCTTAGGGGAAGAAGGCTCCATACTGGAAAGCCCGAGGAGGAAGCTCCTTGAAGGAAAACAAAAAATAAAGAAAAAAAGGGGGCACCAGCGGTGCCAGAGTCAGTGGGGAAAAAACCGCGACCATAGGAACAAAAAAGGGAAAAAGAAGAAAATGTTTCTGCGGGACAGGAGTTACGTCCTGTCGGCTCCGCGGAAAAACGAAAACTGGGGAGAGGCGGTGGGAAGGGCGGGAAGCTACCGCGCAGGCGCGAGGGGTGCTCCCAAAAGCCTTCTGATTGGATGCTGGGGAGCATTCCCATGCGGGCTCCGTCGGCGCCGACGAACCCCATATGTGAAGACTCATTCCTGCTTGTTCCTGGAGATTAGGAACTGATCCTAGCAGAAAGCATGGAAGCCTGGAAGGTTCGACGTCCAACGGCGTCAAGAGTCCTACACTCACGTCCTGGAGGATTAAATGCATGCCTTTTTGCACACTTTATCCGTCTCATGGCTGATTCCACCACCATGGAATGGTGTGCTAATTGAGTTTTCTTAAACCCAGGACAAGGAGGAACTCTATACACAGTGTTGAGTCTACAGGATTGAGGAGATGTGGTTAGAGGCGTTTCCCACATTCTTAACATAAGATCACATGAATAGGCAGGGTAGCTGCCTCCTTGGGAGCTTTAGGGTATTGTAGGATTTCTAATTCCTTTGTCCTAGGCTCTTTTTCAGGAGACACTGATGGAAAGACCTCGGGCCACATCTCGGATAAAATCCTGAAAGGACATATCCTCTGGTGGAGACATCCTACGCTGAGAAGAGGAATCCTCAGGAAGAAGTACTCTGGTATCAGCAGAGTCTTCGGAGTGTTCAGACTCATCCATGGATTCTAAGCATCTCCAATCTGGGTGATCATGCAAGGTATGGTATCGGTACCGATCGAAGTCGGTATCGGAATAGACTGGTACAGACTTGTCGATGCTAGATAGAGACGCATGACTCGGTCCCGGTAGAATACCTGCCGAGGTCGATGCAGTATGTGCTGGTACTGTGTCGGTGCCGGTTGAATTGTCTGAAGCGGTTTCAGGGGCATCGAGGCCATAAGAGCAGCCGCCAGACTGCGTTCAATAGCCAAGAATCTCTGGTCTATCGACACTGCCGATGCTTTGCTGTCGGTACCGGTTAAAGCGGCTGGAACCCCAGAACATGGCACCAGTAGTTCTGCCGAGGTTGAAGCCTCAAGAACATCCTGGAGCGCCGTTAGTGCTTTGGAAACCGAAGCTTCCCGCCGGGGCAATTTTGCCGGTTTAAGTCCCTCAAGGGCAACGCCAGAGGCATCTCAATGTTTAGAAGGAGATCTACCCTTTGAGGACCGGCTAGATTTGTTTAGTTACCTGAGATCCATGGGAGGAAGATGAAGCCCTGGAAGACGTCGATGCCATGGATGCTGCATCGGAAGGAAAAAGGGTGCTAAGCTTAGCAACTCGGTTTTGTCGGCCTCTTTTTGACATCATCCCACAGGCAGCATACTCTGATATAGGGTGGTCAGGACCTAAACATTTGAGGCACCACTCATGGGTGTCGGTGACAGATGGTACCGCCACACTTAGAACACTTTTTAAAACCCGAAGCGGGTTTTTCCATCCTGAGGGAAAATGTTGGGCCTAGTGCCCACAATGGAACGTGGCACCTGAGGAGAAAATTACTGGAAAAGACTCCAGAAAGAAGTGTTTTGTTTTTTTAAAGAAAAAAAAAAAGAAAGAACCACCGGCGGTACCGGTGTAGCGTCGAGGGAAGGCAGACGTGACCACAAAAAAGAAGAATAAGGGGGGATTTTTTTCTGTGGTGACAGGATGTGCAACCTGTCGGCTCCGCGGAAAACGAAGAACTTGAGAGGAACAGTTGGGAAAGGTGGGAAGGCAGCATGCAGGCGCTGTGGGATGCTCCCAAAAGCTTTCCTATTGGACGCTGGGGAGCGTTCCAACGCAGGCTCCGTCGGTACCGACGATACCCATATGTGAAGACTACATTCCTGCTTGTTCCTGGAGATCATGTTAAAACCCTCCACCCAGTGTACAGCGGCAGCCAAGAGAGCAAATAGAATGCTAGGTATCATAAGGAAAGGAAAGGAATGGAAAATAGAACAAAGATTATTATAATGCCTCTGTATCATTCTATGGTGCGACCGCATCTTGAATACTGTGTGCAATTCTGGTTGTCGTATCTTAAAAAAGATATAGCGTTATTAGAAAAGGTGCAGAGAAGAACCAACAAAATGGTAAAGGGGATGGAAGGCTACTCCTATGAAGGGAGGCTAAAAAGGTTGGGGCTCTTCAACCTGGAAAAGAGACGGCAGAGGGGAGATATGATAGAGATCTATAAATTAATGAATGGAGTGGAACGGGTAAAAGTAGATCGATTGTTTGCGTTATAAGAATATAGAAAGACTAGGGAACATGCAATGAAGCTACAGGGTAAACTAAGACAAATAAGAGAAAATATTTTTTCACTCAACATGTAATCAAACTCTGGAATTTGTTACCGGAGGATGTAGTAAAGGCTGTTAATGTAGCTGGGTTTAAAATAAGTTTGGACAAGTTCCTGGAGGAAAGGTCCATAAACGTTTATTAAAAAGGGGCCCAGGATATCGATGCTTGACCCAATGCAAGCATTGTGGAACCTGTGTCTTTTGGGGAAACTGCTAGGTATGTATGACCTAGATTGGCCACTGTTGGAAACAGTATACTAGGCTTGATGGACCTTGGTTTGATCCAGTATGGCATATCTTATGTTCTTGCTTCACCACACAGAGGAACCAAACCAAACCACAGCCAGGTGCACTAACAAAGAAACTCCTTGTACTCTTCCTCGGTAACAAGAGATTGCTGTCACTTGTACTCTAAGGGTACTGCATGCCAAGTCGTTATGAAAATCTGTCTGCCAAAAGTCGACAATCTCCAGCATGGAAGCAGACAGCAAGACAGTGAATGCTCTCACACCAGGCCTCAAAAACTCTCCACATTTGAAAATATGCCAAGTTGATCGTCGCCTGACCTTCAGTAATGCTGATATCACCGGGGCCGAAAAACCCCATTTGTGAAATCCTTCCAGCTCCACCTGCGGCATCAGAACTGGATCCTGATACAACAGGTCCAGCTGACCCGAGAGCCTCCAAGGCCTCTCCACTGACAGCTGCACCAAGTCGGCATACCACGGCCTCTGAGGCCAATCAGGAGCTACTAGCAAAACCAACTGCAGATGTGCCTCTATCCTGAACCATTCGACCTATGAGTGCCAAGGGTGGAAATATATAAAGCAGACCTTAAATTGGCCAAGGATGCACCAGCACATCGAGGCCTTCAGATAGCCTCTTATCTTCTGCTGTAAAATCTTGCTGCCTTTGCCAATTCAAACATTGCCATAAGGTCCATAATTGATTGCCCCCAGCAACTAACTGAGCAAACACTGCTTGGTTGAGCGTCCACTCCCCAGATCAATACAAACCTGTCTGAGATAGTCTGCCTTCACACTGTCCTCTCCTGCCACATGCGCCGCCGACAAAGCCTGAAGATTTTTTTCTGCCCAGACCAACAAAGGAGCTGCTTCCCTTTCCAGGTTTACCCTGCTTGCTCCGCACTGCCAATTGATATAAGCCACTGTGGTGCCATCATACGGGAACACACCGACTGCCTTTCCGAGAAGCAGAGGACAGAACTGCTGCAATGCTAAATAAACGGCTCTTGACTTGAGGCTTGGGGCCTGAAAAGGCATGCCCACCTCGAGATGCTGGAGAGACTGACACCAGACCAAGGAGTCTGCCAGTTGGCAGGTTACAGAGACACTGCCTCGGAGGCATCCCTTGGCCTGAGATCACTGGTCCCGGAAACACCACTGCGCCGTCCTCATGTGGAATCGAGTGTCTGGTCTGACGTGGACCGCAGAGGCTATGTGCCCGAGGAGGTGCAGAAGCCATCGAGTGGGCACAGAGGGGCAGTCCTGTATGTCTCGTGCCAGAGTCCTGAGACGTTCGGCCCGGTCCCTGGGCAAGGCGGCCTTTGATGGGAGGGTGTCGAGCTTTGCCCCAATGAACTCCAAACACTGTGCTAGGAGCAGGGGAGACTTGGGGTAGTTATGACAAAACCCAAGTGCTGCAGAACCTGGATGGTGCGTGCGGTGGCCTGCTGTACCTCCGAGGCTGTCTCTCCCTTTATGAGACAGTCGTCCAGGTAGGGGAAGACAAAGAACCCTTGGAGACAGAGGAAAGTGGCCACAACTGCCAGGCATTTTGTGAAGATCCTTGGGGCAGAGGCCAAGCCGGAAGGGAGCACCTTGTACTGAAAGTGCCTGCCCTCCACTATGAACCACAAGTACTGCCTGTGGTTGGGGTGAATGAGGATGTGGGTATAGGCATCCTTGAGGTCTGGCCAGTCTCCCTGCTGGAGGTAGGGCAGCAGTGTTCCAAGGGAGAGCATCTTGAACTTCTCTCTCACGAGGAATTTGTTGAGGTTGCACAGGTCAAGGATGGGCCTTAGGTCCCCTGTTCTTTTTGGCACGAGGAAGTACCTGGAGTAGAATCCCTTGCCCATAAAGTGGTGGGGCACCAGTTTGACCACCTTGTCCTCAAGAAGACCTGCCAACTCCTTCAGTAGGGAGGTGAAGGTGAGACCTGAGGGGCTCTCCTGGAAAATAAGGGGGAGATGTCTGAGTCAGGTGAAGGAGGTAACCCTCCTTGACCACTCGAAGTGTCTAAGAATTGGTGGTTAAGGTCGGCCACCTCTGGGCATAGTGGGCCAGACGTCCCAATGTGAGCTGCTGATCTCCTTGGGGTAGATAGCTATGCTCAAGAATTCAAGAACTCCCCCCCCCCCCTGGCTGGGCCAGAGGCATGCCTAGGGTTTTGGAGCCTTCTGCTTACGAAGGCCATGCCCATGTCCCTTGGCCTGCTGACCCTGTTGGAGAGCAGGTGGGTAGTTTCGGTAAGCAGCACCTTTCCTTGAGTAGGACGTTTTACCAGAGGCCTTCTGTCGGGGAGGGGCAGATGTCTTCTTAGAGAACCTGGTCCTTGTCATGAACTCTGTCTCCAGCTCGGCAGCCTTATCAGTCATGGGTTTGCCAAAGAGGTTCTCTCCTTGGCAGGGGACATTGACCAATTTGTCCTGAACCCACTGCTAGAGATCATACGACTGTAGCCAAGCTTGGCACCATGCACCTATGCCCCGCCACTGCTACTCGAGCCACCAACTCGAACCAGTCATAGGCCATTTGAGACATGAATTTGGAGCACTCAGACTGCCTTGGCCAGGGTTCTCGAACTGCTGCAAGGGTTCCTCGGAGAGACCAGTTGAGAACAAGACGTGTACCTTCGCCAGGTCTCTCAGGTACATGCCCATGTACAGCTGGTAAGCCTGGAAGTGGCCCATGAGCATCGAGCCCTGGTAACACTTTCTTCAAGGGTGTCTAGGGTACGGACCACCCTGCTTGGGGGCACTGAGGAGTGCGTCTTCTGGCTTTTCAGCCGATGGCATGGCCAACTCCACCACCATGGAGGAATGAGGCAGCTGTGATTTCTGAAAGCTCGGGCTCCAGCGGACTCAATACAACAAGTCAAGCTGTTTGCACACCACCGGTACTAACACTGGTGTCTCCAACATCCAGAGCATCAGCCGTTCCAGATTGGGAGGAATGGGCACTTTGAGTGATTCCCTTGGAGGAGCCTCGTACTGGAGGATTTCCAACTCATCCACCTGAGGATCCTCCTCTGACTCCGTAGGGAACGCCAGGGCCTTTGACATATCCTTGATGAAATCAAGAAAGCCCATATCCTCTGGTAGGGACCGCCGTCGAGGCTACGAGACGGGAGAGTCGGATGGGATGTCATGGTGGCGACAGGTGTCAGGGACTCCACATCCTCCATCTCCCACACATAGGAGGGCTGCTCCATGGGCCTCAGGGCTGCCCGGCATACTAGATGGGGATGATTGCAGTCCCATCGAGCGGAACTTGGATCACAACCTTGGCTGAGGATTGACTTGAGGCCAAAGGACCTCGAAGATCGGCTCGACCTCTGGGGACGTCTTGGATGTTGAGGGCCCAGTGGTCAGGGCAGATGAACCAGGTCAAGTCCTTCCTGGGGACCTTTGCAGGCCGCTCTTTCTCCGAAACCTCAGACGAGCGTCTCTGGGGGCGCACCTGGCCAGTTGGAAGTGCCCAAAGATGCCGCCTTCGAAGGCTGTTTCTTCTTTCTGGACTCCCTCGAGGGAGACCCCCTTTCTGAGGACCCACAATGGGGCTTGGGCTTGGAAGGTTCCACCCGAGGCATCGAGGCTTCAAACGAGGCTCTAGCCTTCGGAGGCACCAGCAACTTGGGGAAAAAGTTATCGTGCTGCTGCTGGCGGCTCGAGGACCTTGCTGGACATACTTTTGCATAGACCACAGGCTGCCAGGTCATGGTCTGGCCCGAGACACACGACTGCTGTCTCTGCTGCGTAGGTCAAAAACAATTTTTGAGCACAGATTACACTTTTTAAGCGACTGGTGAACATGGGGGAAAAAAAGTACCCCTGCGAGGTCGAAGACTTGCCAGGCTGCCAGTTGGAAAAGAAAAAGGCGCAAAGACGCCAGAGAATGAAAGAACAAGAAAGCTATAAAAATAGACCCAAACTCTATGCCGAGGCAGCAAAGTAGGGTGGCAGAAAGAGTACTGGTGCGATACCGGAGGCGAGTATGAAAGAAAAAAAAATATCAACTTTTTCCGGGGACAAATGAGACATCTGAAGGGCTCTGTGGAAAAAGAGGAGACTGAGCAAGATGGCACTCTTGAGCGGGAAGGGGACCATGCATGCATGGTGGCATCTCCCAAAGGCTTTTTTGAAAGCCAGGGGGTGAGGGATGCTTCCGCGAGGGCTCCGTCGATGCAGACATCACCCATATGTGAGGACTGACTTTCCTGCTTGTTCCCGGAGAAAAGGGGCCTATTGGAACTAATAGATATATAGAGAATACAATTTTTTTAAATCCTCTATACAACAGAAAAAAACAGAATTCTAGCCTTGTCATTAAAATAAAAACCTTTTAAAACTGGCTGAGCTGCGGCTCTGTGTGGCCATATGTCACCAAGTTATTAAAAAAAGCATGCCAATCTGCTTCTGCCACATTCTTTGTATTGATGTAGAAACCTGTTGCATCATGGAGATCTACCATGAAATTGTTCTTAAATGGCCACTATCTCATTGTATGTAAAGGTTTCAGTGGTGCCGATCAACTGCTTCTGCACACATTTACCAAATTTGAACGCATTTTTCTAAAGTTGATTGACAACCCCCTCCTTCCCTGAATTATAGTACAGATTAAAGCTGTAACACAATGAGTTCGCAGAACAAGTCTAATAGCTAGATCTTGATGTGTTTTATACTCTGGTGTTTTCATCTGACTTGTTCTTTGTGAGATACTTTCACTGGTGAGTAATTCTGACCATGTCTGCTTGCATGTGACTTTTGGACTATTGTAAAATGACCACTATAGAAATAGATGTGTGTTCCCATCTCTATCCTCTACTGTGCATATCCATAGGCATTCACCATTACTTTTACTATCACAATAGATGTCTCAACTGGCTATCATGTTTCCTTTTAGCTTAACTCAACCCTGCATATGGTTTATGTTCTAGGTTTAATTGATAGACTGACTTTTGTCATTATGTTACCTAAACAAATAGGTTGTTTTATCTGTGTTCAGCATGTTCTTCTATGTGCACTTATATCATGATTTCTCAAGTTTTATCTTGGTTCCTAAGGTTTTAATTTTTTTATTATTTATATATTTAATTTGTATGGTTCTTATATTTTCATCTTTATCTTTTATTCTTATTGTATATTTATAGAGGTCCCCAGTTAAAACACGTGGTTGAATAACAGTGTCCTTCCATGGTGTATTGTGTCCTTGTTTGTGCCCGTTGACATTGCAGGAGGGGTATTCTTTGTATATAGTAGATGTTGTCATTTTTAGGTTGTACGTATACCGTTTTTTAAAAATAAATGATTTTATTGTATTGTTTACCTTTTTAAGGTTACTCCTGACGAATGCTCATGCTGAAACAGCAGTATCAGGGTCACTGGAAATCAATAAAGAGCTACTTTGTTCACATCTCGCTCCTTGTGGTTCTTCACGTTTTTTGCGAGTAGTGTGTTCCTTGTGGACCAGCAAATATGCCTGCATTGCACTGCTTGTTTACTAAGAATTTGAGCTACCTACCCCTTTACTGCTCTCCCTCCCACCAAATGAAGGATGCAAACTACATCTATGATTCAGATTATCAGCATTTGAAAACACAGAAAGCTAACTAATAGTGCTCTCAAGCTTTTTCTTGACTAATACAAGCTTATGTTACCTGTATCTGAGCCCTGTTTCCAGCTGTGATGTTTGATATCGTCCAGCATGCCTCTTTCTTAATGGATTCTTTTGGGCTGCTCAGCAAGTGTAATAAACTCTGAAGAGCGGAGCAATTTAAGATCACCTAAAATATTCAAAACAGGCTTTAAAAATCCCCCTTTACCTTTTGCTTTATACTCCAAGTTCTAGGTAGACATTTATTTAGGAATAAATTCAAAACTTTGCTATGGATGCATTTCTTGCTTCTACAACCCAGTTTTTCAAAGGGCCTTATAGGATTTTTGGTTTTAATTAGGTCTATTCAGGGAGATATTAGGTCTTACCTGTTAAAAAGTAGTTACTCACCTGTAACAGGTGTTCTCCAGGAGCAGCAGGAATCAGTCCTCACATATGGGTGACATCGATGGAGCCCTTGTGGAGCATTTCCCCAGCTTTCTATGAAAGCTTTTGGGAATGCAGGCACGCATACGCGGTCCACTTCCAGCCTAAAGGTGCCATCTTGCCCAGTCAAACGGCCTAGCTAAGAAACAGCACACAAACAAAATAAACTATATACAACTGCAACTCCCAGGGTAGGAGAGAGGGTTGTGAGGACTGATTCCTGCTGCTCCTGGAGAACACCTGCTACAGGTGAGTAACTACTCTTTCTCCAGGACCAAGCAGGAAGTCAGTCCTCACATATGGGTGACTCCCTAGCTCTGGGCTACCAGGAACCCAGGCTGAACAAGAGAACTCCCTCTAGTCCCAGCATCAAAGAAAGGCTTTTCACTGAAGGAACCTCCACCGGAAGCCCAACGGAGGGCTGGAGGGTAGGAGTTGCCTAAACCTCGAAGAGATTCTGGAGTACTGCCTAGCCAAAAGCACTGTCCCTACGGGACTCCCTTTCCAGACAGTAATGGGCCGCAAAAGTCTGGCTTGAGGACCAAGTTGCAGCCCTGCAGATGTCTGCCAACGGTACAGAGCGGAGATGAGCCACTGAGGCAGCCATTGCCCTGACATGATGGGCCATGACCCGACCCTGCAAAGGAAGGTCAGCCGCCCTATAAGCCCAGGTCATACAGTCAGCCACCCAGATGGACAAGGAACGCTTGGACACAGCTAACCCCAAATTATTAGGGTCAAAAGATATGAAGAGCTGAGTAGCTCTTCTATGCCCCTGCGTACGGTCAAGGTAGAAGGATAAGGCCCTCCTACAGTCCAGGGTATGCAGAACTGCTTCAGCCTGGCTTGCATGAGACCTAGGGAAGAATGTCGGAAGAACCACCTCCTGGTTGAAGTGGAAAGAGGAGACAACCTTTGGGAGGAACTTTGGATGAGTCCTAAGGACTACCCTGTTCCTATAGAAGCGAGTATAAGGCCTGTCACAGACCAGGGCCTGAAGCTCACTCACTCGCCTGGCCGAGGTTACGGCTACCAAGAAGAGTGTCTTCCAGGACAGGAAGCGTAGAGGACAAGTAGCCATCGGCTCAAAAGGTGGGCGAGTCAGTTGCTGCAAGACAACATTCAACTCCCACTCAGGGGCTGGTGGATGGAGAGGAGGCTTTAGCAAGAGCAAGTCTCTGAGAAACCTGGACACCAAGGGGTGAACCGACAGAGTGTCCTTCCACCAGTGAGTGGTGAGCTGCTAGAGCTGAGAGGTGGACCCGAACAGAATTGGACTTAAGTCCCTGATTGGATAAGTGCAGCAGGCACTGAAGCACTACTGGTACAGCACAGGAGAAAGGATCTTCGGTATGTAGCTGACACCACACAGAAAACCTTTTCCATTTTAGGGCATAGGTTTTCCTAGTGGACTGCTTGCTAGAGGCTAGGACAACCTCCTCAACTTCCTGAGGCAGGCCCCAGGGAGCTAAAACTACCCTTGCAGCCTCCATTCCATCAAATTGAGAGATCTGAGATTTGGGTGCAGAAGGGAACCTTGATCCTGAGAGAGAAGGTCGGGCTGCAACCCCAGAGGCAGTGGGGGATCCACTGCCAGTTGAAGCAGAAGTGGGAACCAAGGCTGCCTCGGCCATCTGGGAGCTACCAGCAGGACCGAGGCCTTGTCCTGTAGAATTTTGAACAGGGTTCGGGCCACCAGAGGCGTGGGAGGAAACGCATACAGGAGGCCCTGGGACCAGGAAATCAGAAAAGCATCCGCTGCGAACCGCAGAGGATGGGGTTGCCTGGAGCAGAACCTTGGCAGCTGTTTTTTTTCAGTGGACTGGCAAACAGATATATGGATGGAAGTCCCCATTTCAGGAAAATCTTCTGAACCACTAAGGGATGGAGCTGCCATTCGTGGGGCTGCAGAATCCTGCTCAACCTGTCCGCCAGGTAGTTGTCCTGGCCAGGGAGATAAACAGCCTTGAGAAACATGGTGTGCCGGAGAGCAAACAAGCAAAGGTCCTGTGCCTCGACCCAGTGCCACCATGCTTGTTCACATAAAACATGGCTACTTGATTGTCTGTTTGTACTAAGACAGACTGATGGGCCAGGGTTTGAGAGAAAGTCTTAAGGGCTAAGCGAATAGCCCGGAGTTCCAGTAGATTGATCTGCTGCGTGGCTTCCCAGGGAGACCAAAGGCCCTAGGTGCACTTGCCCAGGCAATGTGCTCCCCAGCCCTGCAGGGAGGCATCTGTGGTCAACACCACTGTGAACTCAGGAATCTGAAAAGGCACCCCTTGCAGTAGATTGGGGTGGGGGTGCAGCCACCAGCAGAGGGAGTTCAGGAATGGTCTGGACACCCTTACTCTGTCTCTGAGGCTCCCTGTGGCCTGTGTCCACTGAGTTCTGAGGCACCACTGTGCAGGCCTCCTATGGAGCCGGGCATTGGGGGTCACATGTACTGTTGAAGCCATGTGGCCAAGAAGCCTGAGGCAGAGTCTGGCGGAGACCAGTGACCTGCTGAGAAACTGGTTTGCCAAGCTTATCAGTCTTTGGGCTCTGTCCTCTGGCAAGAAAGCCTTTGCCAGAGAGTCCAGCCTTGCTCCTATGAACTCCAAGTTCTGGGAGGGGAGCAAAGTGGACTTTGCGAAGTTTATGATAAACCCCAGGTGTTGAAGAAGAGAAATAGTTCGGAGGGTGGCTTGCCTGGCCTCCTGGCACGTCTGCCCTCTGATGAGCCAGTCATCCAGATAGGGGAAGACAAAGATACCCTGATTTCTCAGGTAGGCCGCCACCACTGCCAGATATTTGGTAAAGACTCTGGGGGCGGAGGTGAGGCCGAAAGGCAGCACTCTGTACTGATAATAGTTTCCTCCCACAATGAACCTGAGGTACTTTCTGTAGTCTGGATGAATGAGGATGTGAGTGTATGCATCCTTTAAATCTAAGGAGCATAGCCAATCTCCCTGCTGGAGGTAGGGCAGAAGTGTTCCAAGAGTAAGCATCTTGAACTTTTCTTTCTCTAGAAACTTGTTGAGATTTCTGAGGTCGAGAATAGGCCTGAGGCCACTGGTTCTTTTTGGTACGAGGAAGTACCTGGAGTAGAACCCTTGACCTTGGAGGTGGGGAGGCACAGACTCCAGCGCCTTGTCCCGCAACAGACCTTGGAGCTCCTGAAGGAGAAGATGTGTGTGGAGGGGAGGCCTTGGCGGCTTCCCTGGGAAGTATGGAGGAGGCAACTGCTGAAAGTGTAGCATATAGCCCTTGTGGAATATGCTTAACACCCAACTGTCCCCAGTGATGAGTGGCCACCTGTGGGCAAACAGGGTAAGTCGACCTCCTGTGCAGGGTTGGGAGAGCAGGGTTGGAGAGGCTATGCCTAAGGAATCAAAACCCCCCACCCTGCTGAGTGGGAGCAGGAGGCTTGGGGGACCTCTGACTACGGGGCCCATTCCCCTGCCCCTTGGCCCGCTAACCCTGTGGGGGAGCCTGGGAGGCCTGGTTCTGTGTGAAATGTTTGTAGGCAGTGCCCTTCCTCGGGTAAAAGGGCTTTTTACCCGAGCCCTTCTTTTTCTGAGAAGGGGCAGAAGTCTTTCTAGACAGCCTTGTCCTCGTGAGGTGCTCGGTTTCGAGCTGTGCGGCCTTCTAGGTCATGGGCTTGCCAAAGAGGTTCTCACCTCGGCAAGGGACATCGACCAACTTGTCCCGAACCCAAGGCGCGAGATCCAATGACTGCAACCACGCCTGGCGTCGGGCCGCGATGCCGGCTGCCGCAACACGAGCCGAAGCCTCAAAGCAATCGTAGGCAGCGTGGGACAAACTTAGAGCATTCCCGTATCCCCGAGGACAAGGACTTGAACCTCTGCAAGGGTTCCCCGGAGAGACCAGCAGAGAACCCGGCCAGCTCTTTCGCCAGGTCTCGCAAGTACATGCCCATGTACAGCTGGTAAGACTGGACACGGCAAGCAATCGAGCCCTGGAAGCACTTTCTACCAAAACCATCCAGGTTCCAGGCCTCCCTGCCAGGGGGCACCGTGGAGTGCATCTTCTGACTTTACAGACAATGCATGGTGGATTCCACAACCATGGAATGGTGTGGTAGCTGCACTTTCTGAAAACCAGGGCTCTTCCGGAGTCGATAAATGGAATCGACCCGCTTGCTCAGAACCGGCGCCAAGGCCAGTGCCTCCCACATCCAGAAGAGGAGCCATTCCAGCATCGGAGGAACCGGAACAGTAAAGGCCTCCTTCAGAGGAGAGTCATACTGGAGAGCCTCGAGCTCTTCGGCTCGAGGTTCCTCCTCGGGGTCCGCAGGGATAGCCAACGCAGTGGCCATATCCCGAACGAACTCCGAGAACCGGATATCCTCCCAGAGGGGATCTACTCCGGGGCTCAGACTGCGGTGAGTCCGACGGGACGCAACGAGTTCGGAAGGTATCGGGAGACTCCTCGTCCTCCGTCTCCCAGGCTGACTCGTCCGATGAGGAATCGGGCTCTGACCGTGCGGGGCCTGTTAGCACCCGGCCCGACGCCGAAGGCACCAGCGTCGACGCCCTCGGTCCCAAGCGGGAGGTCGAGGGTGACCGCGACCGAGGTCGACCTCGAGCCTTCATGGTTTCGAGTATCGGCTCGGTCTCCGGGGTCGACTTAGACGTCGATGTCCCGGTGGTCGGGGCAGATTCGCCAGTCAGGCTGGCCATCAGCACCTGCTGCTGATCCATGAAGGCAGACAATCTGCAAGGCTGGTCAGCCTGAGACCCAGCTCAGGAGACTCAGCAGCCACCGACTCGGGCCCCGGTGGCGCCGGGCCCGACGTCGGCTCTCTCGGAGGAGAGTCCACGAGGACTACAGGACTTACGTGTCCAGCAGACTCCGGCTCCACACGAGGTACTTTTGGCGGCTTCTCCTGTTCCATGGGCCTGGGACGGCGGTCAGGGGTCCGAGACCTAGCCCTCAAGGAGCCAGGGACCTCCTCAGATGCCGCCCTCGCAAGCCGCTTCTTCCTCTTCCTTTCCCGGTCAGGGGAGCCCCTGTCCGAGGAGCCCCGACGGTTCTCGGGATCAGACTCCCGAGATGTCGAGGCCTCAGACGAGGTCCAGGCCCAGCCGGAGGCCGAGTCGGAGAAAAGCCTTTCCTTTTGGTGCAGACGACTTTGAAGCGCCTTGTTGGACATTTTTCCACATGGTCCACAGATCTTAGGATCGTGGTCAGGACCAATGCACCGAAGGCAGCAGTCGTGTGGGTCGGTGAGAGACATTAGTTTCTTGCACCGATCACACTTCTTGAAACCACTGGAAGCCATCGGAGAAAATAGAGCCCCCGCGAGGTCAAAGGACCGGCCTTCCAGGGAAAAAGAAAAAGTGAGCAAACGCCAGCCACGAAGGGCAAAAACCGAAAAAAGAAGATCGGGCTCGATACCGGTGTACCGAACCTGGCGGGAAAGGAACCGGCATCGAACCGGAGAAAAAATAGTGAAGGAATCGCAAAAAAAAAATCTAACTATTTTCTGGGAGGACTAGGACACTCGTCCGATGGGCTTCACGGAAAAAGAGAGACTGGGCAAGATGGCACCTTTAGGCGGGAAGGGGACCGCACATGGGTGCCTGCATTCCCAAAGGCTTTCATAGAAAGCTGGGGAAATGCTCCGCAAGGGCTCCATCAATGTCGATGTCACCCATATGTGAGGACTGATTCCTGCTTGGTCCTGGAGAATTTTCTTTCCTTGAGTCCCCTCCACGCCAATCCAGATATGTGGGTCTATGTTCTCCAACCAGCAGACAGACTGAACCACTGGCTTGATAATGTCACCCTATATAAGAACATATGTAGCTCATAGCCAACCAATATTTTTTATAATAAAGCAATGGCATTAAACTCTCCTCCCCTGCCCTGTGCAAGAGGGCAAGGGGCCATCAGATTCCAAATGCCAGGAAGCCCCAATGTATGAGAAACTGGGGCAACCCACAACCAGCAACTCAGGGTATGTGAACCAGTCCAACACTAAACTACTCATTTATAGAATGAATCTACAATGGATCAGAAAACTGGGTGGGTTCTGGACTTGTTTGGAGGGACTCAAGGAAAGAAAATTAGAAGGAATGATCTAATTTCTTTCCTCATCATCCATTCAGACCAAACCAGATGCATGGAAAATAACCAAGCAGTAATTACACAAGGCAGGACCCTGCGACATTTGCTTCCAAGACGCTCACCCAAAGCCTGCATCCTGCCTAGCCTGAACATTCAAAATGGTAGCAATATACAAATGTAAGGATGTCCACATAGCTGCCTCAGATGTCCTGCAGCCAAACCACATTCCAGCCCCAGCTAAATGTGCTCTCAAGCCAATAGGTGCCTCCTGACCTCAAAGAATGTATGCCGCAAAGACTGCTTCTTTCATCCAACAAGCAATCAACAGCTTGGGAGCTGCCTCACCCTTCCGAAACCCACTGAAGAGCACAAATAGGTGATCAGATTTCCAAAACGAAGTTCTCTGGAGGTAGCATTTCAAAATCCTTCACACATCCAAATGCCTTACCGTCCTTGCCTCATCTCCACCCTCCTCTGGACCAAACACTAAGGATAACCACCAAATTCACATGAAAGCTAGAAACTACCTTTGGCAGAAAGGAGTTTTTTTGGCAATCATAAAAGTTTCCTGAAATAAGGACTGTAATCCATATCCACTGGGCTGAAGTGATGGTTACCAAACACTTACTTTAAGAGTCAGATCTTTCAAGAATGCTAACAGCTCAAAGGGGCCTCGACCAGAGCCAACAAGACTAGGTTAAGATCCCAACAAGGGGGAACAACCAGTCTCATTAGGGCCACAATGCTTCACCCCCTGTAAAACAGTTACTCACCTGTAACAGGTGTTCTCCGAGGACAGCAGGAATCAGTCCTCACATATGGGTGACGTTGGCACCAACGGAGCCCTTGCAGAAGCATCTCCCCACTTTCAAAGAAAGCCTTTGGGAGATGCCACCACGCATGCGTGGACCCCTTCCCGCCCAAGGGTGCCATCTTGCTCAGTCAAATGACATAGCTGAAGATAGCAAAATAAAGAATGGTAAAGGAGCAACTCCAAGGGGAGGAGGGAGGGTTGTGAGGACCGATTTCTGATGTCCCCGGAGAACACCTGTTACAGGTGAGTAATTATGCTTTCTCCGGGAACAAGCAGGAAGTCAGTCCTCACATATGGGACTCACCAGCTACAGGCTACCGAGAGACCCGTAGCAAAAAGTGGGCCCCCTCAAAGGGAGCCACAAGCAGCAGCAATTCAGTTTGGTGTACAGACTACAGTAGGACTCCTGTGTCCAATGAAACCAGCACTACGGTAGCCTGAACACAGAAGGTTCGGAAGGTAGGAGTTTCCTAGATCCCAAAAAGATTACAGAGCATTGCCTGGCTGAAGGCACTATACCAATGGGATTCTCTTACCAGACAGTAATGGGCTGCGAAGGTATGGACTGAAGACCAGGTGGCAGCCTGGCAGATGTCTGCTATCAGGACAGAGCGCAGATTTGCTACCAAAGCCGCCATGGCCCGGACATGATGAACTGTGACGCAACCGTACAGCAGAAGCCTCACCTACTCATAAGCAAGGGCAATACAGTTCGCCACCCACGTGAACAGCATACGCTTAGTCACCGCTTCCCCCAGTCTGCTGGGATCATAGCATACGAAGAGCTGGGAGGCTTTGTGGTGGTCCTGAGTGCTTTGGACATAGGACAGGGCCCTCTTACAGTCCAAGGTGTGGAGGACTGTTTCCACCTGACTGGCGTGAGGTCTCGGAAAGAAGGTAGAAAGTACCACCTCCTGATTGAGATGGAGCGAGGATAGTACCTCTGGAAGAAATTTGATGTGCACGCGGACCACCACCCTGTTTTTATAGAACTTTGTATAAGGGGCTTCAGCCACCAAAGCTTGGAGCTCACTAATCTTGTGAGCGGAAGTGAGCGCAACTAGGAAAACTACCTTCCATAAAAGGCAGCGAAGATGGCAAGTAGCCAAGGGCTCGATTGGTGGGCTGTGAGCTGCCCCAACACATTTAGGTCCCATTCGGTCGCTGGAGGGTGAACCGGGGGCTCAGATAAGAGCAGGCCCTGTAGGAAGCGGCCTACTAGCAACTGAGCCAAAAGGGGCTTACCATCTACCAGGTGGTGGTGAGCCACCAGGGCACTGAGGTGCACTCTAACGGAATTAGACCAGAGTCCGGCGTGAGAAAGGTGGAGAAGGTACTGCAACACCATAGCCACCGGGCAGGAGTAAGGGTCAGCCCCTCGCTCGGCACACCAAGCTGAGAACCTACGTCATTTGAAGGCATATGCCCTCCTCGTAGAGGCCTTACAGGAGGCTAGCAGAACATTCTCTACCTCAATGGGAAGGTGGAGATGGGCCAGGGCTACCCTCTCAGCAGCCAAGCCGTGAGCAAAAGATACCCCAGGCTGAGGTGAAGGAGAGGGCCCCCCTTCCTGAGATAGAAGCCCTGGAGCTGATCCCCAAGGGGATGGGGGTTTCCACCGCCAACTGCAGGTGCAGTTGAACCACGGCTGCCGGGGCCATTGGGGGGCTATCAAGATGAGCAAAGTCCTGTCGGAGGATCTTGAATAAGGTCTTGGCAATCAGCGGCATCGGAAGGAAGGCGTACATGAGGCCTCCCGACCATGGGACTAGAAATGCGTCCGCCACCACCCTGGAGGAGTGAGCCTGCCAAAAGCAAAAGCGGGGCAACTGGAAGATGTCCGTACTGGCAAACAGGTCCATCACGGGATCCCCCCAGAGTCAGAAAAGCCAGCTGGCTACCTGGGGGTCCAGCTGCCACTCATGAAGTCGGAGAACCTTGCTCAGCCTGTCAGCCAGTAGATTGTCCTTCCCCAGCAGGTACACCTTTTAAGGAAGATACCCTGCTGGGCCACGTAAGAGCAGAGGGCCAGCACCTCCTGACAGAGCACGGGACCCCGTGCCCCCCTGCTTGTTCAAATAGAACATGGCCACCTGGTTGTCTGTCTGGATCAGAACTGGCCAGTGGCTGAGGCAATGGCCAAAGACTCTCAGGGTGAGGTAAATGGCTCGAAGCTCACCGATTAATTTGCTGGTTGCTTTCATCCGGTGATCAGCAGTCCTGGGTGCGGAGTCCCTCGCAATGGGCTCCCCAGCCGAGTAGGGAGGCATCCGTGGTGAGGACCATCGAATGCCCAGGGCCTTGGAAAGGCATGCCCTTCTCCAGGTGGTGAGACTTCCACTAGACCAGGGAGTCTGCCAACCGGCAGGTCATCAGAACCCTGTCCTGGAGGCGACCGGTGGCCTGGGATCACTGGTCCCAGAGACACCACTGCGCCATTCTCATGTGGAGATGGGCATCTGGAGTGATGTGGACCGTGGAGGCCATGAGTCCAAGGAGGCGCAGAAGATAGCAGGCAGACACCGAGGGACGGTGTTGTATATCCCAGGCCAGAGACCGGAGGCGATCTGCCCAGTCCATGGGCAAGAAAGCCTTTGACTGGCAGGTGTCGAGCTTCGCTCCTATGAATTCCAGGCACAGTGTCGGAAGAAGGTGGGACTTGGGGTAGTTTATGACAAAGCCCAAGTGCTGTAGGACCTGGATGGTGGGTGCAGTAGACTGCTGCATCTCGAACGCCATGTCCCCTTTTACGAGCCAGTCGTCCAGATAGGGAAACACAAAGACCCCCTGAAGCCTGAGAAAGGCAACCACTACTGCCAGGCATTTTGTGAACACCCCTTGAGGCGGAGGCAAGCCTGAACGGGAGCACTCTGTACTAAAAGTTCCTGCCCCCTACTATGAACCGTGGGTATTGCCTGTGGTGTGGGTGGATTAGGATGCGAGTGTACGCATCCTTGACGTCTAAGGAGCATAGCCAGTCTCCCTGCTGGAGATAGGGCAACAATGTTCCAAAGGAGAGTATCTTGAAACTCTCCCTCACCAGGAATGCGTTGAGGTTGCGCAGGCTGAGGATGGGCCTTAGTCCCCCTGTCCTCTTTAGGACAAGGAAGTACCTGGAGTAGAACCCCATGCCCTGGAGGTGGTGGGGCACTGGTCCCGGTGAAGGTGAGACTTGGAGGGCTCTTGGAAAATAAGGGGGAGGCAGCTGGGACAAGCGGAGGAGGTAACCCTCCTTGACCAACCTCAGTACCCAGGCTTTGGTGGTAATGGTTACCCACCTCGGGGCATAGAGAGTCATCCTCCTGTAGGCTGGTGACCTCTTTGGGGTAGAAGGGCTGTGCTGGAGTAGTAAGAAACTCCTCCCTGTCTGGGCCGGAACTGGTGCCTGGGGCTTTGGAGCCCTCTGCTTACACTGGGGCCATGCCTTTGTCCCTTGGCCTGCTGCCCTTGTTGGGGAGCCGGGGAGGCCTGAAAATGTGGGTAGTTGCAGTAAGCAGCTCTCTTCCTTGGGTAAAAGAGCTTTTTATCCAAGGCCCTCCTTCGGGGAGGGGCAGCGGTCTTCTTAGAGAGCCTGGTCCTAGTCATGAATTCTGTCTCCAACTCGGCAGGCTTGTCTGACAGGGGACATCGACCAACTTGTCCTGGACTCATTGGCTCGAAGTCAGACGACTGGAGCCAAGCCTGGCGGCACTCACCTATGCCTGCCGTGGCTACCCGGGCTGCTGAGTCGAACCCATCATAGGTTGCTCGAGACAAATTTGGAGCATTCGTGGACGGTCTTGGACAGGCCCCTGAAGTGCTGCAAGGGTTCCTCAGAGAGACCAGCTGAGAAACCGGCGAGTTCCTTCGCCAGGTCCCTCAGGTACATGCCCATGTACAGCTGGTAGGCCTGAACTCTGCAAATGAGCATCGAGAGCTGGTAGCACTTCCTGCCGAGGGCGTCGAAGGTGTGTGCCTCCTTACCGGGGGGGCACCGAGGAGTGTGTCTTCTGGCTCTTCAGCCGACAAAACTGACTCCACCACCATGGAGTTGTGCGGGAGTTGTGCGGCAGTTGTGACTTCTGGAAGCCAGGGCTCTGGCGGACTCGATACATCGAGTCAAGCCGCTTACTCACTACCAGCGTTTCCCACATGCGGAACATGAGCTGTTCCAGGATGGGAGGAATGGGCACCATGAGCAAATCCCAAGGGGGAACCTCATCAAAGGCAGGGATTCCGCCCCTGATGCTGATTCCCAAGGCAGACTTTCCAAAGAGTTCCTCCTGCCGCCTTTTGTGTTCCTTCCAGGTGTTAGCCAACATCAAAAGACAAAGTGGGCAGGAAGACACGTCATGGTCTTTCCTCGAAGCATTAAATGCAGGTACTGTGGCAGTCCATGCGGGACAGAGCTGTTGCACTTGTCACACTGCTAAAATCCGCTGGTTGAAGACACAGCAGGAAAAACGGGTCCACAAGGTTAAACTCAAGACAACTCGACAGCTAGGTTTGCCAGCAAAAATCCTACAGGCCACAAAATAAAAGAAAAGATTACCTGAGCGAAAAACATGACACCAAGGCGTTGGCAGAAGGTGATAGATACCAAGAAAGGAAAAGAAAATTACAGGGAACAAAAATCAGCTTTATCTTTACCTTTTATCTTTATTCATCGCTTGATATACAGCCCAAGCATATGCGCATCAGGGCAGTGTACAATAAAAGCAAATCAATTAGGAAGTAAGAAAAATGAAAAAGAAAGGAACGCCATTGCTTAAATAGGAAAGAGAGGGGCAAGGAAAGACAAAAGGATAGCTAGACAGAATAGGTGAGCGTGGAGAATAGCCTGAGGGGGAAACTGGTGGGGCGGGTAACTTTAGGGATTAGGGATGTCGAAAGCTTGCTGAAAGAGGTGAGTTTTGAGTGAGTTTTTGAAGCGTTGGAAAGAATTTGATACGAAGGGCAAGGGGGAGAGAGTTCCAGAGTGCAGGGGCTAGGAAGAAGGCGGCAGAATGACGTGTAGATTCCAAATGAGCTGAGGAGGGGGAGGGAAGGAAGAGGCGATTACCGCGTGCTGAGCAGAGAAGACAAGGGGAAGGTTGCAGGCGGATGGAGTCAGCTAAATATTGGGGAGAACCAGTGTGTAGCGCTTTATGGGTGAGAATGAAATGGAAGTGGAGTGGAGCTTTAACCCGTGTGCACAGACAGCACGTCTGCAAGGCTCCACGGCAAAAAGACGACAGATAAGATGGCACCTTTGGGCAGGAAGATTACTGTGCATGTGCAGTGTAGAACCCAAAGGCTCTCTTTGAAAGCTGGGGATTGGCTCCATCGACGCATACGTCACCCATATGTGAGGACAGATTTCCTTTTTATTCCCAGAGAATAACACCTTCACCAACTGGGTGTAGAAGTGGATGGAACCCCCCCCCCCTCCGGTATTCCAGAATCTGAGAAGGCATTGGTTTATTCTTGGGCACACTGATGACCCAACCAAACTCCCATAACATGTTCCTCACTGTGGCTGTCACGGCTCATTTTCCAAAACGACTTTACCCAGATACGCTGATAGATCAGGTAAGGGTGTATGACCAACCACTCCTCCTGCAGGCGGCCTTCACTACCAACATTAAATCACAGAGAACATTTGGGGCTCTGTTGCCAACCCAGAGCCAAAATTGGTAATGCCTGCTTAGATTTGTGAACTGCAGAAACTGTTGATGTTCCATCCGAATGGAAAAGTGGAGGTATGCCTCCATGAAGCTTAGGGAAGTGAAGAACACCCACTTTCTAACTAACTGTCACAGTTATTGACCATAGAGTCTTCATTCAAAAATGCAGCACACACAAGAATTTAACACTACACCCCTTAACAGAGGGCAAATATTCTAATCACAGCTGTATATAAGTTAAAAAAAATGTAAATTGATGTAGTAGTGTCTTGATGTTATATTAAGCTCTTGCTCTATGTGAAGTTAACATTCACAGTTCCATGTAAGCTGCTTTAATTCCCTAAGCAATATAAGAACAGTTAAATAAAATAAACTAAAATTTGCTGACTTGCTTGAGGTCCAGAATGGGATGTAAAGTACCCTCCTTTTTGGGCACCAGAAAATAAAAGTAGCTGCCTGAGCCCCAAACTTCAAAGTCATGGGAACCATCACCCCCATAACCAACAGTCTGTCTAATGTAGACAACAGTACTACTACCCTGTGTGAGGTCTTGCAATGAAATACCAAAAGCTGATCAGGAACTGGAAGGGCAAGCTTGAAAACATAACCCTCTGTTCACCTCTAGAACACACCAGGTCAGGCATGATCTGGATCCACCTGTCATAAAACAATCAGATACCCACCAACCTGCAGCTTTGACAAATAGGCCTCTGCATCTTCATTGTGCACCTTGGGTATTAGTGGTGCCTCCTGTCTCTCCTTCGTGATCAGCTTTTCAGCTGCCTCAAAAGAACAGATTTAGAGCAAACAACTTCTGATAGCTAGTGGGCTTCCCTGGCTGAAAAAGCAGTTACTTACCTGTAACAGGTGATCTCTGGGAACAGCAGGAATAAGTCTTCACATATGGGTATCGTCGGTACCGACGGAGCCTGAGCGGGAACGCTCCCCGGCGTCCAAAAGGAAAGCTTTTGGGAGCATCCCACAGCGCCTGCACGCTGCCTTCCTGCCTTTCCCAACCGCCTCTCTCCAGTTCGAGTTTTAAGCTGAGACAAAAAGAGAGAAAGGAAAGGAAAGATAGAAAGATACAATTCCTAGGGGAGGAGGGTGGGTTGTGAAGACTTATTCCTGCTGTTCCCAGAGATCACCTGTTACAGGTAGGTAACTGTGCTATCTCCAGGAACAAGCAGGAATGAGTCTTCACATATGGGGACTCCCCAGCTAGAGATGCCAGGGAGATCCCAAAGTTTGTGAGTCCCTGAAAAGGGCTCCACCTCACCCCCACGGATCTCGGGCATCCAACCAGGGATGGGGGGTAGGAGTTGATTAGGTATGGAACAGGTGTTTGAGAACAGCCTGACCAAACAAGGCATCCCGGCGGTAGTCCTTGTCCAAGCAGTAATGGGCTGTAAAGGTATGAACCGAGGCCCAAGTGGCTGCTCGACAGATTTGGTCGATGGACACAGTTTAGATGAGCCATAGAGGCTGCCATGGCCCTCACATTGTCAGCTGTGACATGGCCTTCCAGAGAAAGGTTCTTACTCTGGTAGGCGAAGGAGATACACTGAGCAATCCAATTGGACAGAGTTCTCTTAGAGACTGGAAGTCCTAAATGAGAGGGATCAAAAGCAACAAATAGTTGAGAGGACTTTCTATGTTGCTGTGTCCTTTGTAAGTAAAAAGCAAGTGCTCTCTTACAATCCAGAGTATGAAGATTCCTCTGCAGTTGATGCATGAGGTCCTGGAAAAAAGACAGGTAAATACACCTCCTGGTTCAGATGAAAAGGTGAGACCACTTTAGGCATAAAGTGTGGATTAGTCCTGAGGACTACCTTGTCATGATGGAACCTTGAATAAGGAGGATTAGCTACCAAGGCTTGCAGCTCACTGATACGGCGAGCTGAGGTGACTGCAATGAGAAAAATAACCTTCCAGGAAAGGAATTTCAAGGAGGTGGTGGCTAAGAGTTCAAAGGATGGCTTTATAAGCTGGCCAAGAACCAAATTCAAATCCCATGCCACTGGAAGTGGTCTAATGGGAGGTTTAGTTAAAAGAAGGCCTCTCATGAATCTTGCAATAAGAGGATGAGAGGAAATAGGCTGTCCATTGAGAGTCTTAAGGGATGCTGCAATAGCACTCAAATGGACTCTTACTGAATTCGTTTTAAGGCCTGCATGGGATAAATGCAGCAAATACTCTAGTAAAGAATTCAGAGGTATTGCAAGAGGGTTAAGACCCTTCTCTGCACACCAAATGGTAAAGTTTTTCCATTTAAAAGCATAGGAACGTCTAGTGGAAGGCTTTCTGGAAGCATGAAGGATATCCTTCACTTGCTGAGAAAGATGCAAATCTTGAAGGTCTAGGCCTTCAGCAACCAGGCTCTGAGGTGAAGAGACTGGGGATTTGGGTGCCACAACGTTCCCTCCTCCTGGGACAGGAGGTCTGGAGCAGATCCCAAGTCCAGGGAGGGAGCTTGAGAGAGATGCAGAAGTAGAGGGTACCACACTTGGCGTGGCCAATGTGGTGCTATGAGGATCATAGACCCCTTGTCTCTCTGAGCTTGAAGAGGGTCTTGGGAATTAGGGGAATGGGTGGAAAGGCATAGAGGAGGTCTTGCCCCCAATGAAGGAGGAAGGCATCCCTGGCCTGAACTCCCTGACACGGAATCCTGGAACAGAACCGGGGAAGTTTGGCATTCCACGGACTTGCAAAGAGGTCTATGTCCGGGGTTCCCCAAATTCGGAAGATCCTGGCTATCTGGTCCCCATGGAGGGACCATTCGTGTAGAAGCAGAACTCGACTGAGTCTGTCTGCCCAAGAGTTTTGAACCCCTGGAAGATACACTGCCATGAGATGAATTTGATGCTCTCTGGCGAAGGCCCACAATCTCAGAGCTTCGTTGCAAAGCAACAGAGAGCCAGTCCCGCCCTGCTTGTTCACGTAGAACATGGCTACTTGGTTGTCCATGTGGATGAGGACTGTCTTGTAGCTGAGCATGGTGTGGAAGACTCAGAGCTAGAAAAATTGCTCTGAGCTCTAAGAGGTTGATATGCAGAGATGTCTCCTGTGAAGACCAGATGCCTTGAGTGAAGAGATCTTGAAGATGAGCTCCCCAACCTCTTGGAGAGGCATCTGTTGTAAGGGTTGCTTGGGGTAACACCTGTTGAAAGGGGGACCCTAGCAACAGATTTTGAGTGGACTTCTACCACTGGAGAGAGCAAAAGAGGCGACTGGAGATTGCTATTTTGTCTGACAGGCACCCTGATGCCTGGGTCCATTGGGTGGACAGAGTCCATTGAGCTGCCCTCATGTGAAGGCAAGCGTAAGGAACCACATGCAGTGGATGCCATGTGGCCTAACAGTTGTAACATCTCTTGAGCAGTTAAATGGGATTTTAACTGAATTTGTGAGGCTAACTGCACCAAGCATAGGCAACGGGCCTGGGGAAGATAGGCCCTTGCAGTTATAGTATCCAGCAATGCCCCGATGAACTCTAATGATTGAGTAGGGGTGAGATGGGATTTTGGGATGTTTATTACAAGTCCCAGATACTGAAGGATACGCCTTGTGCAGGTTACAGAAGTCTGGGCCCCTGACTGGGATGGAGCTCGGATGAGCCAGTCGTCCAGATATGGGAATACGAATATCCCTAGAGTGCGTAGAAATGCAGCTACTACTGCCATGCATTTTGTGAACACCCTTGGTGCAGAGGCCAGACCGAAAGGAAGCACTCTGTATTGGTAGTGCTTCCCTTAATAAAGGAACCGAAGGAACCTTCTGTGTGTTGGATGGATGAGGACATGGGTGTATGCATCCTTGAGGTCTAGAGAGCAAAGCGAATCCTGACTCTGAAGGTATGGAAGGAGAGTACCGAGAGAAATAATCTTGAATTTCTCCTTGCATACAAACTTGTTCAATTCTCTGAGATCTAATATGGGTCTGTAGCCCCCTGTTTTCTTTGGGATAAGAAAGTAGGGGGAGTAGAACCCTGAGCCCTGTTGAAGAAGGGGTACTTCTTCTATTGCCCCTTGGCAAGAAGGGTAGCAATCTCCTGACCCAGAAGGTCGAGGAGAGATGTCTGAGAATTGAACTGTCTCACCATGGTGTGAGGAGGAAGGTTTAAGAAATGAAGCTTGTACCCTCCCTTATGATGGAGAGGGTCCATTGCTCTGCTGTGATTTGTTCCCACCTGGGAGCAAAGTAAGCCAACCTTCCTGGAATGGTGAGAGGCTCTGGATGTTCTAGAGCCAGAAAGGCTAAGCTCTCTAGTTGTAAGTCAAAGGCCCTGAGGAGGCTGAGACTGTTGGGCCGTAGCAGTCCATGCAGCCTTAGGCTTGGCCTGTTTCGGTTGTTGCTGTCTCTTTGTAGCAAAACGACCCGCAGAAGATGACTGCTGACTATAAGCAGAATAATATTTCCCTTTTTTTGGGAAAAAAACCCCTTTTTGAACAACCTTTTCTTAAAAGGAGCAGAAGTAGACTTTGAAAGTCTATCTAAAGCAGAATTTTCAGCATTCATCTGGGTGGCCTTTGCTTGCCAATCTTTGCCAAAAAAGATTTTCACCTGTACAAGGAAGCTTTCCTAGTCCATCTTGAACCCAGGGTTCCAAATCAGAAGCTTGTAACCAAGCAACTCTGCGTCCACCTATGGCAATAGCCGAGGCTCTGCTGGCACCTTCAAAAGAGTCAAAGGCTGCACGGTTGGAAAACTTGGAAACATCATGTGCATGTTTGAGTCAGGTGAGGAACTCTTCCCTTTTATCTTCTGAAATATAAGGAGACAAAGTTTCAGGTGATCTGTAACTTCTTTTAGAAACATCCCCATATAGAGACTATAGGAGTTGATTCTGGCAACAAGCATACTGGCCTGGAAAATTCTCCTGCCAAAAGGCATCTAAGGTTCTGCATTCTCTTCCTGGAGGAGCAGAAGAGTGCCTTTTTGTACTCTTTATCTTCCTCATAGCAGACTCCACCACAATGGAGTGGTGAAGAAGCTGAGTCTTATGGAAGCCAGGACAAGGAGGAACACGATAAATGGTGTCCAACCTGCGAGAATGAGGAGAAGTGGTGTGAGGAGTCTCCCATATGCCCAACATGTGATCATAAAGAATCTCATGTATTGGTAAAGTGGTTGCCTCTTTAGGAGCCTTAGGATATTGTAAAATATCTAATTTTTTGGCTCTAGGCTCTGTCTCAGGGGCCACTGAGATGGAAAGGCCCCTGGCCACTTCCCTAATGAAGTCTTGAAAAGACAAGTCTTCTGGAGGAGACATTCTCCTTTTTGGAGAAGAGGGCTCCTGAGGATGGATCACCGATGCTTCGACAGAGACCTCTGATTCATCAGAGTCTTCAGAGGAATCAAAGTATCGCCTGTCTGGATGCTCCTGCAGAGCCCGATACGCGTACTGGGTGGTATCGACATCGGGAGTGATCGGTACCGATGGGCATCACAGAACAGTGTACCGCTGCAGTCGACACCGAAGCCGATACAATCGGTACCGGTGCCGGAGTCGGTACCGGCAATGGAGTTTGTTGCGGTACCGAAGGCGTCGCAGCTTGTATGAATGCCGTGATGGCACGCTGCATGGTCAGGATATTCTAAATCCATCGACTCAACCAATGTCTGGATGTCGGTACCACATCGATGACCCCATAGATAAAGCTTTGGAAGCCGGAGCCTCCCGCCGGGGTAATTTTGTCGGTGCGGATTCCTCGAGAGCAAGCCCGGAGGCATCTCGATACTTAGAGGGAGATTTACCCTTTGAGGACCGGCTGGGCTTAAGTTTGGTTACCTGAGATCCATGTGAGGAAGAAGCAACCCTGGAAGACGTCGATGCCACCGAAGCTGCATCAGAGGGAAACAGGGTACTGAGCTTGGCTGCTCGATTCTGTAGACCTCTTTTAGACATCATAGAACAGGACTCACAATCCGTAATGGAGTGGTCAGGACCTAAACATTTTAGACACCATTCATGTGTGTCGGTGACAGAAATAGTGCCGCTGCACTTCGTGCATTTTTTAAACCCAGAGGCGGGCTTTTCCATGAGGAAAAATTCCCTAGGCCTAAGGCCAAAGAAGAAAATGCACTGAAGTGAGAAAAACAGTTTGGTTTTTTTTAGAATAAAGAAAGAAAAGACTGGCGGTACCGGTCCAGCGTCGAGAAGGCAGACGCACGACCAAAGAAATAAAATAAAGAAATTCTTCAGCGGTGACAGGAACACGACCTGCTGGCTCTGCGGAATAGAAGAACTGGAGAGGCGGTTGGGAAAGGCGGGAAGGCAGCGCACAGGCGCTGTGGGATGCTCCCAAAAGCTTTCCTTTTGGACGCTGGGGAGCGTTCCCGTGCAGGCTCCGTCGGTACCAACGATACCCATATGTGAAGACTCATTCCTGCTTGTTCCTGGAGATTGCCTAACGTCACACAATCAGCCTTTCCTAAGGGTGGACTATTCAGCCTCCTGGGGCATGTCTTTCAGAAGCCTGGGTACCTTAGACTCCTTTCTTTCACAAACTTAAAGGTTCTCCCTGAAGAGCATAAAAGACAATGTGCCGTCACCATTATGGCCATATTCTTTGCTGAAGCACTTATCATAAAGGGCATCCGCCAGAAAAGAATATACAAATATGAAATATGCCATACTGGGTTCGAACAAAAGGTCTATCAAGCCCAGTATTCCTTTCCAACAGTGGCCAATCTAAGTCACAAGCACCTGTCAGGTTCCCAAAAGATAGACAAATTCCATGTTGCTTATCCCAGGGGTAAGCAGTGGATTTTCCCAGTCCATTTTAATAATGATTTATGGACTTTTCCTCCAGGAACTTGCCCATAACAATTTACTTACCAGTTAATGCCCTTTCCTTTAGTTTTGCTAGACCAGTCCAGACAAGTGTGTTGTGTTCCTCTACCAGCATATTAGTGGAGACAAAGAACCAATGAAAAGCCCAGGTTTCAACATTATTCCCATGCCTCTATTCGGCTTTGTGACCAGAGGGCCCTTCAGTATTTGTCCCAAACTGCATATATATCACAACTAGTAGCTCATCGCACCGCGGTAACGGAATCAATGAGACGCTACCACGCAGACACGCTGAAAATATCTCTGAACAAACCTCATGACTTGTTTACAATCGTCAAGCGTTTGACAAAGGAACCCACCTCTGAACATATGAACGAAATCCACCCTCAAACTTTCGCCGATTTACAATCCAAACTCTGCCAGATTGACAACATCCCAACGCCTTCCAAAATCCTTGAACCATACGATCAGACTCTACTCACCATTTTCGCAATACCACCCAAACTGCGCATTGAAGACACCATTGCTGGCATCAACATGACCACCGCCCAAACCGATCCATGCCCTGCGTTCTGGATCAAAGAACTACGAAACCACCTGAGCCCATTCATTTCCAGACTCATGGAACATTCATTCACAACAGGAACTTTCCCCTGTACCCTCAAACGCACATCCATAAGGCCATTGCTAAAAAACAACAAGCTCGACCCTCTGAAGCCAGAATCCTATAGACCAATAGCAAGCATACCGTTGCTGGCAAAAATAATGGAAAAGGAAGTACAAAGGCAAATCGAAGAGCATATAGAAACAAACGCACCACTGGACCCTTGCCAACACGGCTTTAGAGAAGCCCATGGTGTGGAAACACTGCTCACTACTCTCTTCAGCAACATTTTAACTGGCATAAACAACATCCGCCAAGGTTTCGTCCTTGTCTTCCTAGATATAGCAGCGGCATTCGACTCCGTGAACCATGAACGCCTCCTGGAACGACTCGAGGGCAAGGGAATTACCGATAAAGCACTCGAGTGGTGCAGGTCCTACTTTTCTGACAGGTGGCAGCAGGTACGATCCAATGATATTTCATCAGATCTGTTCCATCAAAAGCAGGGGGTCCCACAAGGCCCCTCCCTCTCCGCCCTTATGTTCAATATATACATGCAGCCTATCTGCAACCTAATACGGTCCTTCAGTATCAACTGCATGATATACGCGGGTGATGTGCCGTTATACATGCCTTTTACAACAGAGAACCCCAACCTCACTCCATTAACAAACTGCATAAATGAAGTATCCAACTGGCCGCAATCCCAAAACCTCAGGATCCAACACAAGAAAACGGAGGTGTTGTTCATCACAAAGGACCAAAATTTCACCGCTCTGTTCTTCCTGAAGGTGAAGGAAGCAGACCTCCAGACCAAGCCCACTATCAGATACCTCGGCGTCACCTTAACCAGCACTTGGATATGAAGGCGCACATAGGAAACACTGTAAGAGCGGTATACCATGAAATCCGTTCCCTTAGACACCTACGATCCCTGCTACAGCCGGATGATTTCAGAACCATCTATCAGGCCCTAATCATACCACATTTTGATTATGCGAACTCAATCTTACAAGGGCTCCCTCAAGCCACCTTGCACCCACTGCAACTGGCAATGAACGCCGCAGCAAGGGTCCTACACGGAGCATCCAGGAATGACCATGTCTCACCCATCCTAAAACAACTCCATTCGCTTCCGATATGAAGTAGACTCACTTATAAGCTATTACTACTTACATTCAAGGCCATCAAAGGGCTCTCATCTACGTCACTAACGGATCTTATCCAGATGACACCCCAAAACAGGGACAGACGGTCAGTAACACTCAACACACTAGTAGTCCCAAAATCTATAACACAATGCACCAAAGCAACAGCAGACAGGGCTTTCAAGTTCTGTGCACCAAGGTGTTGGAACAGCCTCCCTCAAGGCATCCGAGCAATCCCGGATCTATTGCAGTTCAGAAAAGCCTTGAAACATCACCTCTTCCTCTTGTATTACCCAGTAACCAATGCAGACACCTCAACCACCTCACAGACCTCCCAAAACCCCTGAAACCAAGAATAGTGCATGATTTGTTATAAATTGTAAATAGTTACCCCTGTTATCCAAGTTGTTTTTGCCTGTTCAACTGTAAACACAAAGTACCATCGGAAATGTGTAAATTCTTTGTTCATTGTAAACCGCGCTGATGCTGAATAGTGCGGTATAGAAGAGACTATAAATAAATAAAACCATATGGCAGAAACATGGCAAACCTCACACAACCTCAACGTGAGATGAATAAAGGACAAGTCAAATTAGATGAATAAAGGACAGGTGAACAAATCAACTAAAGAGGGAGAAAAGGAAGAGAAAGATCCAGAAGTGGAGGCATTCAAGATCAAACTCCTAGTCCACATGGAAAAAGATGAATATGCTGGGTTCCAGGCAAGGGAAAGATTACCCAAGTTAAATTTAATGCCTAAGGTTAAAAATATCATAGTTAAGATGAACAAGGTTATATATCCTGTAGAAAGGGATCATTTATCAATATCACCGAAATAAATTGAATTGAATTGAATTGAATATTGTGCAGCTAAAATTGCAAATGCAAGAATACTACCAACTGAAATGCAGGGCCAGAAGAAAAAGAATTAGTTTCTCCTTGGAAAAAGTGCTTTGAAGGAAAAATACAATTATTGCGTGCGGCGGTATCCCTGATAGATGGGAAGGGATCAAAGTCCTGAGTGGAGGACACAGACGCTGAATGCCCTAAAGAAAGCATGAGACGTCCGGGTGCAAGGCTAGAGATTGACCTTGGAAACAAGCCAAAGTTGCCACTTGAACTTTGAGGGAGCTAAGGGAAAGACCCTTCGCCAGGCCATCCTGTAGAAAGGCCAACAGAGAGGGCACCATAGCCATCTTAGGAGTCAAAGGCTGAGACCCACACCATCGCTCAAAGTGGCACCAGATCTACACGTATGCTAGCTTGGTAGACCTATTCTGGGCTCACAGATGAGAATAGAACACTGCTGGAGAGTAGCTCTTACGCATTAGTCATCTCCTTTCAGGAGCAAGCAGGGAACCAGGTCCTCCAGGACAACTGGCCCCTGCTGCCATAGGCCCCAAGACAAAGGCAGCCAAAAGGTGGCGCCTGCAGGATCTGCATCAGGTCTCCAAATCATGCTCTCATCAGCCAATCCTGCACCATCAGAACAATCTTGCCCAGCTAGCTATGCAGAATCACCAGCTCCACTAGGGGCTGGACTTGGCAAAGGCTCCATCAGGGCATCAACAACCTCGGATCCCATCTCTGTGTGGCAACTGAAGAAATGGCAAACTTTGCCATTAATGCAGATCGCCATCAGATCCATTTTGGGGTGACCCCAGTAGTGCAGAATCAACTGAAATGCCTCCTGATTGAACTCTCACTCTCCAGGACCCAGAGTGCCAGATGAGGAAATCCACTTCCACACTGTTCACCCCGGCAATGTGTTGAGCCAACAAAGCTAGGATGATGTTCTCCACCCAGGAGAACAGGAGAGCGATCTCCAGAGCTATTCCAGCACTCCTCATGCCGCCTTGCCGATTGACAAACTACCTCCGTGGCACTGCCTGAAAACACTAACCGCCCGGCCCTCTACCAGGGGCCGGAAACACAGAAGAGCCATCCTGATGGCCGTTGCCTCCAGGTGTCTGATGGACCATATCACTTCCCTATGGTTCCAACAGCCCTGGACTGCATGGTCTTGGCAATTGGCTCCCCAGCCCGAGAGATTGCCATCTGTGAGGAGGATCCAGGAGAAATTGCCCAACGGAACGCCCTCCCTCAGAATACAGGCCTGCTGCCACCACTGAAGGCTGGACTTCAACAGGAATGGGAGCCTGCGCTCAAACGCCTGAGAATTGTAAAGCCACAGAATCAGCAAGGACTGCTGTAGCGGTTGCTTGTGAGCATGTGCCCACTGCATTCTCTCTATGGTTGCAGCCATCAAATTGAGGAGCCAAAGATAATTCCAGGCACTGGGGAGCCTGCTGCGCACAGAACAGCACCAGGCAACCCAACAGTTTTGACTTTCTCCTCTGGCAGGATAACTGCTCACTCATCGAAACATGCTTCCAGAAACTCCAGGGACATCGGAAGACAAAAGCTGTCTCTTTCCATGATTGATCACCCAAGTCAAGGCTTTCCAAAAAGGACACCACTCAGGATGCTACCCGAGAAGCTTCTGAAAGGGAACTAGCTCAGATGAGTCAGTCAACCAGATATGAATGGACACAGATCCCTTGGTGCCAGTGTCTCCACCACCATATCCTTTGAATACCATCCTCGGGGTTGTGGATAGCCTGAAAGGGAAGGTGGCAAACTGATAAGAGCCAAGCACATCAAAAAGCCGATACTTTTGCTGATCCACCCAGATAGAGATGAAAATACACATTGGCCTCATCCAGAGAAGCCAAGAACTTGCCCTTGATGCACTGCTTGAATGACGGAGGCACAAGACTTCAGTCCAAACGTGCAGGATGCACAAGTGCTTGTTGATACCCTTGAGGCCAGAATGGGGCGCAAGGAACCGTCCTTTTTTGGCACCACAAAATAAATGGAGTATCTGCCGTTACCAGACTCGTTTGGGGAGGGGGAGGAGAGAGACTGGCACCACCGACTTCTGGCGCAGCAACTTGTCCAAGGTGGTCCACACAGCAGCACTTTTGATTGCACATTCACAAGAGACGATGAAAGCATCTGGAACCAGCTCTTTGCATTCCAGGACATAGCTGAACTGAATGGTATCTAGCACCCAGCGATCCTTGTAAAGCATAGTTACTCACCTCTAACAGGTGTTCTCCAGGGACAGCAGGAATCAGTCCTCACATATGGGTGACATCGGCAGAGTGAACCAGGCACCCCCCCCCCACCCCCCCCCGTTGGAAGCTGGTCCTGCAGCAGAAGAGAGGCTATGCCGATAGCATCAAAATCCTGACCATGGCTGGGCCAGGGCTGGTGGCTGGGGTTTGGGGACCTTGGGCTTACGCGACACCTGGCCTGTTCCTTTGCCATGAGGACTCTGCTGAGGGGTCTGGGCAGCAGGGTAGGGGAGGCAGCCCTGGTAAGGGTGGCTCTTTGGGAGGAAAGGGGGTTTCTTGCCCTGCGGCTTCTTCCAAGGTGTAGATTTTCTTCAAGAGCCAGGTACGAATGACGTACTTGGTCTCTATTTCAGCCGCTTTGTCCTTCATTGGCTTACTGAAGAGCTGTTTGCTGAGGCAGGGGACGTCAAGAAGCTTCTCTTATACCCACTGCTTGAGATCAAATGATTGGAGCCAGGCTTGGCGTCGAGCACCTATGCCCGCAGAAGCCACCCTCGCACTGGACTCAGTCGTTGTAGGCGGTTTAGGATAAGTACTTGGAGCACCCAGACGAACTTTGAAAGAGTGTGGAAACGCTGAAGGTGGTCGCCTCTGGAGTTTTGCGGCTGGCCTTGATGCTCCTTGGCCAGGTCCTGGAAGAACATGCCAATATTGAGCTGGTATGTCTGGATATAGCATGTCAACATCAAGTCCTGGTAGCATTTCAACCTGAGGGCATCAAGGGCACAGGATTTCCTGCCCAGGGGCACTGAAGGAGTGCGATGTTGTGCTTTCTTGCCAGCACATGGCTTCCACCACTATGGAAGTGTGGGGGAGTTGTGCCTTACGGAAGCCTGGGCTACGCTGGACCTGGTACATAGTATCCAGTCAAGAGCTAACAATGGGTACCGATGCAGGGGTCTCCCACATCCTGAGGAGGAGCCGGGTAAGGATGGAGAGGATGGGGATCATCAAGATCTCCTTTGGTGGTGTCTCATACTGAAGAACGTCAAGTTCTTCTGTACGAGGGTCCTTCTCCGACTCAGTCGCGAGGGAGACCACCTGAGCCATGTCCCTGACGAACTCGAGGAAGGTGGTGTACTTGGGTGGGGGATCGGTGCTTGGCAGCCGGCGGAGATGGGTCCGAGGGGAGGACTCTCTGGGCTCGAGTCTCCGGTGATGTCTTGATATCGAACTCCCAGTCAGAGTATTCCAAGGAGGACTCTAAGTCCGCTGGCTGCAGAAGCGCTGGCAGCTCCGGTCTTGGATGCTTCGAGGCCGGGGCATAGCCGGAGCCAGAGGTGCTCGCCTGCGAAGACTTCCCTCCCGAGGAACAGGAGCAAAAACGAGACCGTTGCCGAGGATCTGACCGAGACCTCTGGCTCTCCGCAATCGCTTCAGCAGCCTGGTGTGTCCTCGAGGTCGAGGTCCCTACAGTCTCAGGGCCAGGCTGCAGCCGCTGGGAGGCAATGAACACAGAAATGCTGTGTTCCAAGGCCAACAAAAGGGCTTCCCACTTGGGGGTAGCAGCCATTGACACAGACACCGGAGTGACAGTCAGGCGCCGAGAAGGAGAGGGGGTCCTTGAGGGGATGGCTCTCAGACCAAGGTCCATTGCTGGAGGCCATGACATCCGTTCTGGGCACCTTTCAGGGATGCTCCCTTTCTGACTCCTCAGGATCTCGCTGGGGGATGAGGGACCGTGCACGGCACTTCCCGTGCTTGGTCCTCGAGGTTTTCTTACACTCTCGCTCCGGAGTACCTTGTTCAGAGTGCCTGCGGGTCCACTGAGGGGATGTGGGAGCCTCGCATGGCTCGTGGGAGCCTCGCATGGCTCGTGGGAGCCTCGCATGGCTCGTGGGAGCCTTGCATGGCTCGTAGGAGCCATGTGGGGCCTTCGAGCATGAGGCTATCTGGGATACCAGGGTGGAGTCTGCCTTATGGAAGATGTCGTCCTGCTTAAGCCGGTGGCTCTGGATGGCCTTTGCAGACATTTTCTTGCACAAGGGGCATTCCTCTGGGTCGTGGTCAGCGCCCAGACACCGGAGGAAACAATCATACATGTCTGTAATGGACATGTTTTTTTGAACACCAATCACATTTTTTAAAACCGGTGGGCATGGGGCGAAAAGGACCCCTGCGAGGTTGAAGACCCTTGCTGCAGCAAGTGATTGAAAAGGGCACAAAAACGCTGAAAACAAAAATATGACAAGAAAGCAAAATTTTGAGGCCCAATGCCGCAGCAGCGGGTCCCAAGGCGGGTGCAGCGGCGCATGCCAGAAAGTACAAGAATGTACGAGTTAAAAAAAACTTTTTTCCAGGGACAAGACGAATGTCTGTAGGGCGAAAAAAGGGAGACTAACCAAGATGGCACCTTTGGGCAGGAAGGGGACCACGCATGCGTAGTGGCATCTCCCAAAGGCTTTCTTTGAAAGCTGGGGAGATGCTGCCGTGAGAGCTCCATCGGTGTTGACGTCACCCATATGGCAAGGACTGACTTCCTGCTTGTTCCTGGAGAATCTGGGCCCATCCCTTAAAAATAAGGCAAAGCCCACCTCCAACTGGAGGAACCAGGAAATGGGCCCCAAAACCTTCATTGCACAGCCCAGGATGGTCCACCTCTGGTGGCGACCAAGTCCCTAGGCCCACGGGCTCCACAAAAGGACAAAGCAAGCACAAAGTCTGAAAGCAAAGGAGAAGACAGGCTTTCCAGGCTGGTAACTACAAAAGTCCTGAAATCCCCAGGAGTCCTGCCAGTGCACCCACGGTGGACAGGCAGAGGCTGAGGATAGAGGGGCTCCTGCCCACTTCACTGGCCCTTTCGACATATCTTTAGGAAAGCGGTAAGACACTCACCCAGGTCCTTCACTAGCTTCTCCAAAATCGGCTCCAAACAGAAGCTTCCCTTTAAAGGCTAGTTCAGCCAGCAGGGTTTTGGAGAAGGAGTCCACCACTCACTGATGGAGCCAGATCTACCTCCATGACAGTGGATAAGACGTTGTCCATGGACACCAAACGTACCAGGTCATACATGACATCAGAAAGGAAGATGACAGCAGACTCCAAGAGAGGGGTAGTATTATCTGGCAGAACAGTCTGAATCCACTGAAGCAGAGCTCGAGAAGAAATCAGGCTCTCACATACTGACAAGTGAAAGATAGTCACAGCCAGCTCCTTCTGGAATAGGCGGATCACTCTGGTCTCTTCACAATCTCCTGAAGGCGAGAGTACTGCTTCATCCATATCAGAGTCCAGTAGTCCATCTGAATCCAAATCATAGCAAAATCCTGGACAGCTCCTAGCTGTTACCCCTCCCCAGGGGGCACCCCTTGCTGGGAAAACTTAGACAAAGGTAATCTAATAGGGATGTCAATCTCAGACTGCCCCTCGTGAGTCTGTGCCCGAGGGGGCACCCAGAGGTCACAGGGTCTGGGTTGCCACACCAGAAAGACCAGGCCTGCGGCAAGAAAAAAAAAAAAAAAGAATTCCGGGGAGAACAATCTGGAGTCCGGAAACTCTACTCTCAGAAAGATCCCCCCCAACACCAGGGTGCACACTGCCAGACCCCCTAGAGGATGATTAGCAGTTCACATCATGGTTGCCAGATCCTCCACTGGCTGATATACTTACCCATAGCGCCATCCATCACCTCCTGCTCTGAAGCAGGCAAGGCAAGACTAACTTCACCCCCTGCTGGGAGAGGGGAAATCAGGCCCTCCAGGGATGACTCAGAAGCTGTCATGGAAGATGAGCAGAGTCCAGACTCCAGAGATGAGGCACCTCGCTTGTCATGTGTCAAATAACGTTTCCTGGAAGAAAGATAGTTAAGGCAAGTAACAGTGCATGCTAAGGATACAGTGGCCCAAAGGCATGCATTAACTGCACTTTTATTGAAACGTGCATTACAGGCACTAGGGAAGGAGCACGCATTGGAGTCGCTTGGGAGGAGCATGTGTTAGGACTGTGTGACTGCCAGGCACACAATAGGTAAAAACGCTAACGTGTGAAAACTCTTGGAGCAGAGGAGAGTCCAAAAGGAAGGATTTTGTATTGATACTTCCTTGAAGCGTAGATATTTCCTGTATTGTGGATGAAAAAGGATATATATGTGTGTGTACGCTTCCTTTAGATCTAGAGAAAAGAGCTTGAGAGAGATGTAGGAGCAGAGGGTACCACATTTGCCATGGCCAATGTGGAGCTATGAGGATCATATGACCTCTGTCTCTCTGAAGCTTGAACAGGGTTTTGGGAATTAGGGGAATGGGTGGAAAGGCATACAGGAAGTCCTGACCCCAATGGAGGAGGAAAGCATCTCTGGCCTGACAACCCTGAGCCAGAATTCTGGAACAGAACCGGGGAAGTTTGGCATTCAGCAGACTTGCAAAGAGGTCTATGTCCGGGGTTCCCCAAATTTGAAAAGTTTTGGCCACCTGGTCTGCATGGAGAGACCATTCGTGTGGAAGCAGAACTCGACTGAGTCTGTCTGCCCAAGAGTTTTGAATGCCTGGAAGATACACCGCAAGAAGATGAATGTGATGCTCTCTGGTGAGGGCTCATAGTTGCAAAGCTTCGTTGCAGAGCGAGAGAGAGCCTGTTCCGCCCTGCTTGTTCACACAGAACATGGCTACTTGATTGTTTGTTTGAACTAGGACTGTCTTGTAGCTGAGCTGCGTGTGGAATTGATATGGAGATAGGCCTCCTGTGGAGTCCAGGTACCCTGGGTAGAGAGGCCTTGCAGGTGGGCTCCCCAACCCACCTGTGAAGCATCTGCTGTTAGAGTGCCTTGGGGTGGGGGTTGCTGAACAGGAGACCCCACCAGAAGGTTTTGGGGTGATTGCCACCATTGGAGGGACAAAATAAGGCGATCTGAGTTTGCTATTTTGTCTGACAGGCAACCTGACGCTTGAGTCCACTGAGTGGATAAAGTCCACTGGGCTGCCCTCATATGGAGACGAGCATAAGGAACCACATGCACGGTGGATGCCATGTGGCCTAGCAACTAACATTTCCTGAGCAGTGAGGTGAGGTTTTAGCACTGCTTGGGAAGCTAAATGCACAACGTAAAGGCAGCGGGGCTGTGGAAGGAAAGCCCTTGTCTGTCTGGTATCCAGCAAAGCTCCTATAAACTATAGGGATTGAGTAGGGGCAAGGTTGGACTTTTGGAAGTTTATGACAAGTCCCAAATACTGAAGGATGCGCATTGTGCGAGAGAGAGCAACCCTGGCCTCTGGCTCTGAAGGGGCTCGAATGAGCCAGTCGTATAAGTAAGGGAAGACGCATATTCCCAGGGTGCGGAGAAATGCTGCCACCACAGCCATGCATTTTGTTAACACCATTGGTGCAGAGGCCAGGCCAAAGAGAAGAACCCTGTATTGGTAGTGCTTCCCTTGAAACAGAGAGCAAAGGAACCTTCGGTGAATTGGATGGATGAGAACATGAGTGTACGCATCCTTGAGATCTATAGAACAAAGCCAATCCTGACTCTGAAGGTATGGCAGCAGAGTTCCTAGAGAAATCATTTTGAACTTCTCTTTGAACAGGAATTTGTTCAATTCTCTGAGGTCTAAAATGGGTCTGTGTCCTCCTGTTTTCTTTGGAATAAGGAAATAGGGGGAGTAAAACCCTGAACCCCATTGGGGAATGGGTACCTCTCCTATTGTCCCTTGAGCAAGGAGCACAGTGACCTCTTGACCTAACTGGTCGTTGAGAGAGGTCTGAGAATTGAACTGTCTTACTATTGTAGGAGGGGGCATGCTGAAGAAATAAAGCTTGTAGCCCTCTCTTACAATAGACAGAGTCCAATTTTCTGCTGTTATTTGACCCCATCTGGGGGCAAAATGACATAACCTTCCTGGGATGGTGAAGGGTTCTGGGCCGTTTAGGACCAGGAAGGCAAAGTTCTCTAGATAGGAGTCAAAGTCCCTGTGGAGGCTGAGTCTGCTGAGCCAGTTGAGGCTTAGCTGCTTTTGTCTTTCTTTGCCTAGGTTGTTGCTGCTGTCCCTTTTGGGCAGACTGCCCTAAATGATGTCCCTGCTGAAGGGATAAAACTTTTTCTTCTTGCTGAAGAATGGTTTCTTAGAGGATCTTTTCCTCGCAGGATCAGCTGTAGATTTAGACAGTCTATCCAAAGTGATACTGTCAGCATGTATCTCATTAGCTTTTTCCTGCCAGGTCTTGCCAAAGAGATTCTCTCCTGTGCAAGGTATATTCCCTAGTTTGTCCTGTACCCACATTTCCAAGTCAGATGCCTGGAGCCAGGCAATCCTACATGCACCTATGGCAATGGCAGAGGTTCTGCTTATGCATTCAAAGCAGTCAAAGGCTGCACGATTCACAAACTTCGAAACCTCCTGAGCATGTTTGACAAGAACAAGATAATCTTGCCTTTTATCATCAGGAAGGAGAGGGCTCATAAGCTCTAAATCTCCTGTGATCTCTTTAAGGAACATTCCCATATACAAGATATAGGAACTGATCCTAGCAGAAAGCATGGAAGCCTGGAAGGATCGACGTCCAAAGGCGTCAAGAGTCCTACACTCACGTCCTGGAGGATTAGATGCATGCCTTTTTGCACTCTTTATCCGTCTCATGGCTGATTTCACCACCATGGAATGGTGTGGTAATTGAGTCTTCTGAAACCCAGGACAAGGAGGAACTCGATACATGGTGTCAAGTCTTCGAGAGTGAGGAGATGTGGTTAGAGGTGTTTCCCACATCCTTAACATAAGATCATGCAAGATCTCATGAATAGGCAAGGTAGCTGCCTCCTTGGGAGCTTTAGGGTATTGTAGGATTTTTAATTCCTTTGCCCTAGGTTCTTTTTCAGTAGCCACTGTGATGGAAAGACCTCGGGCCACATCTCGGATAAAATCCTGAAAGGACATATCCTCTGGTGGAGACATCCTACACTGAGGAGAAGAGGAATCCTCAGGAATAAGTACTCTAGTATCGGCAGAGCTTTCAGAGTCTTCAGACTCACCCGATCTGGGTGATCGTGCAAGGCACGGTACCGATTGAAGTCGGCATCGGAGTGGTCTGGTATGACCTGTCGATGCCAGATAGAGACATATGACTGGGTCCCGGTCGAATACCTGCCGATGTTGATGCAGTTGGTACCAGCTGAAATTGTCTGAAGCGGTTTCAGAGCATAGAGGCCGTGAGAAGAGCTGCCAGACGGCATTCAATAGCCAAGAATCTCTGGTTTATCGACGCTGCTGATGCTTGGGTATCTGTGCCGGATGAAGCATCCGGAACCCCAGAGCATGGCACCAGTAGTTCTGACGAGGTTGAAGCCTCGAGAACACCCTGGAGCCCCGTTAGTGCTTTGGAAGCCAAAGCCTCCCGCTGAGGCAATTTTGCCGGTGAAAGTCCCTCAAGGGCAACGCCAGAGGCATCTCAATGTTTAGAAGGAGATCTACCCTTTGAGGACCGACTAGATTTATGTTTAGTTACCTGAGATCCATGGGAGGAAGACGAAGCCCTGGAAGATGTCGATGCCACCGAGGATGCATCGGAGGGAAAAAGGGCAGCTCGGTTTTGCCAGCCACTTTTCGACATCGTCCCCCAGGCAATACACTCTGAAATAGAGTGGTCAGGACCTAAACATTTGGGGCACCACTCATGGGTGTCGGTGATGGAGATGGTACTGCCACACTTAGAACACTTTTTAAAACCCGAAGCGGGTTTTTCCATTCTGAAGGAAAATGTTGGGCCTAGTGCTCAAAATGGCGTATGGCACCTGAGGAGAAAATTACTGGAGAAGATTCCAGAAAAAAAAAAAGGGGGTTTTTTTGGGGTTTTTTTTTTTAAAGAACTAACCACTGGCGGTACCAGTGTAGCGTCGAGGGAAGGCAGACACGACCACAAAAAAAGAAGAAGAGAATTTTTTCTGTGGTGACAGGATGTGCAACCTGTCGGCTCCGTGGAAAACGAAGAACTGGAGAGGGACAGTTGGGAAAGACGGGAAAGCAGCACGCAGGTGCTGTGGGATTCTCCCAAAAGCTTTCCTATTGGACGCTGGAGAGCGTTCCCGCGCAGGCTCCGTCGGTACCGACGATACCCATATATGTGAAGACTACATTCCTGCTTGTTCCTGGAGATCTAGCAAGACTACGCTTTCAGCAGCCAATCCATGAGATGGAGAGCCTACAGGTTTGGATGGAGCAGCATCCCCTCCTCCTGTGAGAGAAGGTCGGGAGCTGCTCTGAGGCTGAGAGGGCGAGTCTGAGAGACGTAGCAGAAGAGGAAACCACAATTGATTTGGCCAGCATGGAGCTATGAGAATCATGTGGTCCCTGTCCACTTGAAGCTTGAAAAGCAGTTTGAGAATCAGGAGTATGGGAGGAAAAGCATATAGGAAATCCTGACCCCAGGGAAGGTGGAAAGCATCGACCTGCTGGCAACTGGATATCGGGGTCCTGGTGCAAAACAAAGGTAGTTTGGCTTTCTGCGGAGTGGCAAAAAGGTCTATCTCTGGAGTTCCCCAGGTCTGAAAGATGTAGGAAACTGTTCCCTGATGGAGACACCACTCGTGTGGAAGGAGGATTCGACTCAACTGGTCTGCTAAGACATTTTGGTGTCCTGGCAAATATACTGTTTGAAGATGCTTATGATGAGCAATGGTAAAGAACCACAAATGGAGAGCCTCTTTGCAAAGGGCCCAAGAGACCGTTCCCCACTGCTTGTTCACGTAGAATCTAGCTACCTGGTGGTCCGTCTAGCTCAGAATCCTGTGGCCCTGATGTTGATGGAACACTGAGGGTATGGAGTATAGCATTGAAGCTCCAAGCAAGTTTATGAAGCTGAGACTCCTGCTCTGTCCAGAGGACCTGGGTGGAGAGAGAGTACAAGTGGGCTTCCCAACCCAATTTGGAGGCATCTGTTCTCAGGATGCGTTGATGTGGAGGCATCTGAAAAGGTGACCCTACGAGATTTACTGGGGTAGACCACCAGAGCAGGGAGTCTGAGAATGTCTGTGACTTTGATTTTATCTGAGAGGGTCCCAGAGGCCCATTTCCACTGGGAGGCCAGAGCCCATTGAGCCGTATGCATGTTCAAACGAACATATGGCACTACACGAACTGTAGAGGCCATATGTCCTAAGAGTTGTAGCATTTCTCTGGCTGAAAGATTGCTTTTGACCCTTACTTGAGATGCTATCTGTACAAGGCAGGTACAACAGTCCTGGGGAAGAAATGCCCTTGACCATTGAGTACCCAGAACAGCACCTATGAATTCTAGAGTTTGAGTAGGAACTAGATGGGATTTTGGAAGACTTATGACAAATTCTAGATCCTGTAGTACCTGAATGGTACGAGGGAGAGATAGGTGAGATTCCTGAGAAATGGCTGCCCTTATTAGCCAATTGTCTAAGTAAGTGAAGACGAATATTCCGAGAGTCCGTAGATATGCAGCTATGACCGCCACACATTTTGTGACGACACTTGGGGCAGAGGCAAGCCTGAATGGAAGGACTCTGTATTGGTAATGATTTCCTTGGAAGATAAAGCACAGATACCTTCTGTGTTCTGGATAAATGAGGATATGGGTATAGGCTTCTTTGAGGTCTAGAGAACAGAGCCAAGCTTGACTCTGGAGATAAGGAAGAAGGGTTCATAGAGAAATCTAATTTCTCACAAACTAGAAACTTGTTGAGGTTTCTGAGATCTAAGATGGGCCTGTATCCTGAGTTTCTTTTGTGGTATGAGAAAGTACAGAGAATAGAACCCCATTCTCCTCTGGGATGTTGGAACCTATTTTATAATACCAAAAAATCACCAAAGTAACCCCCGTGGAAATTTTCAAAATAATTATCCACGGGGGTTACTTTGGTGATTTCCACGGGGGTTACTTTGGTGATTTTTTGGTATTATTGAGAATTATCACTGAATTGGGGGTTGTTTTTGAATATTGGAACCTATTCTATGGCATACTCAATCAGAAGAGGTGATCTCTTACTGGAGCAGAGCAGTGAGTGGGGGCTGGGAATGATATTCCCCCACTAGAGTGGTGGGGGGTATGCTTTGTAGATGAAGCTTGTATCCCTCTCGCACTCTGGTCAGTGTCCACTGCTCTGAGGTTATGAGATGCCACCTGTGGGCATAATGGCAGAGCCTGCCTGCTATGTGGAGAGGGTGGGGAATCTCTAGAGACAGGGTGGCAATGTTCTCTAGAAAGAAGTGAAAAACCAGGCGTAGACGGTCTGCACTGCTGGTTGCGGTTTAGATGCCTGAGGCTTCTTCTGCTGCTTAGGAGGCTGTTGATTCCTTTGGGCAGCTGGAGGTTGGTATTGAGAAGTTGAGGGTAAGAAAAGTAGAATTTCTTCTTGTCATAAAATGGCTTTTTAGCGACTGTTTTCTTTTTGGCAGGTTAGGCAGTAGCCTTTAAAAGCCTATTTAAGGTGGCGTTCTCAGATTCTGAGAGGCCTTATCTTGCCCATCTTTCCCACAAGTTCTCTCCTGTACAGGGAATATTTCCCAGTTTATCTTGAACCCACTGTTCAAGGTCTGATGCCTGAAAGCAGGCAATCCTATGAGCACCTATGCAGACAGAACTTGTTCTGCTGATGCATTCAAAGCAGTCAAAAGTTGCCCTAACAAACTTGAAAACATTTTGGGCATGTTTGACTAATGTAAGGTAGTCTGCCCTCTTGTCATCCAGGAGAAGAGGAGCCATTGACTCCAGATACCTGGTCATTTCCCTAAGGAACATACCCATGTAGAGTATGTATGAACTTATGAAGGTGGAAAGCATAGAGGCCTGAAAACAACAGCGGCCAAAAGCATCAAGGGTTCTCGATTCCATGCCCGGGGGGACTGGAGCAGTGCGTCTTAGAACTCTTAATTCGCCACACAGCCAATTCAACTACCACTGAGTAGTGTGGAAGTTGCATTTTATGAAATCCAGGACTTTCCGGTAACCGATACATGGTATGGAGTCGCTGGGTATGGGGAGAAATGGTGAGAGGAGTCTCCCACATCCAGAACATAAGGTCCTGAAGTATGCGGTGAATTGGGAGAGCAGTGGCCTCTTTACGAGCTGTAGGATTATTGGAGAATTTCCAACTCCTCTGCTCTAGGCTCCTTCTCCGGATGCAGGAGTAATGGATAGGCCTTTCGCCATGTCCTTGATGAACTCCTGAAAAGACATGTCCTCAGGAGGGGACATGCGCCACTGTGGAGAAGGAGAGGGCTCCTTGGGGAGACCCCTCATCTCTTTGATACCGACAGATTCGTTAGAAGAATCGGAATCAGTAGATTTGATCAATGAGGGTGATGTTCCTGCTCTTGTAGGGACCGGTACTGATCAAGGTCTGTATCTGCATAAGAGACTTGCTGTGTCGGTACCTCTGAACCAGGAACAGACTTGAGTGCCAGTATGGGTGGAAGTGTGCCGAGGGGCACGAAGCCCAATGCCAACTGTATCGGCATGGTCGGCTGTATCGGTGCTGACGATACTGGTGGTAATATTTTGACCTGTATCAATGCCATTAATAGAGCCGCTAGACGCCACTCAATGGCGAGCATGCGCTGGTCCATTGAGACTGCCAATGCCTTGTATCGGTACCGGAAGCTTGGGCTACCATTCCAGAACATGGCACCAGGAGCTCTCTGGAAGTGGAGGCCTTGGGAGCATCCTGGACCCCTCTGTGAGGCTTTGGAAGAAAGGTCCTTCTGCCGGGGTAGTATGGCCGATTGATCCACCTCTAGAGCAACACTAGAGGCATCTCTATTTTTAGATAGAGATCTACCCTTAGGAGGATGGCCTGTCTTGGAAGAAGACTTGTGTTTCGATACCTGAGATCCATGTGAAGAAGACAATGTCATCTATGACATCGAAGCAAGTGAGACTTCATCTGAGGCAAACAGGGAGCAGAGTTTTGAGGCCTCTGTCATCTTTTTGCACAAGGGACACTCGGATGGCTGGTGATCTGGGCCGAGGCATTTGAGGCACCAGTCATGGGTATTCAGTGGCAGAAATAGTACTACCATATTTGGAACATTTTTTGAAACCACTAGTTGGTTTTTCCATCGTGTCAGACTGGATAGAAGGCCAAAGCCTGAAATGGCATCGAGTGCCTTAAGAATAAAGGTTTTTTTTGCTTTGTTTTTTAAGAAAAAGTAGTAAAGATAATATGGTTTTGGCATCGATGGGAAGGCAGATACGACCACAAAAAGTAAGAAAGAAAGAAATTTTCTGAGGTGTCAGGATTTGCTTTCTGCTGGCTCCGCAGAAAATGAGGAACTGAAGAGGGAGAGTCTCAAAGGCAGGAAGACAGCAATGCAGGCACAGTGGGATGCTCCCAAAGGCTTTCCTATAAGATGCTGGGGAGCATTCCTGCGCGGGCTCCGTCGGTACAGATATCACCCCTATGTAGACTACATTCCTGCTTGTTCCTGGAGATAAAATGATCTTTAACACTGAACATGGAATGATGTGCATGCTCGGAAGGGAGGTGGGTGGAGTGGGGAAAATATAAAATGGAACAATGAAACGGACTACTGTATTGAGGTGGAAGTATTTTAATGCTGAGAGGGCTGGATACCAGCAGAGGGAGGGGGGGAGTGATTGAAAATTGATAATTGTGATCATCTTTATGTTTGTTCTCAATCTGCAAGTTCAAATTTAAAAAAAAAAAAAAAAAAGGTAGTTCCCAGACTGCACAGGCCTACTCGACTATCATCTGCTGAGTACTGATAAATATAGGCTGTTTGTGGGCTACATAGGACCATATATAGGGCAATATCAAACCAGTGGTTCTTAGTCTCCATCTCCTGCTAGGACACAGGCATTAGAACACCCATATATCTGGAGAGAGTGTTAAAACAGACATTAAATTTAATAAGGCTTGGAATGGAGGCAGGATATTTAAGGATCCCTTCCCTTAAGGCCTCACATGTTAATGTTTTAAGTCACGGCAAAAAGACTACGCTAACAAAGCAATTTATGATCGAGTTCTCTCAAATCTTGAAAGATGACAGTAAGGACAGGGATTCTAGTTCAGAAGGAAATTCAAAGGCACACACTGCATTTGCATAGCTATGAGAAAGTTACTCAGTGAATATTTTAAATTTAGCAATATTTAGAAAATAACTTCTAGCACTTGCTAGCTCCCATAACACTGACATCACTTTGTAGTCACATACCCCGCCTACCATGAATCCTAGCATATTATCAATATGCAGTGGTACCTGTGTTTGTATGTCATCTCCAGTGACAATATTGCCTACTGCCCGTAAGGCAGGAGAAACCACTTTGTAATCGCTGTGCCTGCAATACAAATAAATTTTAATCAAACTCTGAATTCACTCCCAAAAGATGCTGGTTTTCAACTATTACAGGCCATACCCCACTAAGCGCCTTTTATGGATCACAAATGTAGCACACACACTTATGTCACCTTCAAGCCCCCCTCCCCCTAGCTTCATTGCTACCCTTTGATCTTGCCATCTACTCTCCTCTGAAAAAAAAAGTCTCCATCCATGCCCGTTTTGCTCCATTCAGTTAGTCGCTCAACATTCTGTGCAGCTTATACCATTTCTCTCCTTAACACATCTTTCATCTTATATTTGTTCTAATGGGCACATATCCTCATATTAGTACGTCAAGTTTCACTTTTTCCATTACTATCCTACTTTCTTGCCTCTGTGCTGGTTAACTCATAATGCAATTAGTTTGGATGCGTACAATAAAATATGCAAGTATTTTGTTCTTGACATGCTGTGACAGGATGTATGTCCTGTCACCACTGGAGTCCCGGGGGAACCCCGGCTAGTCCCTGCTCCAGGAGTGTGGACCTGTCTAGAAGGGGTCCCCTAGAGTGGCGGAGAGGGACACCCAGGGGCTGAAGAAGGGCCTGAATCCCTGCTCCCTCCCGACCAGGAGACCTAGGGCTCAGCCCCCTGACAACACCTGGGATGAGGGGGAAGTGGAAAGGAAGGTGAGGGACTTGTCCCAAATCCCATGGAGGTAGACTCAGTACCCCCAGCAGGAGGAGGAGATGGAGCTGGGAAATGAGCAACAGCTAGTTCCTGAAGAGACATCCATGGACATTCAGCCGGTGGATAACCTGCCAGACGTGGGGTGATAGTAGCAACAAGCAGCTACGTGGGAGGTGGTGGGGTGTCCAGGTAATTCCACATTTGGGACGCACCCGGGCTGAATCAGAGAAAGCACAGTTACTTACCTGTAACAGGTGATCTCTGGGAACAGCAGGAATAAGTCTTCACATATGGGTACGTCGGTACCGACGGAGCCTGCGCGGGAACACTCCCCAGCTTCCCAAAAAGGAAAGCTTTTGGGAGCATCCCACTGCGCCTGCGCGCTGCCTTCCCGCCTTTCCTGACCAGCTCTCCTCAGTAAGAGATTAAAGCTGAGAGAGAGGAAAGGAAAGACAGAAAAGAGGTACAACTCCTTGGGGAGGTGGGAGGGTTGTGAAGACTTATTCCTGCTGTTCCCAGAGATCACCTGTTACAGGTAAGTAACTGTGCTATCTCCAGGAACAAGCAGGAATGAGTCTTCACATATGGGGACTCCCTAGCAAAGATGCCTGGGAGATCCCCAAGGATATGAGACCCTGGGAAGGGTCCTACGTCCTCCTATGGATCTCAGGCATCCATCCAGGGAAGGAGGGTAGGCGTTGTTTAAGAATGGAGCCTGTCCAAACAAGGCATACCGGCGGGAGTCCTTGTCCAAGCAGTAATGGGCTGTGAAGGTATGAACCGAGGCCCAGGTGGCTGCTCGACAGATCTGGTCGATGGACAGAGTTTAGATGAGCCATAGAGGTGGCCATGGCCCTCACATTATGAGCTGTGACATGGCTCTCCAGAGAAAGGTTCTTACTCTGGTAGGCGAAAGAAATACATTGAGCAATCCAATTGGACAGTGTTCTCTTAGAGACTGGAAGTCCTAAATGAGAAGGATCAAAAGCAACAAAAAGCTGGGAAGACTTTCTATGTTGCCGTGTCCTTTGTAAGTAAAAAGCAAGAGCTCTTTTACAATCCAGAGTATGAAGACTCTTCTCTGCACTGGATGCATGAGGAGCTGGAAAAAAGACTGGTAAATATACCTCCTGATTAAGATGGAAAGGTGAGACCACTTTAGGCATAAAGTGTGGATTTGTCCTAAGGACCACCTTGTCATGATGGAACCTTGTATAAGGTGAATTAGCCACGAAGGCCTGCAGTTCACTGATGCGGCGAGCTGAAGTGACTGCAATGAGGAAGATAACCTTCCAGGAAAGGAATTTCAAGGAGGTAATGGCTAAGGGTTCGAAAGGTGGCTTCATAAGCTGGCCAAGAACCAAATTTAAGTCCCATGCCACCGGAGGAGGCCTAATGGGAGGTTTAGTTAAAGTTAGGCCTCTCATGAATCTTGCAATGAGAGGATGAGAGGAAATAGGTTGTCCATTGATGGGCTTAAGGGATGCTGCAATAGCACTCAAATGGACTCTTACTGAATTTATCTTAAGTCCTGCATCAGAAAGATGCAGGAGATAGTCTAACAGAGAATTTAAAGGTAGTGCTAGAGGGTCAAGACCCTTTCCAGCACACCAAATGGAAAATCTTTTCCATTTAAAAGCATAGGAACGCCTGGTGGAAGGTTTTCTGGAAGCATGGAGAATATCCTTCACTTGCTGAGAAAGATTGAAGCCTTGAAGGTCTAGGCCTTCAGTAACCAAGCTCTGAGGTGAAGGGACTTGGGGTTTGGGTGCCACAAAGTCCCTTCCTCCTGGGACAGAAGGTCTGGAGCAGCTCCCAAATCCAGGGAGGGGGCTTGGGAGAGATGCAGAAGTAGAGGGTACCACACTTGGCGTGGCCAGCGTGGAGCTATGAGGATCATAGATCCTTGATCCCTCTGGAGTTTGAACAGAGTCTTGGGAATCAAGGGAATGGGTGGAAAGGCATACAGGAAGCCCTGACCCCAATGAAGGAGTAAGGCATCCTTGGCCTGAACTCCCTGACACGGAATTCTGGAACAGAACCGGGGAAGTTTGGCATTCCACGGACTTGCAAAGAGGTCTATGTCCGGGGTTCCCCATTCTTGGAAGATTCTGAGTACCTGATCCATGTGCAGGGACCATTCGTGTGGAAGCAGAACTCGACAGTCTGTCTGCCCAAGAATTTTGGACTCCTGGGAGGTATACTGCCAGGAGATGGATTTGATACTCTCTTGTGAAAGCCCACAATCTTAGAGCTTCGTTGCAAAGCGACAGAGAGCCAGTTCCTCCTTTCTTGTTTTATGTAAAACATAGCTACTTGATTGTCCGTATGAATGAGGACTGTCTTGTAGCTGAGGAGGGTATGGAAGACCTTGAGAGCTAGAAAAACTGCTCGAAGCTCCAAATGGTTGATATGAAGAGAGGTCTCCTGAGGGGACCAAGTGCCTTGAGTGGAGAGGTCCTGTAGATGAGCTCCCCAACCTGTTTGGGAGGCATCTGTTGTGAGGGTTGCTTGGGGCAACAACTGTTGGAAGGGGGACCCCAGCAACAGATTTTGGGTGGACATCCACCACTGGAGAGACCAAAAGAGACGTTTGGATGTTGCTATTTGGTCAGAGAGCTCCTGATGCTTGAGTCCACTGGGTGGACAAAGTCCATTGAGCTGCTCTCATGTGTAGGCGAGCATAGGGTACCAAATGCACTGTGGAAGCCATGTGGCCTAGCAGTTGTAGCATCTCCCGGGCAGTTAAGTGGCTCTGTGACTGAATCTGGGAGGCTAACTGCACTAGACGCTGGCAACGGGCCTGAGGAAGGTAGGCCCTTGCAGTGGTGGTATCCAACAAGGCCCCTATGAATTCTAGGGACTGAGTAGGGGTGAGCTGAGACTTTGGTAGGTTTACCACAAGACCCAGATACTGCAGAATGCGCCTTGTGCGGTCCAAGGAAATCTGGGCCTCTGACTGAGATGGGGCTCGGATGAGCCAGTCGTCCAGGTATGGAAAGACAAATATTCCCAGAGTGCGCAGAAATGCAGCAACTACTGCCATGCATTTGGTGAACACTCTTGGGGCAGAGGCCAGACCGAAAGGAAGCACTCTGTATTGGTAATGTTTTCCTTGGAAAAGAAAACGTAGGAATCTTCTGTGAGATGGATGGATGAGGACATGTGTGTACGCATCCTTGAGATCTAGAGAACAAAGCCAATCCTGACTTTGAAGGTATGGAAGGAGAGTGCCCAGAGAAAGCATCTTGAACTTCTCCTTGCATAGAAATTTGTTCAATTCTCTGAGATCTAGAATGGGTCTGTATCCCCCTGTCTTCTTTGGAATGAGAAAATAGGGGGAGAAGAACCCTGACCCTTGTTGAAGAAGAGGAACTTCTTCTATTGCCCCTTGGGCAAGAAGGGTAGTTATCTCCTGACCTAGAAGGTCGAGAAGAGATGTGGGAGAATTGAAGTGTCTCACCATGGTGTGGGGAGGAAGGTCTGAGAAATGAAGTTTGTAGCCCTCTCTTATGATGGAGAGGGTCCACTGCTTTGATGTGATTTGCTCCCATCTGGGAGCAAAATGAGCTAACCTTCCTGGAATGGTGAGAGGTTCTGGCTGTTTCAAAGCCAGAAAGGCTAAGTTCTCTAGCATCAAGTCAAAAACCCTGAGGGGGTTGGGACTGCTGAGTTGCAGCAGCCCCTGTAGACTTAGTCCTGGCCTGCTTAGGTTGCTGACGCTTAGTGGTAAAGCGACCTGTAGAAGATTGTTGGCTAGAAGTGGAAGGGAATCTTCCCTTTTTGAAAAAAGACTTTTTAAGTGTCTTTTTTTTGGCAGGAATGGAGGTTGACTTTGAAAGTCTATGCAGAGCAGAGTTCTCTGCATCCATTTGAGTGGCTTTTATTTGCCACTCCTTGCCAAATAGATTTTCACCTGTACAGGGCAGATTTCCTAAGCCATCTTGAACCCAGGGTTCTAAATCAGAAGCCTGGAGCCAAGCAATTCTGCATGCAGCTATGGCTATGCTTGAGGCTCTGCTGGCACCTTCAAAGGAGTCAAAGGCTGCCCTGTTGGAAAACTTTGAAATGTCTTGAGTATGCTTAAGCCAAAGGAGAAATTCCTCCCTTTTATCCTCTGGAAGAAAAGGGAGGAAAGTGTGCAGCTTTTCTGCAACTTCTTTTAGAAACATACCCATGTAAAGACTATATGAGTTGATTCTGGCAATAAGCATACTGGCTTGGAAGATTTTCCTACCAAAAGCATCCAAGGTCCTGCATTCTCTTCCTGGAGGAGCGGAAGAGTGTCTCTTTGTACTCTTTATCCTCTTCATAGCTGACTGCACCACAATGGAATGGTGAGGAAGCTGAGTTTTTTGAAATCCAGGACAGGGAGGGACACGATACATAGCGTCCAACCTGCGAGAATGAGGAGAGAGAGTGAGAGGAGTCTCCCATAAATCAATCATGTGTTCATAAAGAATCTCATGAATTGGTAAGGTGACTGCTTCTCTAGGAGCCTTAGAGTATCCTAAAATATATAATTTTTTTGCTCTAGGCTCTGATTCAGAGGTGACTGAAATAGAAAGTCCTTTAGCTACTTCTCTTATGAAGTCTTGAAAGGACAAGTCTTCTGGAGGAGACATTCTTTTTTGGAGAAGGCGGCTCTTCAGGAAGGGCTATGGATACTTCAGGAGAGTCATCCGATGAATCAGAATCACCAAAGGAATCGAAGTACCGTCTTGTCAGGGTGCTCTTCCAACGCTCGATACGCCTATCGAGCGGTATCGACATCGGGTGTCCTCGGAACCGGATCGGTACCGAGAAATAGCCCTGGACAAGGAACCGCTGCTGCTGGTATCCTGGTCGATGTCGATGCAGTCGGTACCGGTACCGGAGTCGATACAGACAACGGAGCTTGTTGCGGTACCGTCGGCGTCACAGCTTGAATGAAGGCTGTAATAGCCCGCTGTATGGACAGAACATTCTGATCCATCGACGCCATGAAAGCCTGGAGTTCGGTACCGGGAGATTGTGCCGGTACCCCAGAGCAATCTAACAGGTGATTGGTCAAGGCCGTGCCATCGATGTCAACCTGTAACCCCATATGAGGAGCTTTGGAAGCCGGAGCTTCCCGCCAGGGTTGTTTGGCTGGGGCAGGATCCTCGAGGGCAAGCCCGGAGGCATCTCGATGCTTAGAGGGAGATCTACCCTTCGAGGACCTGCTAGACTTATGTTTGGTTGCCTGAGATCCATCAGGAGAAGACCGGGAAGAGGTCGATGCTACCGACACTGCATCAGCGGGAAACAGCACATGGAGCTTAGCTGCTCGGTTCTGTAAACCTCGTTTAGACATTAGAGAGCAGGACGGACAATCCGGAATGGAGTGTTCAGGACCCAAACATTTAAGGCACCATTCATGGGTATCTGTAACAGAAATAGTACCGCTACATTTCTTGAACCCGGAGGCTGGTTTTTCCATGAGGGAAATTTTTTTGTGGGCCCTGAGGCCTAGAAGAAAATTACACTAAGTGAGGAAAAGTATAGATTTTTTTTTTTTTTTTTAAAGAAAGAAAAGACCGGCGGTACCGGTCCGGAGTCGGGGAAGGCAGACACGCGACCAAAGAAAAATAAAATAAAATAACTTCTTCAGCGGTGACAGGGCTCGACCTGCTGGCTCCGCGGCAAAGAAGAACTGAGGAGAGCTGGTCAGGAAAGGTGGGAAGGAAGCACGCAGGCGCAGTGGTATGCTCCCAAAAGCTTTCCTTTTTGGGATGCTGGGGAGCGTTCCCGCGCAGGCTCCGTCGGTACCGACGTACCCATATGTGAAGACTCATTCCTGCTTGTTCCTGGAGATAGAGGGAGGGGGATTTGTGAATTGGATGTGTATGTTGGTCTAAACTGAACGACACTGGTAAGACTTTATTTGCATATTTCTCACCTAAATTTGTATATTATTCACATTTTGTGTTTATACAAAGGACCCTGATGAGGGCTACTTTGGATCCAGAGAGGAAGGGGCAGACCCCAGCATGGGAAGGGATCCTACCAAATGTAGACTTTGGGACTACTGGATCACTCACCCTAACATACAGAGGAACCCCAGAGATTGACCTTCCTGCTAGGAGAAGCCATAAAGGGTAGTTCCTGGACTCTAAGGACAAACTAAGCCAGGAGGACCACAGGAGGGAAATGGACGATATTGGATTGGACCCAGGACGGAGTAACACATGCTTATGCAATTTAATGTAAATTTCCATAGGTCCACAGCATAAAGAGCAAGAAACAAAGAATTAAAGATTAACCAATAGTGACAGCAACACTTATATGCAATAGAATTCTTACATCAGCAACTCTACTAATCTCCTGCAGACTCCTGCATCAATGACAGCTTGGATTTTATCATTAGGTCCATCGGACAGGTATGACAGGGCCCAGCAGGCATCAGCCAGCACATCTGTGTCATTGACAAAGAGCAACCAGGATAACACGTTCAGACAAGGAGACACCTGGAAAAAAAAAAAAAGAGCAATCTGATATCAAAAGGAATCCTCCAAAGCTGTCAGCAGAAGTAGAGTCCAGTCCAAGTAGTCCTTACTAAGCTCAAAGCACTGCAGAAAGGACTCTCCTCCTCAGAGTAACCCAAAAAGATACAGGTCAGCAGCCTGAGGATATATGTTCTAATATACAAAACCTGCACCCATATTGTTCTGATCAAGCATATTCAAAATGCGATTTGGTTGCTGTCAAATTGACTGGTCAGCACTCATGCTTAGAGAACAAAACTTCCTAAGATCAAATGGCCTTAAGCACTTGGTATGCATTACATCTGTGCCCCAAGTAGCCATCCTCTATATTTTTAACAGATTTTAAAGACTGTTATACTAATATGGCATTCCTTTCCAGATTCTCTTCGCAGCATTGTATTATTGTAAACCACCCTGAATGCCGCCTGGGTGGTAAATCAAACACTGAATAAAGATAAAGATTTTATTTACATACTGTAAAACCATTATGATGGACTATAACTTGCTCAAGAGGCAGTATAGCAAATAATAAACTAGAGCAAACATCTGTACTAAGCTACAGTTGTGGTCAACATTATTGGCACCCTTGCATTTTAGATTTGTGAGAAATAATTAGAAATATTCCAACTGCATTTCGTCATAATATTTTGATAGTATGTTCAGGGGTTATACAACAAAATCAGTAATTTCTGAAGAAAAACACAACACATAACCTGGACAGGACTGACGGCACCCTTCACTAATATCTGGTTGCACAACCCTTGGCAGTGATGACAGCCTCCAAACATTTCTTGTAGCCATCTATAAGTTTCCTATATCTGTCTGCTGGTAGTTTCTCCCACTCTTCAAATGCAATTAGTTCCAGCTCATGAATGTTTCCAGAATTCCTTTTACCAATGGCAGATTTCAGCTCTTTCCAAAGGTTCTTGGATTGGATGGAGATCAGGACTCATTACTGGACAGTTTATGTTTTGGGTCATTGTCCTACTGGAGGACCCATGACCTTTGATACAGATCTTGCTTTCTGACACTAGGTAGCACATTTCGCTACAAAATACCTTGGTAGTCCTCAGACTAAATGATTTCTTTAATATGTTCCAGACCTTCAGTTCCTGAGGCAGCAAAACAGCCCCACAACATTATGGAATCTCCACGATATTTAACGTTAGAAAGGGTGTTTTTTCCCTTGTAAGCTTCATTTCTTCACCTATAAATATATCACTGGTCTGCACTGCCAAACAGCTCAAGTTCGGTTTAATCAGTCCACAGAATATTTTCACCAGAAGGATTGTGGTTTCTCTAGGTGGGTTTGGAAAAAGATCAGGCAGTGGGAGCCTCCTTGGCCTTCGCCCATGAAGTCCTTCTTTGTTTAATGCATGGTGTATGGTGCAGGTTGAAATCACAATTCCAGATTTCTCTAGGTCAGCCTTAAGCTCTTTGGATACTGTAAGTGGTGTTCTTCCAACAGTTCGTACTTACCTTCGAAGACTTCTTGGATTAATTTTCCTCTTCCCACCACATCCTGAGAGGTTCCTGTAAGTTCCATAAGCAGACAATCTCTTAACATTGTGAATTGTAGATATAGGAATCTCAAGGTATTTGGAGATGGTCTTGTACCTCTGAAGTTTGACTTTTGGTGACAATGGCTTTTCTGACTGTCTCAGGCAGCTCCAACTTCACCATTGTGAAAATGGAACAGAGTGAATGTGGCTATTTTAAACATTACAGCCATCATTCATTGGTTAATTCATGTCATGTGAGTACTGACAATTGATCACAGGTATGTCTAATTTTACTGCAATGGGAATGTGGCGCTTCTGTTCAAACAGATTTGAACTGTTAAGGGTGTCAATTATATTCTGGCAATGACCTGTTTTTATACCATTTCCTTTTTTTTTTAAATTGGACTTGTTTTATTTAAATCCTTGTGTGTCTCAAATGTGTGCATATAGTAGGAGTGGAGGAGTAGCCTAGTGGTTAGAACACTGGCTTGGTAACCAAGCAACCAGGGTTCAATTCCCACTAGCACTCCTTGTGGCCTTGGGCAAGTCACTTAACCCTCCATTGCCTCGGAAGAAAGGCCTGGCAATCTACTTCCGGTGACACTGCCAAGAAAACCCAGGAGCTTCTGGGTCGCCAGGAGTCAGGACTGACTCGAAGGCACACATTGCATTGCATAGTCCAAAGCACTTTCACTGACCACTATTTTTTTTTTTTTTTGAGATATTGACATCAAGGGGTTGGACTGCAAGGATGGCAATAATGTTGGCCACAACTGTTCTTGCTTAAACTAAAAAAGTATAGTACACAAAATGAGCTGAAAATGTTCAGTGATAAGGATGTATAGCCTAAATCCTCAATCCAGACATATGCTAGACCGGTCCAGACAAATGTGCTATGCCCCCTTGACAGCAGGTAAAAGCAGGCTGTGGCAATCTTCATTGATGTCAACTTAGATATAATACTGGTACAGTAGCCCTGAGAAGCCAGTTTGTGCTCACTGGTTGGGAAGAGTACAACAAAACAGCTGAAAAATACTCAGCAACTCAAAATTAACCACCAAAATTTAAGGAAGAACTCATGAGACACATTCATTTGTCTCTATCACGAAGAAATCTGCATCAGGCCCAATGTTCATCAGGTGACTGCCAGAAAAACAGCAGGCTTGTCAACTTGTACAGATGAACAGTCTTACAACCTCCAAAATAGAGTCCACCTTAGATTGAGATGTAAGCATTGATTCCTCAATATTTAACGCCACAATCACATCCAGAATTAGCCCTGACAGGACCTCTCGAACAAGCCAGATCATGGAAGGATCCTCACCCTCTAGGAGGGGAGCTCCTCTTACTCAATGGACTTACCTATGGAGGACAGAAGGCGGCCCAGGCAAAGGGCCAGGGGAGGGGGAGTGCTTAGCCCCCTGGACAGCCGTGGCGGCACCATTTGCAGATCCAGCAACCCCCATGTGCAAGGCGTGGGGACACAGGATCCCTGTATCTGGGGATTGCCATGCAGATTTAAAAAACAAACCTAAAAACACCCCATGAGGTGTTTTAGCAGCTACAGCTCAGGACTAGCATACAGAACCCCACTGGGGTCACAAAGGGCCTGAGGAAGACTGCTGGAAGGCCTCATTGTCCCTTTGCACTGTCAGTAAAATACTCCTGGAGGAATTTTGTACAACTGTGCAATGCAGAATCTGCACAAAAGTCTGCATTTGCAGTGCAGAATTCTATGCAGGCACCGGCAAGCCAGATAGTGAGGCACGATCAGGCACACAAGCTTAAGAGAGCCCGATCTTGCCTCACTGTTAGCAGCAACACAGCCATGGGAGTACTTTTGACAAAAAGCACTTCAGTGTACCTTTGAAAACACACCAGAATTGGGACTCTAAAAGCCATGTGCTACCGTGAGGGGCTGGCTGAGGGCAGGAGGGCTGCTGGTGAGTGGGGGGTGGGGCTACTGGGGGCTAGAAGTTTGATAGAGAGAAAACAGCAGGGGATAAGGATGGGTTTTCAGCAAGTGAGCCAAGAAGAAAAAAGGCAGGGGAAATTTCAGGTCTAGAGGACCTGCCAGCATGGTTTAAAGGTGAGGTCAGAGAGGCCGTTGTAGCCAAAAAAAGAATCTTTCAGGAAACGGAAAAAGGAGCCAAACAAAAACAGGAAACATAAGCACTTGCAAGTCAGATGAAAGGAACTGATAAGTGGCGTGGAGTAGCCGCCTAATGGTTTGAGCACTGGCTTGGGAACTAAGAGACCAGGGTTTGATTCCCACTGGCACACCTTGTGGCCTTGGGCAAGTCACAACCTTCCATTGCCAAGTTATCAATATCCTCGCTTAAAGTACATTACAAAGTTTAAGTTACAATGTAAATTGCTTTGACTGAAATGATAAAGCAGTATAAAAAGCTTGTTAAATAAAAAAAAAAGGCAGGCAAAGAATTTCAAAAAAGCTTGCTGTGGAAGCAAAAACTCAAAACCTTTTTCACGTACATTTGTAGAAAAAAAAAAACCAAACAAACCTGTGAGAGTCAGATGGACCATTAGATGATAAAGGGGTAAGAGGCACTAAGAGGGGACAAGGCTATTGCGGAGAAACTGAATGAAGTTTTTGCTTCGGTCTTTACTAATGAAGATGTAGGGAAGTTAGCCATGACCGTAAAGCATAGTTACTCACCTCTAACAGGTATTCTCCAGGGATAGCAGGGATCAGTCCTCACACATGGCTTTCCAAACCAGTCCTCACATATGGCTTTCCTAACCAGGGCTCCACTGATCAAACAAACAGTAAGGATTTGAGGGTTTCTTTGTTTGCTTTATTATATTACATTGCTAGCTCTCTGACTGGGAGCTCTTAAAAGGGTTTTGTGTATATTTTTTTAAAGCAAGGTTACTTTATTTTTGCTGTTTTAGGGGAACTTTCCTTGAGCACAGTAAGTTGCTGAACTCCAGTAACCTCTTCAGGTTTAGAAACTGCTAACACCTAATCAGGAGTTAGTGGGCCTGTTTCCTGAGTGCAGTTGAAGCCTGCATAAAAGACTCCAGTGCCCTGCCCTTTTGAGGCTTTCCTAACCAGGGCTCCACTGATCAAACAGTAAGGATTTGAGGGTTTCTTTGTTTGTTTTATTATATTACATTGGTAGCTCTCTGACTGGGAGCTCTTAAAAGGGTTTTGTTTATATTTTTTAAAGCAAGGTTACTTTATTTTTGCTGTTTTAGGAGAACTTTCCTTGAGTACAGTAGGTTGCTGAACTCCAGTAACCTCCTCAGGTTTAGAAACTGCTAACACCTAATCAGGTGTTAGTTCCCTCCCTACCCACCCCGACTCCCACCCACCCCTAGTGAGCAGTCTTGCTTTATAGGGCACATCCCCCCTTAACAAATCACAGTGAATTGGACCAGCACATTTTGAATATAATTAAAGAGATTTAACTGCTTTTTCTCTGAAAGGACAGCTGCGAAACCGACTGGTACTTGGTAGATCTCTCTCTTTTGCTTTAACAGATACCTAAGCTCCACGAACAGAACAATGGCTGGGAAAAATCGTATTGCTAATGCTGTTGCCCCCGTTACAGCTTCTGCCTCGGTCCAGAAAGAGGTCCTAATGGCAGCTGAAGGACCGGTTCCATGTGCAGGGTGCCTGCATGCTGAAGCTCTGAGGAAACAAGTGGAGGAACTCAGAGAGGAGGTGGTGAGGCTGAGGAACATTCAAGACCGTGAGAAGTACATTGATGAGATGCTTCTTGCAGCAACCAGGCTCTCCAGCACAGGAGAAGATGGGTGCCAACAGAATGTCGATGGTTGGACACAAGTCACCAGGGCCTGCAAAATCACCAATCCAACTTCTCCAGCCCTTGAACTGAAGAACCATTATGCAGCCCTGGAAGTGGAGGTGGTGAAAGCATCCCTGAAAAGGGAAGAACCAGAGTTCAAGTACCCCAAAGTTGCAGAATCAGTGACCAGAAGGAAACGAAGGGTAGTGGTGGTTGGAGACTCTCTTCTGAGGGGTACTGAGGCGTCCATCTGCCGACCAGACTTGATGTCCAGAGAGGTATGCTGTCTGCCTGGTGCCAAAATCCAAGATGTTACGGAGAGCTTGCCGAGACTCATCAAGCCCACTGACTATTACCCAATGTTGCTAATCCATGTTGGAACAAATGATACTGCAAGGTATACCTCGGAACGTATCAAAAGTGACTTCATGGCTCTGGGACAGAGGGTGAAGCAGTTAGGTGCACAGGTGGTGTTCTCTTCAATCCTCCCTGTTGAGGGTAAAGGCCAAGGCAGAGAGGCTCGGATCCTGGAGATGAATGCATGGTTACGTGGATGGTGTCATCGAGAGCGTTTTGGTTTCCTAGACCATGGGATGCTGTTCCAAGGGTTGCAGAGCAGAGATGGCATCCATCTGTCCAAGAAAGGTCAACGCATCTTCAGTAGTAGACTGGCTAATCTACTGAAGAGGGCTTTAAACTAGATTCGTTGGGGATGGGTGAAGAAAGCCCCCAGGTAAGTGAAAGCCCCCAGGTAGGTGATACATTAAATACCTTTATGGAAATGGGTAACAGGGGTAACATATGGAAAGCAGTGTGTATTAATGCCCATAGCATGGGAAATAAGATCCCTGAAGTTGAAGCTTTGGTGGGAGTGGCTGACTTGGATTTAGTGGCAGTTAAAGAAACATGGTTCACAAAAAAACATGACTGGGATGTAACTATACCTGGCTATACTTTATTCAGAAAGGACAGGATAGGAAGAAGGGGAGGAGGAGTGGCACTATATGTAAAAACTACTATTAAAGCTTTGGAATTACAGAGCTTAAAATGGAGAGAGGAGGCATTGTGGGTTAAACTAGAAAGAGGGAAAGAGAAATCTATTTGCATTGGTGTGATATACAGACCTCCCTCACAAGAGGAAGAGGTGGACAGAGTTAATTGAAGACATACGCAGCATTGCTAGGAAAGGGGAAGTGCTACTGATAGGAGATTTCAATATGCCAGATGTTGATTGGCACATTCCTGCTGCAGTATCATCTACAAGTAAGGAGATCCTGGATTCTCTACAGGGAGAACTATTCAGGCAATTGGCAACAGACCCCACACATGAAGGGACCATACTGGACTTGGTGCTTACCAATGGTGAAAGTGTTTCTGATGTTGTAGTGGGAGATCATTTTGCATCCAGTGATCACCAGATGGTGTGGTTCAGTATTAGGACTAGGGCTGTTAGAATCCATTCCAAGGTGAGGATCTCAGACTTTAGGAAGACTAACTTTGCGAGATGGGCCAATACCTCAGGGAGTCGTTAGTGGGATGGGAACAGCTGGGGGATGTAGAAAAACAGTGGGCAAAACTGAAAGGGGTTATTTTAAAGGCAACCAACCTTTTTGTTAAAATGGTAAATAAAGGCAAAAGGAACAGGAGACCGCTATGGTTTTCGAAGGAAGTAGCTGAAAAAGTGAAGAAAAAGAGGGAAGCCTTCATGAAATACAAGAGATCACAGAGAGAAGAAGACAGGCATCTGTATTTGGAAAAACTTAGAGAAGCTAGCAAAGTAGTCAAGAAAGCAAAGATTCAAAAGGAGGAGGAAATAGCCAATGCAACAAAATGGGGGGATAAGACATTTTTCAGATATATTAGTGAGAAGAGGAAGGGCAAAAGTGGTATTGTCAGACTCAAGGGTGTAGGGGGGGAATATGTAGAAGCTGATAAGGATAAAGCGGAATTGCTTAACAAATATTTTTGTTCTGTGTTCACAGATGAAGAACTAGGAGCAGGACCTCAGAAAACACCCACAAATAAGAACAGAAGCGAGGGACATCTTGAACAATTTTCAGAAGACTGTGTTCGTGAGAAACTAGCTCAACTTAAAGTAGACAAAGCGATGGGACCGGATGGGATACACCCTAGAATACTGAGGGAACTTGGGGACATTCTAGCAACTCCACTGACTGACCTTTTTAATGCCTCGTTGGAGTCAGGAGTGGTGCCAAAGGACTGGAGAGAGGCTCATGTGGTGCCTTTACACAAAAGCGGAAGTAAAGATGTGGTTGAAAACTACAGGCCGGTTAGTTTAACTTCAGTGGTGAGTAAATTATTGGAAACGCTGCTGAAAGAGAAAATAGTGAGGTTTCTGGAGTCCAGCGGATTACAGGATCCGAGGCAGCATGGATTCACCAGAGGCAGGTCTTGACAGACAAATCTGATTGATTTCTTTGACTGGGTGACCAGGGAGTTGGACAGAGGGAGAGCTCTAGATGTGGTGTATTTAGATTTCAGTAAAGCCTTTGACACTGTTCCTCACAGGCGACTTATAAACAAACTGAGCACCCTAGGGATGGACACTAAAGTTACTGCTTGGGTTAGAAATTGGTTGGGTGGGAGGCGACAGAGTACAAGTAAATGGAGCTCACTCTGAGGAGAAGGATGTTACCAGTGGTGTGCCCCAGGGATCTGTCCTTGGTCCGATTCTTTTTAACATCTTTGTTAGTGATATAGCGGAAGGGCTGTCGGGTAAGGTTTGCCTCTTTGCAGATGATACCAAAATCTGCAATAGAGTAGACACCCAGGAAGGTGTAGATAACATGAGAGATCTAGCTAAGCTTGAAGAATGGTCTAGAATTTGGCAGCTGGGATTTAATGTTAAAAAATGTAAGGTCATGCATTTGGGCTGCAGCAATCCAAGGGAGCAATACAGTATAGGAGGTGAAGTACTTTTGTCCACTAAAGAAGAGTGGGACCTAGGCGTGGTTGTGTCTGATGATCTTAAAGTAGCTAAACAGGTAGAAAAGGCGACGGCAAAAGTTAGAAGGATGCTTGGGTGCATACGGAGAGGAATGGCTAGCAGAAAAAAGGAGGTGATAATGCCTCTGTATAAGTCTTTGGTGCGACCTCTTTTGGAGTATGGTGTGCAATTCTGGAGACCGCACCTTCAAAAGGATGTGAACAGGATGGAGTTGGTGCAGAGGGTTACTACTAAAATGATTAATGGGCTTCATTATAAAGCATATGAGGACAGACTTGGATAAATTGGAAGACTGGGCATCCAAATGGCAGATGAAATTTAATGTGGACAAGTGCAAAGTTATGCACCTAGGAAAGAACAACCCACACTATAGTTACACGATGCAAGGCTCCACATTAGAAACCACCACCCAGGAAAAAGATTTAGGAGTCATCGTGGATAACATGTTAAAACCCTCCGCCCAGTGTGCAGCGGCGGCCAAGAAAGCAAATAGAATGCTAGGTATCATAAGGAAAGGGATGGAGAACAAAACAAAGGATATTATAATGCCTCTGTATCGCTCCATGGTACGACCGCACCTTGAATATTGTGTGCAATTCTGGGCACCGTATCTTAAAAAGGACATAGCGTTATTAGAAAAAGTACAGAGAAGAGCCACCAAATTGGTGAAGGGGATGGAAGGCTACTCCTATGAAGAGAGGCTAAGAAGGTTAGGGCTCTTTAGCCTGGAGAAGAGACAGCTGAGGGGAGATATGATAGAGGTCTATAAATTAATGAATGGAGTGGAACGGATAAACGTGGATCAATTGTTTACGCTATCAGAGTATAGAAAGACTAGGGGACATGTAATGAAGCTACAGGGTAAACTATTTAAGACAAATAAGAGAAAATATTTTTTCACTCAACGTGTAATCAAACTCTGGAATCTGTTACCGGAGGATGTAGTAAGGGCTGTTAGTATAGCTGGGTTTAAAAAAGGTTTGGACAAGTTCCTGGAGGAAAGGTCCATAAACCACTATTAAAAAGGGACCAAGGATATCAATGCTTGACCCAGTACAAGCATTGTGGAACCTGTGTCTTTTGGGGATATTGCTAGGTACGTATGACCTAGATTGGCCACTGTTGGAAACAGGATACTGGGCTTGATGGACCTCGGTCTGACCCAGTATGGCATGTCTTATGTTCTTAAGGATCTTAATATGTACACCTTAGAGGAAAGGCGGGATAGAGGTGATATGATTGAGATTTTTAAATACCTCCGTGGCATAAATGTTCAGGGAGAGAGCCTCTTTCAATTGAAAGCAAGTTCTGCTACGAGGGGACATGGGATGAGGGAGAAGGGAAATAGATTCAGGAGTGATATGCGGAAATATTTCTTTACGGAAAGAGTAGTGTATCCATGGAATAGTCTCCCAGTGGAGGTGGTAGAGATGAGGACAGTAACTGAATTCAAAAAAGCATGGGACCAACACAGAGGATCTCTAAAGGTAAAAAGTGGACTGTTGTAGTTGTTGTTATGGAAGGACAGACTAGATAGGCCATGTGGTCTTTTTCTGTCATCAGGTTTCTATGTTTCTTATATGGGTGATGTCAGCGCAGACTGAGCCCGCATGGTAGCTTCTCCCCAACTTTCAAAGAAAGCCTTTGGGAAATGCACCATGCATGTGTGGTCCCTTTCCCGCACAAGGGTGCCATCTTGCCTCAGCAGAATGATATAGCTAAAGACAGCAAAAATTGACAAAGAAGCAACTCCACAGGGGGGTGGAGATAGGGTTGCGAGGACTGATTCTTGCTGTCCCCGGAGAACACTTGTTACAGGCAATTAATTACGCTTTCTCCGGGAACAAGCAGGAAGTCTCTCCTCACATATGGGACTCCCTAGCTACAGGTTATCGAAACTTGTAAAAAGCCACAGGTGACCAGGAAAAGGTGAGCTGTGAGCAGCACCAACAGGTCCTTGAGAAGACAGACTCCTGAGCAGCCCAAGTGTCCAGAAACAAACCAGCACTGCAGTAGCCTGAACACACAAGGGCCAGAGGGCAGGAGTTTCCTGCACCCTAAATAGATGATGGCGTACTCCCTGGCCAAAGGCACTGTCCCTACAAGCAGTAATGAGCTGCCAAGGTATGGATTGAAGGCAGGTAACAGCCCGGCAGATTTCCGACAAGGGAATGGCACGCAGGTTTCCTAAGGATGACGCCATGGCCCTGACGCTGTGCGCCATGACCCAGCACTCCAGAAAGAGCCTAGCCTGCTCATAGGTGAGGGCAATGCAGTCTGCCACCCAGGTGGACAAAGTACACTTGGTCACCGCTGCCTCCAGATGACTGGGATCAAAGGAGATGAAAAGCTGTGAGGCTTTGCGATGGCCCTGGGTACATTGGAGGTAGAAGGACAGGGCCCTTTTACAGTTCAGAGTATAAAGGGTGGTCTCCGCCCTGCAGGCATTAAGGCTACAGAAAAAAGGTGGGGAGCACCACCCTCCTGACTGAGGTGGAAAAGGGACACCATGTTGGGAAGGAACTTGGGGTGCATGCAGTGCACGACCCTGTTCTTATAGAACCTCATGTAGGGTGGATCCACCACCAACGCCTGGAGCTCGCTGATCCTGCAAACCGACGTGAGTTCCACCAAGAACATAACCTTCCAGGAAAGGTAGTGTAGTTAGCAGATGGCCAGATGCTCAAACGGTGGGCTAGTGAGTTGCAACAGCAACACAATGAAGTCCCCCCTCTCCTGTAAGGAGGTGGACAGGAGGCTTGGACAACAAGAGACCCTGCAAAAAGCAGGTCACTAGAGGTTGGACAGCGAGGGACTTGCCTTCGATAAGGTGATGGACCCTAACAGAGTTGGACGTCACCTGAGACAGGTGAAGCAAATATTGCAGCACAAGCTGCATAGAGCACAAGAACGGGTCAACCAGTCGCTCCGCACACCACAGTGAAAATCTGTGCAATTTAAACGGTGTATGCCCGTCTCCTGGAGGTCCTATGGGAGGCCAGGGGGACCGCCTCTAACTCCCCAGAAAGACTGAACGGGGCCAACGTTACCCTTTCAGCAGCTAGGCTGTTAGCATCAGACCCCCAGTTGGGGTGTAGGAAGGATCTGCCCTCCTGTGACAGCAGCCCTAGGGCAATCCCAAGGGGTAACTGTGGGCACCGTGGATAAGAAAAGAAGCAGTGGGAACCACTGTTGCCTGGGCCACCGAAGGGCTATTAGTATCAGTGATGCCCCGTCGTGTTGAGCCTTGAACAAGGTATTGGCAATCAGCAGCGTGAGCAGGAAGGCCTTCTGTCCACAGGATGAGGAAAGCGTAGTTACTCACCTGTTAACAGGTGCTCTCCAGGGACAGCAGGAATCAGTCTTCACATATGGGTGACGTCGGTGCCGATGGAGCCCTCGTGCGGAGCAATTCCCCAGCTTTCAAAGAAAGCCTTTGGGTCCCCCTTCCCGCCAAAGGGTGCCATCTTGCTCAGACATAGCTAAAAAGATGGCAAAAATGAGGAAAAAACCCTTAATCAAAGGACTGCAACTCCAGGGGAGGAGGGAGGGTCGTGAGGACTGATTCGTGCTGTCCCTGGAGAACACCTGTTACAGGTGAGTAATTACATTTTCTCCAGGAACAAGCAGGAAGTCAGTCCTCACATATGGGTCTCCCTAGCTATAAGCTACCGAGAACCCATAGCTGAAAATGGCTCCCTCTAGAACAGCCGCAGCAGCAGTGATAGGATTTTTCTCTGAAAACACAACCCCCCCCCCCCCCAGGTAGCCTGACACCAAAGGGTTGGAGGGTAGGAGTTGCCTAAACCTCAAATAGGTTACGGAGTACCTCCTGACCGAAAACACTGTCCCGCCAGGACTCTCCAGGCAGTAATGGGCTGCAAATGTCTGGCTTGAAGACCAAGTTGCGGCCCGGCAGATGTCTGCCAATGGAACAGAGCGGTGGTTAGCCATTGATGCAGCCTTAGCCCTGACAGAGTGGGCCGTGATTCGGCCCTGCAGCTAGAGATCAGCTACCCTGTACGCCCAGGTGATGCAGTCTGCCACCCAGATGGATAACGTGTGCTTGGAGATAGGTAGACTCAGTTTACTAGGGTCATAAGATGAAGAGCTGGGAAGCTCTCTGATGTCCCTGTGTATGCTCCAGGTAGAAGGCAAGCGCCCTCTTACAGTCCAGGGTATGCAGAACCGCTTCTACCCTGCTGGTATGTGGCCTGGGCAAGAAGGTTGGAAGAACCACCTCTTGGTTGAGGTGAAACAAGGAAACCACTTTTGGAAGGAACTTGGGGTGAGTACGTAGGACTACCCTGTTTTTATAAAACCGTGTATACGGTCTATCCGAAACTAAAGCTTCCAGCTCGCTCACACATCGAGCAGACGTGAGTGCCACCAGAAAGAGTGCTTTCCAGGAAAGGAAGCAGAGATGACAGGTGGACATTGGTTCAAAAGGTGGGCGAGTAAGCCACTGCAAGACCACATTTAAGTCCCACTCCGTAGCTGGTGGGCGAATCAGAGGCTTCAAGAGTAGGAGGCCTCTGAGGAATCGGGATACCAAAGGGTGAGCTGAAAGAGGTTGCCCTCCATTGGAGAGTGGTTAGCCGATAGCGTACTCAGGTGGACCCTGACAGAGTTAGACTTGAGGCCCAACTCAGATGTGGAGCAAGTACTGTAATACCTGAGGTACTTGGCAAGTGAACGGGTTCTCCTTATTTTGGGTACGCCACACTTCAAATCTACACCACTTGAACGTGTAGGATTTTATAGCGGACTGCCTCCTGGAGCACCTCCTCAACCTCCTTGGGAAGGAGTAGAGGAGCAAGTATCACCCTCTCAGCAGTCATGCCTAAGTTGAGGGATCTGAGGTTGGGGTGTAGTAAGGAACCCTGTTCCTGGGTCAAGAGGTCGGGCTGCACCCCCAGAGGGAGTGGAGTTTCGACCGCCAGTTGAAGGAGAAGAGGGAACCAAGGTTGTCTTGGCCACCTGGGGGCTACTAGGATGACAGAGGCCTTGTCCCGAAAAATCTTGAACAGAGTGCATGCCACCAGGGGTGTGGGTGGAAACACAGAAAAGGCCCTGTGCCCACGAGATCAGGAAAGCATCTGCCGCCATGCTCAGCGGATGCGGTTGCCTCGAGCAGAACTTGGGCAACTGGTGGTTTTACGGACTGGCAAAGAGATCCATGGATGGGAGACCCCAGTGGTTGAAGATCCGCTGGGCTACATCCCGGTTCAGTTGCCATTCGTGAGGCTGAAGAATCCTGCTCAACTTGTCAGCCAGGAGGTTCTCCTGACCTGGCCCTTAGGGACATGTGATGCACCACTGCAAAAGAGCAGAGGTCCAGGGTTTCCTGGCAAAGGATGCGAGATCCTGTGCCTCCCTGTTTGTTGATGTAGGACATCGCTACTTGTCTGTCTGTATCAGCACCGACTGATGTGAAAGATGACAGAAGTCTTGAAGAGCTAGGCGGATGGCTGAAAGCTCTAGAAGACTGATTTGAAGTGCGGCCTCTCGCGAGGACCACAGACCCTGAGTGCATGAACCCTGGCAATGGGCTCCCCAGCCCAGCAAGGAGGCATCTGTCGTCAGCACTCTGGTGTGAAAGGGAGGTTGGAATGGTACTCCCTGAAGCAAATGGGGGGGGGGGGGGTGAAGCCACCATTGCAAGGCTGTCACCAGTAGCTTGGAAATCACAACCCTGTCTGAGGCACCATTGAGCTGTGTGCATGTGGAAGCGAGCATATGGAGTCACATGTACCGTGGAGGCGATGTGGCCCAGGAGACGTAAGAAGACCCTTAAGGAGACATGAGGTCCGTGCTGGACCTGTTGTACCAAGTCCAGCAACCGCCTTGCCCTGTCCAGTGGTAGGTAAGCCCTTGCCTGAAGGGTGTCCAGTCTTGCCCCTATGAACTCCAAGTTCTGAGTGGGGAGTAAAGTGGATTTTGCGTGATTTACAACAAACCCTAGGTGCTAGAGCAGGGTGACTGTGCAAGCAGTGGCCTGCTGTGCCTCCTGTGCCGAATGGCCCCTGATGAGCCAGTCATTTAGGTATGGAAAGACGAAGACTCCTTGGCTTCTGAGGAAGGCTGCCACCACTGCTAGGCATTTGGTGAATACTCTGGGAGCGGAAGCTAGGCCAAAGGGAAGCACCTTGTACTGGAAGTGGTTTCCTCCGACCACAAACCTTAGATATCGTCTGTGGTCTGGGTGTATGAGGATGCGAGTATAAGCATTCTTTAAGTCTAAGGAGCATAGCCAGTCTCCCTGATGGAAGTAAGGCAGTAGGATTCCAAGGGAAAGCATCTTGAACTTTTCCCTCACCAGGAACTTGTTCAGATTGCGCAATTCTAGGATGGGGCAAAGGCCTCCTTTTCTTTTTGGTATGAGGAAATACCTGGAGTAGAAGCCTTGCCCCTGCAGGTGGTGGGGCATCGGTTCCACCACCTGATCCTTTAGCAGACCTGCCAACTCCAGCAGGAGGAGGTTCCTGTGAAGAGGGGGGCCTGAGAGGCTCTCCTGGGAAAAAAAGAGGTGGGCACCTGGTTGAAATGAAGTAAGTAGCCCTGATGGACTATTTTCAAAACCCAGGCGTCGGTGGTAATGGCTGGCCACCTGTGAGCATACAGGGCCAGCCTTCCTCCTGTGCAGGGCCAAACTATTGGTGGGAAAGGAGCTATGCACTGGGAGTCAAAAAAACCCTCCCGGATGGGTAGGAGCCAGAGCTGGAGGCTTGGGCGTCTTCGGCTTACGTGGGCCATGCCAATCCCCTGGCCTGCTGCCCCTGTTGGGGAGCTGGGGTGGCCTGGTAAGTGGGGTAGTTTCTGTAAGCCGTACCCTTCCTTGGGAAAAAGGGCTTTATTCCCCCCCGAGGCCTCCTTGTGAGAAGGCGCAGATGTCTTCTTTGATAACCTTGTCTGGGTCAAGTACGCGGACTCGATTTCTGCAGCTTTTTCCATCATGGGTTTGCCGAACAGGTTGTCACCTCGGCACGGGACATTGACCAACATCCTGAACCCATGGCTCTAGGTCTGATAACATGAGCCAGTCTTGATGGAGTGCACAGATGCCGGCCACTGCTACTCGGGCCAAAGCCTCAAAACTGTCGTAAGCTGCTCGAGACATGAACTTCAAACACTCTCGGATCCCCGTGGACAAGGCCTTGAAGCGCTGCAAGCGTTCCTCAGAGAGACCATCTGAGAACCCGGCAATCTCCTTTGCCAGGTCCCGCAAGTACATGCCCATGTACAGCTGGTAGGTTTGGACACGGCATGACAGCATCGAGCCCTGGTAGCACTTTCTTCCGAGGGTGTACAGGTTCCAGGCCTCCCGGCCGGGAGGTACTGAGGAGTGCATCTTTTGGAATTTCAGCTGTTGCATGGCCGATTCCACAACCATGGAGTTGTGCGGCAGCTGCGCTTTCTGGAACCCAGGACTCTTGTGGACTCGATAAATGGAATAGACTCGCTTGCTGAGCACCGGCATGGAGGCAGGGGACTCCCACATGTGGAGCAGCCACCGTTCCAACATCAGAGGTACCGGTACAGTAAGGGCCTCCTTCGGGGGAGAGTCATACCGGAAGGCCTCGAGCTCCTCGGCTCGAGGCTCCAACTCGGCGTCCGCAGGGAATGCCAAAGCCTTGGCCATGTCCCTTACGAAGTCCGAGTGTCCTCTGGAGGGGACCTTCTCCAAGGCTCCAAACCTGGAGAGTCCGATGAGATACACCGAGTTTGGTGGGTGTCTGGGGAGTCTTCCTCCTTTGCCTCCCACGCTGAGTCCTCCAAGGAGGACTCTATGGGCCCCAGGCCTTGAGGGCTTTGAGCCCAACTGGGGTGATAAAATTTGCAGATGACAATTATTAAAAGTTGTTAAAACCTAAGAGCATTGTGAAAAATTCAAGAGGAGCTTAATAAATTGGAAGACTGGGCGTCCAAATAGCAGATGAAATTTAATGTGGACAAGTGCAAAGTTATGCACCAAGGAAAGATAAAAACATTGGTTACATGATGCAAGGTACCACCTCAGAAATCACACCCCAAGAAAAAGATTTAAGCGTCACTGTGGATAATACGTTGAAACCCTCTACCCAGTGTGCAGCGACAGTCAAGAAAACAAATAGAAGGCTAGGAATAATAAGGAAAGATATGGAGAATAAATCAAAGGATATTATAATGCCTCTGTATCATTCCATGGTGCGACCACACCTTAAATACTGTGAGTAATTCTGGTCACCGTATTTTAAAAATGATATAGCCGAATTAGAAAAGATACAGAAAAAAGCCACCAAAAAAGATAAAAGGGATGGAAGGATACCCCTATGAGGAAAGGCATAAAAGGTTAGGGTTCTTCAAATTGTAAGACACAGCTGAGAGGAGATGTTAGAAATCCATAAATAAATGGAGGTGAATGGGTTAACGTAAATCGATTGTTTACACCATCAAAAAAGTAGAAAGACTAGAGGACAAGCAATGATGCTACAATGTAACCCGTTTAAGACTAATGAGAGAACATTTTTTTTTACTCAATGCGTAATCAAACTTTTGAATTCATTACCAGAGGATGTAGTAAAAGCTGTTAGTGTAGCTGGGTTTAAAATAGGTTTGGACAAGTTCCTGAAGGAAAGGCCCATCAACCATTACACAGGTACACTACCAAAAAACTGCCTCCAGTTTTGCAACTGATTCCTATAGATTTTGGGGTGCTGAATCCAGGAAAAATAGCCAAAATGTTCCATCACGTCACGTTTTCTTGCAAAATTAGATTTCTTACCCATATAAGGAATGTTCACATAATTTCTTTTTAGCCGACTGCAGTTTATTTTCTTGGCCCAAAATAGAGGTTGTAATGGTTAACTAACTAGAAACACTCCCTCATGATATTTTAGAGTGTTTTGTATTCATTTTATACATTAACAGGACAATTGGGAGGCGGGGGGCTAAATCCAGTACTCGCGCTGGCGCATGTTCTTTCCTGTTCGCCTCGCCTCGTTCGCTCGCTGAAACACGGTGGTTGCGACATGAACGTTCCTGTCAAATTTCAGTTTCTTGCAAGTTCATTATTACCTTTTGTTTGCTCAGTCGTAATCCAGCTTTATTCCGAAGTGGTTCACTACAGTTGTAGTTTGCAGTGCTGTGTATTTGTGATGGCTCACAGAGCCAGAGGTTGCGTCAACTCTCCGGACAGTTTTTGTTTTATTTGTGGGGAATATACCGTGAAAAAGCGGCAGAGGAACATTTCTGCATTTATTAAAAAAGTATATTTTGCCTATTTCGGTTTGAAGTTAGGCGATCAAGACAAACCGTGGGCTCCTCACAAAGTGTGCAAGACATGTGAGGAAGATCTACGCTTATGGATGAAAGGTAAAAAACAAGCATTTCGTTTCGGAATACCTATGATGTGGCGTGAGCAAAGAGACCACAGCAGTGACTGCTATTTTTGCTCTTGCATTGTGAAGGGATACAACTTAAAAAATAAGAACGTAATAAGTTACCCCAACCTTCCCTCAGCAATTAGGCCTATGCCTCATAGCAACGAAGTACCTGTGCCTGAACCACCAAAATCTTTGGATCATATTTGTGTGGACGGTTCTGATCATGATGAGACTCATCAGATGGCTTTTCCCGATGAGTCCAGTACTTCAGAGTTTGAAACTGAACCAGATCCGAAACCTGAACTTTTCTCTCAAGCTGAATTGAATGATTTAGTCCGGGATTTAGGACTCCCAAAAGATGCTGCCCAACTGCTAGGTTCTCGGCTTAAACAGAAAAATCTATTGTCACCAGGAACAACTTTTTATTGGTACCGCAACCGCGAGACACAATTTTGAAGTATTTCAGCAAAGAGGAAGATTTGGTATTTTGCAACGATATATACGGAGTGATGGAAAAGTTTAAACTCAAGTATGATCCTGCTGAATGGCGGCTGTTCATTGATTCGTCAAAAGACAGCATAAAAGGTGCTCTTCTTCATAATGGCAACACATTCGCTTCAGTTCCTATTGCTCACTCTGTTATTCTCCAAGAAAAATACGAGAATTTGGCCCTGATTCTTCAGAAGATTCGTTATAATGAGCATAAGTGGATGATTTGTGGAGACTTTAAAATTCTATCCATGCTATTAGGGCAGCAATCCGGTTTCACCAAATATCCCTGCTTCCTTTGCTTGTGGGATAGCCGAGCCCGCGACCTACACTGGGGAAAAAAGACTGGCCAATTCGGGAGTATTTGAGACCCGGTGAGAAAAATGTTCATGAGAGCTTGGTACCCTCGTGATAAAATTCTATTACCACCTCTCCACATTAAGTTGGGTCTCATTAAGCAATTCATCAAGTCCCTTCCAAAAGATGGTGAGTGCTTTCGGTACCTTTGCTCAAAGTTCCCCCGACTTTCTGAAGCAAAGCTAAAGGAAGGAGTGTTTGTTGGCCCTGATATAAGGAAATTCATTTCAGATGGAGCATTCGCTGAAACGATGTCTGAGAAGGAAAAAGAAGCCTGGGATTCCTTCAAGGATGTTGTTCTCAAATTCTTGGGGAACAGGCGGGATGAGAACTATAAGGATATTGTTGCCAGGATGCTCAATGCCTTCAAAGAACAAGGCTGTAACATGAGCCTGAAAGTCCATTTCTTGCACTCCCATGTGAACTACTTTCCTGAAAACTTGGGGGCGTACAGTGAAGAACAAGGTGAAAGGTTTCACCAGGACATCAAGGACGCAGAGAGAAGGTACCAAGGAAGATGGAACACCACTATGATGGCTGATTTCTGCTGGTTGCTGCTGCGGGAAACCCCAGATGAAAAATACGCCAAGCAGCGCACCAAGAGAAGCATTCGGGGGAAGAAGAAACGGGCCCACCAGGAGATTGATTGACCCAAGAATGACTTTAAAATCTAAACTGTGTTGACAAATATCGTGTTTTTACTAAACTTTGAAATAAAAATTTGCTAGTTATTACCACAGTGTCGGATCTCATTTATTAGAATTTTATTTTCACACCATCGGGTGTTTGTCTTCATGTATTGCAATGGTGCGGTTTGCGTTTTCTATTCTTACATACATACCTGTACAACATTTTTTGCACATTTCTTTGCTTTGCTTTGTGTCTAACCTCGCTCTTATATGCTCAATGTTTGTGCACATGTATGTGGCTGTTTTAAGTGCAGACAATTTTGCTACCATCACAGTGTGTTTTGTTGACATTACTCTATTCTTATGTGCTGCCTTGTTACAATTTTCTTTATTCTTATTTGAATAACTACTAAACAATTAGTATAAAGAATTCATCCAAGAAACTTTTATCTCGATCGCACTCAATCTGAAACGTTCACCTCAAACTGCTAACCCAATGTAGCAAAAAATCTGTACGTGATGGAGCAAATTGGTTACCAGATTTGGATTCAGCGCACCAAAAAACGTAAAAATCAATCGAAACAGAGGCAGTTTAAAAAAATATATTTTTAGTGTACCTGTGTTAAAGAGGACCTGGAAAATCCACTGCTTACCCCAGGATGAGCACTGTGGAAAGTGCATCTTTTTGGGATCCTGCCATATACTTGTGACCTGGATTGGTCACTGTTGAAAACAGGATACTAGGCTTGATGGACCTTGGTCTGACCCAGTATGGTATTTCTTATGTTCTTAGGCCTTAAGTTTAAAAAAACAAAAAAACAAAAAAAAAAAAACCCCGAGCTAGAGGAAATCTAGAGGACAGCCCAGCACACAGACGCTGAAGACACCTATGGAATGTGCCTGCATCCCCCTGCTTGTCTGCAAAAAAAACAGTCTTGAGGAGCGCCTCTACCTTTTAATCCAGCTCATTTCCAAGGGCGGCCCAACCTCAACAGGGAGGGTGGTACACTTAGTAACAACCGCAACATGTGTATCCACCTTGGGAAAATACAGCCATTTGTCCAACTCCTCCTCAGGAAGGGATTATTTGTTCAGAACTCTGACACCTTTAGCTGTAGCATAAAGGACACTACCCTCCTCTGAGCCCATCTCCTGGAGAACCTGAGGAAAGGGAAAGGCTTTAGTAGGATCTACAAACCCCTTGAAGAAGGGGGTGGCCCTGTGATTCTGCACTAGCCACTTAACGCTCTGAAGGTTTTGGGCAGAATGCCAAGTGGGGAAAAACAGGGCAGAACTCATATCTCCTAAATAGATAATCCTCAAGCTCATCCTCTAGTGGAATCAGTGCGAAACAAACCAGGTCTGTCCTCCAACTTAGGTTCTCGAGAGAAAAAGCATAGTAACTCACCTGTAAAGTGTAGTTACTATCTGCAACAGGTGATCTCCGGGAACAGTAGGAATTTAGTCCTCACATATGGGTATCGTCGGTACCGACTGAGCCTGCGCAGGAACGCTCCCCAGCGTCCAATTAGGAAGATTTGGGAGCATCCCAAAGCGCCTGCGTGCTGCCTTCCCGCCTTTCCCAACTGCCTCTCTCCAGTTGAGATTAAAGCTGTGACAAAGAGAGAGAGAGGGAAAGAGAAAGAGATAGAGAGATACAACTCCTAGGGGAGGTGGGTGGGTTATGAGGACTAAATTCCTGCTATTCCCGGAGATCAGCTGTTACAGGTGAGTAACTAAGCTATCTCCAGGAACAAGCAGGAATGTAGTCCTCACATATGGGGACTTCCTAGCTTTAGATGCCAGGGAGAGACCCCAGAAGTTGTGTGCCCCTGTGAAAGGGCTCCACGTCCCCCCATGGATCTCTGGCATCCAACCAGGGATGGTGGGTAGGAGTTGATTAGGTATGGAACAGGTGTTGGAGAACAGCCTGACCAAACAAGACATCCCGGCGGGAGTCCTTCAACAAGCAGTAATGGGCTGTAAAGGTATGAACAGAGGCACAGGTGGCTGCTCGACAGATGTCGTCGATAGACACAGAGTGCAGATGAGCCATTGAAGCTGCCATGGCTCTCACATTGTGAGCTGTGACATGGCCCTCCAGAGGAAGATTCTTACTCTGATAGGCAAAGGAAATACACTGAGCAATCCAGCTAGACAGTGTTCTCTTGGAGACTGGAAGTCCCAAATGAGAAGGATCAAAAGCAACAAAGAGTTGAGAGGACTTCCTATGTTGCTACATTCTCTGTAAGTAAAAGGCTAAAGCTCTTTTACAGTCCAAAGTATGAAGATTTCTTTCTGCATTAGATGCATGAAGCCTTGGAAAAAACAAAGGCAGGTAGACTGCCTGATTTAGATGAAAAGGCGAGATCACCTTTGGCATAAAGTGTGGATGAGTCCTAAGGACTACCTTGTCATGATGGGACCTTATATAAGGTGGATCAGCTACTAATGCTTGCAACTCACTGATGCGATGTGCTGATGTGATTGCAATGAGAAAGATAACTTTCCAATAAAGAAATTTCAATGAGGTAGTAGCTAAGGGTTCGAAAGGTGGCTTCATAAGTTGACCAACAATCAGGTTTAAGTCCCATGCCACAGGCAGTGGCTTAATGGAAGGCTTAGTTAGAAGAAGGCCTCTCATAAATCTTGCTATAAGAGGATGGGAGGAAATAGGCTGTCCATTTAGAGGCCTGAAAGAAGCTGCAATAGCACTCAAATGGACTCTTACTGAGTTAGTCTTAAGTCCTGCATTGGATAAATGGGTTTACCATATGGTGCTCGCATTAGCCATACCTTTGGAAGCATTACTGGAGTATCTCCTTCATTTATCCAATGCAGGACTTAAGACTAACTCAGTAAGAGTCCATTTGACTTTTATGCTTTCAAGTGGAAAAGGTTTACGACCCTTCTGCGAGCACCAGATGGTAAACCTTTTCCACTTGAAAGCATAAAAGCGTCTTGTGGAAGGCTTCCTGGAAGCATAAAGGATATCCTTTACTTGCTGAGGGAGGTTAATATCATGAAGATCTAGGCCGTCAGCAACCAAGCCCTGAGATGCAGAGAGTGGGGATTGGGATGCCAAAAGATTCCTTCCTCCTGAGAGGGGAGATCTGGAGCAGACCCTAAAACTCCAGGGAGGGAGCTTGAGAGAGATGTAGAAGCAGAGGGTACCACACTTGCCGTGGCCAATGTGGAGCTATAAGAATCATACAGCCTCTGTCTCTCTGAAGCTTGAAGAGGGTTTTGGGAATTAGGGGAATGGGTGGAAAGGCATACAGGAAGTCTTGACCCCAGTAAAGCAGGAAAGCATCCCTGGCCTGAAAGCCCTGAGCCGGAGTTCTGGAACAGAACCGGGGAAGTTTGGCATTCCATGGACTTGCAAAGAGGTCTATGTCTGGGGTTCCCCAAATTTGAAAAATGTTGGCCACCTGGTCTGCATGTAGAGACCACGCGGGTGGAAGCAGAACTTAACTGAGTCTGTCTGCCCAAGAGTTTTGTATGCCTGGAAGATACACTGCCAGGAGATGAATCTGATTCTCTCTGGCGAGGGCCCATAGTCCCAAAGCTTCGCCGCAAAGCGACAGAGCCTGTTCCCCCCTGCTTGTTCATGTAGAACATGGCTACTTGATTGTCCGTATGAATGAGGACTGTCTTGTAGCTGAGCAGGGTGTGGAACACTCGAAGAGCAAGGAAGATTGCTCTGAGCTCCAAGAGATTGATGTGTAGATGAGTCTCCTGTGCACACCAGGTGCCTTGGGTGGAGAGGTCTGGGAGAAGAGCTCCCCATCCCATCGGAGAAGCATCTGTTGCGAGAGTCGCCTGGGGTAAAGGTTGTTGAAATAGGGACCCCAGCAACAGGTTTTGAGTGGACTGCCACCATTGGAGACACAAAATAAAGCGATTTGTGTTTGCTATTTTGTCTGAATGGATAAAGTCCACTGGGCTGCTCTCATATGGAGGCGAGCATAAGGAACCACATGCACGGTAGATGCCATGTGGCCTAGTAGTTAAAGTATTTTTCGGGCAGTGAGATGAGGCTTTAGCACTGCTTGACAGGCTAACTGCACCATGCGAAGGCAACAGGCCTGGGGAAGATAGGCCCTTGATTTTCTGGTATCCAGCAAAGCTCCTATGAACTCTAAAGACTGACTGGGAGAGACTGGATTTTGGGATGTTTATGACCAGACCCAAATACTGAAGGATACGCATTGTGCAGGATAGAGAAGTCCTGGCCTCTGACTCTGATGGGGCTCAAATGAGCCAGTCATCTAAGTAAGGGAAGAGGAATATACCTAGAGTGCGGAGAAATGCTGCTACCACAGCCATGCATTTCATGAACACTCTTGGTGCTGAGGCCAGGCCAAAAGGAAGCACCCTGTATTGGTAGGGCTTTCCTTGAAAAAGGAACCGAAGGATCTTTCTGTGAGTTGGATGGATTAGAATATGGGTGTACGCATCCTTGAGATCTAGAGAACAAAGCCAGTCCTGACTCTGAAGGTATGGCAGCAGAGTTCCCAGAGAAATCATCTTGAATTTCTCTTTGAACAGGAATTTCTTCAATTCTGAGGTCAAAAATAGGTCTGTATACACGTTTTCTTCGGGATAAGGAAATAGGGGGGAGTAAAACCCTGTACCTTGTTGATGAATGGATACTTCTTCTATTGCCCCTTGGGCAAGAAGCATAGTGACCTCTTGATCTAACAGGTTGATGAGAGAGTTCTGAGAAAGCACAGTTACTTACCTGTAACATGTGAGCTCTGGGAACAGCAGGAATTAGTCTTCACATATGGGTATTGTCGTTACCGACGGAGCCTGCGCAGGAACGCTCCCCAGCGTCCAAAAGGAAAGCTTTTGGGAGCATTCCACAGCACCTGCGCGCTGCCTTCCCGCCTTTCCCAACCGTCTCTCTCCAGTTTGAGTTTTAAAGCTGAGACAAAGAGAGAGAGAGGAAAGGAAAGACGGATAGAGAGATACAACTCCTAGGGGAGGTGGGAGGGTTGTGAAGACTAATTCCTGCTGTTCCCAGAGATCACCTGTTACAGGTAAGTAACTGTGCTATCTCCAGGAACAAGCAGGAATGAGTCTTCACATATGGGGACTCCCCAGCTAGAGATGCCTGGGAGATCACCCAGATTGTGAGTCCTTAGAGGGCTCCATCTCCACCTATGAATCTCAGGCATCCAGTCAGGGATGGAGGGCAGGAGTTGATTAGGTATGGAACAGGTGCTTGAGAACAGCCTGACCAAACAAGGCATCCCGGCAGGAATCCTTCTCCAAGCAGTAATGGGCTGTGAAGGTATGAACCGAGGCCCAGGTGGCCGCTCGACAGATTTGGTCGATGGACACAGAGTTTAGATGAGCCATAGAGGCTGCCATGGCCCTCACATTGTGAGCTGTGACATGGCCTTCAAGAGAGAGATTCTTACTCTGGTAGGCGAAGGAAATACACTGAGCAATTCAATTGGACAGAGCTCTCTTAGAGACTGGAAGTCCTAAATGGGAAGGATCAAAACCAACAAAAAGTTGAGAGGACTTTCTATGTTGCTGTGTTCTTTGTAAATAGAAAGCAAGTGCCCTTTTGCAATCCAGGGTATGAAGACTCCTCTCTGCACTTGATGCATGAGGTCCTGGAAAGAAGACAGGTAAATATACCTCCTGGTTCAGATGAAAAGGTGAGACCACTTAAGGCATAAAGTGTGGATTAGTTCTGAGAACTACCTTGTCATGATGGAACCTTATATAAGGAGGATTAGCCACTAGAGCTTGCAACTCACTGATACGGCGAGCTGAAGTGAGTGCAATGAGAAAAAGAACCTTCCAGGAAAGGAATTTCAAGGAGGTAGTGGCTAAGGGTTCAAAAGGTGGCTTCATAAGCTGGCCAAGAACCAGATTTAAGTCCCATGCCACTGGGGGTGGTCTAATGGGAAGTTTAGTTAAAAGAAGGCCTCTCATGAATCTTGCTATAAGAGGATGAGAGGAAATAGGTTGTCCATTAAGAGGCTTCAGGGATGCTGCAATAGCACTCAAATGGACTCCGATTGAATTTGTTTTAAGGCCTGCATGGGATAAACGCAGCAAATAGTCCAGTAACGAATTCAAAGGTATTGCAGAAGGGTTAAGACCATTTTCTGCACACCAAATGGAAAACCTTTTCCATTTAAAAGCATAAGAGAGTCTGGTAGAAGGCTTTCTGGAAGCATGAAGGATATCCTTCACTTGCTGAGAAAGGTGTAAATCTTAAAGGTCTAGGCCTTCAGCAACCAGGCCCTGAGATGAAGAGACTGAGGATTTGGATGCCACAGGGTTCCCTCCTCTTGGGAGAGGAGATCTGGAGCAGACCCCAGGTCCAGGGAGGGAGCTTGAGAGAGATGCAGAAGTAGAGGGTACCACACTTGGCGTGGCCAATGTGGTGCTATGAGGATCATAGACCCCTTGTCTCTCTGAAGCTTGAACAGTCTTGGGGATTAGGGGAATAAGTGGAAAGACAGAGGAAGTCTTGCCCCCAGTGAAGGAGGAAGGCATCCCTGGCCTGAACTCCCTGACATGGAATCCTGGAACAAAACCGGGGAAGTTTGGCATTCCACGGACTTGCAAATAGGTCCATGTCTGGGGTACCCCAAATCCGGAAGATCCTGGCTACCTGGTCCCCATGGAGGGACCATTCGTGTGGAAGCAGAACTCGACAGTCTGTCTGCCCAAGAGTTTTGAACTCCTGGAAGATATACTGCCATGAGATGGATTTGATGCTCTCTGGCGAAGGCCCACAATCTCAGAGCTTTGTTGCAGAGCGACAGAGAGCCTGTCCCCCCCTGCTTGTTCACATAGAACATGGCTACCTGATTGTCCGTATGGATGAGGACTGTCTTGTAGCTGAGCAGGGTGTGAAATACTCTGAGAGCCAAGAAGATTGCTCTGAGCTCTAAGAGGTTGATATGAAGAGATGTCTCCTGTGGAGACCAGATGCCCTGAGTGGAGAGGTCTTGGAGATAAGCTCCCCAACCCTTTGGAGAGGCATCTGTTGTAAGGGTTGCTTGGGGTAGCACCTGTTGAAAGGGGAATCCCAACAACAGATTTGAGTGGACTTCCACCAGTGGAGGGACCAAAAGAGGCGACTGGAGGTTGCTATTTTGTCTGACAGGCAACCTGATGCCTGGGTCCACTGGGAGGATAGAGACCACTGAGCTGCCCTCATGTGAAGGCGAGCATAAGGAACCACATGCACTGTGGAAGCCATGTGGCCTAAGAGTTGCAACATCTCTCGAGCAGTTAAATGGGATTTTAACTGAATCTGGGAGGCTAACTGCACTAGGCGTAGGCAACGGGCCTGAGGAAGATAGGCCCTTGCAGTTGTGGTATCCAGTAAGGCCCCTATGAACTCTAGAGACTGAGTAGGGGTGAGATAGGATTTTGAAATGTTGATTACCAATCCCAGATACTGAAGAACACGCCTTGTGCAGGCCAGGGAAGTCTGGGCCTCTGACTGGGATGGAGCTCGGATGAGCCAGTCGTCCAGATATGGGAATACGAATATCCCTAGAGTGCGTAGAAATGCAGCTACCACTGCCATGCATTTTGTGAACACTCTTGGAGCAGAGGCCAGACCGAAAGGAAGCACTCTGTATTGGTAGTGCTTTCCTTGGTAAAGGAACCGAAGGAACCTTCTGTGTGTTGGATGGATGAGGACATGGGTGTACGCATCCTTGAGGTCTAGAGAACAAAGCCAGTCCTGACTCTGGAGGTATGGAAGGAGAGTACCAAGAGAAATCATCTTGAATTTCTCCTTGCATAGAAACTTGTTCAACTCTCTGAGATCTAGGTTGGGTCTGTAGCTCCCTGTTTTCTTTGGGATGAGAAAATAGGGGGAGTAGAACCCTGAGCTCTGTTGAAGAAGGGGTATGTCTTCTATTGCCCCTTGGGCAAGAAGGGTAGCAATCTCCTGACCTAGAAGGTCGAGAAGAGATGTTGGAGAGTTTAACTGTTTCACCATGGTGTGAGGAGGAAGGTTTAAGAAATGTAGCTTGTATCCCTCCCTTATAATGGAGAGGGTCCAGTGCTCTGCTGTGATTTGTTCCCATCTGGGAGCAAAGTGAGCTAACCTTCCTGGGATGGTGAGAGGCTCTGGATGTTCTAGAGACAGAAATGCTAAGCTCTCTAGTGGAAAGTCAAAGGCCCTGAGGAGGCTGAGGCTGTTGGGCCGTAGCAGTCCTCGCAGCCTGAGGCTTGGCCTGTTTTGGTTGTTGCTGTCTCTTTGTAGCAAAACGACCCTGAGAAGAGGCATGAGCATAACCAGAAGAAAATTTCCCTTTTTTTGGGAAAGATCCTTTCTTGAATAACCTCTTCTTGAAAGGAGTAGTAGTAGACTTTGAAAGTCTATCTAAAGCAGAATTTTCAGCATCCATCTGGGTGGCTTTTGCTTGCCAATCTTTGCCAAACAGGTTTTCCCCTGTACAGGGAAGGTTGCCCAGACCATCCTGTACCCAGGATTCCAAATCAGAGGCTTGTAACCAAGCTACTCTGCGTGCACCTATGACAATAGCCGAGGCTCTACTGGTACCCTCAAAGGAGTCAAAGGCTGCATGAATGGAAAACTTGGATGCATCCTGTGCATGTTTAAGCCAGGTAATATATTATTCTCTCTTATCTTCTGACATAAAAGGAGATAAGGTGTGTAGATGGTTTGTAACCTCTTTTAAAAACATCCCCATATAGAGACTATAGGAGTTGATTCTGGCTACAAGCATACTGGCCTGGAAGATTTTCCTGCCAAAAGCATCTAAGGTTCTGCATTCTCTTCCTGGAGGAGCAGAGGAGTGTCTTTTTGTGCTCTTGATTTTTTTCATAGCAGACTACCACAATAGAGTGGTGAGGAAGCTGAGTCTTATGAAATCCAGGACAAGGAGGAACACGATAAATGGTGTCCAACCTACGAGAAAAGGGAGAGGTGGTAAGAGGAGTTTCCCATATACCCAACATGTGGTCATAAAGAATCTCATGTATTGGTAAAATGGCTGCCTCTTTAGGAGCCTTAGGATATTGAATATCCAATTTTTTGGCTCTGGGCTCAGTTTCAGAGGCTACTGCAATGGACAGGCCTCTCTGGTCACCTCCCTGATGAAGTCCTGGAAAGTCAAGTCCTCAGGAGGAGACATTCTCCTTTTTGGAAAAGAGGGTTCCTGAGGACGAATCTCCGATACTTCGATGGAAACCTCTGATGCATCAGATTCTTCAGAGGAATCTAAGTATCGACTGTCTGGATGCTCTCGCAGAACCCGATACGAGTACCGAGGGGTATCGACATCGAGAGTCATTGGTACCGAATCGGTACTAACAGGCATCACTGGATACCGTATCGCTGCTTTCGATGCTGACATCGATGCAAGCGGTACTGGTATCGGAACCGGAGCTGGATCCGGAATCGGTATCGACAACGGGGTTTGTTGCTGTACCGAGGGCGACGCAGCTTGAATGAAGGCCATAATGGCACGCTGCATGGTCAGAATATTCTGAATCATCGACGCCACCAATGTCTGGATGTCGGTACCAGGAACCGCCGGTACCCCAGAACATTGTAACAGGTGATCAGTCGAGGCTGTGCCATCGATGTCAACCTGTGACCCCATAGATAATGCTTTGGAAGCCGGAGCCTCCCGCCGGGGTAATTTTGCCGGTGTGGATTCCTCAATAGTAATGTCGGGAACATCTCGATACTTAGAGGGAGATGTACCCTTTGAGGACCGACCGGACTTAAGTTTTGTTACCTGAGATCCATGGGATGAAGAAGCAGCCATGGAAGACGTCGATGCCACCGAAGCTGCATCGGAGGGAAACAGGGTACTGAGCTTGGCTGCCTGATTTTGTAACCCTCTTTTAGACATCATGGAGCAGGACTCACAATCCGCGATGGAATGGTCAAGACCTAAACATTTTAGACACCAGTCATGGGTGTCTGTGACAGAAATAGTGCCACTGCACTTTGTGCACTTTTTAAACCCGGAGACAGGCTTTTCCATGAGGAAAAAGACTGTAGGCCTAGGGCCACAGAAGAAAAAGCACTGAAACAGAAAAGGTTTTTTTGTAAAGAAAGAGAAAAAAGACCGGCGGTACCGGTCCTCGAGAAGGCAGACACGCGTCTAAAGAAAATAAAAATAAGAAAATAAGAAATTCTTCAGCGGTGACAGGAAACATGACCTGCTGGCTCCGCGGAAAAGAAGAACTGGAGAGAGACGGTTGGGAAAGGCGGGAAGGCAGCGCACAGGCGCTGTGGAATGCTCCCAAAAGCTTTCCTTTTGGACACTGGGGAGCGTTCCCGCGCAGGCTCCGTCGGTACCGACGATACCCATATGTGAAGACTCATTCCTGCTTGTTCCTGGAGATATGAACTGTCTTACCAATGTGGGAGGGGGCATGCAACTGAACGTGCAACCTGTACCCGTCTCTTATAATGGAGAGTGTCCAATGCTCTGCTGTTATCTGCTCCCACCTGGGGGCAAAGTGACATAACCTTCCTGGAATGGTGGAAGGCTCTGGTCCCTTGAGGGCCAGGAAGGCTAAGTTCTCTAGATGGAAGTCAAAGGCCTTGTGGAGGCTGAGACTGCTGAGGCGGTTGAGGCTTAGCAGTCTTTGCTTTTCTTTGTTTAGGTGGTTGCTGACCCTTCCGGGCAGGCTGACCTGCAGAACGTCCCTGCTTGGGATAAGAGGGATAAAACCTCTTCTTTTTTGAGAAGCAAGGCTTCTTGAAAGATTTCTCTCTCGCAGGATCAGCTGTGGCTTTGGATAGCCTATCCAAAGTGGAGTTGTCAGCATCTAATTCATTGGCTTTTACCAATTTTTGCCAAATAAATTCTCAGCCGTACAAGGGATATTGCCTAGTTTGTTCTACACCCAGAGCGCCAAATCAGAAGCCTGGAGCCAGGCAATTCTACGTGCACCTATGGTAATGGCAGAGGTTCTGCTTATGCACTCAAAACAGTCAAAAGCTGCACGGTTGAAAAACTTAGAAACATCCTGGGCATGCTTGACCAGTGTGAGAAAATCCTGCCTTCTATCCTCAGAAAGAAGAGCGCTCAAAACCTCTAAATCACCTGTGACTTCTTTAAGGAACATTCCCACATATAAAATATAGGAACTGATCCAGGCAGAAAGCATGGAAGCCTGGAAAGTACGACGTCCAAAGGCATCCAAAGTTCTACACTCACGTCCTGGAGGATTAGAAGCATGCCTCTTTGCACTCCTGATCCTTCTCATAGCTGATTCCACCACAATAGAGTGGTGAGGAAGCTGAGTTTTTTGGAATCCAGGACAAGGAGGGACTCGATACATGGTATCCAGTCTGCGAGAGTGAGGAGAGGTGGTGAGAGGTGTCTCCCACATTCTCAACATGAGATCATGTAAGATCTCATGGATAGGCAAGGTAACTGCCTCCTTAGGAGCTTTGGGATATTGTAAAATCTCCAACTCCTTAGCTCTGGGCACTGTTTCAGGAGTCACAGTAATGGACAAACCACGAGCCGCCTCCCTGATGAAGTCCTGAAAGGAGATATCTTCTGGAGGAGACATCCTACGTTTAGGAGACGAAGGCTCCTCCGGGAGAAGTATTCCGGTACCGACAGAGCTGTCAGAATCCTCAGAGTCCTCTGAGGATTCGAAGTACCTTCTGTCCGAATGCTCTTGAAGAGCCCGATACCCGTACCGACCGAAGTCGGTACTGGGGGGGAATCGGTACCGGGGTATCGGTACCGGAAGGCATCGCTTAACTGGGTGCCGGCAATGCTGACACCGATGTCGATGTCAATGCTATCGGTACCGGTTGAGCTGTCTGACGCGGTTCCGAGGGCGTCGATGCCGCAAGGAGAGCCGCCAGACTGCGTTCAATAGCCAGGAACCTCTGGTCTATCGATGCTGCTGATGCCTGGATGTCGGTACCGGAAGCAGCCAGTACCCCAGAATATAGCACCAGTAGTTCTGCCGAGGTCGAGGCCTTGAGAATATCCTGGAGCCACAATAATGCTTTGGAAGCCGAAGCCTCCCGCCGGGGCAATTTTGCCGGTACAAAACCCTCAAGGGCAATGCCAGAGGCATCTCGATGCTTAGAAGGAGATCTACCCTTTGAGGACCGGCTGGACTTATGTTTAGATACCTGAGATCCACGGGAGGAAGACGAAGCCCTGGAAGCCGTCGATGCCACCGAGGCTGCATCGGAGGAGAAAAGGGCGCTGAGCTTGGCAGCTCGGTTTTGTCGACCCCTCTTGGACATCAAGGCACAAGCCATACACTCAGAGATGGAGTGATCAGGACCTAAATATTTAAGACACCACTCATGGGTGTCGGTGACGGAGATGGTACCGCCACACTTGGTGCACTTTTTAAAACCCGAAGCAAGTTTCTCCATGATGGAGGAAATTTTGGGCCTAAGGCCCAAAATGGCACGTGCACCTGAAAAGAAATGTTTGGAAAAAAATGTTTGGTTTTTTTCCAAAAAAAGAAAGAACCACCGGCGGTACCGGTATAGCGTTGAGGAAGGCAGATGCGACCACAAAAAAGAATAAAGAAAAAACATTTTCTGCGGTGACAGGAACACGACCTGCTGGCTCCACGGAAAACGAAGGACTGGAGAGAGGCAGTTGGGAAAGGCAGGAAGGCAGCACACAGGCGCTGTGGAATGCTCCCAAAGCTTCCTAATTGGACACTGGGGAACGTTCCCACACAGGCTCCGTCGGTACCGACAACACCCATATGTGAGGACTACATTCCTGCTTGTTCCTGGAGATTTTAGTCTTCACATATGGGTGACATCGGTACCAACGGAGCCCACATGGAAATGCTCCCCAGTGTCCAATAGGAAAACGTTTTGGGAGCATCCCACTGCGCCTGCATAGCTCCCTTCCCACCTTCCCAACTCTTCTTCCTCAGTTGAGTTTGTAGCTGACAGAAAAGGAGAGTAAAAAGAAACCCTACAACTCCTAGGGGAGGAGGGTGGGTTATGAAGACTAAATTCCTGCTGTTCCGGAGATCACCTGTTACAGGTGAGAAACTATGCTATCTCCAGGAACAAGCAGGAATGTAGTCTTCACATATGGGACTCCTCAGAACTGATGGTTTGACTCAGGGTAGGCTTTAAGGATGTCTGGTATCGCTACGTTCTGGGACGGAGGGTAGGAGTTCCCTTAAGTCTGAAAGAAGAGAACAGCCTGACAAAACATGGCATCCCAGCAGGAATCCTTGCCCAGAGAGCAATGAACAGCAAAGTTATGGACTGAAAACCAAGTTGCTGCTTTACAAATTTCGTCAATGGATACAGAGTGTAGATTCGCCATCGAGAGAGCCATGGACCAAACATAAGCCGTGACGTGACCTTCAAGGGATAGTCCTGTTGACCATAAGCAAATGAGATGCAATGTGCTATCCATTTAGAGAGGGTACGTTTAGATACTTGTAAGTCCAGGTGACTAGGGTCAAAGGAAATTGCTCTCGAGTCCTTTAAAGATAAAAAGCTATGGCACATTTGCAGTCCATGGAGGGTTGCTTCTGCACTAGACAAATGTAGTCTAGGAAAGCACAGTTACTTACCTGTAACAGGTGATCTCTGGGAACAGCAGGAATAAGTCTTCACATATGGGTACGTCGGTACCGACGGAGCCTGCGCGGGAAAGCTCCCCAGCTTTCCAAAAAAGGAAAGCTTTTGGGAGCATCCCACAGCGCCTGCGCACTGCCTTCCCGCCTTTCCTAACCGCCTCTCCTCAGTTCGAGTTTTAAAGCTGAGACAAAGAGAGAGAGGAAGGAAAGATAGATAGAGAGATACAACTCCTAGGGGAGGTGGGTGGGTTGTGAAGACTTATTCCTGCTGTTCCCAGAGATCACCTGTTACAGGTAAGTAACTGTGCTATCTACAGGAACAAGCAGGAATGAGTCTTCACATATGGGGACTCCCTAGCTAAAGATGCCTGGGAGATCCCCAAGGATATGAGACCCTGGGAAGGGTTCTACCTCCTCCTATGGATCTCAGGCATCCATCCAGGGAAGGAGGGCAGGAGTTGATTAAGCATGGAACAGGTGTTTGAGAACAGTCTGACCAAACAAGGCATCCCGGCGGGAGTCCTTGTCCAAGCAGTAATGGGCTGTGAAGGTATGAACAGAGGCCAAGGTGGCCGCTCGACAGATCTGGTTGATGGACACAGAATTTAGATGAGCCATAGAGGTGGCCATGGCCCTCACATTATGAGCTGTGACATGGCCTTCCAGAGAAAGGTTCTTACTCTGGTAGGCGAAAGAAATACACTGAGCAATCCAATTGGACAGTGTCCTCTTAGAGACTGGAAGTCCTAAATGAGAGGGATCAAAGGCAACAAAGAGTTGAGAAGACTTTCTATGTTGCTGTGTCCTTTGTAAGTAAAAGGCAAGAGCTCTCTTACAATCCAGGATATGAAGATTCCTCTCTGCACTTGATGCATGAGGACCTGGAAAAAAGACAGGTAAATACACCTCTTGATTAAGATGAAAAGGCGAAACCACTTTAGGCATAAAGTGTGGATTGGTCCTTAGGACTACCTTATCATGATGGAACCTTCTTTAAGGTGGATTAGCCACTAAGGCCTGCAGTTCAGTGATGCGGCTAGCTGAGGTGACTGCAATGAGGAAAATAACCTTCCAGGAAAGACATTTCAAGGAGGTGGTGGCTAAGGGTTCAAATGGTGGCTTCATAAGCTGACCAAGAAACAGATTTAAGTCCCATGCCACCAGAGGAGGCCTAATGGGAGGTTTAGTTAAAGTTAGGCCTCTCATGAATCTTGCAATAAGAGGATGAGAGGAAATAGGCTGTCCATTAATAGGCTTAAGGGATGCTGCAATAGCACTCAAATGGACCCTTACTGAATTCGTCTTAAGGCCTGCATTGGAGAGATGCAGGAGATATTCCAATAGAGAATTCAAAGGTAGTGCTAGAGGGTCAAGACCTTTCTCAGCACACCAAATGGAAAACCTTTTCGATTTAAAAGCATAGGAACGTCTAGTGGAAGGTTTTCTGGAAGCATGGAGGATATCCTTCACCTGCTGAGAAAGATTCCAATCTTGAAGATCTAAGCCTTCAGCAACCAAGCTCTGAGGTGAAGGGACTTGGGGTTTGGGTGCCACAAAGTCCCCTCCTCCTGAGACAGAAGGTCTGGAGCAGCTCCCAAGTCTAGAGAGGGAGCTTGAGAGAGATGTAGAAGTAGAGGGTACCAAACTTGGCGTGGCCAGCGTGGGGCTATGAGGATCATAGATCTTTGATCCCTCTGGAGTTTGAACAGAGTCTTGGGAATTAAAGGAATGGGTGGAAAGGCATACAGGAAGTCTTGACCCCAGTGAAGGAGGAAGGCATCCTTGGCCTGAACTCCCTGACACGGAATTCTAGAACAGGACCGGGGAAGTTTGGCATTCCACGGACTTGCAAAGAGATCTATGTCTGGGGTTCCCCACTCTTGAAAGATTCTGAGTACTTGGTCCATGTGCAGGGACCATTCGTGTGGAAGCAGAACTCGAATGAGTCTGTCTGCCCAAGAGTTTTGGATTCCTGGAAGGTATACGGCCAGGAAATGGATTTGGTGCTCTCTGGCGAAGGCCCACAATCTTAAAGCTTCGTTGCAAAGCAACAGAGCCAGTTCCTCCCTGCTTGTTTATGTAAAACATGGCTACTTTATTGTGCGTATGAATGAGGACTGTCTTGTAGCTGAGCTGGGTATGGAAGACCTTGAGAGCTAGAAAAACTGCTCGGAGCTCCAAGTGGTTGATATGGAGATAGGCCTCCTGTGGAGACCAAGTGCCTTGAGTGGAGAGGTCTTGCAGATGTGCTCCCCAACCTGTTTGGGAGGCATCTGTTGTGAGGGTTGCCTGGGGCAACAACTGTTGAAAGGGGGACCCCAGCAACAGATTTTGGGTGGACTTCCACCACTGGAGAGACCAAAAGAGGCACCTGGAGGTTGCTATTTGTCTGACAGAGCCCCTGATGCTTGAGTCCACTGGGTGGACAAAGTCCATTGAGCTGCTCTCATGTGAAGGCGAGCATAGGGGACCACATGCACTGTGGATGCCATGTGGCCTAGCAGTTGCAGCATCTCCCGGGCAGTTAAATGGCTCTTTGACTGAATCTGGGAGGCTAACTGTACTAGGCGTAGGCAACGGGCCTGAGGAAGATAGGCCCTTGCAGTGGTAGTATCTAACCAGGCCCCTATGAACTCTAGAGACTGAGTAGGGGTGAGCTGGGACTTTGGGAGGTTTACCACAAGTCCCAGATACTGCAGAATGCTCCTTGTGCAGTCCAGGGAAGTCTGGGCCTCTGACTGAGATGGAGCTTGGATGAGCCAGTCGTCCAGGTATGGGAATACAAATATTCCCTGAGTGCGTAGTAATGCAGCTACTACTGCCATGCATTTGGTGAACACTCTTGGAGCAGAGGCCAGACCGAAAGGAAGCACCCTGTATTGGTAATGCTTTCCTTGGAAAAGAAAATGGAGGAACCTTCTGTGAGAAGGATGGTTGAGGACATGTGTGTATGCATCCTTGAGATCTAGATAACAAAGCCAATCCTGACTCTGAAGGTATGGAAGGAGAGTGCCCAGAGAAAGCATCTTGAATTTCTCCTTGTATAGGAATTTGTTCAATTCTCTGAGATCTAATATGGGTCTGTACCCCCGTTTTCTTTGGGATGAGAAAATAGGGGGAGTAAAATCCTGACCCTTGTTGAAGGAGAGGTACTTCTTCTATTGCCCCTTGGGCAAGAAGGGTAGCCACCTCCTGACCTAGAAGGTCGAGAAGAGATGTTGGAGAATTGAAGTGTCTCACCATGGTGTGAGGAGGAAGGTTTGAGAAATGAAGTTTGTAGCCCTCCCTTATGATGGAGAGGGTCCACTGCTCTGTAGTAATTTGCTCCCATCTGGGAGCAAAATGAGCTAACCTTCCTGGAATGGTGAGAGGCTCTGGCTGTTTTAGAGCCAGAAAGGCTAAGTTCTCTAGCATCAAGTCAAAAACCCTGAGGAGGTTAGGACTGCTGAGTTGCAGCAGCCCCTGTAGACTTAGGCCTGGCCTGTTTAGGTTGCTGACGCTTAGTAGCAAAGCAACCTGTAGATGATTGTTGGCCAGAAGTAGAAGGGAATCTGCCCTTTTTGAAAAAAGACTTCTTGAAAGGTTTTTTCTTGGCAGGAATGGAGGTTGACTTTGAAAGTCTATCCAAAGCAGAATTTTCTGCATCCATTTGAGTGGCTTTTATTTGCCATTCTTTGCCAAACAGGTTTTCACCTGTACAGGGAAGATTTCCTAAGCCATCCTGGACCCAAGGTTCTAAATCAGAAGCTTGGAGCCAAGCAATTCTGCGAGCAGCTATGGCAATGGCCAAAGCTCTGCTGGCACCTTCAAAGGAGTCAAAAGCTGCACGGTTGGAAAAAAACTTTGAAATGTCTTGAGTATGCTTAAGCCAAATAAGGAATTCTTCCCTTTTATCCTCTGGAAGAAAAGGGAGGAAAGTGTGCAGTTTTTCTGCAACTTCTTTCAGAAACATCCCCATGTAAAGACTATAGGAGTTGATTCTGGCAATGAGCATACTGGCTTGGAAGATTTTCCTACCAAAAGCATCCAAGGTCCTGCATTCTCTTCCTGGAGGGGCAGAGGAGTGTCTTTTTGCACTCTTTATCCTTTTCATAGCTGACTGCACCACAATAGAATGGTGAGGAAGCTGTGTTTTATGAAAGCCAGGACAAGGGGGGACACGGTACATAGTGTCCAATCTTCGAGAATGAGGAGAGATAGTGAGAGGAGTCTCCCATTAAGTCAATCATGTGCTCATAAAGAATCTCATGAATTGGCAAGGTGACTGCCTCCTTAGGAGCCTTAGAACCACCTAAAATATCCATTTTTTTAGCTCTAGGCTCTGACTCAGAGGTTACTGAAATAGAAAGTCCTTTAGCTACTTCTTTTATGAAGTCTTGAAAGGACAAGTCCTCTGGAGGAGACATCTTTCTTTTTGGAGAAGGCGGCTCTTCAGGAAGGGCTATGGATACTTCAGGAGACTCCTCCGATGTATCAGAATCTTCAGAGGAATCAAAGTATCGCCTGTCAGGGTCCTCTTCCAAAGCGCGATACGCGTATCGAGCGGTATCGACATCGGGCGTCATCGGTACAGAGTCGGTACCGATGAGCATCCCTGGACAGGGAACCGCTGCAGTTGGCATCCTGGTTGATGTTGATGCAGTCGGTACCGGTACCGACACTGGTGCCGGTACCGGAGCTGATACCGACAATGGGTTTTGCTGTGGTATCAGCGGCGTCGCAGCTTGAATAAAGGCTGTGATAGCCTGCTGCATAGATAGAACATTGTGATCCATCGACACCATGAATGCCTGGAATTCGGTACCGGAAGGTTGCGCCGGTACCCCAGAGCATTCTAACAGGTGATCGGTTGAGGCCATGCCATCGATGTCAACCTGTAACCCCATAGGAGGAGCTTTGGAAGCCGGAGCTTCCCGCCGGGGTTGTTTTGCCGGTGCGGAATCCTCGAGGGCAAGCCCGGAGGCATCTCGATGCTTGGAAGGAGATCTACCCTTCGAGGACCGGCTGGATTTATGTTTGGTTACCTGAGATCCATGGGAGGAAGTAGAGGCCCCGGAAGACGTCGATGCCACTGAAGCTGCATCAGAGGGAAACAGCACATGGAGCTTAGCTGCTCGGTTCTGTAAACCTCATTAAGACATCAAGGAGCAGGACGGACAATCCAAGATGGAGTGGTCAGGACCCAAACATTTGAGACACCATTCATGGGTGTCGGTGACAGAAATAGTACCGCTACATTTAGTGCATTTTTTAAAACCCGGAGGCTGGTTTTTCCATTCTCGTGAGGCTTAAGGCCCAAAGAGGAAAAACACACTAAGTGAGGGAAAAATATGTTTTTTGTTTTTTGAGAAAAGAAAGACAGACCGGCGGTACCGGTCCGACGTCAGGGAAGGCAGACGCGTGACCAAAGAAATAAAATAAAGAACTTCTTCAGCGGTGACAGGAACACGACCTGCTGGCTCCGCGGAAAAGAAAACTGAGGAGAGGCGGTTAGGAGAGGCGGGAAGGCAGCACGCAGGCGCTGTGGGATGCTCCCAAAAGCTGTTTCTGACGTGACTGTTTGCTCTTAGTTGGACCAAAACATGTAAATAAGGCCATATCATATACCAAAGATTGTGCAAACCAATGCAAATCAGCTTGTATAAACTAAAGGAAACCAAAACTATATTGTGTATTGCTTTATAATTGATATTCAATGACAATGGATGAATCATAATTTGCAGCAGAAAAAGTAAATCCAACGTGAAAAAATGTCAGTTGTAGAAACTTCATTAAAAACCGTTTACCTAACATGTAAATATGGCCATGTCACAAAATGTGAGGATTATATTTAAAAAGAGATAAATGTATAAAAAGTGCAGAGGTTACATTTAAAAAAACATGAAAGTATATTAAAAATGTTGATATCTTGAACGAATTGTAGGTAAGTGAAGAAAGACTAGTTACTCACCTGTAACAGGTGTTCTCCAAGAGCAGCAGGAATCAGTCCTCACATATGGGTGACGTCGGCACTGACGGAGCCCTAGTGCGGAGCATTTCCCCAGCTTTCAAGGAAAGCCTTTGGGAATGCAGCGCGCATGCGCGGTCCTCTTACCGCCCAAGGGTGCCATCTTGCTCAGTCTGACGACATAGCTAAAAGACAGCAAAAGAAACAAAATGAATCATATGACTGCAACTCCAAGGGGAGGAGGTAGGGTTGTGAGGACTGATTCCTGCTGCTCCTGGAGAGCACCTGTTACAGATAAGCAACTACTCTTTCTCCAGGACCAAGCAGGAAGTCAGTCCGCACTTATGGGACTCCCCAGCTACAGGCTACCAGGAACCCAAGCTGAAAAATAAGCTCCCTCTAGATAATGATGCTTTAGAGGCCGAAGCCTCCCGCCGGGGTAATTTTGCCGGTGCAGAATCCTCGAGGGCAAGACCGGACGCATCTCGATGCTTAGCAGGAGATTTGCCATTCGAGGACCGGCTGGATTTGTGTTTAGTTACCTGATTTCCATATGAGGAAGAAGCAGCCCTGGAAGACGTCGATGCCACCGAAGCCGCATCAGAGGGAAACAGGGTACTGAGCTTGGCAGCTCGGTTCTGTCGACCTCTCTTAGACATCATGGAACAGGACACACAATCTGTAATGGAATGGTCAGGGCCTAAACACTTTAGACACCAGTCATGGGTGTCTGTGACGGCAATAGTACCGCCACATTTTGTGCACTTCTTAAATTCTGAGGCAGGCTTTTCCATATTTAAGCAAAAGGGTTTTGGGTCTAAGGCCCAAAACTGAAGTACACCTGAAGAAAAAAGAATAGAAAAAAGGGGGTTTTTTGGGTTTTTTTTTTTAAAAGGAAAAGAACCACCACCGGCGGTACCAGTGTAGCGTCGAAGAAGGCAGACATGAGAGAAAAGAAATAAAGGAAAAATAAGAAAATTCTTCTGCAGTGACAGGAACACGACCTGCTGGCTCCGCGGAAAAAGAACTGAGGAGAGACAGTTGGAAAGGCGGGAAGGCAGCACACAGGCGCTGTGGGATGCTCCCAAAAGCTTTCTGATTGGACGCTGGGGAGCATTCCCGCACAGGCTCCGTCGGTACAGACGTACCCATATGTGAAGACTCATTCCTGCTTGTTCCTGGAGATTTTAGTCTTCACATATGGGTATTGTCAGTACCGATGGAGCCTGCGCGGAAACGCTAACCAGCGTCCAATTAGAAAGCTTTTGGGAGCATCCCACAGCACCTGCGTGCTGCCTTCCCGCCTTACCCAGTTGAGTTTAAAGCTGAGACAAAGAGAGAGAAGGAAAGAGTAAAGAGATAGAGAGATACAACTCCTAGGGGAGGTGGGTGGGTTGTGAAGACTAAATTCCTGCTGTTCCCATACATCACCTGTTACAGGTAACTATGCTATCTCCAGGAACAAGCAGGAATGTAGTCCTCACATATGGGGACTCCCTAGCTTTCGATGCCTGGGAGAGACCCCAGAAGTTGAGTGTCCCTGTGAAAGGGCTTCACTACCCCCCATGGATCTCTGGCATCCAACCAGGGATAGTAGGTAGGAGTTGATTAGGTATGGAATAGGTGTTGAACAGCCTGACCAAACAAGGCATCTCGGCGGGAGTCCTTGTCAAAGCAGTAATGGACTGTGAAGGTATGAACCGAGGCCCAAGTGGCTGCCCGACAGATGTCATCGATAAACACAGAGTGCAGATGAGCCATTGAGGCTGCCATGGCCCTCCAGAGGAAGATTCTTACTCTGATAAGAAAAGAAAATACACTGAGCAATCCAGTTGGACAGTGTTCTCTTGGAGACTGGAAGTCCCAAATGAGAAGGATCAAAAGCAACAAAGAGATGAGAGGACTTTCTATGTTGCTGTGTTCTTTGCAATTAAAAGGCTGAAGCTCTTTTACAGTCCAAAGTATGAAGATTCCTTTCTGCATTAGATGTATGAGGCCTTGGAAAAAAACACAGGCAGGGAGACCGCTTGGTTTAAATGAAAAGGCAAGACCACCTTTGGCATAAAGTGTGGATGAGTCCTAAGGACTACCTTGTCATGATGGAACCTTGTGTAAGGTGGATCAGCTACTAGTGCATGCAACTCACTGATGCGGCGTGCTGAGGTGATTACAATGAGAAAGATAACTTTCCAAAAAAGGAATTTCAATGAGGTAGTAGCTAAGGGTTCGAAAGGTGGCTTCATGAGCTGACCTAGAACCAGGTTTAAGTCCCATGCCACCAGTGGTGGCCTAACGGGAGGCTTAGTTAGAAGAAGGCCTCTCATAAATCTTGCTATAAGAGGATGGGAGGAAATAGGTTGTCCATTTAGAGGCTTGAAAGAAGCTGCAATAGCACTCAAATGGACTCTTACTGAGTTTGTTTTAAGTCCTGCATTGGATAAATGAAGGAGATACTCCAATAATGATTCCAGAGGTATCGCAAGGGGGTTAGGACCCTTCTACGAACACCATATGGTAAACATTTTCCACTTGAAAGCATAAGAGCGTCTTGTGGAAAGCTTCCTGGAAGCAAAAAGGATATCCTTTACTTGCTGAAGGAGGTTAAGATCATTAAGATCTAGGCCTTCAGCAACCAAGCCTTGAGATACAGAGACTGGGGATTGGGATGCCATAACATTCCGTCCTCCTGAGACAGGAGATCTGGAGCAGACCCTAACTCCAGAGAGGGAGCTTGAGAGAGATGTAGAAGTAGAGATTACCAAACTTGTCGTGGCCAATGTGGAGCTATGGGAATCATATGGCCTCTGTCTCTCTGAAACTTGAAAAGGGTTTTGGTAATTAGGGGAATGGGTGGAAAAGCATAAGGGAAGTCTTGACCCCAGTGAAGGAGGAAACCATCCCTGGCCTGAGAGCCCTGAGCCGGAATTCTGGAAGAGAACCAGGGAAGTTTGGCATTCAACGGACTTGCCAAGAGGTCTATGTCCGGGGTTCCCCAAATTTGAAAAATCTTGGCCACCTGGTCTGCATGCAGAGACCATTCGTGTGGAAGCAGAACGCGACTGAGTCTGTCTGCCCAAGAGTTTTGTATGCCTGGAAGATACACTGCCAGGATATGAATCTGATGCTCTCTGGCGAGGGCCCATAGTCGCAAAGCTTCATTGCAAAGCGACAGAGAGCCTGTTACCCCCTGCTTGTTCACGTAAAACATGGCTACTTGATTGTCCGTATGAATGAGGACTGTCTTGTAGCTGAGCAAGGTGTGGAACACTCGAAGAGCAAGGAAGATTGCTCTGAGCTCCAAGAGATTGATATGTAGATGAGTCTCCTGTGGAGTCCAAGTGCCTTGGGTGGAGAGGTCTTGCAGATTAGCTCCCCAACCTATTGGTGAAGCATCTGTTGTGAGAGTTGCCTGGGGTAAAGATTGTTGAAATGGGGACCCCAGCAAAACGTTTTCAGTGGACTGCCACCAATGGAGGGACAAAATAAGGCAATTTGTGTTTGCTATTTTGTCTGACAGGCATTCTGATGCCAGGGTCCACTGAGTGGATAAAGTCCACTGGGCTGCTCTCATATGGAGGCGAGCATAGGGAACCACATGCACGGTAGATGCCATGTGGCCTAGTAGTTGTAACATTTCTCGAGAAGTGAGATGAGGCTTTAGCACTGCTTGAGAAGCTAACTGCACCATGCAAAGGCAACGGGTCTGAGGAAGATAGGCCCTTGCTTTTCTGATATCCAGCAAAGCTCCTATGAACTCTAAAGACTGAGTGGGAGTTAGACTGGACTTTGGGATGTTTAGGACCAGACCCAAATACTGAAGGATACGCATTGTGCAAGATAGAGATAGCCTGGCCTCTGACTCTGATGGGACTCGAATGAGCCAGTTGTCTAAGTAAGGGAAGACAAATATTCCCAGAGTGCAAAGAAATGCTGCTACCAGCGCCATGCATTTCGTTAACACCCTTGGTACAGAGGCCAGGCCAAACGGAAGTACCCTGTACTGGTAGTGCTTTCCTTCAAAAAGGAACCGAAGGAACTTTCTGTGAGATGGATGGATGAGAACATGAGTGTACGCATCCTTGAGATCTAGAGAACAAAGCCAATCCTGACTCTGAAGGTATGGCAGCAGAGTTCCCAGAGAAATCATCTTGAATTTCTCCTTGAACAGCAATTTGTTCAATTCTCTGAGGTCTAAAATAGGTCTGTGTCCCCCTGTTTTCTTTGGGATAAGGAAATAGGGGGAGTAAAACCCTGTACCCTGTTGATGAATGGGTACTTCTTCTATTGCCCTTTGGGCAAGAAGCATAGTGACCTCTTGATCTAACAGGTTGATGAGAGAGGTCTGAGAATTGAACTGTTACCATCGTGGGAGGGGGCATACACGAAAAGTGAAGCTTGTACCTCGCTCTTATGATGGAGAGTGTCCAATGTTCTGCTGTTATCTGCCCCCATCTGGGGGCAAAGTGACACAACCTTCCTGGAATGGTGGAAGGCTCTGGTCCATTGAGAGCCAGGAAGGCTAAGTTCTCTAAATGAAAGTCAAAGGCCTTGTGGAGGCTGAGACTGTTGAGAAGGTTGAGGCTTAGCAATCTTTGCTTTCCTTTCTTTAGGTGGCTGCTAACTCTTTCGGCCAGACTGACCTGCAGAACGTCCCTGCTGGGAATAAGAGGAATAAAACCTTTTCTTTTTGGAGAAGAATGGTTTCTTGAAAGATTTCTTTCTTGCAGGATCAGCTGTAGCTTTGGATAATCTGTTGAAAGTGGAGTTGTCAGCATCTAATTCATTGGCTTTCTCTTGCAAATTTTTGCCAAATAAATTCTCCCCTGTACAAGGGATATTGCCCAGTTTGAGCTCCAAATCGGATGCCTGGAGCCAGGCAATTCTATGTGCACCTATGGCAATGGTAGAAGTTCTGCTAATGCACTCAAAACAGTCAAAAGCTGCACGGTTGACAAACAGACACATCCTGGGCATGTTTGACCAGTGTGAGAAAGCACAGTTACTTACCTGTAACAGGTGATCTCTGGGAACAGCAGGAATTAGTCCTCACATAAGGGGTACGTCGGTACCGACGGAGCCTGCGCGGGAAAGCTCCCCAGAAGAAAGCTTTTGGGAGCCTCCCACAGCGCATGCGCGCTGCCTTCCCGCCTTTCCCATTAACTCTCCTCTGTTCAAGTTTTAAAGCTGAGACAATAGAGAGAGAGTAAAGGAAAGACAAAGAGAGAGAAAGATATAACTCCCAGGGGAGGTGGGTGGGTTGTGAGGAATAATTCCTGCTGTTCCCAGAGATCACCTGTTACAGGTAAGTAACTGTGCTATCTCCAGGAACAAGCAGGAATAAGTCCTCACATATGAGGACTCCCTAGCTAAAATGCCTGGGAGATCCCCAAGGGTATGAGACCCTGAAAGGTTCCTCGTCTTCCTATGGATCTCGGGCATCCATTCAGGGAAGGAGGGCAGGAGTTGTTTAAGAATGGAACAGGTGTCTGAGGACAGCCTGACCAAACAAGGCATCCCGGCGGGAGTCCTTGTCCAAGCAGTAATGGGCTGTGAAGGTATGAACCGAGGCCCAGGTGGGTGCTCGACAGATCTGATCGATGGACACAGAATGAAGATGAGCCATAGAGGTGGCCATGGCCCGCACATTGTGAGCTGTGACATGGCCTTCCAGAGAAAGGTTCTTGCTCTGGTAAGCAAAAGAGATACACTGAGCAATCCAATTGGACAGTGTTCTTTTAGAGACTGGAAGTCCTAGATGAGAAGGATCAAAAGCAACAAAAAGCTGGGAAGACTTTCTATGTTGCTGTGTCCTGTGTAAGTAAAAAGCAAGAGCTCTTTTACAATCTAGAGTATGAAGGTTCCTCTCTGCAGTGGATGCATGAGGAGATGGAAAAAGACAGGTAAATATACCTCTTGATTAAGATGAAAAGGTGAGACCACTTTAGGCATAAAGTGAGGATTTGTCCTAAGGACTACCTTATCATGATGGAACCTTGTATAAGGTGGATTAGACACTAAGGCCTGCAGCTCACTAATGCGGCGAGCAGAAGTGATTGCAATAAGGAAAATAACTTTCCAGGAAAGAAATTTCAAGGAGGTAGTGGCTAAGGGTTCAAAAGGTGGCTTCATAAGCTGACCAAGAACCAAGTTTAAGTCCCATGCCACCGGAGGAGGTCGAATGGGAGGTTTAGTTAAGGTTAGGCCTCTCATGAATCTTGCAATAAGAGGATGAGAGGAAACAGGTTGTCCATTGATAGGCTTAAGAGATGCTGCAATAGCACTTAAATGGACCCTTACGGAATTCGTCTTGAGGCCTGCATTGGAGAGATGCAGGAAATATTCTAAAAGAGAATTTAGAGGAAGTGCTAGAGGGTCAAGACCCTTTTGAGCACACCAAATGGAAAATCTCTTCCATTTAAAAGCATAGGAACGTCTAGTGGAAGGTTTCCTGGAAGCATGAAGGATATCCTTAACTTGTTGAGAAAGATTGAAGTCTTGAAGGTCTAGGCCTTCAGTAACCAAGCTCTGAGGTGAAGGGACTTGGGGTTTGGATGCCACAAAGTCCTCTCCTCCTGAGACAGAAGGTCTGGAGCAGCTCCCAAGTCCAGGGAGGGGGCTTGGGAGAGATGCAGAAGTAGAGGGTACCACACTTGGCGTGGCCAGCGTGGAGCTATGAGGATCAAAGATCCCTGATCCCTCTGCAGTTTGAACAGAGTCTTGGGGATCAAAGGAATGGGTGGAAAGGCATACAGGAAGTCCTGACCCCAGTGGAGGAGGAAGGCATCCTTGGCCTGAACTCCCTGACACGGAATTCTGGAACAGAACCGTGGAAGTTTGGCATTCCACGGACTTGCAAATAGGTCTATGTCCAGGGTACCCCATTCCTGAAAAATTCTGAGTACCTGATCCATGTGCAGGGACCATTCGTGTGGAAGCAGAACTCGACCGAGTCTGTCCGCCCAAGAATTTTGACTTCCTGGGAGGTATACTGCCAGGAGATGGATTTGATGCTCTCTGGCGAAGGCCCTATAATCTGAGAGCTTCGTTGCAAAGCGACAGAGCCTGTTCCTCCTTGTTTGTTTGTTTATGTAAAACATGGCCACCTGATTGTCCGTTTGAATGAGGACTGTCTGGTAGCTGAGGAGGGTATGAAAGACCTTGAGAGCTAGGAACACTGCTCGAAGTTCCAAGTGGTTGATATGAAGAGAGGTCTCCTGTGGAGACCAAGTGCCTTGGGTGGTGAGGTCCTGCAGATGAGCTCCCCAACCTGTTTGGGAGGCATCTGTTGTGAGGATTGCTTGGGGCAACAAAGGTTGGAAGGGGGACCCCAGCAACAGATTTTGAGTGGACATCCACCATTGGAGAGACCAAAGGAGACGTTTGGAGTTTGCTATTTGGTCTGAGAGAGCACCTGAGGCTTGAGTCCACTGGGTGGACAAAGTCCATTGAGCTGCTCTCATGTGTAGGCGAGCATAGGGGACCACATGTACTGTGGAAGCCATGTGGCCTAGCAGTTGTAGCATCTCCCTGGCAGTTAAGTCGCTCTTTGACAATCTGGGAGGCTAGCTGCACTAGACGTTGGCAACGGGCCTGAGGAAGGTAGGCCCTTGCAGTGGTGGTATCCAACCAGGCCCCTATGAATTCCAGGGACTGAGTAGGGATGAACTGGGACTTTGGGAGGTTTACCACCAGTCCCAGATACTGCAGAATGCGCCTCATGCGGTCCAGGGAAATCTGGGCTTCTGACTGAGATGGAGCTCGGATGAGCCAGTCGTCCAGATATGGGAAGACAAAGACTCCCAGAGTGCGTAGAAATGCAGCAACTATTGCCATGCATTTGGTGAACACTCTTGGAGCAGAGGCCAGACCGAAAGGAAGGACTCTGTATTGGTAATGTTTTCCCTGGAACAGAAAACGTAGGAATTTTCTGTGGGATGGATGGATGAGTATATGGGTGTACGCATCCTTGAGATCTAGAGAACAAAGCCAATCCTGAATCTGTAGGTATGGAAGGAGAGTGCCTAAAGAGAGCATCTTCAACTTCTCCTTGTACAGAAATTTGTTCAATTCTCGGAGATCTAGAATAGGTCTGTATCCCCCTGTTTTCTTTGGGATGAGAAAGTAGGGGGAGTAAAAACCTGACCCCTGTTGAAGAAGAGGAACTTCTTCTATGGCCCTCTGGGCCAGAAGGGAGGTTACCTCCTGATCCAGAAGGTCGAGGAGAGATGTGGGAAAATTGAAATGTCTCACCATGGTTTAGGGAGGAAGGTCTGAGAAATGAAGTTTGTAGCCCTCTCTGATGATGGAGAGGGTCCACTGCTCTGATGTGATTTGCTCCCATCTGGGAGAAAAATGAGCCAACCTTCCTGGAATGGTGAGAGGTTCTGGCTGTTGTAGAGCCAGAAAGGCTAAGTTCTCTAGTACTAAGTCAAAACCCCTGAGGGGCTTGGGACTGCTGGGTTGCAGCAGCCCCTGCAGGTTTAGGCCTGGCCTGTTTGGGTTGCTGACGTTTAATAGGAAAGCGACCTGCAGAAGATTGTTGACCAGAAGTGGAAGGAAATCTGCCCTTCTTATAGAAAGACTTTTTAAAAGACTTTCTTGGCTGGAGTGGAGGTAGACTTAGAAAGTCTATCAAGAGCAGCATTTTCTGCATCCATTTGAGTGGCTTTAATTTGCCACTCTTTGCCAAATAGGTTTTCACCTGTACAGGGTAGATTTCCTAAACCATCTTGAACCCAGGGTTCTAGATCAGAAGCCTGGAGCCAAACAATAATACGAGCAGCTATAGCAATGCCTGAGGCTCTGCTGACAACCTCAAAGGAATCAAAGGCTGCTCTGTTGGAAAACTTAGATATGTCTTGCGTATGCTTAAGCCAAAGAAGGAATTCCTCCCTTTTATCTTCTGGAATAAAAGGGAGAAAGTTGTGCAGATTTTCTGCAACCTCCTTCAGAAACATACCCATATAAAGGCTGTATGAATTGATTCTGGCAGTAAGCATGCTAGCTTGGAAGATTTTTCTACCAAAAGCATCCAAGATCCTGCATTCTCTTCCTGGAGGAGTAGAAGAGTGTCTTTTGATACTCTTTATTCTCTTCATAGCTGACTGCACCACAATAGAATGGTGAGGAAGCTGAGTTTTTTGAAAACCAGGAGGAGGAGGAACACGGTACATAGTGCCCAATCTACGAGAATGAGGAGAAAGGGTGAGAGGAGTCTCCCACAATTCAAGCAAATGTTCTTGGAGAATTTCATGAATTGGCAAGGTGACTGCCTCTTTGGGAACCTTAGAGTATCCCAAAATATCTAATTTTTTTGCTCTAGGTTCTTTTTCAGAAGTTAATGAAATAGAGAGTCCTTTAGCTACTTCCATGATGAAGTCTTGAAAGGACAAGTCCTCTGGAGGAGACATTCTCCTCTTTGGAGAAGAGGGCTCCTCAGGAAGAGCAAGAGATACTTCAGGAGAGTCATCCGATGAATCGGAATCATCAGAAGACTGGAAGTATCGTCTGTTGGCTTCCAGGGATCGATACGCGTATCGACCGGTATTGACATCGAGCGTACCCGGAACCGGATCGGTATCGGGAAAAGCCCCGGAACCGGTATCCTGGTCGATGTAGATACCCTGGGTACCGGTATCGATTGTGGTACCGGAACCGAGGTCGGTACCGCTTGCTGCGGTACCGTGGGCGTCGCAGCCTTAATGAAAGCCATTATGGCCTGCTGCATGGATTGCACAGTGTGATCCATAGACGCCACGACTGCCTGGATGTCGGTACCGGATGAGTGTGCCGGTACCCCAGAGCAGTCCAACAGGTGATCGGTCAAGGCCGTGCCATCGATGTCAACCTGTAACCCCATAGGAGGAGCTTTGGAAGCCGGAGCTTCCCGCCGGGGTTCTTTGGCTGGGGCAGGGTCCTCAGGGTCAAGCCCGGTGGCATCTCGATACTTAGAGGGAGATTTGCCCTTTGAGGACCTGCCGGAAGAATGTTTGGTTACCTGAGATCCATCAGGGGAAGAAGACATGGAAGATGTCGATGCTGGAGTATCTGTGGAAAACAGCATATGAAACTTGGCTGCTCGGTTCTGTAAGCCACGTTTAGACATCAGGGAACAGGACTGGCAATCCGGTATGGAGTGGTCAGGCCCCAAACATTTAAGACACCATTCATGTGTGTCGGTAACAGAGATGGTACCGCTACACTTGGTGCATTTTTTAAAACCAGAAGCTGTTTTTTCCATGAGGGAAAATTGTTCTCTAGGCCTGGAGGCCTAAAGAGAGAAAATTTCACCAAGTAGTGAAAATTAACAAATTAAAATAAGAACTTCTTCAGCAGTGACAGGAACACGACCTGCTGGCTCCGCGGAAAAGAAGAACTGAGGAGAGTTAATGGGAAAGGCGGGAAGGCAGCACGCATGCGCTGTGGGAGGCTCCCAAAAGCTTAATTCTGGGAAGCTGGGGAGCTTTCCCGCGCAGGCTCCGTCGGTACCGACGTACCCATATGTGACGACTTATTCCTGCTTGTTCCTGGAGATAATCCTGCCTTCTATCCTCAAGAAGATGAGGGCTCAAAACCTCTAAATCACCTGTGACTTCTTTAAGGAACATTCCCACATATAAAATATAGGAACTGATCCAGGCAGAAAGCATGGAAGCCTGGAAAGTACGATGTCCAAAGGCATCCAGAGTTCTACACTCACGTCCTGGTGGATTAGAGGCATTTCTCTTTGCACTCCTGATCCTTCTCATAGCTGATTCCACCACAACTGAGTGGTGAGGAAGCCGAGTCGTGGAAACCAGGAAAAGGAGGGACTCGATACATGGTATCTAGTCTGCAAGAGTGAGGAGAGGTGGTAAGAGGTGTCTCCCACATTCTCAACATGAGATCATGTAAGATCTCATGGATAGGCAAGGTAGCTGCCTCCTTAGGAGCTTTGGGATATTGTAAAATCTCCAACTCCTTTGCTCTGGGCTCTGTTTCAGCAGTCACAGTAATGGACAGACCTCGAGCCACCTCCCTGATAAAATCTTGAAAGGAGATATATTCTGGAAGAGACATCCTACGTTTAGGAGAGGAAGGCTCCTCCGGGAGAAGTATTCCGGTACCGGCAGAGTTGTCAGATTCTCAGAGTCCTCCGAGGATTTGAAGTACCTTCTGTCCGGATGCTCTTGAAGAGCCCGATACCCGTACCGGGGGAAATCGGTACCGGTGTATGGGGAGGAATATGAAGAAGCTGATAAGGATAAAGCGGAATTGCTTAACAAATATTTTTGTTCTGTGTTCACAGATGAAGAACCAGGAGCAGGACCTCAGAAAACACCCACAAATAAGAACAGAAGCGAGGGACATCTTGAACAATTTTCAGAAGACTGTGTTCGTGAGAAACTAGCTCAACTTAAAGTAGACAAAGCGATGGGACCGGATGGGATACACCCTAGAATACTGAGGGAACTTGGGGACGTTCTAGCAACTCCACTGACTGACCTTTTCAATGCCTCGTTGGAGTCGGGAGTGGTGCCAAAGGACTGGAGAGAGGCTCATGTGGTGCCTTTACACAAAAGCGAAAGTAAGGATGTGGTTGAAAACTACAGGCCGGTTAGTTTAACTTCGGTGGTGAGTAAATTATTGGAAACGCTGCTGAAAGAGAAAATAGTGAGGTTTCTGGAGTCCAGCGGATTACAGGATCCGAGGCAGCATGGATTCACCAGACGCAGGTCTTGTCAGAAAAATCTGATTGATTTCTTTGACTGGGTGACCAGGGAGTTGGACCGAGGGAGAGCTCTAGATGTGGTGTATTTAGATTTCAGTAAAGCCTTTGACACTGTTCCTCACAGGCGACTTATAAACAAACTGAGCACCCTAGGGATGGACCCTAAAGTTACTGCTTGGGTTAGAAATTGGTTGGGTGGATGGCGACAGAGTACAAGTAAATGGAGCTCACTCTGAGGAGAAGGATGTTACGAGTGGTGTGCCCCAGGGATCTGTCCTTGGTCCGATTCTTTTTAACATCTTTGTTAGTGATATAGCGGAAGGGCTGTCGGGTAAGGTTTGCCTCTTTGCGGATGATACCAAAATCTGCAATAGAGTAGACACCCAGGAAGGTGTAGATAACATGAAGGGGGATCTAGCTAAGCTTGAAGAATGGTCTAGAATTTGGCAGCTGGGATTTAATGTTAAAAAATGTAAGGTCATGCATTTGGGCTGCAGCAATCCAAGGGAGCAATACAGTATAGGAGGTGAAGTACTTTTGTCCACTAAAGAAGAGCGGGATCTAGGCGTGGTTGTGTCTGAAGATCTTAAAGTAGCTAAACAGGTAGAAAAGTCGACGGCAAAAGCTACAAGGAAGCTTGGGTGCAAACGGAGAGGAATGGCTAGCAGAAAAAAGGAGGTGATAATGCCTCTGTATAAGTCTTTGGTGCGACCTCATTTGGAGTATGGTGTGCAATTCTGGAGACCGCACCTTCAAAAGGATGTGAACAGGATGGAGTCGGTGCAGAGGGTGGCTACTAAAATGATTAGTGGGCTTCATTATAAAGCATATGAGGATAGACTTAAGGATCTTAATATGTACACCTTAGAGGAAAGGCGGGATAGAGGTGATATGATTGAGATGTTTAAATACCTCCGTGGCATAAATGTTCAGGGAGAGAGCCTCTTTCAATTGAAAGCAAGTTCTGCTATGAGGGGACATGGGATGAGGGTGAAGGGAGATAGATTCAGGAGTGATATGCGGAAATATTTCTTTACGGAAAGAGTAGTGGATCCATGGAATAGTCTCCCAGTGGAGGTGGTAGAGATGAGGACAGTAACTGAATTCAAAAAAGCATGGGACCAACACAGAGGATCTCTAAAGGAAAAAAGGGGACTGTTGTAGTTGTTGTTATGGAAGGACAGACTAGATAGGCCATGTGGTCTTTTTCTGTCATCATGTTTCTATGTTTCTTATCGGTAACGGAAGGCATCGCATGACTGGGTGCCAGCGAAGCCGACACCGATGTCGATGCTGTCGGTACCGGTACCGATACCGGTGCCGATTGAACTGTTTGACGCGGTTCCGAAGGTGTCGATGCCACAAGGAGAGCCGCCAGACTGCGTTCAATAGCCAGGAACCTCTGGTCTATCGATGCTGCCGATGCCTGGGTATCGGTACCAGAGAAATCAGCCGGTACCCCAGAGCATGGCACCAGTAGTTCTGCCGAGGTCGAGGCCTCGAGAACATCCTGGAACCCCGATAATGCTTTGGAAGCTGAAGCCTCCCGCCGGGGCAATTTTACCCGTACAGAACCCTCAAGGGCAACGCCAGAGGCATCTCGATGCTTAGGAGGAGATCTACCCTTTGAGGACCGGCTAGACTTATGTTTAGTTACCTGAGATACATGGGAGGAAGACGAAGCCCTGGAAGATGTCGATGCCACAGAAGCTGCATCGGAGGGGAAAAAGGGCGCTGAGCTTAGCAGCTCGGTTTTGTCGACCCCTCTTGGACATCATGGCACAAGCCATACACTCGGCGATGGAGTGGTCAGGACCTAAACATTTAAGACACCACTCATGGGTGTCGGTGACGGAGATGGTACCGCCACACTTGGTGCACTTTTTGAAACCCGAAGCGGGTTTTTCCATAGTGGAAGAAATTTTGGACCTAAAACCCAAAATGGCGCGTGCACCTGGAAAAGAAAAGTTTGGAAAAAAATACTATTTTTTTTTAAAGAATAACCGGCGGTACCGGTATAGTGTCGAGGAAGGCAGACGCGACCACAAAAAAGGAGAATAAGGAAAAACTTTCTGTGGTGACAGGAACGACCTGCTGGCTCCACGGAAAATGAAGAACTGGAGAGAGCCTGCACAGGAACGCTCCCCAGCGTCCAATTAGAAAGATTTTGGGAGCATCCCACAGCGCCTGCGTGCTGCCTTCCCGCCTTTCCCAACTGTCTCTCTCCAGTTGAATTTAAAGCTGAGACAAAGAGAAAAAGAGAGAGAAAGGGAAATAAAAAAAATAGAGAGATAGAGTGATACAACTAAGAGAGGTGGGTCGGTTGTGAGGACTAAATTCCTGCTGTTCCCGGAGATCACCTGTTACAGGTGAGTAACTATGCTATCTCCAGGAACAAGCAGGAATGCAGTCCTCACATATGGGGACTCCCTAGATGCAGATGCCAGGGAGAAACCCCAGAAGTTGTGTGCCCTTATGAAAGGGCTCCACTTCCCCCCATGGATCTCTGGCATCCTACCAGGGATGGTGGGTAGGAGTTGACTAAGTGTGGAACAGGTGTTGAAGAACAGCCTGAACAACAAGGCATCCCGGCGGGAGTCCTTGTCTAAGCAGTAATGGGCCATGAAGGTATGAACCAAGGCCCAAGTAGCTGCTCGACAGATGTCGTCGATAGACACAGAGTGAAGATGAGTCATATAGGTTGCCATGGCTCTCACATTGTGAGCTATGACATGGACTTCAAGAGGAAGGTTCTTACTCTCATAGGCAAAAGAAAAACTGTGCAATCCAGCTGGACAGTGTTCTTTTGGAGACTGGAAGTCCCAAATGACTAGGATCAAAAGCAACAAAGAGTTGAGAGGACTTTCTATGTTTCTGTGTCCTTTGCAAGTAAAAGGTCAAAGCCCTTTTGCAGTCCAAAGTGTGGTAGGCTATGGTTGTGTAAGTTCTTTGTTGAATATTCTATGCTGATGACAGACATGTACCAGTGCTCTGCATTCACACATTTTCTAAGCTAAGCAGTGACCTTGTAAGAAGAAAGTATCAAAGTTTAGAACTGTGCCTTTGTTAGAGAATTCTGAGCAGGGGGAACAGAATGCTGAGCCCAGAAAGAAATCCTAATTGGATAAGGGGCAAGGGGCAGTCGGACCAATAGAAAGTTTGCCTGTATTAAACTGAAGAAGAAAGGTATAAGGTGTTTACTGGACTCCATTGCTCAGACCATTTTGATTGTGACATTTGCCTGAGACTGTGCACAATAAATTGGCTTGAATCTTCGAACTGACTCCTGGTTTTATTCATTGCGTGCACTTCGCTGCAACATATTCTTGGTGCGTTGGCCGGGAATGTGTGGTATGTGAATGGGTGCGCAAGTGAATATACCACGTATTACCGCCTCCAGGTTTGGTCCGGTCACCTTGTATCCGAGAGGGTTCTGCCCTGCCTCGGCAGCCTGCTGGGTCCGATCGACCAACACCTCGAACCCGAGGGGAGTCCAGGATTCAACCCAAGGAGAGGGACTGGTTGCGCAGCGCATTAGTGGCCGGATCCGGTGAGTAGCAATTTGTCTGGTTTCTAGTCAGCTATGGGAAAGTCTCGCATGCACGAGACTAATACGGTTTAAGGTAACGGTACAAGGTAACGAGAGCCTGATCACTTCTCAGGGTGTGGCCGAGTACTCCTTGCGTGAGTATGCGCGAGGACGAAACCCCACCCCTCATGAATAAGTAAGTACGGTAGGCCTTTATGGGATTTTGGGAATTTGGTGGCATGCCTGTCTGAGTGAATGAGAGGTCTTGAAATATAGACTACGCGAGAGTGGACTCCTGAGTAGCGCAGTTCCTGGCCGGGCGACCACGCCCAGGTCGCGAAAAGGAGGAAGCGTTTGGTGTTTGTCTCCCTTATTGTTCCGTGGGCTGTACGGACCCCTTACCTGCAGCCATACTACCCGCCCTCTTTGTCTGTTTTGTGCGTCATCATGGGAGGGGCGGGGTCTGTGCAAACTCCGTTGAAATGTATGATCACGAATTTTAAAAAGGGATTTAGCGGTGATTACGGGACGAAAATGTCGCCGCCCCGGTTAGTAAAATTATGTGGTAGGGAGTGGCCGGTGCTGGACACCGCGTGGCCACCAGAGGGCACTTTTGATGTTAGAATTGTGTCCCGGGTGCATGGGATAGTGCGTAGAAATTACCCTGACCAGTTTCCCTATATAGACTCTTGGTTAGAAATTTGTGTAAGGCAACCCTCTTGGTTGAAGCGTTGTTGTGAGGAACAGTGCAGAATTGTTAGCAATTACAAAGGGGGTCCCGGGGGCCAAGGGAGAGAAGCCCCCCCATTTACTCAGCCCCAGAACCTGCAGAAATTCTAAGCTATCCACCCCAATTCCTGTATAAGCCAGTCCCGTCATCTCCACCATTACTCCGAGCAGAGCCTGAGGAAGAGAGAATCCCTCAAGCTGACTTGACTCCACCCCATCAGACACCTCCACCGCCCGAAAGAGAGCAGCCCCCTTCCCGAAGCAGGAGTCCCAGTCCCGAACAAAGTTCTCAAAGTTCCCCGGCAGGGCTGCCATCACCTGGATTAACAGCCAGCGGGGGATCAACTGCCAGTCCAGGGTCACCCGTTAGTCCAGGCTCCAGCGGAAGGGGCTCCGCTGGACCCGCAAATTTGCGCTATGCCCTCTGAAGTAGAGAAACGGGCCCGAAAGAAGTTTGCCAGATGCCATTGCGCCAAGTCCCAGAATTGCCTATTCTAGATGATGGGGGTCAGGTTGTGGTCGGGCCAACCAGTCTCGTTTATGTGCCCTTTTCTACCACAGATTTATTAAATTGGAAAACGCACTATGCCTCTTATACTGAAAAACCCCAAGATTTAACAGAGTTAATGTCTAGTATCATGCAAACTCACCAGCCTACCTGGTCTGATTGCCGCCAGCTCTTGGCTACTCTCTTCACTACTGAAGGGAGGGCACAAATAGTGCAAGCAACTACCCGATGGCTGGAAGAGAACCCTGTAGCAGACAGGAGAGACCTAGATCCCCGACGGGCAGCAGCCGTAGATTTCCCGAATGAGGACCCGAGATGGGATCCGAATAGTGCAGATGGAGAGAGCCCTCACCCGTTTCCGCCAGGCTCTACTGCAGGGCTTGAGGAAGGGAGGCCAGAAAGCCATGAATGTTGGGAAGGTAGCAGACGTTCTTCAGCGCCCAGATGAAAGTCCAGCTGCCTTCTATGAACAATTAACTGAAGCTTATAGACTCTATACCCCATATGATCCAGCAGCCCAGGAGAATTTGCGTATGGTAAATGCTGCTTTTGTGAGTCAGTCCCAGGGAGACATAAAACGAAAATTACACAAACTAGATGGATTTGCGGGCATGAATACAGCACAGCTAATGGAAGTTGCCCAGAAGGTATTTGTAAATCGTGATCAAGAATGTAAAAGGGAAAGTGAAAGAAAGATGAAGAAGCCAGCCGATCTGCTTGCTGCAGCTCTAGTTGAAGGACGTGGAGGATACCCAAACAGAAGGACCCGAGAATGGGGAAGGGGCCGAGGGAGTGCTCGGTCCCCCTTAGGTGCAAATCAGTGTGCCTATTGTAAGGAAGAAGGACATTGGAAGAATGAATGCCCGAATGTTGGCTCCACCCCCTGGAGAGGGAGGGGGAGCACCAGGAGAGGAGGGGGAGCACCAGGAGAGGGGGCCGGTTCCAGCAACGAGGAGGAATGCAGCGCACACAGTTTCAGCAGGACGAAGCCGCCGTAGGGCCGGTTCCAGCAACGAGGACGAAGCCGCCGTAGAGGGAGTGGCGACTACTGAGGACTACTACGTGGATGAGGACTAGGCCAGACCAGGCTCTGAGTTTTCCCTGGGTCCCCAGGAACCTATGGTCAACTTAAAGATTGGGGACCAGTACATGGACTTTATGGTGGATACGGGGGCCGAACATTCAGTAGTGGCTAAGCCAGTGGCTCCTTTGTCTTCCCGATCTGTCACCATTGTTGGCACCACTGGAACTAGAACCACAAGACCCTTCCTGCAGAACCGTGCTTGTGAATTAGGGGGACAGAAGATAACACATCAGTTCCTGTACATATCTGAATGCCCAGTTCCCCTTTTGGGCCGAGATATGCTTGCTAAGCTCCAGGCGCAGATATCCTTTGTTGAAGGAGGAAAGATGGAGAGGACTGAACTCTGAATCTGCTGGCCTGATGGTGCTGACTGTCCCCCGAGAAGAAGAATGGCGGTTCTATAGTCCACCTTCATCCAAGGCAACTAGCCCCCGTATACACACTAACATCTTAGCTCCGCCAGGAGTGTGGGCGGAGGATAAGCCACCTGGCCTAGCAAAGAATATAGCTCCTGTGCTCGTCACCCTTAAACCAGGAGCAGAACCAGTGCATGTGCGATAATATCCTCTCCCACGACCAGCAATTGAAGGCATTCATTGTCACCTCAAGAAATTACTACTAGTATGGACTCCTGAGAGAATGCCAATCGCCCTGGAACACCCCCCTCCTCCCAGTCAAGAAGCCTGGGACAGGTGATTACCGCCCAGTGCAGGATCTGTGACGCGTGAACAGTGCAGTTGAAACCATACATCCAGTAGTACCAAATCCTTACACCATCCTGGGACTGACTCCATCAGAAGCTACTCACTTCACCGTTCTGGATTTAAAAGATGCCTTTTTCTGTATCCGCCTGGCATCTGCCAACCAACTCTTGTTTGCATTTGAATAGGAGAACCCCACTACAGGAAGACGAGGCCAACTCACTTGGACTCGCTTGCCTCAAGAATTCAAGAATTCACCCATTATCTTCAGTGCAGCTCTCAACCAAGATCTTTCAAACTACTCTGTAGCTCCAGGAAGAAGAATCTTACTCCAGTACGTAGATGATTTGCTCATAGCCACCAACTCCAAGTCTGAATGTGTGCAAGCTACCAGTGATCTCTTGCACCTACTGAATGAAGCCGGATACAAGGTCTCAAGAGCCAAAGCGCAATTGTGTCAAACAGAAGTGAAATACCTGGGATTCCATCTATCCAAAGGAATCCGAAAATTGAGACTCGAGCGGAAGGAAGCAGTATGCCGCATCCCAACACCCACCACCAGAAAACAGGTGCAGGCCTTCTTGGGAGCTGCGGGCTATTGTCGAATATGGATACCCAATTTTGCACACTTGGCAAAACCCTTGTACCAAGCCACGAAGGGAGTGGAAAGATCACCCATGGAATGGGGCCCAGAACAAGATAAAGCATTCAAATCTTTAAAAACAGCATTAATGTCATCACCAGCCTTGGGCCAACCAGATAGCACAGTTACTTACCTGTAACAGGTGATCTCTGGGAACAGCAGGAATAAGTCTTCACATATGGGTACATCGGTACCGACGGAGTCTGCGCGGGAACGCTTCCCAGCGTCCAATCAAAAAGCTTTTGGAAGCATCCCACCACGCCTGAGTGCTGCCTTCCCGCCTTTCCCTACTGCCTCTCCTCAGTTAAGTTTTAAAGCTGAGACAAAGAGAGAGAGAGAGAAGGGAAAGAGATAGAGAAATACAACTCCAGGGGAGGTGGGAGGGTTGTGAAGACTTATTCCTGCTGTTCCCAGAGATCACCTGTTACAGGTAAGTAACTGTGCTATCTCCAGGAACTAGCAGGAATGAGTCTTCACATATGGGGACTCCCAAGCTAAGATGCCTAGAGTCCCAGCATGTTATAGATGGAAACATGCTATACCTCATATCGCCAGGCATCCTCAGGATGGAAGGTAGGAGTTGAAAACAGAAAGGTGCTGTAAAGACAGCTAACTTAGCATAGGACTGCAGGCAAGGAGTCCCTGTGTGGATGATAATTATCAAATATATTGAAATGAAATATTGCAATATGGACCTACCCTAACAGGATTGCATGAAAGTATGAAGAAATTAGACCTTACCTGCTAATTGTCTTTCCTTGAGTTCTCTCCGGGCCAGTCCAGGAACAGAAGGGTTGTCAATCCCATTCAGCAGCTGAGGACTGGAAACTGAAAAGTTTCTCCTGTCAGACCATCTATCTCCCGGTGACGTCAGCTACTCAGTCTACTTAATGTCCAAGCAGCCACAAACTCCAAACACGTCCAGAAGTGAACAAAAAACCAATGAGGAACTATGTACATTCAAACAAACCCTACAAGGTAAAGGTAATCTAGCTTCGCATCCTCCCGGTTCCGTTTCGTCCCATTCATGAAGTTAGGTTTATCGTTTTCGTTTTCCTTTTTTTTTTTTTTTTTTTGTTATACACTACCATCGTGCACCTACAGAAGATTATCAATGCCCCCCCTCCTGTCCGCCACCCAGGGAAGCAAAAGCAGCCAGCAATACGGTCCTTGTGCCATCTCGCCACTACAAAGGGTGTGTCCTGGACTGGCCCGGAGAGAACTCAAGGAAAGACAATTAGCAGGTAAGGTCTAATTTCTTCTTCCTCTTCGTCTCTCCGGGCCAGTCCAGGAACAGAAGCGAAGTACCAAAGCAGTTCCTAAACACGGGAGGGACCAGCGAGCCCGGCCACAAGAGCTGCAGCCCCAACGCTCGCATCCTCCCTGGCATGCACATCCAAGCGATAATGCCTAGCGAACGTGTGAATGGAAGACCACGTCGCCGCCCGACAGATATCCACGGGAGGCACTAAGGCCAACTCCGCCCACGATGTCGCCATCCCCCGGGTAGAATGAGCCTTAAGATTCCCAGGAGGCGGGCGCCCGCTAACCTCGTATGCCTCCACTATCGCCCGCTTCACCCAACGAGCAATAGAAGCTTTAGAAGCAGCCTGACCTTTACGCCTACCTGCAAAAAGCACGAAAAGGCGATCCGATTTACAAAACGGTTTTGTCCGTTTAAGGTACTTGCTAAGCACCCGGCCCAGATCCAAGAGGTGCAACGAGTGCGGTATCTCCCCTCTTTCCTTGCAGGAAAAAGTCGGAAGGGAAACTGGCTGGTTCACATGAAACTCCGACACCACCTTAGGAAGGAAGGACGGAACTGGTCGCAAAACCACCTTCTCAGCCGAGAAGTGAAGGAACGGGCTCCTACAAGAAAGTGCCTGTAAATCCGAAATCCGACGTGCCGAGCACAAGGCCACCAGAAAAACCGCTTTCCAAGAAAGATGCTGCAAACTAACGGAATTACCCGCCTCGAAAGGCGGATGCGTTAAAGCTTCCAAAACCAAATTCAAATCCCAAGCCGGCATCACGGAACGAATGGGCGGCTTAATAATTTGCGCCGCCCTGAGGAAGCGATGCACATCCGGATGCGCCGACAATGCCACGCCTTGTACTTTACCCCTGTAGCACGCCAGTGCCGCCAGCTGAACTCTGAGGGTATTAAGCGCCAAAACCCTTATCAAGCCCCCGTTGAAGGAAGGCGAGAATATCCGAAAGGGGAGCAGAGAACGGGTGCAACCCCTGCTCCGCACACCAAGCCTCAAAGATCCGCCACACGCGAATATATGCCAGAGAAGTGGATCTACGCCTGGACTTCAATAGAGTCACAATCACTGCCGCGGAGTAGCCCCTCCACCGAAGGCGCTCCCTCTCAATAGCCAAGCCGTAAGCAAGAACCGATCCACCTGTGGCATCAAGACCGGACCCTGAAACAAGAGATTGACCCAGTTGGGTAAGCGCCAAGGGCGCTCCACCAGTAAAACGCACCAGATCCGCATACCACGGTCTCCTTGGCCAATCTGGAGCTATGAGAATCACGGTACCCTCGTGACCCGCAATTCGCTGAACCACTCTTCCGATCATTGGCCACGGCGGAAACACATAATGTAACACATTTTCCGGCCAGGGTTGAACCAACCCGTCCAGGCCCTCTGACATATGTTCCCGGCGTCGGCTGAAAAACCAACCCGCCTTGGCATTGGAAAAGGTCGCCATGAGGTCCATGACCGGCTGACCCCACCGAACGGTGATGTCGTGGAAGACCGCTGCATTCAGTTCCCACTCTCTGGGATCTAAGGTATGGCGACTGAGATAATCGGCCTGCACATTGTCCTTTCCCGCTACGTGTGCCGTCGATAGTGCCAGCAGATGTTCCTCCGCCCAGTGCAGTAGCAACTGGCTCTCCTCCAACAAGGCGGCACTGCCCGTGCCCCCTTGCCAGTTGATATACGACACCGTTACCAGATTGTCTGAGAAGACGCGAACCGCTCAGCCCACAACGAGGCCTTCGAACTCCAACAGGGCCAACCGCACTGCCCGGAGCTGCAACAAATTGATGGGCGACTTGCACTCCGCCACAGTCCAGGAGCCCTGCGCCACCTGAGCCTGACAATGAGCTCCCCACCCTACTAGACTTGCGTCCGTAGTGACCAACAGCCAATCGGGCTCTTTTAGGGGAACCCCCGCCTGAGGGTGCGTGGGATCTAACCACCACTGAAGAGTGGACGCCACTGACTGCGGATACGGCAACCTGCAGTGCAGGGGATGGAGCTGAAGAGACCACTGGCTCAGGAAGAAGCTTTGAAGAGGACGCATATGAGTCCTGGACCACGGAACCAGATCAAGACCGGCGCCATGGACCCTAGGAGCTGTAAATATTTCCAGGCGGTGGGAGCCGGCGAACGTAGAAAGGCCCGCAGGAGCCCGAGAAGCTTGTGGACTCGAGCTTCGGGAAGGAACACCGAACCCAGCTGAGTGTCGAACAACGCCCCTAAATAAGTGAGGCGACAAGTCGGCAATAACCGACTCTTTGCCAGATTGATCACCCAACCGAGACTCTCCAGGACATGCACCACCCGAGCCGAAGAAACTGACTCCGCCTGAGAGCGAGCTCGGATCAACCAATCGTCGAGATAGGGGTGAACGTGTATCCCCTCTTCCCTCAAGGCAGCTGCCACTACCACCATGACCTTCGTGAAGGTCCGAGGAGCCGTGGCCAAACCGAAGGGCAAAGCCTGAAATTGAAAATGTCCCATGGGCACCGCGAAACGCAGATACTTGTGATGGTCTGCTCGGATGGGAATGTGAAGGTAAGCCTCCGTGAGGTCTATGGCCGAGAGCACCTCGCCCGGTTGCACCGCCCGAATTACAGAGCGCAGTCTCCATGCGAAAGTGAGGCACCCGCAAACAGCGATTGACATGTTTGAGATCAAGGATGGGACGAAAGGATCCCTCCTTTTTGGGGACCACGAAATAAATCGAGTATCAACCTAAGCCGCACTGGTCTGGCGGTACCGGTACAACCGCTTTGAGCAGTAGCAACCGTAGAAGTGTCTCCCGCACCGCCGTTCTTTTTGCTGGAGACCCGCACGGGAACCTCACGAAGGCGTGTGGTAGAGCTGAGCAAACTCCAACGCGTAACCGTCGCGGATAATCTCTAGAACCCAACGGTCCATGGTAATGGAGGTCCAGACGGAGAGGAAACCCTGCAACCGACCGCCCACCGGCACCTCCGCCTGGACCTGCCGCCCTTCATTGCAGCTTTTTGGAGGCATTTTGCTGAGGGGACAAAAATCCTCTGCCAAACCCTCGTGCTCCACGAAAGGACTGACCGCATGCTCCAAACCGACCTCTCGGATACGGTGCAAAGCGAGGACCTCGAAACCGGCGAGTATCTCTGACTGGACCCCGGAGTTGAGAGCCGGGCCTCGACGGCTTAGGGCGATCCTCTGGCAGGCGACCGCCCTTGGAATCTCCTAAATCTTTCACGATTTTCTCCAGCGCCTCCCCAAAAAGTAGCTTACCTTTATAGGGCAGTTTACTGAGCCGAGTCTTAGAAGAGGAATCCGCTGCCCAATTTCTCAGCCAGAGAAACCGACGGGCGGCTACCACCGACGCCATGGACTTCGCGGAAATCCGAATCAAGTCGTAGAAGGTGTCCGCTAAGTAAGCGGCAGCGGACTCCAGCTTTGCCCCTTCTGTCCCAAAGGCACCCTCCTTGTCAGCCGCTGACTCTCCCTGGAGCCAACGGATGGAAGCCCGCGACACATACGCCCCGCAAACGGACGCTTGCAGTGCCAGCGCACAGGAATCAAAAACTTGCTTCAGAATGGTCTCTAATTTCCTATCCTGAAGATCTTTGAGGGCCGCGGCACCCTCCACCGGAATAGTGGTCTTCTTTGTCACCACGGCAACCAAGGCGTCCACTTTGGGCATGCGCAACAAGTCCTTTTCCTTCTGCGGCACTGGGTAGTCTCGACCCATGGCCCGACTACCCCGCAAGGACGCCTCCGGGCATTCCCATTCAGACAATCATCTGCTTGATCACCCTATGGATCGGAAAACACCGCTGGTCAACTTTAAACCCCTGTAACAGAGGATCCTCCAAGGGCTCCTGCGGGACCGTTGGGGGGACAATATTAAGCGCTGCTAACGACTGCACAATGAGGGCACCCAGCTCCTCCTTGCGAAATACTCGAAAAATATTGGGATCATCCCCCGGAGCAATCTCCCCTTCTTCTAACTCCCCAGACCAGGAGTCCACATCCGCCTCAGAGATGATCTCTCCTTCCTCCCCCAAAGGAGCAGCAGAGAGCGAGGGCCCCAAGAAAGCAGCCCCATTGCCTTGCAGTTTATCCAGTTTAGAGGTACCCTCACCTGGATCTAAACCTGGAACTGCCATCAGCAGATCAGCCAAGAGGGGAGGGGGTAAGGAAGGCTGAGAGAAAGCAGCGCTGCCAGCCTGCTCTGTCTTCAAAAGGTATGCTCTATGAAGAGCCAATATAAAGTCAGGGGAAAACAAGGACTCCACCTTGTGTGGGACCCTTTCAGAAGGTCCTTTAATCCCCTCCTCAGCAGAGGGCGGCTTTTTGGACTTCGCCTTCTTCTCAGGCTTCCCCGAAGGCACGGAAGCAGACGTGCCAGAAGACAAAATGGCCGCCGTTACCGCCAGAATCGGCTTGCTTTTGGAGGCTTCCCCCCCCCCATGTTCGACTGTGAAACCGCGTCCATCAGGCCCCCCAAGTACTTTCACACACCTACTATACCGCAAAAAACAAAGATTGAGAGCTCCCCTGGTCCGGCACTGTCCTCGGCGTCGCTAGACCAAAGCCCACACGTCGACGCCGTCAAACAGAAAAAAAATGTGCGCTCACGCTGAGACGCCTGCCAGAGCAGAATAAACAGAGCCCGACAGAAGCTCGCCCGGCCCCCGAGAGTCCCGCAACACTCACCGGACCTGCAGGGATGCCGAACAGCAGCAGAACGAAAGCCCAGACTGCACTCCGACTTCCCGCTGCCAGCGGGACACAGAGGAACAGCAACAAACAGCAGAGGGAGGAAAATCTGGGGCTCCCAGCATCTCCCGATTAAGCTGTGCGGCGATGGCAGCGTAGCGGTGAGCAGGCTCTGCCCCCTATAGCTAGCATCTTTGTCATGCCGTTTGATTGTTTTGCTTAAATTGAACAAGGGCAAACTGAAAAGGATAGGATGCTCTGCCAGAACACCTAAAACTCCCAGTGCTGGTGAAAAAAATAAACTGCCAACGATGAATTTCTTCAAGTCTCTCCGGGAGCCTAACAGGCAACACGTCCTATTCAGCTGCTGAGGACTGAAAGACTGAGTAGCTGACGTCACCGGGAGATAGATGGTCTGACAGGAGAAACTTTTTTTTTTTCCATTTAAAATTTTTATTAGTGAATAACACACCAATATAAAGCATGTTTAATACAGCAAGTTATCACCCCATCCCACCCCCTTCGTCTCTATTATAAGACAGAGGAACCGAAGTAAACTGCTCTTAGACAAGGAAAGCACTAACATAACTCAAACAGTGATCAATTCACCAACGCTAAATAACATAAAATAAAACAGCAGATGTGATGTTCCCCTGCTTTAATCCCCCCGCCTATAATTCAACAAACCACAGGCAACTCCCCTGTGCGAAATCCCCCCTCCTTCCCTCCCTACCCCCCTCTCCCCTCCCTACCCCCCTCCCCTCCCCCCGTATGCAAACACTTAGATCCATTTCTGCATCTTCGAACCCTACCTATGCCCACTATTCCCCCCACCAGTCCCAGCACCCCCACCTGCCCCCCTCCATAATCCTCCCCCTACTCCCCCCTCCTCTTGCCATTCCTCCACCCATTTCCATACCTTCTGCCAATGTACCCCACTTCTCTCCCCACCCCCCCGGCACTGCACTGTCAGCCGGTGCATCAGCCCCACTTCACTCTGCGGATGAAACCAGCCACCTGCGGGGCACTCTGTCCCCCCCAGTGCCGGGCTATTTCGCAACGGGCCGCTACTAGACAATGGTGTAATACCCCCGCCTCCCTCCTGGGTATCTCTACTTCTAGGAGATGTAACAGACATATTTCGGGCTTTTGTGGCATTTTGTGTCCCGTCATCGCATGTATTACTTCTAAAACCCTCGTCCAGTAAGCTCGCATATGGACACACCTCCACCACATATGCATCCAGTCCCCCCTCTCCCCGCACCCTCGCCAGCATTGGTCATCCTGTCCAAGTTTAGCTTTCACACGACGTACTGGCGTCCAGTACCATCGGGACAGCACTTTATATGCGTTTTCCTTAAGGGATGCAGAGATAGAGACATGCGCTACAGTCCGGAGCACCTTGGTCCACGCCTCTTCATTCCACTCCATCCCCAAATCGGCCTCCCATTTCAGCATATAGGGCAGTTTACCCTCCCCGGGCTCCATCAGACCCCTATATATTCGGGATAACACCCCCTTTTGCCCCATATGCCCTGTACATAAAACCTCAAACCAACTACGTCGCCCCCACAAGTCCTTCCACACCCTGGTCTGCCGAAGGCAATGACAGAGTTGCAAATAGGCATAGTGATCATTCTCTGTCAACCCATAGAGATCCTTTATACCCTCAAACCCATACATCCCCTGGTTATGTAAGAGCTGGGATACTTGCGTCAACCCCCCCCTTGCCCACCTTTGAAAGGTCCGCGCGTCCGGCCCCTGCCCCTTCTCAAAACATGCCTCTAATCCCATGCCCTGTGTATACCCTTTTCCTGCCACCAGTTGTTGTTTGTACCGTTTCCACACTTTCAGACTATGTACTATCATGGGGTTTAGAATGTTAGAGGCTTCGCCCGCTCCTCCCCGCCAAATCACCCTCTCCATGTCCGCCCCCCCCATCTGCTCCCGCTCCATCTGCACCCATTGCTTCCCCTCATTTCGTTGCCACTCATATACGGTTTTCAATTGGGCTGCCTCATAGTATTTCCCCAAGTTGGGAACTCCCAGCCCCCCCTCTTCTTTTGCTCTCTGCAGTATGCTCATCGCCACTCTCGGTCTTCGCTGCGTCCATATGAATCTATTTACCATCCCTTGCGCCCGTTTCAAATGGTTCCGCGGTACCGCTATGGGGAGTGTCTGGAATAAGAACAGCAGGCGTGGCACCAGCATCATTTTAACTGTCGCTATCCTCCCAAATCAAGATATAAACCCCTTTCCCCAACCCCCCAACCAACTCTCCATCTGCCCAAGTACCTTCCCGTAATTCAGATTATATAGTGCTGCCGTTTTGTTACCTAGTCGTACTCCTAAGTACCTTATACTTTCCGGCGCCCATTTAAAAGGGTATTGCTTGGCCAACCTTGCTTGTCCTGCTCCCGAGACCGCCAGATTTAAAATCTCCGATTTAGCCCAGTTGATTGAAAAACCCGACAGCTTACCGTATTCCTCCAATTCCCACATCACTATTGGAATGCTCACTCTGGGACTACCCAAGCTTAGAATGATATCATCAGCAAACAAGGAAATCTTATAGCCCTTCGTCCCCACCAGTAGTCCCCGGATATCCTCCCTTTCTCGCACCCTCTGTGCAAACGGCTCTAACGCAATAGCAAAGAGCAACGGCGACAGAGGGCACCCCTGTCGGGTACCCCTCCCCTGCTCGAAAAACCCTGAGTACGCCCCATTCACCCGGACACATGCTTGCGGCCGCTCATAGAGTGCCTTTATCCAGGCCAAGAAATCATTCCCCAGTCCAACCTTCTCCAATACCTGGAACAAGAAGGGCCAGGCTACCTGGTCGAAGGCTTTTTCGGCGTCCAACGACAGGAGCAGGGCCTCTTCCCCGCTCTGCTCAACTGACCAAATTATATTCAATATTTTCCTTATATTGTCCGCCACCTGTCTACCTGGTATGAAGCCCGCCTGGTCCTGGTGGATCAATTTTCCAATTACCTTGTTTAATCGGGCTGATAATATCTTTGCGAGTAGCTTGGCATCAAGATTAAGCAAAGAAATGGGCCTATAAGATGCACAATCCTGTGGGTCTTTCCCCTCCTTATGTATAACCGTAATCCCCGCCCAGCCCATCGTGCCCGCTAGTCTCCCTCCCTCCCTTGGCAAGTTAAATAACTTCACCAATGGCTCGATCAGGAGATGTCCAAACCGTCTATAGAATGGCGCTGTTAACCCGTCTAAGCCTGGAGCTTTCCCGATTTTTAATTGTCGAATTGCCCGCTGCACTTCCTCCCCACTTATCGGTCTATTGATTTCCCCTTGCTCCTCCCTCCCCAGTTTAGGCAATCGCACTGAAGCAAGGTATCTGCTCACTCTGTCCTCTGTTGCCGAGTCACGGGCTTTATATAGCTCCTGGTAAAACTCTCTAAAGGCTTCCCTAATTTCTCCTTCCTTAGTGACCAGGGTCCCACCCTTAGATCGGACTCGGATGATATGGGAACGCAACTTTCTCTGTCGAAGCCTCTGCGCCAAAAATTTCCCCGCTTTATCCCCCCCCTCAAAAACCTCTTGCCGTAAGAGTTGCATCTGATACTGTATCCGTGCTGCCTGCAGCGCATTTAACTGTGCCCGCACCGCCAGTATCTGTCCTTGATAAGATCTCGACCGCCCCTGTGCATCCAACTCTTCCAATTCTAATAAGCGGAGCCTCAATGCCCCTTCCCTGCTCTCTCTCTCCCTCTTTAACCGTGCCCCCCACTTGACAAGCACCCCTCGAATCACTGCCTTGTAGCCATCCCATACCCCGCCCCATGCCACCTCCCCGTTATCATTGAGTATAAAATATTCCCTTGTTTCCCGCCCTACCTCCTCCCGGACCCTCTCATCATCCAACAGCGACTCGTTCAACCTCCAATATTGTAGCCCTTTCCCTTCATCCGCCATGCGCAAAGAGACCGTCACCGGGGCATGATCAGACCATGTGATGGCCTCCACTGCTGCTTCGGTAATCCGACCCCCTACTTCTTTGGAGACCCAGATAGCATCTATCCGGGAGTAGGACCCATGCGTGGGCGAGAAATAGGAAAATTGTCTCCTCCCAGGGTATTGTAACCTCCAAGCGTCAACCAATCCATGCTGCACCACAAAAGCTCGATACCTCTTCCTGTCCGCCCGCTTACCCTCCCGACCCCCAGTTGCATCCCATGCCGGATTCCAGGTAAGATTGAAATCTCCCCCACATATAAGGGTACCCTCCCCCATGTTCCCCACCTCCTCAGTCAATTGCTTCCAGAAATTACCTTGCGATCCCGTAGGGGCATATAGGTTCACTATACAGTACCACTTACTCCCCACCCGCACCCTCACCAGTACATATCTCCCTCCCTTATCCCTGACAACGGAGTGCACTAGGGTCTGCAGTCTGGAGGCTATCAGAATAGCCACCCCCCCTTTCTTCTTTTCAACTGTGTTAGAGGCATGAATACATACCCCAAATCCCCTAGGCTTGACCAGGTACTCTGTTGTTTTGGTAAGGTGCGTTTCCTGAATCAGCCCTATCCCCGCCTTCTGGCGAGCCAGCTCATCATACAATTTCTGCCGTTTAAAAGGCGAATTCAGGCCCTTAACATTTAAGGATACAATTTTTAGATCTCCCATCTTGGTAGACCTCACTCCCCACTGTCAGCCCATAGGTGTTCCAACCCCCCTCCTCCCCCCCCTTACCCCCCTCCCGCTCCCCCCTCTCCCCCTCCCCCCCCCCAATCTCCTTGACCCTACCCCCCCAGCTCTCTCCAAAGAGAGATTTGTCTTCCATATAGGTGACTGCCTACGGGCCTGCCTGTCTTCCCCCCACCATTCCGCATCTCCCCATTTGCTCTATCCCCCCCCCCGACTCAACCGCTACCTACTCCCCCCATCCCCCTGCCTCTTCGCCCTCCCCGCCCCCCCCTTCCCGCCCCTCATGCTACAGCCCCCTTGCCCCCCCCCCACATAATGCACCCCTCCTACAATAACCCAACAGAATATATATGCACAACAGTACTACAAAGCACCAAGCTTTAAAACTTCTACTTCAGCCCGCTCCGTTCTCAGCCGCTGATGTCCCGGGGCTCTCTCCAAGCTTGCGCGCCAGTCTTCGGCCCTCTGCTGGGACTCGATGCCACCGCTGAGCTCTCTGAGCTGGATTAGAGGACGTCGACGTACTAGCCCCCTGTCTAGCTGTGGTCATATTCCCTTCAGGGATATTCGGCAGCTCCAAGTCTTGCAGAGCTCTCCAGGCTTCCTCTGTAGTTTGCACTCGTTTTGACCTCCCCCTGGCCGTGATCAACATGCCAAAAGGGAACATCCATTTATATCTTATGTCCTCTTTTCGCAAGTACTTTGTAACTTCTTTGAAGTCCCGTCTACGCTGCAGTGTTCCCCCTGAGAGATCCTGAAAAAACTCCAGGGAGTGTTCTTCCCACTGGAACTGTCTCACCTTCCTGGCTGCCATCAACAACCTTTCTTTAATCTTGAAGGAGCCCAGGCATATCACAATATCTCTTGGTTTATTGTCTCGTTTGGGGCCCAGGCTCCTGTGCGCTCTCTCTATTTGTGACGGTGTGATCTCAGTGCCTCCCTCTGGATCCGCTGTCTCGAGCAGGGAGCTAAAAATTTTAACAATCACGTCCTCACAGTTGCGGTATCGTGCTTCTTCTGGAAGGCCCCGGACGCGTATATTACATCGGCGGGATCTATCCTCCAGGTCCTCCGCCTTCATCTGCTGCTCCAGCTGAATCCGCTTAATGTCTGCCCAGTCTTTTTGTAACACATCGAGTTCTTCCCCCTGCTGTTGCAGTTGCGTCTCCATTTCTTCCATACGGTTTCCGATCTCCCCTATATCTTGTCGCAGAGAGTGGATGGACTCTCTGAGCTCCCGCGACACCCCACCGATATCAGCTTTGATCTCATCCTTCAGCTCTGTGAGCCAGTCTTTCAATTTCACGATCCCTCCTGGGCTACAGCTCCGTTCCAACTCTTCCACCAGCTCTTGGGCCTCTGCCAGCTGCTTACTATTCTCTTTGGCCCCCTCCTTGTTACTCTTGGCTGCTCCGTAGGGAGATCGGTATTCCGCCAGCTTCTTGCGCGCTGACGCCCCCGCTTTATTTTTATCCATCTTGGCTCTAAGTCGTAGGTTCTTTATGTCTTCGCTGTATGGGTAACTGTGGCTGTAAATGCTGCAGGGCTTTGCCCCCCCTATCTCTTCTGGAGCACAGGGGCCTCTCCTCTCCCTGTCTCCCTATAACTTCAGGTCCTTGGTACCGCTGGCACAGCCTTTCTCCTCCACCCCTCCTGAGTTCTTGCTCTTCTATGGCCTCTGCTCTGCGGTTCTCCTTAAGGGCTACTCTCTCACCTCACACTCCACTGGTTCTCTGTCGTCGCCTCCACAGGCTTCTTCTCCAGGGCTTCTCAGCCCACAAGCCACTGTATTGTGGTTTTCCCCCGCTGCCCTCCTTCTCCTCCGCTCCACACACTGCTCAGCTCCGCGTGACCCTCTCCCGCAGCCACCGCTGTCACTACGGGCAGCACTGCACGGGCTATTACCGCCCTCTGGGCTCCTCCGCTCTGTGCTGCTGTCTAGCAAGGGAAGTGCTGTACGTACCAGCCCCACTGCCGTCGGGAGATGTGAGGTCCCTCGCCGGCCCTCAGCTCTGTAGCACCGCCCGATTGCTGGATTCTCAGCTGACTAGGCCTCGGACCCCACACTCTGCTCTGCTGCAGCCTCACAGCACTTCTGCGGTTCTTGCTGCCGGTCCCGGCCGACCACGCGGTCAGCGCTCTAGGCCGCTCGTGAAGCTCCCCCGTCGGGGAAATGCCGATGCGGGGCCAAGCTGCTTCCTTTCACCTCTGCCCGATCCTCGGGTCTAGCGGCATCGATTCTCCAGCTTGCCCCCCGCAATTAACGCAAATAGGGGTATTTAGCCCCCTTTTCACAGGCTTGGATGGCAGAGCTCTCCTTCTACCCCACCATCCGTCCCGATGACGTCACCGGAAGTCTGACAGGAGAAACTTTTCAGTTTCCAGTCCTCAGCTGCTGAATGGGATTGACAACCCTTCTGTTCCTGGACTGGCCCGGAGAGACGAAGAGGAAGGAGGTTCATGGGATCTACTGGGGATCCAATAGAGGAACCTCAAGGAGGACCTCACGGTGAAGTGGAGGTAATAAACCTGTAGGACAAACAGAGGTGGTCAGAATCCTGAAAGGTGAGAGGTAACCCCAGAGATGAACTGGGGTAGTACAAAAACGGTAAGCCTTCAGTGGAAGGCTTTAAGAAAAAAACCCAAAATCTTTTGACTGCAGGGTGGCTCACTCTTAGGAGCAAAAAGAGGAAAGGCTGACCGATTTGGACAAAACAGGCCTAGTCCTTGTGGGAAGAAGGGGTATGGAAAACCCTTGTATCCCGAAAGGACAAATGCCTGAGGCGTTAAAGCCTCTGATTAACTGAAGATCCACAATGTCTCTCCTAACTGGTGTCAGCTAGAAGAGATACTGGAACATGGAGACCTTCAGAGGTACCTAACCTTTAAGGTTATGGTAGAAAGTTAACTACCATGGGAAGTGGTTGTGTGTGTAGAACCCCTAACATGCTGGGACAGCATAGGTATGGGTAGAGCCCATCTGTCAGGATCATATAGGGATATATATAGCCCTATGATCATAGACAGTCAGATAGATAAGTATGCAGATACATACCTACCTAGAATGAAAATATCTCAGACACACATATGCATATACATACGCACATATATATGTATAGATATATTGTATATATATAGCTATATATGTATAGATATATTGTATATATATAGCTATATATGTATAGATATATTGTATATATATAGCTATATATGTATAGATATATTGTATATATATAGCTATATATGTATAGATATATTGTATATATATAGCTATATATGTATAGATATATTGTATATATATAGCTATATATGTATAGATATATTGTATATGTATATATATATATATATGCCCTTGATGCGCATCAATACGTGTTTCAGCAACATCACGGTGTAGAAACCCTCCTGCTAGCCCTAATGGACAACCTACTCAAAGGCCTAGAAAACAAGAGCAAGATGTATATGCTTATATTTATAGATATATCAGCTGCCTTCGACTCAGTGCATCGCCCCACACTATTGGAGCGACTTGAGTCCATAGGCATTTCAGGACCACCACTAAATTGGGTCTCCTCCTACATAACCAACAGAATGCAGCAGGTCCAATTCAACAATGACAAAGCAGCCCTCTTCCCACAAACCCAAGGCATTCCACAAGGCTCCGCCCTCTCCTCCCTCCTATTCAACTTATACCTACAACCAGTATGCAAGATTTTCCAGGACCACGAGATCAACTACCATATATACGCAGACGACCTAATGCTTTATACTCAACTCGACGTAAATAACCCAAACCTCAACAAGCTTGAAAAATGCCTATTCGAGTTACAAACCTGGCTTCAACGCAATAACATGTCCATTAATCACAAGAAAACAGAAGCAATGTGTATCTCCAGGAAACTGGGCTTCGAGCCCCCAACAGTCACCATGAACAATAACAATTACAACATCAAGACAGTGATAAAATATCTAGGAGTTATGCTTGACAGCAACCTAAATATGGACAAACACCTTCGAATTACCAATCGGGCCATTTTCCACAAATTAAGAGTCTTGCAGCCTCTATGTAGCATCCTCGATCATGCCGATTTCAGGTCTGTCGCTCAAGCCCTCATCATTCCACATCTAGACTATTGCAATGCCTGCCAAAGAAAACTATAAATATTCTACAAATGGCACAAAATGTTGCTGCAAGAATCATTATGCAAAAAGGCCTCTCTGACCACATTATACCTGTTCTAATTGAGCTACATTGGCTCCCCATTGGGGCCCGCATTCAATACAAAATGATAGTCACTACTTTCAAACTCATCCATAATGTAGCTCCCTCACACCTCAACAGCTTAATATCCAGTCTACCCAACAACAGAAGTAGAAGAACACCGAACCTCAATACCCTCTGTCTCCCGAAGTGAATCAGAAAGGTTAATGCATGTACTAGTAACAGATCTTTCTCATTTATAGCTCCGACACTCTGGAACCGGCTGCCATGTGAACTGGTGCAAACTGTGATCTGAAAGACTTCAGAAAAAAGCTTAAAACGCACCTCTTCCAATCGCATTACAATATAACCTAGGCCCTGTACCCCACTACCATTATTTCCCACTAACAACTGTCTTCCATGCGTGGGAAAAACACTGTACCCTATGTAATCTCACAACGAGATTTGCCTTCAGTCATGTGTAAATATGTATATAAAGTATCCTGTGTGAAGTCTTAACATAATCTGTAACCCTATGTCTGCTGTGCTACCTCTCTCTCCCTAATCGCAATGTATATATTTCTGATTCCTGGCCGGTATAGCCACTCTTACCATGTATAGCAACCGCTGCTGATCGCTGGAAGCAGCGGGATACAAATGTACACTAAATAAAATAAATAAATATACATACACATATATACACATACATACATACACATACATACACATACATACACACATATATACACACATATACACACATTTATATATATACACATTTATATATATTTATATATACATACATATATATAGGCCTATATATGGGTGTCTGCAATTAAGCAGAGATATGCCTATAGAAAGTATATTCACATAGGAAGAGAAAAGATTCATCTACTAACAAGAAGGTAGAACCTACTTGAGAAGATATATAGAGAATCTATTCCCCCTGGTTATGATGGAGGGAGTCAGGGGGAAAAATCTCCCTGACAAGGAACAGACTAGATTGCTGCAAGAATACTAGTCAGTGACATAACCAGGATGGTTACGTGAAAAGCAGAGGATAATATCAGTCTGCAGGCAGCAAGTCCCGAGTCCTCCAGAACTCTAGCATGGTAAAGGGACAGAAGACGCATAGGAATGAGATACCATGTTGACCTAGTTGATGGGCAAAAAGGGTATCATGCGTTCTTTAGCTAAATATGCGCTGTCCATGAAGGATTAGGATACCATGAGGACGAGCTGCAAGGAAAAAGAGCATATTCCCAGTGGGAATCCTGAGGACCAAACCAGGGAATTTAACAACTCTTTAAGCTTTCACGTAAGAAAAGGCCCATGTCCTTTGTTTTGAAAAGGAGATAGTGGAGTAGGGAGAACCCTTCCAGTCACGAGGGGCATGACTGAGGGAGTCTTTTCCAACCATCTAGGATAGCTGTTTGAGAAAATTCTCATGCTCTCCAGCAAGGGCCCATAGTGGAAAGCTTCTCTGTAGAATTGCAGAGAGCATGATGCAGGAGAATTAGGAGATAGAACTGGCTATTGGAAAAGCCAGTACCTACGTCAACTATGCCGCCAAACCCAAGGGAATTGGAAATGGCAAGAATAGAAGACAATCTGAAAAGCCTGTAGTGATAAGATTTCCCAAGAAAGATGAATCCACTGTCTTGGAGGCACTACTAAGGCCAGAAAGAATGTTAGTGGAAGACAACTGCGGTTGTGGAAAGAACCAGTGGTCCAATCACTAGGGCTCCTGCATGGGCAGCTGCTAGTAGGACAGCAGAAGAATCTTTCTGTTTAGAAACAGAAAGAACAGACAGAACAAGAGTAAGAAAACTCTGGACCTGTTTGATAAGCTGCCCCAAAGCAAAAATGAAGAAGTGAGTTAACTCAGAGAGGAAAACTCCACACTGGAATAGTGACAAAACTAGAGGGGCTGAAGAAGAAGCCCTCCAGTGTAATAGTACCACTCTTACAGAGGAAATGCTTGGTAAGAGGGTAGAGAAGATGGAGCTGAATGTTGACTTACAATGTGGTAAGTCTGTAGAAAGGAAAAAATTCATGCTGGTACAGAAAACTATCGTTTGATAGTTGTTAAACCTCTTTCCCTAGCAGGAAGAAGAGGAGAAACCTGTGACCTATGGGCATGAACATCCTAAGAGCTCGTAGAACAGAGAAAAATGGATGTCTTGTGAAAAGAGATCCATGCCTAGAGTTTAGAATGAAAACAGTGATAAGCTTCTACTGAGAAGAAGCCAACTGCAGGTTCTAAACCCCAAGAGGCCCAAAAAAATATGATGATTAATCAGAAACCCTGCGGTTGCTGGGTTTGCTGAGCCTGGTGAGAGTTTGGATTCTTCAGACCAGGGCGATGTTTCCCCTGTTTGGGAACGTCTGTATGATGGGCAGAAGATGAATAAAACCTTCTCCCCCTAGGGGAAGAAAGTTTGGTAGGACATTTCCTACCTACTGGGAAAGAAGGCGGCGTAGAACAGCCCTTAGAAACAGGTAAGTCAGTGGACCACTGAGTAACCTGACGTAAAGACTCCTTATTCAAGAGATTTTCTCCAGTGCAAGGAGTATTACCCAGTCTTTGTTGTGCCCATTTGTGTAAGTCTGAAGCTTGGAGCCAGGCTGTACGTCGTGCCCCTATAGCTATAGCAGAAGTCCTGCTAACAGACTCAAATGAGTCTAGGGAAGCACGAGTAAGAAACCAAAAGATATTTTGAATATGACTAAGCAGTGAGGAATAGTCTGCACTCTTGGGCTCTGAAAGAAAAGGAGTCAAAAGATGTAATTTCTTTGTGACCTCCTCAAGAGATAGACTCATAAAAAATATATGAGAGAATTCTTGCTGAAAGCATGGATGTCTGGAAGGTTTGATGTCCAAAGGCATCTAGTGTCTTAGACTCACGACCTGGCAGATAAGAAGAGTGCTTTTTCTTATTCTTCACCCTCCTCATTGCTGATTCCACTACAATGGAATGATGAGGAAGTTGAGTCTTTTGAAACCCTGGAGAGGAGGGCACCTAATATAGGAGATCAGTTGCTCTGGAAGGTGGGGGTACCCTTAAAGGTGCTTCCCACATTCCTAGAAGAAGATCCTGCAAGGAATGATGCAAAGGAAGCATTATGTTCTCCTTTGCTTCGGTAGAAACAGAGCCTTGTGTAGGATCATATCCAGGCATAGGAATGGCAAGTAATCTTGCCATATCCAGGAGGAAACTCTGAAAAGAAGGGTCTCCAAAGAGAACCTCCCTTGGACAGGTTAGATCTGAAGAACTAGCCTGGGCACCGAAGGATCTATCTGAGTATATAGGAATATAAGATCCTGCACGGTGCAGTATGGGATCCTTAACGGATGGAGGCTGGTACTGGAGGTCAGGACCAGCGACAGTCAGTACCACATCGTCCATGCCAGGTATCAACTCCAAACTTGGTATAGAAGGGAGCGATCCTGTTGAAGCATGGAAGGAGCTGGCCACGATGCTACTGTGGATACCGGTACCGATACCGCTGTCGGAACCGAACCCGACACAGACATCGGAGCAGCAATTGGTGACAGCCCAATCAGTACCGAGGTGACCGAAAGCCTTCGGCAGTAACCCTCGGTACCAAGCGTCCGGTACCGATGGGTGTCGGTACCAAGACGTGTCGGTACCCAGTCTTCCAGACTAGAGATCGATTCTAGATTCAGCATCGAAGGAAGCGAGTCTATTGATGCACGTCTGGAGGGTACCGACATTGGTGGTAGTATCGGTGCCGGTACCGATACTGGAAAGTCAGTCTGGAACGTATCCACCGGTCCCGTAGGTACCGAGGACGCCAGACAACGATCCCTGGTGAGGAGTGTTTTGTCCAACACCAGTGCCGATGCCGGGGTATCGGTACCGCTCGAAGCGGATACCACCACCGGGCATGGCTCAGGTATGTTCTGTGAGGGGTGAGCCCCAGGAACAACCTGAAACCCCACATAGGCTTTGGAGGCCGAAGACTCCCGCCGGGGTTTTGAAGCCAATGGGCCCTCGAGGGCAAGGCCAGAGCCGTCTACATGCTGAGCATAAGACCTACCACTCGACGGTTGGCTAGTCTTAACAGACTGTTTGTGGGTTACCTGATCCTGTGTAGAAGAAGAAATGGTCGGTGCCCTGAAGTTGGAAGGGAACCTCATATCGAGGGAAACTCGATGTTGAAACCCTCTTCTCACAATACTGTTGCCCGAGGGCTCCAGTTCAGGACCCAAACAGGTTAGACACCAATTTTGGGAGTCTAAAAATAAAGTTGTACCGCCACAGTTTGAACATTTCTTGGAGAAAGTGGCTGGCGGTTCCATGAAGGACATGAGAGGCCTAGAAGACCTGAAAAACCGTAAGACACTCAGAAGAAAAATATATTCCCTTAAAGGAAAAATTTTACAAGAAAAGAAAAAAGAAACACCGGCAGTACTGGTGGTGTCGGGGAAGACAGCCGCAACCACAAGAAAACTAAAGAATAAAAGAAGAATTTTCTGCGGTGACAGGACGACGTCCTGCCGGCTCCGCGGAAAAACGAAAACTGAGGAGAGGCAGTTGGGAAAGGCGGGAAGGCAGCACGCAGGCGTGGTGGGATGCTTCCAAAAGCTTTTTGATTGGACGCTGGGAAGCGTTCCCGCGCAGACTCCGTCGGTACCGACGCACCCATATGTGAAGACTCATTGCTGCTTGTTCCTGGATATATGCAGAAACCATTTCATCTCTATGTCCATGAGTCATGTGGAAATACGCTGGGAGTGCTGACTCAGCCCCTTGGATCCTGGCAACGACCTGTAGCCTATCTGTCAAAACAATTGGATCCGGTTGCCAAAGGATGGCCACCTTGTCTAAGAGCCGTAGCAGCCACAGCCCTCTTGGTGAGCGAAGCAGATAAGCTCACTTTGGGACAGAATCTTCAAGTCACTGTACCACATTCTGTTCTAACCTTAATGGAACACAAAGGAAACTACTGGTTCACCAACGCCCGGATGTTGAAATATCAAAGTATGCTGTGTGAAAATCCCCGGCTGCAACTGAGTGTTAGTCAAACCTTGAACCCTGCTACCCTACTGCCAATTGGTCCAGGCCCTCCTGACCATGATTGTCTAGAAGTAATGGACACTGTATACTCAAGTCGCCCAGACTTAACTGATATCCCTTTGAACAACCCAGAAAGGACTTTCTTCGTGGATGGAAGCAGTCTTGTAATTAATGGACAACGATGTGCCGGTTATGCAGTGGTGACCCTGGACATGGTAATAGAATCATCAGCTTTGGCCCCAGGAACTTCAGCACAGAAAGCCTGGAATCCGTTTGAATGTATACACAGATTCTAAATATGCCTTCACAACATTACATGCCCATGGAGCCTTGTACAAAGAACGTGGATTGATAACCTCGGGAGGCAAGTCCATCAAGTACGGCCCAGAAATATTGACTTTATTGGAAGCAGTATGGGCCCCCAAACAAGTTGCTGTAATGCACTGCAGAGCCAGACTGGAGATGGAGAAGTGTCCCGAGGGAACAGATTCGCCGATGCCTCAGCCCGAGAAGCAGCAATCAAAGGAGAAATTTCTACCCCCAATATTGCAGTACAGGCAGCCATATTTCCAGTACCTCTTAGTGCTTGGACACCACGATACACCTCAAATGAGCTGGACTACTACTGTTAGAATGAGGGGGGGCAGGTATCTGAGACTGGATGGATAGTGCTACCACCGCCTGAAGGAGGCTCACCTCCTGGTATGACTGTAATCCCTGAAGCCCTGGGTCCAGCCTTTGTCCACGCCTTTCATCAAGCCATACACTATGGGAAAACTGCAATGGAAAAAGCCCTGAAACCATATTTTTGTATCTTAATGTTGGGACCCTTAACTGCCTCAATAGCCCGAAAATGTGTAACCTGTGCAAAGAATAATGCCCAACAGGGTCCTGTCCTACCTCCAAGAGTTCAATAGGTGGGAGTTACCCCCATGGGAAATATGCAAATAGACTTTGCAAAAATGCCACGAGCAAATGGATATCACTACCTACTGGTTCTAGTTTGTACTTTCTCTGGGTGGGTGGAGGCTTTCCCCACCAGGACTGAAAAGGCCAGAGAAGTCACTAAGGCTCTGCTTCATGAAGTCATTCCCCGGTTTACAATACCCTTGACCATAGGGTCAGACAATGGGCCCTCCTTTGTGTCACAAGTAACAGCTAGCCCAGGGGTGGGCAAACCTGGTCCTGGAGGGCCGCAGACCAGTCAGGTTTTCGGGATATCTCTAATGAATATGCATGAGATATATATGCATTAGAGATATCCTGCCAACCTGACTGGTTTGTGGCCCTCCAGGGCTGGATCTGGAGACCCCTGCCTTACACCTCTGTCATTTAAGATTGTGAGTGGACAAGGTGCAGATGTCCAAGACATCAAAAAGGTTAGATAGAATTTGTCACAGTCCTCCTCACTTCTCACCACCACCAAAAAATTGTCTATTAGACAACTTTTTGGTGGTGGTGAGAATCGAGGAGGAATGTGACACATTCTATATACCCTTTCGATGTCTAGGAAATCTGTACCTTGCCCACTCATGATCTTAAATGACAGAGGTGTAAGGCAGGGGTCTCCAAATCCAGCCCTGGAGGGCCACAAACCAGTCAGGTTGGCAGGATATCTCTAATGCATATATATCTCATGCATGTTCATTAGGGATATCCCGAAAACCTGACTGGTCTGCGGCCCTCCAGGACCGGAGGTGCCCACCCCTGAGCTAGCCCGTGCTTTACAGATACAGTGGAAGTTACATACAGCTTATTGACCCCAAAGTTCAGGGAAAGTAGAGAGAATGAATCGAACCCTGAAAGAGTAGTTACTCACCTGTAACAGGTGTTCTCCAGGAGCAGCAGGAATCAGTCCTCACATATGGGTGACGTCGGCGCCGACAGAGCCCTCACGGAGCAATTTCCCCAGCTTTCAAAGAAAGCCTTTGGGAATTGCAGCGCGCATGCGTGGTCCTCTTCCCGCCCAAGGGTGCCATCTTGCTCAGTCTGATGACATAGCTAAAAGACAGCAAAAATGAAATGAGAGGACTGCAACTCCAAGGGGAGGAGGGAGGGTTGTGAGGACTGATTCCTGCTGCTCCTGGAGAACACCTGTTACAGGTGAGTAACTACTCTTTCTCCAGGACCAAGCAGGAAGTCAGTCCTCACATATGGGACTCCCTAGCTTAAGGCTACCGGAGACCTCAAGTGGAAAAATGAGCTCCCTCTAGCTCAGTAGCACAGAAGGAAGGAATCTTCTCTGAAAACGCCCCAAACCGGTAGCCCAACATCAGGGCCGGAGGGTAGGAGTTGCCTAAACCTCAAAGAGATTAAGGAGGGCTGCCTAACCGAAAGCACTGTCCCTGCGGGACTCCCTCTCCAGGCAGTAATGGGCCACAAACGTCTGGCTGGAAGACCAAGTAGCGGCCCGGCAGATGTTCGCCAACGGAACAGAGCGGAGATGAGCCACTGACGCAGCCTTCGCCCTGACACGATGAGCCGTGACCCGACCCTCCAACGAGAGGCCGGCCGCCCCATAAGCCCAGGCGATGCAGTCAGCGACCCATATGGACAAAGTACGCTTGGAGACAGGTAGCCCCTATTTATTGGGGTCAAAAGAAACGAAGAGCTGAACAGCCCTCCGATGCTTCCGCGTACGGTCAAGGTAGAAGGATAAGGCCCTCCTACAGTCCAGGGTATGCAGGACCATTTCAGCCCGGCTGGTGTGCGGCCTGAGAAAGAAGGTCGGTAGAACCACCTCCTGGTTGAGATGAAAAGGAGAAACCACTTTTGGAAGAAACTTAGGGTGAGTCTGTAAGACTACCCGATTCCTGTAGAACCTAGTGTAAGGAAGATCAGACACTAGGGCCTGCAGTTCACTAATGCGCCTAGCAGAGGTAAGGGCTACCAAGAACAAGGTTTTCCAGGAAAGAAAACGAAGAGGGCAGGTAGCCATAGGTTCAAAGGGCGGACAGGTAATCCGCTGCAAGACCACATTCAGATCCCATTCTGGGGCTGGTGGGCGCAAAGGAGGCTTAAGGAGGACTCGGAGAAAACGAGCCACCAAAAGATGGTTGGAAAGAGGCCTGCCATCCACCGGTGCGCGGTGCGCAGAGAGAGCACTGAGGTGGACCCTGACAGAGTTGGATTTAAGGCCCAGATTGGAGAGGTTAAGCAAATATTGCAAGACCACTGCCACCAAGCAGGAGAAGGGATTCTCAGACTGCTGAGCACACACACGGAGAACCGACGCCACTTAAGAGCGTAGGACTTCCGGGTGGAGGGCCAGGTGGAGGGCCGCCTGGAGGCCAAGACGACCTCTTCCACCTCCGGAGGCAGCAGGAGGGGAGCAAGGACTACCCTTTCAGCAGCCAGGCCATCAGATGAAGGGACCGGAGGTTGGGGTGTAGGAGAGTCCCCTGATCCTGTGACAGGAGATCGGGTTGAAACCCCAGAAGAAGAGGAGTGTCCACCGCCAGCTGCATTAGAAGCAGGAACCAGGGTTGTCTCGGCCACCGGGGAGCTACTAGGATCATCGAGGCTATGTCTCTGAGAACTTTGAAGAGCATCCGAGACACCAGTGGCATGCGAGGAAAGGTATACAAGAGGCCTGTGGACCATGGAATCAGAAAAGTATCCGCTGCCACTCTGAGAGGATGCGGTTGTCGAGAGCAGAATCTGGGAAGCTGCCGGTTCAGGGGACTGGCAAATAGATCCATGGTGGGGAGGCCCCACTTGAGAAAGATCTGCTGAACCACCAACGGATCCAATCTCCACTCGTGAGGTTGGAGGATCCTGCTCAGCCTGTCTGCCAGGTAATTTTCTTGACCTGGGAGATAGACAGCTTTGAGGAGGATGCCGTGAAGGACGGCCCAAGAGCACAGTCTCCGTACCTCCTGACAGAGAAGGAAGGAGCCTGTGCCTCCTTGTTTGTTCACATAGAACATTGCAACTTGTCCGTCTGGACCAGCACAGACTGTTGAGAGGTGAGGTGGGAGAAGGCTCTCAGAACTAGGCGGATGGCTCAGAGCTCTAGGAAGTTTATCTGCTGAGCAGACTCCCATGGAGTCCAGAGAACTTGAGTACATGTCCTTAGCAATGTGCTCCCCAACCCAGGAGAGAAGCATCGGTTGTCAGCACCTGAGAAGGTGGAGGAGATTGAAAATCCACTCCCAGCACCAGGTTTGATAGATGAAGCCACCACCGCAGAGAAGAGACCAGCAGGTTGGATACCTGTACTGAGTCCGCCAGGCTCCCCGTGGCCCGATGCCATTGAGTGCGAAGACACCACTGAGCAGGTCGCATGTTCAGGTGGGCATTGGGGGTCACGTGGACCGTGGAAGCCATATGGCCGAGCAGTCTCAGAAACTGCCTGGCAGAGACCAGGGAATTGCTGCGAAAGTGGCTGGTAGATCCATGAGCCTGTGTGCCCTGTCTAGAGGCAGAAAGGCCCACGCCTGAAGTGTGTTCAACCTTGCGCCGATGAATTCGAGGTTTTGAGAGGGGAGCAAAGTGGACTTTGCAAAGTTTATGACAAATCCCAAGTGCTGGAGCAGAGTCACAGTGCGATGAGTGGCCCGAGTGGCCTCTTGGGAAGACTGGGCCCTGATGAGCCAGTCGTCCAGGTATGGAAATACAGAAAGGCCTTGAAGGCTTAGATAGGCCGCCACCACTGCTAGGCATTTGGTGAACACCCTGGGGGCGGAGGATAGGCCAAAGGGCTGTACTGGTAATGATTTCCTCCCACAACAAACCTGAGATATTGTCTGTGGTCTGGATGAATAAGATGTGAGTATAGGCATCCTTTAGATCTAAGGAGCATAGCCAGTCTCCCTGCTGGAGGTAGGGCAGCAGGATTCCAAGGGTAAGCATCTTGAACTTGCCAGGAACTTGTCAGGAACTTGAGGTTTCGCAAGTCCAGGATGGGTCTGAGGCCTCCAGTTCGTTTTGGTATCAGAAAGTACCTGGAATAAAAGCCTTGACCCCTCAGGTGGTGGGGCACTGGTTCCACAGCCTGTTCCTGAAGAAGACTTGCCAACTCCTGAAGGAGTAAGTCCCTGTGCAGAGGGAGTCTTGGAGGCTCCCCTGGAAAGTAGGAGGGAGATACCTGATGAAAGTGTAGAAGATAGCCTTTTTGAACTATATGAAGCACCCAGGTATCTGATGTGATGGCTGACCACCTGTGGGCAAAGTGGCCTCCTGTGCTGAGAGAAACCAGCGGAGGGGAAGAAGCTATGCTGATGGAGTCAAAAACCCCCACCCTGCTGAGCAGGGGCAGGTGTTGTGGGCTTGGGGGCCTGCTGCCTACGGGACCCATTACCCTGTCCCTTGGCCTGCTGACCCTGTTGGAGAGCTGCTGAGGCCTGATAATGAGGGTAGTGTTTATAGGCAGCCGCCTTCCTCGGGTAAAAGGGCTTTTTCCCCGAGCCCTTCTTCTGAGAAGGGGCAGAGGTTTTTCTGGACAGCCGAGTCCTGGTCAGAGTCTCGGTCTCGATCTGTGCAGTCTTTTCAGCCATGGGCTTGCCAAAGAGGTTTTCACCTCTGCAGGGGACATCGACCAACTTGTCCTGCACCCATGGCTCGAGGTCGGATGACTGAAGCCAAGCCTGTCGGCAAGCACCGATGCCGGCTCCGGCTACTCGAGCCGATGCTTCGAAGCCATCGTAGGCTGCTCGAGAGATAAACTTCGAGCAATCTCGAATGCCAGTGAACAAGGCCTGGAACCTCTGCAAAGGTTCCTCGGAGAGACCAGCAGAGAACCCGGCAATTTCTTTTGCCAGGTCCCGGAGATACATGCCCATATAGAGCTGGTAGGTCTGGACTCGACAAGCAAGCATAGAGCCCTGGAAGCACTTCCTACCAAGAGCATCCAGGTTCCGGGTCTCCCGGCCGGGAGGCACCGAGGAGTGCATCTTCTGACTCTTGAGTCGATGCATGGCCGATTCCACCACCATGGAATGGTGCGGTAGTTGTGCCTTTTGGAACCCGGGGCTCTTGCGGACTCGATAAATGGAATCGACCCGCTTGCTTAACACCGGCGCCGACGCCAGGCTCTCCCACATACCGAAGAGAAGTCGCTCCAGCATCGGAGGAACCGGTATAGTAAAGGCCTCCTTCGGTGGAGAGTCATACTGGAGGGCATCGAGCTCTTCGGCTTGAGGCTCCTCCTCGGGATCCGCGGGGAATGCCAAGGCCTTGGCCATATCCTGCACGAAGTCCGAGAACCGGGTGTCTTCCGGGGGGGACCGTCTCCGAGGTTCGGACTCAGGCGAGTCCGATGGGACGCACCGAGTCCGAAAAGTACCAGGTTACTCTTCGTCCTCCGTTTCCCAGGTTGACTCCTCGGAGGAGGAATCGAGCAGCTCCGGTCGGGCGGGCACTGATGCCCTCTGCCCCGACGCCGAGGGTGTCGGCGTCCTCGGTCCCGAACGGGAGGCCGAGGGAGACCGCGACCGAGGATCGACTCGAGCTCGCATGGACTCGAGGATCGGCTCAGTCTCCGGGGTCGACTTGGACTTCGACGTCCCGGTGGCCGGGGCAGATGCACCGGCGAGGCCAGCGATCAATGCCCGCTGCTGGTCCATGAAGGCAGCCAAACTGCTCTCCAAGGCCGTCAACCTGAGTCTGAGCTCAGGAGACCCAGCAGCCCCCGACTCGGGCCCCGACGGCGTCAGGCCCGACATCGGCTCCTTCGGAGGTGAGTCCACAAGGACTATAGTACTCACGTGTCCAGGAGACTCCATCTCGAGACGAGGATGTTTCGAAGGCCTCTCCAACTCCGAGGACCCGGGACGGCTATCGGGGCTATGCGACCTGGCCCTCGTGGAACCAGGAGCATCCACCGATGCCGCCCTCGCGGGTTTCTTCTTCCGATGATGTTCCCGGGCAGGAGACCCCCGCTCAGAGGAACTCCGACGATGCTCAGGACTGGAGTCCCGGGACGTCGAAGCCTCTGACGAGGTCCGGACCCGGCTGGATGCGGAGTCAGAGAAGATTCTTTCTTTTTGTTGCTGCCGACTCAACGCTTTTGAGGACATCTTGCCACACGGACCACAGATCATCGGGTCATGATCGGGTCCGAGGCAGCGGAGGCAGCAGTCGTGTGTGTCGGTAAGAGACATAAGTTTCTTACACCGATCACACTTTTTAAACCCGCTGGCAGCCGTTAGAGAAAAAGGGCCCCTGCGAGGTCAAAGACAGGGCTGCCAGTGAAAAAAAGAAAAAATGGCGCGAACGCTAGTCACGAAGGACAAAAACCGAAAAAAAATAACAAACGGACTCGATACCGGTGTATCGGGTCCGGGCAGGAAAAGGATCCGGCGTCAAACCGAGAAAAGAATAGTAAATAAAATCAACTTTTTCAGCGGCGATCACAAACAGCGTCTGTAGGGCTCTGCGGAAAAAAGAAGACTGAGCAAGATGTCACCCTTGGGCGGGAAGGGGACCGCGCATGCGTGCTGCAATTCCCAAAGGCTTTCTTTGAAAGCTGGGGAAATTGCTCCGCGAGGGCTCCGTCGGCGCCCATGTCACCCATATGTGAGGACTGACTTCCTGCTTGGTCCTGGAGAAATCTCAGTCATCCAAGCTCTGTCAGGAAGCTCACCTGAAATGGCCTCAAGCTCTCCCTATAGCCCTTCTCAGAGTACGTTCAGCCCCTACCAAGTCATTAGGAGTTTCCCCATTTGAGGTTTTGTATGGAAGACCCCCGCCCATAGTTCAGGGAATAAGGGGGGATATGAGTCAGATAGGATCAGAAATCACTAGACAAGAATTGTTGGCTCCAAGTTCTGTCTTGCAGGATCTCCATACCTGGGTGCAAGACCAGTTGCCTATCAATCTGACAGAGCCATTGCATCCTTTCAAGCCTGGAGCCTCGGTGTGGGTCAAAGAGTGGAAGACGACGCCGTTGGCACCTCATTGGAAGGGACCGTATGTTGTTCTACTGTCAACCCCCACAGCAGTCAAAGTAGCAGAGATTGATTCTTGGATTCATCACAGTCGAGTCAAACCAGCAGCAGTTTCTGAGAGTCGTCCTTGGACTTCGATCACTAATCCTGCAGCACTGTTACGACTCACACTACGAAGAGAATAACTAACCTTCAGCATCTCAGTTATCTATCATCAAAGACTAAGAGACTATGATCATGATGATTGCTTATTACTGTTTTATCTTTGCGGAAGCCCTGGGTCCTCTGGAAACAACTTTTGCCCTGCCTCCTTGTGCAGCTTGTATAATCACTACCCGAACTGGGATGAAGATCACCCAGACTTTACTTTATCACTCTTACTACACTTGCACTGGTAAAGTCAGTCAGTGCATGTATAATGGTACAGAACTGAATGTCTGCATGAATGGAAAGACTCGTACCTGTTTTAGACCCCGACAGAATCCTTCTTATTACGCCCTGGAACTACAATGGAATGATGAAGATGGAGCCCTCATAAATGCTACAACTCAACTCTCTGATCCCACCAAACCTGTGTCCCTGTATTTTGATGCTTGTGATCTGATTAAAAGAAATGACGATTATAGGTGTGGATCATGGGAACAAGCTTACTACTATGATAACAAGTACATGTGTCCCGAAGCTGCATACAAATGGGGAATATGCACTGGGGTACATTCCCCAACTACTCATGGAAAACCATCAAAAGATGACTACTTCTGTCCAAAATGGGGCTGTGTGTACTATGCTACCTGGTCTGGTAGCCCTACTGGACAAACTGGAGATAATTACAAAGCTAAGTTAGAAAGATTACCCCTACTGGAACCCAAGAAGTGCAAGAAAAGTGCTTGTAACCCCCTACGACTTCTCATCCTTGACCCAAGCCAGTGGAAGCAAGGATTCCGGTTTGGCTTACGCATTGCAGGAAGTGGATCTGACCCTGGGACTATTGTATATATCCAGCTTAACACGAAGACTCATGTCTCTTCAGCTTACCGAATACATCACCTATTTAAAACATCACCTATTTCTCCTACACTACTCTCAATACACCAACCCAACACCTTCTATTATGTAGACAACAGCAACCAACTCAAAAACTGCCTAAGAATGTACATACTGTAGATACATATTGTAGTTATTTCTCTTAATATTGTATATAGCTCCCCTGTTCAAGTCCAAGTTTCATTCCCCTGTTTCATTGTAAGTGTCGACCGGCACAATATTCGTTTTATGTAAACCGCGCTGATTTTTAAGAGTGTGGTATATAAGAACAATAAAATAAATAAATAAATAAATCGCACCTTCTATGAGGCCATGAAGGCAGAATTTGTAATCCCCCACGCTTCTCGAAATCTGTTCATTGAACTGGCTGGAGCTGTAGCATCCAGCCTCCATGTTTCTGATTGTCTTTTCTGCGGAGGAACTCAGATGGTTGACCAATGGCCTTGGGAGGCACAAGAATTAAACTATTCTATACCATATAGCCAAACTGATCTGCATGCTGCTACCAGTGAATGAGTCCTAGCTAGCCCCATCATTGGAAACCTGTGTTTTGCTTGGGCTGGACCACAATTGACTATGCTAGTGGGGCAGTTGGCCTGTTTGAATCAGAAATACTACAATGCTACCACCAAGACGACATCCTGGTGGTCAGGAACCAATGCTCCAGAACCCTCCAATCCACTAATCATCTTTCCTAACCTTGCCAGGTTATGGACAAATCTTGCTTCTCACAATAACTGGCAAGCTCCACCTGGACTATATTGGAACAGCGGAACTCTAGCATATGCTAGACTCCCTGCCAACTGGGGAGGTGCATGTGTTTTGGGGACAATAAGACCTTCTTTCTTTCTTCTGCCCACTTCCCATGGAGAACGACTGGGTTTTCCTGTATACAAGAGTCGACAGAAACGGGAGGCTTTGAAGATAGGCCAATGGGACAAATGGGATGCAACATCTGAAGAATGGCCACCGGAGAGCATCGTTTCCTACTATGGACCTGCCACCTGGGCACAAGATGGCTCATAGGGTTACCGCATCCCGGTGTATATGTTAAATCGTATTATACGTTTGCAAGCTGTTGTAGAGATAACAACCAATGAAACTAGTAGAGCACTAACCTTGTTAGCTAAACAAGCCATGCAGATGCGTACAGCCATTTATCAGAATCACTTAGCATTAGATTATTTACTTGCTGCTGAAGGAGGAGTATGTGGAAAGCTGAATTTAACCAACTGTTTGCAAATTGATAATGAAGGGCAAGTTGTAGAAGATATAGCCAATCATATGAGAAAACAAACCTATGTACCAGTCCAGACATGGCATGGTTTGCAACTCGATGGATGGTTTGGTTCTCTGTTTTCAGGAATGGGTGGCCTGAAAACACTTGTGCTCATTGTCCTATTTATCTTGGCTATCTGCTTGTTCCTCCTATGTCTCCTCCCCTTCTGCTTACGCATGTTGAACTCAACCATTGACAGTGTTGTTGAACGTAAGGCAGCTACAAAAGTATTAGCTATGTGGCAATATTCCCTTATACCCCAACATGATGCTGATAGCCATGTGTAGTGTGTGATTTGATTCTCACCCTTTCTCACTTACGGGTGAGAATAATCAAAGGGAGGATGTGGTAGGCTATGGCCTAGAATAGCCTATAAATATATGTAAACGTACGGCCTGCAAGCTAGGCCTGAGTCCCAGCCCCCACCTAAGAATAAGAATGTTGAGAAAGACCAAAGTCAGTATAAGTTAGAAAAACTGCTTTAAACCGTTTTTTGATAAGGTTGTATAAGTTCTTTGTTGAATATTCTGTGCTGATGACAGACATGTACCAGTGCTCTGTATTCACACATTTTCTAAGCTAGGCAGTGACCTTGTAAGGAGAAAGTATCAAAGTTTAGAACTGTGCCTTTGTTAGAGAATTCTAAGCAGGGGGAACAGAGTGCTGAGCCCAGAGAGAAATCCTAATTGGATAAGGGGCAAGGGGCAGTCGGACCAATAGAAAGTTTGCCTGTATTAAACTGAAGAAGAAAGGTATAAAAGGTGTTTACTGGACTCCATTGCTCAGACCATTTTGATTGTGACATTTGCCTGAGACTGCGCACAATAAATTGGCTTGGATCTTCGAACTGACTCCTGGTTCTATTCATTGCGTGCACTTCGCTGCAACAAAAGTATGAAGATTCCTTTATGCATTTGAGGCATGAGGCCTTGGGAAAAATACAGGAAGGTAAACCGCTTAGTTTAAATGAAAAGGTGATACCACCTTTGGCATAAAATGTGGATAAGTCCTAAGGACTACCTTATCATGGAACTTTGTATAAGGAGGATCAGCCACCAATGCTTGCAATTCACTGATGCGACATGCTGATGTGATATGCAATAAGAAAGATGACCTTCCAGGAAAGCATAGTTACTCACCTGTAACAGGTGAACTCTGGTAACAGCAGGAATTTAGTCCTCACATATGGGTATCGTCGGTACCGACGGAGCCTGCGCGGGAACGCTCCCCAGCGTCCAATCAGAAAGCCTTTGGGAGCATCCCACAGCGCCTGCGTGCTGCCTTCCTGCCTTTCCAAACTACCTCTCTCCAGTTGAGTTTTAAAGCTGAGACAAAGAGAGAGAGGGAAAGGAAAGAGATAAAGAGATACAACTCCTACGGGAGGGGGGGTGGGTTGTGAGGACTAAATTCCTGCTATTCCAGATCACCTGTTACAGGTGAGTAACTATGCTATCTCCAGGAATAAGCAGGAATGTAGTCATCACATATGGGGACTCCCTAGCTTTAGGTGCCAGGGAGATACCCCAGAAGTTGTGTCAATGAACAGGGCTCCACTTCCCCCCATGGATCTCCGGCATTCTACCAGGGATGGAGGGAAGGAGTTGATTAGGTATGGAACAGGTGTTGGAGAACAGCCTGACCAAACAAGGCATCCCGGCGGGAGTCCTTGTCCAAGCAGTAATGGGCTGTAAGGGTATGAACTGAGGCCCCAAGTGGCTGCACAACAGATGTCGTCGATAAACACAGAGTGCAGATGAGCCATTGAGGCTGCCATGGCTCACATTGTGAGCTGTGACATGGACCTCCAGAGAAAGCTTCTTACTCTGATAGGCGAAGGAAATACACTGAGCAATCCAGTTAGACAGTGTTCTCTTGGAGAATGGAAGTCCCAAATGAGAAGGATCAAAAGCAACAAAGAGTTGAGAGGACTTTCTATGTTGCTGTGTTCTTTGTAAGTAAAAAGCTAACGCTCTTTTACAGTCCATGGTATGAAGATTCCTCTCTGCATTTGATGCATGAGGCCTTGGAAAAAACACAGGTAGGTAGACCGCTTGGTTCAGATGAAAAGGCGAGACCACCTTTGGCATAAAGTGTGGATGAGTCCTAAGGACTACCTTGTCATGATGGAACCTAGTATAAGGTGGATCAGCTACTAGCGCTTGCAACTCACTAATGCGGCATGCTGATGTGATTGCAATGAGAAAGATAACCTTCCAAGAAAGGAATTTCAAGGAGGTAGTAGTTAAAGGTTCGAAAGGTGGCTTCATAAACTGCCCAAGAACCAGGTTTAAGTCCCATGCCACCGGTGGTGGCCTAATGGGAGGCTTAGTTAGAAGAAGTCCTCTCATAAATCTTGCTATAAGAGGATGAGAATAAATAGGCTGTCCATTTAGAGGCTTAAGGGAAGCTGCAATAGCACTCAAATGGACTCTTACTGAATTAGTCTTAAGACCTGCATTGGATAAATAGAGATACTCCAGCAATGATTCCAGAGGTATCGCAAGGGGGTTAAGAGCCTTTTGCGAACACCATATGGTAAACCTTTTCCACTTGAAAGCATAAGAGCGTCTTGTGGAAGGTTTCCTGGAAGCAAGAAGAATATCTTTCACTTGCTGAGGGATATTAAAATCATGGAGATCTAGGCCTTCTGCAACCCAGCCCTGAGATGCAGAGACTGGGGACTGGGATGCCATAACATTCTGTCCTCCTGGGATAGGAGATCTGGAGCAGACCCTAACTCCAGGGAGGGAGCTTGAGAGAGATGTAGAAGCAGAGGGTACCACACTTGCCGTGGCCAATGTTGAGCTATGAGAATCATATGGCCTCTGTCTCTCTGAAGCTTGAACAGGGTTTTGGGAATTAGGGGAATGGGTGGAAAGGCATACAGGAAGTCTTGACCCCAGTAAAGGAGGAAAGCATCCCTGGCCTGAGCCCCCTGAGCCGGAGTTCTGGAACAGAACCGGGGAAGTTTGGCATTCCACGGACTTACAAAGAGGTCTATGTCCGGGGTTCCCCAAAGTTGAAATATCCTGGTCACCTGGTCTGCATGCAAAGACCAGTCGTGTGGAAGCAGAACTCAACAGTCTGTCTGCCCAAGAGTTTTGAATGCCTGGAAGATACACGGCCAGAAGATGAATCTGATGCTCTCTGGTGAGGGCCCATAGTAGCAAAGCTTCGTTGCAAAGCGACAGAGAGCCTGTTCCCCCCTGCTTGTTCGCATAGAACATGGCTACTTGATAGTCCGTATGAATGAGGACTGTCCTGTAGCTGAGCAGGGTGTGGAACACTAGCAGAGCAAGAAAGCGTAGTTACTCACCAGTAAAGCGTAGTTACTCACCTGTAACAGGTGTTCTCCAGGAGCAGCAGGAATCAGTCCTCACTTATGGGTGACGTCGGCGCCGACGGAGCCCTCGCGGAGCAATTTTCCCCAGCTTTCAAAGAAAGCCTTTGGGAATTGCAGCGCGCATGCGCGGTCGTCTTCCCGCCCGAAGGTGCCATCTTAGCCAGTCAGATGACATAGCTAAAAAAGACAGCATAAAAATTTGCAAAAAGAACATAAGCAGACGATTGCAACTCCAAGGGGAGGAGGGAGGGTAGTGAGGACTGATTCCTGCTGCTCCTGGAGAACACCTGTTACAGGTGAGTAACTACGCTTTCTCCAGGACCAAGCAGGAAGTCAGTCCTCACTTATGGGACTCCCAAGCTCAAGGCTACCGGAGACCCTAAGCACAAAAATGAGCTCCCTCTAGCTCAGCAGCACAGAAGGATAGAATCTTCGCTGAATTATCACCCACCGGTAGCCCACATCCGGGATGGAGGGTAGGAGTTGCTCAGACCTCAAAGAGATTACGGAGGACTGCCTGTCCGAAAGTACTGTCCCTACGGGACTCCCTCTCGAGACAGTAATGGACCGCAAAAGTCTGGCTCGAAGACCAAGTAGCGGCCCGGCAGATGTCTGCCAGCGGAACAGAGCGGAGGTAAGCCACTGACGTGGCCTTTGCCCGAACGCAATGAGCCGTGACTCGACTTTCTAAGGAGAGTCCGGCTGCCCCATAAGCCCAAGAGATAGAGTCCGCAACCCAGATGGACAGAGTACGCTTGGAGACCGGGAGCCCCAATTTATTGGGGTCAAAAGACACAAAAAGCTGAGCAGCTTTACGGTGCTCCCGCGTACGGTCAAGGTAGAAGTTCAATGCCCTTCTACAGTCCAGGGTATGGAGGACCGTTTCAGCTCGGCTGGAGTGTGGTCTGGGAAAGAAGGTTGGAAGTACCACCTCCTGATTGATGTGAAAAGGGGAGACCACTTTAGGCAGAAATTTTGGGTGAGTCCGTAGGACTACCCTATTCTTGTAGAACCGAGTGTAAGGGGGATCAGACACGAGGGCCTGCAATTCACTTACGCGCCTAGCGGAAGTGAGGGCTATCAAGAACAGCGTTTTCCAAGACAGAAAACGGAGAGAACAGGTAGCCATAGGTTCAAAAGGCGGACAGGTGATCCGCTGCAAAACCACATTCAGGTCCCAGTCAGGCGCTGGCGGGCGCAGAGTGGTTTTAAGTAGAAGGAGACCTCGGAGAAACCTCGCTACGAGAGGGTCATTGGAGAGAGGTCTGCCGTCCACTGGCACATGATGTGCTGAAAGAGCACTGAGGTGAACTTTGACGGAGTTGGACTTAAGTCCCAGATTAGAGAGGTGCAGCAAGTACTGCAAGATCACCGACACCGGGCAGGAGAAGGGATCCTGAGACTGCTGGGTACACCAGACTGCAAAGCGACGCCATTTAAGGGCGTAGCATTTGCGGGTAGAAGGCCGTCGCGAAGCTAAGACGACCTCCTCCACCTCCGCCGGCAGGAGAAGGGGAGCAAGGACTACCCTCTCAGCAGCCAGGCCATAAGGTTGAGAGACCTGAGGTTGGGGTGCAGAAGGGACCCCTGATCCTGAGTGAGGAGATCCGGTTGTATCCCCAGAGGGATTGGGCCCTCCACCGCCAGTTGCAGCAGGAGTGGAAACCACGGCTGCCTGGGCCAGCGAGGGGCCACCAGGATCATGAAGGCTTTGTCTCGGAGAACCTTGAAAAGAGTCCGAGAGACCAGCGGGATGGGAGGGAAAGCGTACAGAAGGCTCCCCGACCACGAGATCAGAAAGGCGTCCGCCGCAACCCGAAGGGGGTGTGGCTGACGAGAGCAGAAGCGAGGAAGTTGCCGGTTGTGAGGACTGGCAAAGAGATCCACCGTGGGGAGACCCCACTTGAGGAAGAGCTTCTGAACTACCAAGGGATCCAGACGCCACTCGTGCGGCTGGAGGACCCTGCTGAGTTTGTCTGCAAGGCAATTTTCTTGGCCCGGGAGATAAACTGCCTTGAGGAGAATGCCGTGACTGACGGCCCAAGAGCAGAGCTTCTGTGCCTCCCGGCAGAGGAGGAGGGAGCCCGTGCCCCCCTGCTTGTTCACGTAGAACATGGCAACCTGATTGTCCGTCTGGACAAGGACGGACTGTTGGGAAGTCAGGTGGGAGAAGGCCTTGAGAGCGAGGCGGATCGCCCTGAGCTCCAGGAAGTTGATCTGCTGAGCAGACTCCCACGTGGTCCAGAGGCCCTGAGTACGTGCCTCTTGGCAATGTGCTCCCCAGCCCAGGAGGGATGCATCGGTGGTCAGCACCCGGGTCGGCTGAGGTGACTGGAAAGGCATTCCGAATATCAGGTTCGGCTGCCGGAGCCACCACCGGAGAGACGAGAGCAGCGGCTCGGAGACGCGCACTAGGTCTGCCAGGCCGCCCGTGGCTTGTCGCCACTGCTGGCGGAGACACCATTGAGCAGACCGCATGTTCAGGCGGGCATTGGGGGTCACATGGACAGTGGAAGCCATATGGCCGAGCAGTCTCAGGAAGCGCCTGGCGGAGACCAGGGGCTGGCTGCGAAAGCGGTCGGCTAGGTCCATGAGCCGTTGAGCCCTGTCGAGCGGTAGGTACGCTCGTGCCCGAGGAGTGTGCAGCCTTGCGCCGATGAACTCGAGATCCTGTGAGGGGAGCAAAGTGGACTTTGCGAAGTTTATGACAAAGCCCAAGTGCTGCAGCAGAGTCACCGTGCGGCACGTGGCGTTGGTGACCTCCTGAGCGGACGCTGCTCTGATGAGCCAGTCGTCGAGGTACGGAAAGACATAGAGGCCGTGAAGCCGGAGATGGGCCGCCACGACCGCGAGACATTTTGTGAAGACTCGCGGTGCGGAGGATAGGCCAAAGGGCAGTACTCTGTACTGGTAATGATTTCCTGCCACCACAAACCTTAGGTATTGGCGGTGGCTTGGGTGGATGAGGATGTGCGTGTAGGCATCCTTTAGATCCAAGGAGCATAGCCAATCTCCCTGCTGGAGGTAGGGCAGAAGGATTCCAAGGGTAAGCATTTTGAACTTCTCCCGCACAAGGAACTTGTTGAGGTTGCGCAAGTCCAGGATGGGTCTGAGGCCCCCTGTTCTCTTTGGTATCAGAAAATACCTTGAATAAAAGCCTTGACCTCTCAGGTGGTGGGGCACCGGTTCCACCGCCTGTTCCTGCAGAAGACCTGCTAACTCCTGAAGGAGCAACTCCCTGTGCAGAGGGGGGCGCGAAGGTTCTCCCGGAAAATAGGAGGGAGGGACCTGATGGAAATGGAGAAGGTAGCCTTCTCGCACGACCTGAAGTACCCAGGCATCTGCGGTGATGCTGGACCACCTGTGGCCGAAGTGAACCAGCCGGCCTCCGGTGCTGGGAGGAACCAGCGGGGGGGGAGAGGCTATGCTGAGCGAGTCAAAAACCCCCACCCTGCTGAGCAGGGGCTGGTGGTGCAGGCTTGGGGGCTTGCTGCCTACGGGACCCGTTACCCCGTCCCTTGGCCTGCTGGCCCTGTTGGGGAGCTGCAGGGGCCTGATAATGGGGGTACTGTTTGTAGGCAGCCGCCTTCCTCGGGTAAAAGGACTTTTTTTCCCGAGCCCTTCTTTTTCTGGGAAGGGGCGGAGGTCTTCCTAGAAAGCCTGGTCCTGGTGAGAGTCTCAGTCTCAATTTGTGCAGCCTTTTCCGCCATGGGCTTGCCAAAGAGGTTTTCGCCTCGGCAGGGGACATCGACCAACTTGTCCTGTACCCAGGGCTCAAGATCCGACGACTGAAGCCAAGCCTGTCGGCGGGCACCGATGCCGGCTGCGGCCACTCTAGCCGAGGCCTCAAAGCCATCATAGGCTGCTCGGGACATGAACTTTGAGCATTCCCGAATGCCCGTGGACAAGGCTAGGAACCTCCGCAAGGGCTCCTCGGAGAGACCAGCGGAGAATCCGGCTAGCTCTTTAGCCAGATCCCGGAGATACATGCCCATGTAGAGCTGGTAAGTCTGGACACGACATGCGAGCATAGAGCCCTGGAAGCACTTCTTGCCAAGGCCATCCAGGTTACGGGCCTCCCTTCCAGGAGGCACCGAGGAGTGCATCTTCTGGCTCTTAAGACGATGCATGGCCGATTCCACTACCATGGAATGGTGTGGCAGCTGTGCCTTCTGAAAGCCAGGGCTCTTGCGGACCCGATAGATAGAATCGACCCGCTTGCTCAGGACCGGCGAGGAGGCCGGACTCTCCCACATGCGGAAGAGTAGTCGTTCCAGCATAGGAGGAACCGGCACAGTAAAGTGCTCCCTCGCGGGAGAGTCATACTGGAGGGCGTCGAGCTCTTCGGCTCGAGGCTCCTCCTCGGGATCCGCAGGGAAGGCCAAAGCCTTGGCCATATCCCTAACGAAGTCCGAGAACCGGGCATCCTCCGGGGGGGACTGCTTCCGAGGCTCGGACCCCGGTGAGTCCGATGGGACACACCGAGTCCGGAAAGAATCAGGTGACTCTTCCTCCTCAGATTCCCAGACCGACTCCGACGAGGACTCGGTGGGGTCGGCCCGGGCAGGGTGCGGCGCCAGCCGCCCCGACGTCGAGGGAGTCGGCGTCGGCGACCTCGGTCCCGAACGGGAGGCCGAGGGTGACCTCGACCGAGGATCGACTCGAGTTCTCATTGACTCGAGGATCGGCTCGGTCTCCGGGGTCGACTTGGACGTCGACGTCCCGGCGGTCGGGGCAGCGGCGCCAGCGAGGCCAGCGAGCAGTGCCCGCTGCTGGTCCATGAAGGCAGACAGTCTGCTCTCCAAGGCCGTCAACCTGAGTCCGAGCTCAGGTGACCCAGCAGCCCCCGACTCGGGCCCCGACGGCGTCGGGCCCGACGTCGGCTGTCGCGGAGGCGAGTCCAGAAGGACTACAGGACTTACCCGGGCAGGCATCTCCGACTCCAGGCGAGGTCGCTTCGGGAGATGTTCCTTCTCCAAGGACCCGGGGCGGCTGTCGGGGCTATGCGACCTGGCCCTCGCGGAGCCAGGAGCGTCCACCGACGCCGCCCTCGCGGGTTTTTCCTTCCGACGATGGTCCCCGGAGGGAGAACCCCGGTCGGAGGAGCTCCGGCGACGGTCCGAGCTGGAGCCCTTTGACACGGAGGCCTCCGACGAGGTCCGGGTACGGCTGGGGTCAGCGAAGATTCTCTCGCGCTAATGCCGCCGACTTCTCAACGCCTTCGAGGACAGTTTGCTGCAGGGCCCACAGATCAGTTCCTCATGATCCGGGCCCAAGCAGCGGAGGCAAAAGTCGTGTGTGTCGGTTAGTGACATATTTCGGTCACACCGACCACACCGCTTAAAGCCACTGGCAGCCATCGGGGGAAAAAGGGCCCCTGCGAGGTCAAAGGACCGGGCTGCCAGGGAAAACGAAAATGAAAGCTGACTAAGTCAGAAAAACCGAAAAACGCTAGAGGACTCGAGACCGGCGTCGCGAGTCCGGGCGGGAAAACGATCGGCGTCGAACCGAAAGAAAAAAGTATAAAATAAAGAGGAAAATCAACTTTTTCGCGGGGACAAGACGGGGACGTCTGCAGGGCTCCGCGGAAAAAAAGAAGACTGGCTAAGATGGCACCTTCGGGCGGGAAGACGACCGCGCATGCGCGCTGCAATTCCCAAAGGCTTTCTTTGAAAGCTGGGGAAAATTGCTCCGCGAGGGCTCCGTCGGCGCCGACGTCACCCATAAGTGAGGACTGACTTCCTGCTTGGTCCTGGAGAACAGGTGTTCTCCAGGAGCCAGGGCCGGCCCGTCCATTGAGCAAGAATGTTTTTTGCACAGGGCCCCGCGTTTCAGGGGGCCCCGCGCAAAGAACATTCTGCTTTTTTTTTAAATGACTTTAAAAAAAAAAAACCTGGCTCTGGCTGCTACCGCTGCCGCTACCACCGCGGCAGCAGCAGAATGGAGTGTCCCGCGGGGCCTCCTCTTCTCCTTCAGCCCCTCTGCAAAGGCTTTGAGATTCGCAAAGGGAGAGCGTCTCCCTCGCGTCTCTGTGAAGCCTTCAGCCCCTCTGCAAAGGCTTTGAGATTCGCGAAGGGAGAGCGTCTCCCTCGCGTCTCTGTGAAGCCCGCAGGGGCTAATGGGAAATTTCCCATCTGCCCCTTCAGACGCGAGGGGCTGATGGGAAATTTCCCATTAGCCCCTGCGGGCTTCACAGAGACGCGAGGGAGACGCTCTCCCTTCGCGAATCTCAAAGCCTTTGCAGAGGGGCTGAAGGAGAAGAGGAGGCCCCGCGGGACACTCCATTCTGCCGCTGCCGCGGTGGTAGCAGCAGCAGCCAGAGCCAGTTTGTTTTTTTAATTGTGCCATAAGCCCGGGGGGGGGGGGGTTAAGATTGGCAAAGGGGGGGTGTTAAGACTGGCAAGGGGGGGTTAAGATTGGCAAAGGGGGGGTTAAGATTGGCAAAGGGGGGGGTATAAGACTGGCAAGGGGGGGTTCAGACTGGCAAAGGGGGGGTGTTAAGTTTTGGAAATGTGGGGGTTTATATTGGCAAAGGGGGGGTTAAGATTGGCAAAGGGGGGGTTAAGATTGGCAAAGGGGGTGGTTTTAAGATTGGCAAGGGGGGGTGTTAAGACTGGCAAGGGGGGGGTTAAGAATGGCAAGGGGGGGTTAAGCGGCAAGGACTGGCAAGGGGGGGGTTAAGACTGGCAAGGGGCTGGGGGCTGTCTGGAAATGGGGCGGTGGGGGGGTTCGGACTGGTAATGGGCTATGGTGGGGTTAGGACTGATAATGGGCTATGGGGGGGTTAAGACTGGTAATGGGCTGTGGGCTGATGGGGGCTGTCTGGAAATGAGGTGAAGGGGGTTAGGACTGCTAATGGGCTATGGGGGGGTTAGGACTGATAATGGGCTACGGGGGGGCTAGGACAGGAAATGGGCTGATGGGGAGGGGTTAGGACTTGAGGTGGGCTGATGTGGTTAGGACTGGTAATGGGCTGTGGGCTGATGGGGGGTTAGGACTGGCAATGAGCTATGGGGGGCTGACTGAAAATGGGCTGATGGGGTTAAGACTGGAAGTGGGCTGATGGGGGTTAGGACTGGTAATGGGTTATTGGGGGGCTTAAACTGAAAATGGGGTGATGGGGGTTAGGACTGGAAGTGGGTTGATGGGGGGCTAGGACTGGTAATGGGTTGGGGGTTGCTATGACTGGAAATGGGCTGAGTGGAAGGGGAGGCTTGAACTGCAAATAGCTGATGGGGAGGGAGCTTGGAATGGAAATGGGCTGTGAGGGAAGGGAGCTAGGACTGAAAATGGGCGGACGGAGCAGCTAGGATAGGACTGGAAATGGGCTGTTGGGGGGAGCTAAGATTGGAAATGGGCTGTGGTGGGGGTTTGAATTGAAATGGACTCATGGAGGGGCTAGAACTGGAAGTAGGCTCATGGGGGGCTTGGACTGGAATTGGGCTGAGTGGAGGGGAGCTAGGATTTGACATGGGCTGATGGTGGGGCTAGGAAATGACTAGAAATGGGCTGATGGGGGCTAGGATTGTAAATGAGCTGATGGAGGGACTCAGACTGAAAATGGATGGGGAGCTAGGACTGGAAATGGTTGATGGGGGGCTGACTGGAAATGGGTTGATGGGGGCTAGGACTGGAAATGGGCTGATGCAGGGACTCGAAGGGAATGGATGCTGGGTGAGACTGGAACTCGAAGGGCGCGGATGTTGGGGGAGGATTAGAATGGGCTGGGGTTGGGAGAGTAAAATGGAGAGGGGAAAAAATATTTTGTGTGGGAGGGATGAAAAATCTACAATTGGCCGGGTATTGGGAGAGTAAGTGGTGATTGAGGATGGAGAGGTAAAATTTGTGTGGATGAAATAGGAATGAGGAAAGAGCAAAAGGAGAAAGATTAGTATGTTAAAGCAGATGTAGAGAGAGAGAATGGAAAAAAAAACTAGAAGAGAGAAGAAAGAACAAATGGACAGCAGACGATGGACAGTTAGCAGAAAACATGAAGAAACCAGAAGAAAGTGGCTGGAGCAATTGCAACGGAAGAAAATGCACAAAAGGTAGAAAGATATCTCTTTATTTTGAATTTATTAACTGGAATATGAAAGCTCTGGGAAATGTGCATCATTAACGTCTGCGCTTTGTTTGGTACAAGAGGAAATTAATTTATAGTTTTATTTCTACAGTGGTGTTGTACATTCCAAGTTTGGCTTTTGGGGTTCCCAGTTTAATTATTGCCTTCCTGTTTCTAAATTGTGATTCCTTGTTTGGTGATGGTCTATGTTCTGCATGTGTAACTGAGCTGAGGTATTCTATTTATGTAATTCCTATTTGACATTGCCACTTGTTCTCTTTCCCCAGTATTCTCTGAAATGTATTGGTTTAATATTTGCAGTGTTGCCTTTTGATAGGTAGGGTATGGTGCTTTGTGAGTCCCGGTAATGCTGTCAGGGTACGGCGGGTTTGCTATGGGTTCTAAATGGGCAGCGTTTGTAGTAGTTCCTAATGTGCCTGGCGGTTGGATTATAGTAATGTAGAAATCTTTTAGTCTTTCTTTATCCATACACTCATTAAGAGACATATTTACTAAAAGTTAGTGTCTGGTAACATTATGCAAATATTTATGCAAATAAGACCACTTATGCAAATGAGGCCCCGCACCGAGTCTCCGCACATGGCCCCGCACCCCCCTTGGGCCGCCCCTGCCAGGAGCAGCAGGAATCAGTCCTCACATATGGGTGACGTCGGCGCCGACGGAGCCCTCGCGGAGCAATTTTCCCCAGCTTTCAAAGAAAGCCTTTGGGAATTGCAGCGCGCATGCGCGATCCTCTTCCCGCCCAAGGGTGCCATCTTGCTCAGTCAGATGACAGATAAAAGACAGCAAAAATTAGCAAAAACGAAAGCATATAACTGCAACTCCAAGGGGAGGAGGGAGGGTTGCGAGGACTGATTCCTGCTGCTCCTGGAGAACACCTGTTACAGGTGAGTAACTACGCTTTTCCAGGACCAAGCAGGAAGTCAGTCCTCACATATGGGACTCCCAAGCTTAAGGCTACCGGAGACCCTTAGCACAAAAATGAGCTCCCTCGAGGTCAGTAGCACAGAAGGAAGGAATCTTCTCTGAATATGTCTCCAACCGGTAGCCCAACATCCGGGACGAAGGGTAGGAGTTGCCTATACCTCGAAGAGGTTACGGAGGACTGCCTGTCCGAAAGCACTGTCCCTGCGGGACTCCCTCTCCAGGCAGTAATGGGCTGCAAAAGTCTGGCTTGAAGACCAAGTAGCGGCCCGGCAGATGTCTGCCAATGGAACAGAGCGGAGGTAAGCTACTGACGTAGCCTTCGCCCGAACACGATGAGCTGTGACTCTACCTTCCAGCACGAGGCCCGCAGCCTCGTAAGCACAAGCGATGCAGTCCGCAATCCAGATGGACAGAGTACGCTTGGAGACAGGGAGCCCCAACTTGTTGGGGTCATAAGACACGAAGAGCTGAACAGCCTTTCGGTGCTCCCACGTACGGTCAAGATAGAAGGTCAACGCCCTTCTACAGTCCAGGGTATGCAGGACCATTTCAGCTCGGCTGGAGGGCGGCCTGGGAAAGTAGGTCGGAAGTACCACCTCCTGGTTGATGTGAAAAGGGGAAATCACTTTGGGAAGAAATTTAGGGTGAGTCCGTAGGACTACCCGGTTCTTGTAGAACCCAGTGTAAGGAGGATCAGAAACCAGGGCCTGCAGCTCACTAACGCATCTAGCCGAAGTGAGGGCTACCAAGAACAAGGTTTTCCACGAAAGAAAACGGAGCGGACAGGTAGCCATAGGCTCAAAAGGCGGACAGGTGATCCGCTGCAACACCACATTAAGATCCCAGTCCGGGGCTGGCGGGCGCAAAGGTGGCTTAAGGAGGAGGCCGCCTCTGAAAAACCAAGCCACCAGAGGGTGGCTGGAAAGAGGTCTACCATCCACTGGCAGGTGATGCGCAGAAAGAGCACTGAGGTGGACTTTTACCGAGTTGGACTTAAGTCCAAGGTTGGAGAGAGAGAGCAAGTACTGCAAGACCACTGATGCTGAACAGGAGAAAGGATCTTGAGACTGCTGAGTACACCAAACGGAGAACCGACGCCACTTGAGAGCGTAGGACTTCCGGGTGGAGGGCCGCCTGGAGGCCAAGACGACCTCCTCCACATCTGGAGGTAGCTGCAGAGGAGCAAGGACTACCCTTTCAGCAGCCAGGCCATCAGATGAAGGGACCGGAGACTGGGGTGTAGGAGAGTCCCCTGATCCTGCGACAGGAGGTCGGGCTGAAATCCCAGTGGAAGAGGAGTGTCTACCGCTAGCTGCATCAGAAGCGGGAACCAAGGTTGTCTCGGCCACCGGGGAGCACTAGGATCATCGATGCTTTGTCTCTGAGAACCTTGAAGAGCGTCCGAGACACCAGTGACATGGGAGGAAAGGCATACAAGAGGCCGGTGGACCATGGAATTAGAAAAGCATCCGCCGCTACCCGGAGAGGATGTGGCTGACGAGAGCAGAATCTGGGCAGCTGCCGGTTCAGAGGACTGGCAAACAGATCCATGGTGGGGAGGCCCCACTTGAGAAAGATCCGCTGAACCACCAGCGGGTCCAACCTCCACTCGTGTGGCTGGAGGATCCCTGCTGAGCTTGTCGGCCAGGTAATTTTCTTGACCTGGGAGATAGACAGCCTTGAGGATGATGCCGTGGTGGACAGCCCAAGAGCATAGTTTTTGTGCCTCCTGACAGAGAAGGAAGGAGCCTGTTCCACCTTGTTTGTTCACGTAGAACATTGCAACCTGATTGTCCGTCTGTATCATCACCGACTGGTGAGAAACCAGGTGAGAGAATGCTTTGAGCACTAGGGGGATGGCTCTGAGCTCTAGGAAGTTTATCTGTTGAGCAGACTCCCAAGGAGTCCAGAGGCCTTGAGTACAGGTCTCCTGGCAACGTGCACCCCAACCTAGGAGAGAAGCATCGGTCATCAGGACGTGAGAATGTGTAGGGGGCTGAAAAGTCACTCCTAGTACTAGGTTGGGCAGATGAAGCCACCATTGTAGAGAAGAGACCAGCTGGTCGGAGATCTGCACGGAGTCCGCTAGGCTCCCCGTGGCCTGATGCCATTGATTGCGAAGGCACCACTGAGCAGGACGCATGTTCAGTTGGGCATTGGGTGTCACATGGACCGTGGAAGCCATATGGCCGAGCAGTCGCAGAAAATGTCTGGCTGGGACCAGCGCATTGCTGTGAAAGTGGCCGGCGAGGTCCATGAGCCGCCTGGCCCTGTCCAGAGGGAGGAAGGCCCACGCCTGAAGTGTCCAACCGGGCGCCGATGAACTCGAGATTTTGAGAGGGGAGCAAAGTGGACTTTGCGAAGTTTATGACAAAACCCAAGTGTTGGAGCAGGGCCACAGTGCGCTGAGTGGCGTGAGTGGCCTCTTGGGAAGACTGGGCTCTGATGAGCCAGTCGTCCAGGTATGGGAACAAACAGACCTTGAAGTCTCAGATAAGCCGCCACCACCGCGAGGCACTTGGTGAACACCCTGGGTGCGGAGAATAGGCCAAAGGGTAGTACCCTGTACTGGTAATGATTTCCTCCTACAACAAATCTGAGATATTGCCTGTGGTCCGGATGAATGAGGATATGAGTATATGCATCTTTCAGATCCAAGGAGCATAGCCAGTCTCCCTGCTGGAGGTAGGGCAGCAGAATTCCAAGGGCAAACATCTTGAACTTTTTCTTTGCAAGGAACTTGTTGAGGTTTCGCAAGTCCAGGATGGACCTGAGGCCTCCTGTTCTTTTTGGAATCAGGAAGTACCTGGAGTAAAACCCCTGGCCCTTCAGGTGGTGGGGCACTGGTTCCACGGCTTGTTCCTGAACAAGACTTGCTAACTCCTGAAGTAGTAAGTCCCTGTGCCAAGGCAGTCTGGGAGGCTCCCCTGGAAAGTAGGAGGGAGGTACCTGGTGAAAGTGAAGAAGATAACCCTTTTGAACTATGTGAAGTACCCAGGTATCTGTGGTGATGGTGGACCACCTTTGGGCAAAGTGGACCAGCCGGCCTCCTGTGCTGAGAGAAACCAGCTGAGGGGGAGAGGCTATGCTGAGGAAGTCAAAAACCCCCACCCTGCTGAGCAGGGGCCGGTGGTGCAGGCTTGGGGGCTTGCTGCCTACGGGACCCATTACCCCGTCCCTTGGCCTGCTTTCCCTGTGGGGGAGCCACTGAGGCCGGATATTGAGGGTAGTATTTATAGGCAGCAGCTTTCCTCGGGTAAAAGGGCTTTTTCCGCGAGACCACCTTCTTTTGAGAAGGGGCAGAGGTCTTCCTCGAGAGACGAGTCCTGGTGAGAGTCTCCGTCTCGATTTGTGCAGCCTTCTCATCCATGGGCTTGCCAAAGAGGTTATCACCTCGGCAGGGGACATCGACCAACTTGTCCTGTACCCAGGGCTCGAGGTCGGACGTCTGAAGCCAAGCCTGGCGGCGTCCACCGAAGCCGGCCGCAGCTACTCGAGCCGACGCCTCAAAACCATCGTAGGCTGCTCGAGAGATAACTTGGAGCACTCTCGAATACCAGTAGACAAGGATTGGAACCTCTGCAAAGGTTCGTCGGAGAGACCAGCAGAGAACCCGGCAATTTCTTTAGCCAGGTCCCGGAGATACATGCCCATGTAGAGCTGGTAGGTCTGGACTCGACAAGCAAGCATAGAGCCCTGGAAGCACTTCCTACCGAGGGCATCCAGGCTTCAGGCTTCCCTACCAGGGGGCACCGAGGAGTGCATTTTTTGACTTTTTAGTCTATGCATGGCCGATTCCACCACCATGGAATGGTGCGGTAGTTGTGCCTTCTGGAAGCCGTGGCTCTTGCGGACTCGATAAATGGAATCGACCCGCTTGCTTAACACCGGCGACGACGCCGGGCTCTCCCACATGCGGAAGAGAAGTCGTTCCAGCATCGGAGGAACCGGTACAATAAAGGCCTCCTTCGGGGGAGAGTCATATTGGAGGGCATCGAGTTCTTCGACTCGAGGCTCCTCCTCGGGATCCGCAGGGAAGGCCAAGGCCTTGGCCATATCCCTCACGAAGTCCGAGAACCGGGTATCCTCCGGGGGGGACAGTCTCCGAGGTTCGGACTCGGGGGAGTCCGAAGGGACACACCGAGTCCGAAAGGAACCAGGTGACTCTTCGTCCTCAGATTCCCAGGCTGACTCCTCGGAGGAGTCGTCGATCGGCTCCGGTCGGGCGGGCACTGATGCTATCCGCTCCGACGCCGAGGGAGTCGGCATCGACGACCTCGGTCCCGAATGGGAGGCCGAAGGAGACCTCGACCGAGGATCGACTCGAGCCCTCATGGAATCGAGGATCGGCTCGGTCTCCGGGGTCGATTTGGAGGTCGATGTCCCGGCGGTCAGGGCAGAAGCACCGGCGAGGCCAGCGATCAATACCCACTGCTGGTCCAAGAAGGCAGTCAGACTGCTCTCCAAGGCCGTCAACCTGAGTCCGAACTCAGGAGACCCAGCAGCCCCCGACTCGGGCCCCGACGGCGTCGGGCCCGACGTAGGGTCCTTCGGAGGCGAGTCAACGAGGACAACAGTACTCACGTGAGCAGGTAAGTCCACCTCGAGTCGAGGATGTTTTGACGGCCTCTCCGTCTCCGAGGACCCGGGACGGGAATTGGGGCTATGCGACCTGGCCCTCGAGGAACCAGGAGCGTCCACCGATCCCGCCCTCGTGGGTTTCTTCTTCCGATGATGTTCCCGAGTAGGAGACCCCCTTTCAGAGGAACTTCGACGATGCTCAGGACCAGAGTCCCGAGACGTCTAAGCCTCCGACGAGGTCCGAGCCCGGCCGGAGTCAGAGAAGAGACGCTCCCGCTGGTGCTGCCGACTCCTCAAAGCTTTTGAGGACATTTTGCCGCATGGCACACAGATCAGAGAGTCATGATCTGGGCCGAGGCAGCGGAGGCAGAAGTCATGAGTGTCTGTAAGAGACATGAGTTTCTTACAGAGATCACACTTTTTAAAGCCGCTGGCAGCCATCGAGGGAAAAAGGGCCCCTGCGAGGTCGAATGACCGGGCTGCCAGGGAAAAAGGAAAAAGGCGCAAAATCTGTCACGAAGGACAAAAAAAACAAAAAATAAGGAACGGACTCGCAACCGACGTCGCGAGTCCGGGCGGGAAAAGAACCGAAGAAAAAAGAGAAAAAAATCAACTTTTCTGCGGGGATTCACAGGCAACGTCTGTAGGGCTCCGTGGGAAAAAGAAGATTGAGCAAGATGGCACCCTTGGGCGGGAAGAGGACCGCGCATGCGCGCTGCAATTCCCAAAGGCTTTCTTTGAAAGCTGGGGAAAATTGCTCCGCGAGGGCTCCGTCGGCGCCGACGTCACCCATATGTGAGGACTGACTTCCTGCTTGGTCCTGGAGAAAGATTGCTCTGAGCTCCAAGAGATTAATATGTAGTTAACTCTCCTGTGGAGACCAGGTGCCCTGGGTGGAGAGGTCTTGCAGATGAGCTCCCCAACCCATTGGAGAAGCATCTGTTGTGAGAGTTGCCTGGGGTAAGGGTTGCTGAAAAGGGGACCCCAGCAACAGGTTTTGAGTGGACTTCCACGACTGGAGGGACAAAATGAGGCGACTTGTGTTTGCTATTTTGTCTGACAGGCACCCTGATGCCTGGGTCCATTGGGTGGATAAAGTCCACTGAGCTGCCCTCATGTGGAGGCGAGCATATGGGACCACATGCACTGTGGATGCCATGTGGCCTAGTAGTTGTAACATTTCTCGAGCAGTTAGATGAGGCTTTAGCACTGCTTGAGAAGCTAACTGCACCAAGCGAAGGCAACAGGCCTGGGGGAGATAGGTCCTTGCCTTTGTGGTATCCAGCAAAGCTCCTATGAACTCTAAAGACTAAGTGGGAGTTAGACTGGATTTTGGGACGTTTATGACCAGACCCAAATACTGAAGGATACACATTGTGCATGATAGAGAAGTCCTGGCCTCTGACTCTGCTGGGGCTCGAATGAGCCAGTCGTCTAAGTAAGGGAAGACGAATAGCCCTAGAGTGTGGAGAAATGCTGCTACAACAGCCATGCATTTCGTGAACACTCTTGGTGCTGAGGCCAGGCCAAAAGGAAGCACCCTGTATTGGTAGTGCTTTCCCTGAAAAAGGAACCGAAGGAACCTTCTGTGAGTTGGATGGATGAGAACATGGGTGTACGCATCCTTGAGATCTAGAGAACAAAGCCAATCCTGACTCTGAAGGTATGGCAGCAGAGATCCGAGAGAAATCATTTTGAATTTCTCCTTGACAAGGAATATGTTCAATTCCTTGAGGTCTAAGATAGGTCTGTAACCCCGTTTTCTTTGGGATAAGAAAATAAGGGGAATAGAACCCTGTACCCTGTTGATGAAGGGGTACTTCTTCTATTGCCCCTTGGGCAAGAGGAATAGCGACCTCCCGACCTAACAGATTGATGAGAGAGGTTGGAGAATTGAACTGCCTTACTATTGTGTGAGGGGGCATGCATGAAAAATGAAGCTTGTACCCCTCCTTTATGATGGAGTGTCCAATGCTCTGCTGTTAATTGCCCCAATCTGGGGGCAAAATGACATAACCTTCCTGGAATGGTGGAAGGTTCTGGTCCCCCGAGAACCACGAAGGCTAAGTTCTCTAGATGAGAGTAAAAGGCCCTGTGGAGGCTGAGCCTGCTGGGCCGGTTGAGGCCTAGCAGCCTTTGCTTTCTTCTGTTTGGGTGGTTGCTGACCTTTCTTGGCAAGCTGACCTGCAGAACGTCCCTGCTGAACATAAGCAGGGTAAAATTTTTCTTTTTAGAAAAGAATGGTTTCTTGAACAATTTCTTTCTAGCAGGATCAGCAGTGGACTTGGACAATCTATCCAAGGTGGAATTTTCAGCATCCATTTCATTGGCCTTTTCCTGCCAATCTTTACCAAACAGGTTTTCACCAGTACAAGGGATATTTCCCAATTTGTCTTGTACCCAGAGCTCTAGATCAGATGCCTGGAGGCAAGCAATTCTACATGCCCCTATGGCAATAGTCAAGGTTCTGCTTATGCACTCAAAGCAGTCCAATGCTGCACGGTTTGAAAATTTAGACACATCTTGGGCATGTTTGACCCAAGTGAGAAAATCCTTTCTTTTATCTTCAGAAAGGAAAGGACTGAAAGCCTCTACATTATCTGTGACCTCCTTCAGGAACATTCCCATGAAGAGACTATAGGAACTGATCCTGGCAGAAAGCATGGAAGCTTGGAAGACTCAACGTCCAAAAGCATCCAGGGTTCTGCACTCACGTCCTGGAGGATTAGAGGCATGCCTTTTTGCACTCTTAATCCTTCTCATAGCTGACTCCACTACAATAGAGTGGTGAGGAAGCTGAGTCTTATGGAACCCAGGACAAGGAAGGAGTCGATACATAGTATCTAGTCTACGAGAATGAGGAGAGGTGGTAAGAGGTGTTTCCCACATCCTCAACATGAGATCATATAAAATCTCATGAATGGGCAAGGTGGCTGCCTCCTTAGGAGTTATGAGATATTGTAGAATTTCTAACTCTTTTGCCCTTGGATCTGTTTAAGGGGCGACAGTAAGTGACAGGCCAAGAGCCACCTCCCTGATAAAATCTTGGAAGGAAATATCCTCTGGAGGAAACATCCTGCGTTTAGGGGAGGAGAGCTCCTCTGGGAGAAGCATCGCTGCATCGACAGAACTGTCAGAATCCTCAGATTCTTCTGAGGACTCGAAGTATCGTCTGTCCGGATGCTCTTGAAGAGCCTGATAGCCGTACCGACCAAAGTCAATACCGGGTATCGGTACCGAAGGTCATCGGATGACTGGGTAACGAAGGTCATCGGATAACTGGGTACTGAAGGTCATCGGATGACTGGGTACCGGCAAAGCAGACACCGATGCCAATGTCGATGCTATCGGTGCCAGTACCAATAACGAGGGTGGTGTCGGTACCGGTGGGACAGTCGCGGTTCCGAGGGCTTCGATGCCACAAGGAAAGCCGCTAGACTGTATTCCATAGCCAGAACTCTCTGGTCTATCGACGCTGCCAATGCCTGGATGTCGGTACCGGAGGAGACAGCTGGTACCCCAGAGCATGGCACCAGTAGTTCTGCCAAGGTCGAGGCCTCGAGAACATCCTGGAACCCCGATAATGCTTTGGAAGCCGAAGCCTCCCGCCGGGGTAATTTTGCTGGTGCAGAATCCTCAAAGGCAACGCCAGAGGCATCTCGATGCTTAGAAGGAGATCTACCCTTCGAGGACCGGATGGATTTATGTTTAGTTACCTGAGATCCAGGGGAGGTAGAAGCAGCCCTGGAAGACGTCGATGCCACCGAAGCTGCATCAGAAGGAAACAGGGTACTGAGCTTAGCAGCTCGGTTCTGTCGACCTCTTTTAGACATCATGGCGCAGGACATACAATCCGTGACGGAGTGGTCGGGACCTAAACATTTTAGACACAATTCCTGGGTGTCGGTGACGGAAATGGTACCGCCACACTTAGTGCACTTTTTGAAACCTGAAAGAGTAGTTACTCACCTGTAACAGGTGTTCTCCAGGAGCAGCAGGAATCAGTCTGTAAAAAAAAAAATATATATATATATATATATATTCTCTTTTTCTTTTTCTTCAGGTGCACTCGCATTTTTGGGCCTTAGGCCCAAAAACTTTTCCTTACCATGAAGAAACCTGCTTCTCCAGGACCAAGCAGGAAGTCAGTCCTCACATATGGGTGACGTCGGCACCGACGGAGCCCTCGTGCGGAGCATTTCCCCAGCTTTCAAAGAAAGCCTTTGGGAATTGCAGCACGCATGCGCGGTCCTCTTCCCACCCAAGGGTGCCATCTTGCTCAGTCTTCTTTTTTCCGCGGAGCCCGGACGTAGTTCGTTTTTCCCCCGAGGAAAAAGTTGATTTTCTCTGTTTTTCTCTTTTTTTTCTCCGGTTCAACGCCGGATCCTTTTCCCGCTTGGACCGATATGCCGGTATCGAGTCCTTTTCTCTCTTTTTCGGTTTTTGTCCTTTGTGACTGGCGTTCGTGCCTTTTTTCTTTTTCCCCAGGCAGACAGGTCTTTTGACCTAGTAGGGGCCCTTTTTCCCCCGATGGCTGCCAGCGGGTTTAAGAAATGTGATCGGTGTAAGAAACTTATGTCTCTTACCGACACACATGACTGCTGCCTCCGTTGCCTCGGACCCAATCATGACCCGATGATCTGTGGTCCATGTGGCAAAATGTCCTCGAAGGCGTTGGAGTCGGCAGCACCAGAGGGATAGAATTTTTTCTGACTCCGCGTGGGGCCGGGCCCGGACCTCGTCAGAGGCCTCGACGTCTTGGGACTACGGCCACGAGCAGCGTCGGGGTTCCTCTGAGCGGGGGTCTCCTTCGCGGGAACATCGCAGGAAGAAGAAACCCACGAGGGCGTCGTCGATGGACGCTCCTGGTTCCTCAAGGGCCTGGTCACATAGCCCCGAAAGCTGTCCCGGGTCTTCGGAGTCGGAGAGGCCTGCCAAGCATCCTCGTGTCGAGATGGAGTCTCCTGGACACGTAAGTGCTGTTGTCCTCGTTGACTCTCCTCCGAGGGAGCCGACGTTGGGCCCGACGCCGTCGTGGCCCGAGTCAAGGGCTGCTGGGTCTCCTGAGCTCGGACTCAGGTTGACGGCATTGGAGAGGAGCTTCGCTGCCTTCATGGAACAGCAGTGGGCATTGATCGCCGGTCTCACCGGTGCATCTGCCCCGACCACCGGGACCTCGACATCCAAGTCGACCCCGGAGGACGAGCCGATCCTCGAGTCCATGCGGGCTCGAGTCGATCCTCAGCCACAGTCTCCCTCGACCTCCCGTTTGGGGCCGAGGTCGTCGACGCCGATACCCTCGGCGCCGGGGCGGAGGGCATCGGTGCCCGCCCAACCAGAGCCGCTCGATTCCTCCTCTGAGGAGTCGGGCTGGGAGACGCAAGACGAAGAGTCACCCGACACCCATCGGACTCTGTGTCCCATCGGACTCGCCCGAGTCCGAACCTCGGAGACGGTCCCCACCGGAGGATACCTGGTTCTCGGACTTCATGTGGGATATGGCCAAGGCCTTGGCCTTCCCCGCAGATCCCGAGGAGGAGCCTCGAGCCGAGGAGCTCGAGGCCCTCCAGTATGACTCTCCCCCGAAGGAGGCCTTTACTGTTCCGGTTCCTCCGATGCTGGAGCGGCTGCTCTTCCGCATGTGGGAGACCCCGACCTCGACGCCGGTGTTAAGCAAGCGGGTCGATTCCATTTATCGAGTCCGCAAGAGCCCCGGGTTCCAAAAGGCACAATTACCGCACCACTCCATGGTTGTGGAATCGGCCATGCATCGACTGAAAAGTCAGAAGATGCACTCCTCGGTGCCTCCCGGCCGGGAGGCCCAGAACCTGGATGCCCTCGGTAAGAAGTGCTTCCAGAGCTCTATGCTTGCTTGACGTGTCCAGATATACCAGCTCTACATGGGCATGTACCTCAGAGACCTGGCAAAGGAGATTGCCGGGTTCTCTGCAGGTCTCTCCGAGGAGCCTTTGCAAAGGTTCCAGGCCTTGTCCACCGGTATTCGCGAGTGTTAGAAGTTTATCTCTCGAGCAGCCTACGATGACTTTGAGGCTTCGGCCCAAGTAGCCGGGGCCGGCATTGCTGCCCGCCGACAGGCTTGGCTACAGTCATCCGACCTCGAGCCATGTGTCCAGGACAAGTTGGTCCATGTCCCCTGCCGAGGTGAGAACCTCTTTGGCAAGCCCATGGCTGAAAAGGCTGCAGAACTCGAGACCGAGACTCTGACCAGGACTAGGCTTTCCAGGAAAACCTCTGCCCCTTCTCAGAAAAAGAAGGGCTCGGGAAAAAAGACCTTTTACCCGAGGAACTCATCTGCCTACAAACAATACCCTCATTATCAGACCTCTGCAGCTCCCCAACAGGGTCAGCAGGCCAAGGGGCAGGGTCAAGGACCCCGTAGGCAGAAGGCCCCCAAGCCACCAACACCGGCCCCTGCTCAGCAGGGTGGGGGTTTTTGACTCAAACAGCATAGCCTCTTCTCCTCAGCTGGCTTCTCTCAGCATGGGAGGACGGCTGGCCCACTTTGCCCACAGGTGGTCAGCCGTCATCAGATACCTGGGTTCTTCATATAGTCCAAAAGGGCTATCTTCTCCATTTTCACCAGGTACTTCCCTCCTATTTTCCAGGGGAGCCTCCAAAACCTACTCTGCACAGGGACCTACTCCTTCAGGAGTTGACAGGTCTGCTAAAGGATCAGGCTGTGGAACCGGTGCCCCACCACCTGAGAGATTAAGGCTTTTATTCCAGGTACTTTCTGGTACCAAAAAGAACAGGAGGCCTCAGACCCATCCTAGACTTGCGAAACCTCAAGTTCCTGTTCAAGATGCTTACCCTTGGAATCCTGCTGCCCTACCTTCAGCAGGGAGACTGGCTATGCTCCTTTGATCTAAAGGATGCGTATACTCACATCCTTATTCATCCAGACCACAGACAATATCTCAGATTTGTTGTGGGAGGAAACCACTATCAGTACAGAGTACTACCCTTTGGCCTGTCATCCACTCCCAGGGTGTTCACCAAGTGCCTGGCAGTGGTGGCGGCCTACCTGAGGCTTCAGGGTCTTTTTGTGTTTCCGTACCTGGACGACTGGCTCATAAGGGGCCAATCTTCCAAGGAGGCCAACCAAGCCACCCTTCGCACTGTGGCTCTGCTTCAGCACTTGGGGTTTGTCATAAACTTCGCAAAGTCCACTTTGCACCTGTCCCAGAACTTGGAGTTTATAGGGGCCGGGCTCAACACTCTTCAAGCAAAAGCTTTTCTGCCTCTGGATTGGGCCAACAGGCTAATGGATCTGGCCAGCCAGTTTCGCAGCAATTCCCTGGTTTCTGCCAGGCAATTCCTGAGGCTACTCGGCCATATGGCTTCCACGGTTCATGTCACCCCCAATGCCCGCCTGCACATGCGGCCTGCTCAGTGGTGCCTTTGCACTCAATGGCTTCAGGCCACAGGAAGCTTGGTGGACTCAATAACGATATCCGACCTACTGGTCTCCTCTCTGCATTGGTGGCTTCATCTCCCGAATTTGGTGCTCGGAGTGGATTTTCAATCCCCTCCACCTTCTCAAGTGCTCACAACAGATGCTTCTCTTCTCGGTTGGGGAGCACATTGCCAAGGGACATGTACTCAGTGTCTCTGGACACCTTGGGAGGCTTCTCAACAGATAAACTTCCTGGAGCTATGGGCGATACACCTAGCTCTGAGAGCCTTCTTCCACCTCGCCTCTCACCAGTCTGTACTGGTTCAGACGGACAATCAAGTTGCCATGTTCTATGTGAACAAACAAGGAGGCACAGGCTCCTTCCTTCTTTGTCAGGAAGCTCAACGGCTGTGCTCTTGGGCTGTCAATCATGGGATCCTTCTCAAGGCTGTCTACCTCCCAGGTCAGGAAAATTACCTGGCAGACAAACTGAGCAGGATCCTGCAACCACACGAATGGAGATTGAACCCATTGGTGGTTCAGCAGATCTTTCTCAGGTGGGGACTCCCCACCTTGGATCTTTTCGCCAGTCCTCTGAACCGGCAACTCCCAAGATTTTGCTCCAGACAACCGCATCCCCTCAGAGTAGCAGCGGATGCGTTTCTGATCTCGTGGTCCTCAGGCCTACTCTACGCGTTTCCTCCCACACCACTAGTGTCCAGAGCGCTGTTCAAAGTCCTCAAGGACGGGGCTTCATTGATTCTCATTGCCCCCAAGTGGCCAAGGCAACCGTGGTTCCTGCTTCTGCTACAGCTAGTGGTGGACACCCCTCTACCTCTGGGGTTTCAACACGATCTCCTGTCTCAAGATCAGGGGACTCTCTTGCACCCCAACCTCCAGTCCATCTGATGGCCTGGCTGCTGAAAGGGTAATCCTGGCTCCCCTACTGCTGCCTCGAGAGGTGGAAGATGTCGTCTTAGCTTCTAGATAGCAATCCACCAGGAAATCCTACGCTCTTAAGTGGCGTAGATTCTCCACATGGTGTGCTCAGCACAACGAGAATCCTCTCTCGTGCTTGGTAGCGGTGGTATTGCAATATTTGCTTTACCTCTCCAATCTAGGCCTTAAGTCTAACTCTGTCAGAGTTCACCTGACTGCTCTCTCAGCTCACCACTCACCAGTAGACGGCAGGCCTCTTTCCAACCACCCTTTGGTGGCTCGTTTCCTCAGAGGCCTCCTTCTGCTTAAGCCTCCTTTGCGTCCACCGGCCCCTGAGTGGGATCTGAATGTGGTATTGCAGCGGCTTACTTGTCCGCCTTTTGAACCTATGGCTACCGGCCCTCTCTGTTTTCTCTCCTGGAAATCTTTATTTCTGGTAGCTCTCACCTCTGCTAGGCGAGTGAGTGAACTACAGGCTCTAGTGTCTGATCCTCCTTACACTAGGTTCTACAGGAATAGGGTAGTCTTACGGACTCACCCCAAGTTTCTTCCTAAAGTTGTCTCCCCTTTTCACCTCAATCAGGAGGTGGTTCTTCCGACCTTCTTTCCCAGGCGGCATGCCAACCGGGCTGAGATGGTCTTGCATACCCTGGACTGTAGGAGGGCATTATCCTTCTACCTTGACCGTACACGGGAGAATCGGAAGGCTGTTCAGCTTTTTGTTTCTTTTGACCCCAATAAGTTGGTGCTCCCTGTCTCCAAGCGTACGCTGTCCATATGGGTCGCTGACTGTATCGCCTGGGCTTATGGGGCAGCCGGCCTCTCGTTGGAGGGTCGAGTCACAGCTCATCGTGTCAGGGCGAAGGCTGCGTCAGTGGCTCATCTCTGCTCTGTTCCGTTGGCAGACATCTGCCGGGCAGTACTCCATAATCTCTTTGGGGTTTAGGCAATTCCTACCCTCCGGCCCTGGTGTTGGGCTACCGGTCGGGGGTGTTCTCAGAGAAGATTCCTTCCTTCTGTGCTGACGAGCTAGAGGGAGCTCATTTTTCCGCTTGAGGTCTCCGGTAGCCTTAAGCTAGGGAGTCCTATATGTGAGGACTGACTTCCTGCTTGGTCCTGGAGAAAGAGTAGTTACTCACCTGTAACAGGTGTTCTCCAGGAGCAGCAGGAATCAGTCCTCACAACCCTCCCTCCTCCCCTTGGAGTTGCAGTCATGATTTATTTTTGCTAATTTTTTGCTGTCTTTTAGCTATGTCATCAGACTGAACAAGATGGCACCCTTGGGCGGGAAGAGGACCGCGCATGCACGCTGCAATTCCCAAAGGCTTTCTTTGAAAGCTGGGGAAATGCTCCGCACGAGGGCTCCGTCGGTGCAGACGTCACCCATATATGAGGACTGACTTCCTGCTTGGTCCTGGAGAAGCAGGTTTCTCCATGGTGAGGAAAGGTTTTTGGGCCTAAGGCCCAAAAAGGCGACTGCACCTGAAGAAAAAGAAAAAGAATATATATATATTTTTTTTTTTACAGAAATAAGAAAGCAAAAACCGACAGTACCGGTAGAGCGTCGAGGAAGGCAGACGCGACCACAAAAAAGAAAGAAACAAGAAAGAATTCTTCTGCGGTGACAGGAACACGACCTGCAGGCTCTGCGGAAAAAGAAAAATTGGAAAGAGGCAGTTGGGAAAGGCAGGAAGGCAGCACGCAGGCGCTGTGGGATGCTCCCAAAGGCTTTCTGTTTGGACACTGGGGAGCGTTCCTGCACCGGCTCCATCGGTACCGACGATACCCATATGTGATGACTACATTCCTGCTTGTTCCTGGAGATAGGAATTTCAGAGGTAGTAGCTAATGGTTCAAAAGGCGGCTTCATGAGCTGCCCAATAACTAGATTTAAGTCCGATGCCACTGGTGGTGGCTTAATGGGAGGCTTAGCTAAAAGAAGGCCTCTCATAAATCTCGCTATGAGAGGATGAGAGGAAATAGGTTGTCCATTTAGAGGCTTGAAAGAAGCTGCAATAGCACTCAAATGAACTCACTGAATTGGTCTTAAGCCCTGTATTAGACAAATGAAGGAGATACTCCAGTAATGATTCAAGAAGTATCACAAGAGGGTTAAGACCCTTCTACGAGCACCATATGGTAAACCTTTTCCACTTAAAAGCATAAGAGCGTCTTGTGGAAGGTTTTCTGGAAGCATAAAGGATATTCTTTACCTGCTGAGAAAGGTTAAGACCATGAAGTTCTAGGCTTTCAGCAACCAGGCCCTGAGAGGGAGAGACTGGGGATTGGGATGCCACAGCATCCTGTCCTTCTGAGAAAGGAGATCTGGAGCAGATCCTAACTCCAGAGGCAGAGCTTGAGAGAGATGTAGGAGCAGAGGGTACATTTGCCGTGGCCAATGTGGAGCTATCAGAATCATATGACCTCTGTCTCTCTGAAGCTTTAACAGGGTTTTGAGAATTAGGGGAATGGATGTAAAGGCATACAGAAAGACCTGGCCCCAATGAAGGAGGAAAGCATCCCTGGCCTGACAAACCTGAGCCAGAATTCTGCAACAGAACCGGGGAAGTTTGGCATTCAGCTGACTTACAAAGAGGTCTTTGTCCGGGGTTCCCCAAATTTGAAAAGGTTTTGCCACTTGGTCTGCATCGAGAGACCATTCGTGTGGAAGCAGAACTTGACGGAGTCTGTCTGCCCAAGAGTTTTGAATGCCTGGAAGATACACCACAAGGAGATGAATCTGATGCTCTCTGGCGAGGGCCCATAGTCGCAAAGCTTAGTTGCAGAGCGACAGAGAGCCCTGTTCCGCCATGCTTGTTCACATAGAACATGGCTACTTGATTGCCGGTTGAACTAGGACTGTCTTGTAGCTGAGCAGGGTGTGGAATACTCAAAGAGCAAGGAAGATTGCTCCGAGTTCCAGGAGATTGATGTGTAGATAGGTCTCCTGTGGAGTCCAGGTACCCTGGGTTAGAGAGGCCTTGCAGGTGGGCTCCCCAACCCACCTGTGAGGCGTCTGTTGTCATAGTGGCTTGGGGTGGGGGTTGTTGGAAAGGGGACCCCACCAAAAGGTTTTGGGGTGACTGGCACCATTGGAGAAACAAAATAAGACAATCTGAGTTTGTTATTTTCTCTGACAGGCAACCTGATGCCTGAGTCCATTGAGTGGATAAAGTCAACTGGGCTGCCCTCATATGGAGGCGAGCATAAGGAACCACATGCACGGTGGATGCCATGTGGCCTAGCAACTAACATTTCCCGAGCAGTGAGGTGAGGCTTTAGCACTGCTTGGGAAGCTAACTGCACAATGCGAAGGCAGCGGGGCTGTGGAAGATAGGCCCTTGTCTGTCTGGTATCCAGCAGAGCTCCTATACACTCTAGAGAATGAGTGGGAGCAAGGTTGGATTTTGGGAAGCTTATGACAAGTCCCAAATACTGAAGGATGCGCATTGTGCGAGAGAAAGAAATCCTGGCCTCTGGCTCTGAAGGGGCTCGAATGAGCCAGTCATCAAAGTAAGGGAAAATGAATATTCCCAAGGTGCGAAGAAATGTTGCCACCACAGCCATGCATTTTGTGAACATCCTTGGTGCAGAGGCAAGGCTAAAAGGAAGAACCCTGTATTGGTAGTGCTTCCCTTGAAATAGAAAGCGAAGGAACGTTCGATGAGCTGGATGGATGAGAACATCAGTGTACGCATCCTTGAGATCTCGAGAACAAACCCAATCCTGTCTCTGAAGGTATGGCAGCAGAGTTCCTAGAGAAATCATTTTGAACTTCTCTCTGAACAGGAATTTGTTCAATTCTCTGGGGTCCAAAATGGGTCTGTGTCCTCCTGTTTTCTTTGGAATAAGGAAATAGGGGGAGTAGAACCCTGTATCCTGTTGGAAAATGGGTACCTCTTCTATTGCCCCCTGGGCAAGAAAGAGTAGTTACTCACTTGTAACAGGTGTTCTCCAGGAGCAGCAGGAATCAGTCCTCACATATGGGTGACATCGACGTCGATGGAGCCCCCATGCACAAAAAACAAAATGAACTATGTACAACTGCAACTCCCTGGGGAGGAGGGAGGGTTGCGAGGACTGATTCCTGCTGCTCCTGGAGAACACCTGTTACAGGTGAGTAACTACTCTTTCCCCAGGACCAAGCAGGAAGTCAGTCCTCACATATGGGTGACTCCCTAGCTCTGGGCTACCATGACCCCAGGCTGAAAAACAGAGCTCCCTCTGTGAAGCCTCAGCATCAGAGAAATAATTTTACTGAGAAGAGATCCCACCAGTAGCCCAACAAGAGGGCTGGAGGGCAGGAGTTGCCTAAACCTCAGAGATTCCAGAGTACTGCCTGACCAAAAGCACTGTCCCTACGGGTCTCCCTTTCCAGGCTGTAATGGGCTGCAAAAGTCTGGCTTGAGGACCAAGTTGCAGCCCTGCAGATGTCTGCCAACGGTACAGAAAGGAGATGAGCTACTGATGCAGCCATTGCCCGGATACAGTGGGCTTTGACTCCACCCTGCAAGGAAAGGTCTGCTGCCCTGTAAGCCCAGGTGATACAGTCCGCCACCCATATGGACAAGGTACGCTTGGAGACAGGCAACCCCAAGTTGTTTTGGTCAAAGGAGACGAAGAGCTGAGTAGCCCTTCTATGACCCTTAGTACGCTCAAGGTAGAAAGACATGGCCCTTCTACAGTCCAGAGTGTGCAGGACCTCCTCAGCCCTACTTACATGGGGCCTAGGGAAGAATGTTGGAAGGACCACCTCCTGGTTGAGGTGGAAAGAGGAGACTACCTTCGGGAGGAACTTAGGATGAGTCCTAAGGACTACCCTGTTCCTATAGAAACGAGTGTATGGCCTGTCACAGACCAGGGCTTGAAGTTCACTCACTCGTCTGGCCGAGGTCAGTGCCACTAGGAAAAGAGCCTTCCAAGAGAGGAAGCGGAGGACACGTAGCCATCGGCTCAAAGGGAGGTCGAGTAAGCTGCTTCAAGACCACATTCAACTCCCACTCAGGGGCTGGTGGACATAGAGGAGGCTTTAGCAAGAGCAAGCCTCTGAGGAACCGGGACACCAAAGGGTGAACCGATAAAGAGTGCCCTTCCACCTGTAAGTGGTGGGCTGCCAGAGCAGAAAGGTGTACTCGAACAGAATTGGACTTAAAACCCTGATTAGACAAGTGCAGCAGGTACTGAAGCACCACTGGCACAGGGCAGGAGAAAGGGTTCTCCTGGCATTTGTCACACCACAAGGAGAACCGTTTCCACTTCAGGGCATAGGTCTTTCTGGTGGATTGCTTCCTAGAGGCCAAGACCACCTCTTCAACTTCCTGAGGCAGGCCCCATGGAGCCAGCACTACCCTTGCAGCCTCCAGGCCATCAAATTGAGAGTTTTGAGATTGGGGTGCAGAAGGGAACCCTGACCCCGAGACAGAAGATCAGGTTGTGACCCCAGAGGGAGTGGGGTGTCCACCGCCAGCTGTAACAGAAGCGGGAACCAGGGCTACCTCAGCCATCTGGGGGCTACCAATATGACCGAGGCCCTGTCCCTTAGATTCTTGAAAAAGGTTCGGGCCACCAGGGGCATGGGAGGAAACGCATACAGGAGGCCCTTGGACCATGAGATCAGGAAGACATCTGCTGCGAATCTCGTGGGATGCGGTTGCCTGGAGCAGAACTGAGGCAGCTGCCGGTTCAGGGGACTGGCAAAGAGGTCTATGGATGGAAGTCCCCATTTCAGGAAAATGTTCTGAACCACCAAAGGGTGCAGTTGCCATTCGTGAGGCTGTAGCACCCTGCTCAATCTGTCTACCAGGAAATTTTCATGGCCAGGAAGATAGATTGCCCGGAGCATCATATCGTGTCGAAGTGCAAAAGAGCATAGGGCCTGTGCCTCCTGACACAGAAGCCTGGACCCCGTGCCCCCTTGTTTGTTCACATAGAACATCGCCACCTGATTGTCTGTCTGCACCAAGACAGACAAGTGGGCCAGGGTGTGAGAGAAGGCTTTGAGGGCTAAGCGTATCGTCCTGAGTTCCAGGAGATTGATTTGTTGCGTGGCCTCCCATGAAGACCACAGGCCCTGTGTGCACTTGTCCAGACAATATGCACCCCAGCCCTGCAAGGAGGCATCGGTTGTGAGTACCACAGTGGAAACAGGTACCTGAAAAGGAATTCCCTGTAGAAGGTTGGGGGGTGTAGCCAACACTGCAGGGAGTTCAGGAAGGGTTTGTACACCCTTACTTTGTCTCTTAGGCTTCCTGTAGCCTGCCTCCACTGAGTCCTGAGACACTACTGTGCAGGCCTCATATTCAGGCGGGCATTGGGGGTCACATGCACTGTTGAAGCCATGTGGCCCAGGAGCCTTAAACAAAGTCTGGCGGGAACCAGTGGGTTGTCTAGAAACCAGCTGGCCAAGTCCATCAGCCTTCCCGCCCTGTCTTCTGGCAAGTAAGCTTTTGCGTGCAGGGAGTCTAACCGTGCTCCTATGAACTCCAGATTCTGGGAGGGGAGCAAAGTGGACTTTGCGAAGTTTATGACAAAGCCTAGTTGCTGAAGGAGAGAGACAGTACGGAGGGTGGCTTGCCTGGCCTCCTGGAGAGTCTGACCCCTGATGAGCCAGTCGTCCAGGTAGGGGAAGACAAAAATACCCTGGTTTCTCAAGTAGGCTGCCACCACCGCCAGGCACTTTGTGAAGACTCGCGGGGCAGAGGTTAGGCCAAAGGGCAGTACTCGGTACTGAAAATGGTTTCCTCCTACCAGAAACCTTAGGTATTTTCTGTGGTCTGGATGAATGAGAATGTGAGTGTATGCATCCTTCAAATCTAAGGAGCATAGCCAATCTCCCTGCTGGAGGTAGAGCAGTAGTGTTCCAAGAGTAAGCATCTTGAACTTTTCCTTTTCCAAGAACTTGTTGAGATTTCTCAAGTCCAGAATGGGCCGGAGACCTCCAGTTCTCTTTGGCACAAGAAAGTACCTGGAGTAGAAGCCCTGCCCCAGCAGGTGGGGAGGTACAGGCTCCACCGCCCTGTCTTGAAGACCTTGCAGTTCCTGGAGAAGGAGTTCCTGATGCAGAGTAGGCCTTGGAGGCTCCCCTGGAAAGTAGGAGGGGGGTACCTGATTGAAATGGAGCAGATAGCCCTTCTGGACTATGCTCAGTACCCAAGCATCTCTTGTGATGGGGGGGCCACCGGTGGGCAAACAGGGCCAACAGACCTCCCGTGCTGAGATGGGCCAACAGAGGTGGCGAGGCTATGCAGTGGGAGTCCAAAAACCCCCTCCCTGCTGAGTAGAAGCAGGAGCTGGAGACTTGGGGGCTTTCTGCCTACGGGGCCCATGTCCCTGCCCCTTGGCCTGCTGACCCTGCTGGGGAGCTGGGGAGGCCTGATAGTGAGGGAAAAGTTTGTAGGCAGATGACTTCCACGGGTAAAAGGTCTTTTTCCTCGAACCCTTCTTCTTATGAGAAGGGGCAGAAGTTTTTCTGGACAACCTTGTCCTTGTCAGAGTCTCGGTCTCGAGCTCAGTGGCCTTTTCAGCCATGGGCTTGCCAAAGAGGTTATCACCCCCGCATGGGACATCGACCAACTTGTCCTGTACCCATGGCTCGAGGTCCGATGACTGTAGCCATGCCTGGCGTCGTGCACCGATGCCGGCCGCCGCTACTTGGGCCGAAGTCTCGAAGCCATCGTGGGCCGCCCGGGAGATGAATTTGGAGCATTCCCAGATCCACGAGGACAAGGGCATGAACCTCTGCAAAGGTTCCCCAGAGAGGACAGCCGAGAACCCGGCTATTTCCTTAGTCAGGTCCTGCAAGTACATACCCATGGTACAGCTGGTATGACTGGACATGGCGAGCAAGCATCGAGCCCTGGAAGCACTTTCTGCCGATGGCATCCAGGCTTCGTGCCTCCCTACCGGGGGGCACCGCGAAGTGCATGTTCTAGGCTCTTCAGACGATGTATGGCCGATTCCACAACCACAGAATGGTGCTGCAGCTGCGCCTTCTGGAACCCAAGGCTCTTTCGGACTCGATACACAGAATCGATCCGCTTTGCTCAAAACCGGCGCTGAGGCCGGTGCCTCCCACATTCGGAAGAGGAGCCATTCCAGCATCGGAGGAACTGGCACAGTAAAGGCCTCCCTTGGGGGAGAGTCATACTGCAGGGCATCGAGCTCTTCGGCTCGAGGCTCCTCCTCGGGATCCGCAGGGACGTTCAAAGCCTTGGCCATGTCTCTTACAAACGCCAAGAACCAGGTGTCCTCCGGTGGGGACCTACACCGGGGATCAGACTACGGTGAGTCCAAAGGGACACACCAAGTCCAAAAGGTATCCGTCCTCCGTCTCCCACGCAGACTCATCCGAGGAAGAGTCGAGGGGCTCCAACCGTGCGGACTCCGGTAGCACCTGCCCCGAAGCTGGGGGCATCAGCATAGACACCCTCGGTCCCGAACGGGAGGTCGAGGGGGACCGTGACCGAGTCCAGACTCAGACCTTCATGGCTTCGAGAACCGGCTCGGTCTCCGGGGTCGACTTAGACGTCGATGTCCCGGTGGTCGGGGCAGATGCACCAGCCAAGCTGGCCATCAGCACCCGCTGCTGATCCATGAAGGCAGACAGTCTGCACTCCAAAGCTGTCAGCCTGAGTCCAAGCTCAGGAGACTCAGCAGCCATCGACTCAGGCCCTGGCGGCGCTGGGCCCGACGTCGGCTCCCTAGGAGGAGAGTCCGAGGACATCAGGACTTACATGCTCGACGGACTCCAGCTCTACACGAGGCACCTTAGGCAGCTTCTCCAGCTCCAAAGGCCCAGGGCGGCGGTCAGGGGTCCGGGACTTGGCCCTTGAGGAACCAGGGGTATCCTCCGATGCCGCCCTCACGAGCTTCCTCTTCCTCTTATGCTCCTGACTGGGAGACCCCTTTCAGAGGAACCCCGACGAAGCTCAGGATCAGACTCCCAAGACGTCGAGGCCTCTGATGAGGTCTGGGCTCGTCCGGAGGCAGAGTCAGAAAAACTTCTCTCCTTCTGATGCTGCCGGCTTCTGAGTGCCTTGGTGGACATCTTTCCACACGGGGCACAGACCTTGGGATCATGGTCCGGCACGAGGCAACGCAGGCAGCTGTCATGTGTGTCGGTAGGAGACATGAGCTTCTTACAACGATCACACTTTTTAAAACCACCGGAGGCCATCGGGGAAAAAAGGGCCCCAGCGAGGTCAAAAGACCGGCCCTCCAGGGAAAAAGAAAAAAAAGCACGAACGCATGCCACGAAGGGCAAAAAAAACGAAAAACAGAGATCAGGTCGATACCGGCATACCGAACCCAGACGGGAAGGGGAACCGGCGTCGAACTGGACAAAAGAGTGAAAATCGGCGAAAAAAATCAAACTTTTCTGGGTGACATGGACTCACGTCCATTGGGCTCCATGGAAAAAGAGAGACTGAGCAAGATGGCACCTTTGGGCGGGAAGGGGATCGCGCATGCATGGGTGTATTCCTAAAGGCTTTCTTAGAAAGCTGGGGAAATGCTCCACATGGGGGCACCATTGACATCGATGTCACACACAATGTTTAATGTTTAATGTTTAAAATCACTTGATCTACCGCCCATTACACCGGGGCGGTTTACAATAAAACTTTAAAATACATAATTTAAGAAAAGGAAGGAAAAGTGACAATCATATAAGAGGAAAAAAAAGAAAAAAGGACAGATTGTAAAAGGAAATACAGTGAAAACAGGGGTCATGGGGGAAGGTTGAAGGCAGAAGAAAAAAAGATGAGTCTTAAGAAGAGAATGGAACTTGGGAAGGGACTGTTCTAGTCGGAGGTTAGTGGGGAGGTTAGAGGGCAGGTCCAAGGTAAAAGAAAGCCGATTGCCGAGTTGAGTGAAGATGAGTGTGGGAGGGGGAGGGAAGGTGTAAACGATTGATATGAATTGATTGTAGGCTGCGAGTGGGAGTGTGAAAAGTTAACAGGTTGGATAGATACTGAGGGATGTGAAGATAAATGGCCTGATGTACAAGAGTGAGAATTTTGAATTGAACCCGAAAATTTACTGGCAGCCAATGAAGGTGCTGAAGGATAGGAGTGATATGATCGCAAGGGGAAGCATGCAGGATCATCCGAGCTGCGGTGTTCTGTAAGAGCTGTAACCGATGATGTTGATATTGGGGAAGACCAGCATAAACCAGGTTACAGAAGTCCAATCATGTGATAACTAAAGAAAGAAGAGTGGAGAGAGCCTGAGGAGAAAGAAATGGTCTAATGGCACGAATCTGTCGAAGACAATAGAAGGAGCGCCGAGAGATATGGGAGATATGATCACGGAAGGTAAGGTTGCTGTCGAGAAAAACACCCAAATAACGAAGCGTGGAAACTGAGGAAATTGGGGCGCCAAAGAAGGAGTGAGTGACGGAATGGTGGAACTATGAGGAAACCAAATGGAGGCAGATTTTGAGATATTCAGAACGAGACAGTTTGATGAGAGCCAAGAAGAAACCAGGGATAAGAAGCTGTTGAGAGGAGTGATGTCAGGGTGAGAAGAGGATGTATGATACAGGAGGAAGATGTCATCTGCGTAATAATAGCCTGAAACACCTGATTGCTGAATTAATAATGCCAAAGGGGTCAGAAATAAATTGAATAGAAGAGGAGCCAATATTGAGCCCTGAGGAACACCACAAGTGAGAGGGAAGCTATCAGTAGTAGCAGAAGCAGAGGTGACTGCAAATGACCTGGAGTGTAGAAAGGAGTGGAACCAATGATAAACAACCCCTCGAAGACCCGTATCCCGTAGCCTAGAAAGAAGTAGTGAGGACTGACTTCCTGCTTGGTCCTGGAGAAGCAAAGTAACCTCTTGACCTAACTGGGCATTGAGAGAGGTCTGAGAATTGAACTGTCTTACCATTGTAGGAGGGGGCATGCTGAGGAAATGAAGCTTGTATCTCTCTTACAATGGACAGAGTCCAATTTCCTGCTGTTATCTGCCCCCATCTGGGGGCAAAATGACAACCTTCCTGGAATGGCGGAAGGCTCTGGGCTATTAAGGGCCAGGAAGGCTAAGTTCTCTAGATAGGAGTCAAAGCCCCTGTGGAGGCTAAGTCTGCTGAGCCGGTTAAGGCTTAGCAGCTTTTGTTTTCCTTTGCCTAGGTTGTTGCTGCTGTCCCTTTTGGGCAGACTGACCTAAACGATGCCCCTGCTGGGTATAGGAGGGGTGAAACCTCTTACTGAAGAATGGTTTCTTGTAGGATTTTTTCCTTACAGAATCAGGTGTAGATTTAGACAATCTATCCAAGGTGATATTGTCAGCATCTATCTCATTAGCTTTTTCCTGCCAATTCTTGCCAAAGAGAATCTCTCCTGTGCAAGGAATACTCCCCAGTTTGTCCTGTACCCAAAGTTCCAAGTCAGATGCCTGGAGCCAGGCAATCCTACGTGCACCTATGGCAATAGCAGAGGTTCTGCTTATGCACTCAAAGCAGTCAAAGGCTGCACGATTTACAACTTGGAAACATCCTGAGCATGTTTGACAAGGGCAAGGTAATCCTGCCTCTTATCAGGAAGGAGCGCGCTCATAAGCTCTAAATCTCCCGTGACCTCCTTAAGGAACGTTCTCATATATAATATATAGGAACTGATAGTGGCAGAAAGCATGGAAGCCTGGACGGTTCGACATCCAAAGGCGTCAAGAGTCCTACACTCACGTCCTGGAGTATTAGATGCATGTCTTTTTGCACTCTTGATCCTTGTCATAGCTGATTCCACCACCATGGAATGGTGTGATAGCTGAGTCTTCTGAAACCCAGGACAAGGAGAACCTCGATACATGGTGTCGAGCCTTCGAGAGCGAGGAGAAGTGGTTAGAGGTGTTTCCCACATCCTTAATATGAGGTCATGCAAGATCTCATGAATAAGTGAGGTAGCTGCCTCCTTGGGAGCTTTAGGGTATTGCAGGATTTCCAATTCCTTTGCCCTAGGCCAGTGATGGCTAACCTTTTTGAGCCCGAGTGCCCAAACTGCCGCACAAAACCAAAGAATTTCCTCAAAGTGCCAGCACGTCATTTGCATAAGTGGTCTTATTTGCATAAATATTTGCATAATGTTACCATACACTAACTTTTAGTAAACATGTCTCTTAATGAGTGTATGGATAAAGAAAGACTAAAAGATTTCTACATTACTATAATCCAGTGCCAACCGCCAGGCACATTAGGAACTACTACAAACGCTGCCCATTTAGAACCCATAGCAAACCCGCCGTATCCTGACAGCATTACCAGGACTCACAAAGCACCATACCCTACCTATCAAAAGGCAACACTGCAAATATTAAACCAATACATTTCAGTGAATACTGGGGAAAGAGAACAAGTGGCAACGTCAAATAGGAATTTCCTCTTGTACCAAACAAAGCGCAGATGTTAATGATGCACATTTCCCAGAGCTGACATATTCCAGTTAATAAATTCAAAATAAAGAGATATCGTTCTACCTTTTGTGCATTTTTTTTCAGTTGCAATTGGTCCAGCCATTTTCTTCTGGTTTCTTCATGTTTTCTGCTAACTCTCCATCGTCTGCTGTCCATTTGTCCTTTCTTCTCTCTTCTAGTTTTTTTCCATTCTCTCTCTCTCTACATCTGCTTTAACATACTAATCTTTCTCCTTTTGCTCTTTCCTCATTCCTATTTCATCCACACAAATTTTACCCCTCCATCCTCAATCCCCAATTACTCTCTCCCAATACCTGGCCAATTGTAGATTTTTCATCCCTCCTACACAAAATATTTTTCCCCTCTCCATTTTACTCTCCCAGCCCCATCCCATTCTAATCCTCCCCCAACATCAGCTCCCTTCTAGTTCCAGTCTCACCCAGCATCCATTCCCTTCTTCAAGCCCCCCACTTCCCCTCAGCCCATTTCCATTCCAAGCCCCGTCCCCATCAGCTATTTGCAGTTCAAGCCCCCACTTCCCCTCAGCCATTTCCATTCCAAGCCCCATCCCCAACAGCTATTTGCAGTTCAAGCCCCCTTCCACTCAGCCCATTTCCAGTCCTAGCAACCCCCCCAACCCATTACCAGTCCTAGCCCCCCATAGCCCACTCCCAGTCCTAATCCCACCAGCCCATTTCCAGTCCTAACCTCCCCATCAGCCCACTCCCAGTCCTAATCCCCCATCACTCAATTTTTAGTTTAAGCCCCCCCAGCGCCTATCACCACTCCTAACCCCCCCCAGCGCCCATCACCACTCCTACCCCCCCCAGCCCAGCGCCCATCACCACTCCTACCCCCCCCAGCCAGCCCAGTGCCCATCACCACTCCTAACCCCCCCCAGCCAGCCCAGTGTCCATCACCACTCCTAACCCCCCAGCCAAGTGCCTTTCAGCAGTCCTTACCACACCACCCCCGCCCATCACTATTCCTAACACCCAGCCCAGCCCAGCCCATCACTACTCCTAACCCCCCCCAGCCCAGCCCAGCCAATCACCACTCCTAACCCCCCCCAGCCCAGCCCAGCCCAGCCCATCACCACTCCTAAGCCCCCCAGCCCAGCCCAGCCCAGCCCATCACCACTCCTAACCCCCACCCCCCACCCCCAGCCCAGCCCCGCCCAGCCCAGGGAAAATTAAAAAAAAAAAGAAAACCTGTCTGCTGCCGCTGTCGGGGCCGCCGCGGCAGAATCGAGCGTGCCGCGGGGCCCCCCTGTACCCGGCACAGCCTCTCCTCCCTGTAGCAGCTCTCTCGTTGGAGCTGCAGTCAGACGCGCCGGCTTGCAGAGCGCGAGGGAAGAGTTTTTCCCTCGCTGCTCTGTTAAGCCCGCGGGGGCTGATGGGAAGTTCCCATCAGCCCCCGCGGGCTTAACAGAGTCGCGAAAGGGAAACTCTTCCCTCGCGCTCTGCAAGCCGGCGAGTCTGACTGCAGCTCCAACGAGAGAGCTGCTACAGGGAGGAGAGGCTGTGCCGGGTACAGGGGGGCCCCGCGGCACGCTCGATTCTGCCGCGGCGGCCCCGACAACGGCAGCAGACAGGGTTGTTGTTTTTTTTTCGATGGCGGACCTTCCCGCGTGCCAGCTGCAAGGCCTTCGCGTGCCAGCTGCAAGGCCTTCGCGTGCCACAGCTGGCACGCGTGCCATAGGTTCGCCATCGCTGCCCTAGGCTCTTTTTCAGGAGCCACTGTGATGGAAAGACCTCGTGCCACATCTCGGATAAAATCCTGAAAGGACATATCCTCTGGAGGAGACATCCTACGCTGAGAAGAAAAATCCTCAGGAAGAAGTACTCTGGTATCGGCAGAGCTTTCAGAGTCTTCAGACTCATCCGAGGATTCAAAGTATCTCCGATCCGGGTGATCGTGCAAGGTACGGTACCGGTACCGATCGAAGTTGGCATTGGAGGGGTCCGGTACCGACTTGTCTATACCGGATGGATAAGCATTACTCCGTTCCGGTAGAATACCTGCCGATATCGATGCAGTCGGTACTGGTACCAAAGTCGGTGCTGCTACCGGTTGAACTGTCTGAAGCGGTTTCAGGGGCATCGAGGCCATGAGAAGAGCCGCCAGACTGCGTTCAATAGCCAAGAATCTTTGGTCTACTGACGCTGCCGATGCTTGGGTATCGGTACCGGATGAAGCAGCCGGTACCCCAGAGCATGGCACCAGTAGTTCTGCCGAGGTTGAGGCCTCGAGAACATCCTGGAGCCCCGTTAGTGCTTTGGAAGCCGAAGCCTCCCGCTGGGGCAATTTTGCCGGTACAAGTCCCTCAAGGGCAACGGCAGAGGCATCTCGATGCTTAGAAGGAGATCTACCCTTTGAGGACCGGCCAGATTTATGTTTAGTTACCTGAGATCCATGGGAGGAAGACGAAGCTCTGGAAGACATCGATGCCACAGACGCTGCACCGGAGGGAAAAAGGGTGCTAAGTTTAGCAGCTCGGTTTTGCCGGCCCCTCTTCGACATCATCCCAAAGGCAACACACTCCGAAATAGAGTGGTCAGGACCTAAATATTTGAGGCACCACTCATGGGTGTCGGTGACGGAGATGGTACCGTCACACTTGGAACACCTTTTAAAACCCGAAGAGGGTTTTTCCATTTTAAAGGAAAAGTTGGGCCTAGTGCCCAAAATGGCGCGTGGCACCTGAGGAGAAAATACCTGGAAAAGATTCCAGAAGAAGAGTTTTTTGTTTTGTTTTTAAGAAAAAAGAAAGAACCACCGGCGGTACCAGTGTAGCGTCGAGGGAAGGCAGACGCGACCACAAAAAAAGAATAAAAGGGAATATTTTCTGCGGTGACAGGATGTGCGACATGTCGGCTCTGCGGAAAACAAAGAACTGAAGAGGGACAGTTGGGAAAGGCGGAAAGGCGGGAAGGCAGCACGCAGGCGCTGTGGGATGCTCCCAAAAGCTTTCCTATTGGATGCTGGGGAGCATTCCCGCGCAGGCTCCGTCTGTACCGACGATACCCATATGTGAGGACTACATTCCTGCTTGTTCCTGGAGATCTAATGTTCTTAGAGAGCCTCAGTTTTCTGAAGTAGGCCGTCATCACAGTAAGGCACCTTGTGAAGACTTGGGGCAGAGATCAGCCCAAAAGATAGTATTCTGAGCTGAAAGTTCTTTTCTGCCGGGACGAAGGGGAGATACCTCCCGTGAACAAGATGGATCAGTATGTGGGTACCCATGTCCTATAGATTCCAGGAACATAGCCAATCATTTCTGATGAAAGGGGAGCGGAGATAGCATCTTGAATCTTCCCGCACCAGGTGGTGTTGGTTACTGGGATCCAGAAAGGGTCGAAACCCCCCTGCCTTCTTGGGGGCCAGACAATACCTAGAGTAATTTCCCCATTCAATCTGCTCCTGAGGCACAGACTTGATGGTAAGATCACCAGAAAGGTAGAGATTTCCTCTTGAAGGAGGTTAGATACAGAGGATTAAGGGGATACACCCTCACCAAAGAGGCAGAAGTCCAGCCAAATATGTAGCCCACTTTGGGCTATTAGTAGCCTCCATGAGTCCAGAGTTATAAGGGGCCACCTGTGGTAAAGAGGGAGCCGCCCCCTCACCTAAGGGTTCCCCTCTGGTCACTTGCAGATTGGTAATGCTTTGGAGGAACCATTCAAAACCTCACCCCTGGGCTTGGGATGCAAGTAGGCTGAGCCTATTGGGGCTTTTTTAGACTGTGCGGGTGAGGAGTCTTGACTTCTGCTGGGAGGCTTGAGGACTAGGAAGTACCTGTAACTCATGTGGGTAGTAGGCCGCCTTCTAGCCACTCCCCTTAAACCTCTTGAGATATGGATCAGACATGTGTCTCGAGAGCCTGGTGAGGGCAATGCGTTGTTTTTCTATGATGCCAGTCTTTCCCTCCCTGCATCTTGAAGGGGTTCTCTCCCCAGCAGAGCACATCCAGCTCATCCCACACAGACGGCTCAAGGTCAGAAGACTGATTTTAAAGTGCAGTCAAGTCAATACTGACTTCTGGTGACCCAGCAGCCCCTGGATTTCTTGGCGAGTTATGACAGTTGTTAGATTGCCAGGCATTTTCCTCCAAGGCAAGGGAGGATAAAATGATTGCCCAAAGTCACAAGGAAAGCTGGTGAGAATTGAACCCCAATCTCCCGGGCATTAGGTTGTTGCTCTAACCACTAGGCTACTCCGCCACACTCCAGTTATCCCAAGGGGATGAATAACCACAAGCAAGTGAGATCATATAAAATGTCTCTCAGGGACATTCTCATGTAGAGATGAAAATGTAATCTGGCTTCAAGAGCATGGAATTCAGGAAGCACCTCATTCCAAGGGAGTCCAGTGTTCGAGCCTCCCTACCCGGGGGTGTTGAGTGAGCCTTGGCGCTCTTGATCCTTTTCAGGGCAGACTCCACCACTAAAATGAGTAGTACAGAAGCTGAGGTTTCTCAAATTCCAGTCTCCTACTGACAAAGGATACACAGTGAGGAGGTTCTTCCACATCTCCAGTTACAGCCCTAGTAGGATTTGCTGCACCGGCACCTTAACGGCATCCTTAGGAGCCGAGGAATAGTGGAGGAGCTCCAACTCCTCTGTCCTGAGCTCATCCTCCATCTCCAGTGAAAATGGGATCCCTCAAGGTTCTGGGAGACTTCTGGCATTCATGCAGAGGGAAGGATTCTGGCCAATTTCACCCAGCCAGAGTGAGACCAAAAGGATGTCAAAGTTCCTCCGAGACTCTGCCTAGAACTCCCCCTGACCTAGAGGATTGTAGTAATGACTGGATTGATGAGGCTGTTGGCTTGTGCCAGGATATTGGTATTTAACACTTGAGAGATGGTCCCGCCAGGAACAGGCATCAGGTCACACTAACATCAATGTTTCCACAGGTGGAGCATGCATTTTGAGGACTGCCTGCAACATGGTTGATGACGATGACGATGCCTTGGCACCAAGAAACCAGCCAGCTGTTCCAGCATCAATACAATGTGGGCTTCAAATGCCTGAAGGCATTTCTCCATGGCTACCAATTCCAAAGGCCTTGGGCCCAAGCAACTTCGACCAATGTACCCAGCATCCCTGCAGAGGAATCAGGACTTCTGTGGCTGGGAGACAGCTCCTCCGAGCACTGGAGGTCTATTCCTCTCTCCAGGGCACTTGAGCAGGCCATTCACGACCATCGCTCTCAAAATCGCGTCAGGAAGGGCTTTGACCCCGATGCACCTAGATCTTAGTCCGGTGCTCGGATAGCCCACTTCAACTCCGACAGTCTCGAGGTTGAGTCCTATAACACCAGGCAGGGAGAGACTGACAGTCAATGCTCCAGGGCACGACAGGTGCTTTGCTCAGAGTGAGCCTGGGAACCTTCAGATGTCGATGGACCTTCAGCGGATCCTACGGAAGACATCGAAACAGATGCCAGTGCCAAAGACGCTGAAGTAGATCTTTGGGCAGAGCCTCACTTGATCCTTCCAGCCTCAGATACTGGAAGCACCAATTGTGCCTATTGGCGATCAAGATGGACCTGGCACATTTCTTGAAACTGCTGCCTGTTTCTGGGACTTGTCTGAGAGAAGGCCATGGCAAAAGCAAACTGCTCAAAAGAGAAGCCCAGCCGGTGAGAAAAGCAATATTAAAATAAAAGTAACCAAAAAACAACAGGATCCCAAGGCAGAACTGCAATCAATGGACCCGATGCTACCAATAGCATGAAGAAAAATTTAAAGATACAAGCACAAGACAGACCCCCGGAGGCAGAAAAACAAAATGTTTACCAGTGGACAACTGAAACACATCTGTGGGGCTCTGTGGAAAATTAAGACTGGAGAGATGGTGCCATAGCAGGTGTACAGGTACAATGGAGTCTCCCAAAAGCTTCCAAGTAGGAGTTGGGGAGCTCCATCGGCCACGTCACTCATACGTGAGGACTTGATTCCTGCTTGTCCACAGAGAAACAGAGCCACACTATCCTACACCCACCATCTGATGGAGACAGAATTACTGCTGTGGTCTTAGCTGCACTGGCTCAAGAAGCAGGACGTCACTAAGTTTCTACAGTAGTAGTTCTCTATCTCCACCTCTGCTGGCAGGGTAACACGACCCACTTGTCTGGACTAATCCAACAGGACAATCCAGAATGATTTCATTATAGGTGATCTGATAATTATATCAAGCAATAGCAAACCATAGTGCACGCTCTGCACTTCAAGAAAGACATACTAACCCACCCTAATTTCCATGGTGCAGATTACTGTAAAATTACACATCTGCTTTCTGTTTCAAATCTGAAATTAAGTGTGTCTTCAGTAATAACTGTCAATGCTTTATTACTAGAACAAACAGCTTACTCAGGCTTTAATTTTAGACATGCAGCATAATTACAGTACAATATAGTAATTTCTAGCCAATAATCTTGAGCATGAACATAAGGAAAATTCTATCCCGTGCTGTTCACCTGGCTGAGGTGGCTACTCCAAAATGCCAAACTATGACTTTAGGTTGGGCAATGATATAAGTAGGCATTCATAGCAGTATAGCACAGTTACTTACCTGTAACAGGTGATCTCTGGGAACAGCAGGAATTAGTCCTCACATATGGGTACGTCGGTACCGACGGAGCCCGTGCGGGAAAGCTCCCCAGCTTCTTAGAATAGAAGCTTTTGGGACCTCCCACTGCACATGCGCACTGCCTTCCCGCCTTCCTGAACAGCTCTCCTCAGTTTCGAGTTTATAGCTGAGTCAACAGAGAGAGGACAGGAAGATAGATAGATAAAAGATACAACTCCTAGGGGAGGTGGGTGGGTTGTGAGGACTAATTCCTGCTGTTCCCAGAGATCACCTGTTACAGGTAAGTAACTGTGCTATCTCCAGGAACAAGCAGGAATAAGTCCTCACATATGGGGACTCCCTAGCTTAGATGCATGGGATCCCCTGTAAAGGTTCGCCATCTTCGTATGGATCTCAGGCATCCATTCTGGGAAGGTGGGCAGGAGTTGTTTAGGAATGGAACAGGTGCTTGAGGACAGCCTGGCCAAACAAGGCATCCCGGCGGGAGTCCTTGTCCAAACAGTAATGGGCTGTGAAGGTATGAACCGAGGCCCAGGTAGCGGCTCGACAGATCTGATCTATGGAAACAGAGTGCAGATGAGCCATAGAAGTTGCCATGGCCCTCACATTGTGAGCAGTGACATGGCCTTCCAGAGAAATGTTTTTGCTCTGGTAAGCAAAAGAAATACACTGAGCAATCCAATTGGAAAGTGTACGCTTGGAGACTGGAAGTCCCAAATGGGAAGGATCAAAGGCCACAAAAAGTTGAGAAGACTTTCGATGTGGCTGAGTCCTATTAAGGTAAAAAGCGAGAGCTCTTTTACAATCCAGAGTATGAAGGTTCCTCTCTGCATTGGATGCATGAGGAGCTGGAAAAAAGACAGGTAGATATACCTCTTGATTAAGATGAAAAGGCGAGACCACTTTAGGCATAAAGTGGGGATTCGTCCTAAGGACCACCTTATCATGATGAAATCTTGTGTAAGGTGGATTAGCCACTAAAGCCTGCAGCTCACTGATGCGGCGAGCCGAAGTGACTGCAATGAGGAAGATGACCTTCCAGGAAAGAAATTTCAAGGAGGTGGAAAACATTGGCTCAAAAGGTGGCTTCATAAGTTGACCGAGCACTAGATTCAAATCCCATGCGACCGGGGGTGGTCTGATGGGAGGTTTAGTGAGAGTCAGGCCTCTCATGAATCTTGCAACAAGAGGATGAGAGGAGATAGGTTGTCCATTTATATGTTTCAAGGATGCTGCAATAGCGCTTAAATGGACTCTTACCGAATTCGTCTTGAGGCCTGCATTGGATAGATGCAGGAGATAATCAAGAAGAGAATTCAAAGGAAGTGCCAGAGGGTCAAGACCCTGCTGAGCACACCAAATGGAAAAACGTTTCCATTTGAAAGCATAGGAACGCCTGGTAGAGGGTTTCCTAGAGGCAGAAAGGATATCTTTCACTGGTTGGGAAAGATGAAAGTCTTGAAGGCTTAAGCCTTCAGTAACCAAGCACTGAGGTGAAGGGATTTGGGGTTTGGGTGCCACAAAGTCCCCTCCTCCTGAGACAGGAGGTCTGGCGCAGCTCCCAGATCCAAGTAGGATCCCTGGGAGAGCTGTAGAAGTAGAGGGAACCACACTTGGCGTGGCCAGCGTGGAGCTATGAGGATCATAGTTCCATGATCCCTCTGGAGTTTGAACAGAGTCTTGGGAATCAAAGGAATGGGTGGAAAGGCATATAGGAATGCCTGATTCCAATTCAGGAGAAAGGCGTCCGTAGCCTGAGCTCCCTGACACGGAGTTCTGGAACAGAACCGGGGAAGTTTGGCATTCCACGGACTTGCAAAGAGGTCTATGTCCGGGGTCCCCCATTCCTGAAAGATTCGGTTTATTTGGTCCAAATGTAGGGACCATTCGTGTGGCAGCAGAACTCGACTGAGCCTGTCTGCCCGAGAGTTTTGAACTCCTGGGAGATACACTGCTAGCAGGTGAATCTGATGCTCTCTGGCGAAGGCCCATAGTCTTAGAGCTTCGTTGCAAAGCGACAGAGAGCCCGTCCCTCCTTGTTTGTTTATGTGAAACATGGCCACCTGATTGTCCGTCTGAACTAGGACAGTGAGGTTGGCTAGGAGGGAGTGGAAGACCTTGAGGGCAAGGTAAATTGCTCGCAGTTCCAGAAGATTGATATGAAGGGTGGTCTCCTGTAGAGACCAAGTGCCCTGAGTGGAGAGAGTTTGCAGATGGGCTCCCCACCCTGTTTGGGAGGCATCTGTTGTGAGGGTTGCTTGGGGTAGCAATGGTTGAAATGGAGCCCCCAACAACAGATTCTTGGTGGAAGTCCACCAGTGGAGGGACCAAAACAGACGATCGGAGGTTTGTATTTGGTCTGAGAGCGCTCCTGACGCCTGAGTCCACTGAGTGGCCAGGGTCCATTGAGCTGCTCTCATATGAAGACGAGCATAGGGCACCACATGCACTGTGGAGGCCATATGACCCAGTAGGCGTAGCATTTCCCTGGCTGTCAAGTGAGTGCTGGACTGAGCTTGGGAGGCCAAACTCAGGAGGCGCTGGCCTCGAACCTGTGGAAGGTAGGCCCTTGCAGTGATGGTGTCCAACTGGGCCCCTATGAATTCTAGAGATTGAGTAGGGATGAGTTGGGACTTGGGAAGGTTTACTACCAGTCCCAGATACTGCAAAAGGCTCCTTGTGTGGTCCAGGGAAATCTGGGCCTGTGACTGAGTTGGAGCTCGGATGAGCCAGTCGTCCAGATATGGGAAGACAAAGATTCCCATGCCTCTTAGAAATGCGGCTACGACTGCCATGCATTTTGTGAATACTCTTGGAGCAGAGGCTAGACCGAAGGGGAGTACTCTGTATTGGAAATGTTTTCCCTGAAACAGAAAGCGAAGATACTTTCTGTGGGATGGATGGATGAGTATATGTGTATACGCATCCTGTAGGTCTAGAGAACAAAGCCAGTCCTGACCCTGGAGGTAAGGAAGGAGAATGCCGAGAGACAGCATTTTGAATTTCTCCTTGAAGAGAAATTTGTTCAATTCTCTCAGATCTAGGATTGGTCTGAATCCCCCTGTCTTCTTTGGAATGAGAAAATAAGGGGAGTAGAAACCGGACCCTTGTTGAGGAAGAGGAACCTCTTCTATGGCCCCTTGGGCAAGAAGAGAGGAAACCTCTTGACCCAACAGGGTTAGGAGAGATGGGGGAGAATTGAACGGTCTCACCATATGATGGGGAGGAAGGCTGGAGAAATGAAGTTTGTAACCCTCTCGAATGATAGAGAGGGTCCATTGTTCTGTTGTGATTTGTTCCCATCTGGGAGCAAAGTGAACCAACCTTCCGGGTATGGTGAGAGGTTCTGGTTGTGTTAGAACCAGAAGTGGCAAGTTCCCTAGGAGCAAGTCAAAACCCCTGAGGGGTTGGAGCCTGCTGAGCTACAGTAGCTGCTGCAGGCTTAGCTCGTGCTTGTTTGGATTGCTGACGCTTAGCAGTATAGCGAGGTTGAGAAGACTGCTGGCCAGTATTTGAAGCAACTCTGGCCTTCTTATAGTAAGGCCTTTTAAAAGACTTTTTCTTAGTAGGAATTGAAGTGGACTTTGAAAGTCTTTCCAAGGTGGCATTTTCAGCATCCATCTGGGTGGCTTTGATTTGCCACTCTTCCCCAAATAAGTTCTCACCTGTACAGGGCAGATTACGTAAGCCATCTAGAACCCAAGGTTCCAGATCAGAGGCCTGGAGCCAAGCAAGACGTCGGGCTGCAATAGCAATGCCCGAAGCCCTACTGGCTCCCTCAAAGGAATCATATGCTGCCCTATTAGAGAACTTAGAAACCTCTAAGAGTTGTTTCACTAGGGAAAGGAAACCCTGCTTTTTATCCTCAGGGATAAAGGGGGCAAAATGCCGCACCTTTTTGGCAAGTTCCTCCAGGAACATGCCCATATAGAGACTGTAGGAATTAATCCTGGCTATAAGCATACTAGCCTGGAAAATTTTCCTACCAAAAGAGTCCAAAGTCTTACATTCCCGTCCTGGAGGGGTGGAAGAGTGCCTTTTGGTACTCCTAATCTTCTTCATTGCAGACTTCACCACAATAGAGTGGTGGGGCAATTGAGTCTTTTGGAAACCAGGAGAAGGAGGGACCCTATACATGGTGTCCAACCTACGGGAATAAGGAGACAAAGTCAAAGGATTTTCCCAGAAATCCATCAGTTGTTCTTGAAGGATTTCATGGATAGGCAGGGTAACTGCCTCCTTAGGGGCCTTTGAGTATCCCAAAATATCCAGTTTTTTGGATCTGGGTTCCTTTTCAGAGGATGTGGTAATAGAAAGGGCTGTAGCCATATCTAAAACAAAGTCCTGGAAGGACAAATCCTCTGGAGGGGACATTCTCCTTTTAGGAGAAGAGGGCTCCTCAGGTAAGTTGAGTGAAAACTCAGCAGAATCATCAGAGGAGTGAAAATCCTCAGAGGAATCGGTGCTTTCCTCTAACGCACGATACGCGTACCGATCGGTATCGATATCGGGCGTATCGGGTATGGAACCGGTATGGAGCGAAAGCCCATACGGTACCGACTTGCGTTTAGAGGTGGACGGCCTCGATACCGGCATGGCGGACGATACCGGTATCGGGCCCGGAACCGCTGAAAGCGGAACCGATGGCGTTGCAGCTTTAATGAAAGCCATGACGGCCTGCTGCATGGACTGTACAGTATCGCCCATGGACGCCATAGCTGCCTGGATGTCGGTACCGGAGTGACCCGGTACCCCAGAGCAGGCTAACAGGTGATCTGTCGAGGCCGTAGCATCGATATCAACCTGAGACCCCTGAATTGGCGTTTTTGGAAGTTGGACTTCCCGCCGGGGTTGTTTGGCTGGGGCAGGGTCCTCAAGTTCTAAGCTAAGAGCCTCTCGATGCTTTGAAGGAGATTTGCTCTTTGAGGACTTGCCCACAGAAGGTTTGGTTACCTGAGATCCATCCGGAGAAGAAGACCTGGATGACTGTGATGCTGTATTCTCTGAAGCAAACAGCACATGGAATTTGTTGGCCCGGTTCTGCAGCCCACGTTTAGACATGTGGGAGCAAGATGGAATGGTCAGGCCCCAAACATTTCAGACACCAGTCATGGGTGTCTGTGACTGAAATAACAGCATTACATTTGGTACACTTCTTAAATCCAGGGGCTGGCTTCTCCATGAGGAGAAATTGAGTAGGCCGAGAGGCCTCTCTGAAGTGACCAAAAAGCTAAAAAATAAGAAAAAAGAATTATAATTTTTTAAAGAAAGAAAGAAAAGACCGGCGATACCGGTATCGGTATGGGGAAGGCAGGTACGCGGTCTAAAGAAACAAATAAAATAACAATTTCTTCAGCGGTGACAGGAACACGACCTGCTGGCTCCGCGGAAAAAGAGAAACTGAGGAGAGCTGTTCAGGAAGGCGGGAAGGCAGTGCGCATGTGCAGTGGGAGGTCCCAAAAGCTTCTATTCTAAGAAGCTGGGGAGCTTTCCCGCACGGGCTCCGTCGGTACCGACGTACCCATATGTGAGGACTTATTCCTGCTTGTTCCTGGAGATTACTTGGGACCAAAAAATCTGTAAGAGTGGCTCTCACACCCCCCCCCCCCCCCCCCCCAGCTCCTGTAAATCTAATCCAGCCACCTAACAGAACCTCATCTGGACTGAATGATTCTACTGGCTTCCCTAAAAGCAGTTACCTTGGCAAACTCTGGAGGAGGATTCTTCCCACGGCAGAGGTTGGACAACGCCCAGACGGCATTCCTAGTCATCGTGAGACGATTCTGCTTTGAAAGTAATCTGAATAGAAAGGAGCACAGAAGGCATGAAATATAAGACTGAACCATGGAAAGTTTGGACTTCATGTGCAAAATCAATTAAGTCATCCAAAAGGCGTATTACTTTATTCCAAGTATAAAATTTTATACTTGTAGAGTTATGGGGGACGATGACACACTACAGACCAGAAACAAATCAAAATGAGAACACAAATAAGTCCTGTTGGGCTTAGATGCTGTGTCTTATGTACGATGGGAAATGAGATTCTGGCCCAATGACTTACTGTAATAGAGGTGACAGAATGTTGCAGTCCAACACGTAGTCCCGGCATACCGTGCTATCTCCTGCAATGTTACCTAGAGCCCAGACAGCCTATGAAAGAACATTCCATAATTAAACACAAATGGTACTTCATTGAGTCTCTGTATTTTTTAGAAGACACTTAGCTATATGTATATTACATTGCCTACAGAAGGGAATTTAGAAGTACCAGAAGCTTGTACATTAAAAAACACTGGGAAACTGGGTTGACAACCCTTTCAAGCACAACAGCACCTATGTTTTCAAAAAGCATAGTTACTCACCTGTAACAGGATCTCCAGGAACAGCAGGAATTTAGTCTTCACATATGGGTATCGTCGGTACCGACGGAGCCTGTGCGGGAACGCTCCCCAGCGTCCAATTAGGAAGCTCTTGGAAGCATCCCACAGCACCTGCGTGCTGCCTTCCCGCCTTTCTCAACTGCCTCTCTCCAGCTGAGTTTAAAGTTGAGACAAAAGAGAGAGGGGGAAAGAGAAAGAGATAGACAGATACAACTCCTAGGGGAGGAGGGTGGGTTGTGAAGACTAAATTCCTGCTGCTCCCGGAGATCACCTGTTACAGGTGAGTAACTATGCTATCTCCAGGAACAAGCAGGAATGTAGTCTTCACATAAGGGGACTCCCTAGCTTTAGATGCCTGGGAGAGACCCCAGAAGTTGTGCCCCTGCGAAAGGGCTCCACTTCCCCCCAAGGATCTCTGGCATCCAACCAGGGATGGTGGATAGGAGTTGATTAGGTATGGAACAGGTGTGGGAGAACAGCCTGACCAAAAAAGGCATCCCGGCGGGAGTCCTTTCCAAGCAGTAATGGGCTGTGAAGATATGAACCAAGGCCCAGGTGGCTGCTCGACAGATGTCATCGATAGACAGAGTGCAGATGAGCCATTGAAGCTGCCATGGCTCTCACATTGTGAGCTGTGACATGGCCCTCCAGAGGAAGATTCTTACTCTGATAGGCAAAGGAAATTAACTGGATTGCTCAGTGTGTGTTCTATTGGAGACTGGAAGCCCCAAATGAGAAGGATCAAAAGCAACAAAGAGTTGAGAGGACTTTATGTTGCTGTGTTCTTTGTAAGTAAAAGGCTAAAGCTCTTTTACAGTCCAAAGTATGAAGATTCCTTTCTGCATTTGATGCATGAGGCCTTGCAAAAAACACAGGTAGGTAGACCGTTTGGTTTAGATGAAAAGGCGAGACCACCTTTGGCATAAAGTGTGGATGAGTCCTAAGGACTACCTTGTCATGATGGAACCTTGTATAAGGTGGATCAGCTACTAGTGCCTGCAACTCACTGATGCAGCATGCTGTGATTCTAATGAAAAAGATAACCTTCCAAGAAAGGAATTTCAATGAGGTAGTAGATAAGGGTTCGAAAGGTGGCTTCATGAGGTGACAAAGAACCAGGTTTAAGTCCCATGCCACCGGTGGTGGCCTAATGGGAGGCTTAATTAGAAGAAGGCCTCTCATAAATCTTGCTATAAGAGGATGGGAGGAAATAGGTTGTCCATTTAGAGGTCTGAAAGAAGCTGCAATAGCACTCAAATGAACTCTTACTGAGTTAGTTTTAAGTCCTGCATTGGATAAATGAAGGAGATACTCTAGTAATGATTCTAGAGGTATCGCAAGGGGGTTAAGACCCTTCTGCGAGCACCATATGGTAAACCTGTTCCACTTGAAAGCATAAGAGCGTCTTGTGGAAGGCTTCCTGGAAGCACAAAGGATATCCTTTACTTGCTGAAGGAGGTTAAGATCATGGAGATCTAGGCCTTCAGCAACCAAGCCCTGAGATGCAGAGACTGGGGATTGGGATACCATAACATTCCGTCCTCCTGAGACAGGAGATCTGGAGCAGATCCTAACTCCAAAGAGGGAGCTTGAGAGAGATGTAGAAGCAGAGGGTACCACACTTGCCGTGGCCAATATGGAGCTATGAGAATCATACGGCCTCTGTCTCTCTGAAGCTTGAACAGGGTTTTGGAAATTAGGGGAATGGGTGGAAAGGCATAAAGGAAGTCTTGACCCCAGTGAAGGAGGAAAGCATCCCTGGCCTGAGAGCCCTGAGCTGGAATTCTGGAACAGAATCGCGGAGGTTTGGCATTCAACGGACTTGCAAAGAGGTCTATGTCCGGGGTTCCCCAAATGTGAAAAATCTTGGCCACCTGGTCTGCAGACCGAGTCTGTCTGCCCAAGAGTTTTGTATGCCTGGAAGATACACTGCCAGGAGATGAATCTGATGCTCTCTGGCGAGGGCCCATAGTCGCAAAGCTTCGTTGCAAAGCGACAGAGAGCCTGTTCCCCCCTGCTTGTTCACGAAGAACATGGCTACTTGATTGTCCCTATGAATGAGGACTGTCTATTTTGTTTATTTATTTACATTCTCTTACATACCACGCTATTCTGCATCAGTGCTGTTTACATTGAATAGGGCATTATAAGTTGGAGATAACTATTTTACAGGGAACATGGGCTAAGGAGGGTTAAGTGGCTTGCCCAAGACCACAAGGAGCAACTGTGGGACTAGAAACCAGAGTCCTTCCGGCCCAAGGTTGCTGTCCTCTAGTGGGATTTGAACCCCCGACCTTCTGACCTGAAGTACCTTGCCCCAACTACTAGGCCACTCCTCCACTCTTGTAGCTGAGCAGGGTGTGGAGCACTCGAAGAGCAAGCAAGATTGCTCTGAGTTCCAAGAGACTGATATGTAGATGAGTCTCCTGTGGAGTCCAAGCGCCTTGAGTGGAGAGGTCTTGCAGATGAGCTCAGAAACCCATTGGAGAAGCATCTGTTGTCAGAGTTGCCTGGGGTAAAAGGTTGTTGAAATGGGGACCCCAGCAACAGGTTTTGAGTGGACTGCCACCAATGGAGGGACAAAATAAGGCGATTTGTGTTTGCTATTTTGTCTGACAGGCACCCTGATGCCTGGGTCCATTAAGTGGATAAAGTCCACTGGGCTGCTTTCATATGGAGCCGAGCATAGGGAACCAGATGCACGGTAGATGCCATGTGGCTTAGTAGTTGTAACATTTCTTGAGCAGTGAGATGGTGTTTTAGCACTGCTTGAGAAGCTAACTGCACCATACAAAGGCGACAGGTCAGAGGAAGATAGGCCCTTGCTTTTCTGGTATCCAGCAAAGCTCCTATGAACTCTAAAGACTGAGTGGGAGTTAGACTGGATTTTGGGACGTTTATGACCATACCCAAATACTGAAGTATATGCATTGTGCAAGACATAGAAATCCTGGCCTCTGACTCTGATGGGGCTCGAATGAGCCTGTCTAAGGGAAGACGAATATTCCTAGAGTGCGAAGAAATGCATTTCGTAAACACCCTTGGTGCTGAGGCCAGGCCAAAAGGAAGCACCCTGTATTGGGTAGCGCTTTCCTTGAAAAAGGAACCGAAGGAATTTTCTGTGAGTTGGATGGATGAGAACATGGAGTGTACGCATCCTTGAGATCTAGAGAACAAAGCCAATCCTGACTCTGAAGGTATGGCAGCAGAGTTCCCAGAGAAATCATCTTGAATTTCTCCTTGAACAGCAATTTGTTCAATTCTGAGGTCTAAAATAGGTCTGTGTCCCCCTGTTTTCTTTGGGATAAGGAAATAGGGGGAGTAAAACCCTGTACCCTGCTGGTAAATGGGTACTTCTATCGCCTCATGGGCAAGAAAGCGTAGTTACTCACCTGTAACAGGTGTTCTCCAGGAGCAGCAGGAATCAGTCCTCACATATGGGTGACGTCGGCGCCGACGGAGCCCTCGCGGAGCAATTTTCCCCAGCTTTCAAAGAAAGCCTTTGGGAATTGCAGCGCGCATGCGCGGTCCCCTTCCCGCACAAGGGTGCCATCTTAGCCAGTCAGATGACATAGCTAAAAGACAGCATAAAAATTTGCAAAAAATCTAAAGCAGATGATTGCAACTCCAAGGGGAGGAGGGAGGGTTGTGAGGACTGATTCCTGCTGCTCCTGGAGAACACCTGTTACAGGTGAGTAACTACGCTTTCTCCAGGACCAAGCAGGAAGTCAGTCCTCACATATGGGACTCCCAAGCTTAAGGCTACCGGAGACCCTAAGCAGAAAAATGAGCTCCCTCTAGCTCAGCAGCACAAAAGGAAGGAATCTTCACTGAATTATTACCCACCGGTAGCCCTCATCCGGTATGGAGGGTAGGAGTTGCTCAAACCTCGAAGAGATTACGGAGGACTGCCTGTCCGAAAGCACTGTCCCTGCGGGACTCCCTCTCGAGGCAGTAATGGACCGCAAAAGTCTGGCTCGAAGACCAAGTAGCGGCCCGGCAGATGTCTGCCAATGGAACAGAGCGGAGGTAAGCCACTGACGTAGCCTTTGCCCGAACACAATGAGCCGTGACCCGACTTTCTAACGAGAGTCCGGCTGCCCCATAAGCCCAAGCGATACAGTCAGCAACCCAGATGGACAGAGTACGCTTGGAGACAGGGAGCCCCAATTTATTGGGGTCAAAAGACACGAAAAGCTGAGCAGCTTTACGGTGCTGCCGCGTACGGTCAAGGTAGAAGTTCAACGCCCTTTTACAGTCCAGGGTATGCAGGATCATTTCAGCTCGGCTGGAGTGTGGCCTGGGAAAGAAGGTCGGAAGTACCACCTCCTGATTGATGTGAAAAGGGGAGACCACTTTTGGAAGAAATTTAGGGTGAGTCCGTAGGACTACCCTATATTTGTAGAACCGAGTGTAAGGGGGATCAGACACGAGGGCCTGCAATTCACTTACGTGTCTAGCGGAAGTGAGGGCTATCAAGAACAAGGTTTTCCAAGAAAGAAAACGTAGAGAACAGGTAGCCATAGGTTCAAAAGGCGGACAGGTGATCCGCTGTAAAACCACATTCAGATCCCAGTCAGGTGCTGGCGGGCGCAGAGGTGGTTTAAGTAGAAGGAGACCTCGGAGAAACCTGGCCACGAGAGGGTCGTTGGAAAGGGGTCTGCCGTCCACCGGCACATGATGTGCGGAAAGAGCACTGAGGTGAACTTTGACGGAGTTGGACTTAAGTCCCAGATTAGAGAGGTAGAGCAAATACTGCAAGATCACCGCCACCGAGCAGGAGAAGGGATCCTGAGACTGCTGGGTACACCAAACGGAAAAATGACGCCATTTAAGGGCGTAGCATTTGCGGGTAGAAGGTCGCCGGGAAGCTAGGACGACCTCTTCCACCTCTGCCGGCAGGAGAAGGGGAGCAAGGACTACCCTTTCAGCAGCCAGGCCATCAGATGTAGAGATCTGAGGTTGGGGTGTAGCAGGGACCCCTGATCCTGTGTTAGGAGATCTGGTTGAAACCCCAGAGGGAACAGAGAATCCACCGCCAGTTGCAGCAGGAGTGGAAACCACGGCTGTCTGGGCCACCGAGGAGCTATCAGGATTATGGAAGCTTTGTCTCGGAGAACCTTGAAAAGAGTCCGAGAGATTAGCGGTATGGGAGGAAAGGCATACAGAAGGCTTTTCGACCATGAGAGCAGAAAAGCATCCGCCGCCACCCGGAGGGGATGCGGCTGCCGAGAGCAGAAACGAGGAAGTTGCCGGTTGAGAGAACTGGCAAAAAGATCCAGCGTGGGGAGGCCCCACTTCAGAAAAAGTTTCTGAACTACCAAGGGATCCAGTCGCCACTCGTGCGGCTGGAGGATTCTGCTGAGTTTGTCCGCCAGGCAATTTTCTTGGCCTGGGAGATAACCCGCCTTGAGAAGAATGCCGCGGCTGACGGCCCAAGAGCAGAGCCTCTGCGCTTCCCGACAGAGAAGGAAGGAGCCCGTGCCCCCCTGTTTGTTCACGTAGAACATGGCAACTTGATTGTCCGTCTGGACAAGGACGGATCGGTGAGAAGTCAGGTGGGAGAAAGCCTTGAGAGCCAGACGGATTGCTCTGAGCTCCAGGAAGTTGATCTGCTGCGCAGACTCCCACGAGGTCCAGAGACCTTGAGTACGTGCCCCTTGGCAATGCGCTCCCCATCCCAGGAGAGAAGCATCGGTCGTCAGCACTTGAGCAGGCGGAGGAGATTGAAAAGGCATTCAGAGTACTAGGTTCGGCTGATGAAGCCACCACTGCAGAGAAGAGGCCAGCGGCTTGGAGATCTGCACTAAGTCGGCGAGGCCGCCCGTGGCCTGTTGCCACTGCTTGCGAAGGCACCACTGAGCAGGCCGCATATTCAGGCGGGCGTTGGGGGTCACGTGGACGGTGGAAGCCATATGGCCGAGTAGTCTCAGGAAGCGCCTAGCCGAGACCAGGCCGGCCAGGCCAGGTCCATGAGCCGTTGAGCCCTGTCGAGAGGCAGGAAAGCTCGCGCCTGAAGAGTGTGCAATCTTGCGCCGATGAACTCAAGATCTTGCGAGGGGAGCAAAGTGGACTTTGCGAAGTTTATGACAAAGCCCAAGTACTGGAGAAGAGTCACAGTGCGGTGTGTGGCTTTTGCGACTTCTGGAGAGGACGATGCTCTGATGAGCCAGTCGTCTAGGTAAGGAAAGACAGAGGCCCTGAAGCCGGAGATAAGCCGCCACCACCGCGAGACATTTTGTGAAGACTCGTGGTGCGGAGGATAGGCCAAAGGGCAGTACTCTGTACTGGTAATGATTTCCTGCCACCACAAACCTTAGGTATTGGCGGTGGCTTGGGTGGATGAGGATGTGCGTGTAGGCATCCTTTAGATCCAAGGAGCATAGCCAATCTCCCTGCTTGAGGTAGGGCAGAAGGATTCCAAGGGTAAGCATTTTGAACTTCTCCCGCACGAGGAACTTGTTGAGGTTGCGCAAGTCCAGGATGGGTCTGAGGCCTCCCGTTCTTTTTGGTATTAGGAAATACCTGGAATAGAAGCCTTGACCTCTCAGGTGGTGGGGCACCGGTTCCACAGCCTGTTCCTGAAGAAGACTTGCTAACTCCTGAAAGAGTAAGTCCCTGTGCAGAGGGAGTCGTGGAGGCTCTCCCGGGAAATAGGAGGGAGGGACCTGGTGGAAGTGGAGAAGATAGCCTTCTCTCACAACATGAAGCACCCAGGCATCTGATGTGATGTTGGACCACCTGTGGGCAAAGTGGACCAGCCGGCCTCCTGTGCTGGGAGAAACCAGCTGAGGGGGAGAGGCTATGCCGATGAAGTCAAAAACCCCCACCCTGCTGAGCAGGGGCCGGTGGTGCAGGCTTGGGGGTTTGCTGCCTACGGGATCCGTTACCCTGTCCCTTGGCCTGCTGACCCTGTTGGGGAGCTGCGGAGGCCTGATATTGAGGGTAGTGTTTATAGGCAGCCGCCTTCCTCGGGTAAAAGGACTTCTTTCCCGAGCCCTTCTTCTTCTGGGAAGGGGCAGAGGTCTTCCTAGAGAGCCTAGTCCTGGTGAGAGTCTCCGTCTCGATTTGCGCAGCCTTCTCAGCCATGGGCTTGCCAAAGAGGTTCTCACCTCGGCAGGGGACATCAACCAACTTGTCCTGCACCCAGGGTTCAAGGTCAGACGACTGAAGCCAAGCCTGTCGGCGGGCACCGATGCCGGCTGCGGCCACTCGAGCCGATGCTTCAAAGCCATCATAGGCTGCTCGAGAAATGAATTTGGAGCATTCTCGAATTCCAGTGGACAAGGCTAAGAACCTCCGCAAAGGCTCCTCGGACAGCCCAGCAGAGAAGCCGGCTATCTCTTTAGCCAGGTCTCTAAGGTACATGCCCATGTAGAGCTGGTAGGTCTGGACCCGACAAGCAAGCATAGAGTCTTGGAAACACTTCTTACCGAGGCCATCCAGGTTGCGGGCCTCCCTGCCGGGAGGCACCGAGGAGTGCATCTTCTGGCTCTTGAGCCTATGCATGGCCGATTCCACCACCATGGAATGGTGCGGTAGCTGTGCTTTCTGGAAGCCAGGGCTCTTGCGGACTCGATAGATGGAATCGACCCGCTTGCTTAAGACTGGCGACGATGCCGGACTCTCCCACATGCGGAAGAGTAGTCGTTCCAGCATGGGAGGAACCGGTACAGTAAAGTACTCCTTTGCTGGAGAGTCGTACTGAAGGGCGTCGAGCTCTTCGGCTCGAGGCTCCTCCTCGGGATCCGCAGGGAAGGCCAAAGCCTTGGCCATATCCCTGACGAAGTCCGAGAACCGGGCATCCTCCGGGGGGGGGACTGTTTCCGAGGTTCGGACTCAGGGGAGTCCGAGGGGACACCCCGAGTCCGAAAAGAATCAGGTGACTCTTCCACTTCAGATTCCCAGGCAGACTCCGAGGAGGAATCGGTGGGGTCGGTTCGGGCGGGCGGAGGCGTCGGCCGCCCCGACGCCAAGGGAGTCTGCGTCGACGACCTCGGTCCCGAACGGGAGGCCGAGGGAGACCTCGACCGAGGATCGACTCGAGCCCGCATGGACTCGAGGATCGGCTCGGTCTCCGGGGTCGAATTAGATGTCGATGTCCCGGCGGCCAGGGCAGAGGCGCCAGCGAGGCTAGCGATCAGTGCCCGCTGCTGGTCCATGAAGGCAGATAGTCTGCTCTCCAAGGCCGTCAACCTGAGTCCGACCTCAGGTGACCCAGCAGTCCCCGACTCGGGCCCCAACGGCGTCGGACACCTCGGAGGCGAGTCCAGGAGGACTACAGGACTTACCCAAGCAGGCAATTCCGATTCCAAACGAGGTCGCTTCATGAGACGTTCCTTCTCCAAAGACCCGGGACGGCTATCGGGGCTATGCGACCTGGCCCTCGCGGAACCAGGAGCGTCCGACGACGCCCTCGCGGGTTTCACCTTCCGATGATGATCCCCGGCGGGAGAACCTCTGTCGGAGGAACTCCGGCGATGCTCAGAGCTGGAGCCTCTGGACGCCGAGGCCTCCGACGAGGTCCGGGTACGGGTGGGATCTGCGAAGATTCTTTCCCGCTGATGCCGCCGACTCCGTAAAGCTTTGGAGGACATTTTGCTGCAGGCCCCACAGATCAGTTCTTCGTGATCTGGGCCAAGGCAGCGGAGGCAATGATCGTGTGTATCAGTGAGCGACATATTTCTGTCACACTGAACACACTTTTTGAAGCCACTGGCAGCCATCGGGGGGAAAAAGGGCCCCTACAAGGTCAAAGGACCGGGCTGCCAGCGAAAAAACCGAAAAACGAAACGGACAAGAAAAAGTCAGAAAAACCGAAAAATAAGAGAAGGACTCGCAACGGCATCGCGAGTCCGGGCAGGAAAGAGACCGGCGTCGAACCGAAGAAAAAAGAGAAATTAAACAAAGAAAATCAACTTTTTCAGCGGGGACAAGACCACCACGTCGGTAGGGCTCCGCGGAAAAAAGAAGACTGGCTAAGATGGCACCCTTGGGCGGGAAGGGGACCGCGCATGTGCGCTGCAATTCCCAAAGGCTTTCTTTGAAAGCTGGGGAAAATTGCTCCGCGAGGGCTCCGTCGGCGCCGACGTCACCCATATGTGAGGACTGACTTCCTGCTTGGTCCTGGAGAAGCATAGTGACCTCTTGATCTAACAGGTTGATGAGAGAGGTCTGAGAATTGAACTGTCTTACCACTGCGGGAGGGGGCATGCACGAAAAGTGAAGCTTGTACCCCTCTTTTATGATGGAGAGTGTCCAATGTTTTGCTGTTATCTGCCCCCATCTGGGGGCAAAGTGACACAACCTTCCTGGAATGGTGGAAGGCTCTGGTCCATTGAGAGCCAGGAAGGCTAAGTTCTCTAGATGAAAGTCAAAGGCCTTGTGGAGGCTGAGACTGCTGAGACAGTTGAGGCTTAGCAGTCTCTGCTTTCCTTTGTTTAGGTGGTTGCTGACTCTTTCGGACAGATTGACCTGCAGAACGTCCCTGCTGGGAATAAGAGGGATAAAACCTCTTCTTCTTGAAGAATGGTTTCTTGAAAGATTTCTCTCTTGCAGGATCAGCTGTAGCTTTGGATAATTTATCCAGAGTTGTCAGCATCTAATTCATTGGCTTTCTCTTGCCAATTTTTGCCAAATAGATTCTCACCTGTACAAGGGATATTGCCCAGTTTGTCCTGCACCCAGAGCTCCAAATCGGATGCCTGGAGCCAGGCAGTTCTACGTGCATCTATGGCAATGGCAGAGGTTCGGCTTATGCATGCAAAACAGTCAAAAGCTGCACGGCTGACGAACTTAGAAACATCCTGGGCATGTTTGACCAGTGTGAGAAAATCCTGCCATCTATCCTCAGGAAGAAGAGGGCTCAAAACCTCTAAATCACCTGTGACTTCCTTAAGGAACATGCCCATATATAAAATATAGGAACTGATCCTGGCAGAAAGCATGGAAGCCTGGAAAGTACGACGTCCAAAGGCATCCAAAGTTCTACACTCACGCCCTGGAGGATTAGAGGCATGCCTCTTTGCACTCCTGATCCTTCTCATAGCTGATTCCACTACAATAGAGTGGTGAGAAAGCTGAGTCTTCTGGAAACCAGGACAAGGAGGGACTCGATACATGGTATCCAGTCTACGAGAGTGAGGAGAGGTGGTAAGAGGCGTTTCCCACATTCTTAGCATGAGATCATGTAAGATCTCATGGGTAGGCAAAGTAGCCGCCTCTTTAAGAGCCTTGGGATATTGTAGAATCTCCAACTCCTTTGCCCTGGGCTCTGTTTCAGGAGCCACAGTAATGGAAAGACCACGAGCCACCTCCCTGATAAAATCCTGAAAGGAGATATCTTCTGGAGGAAACATCCTGCATTTAGGAGAGGAAGGCTCCTCCAGGAGAAATATTCCCGGTACCAACAGAGCTGTCAGAATCCTCAGAACTGTCTGACATGGTTCCAAGGGTGTCGATGCCGCAAGGAATGCCGCCAGACTGCATTCAATAGCCATGAACGTCTGGTCTATCGACGCTGCCGATACCTGGGTATTGGTACCAGAGAAAGCAGCCAGTACCCCAGAGCATGGCACCAGTAGTTCTGCCGAGGTTGAGGCCTTGAGAACTTCCTGGAGCCCCGATAATGCTTTGGAAGCTGAAGCCTCCTGCCGTGGCAAGTTTGCCAGTACAGAACCCTCAAGGGCAACGTCAGAGGCATCTCGATGCTTGGAAGGAGATCTACCCTTTGAGAACTGGCAAGACTTATGTTTAGTTACCTGAGATCCATGGCAGGAAGACGAAGCCCTCGAAGACGTCGATGCCACAGAAGCTGCATCGGAGGGAGAAAGGGTGCTGAGCTTAGCAGCCCGGTTTTGTCAACCCCTCTTGGACATCATGGCACAAGCCATACACTCTGAGATGGAGTGGTCAGGACCTAAACATTTAAGACACCACTCATGGGTGTCAGTGACGGAGATGGTACTGCCACACTTGGTGCACTTTTTGAAACCCGAAGAGGGTTTTTCCATAGTGGAGGAAATTTTGGGTCTAAGGCCCAAAATGGTGCGTGCACCTGGAAAAGTTTAAAAAAAGAAGAAAAAAGAAAAAAAAAGGAGAACAGGCGGTACCGGTATAGCGTCGAGGAAGGCAGACACGACCACAAAAAAGGAGAATAAGGAAAACTTTTCTGCGGTGACAGGAACAACGACCTGCTGGCTCCGCAGAAAACAAAGAACTGGAGAGAGGCAGTTGGGAAAGGCGGGAAGGCAGCACGCAGGCGCTGTGGAATGCTCCCAAAAGCTTTCTAATTGGACGCTGGGGAGCGTTCCCGCGCAGGCTCCGTCGCTACCGACGATACCCATATGTGAAGACTACATTCCTGCTTGTTCCTGGAGATATACATGCAGCACACCAACCTCTGTGGACATGGAAGAGAATCATATGGCCAAAGAAAAGCTAAGAAAGCACTAAAGTCTCACTAGAGTCTGGAAGGACTCAAAGGCGAAGATGCTGTGTAAAGCATAGTTACTCACCTGTAACAGGTGTTCTCCAGGGACAGCAGGAATCAGCCCTCACATATGGGTGACCGACGCTGACAAAGCCCTCCTGGAAGCATCTCCCCAGCTTTCAAAGAAAGCCTTTGGGAGATACCACCATGCATGTGTGGTCCCCTTCCCGCCCAAGGGTGCCATCTTACTCAGATGACATAGCTAGAGCCAACAAAAGAGATGGCAAAAATCTTACAGCAACTCCCGGGGGGGGGGGGGGGGGGGGGGGGGGGGAGGATTGTTTCCTGCTGTCCCTAGAGAAAGCGTAGTTACTCACCTGTAACAGGTGTTCTCCAGGAGCAGCAGGAATCAGTCCTCACATATGGGTGACGTCGGCGCCGACGGAGCCCTCGCGGAGCAATTTTCCCCAGCTTTCAAAGAAAGCCTTTGGGAATTGCAGCGCGCATGCGCGGTCGCCTTCCCACCCAAGGGTGCCATCTTAGCCAGTCTGATGACATAGCTAAAAAACAGCATAAAAATTTGCAAAAAAACGTAAGCAGATGATTGCAACTCCACGGGGAGGAGGGAGGGTTGTGAGGACTGATTCCTGCTGCTCCTGGAGAACACCTGTTACAGGTGAGTAACTACGCTTTCTCCAGGACCAAGCAGGAAGTCAGTCCTCACATATGGGACTCCCAAGCTTAAGGCTACCGGAGACCCTAAGCACAAAAATGAGCTCCCTCTAGCTCAGCGGCACAGAAGGAAGGAATCTTCACTGAATTATCACCCACCAGTAGCCCCCATCCGGGATGGAGGGTAGGAGTTGCTCAAACCTCGAAGAGATTTCGGAGGACTGCCTGTCCGAAAGCACTGTCCCTGCGGGACTCCCTCTCGAGACAGTAATGGACCGCAAAAGTCTGGCTCGAAGACCAAGTAGCGGCCCGGCAGATGTCTGCCAGCGGAACAGAGCGGAGGTAAGCCACTGACGTAGCCTTCGCCCGAACACAATGAGCCGTGACTCGACTTTCTAAGGAGAGTCCGGCTGCCCCATAAGCCCAAGTGATACAGTCAGCAACCCAGATGGACAGAGTACTCTTGGAGACCGGGAGCCCCAATTTATTGGGGTCAAAAGACACAAAAAGCTGAGCAGCTTTACGGTGCTCCCGCGTACGGTCAAGGTAGAAGTTCAATGCCCTTCTACAGTCCAGGGTATGCAGGACCCTTTCAGCTCGGCTGGAGTGAGGCCTGGGAAAGAAGGTTGGAAGTACCACCTCCTGATTGATGTGAAAAGGGGAGACAACTTTTGGAAGAAATTTTGGGTGAGTCCGTAGGACTACCCTATTTTTGTAGAACCGAGTGAAAGGGGGATCAGACACGAGGGCCTGCAATTCACTTACGCGTCTAGCGGAAGTGAGGGCTATCAGGAATAAGGTTTTCCACGAAAGAAAACGCAGAGAACAGGTAGCCATCGGTTCAAAAGGCGGACAGGTGATCCGCTGTAAAACCACATTCAGATCCCAGTCAGGTGCTGGCGGGCGCAGAGGTGGTTTAAGTAGAAGGAGACCTCGGAGAAACCGTGCTACCAGAGGGTCGCTGGAAAGAGGTCTGCCGTCCACCGGCACATGGTGTGCTGAAAGAGCACTGAGGTGGACTTTGACGGAGTTGGACTTAAGTCCCAGATTAGAGAGGTAGAGCAGGTACTGCAAGATCACCGACACCGAGCAGGAGAAGGGATCCTGAGACTGCTGTACACACAAATCGGAAAAGCGACGCCATTTAAGGGCGTAGCATTTGCGGGTAGAAGGTCGCCGAGAAGCTAGGACGACCTCTTCCACCTCTGCCGGTAGGAGAAGGGGAGCAAGGACTACCCTTTCAGCCGCCAGGCCATTAGATTGAGAGATCTGAGGTTGGGGTGTAGCAGAGACCCCTGATCCTGTGTTAGGAGATCCGGTTGAAACCCCAGAGGGAACGGATCCTCTACCGCTAATTGCAACAGGAGTGGAAACCACGGCTGTCTGGGCCAGCGAGGAGCCACCAGGATCATGGAAGCTTTGTCCCGGAGAACCTTGAATAGAGTTCGAGAGACTAGCGGGATGGGAGGAAAAGCATAGAGAAGGCTTTCCGACCATGAGAGTAGAAAAGCATCTGCCGCTACCCGAAGGGGATGTGGCTGACGAGAGCAGAAGCGAGGAAGTTGCCGGTTGAGAGGACTGGCAAAGAGATCCATCGTGGGGAGGCCCCACTTCAGAAAAGGTTTCTGAACTACCAAGGGATCCAGACGAAACTCGTGCGGCTGGAGTATCCTGCTGAGTTTGTCTGCCAGGCAATTCTCTTGGCCTGGGAGATAAACTGCCTTGAGAAGAATGCCGTGACTGACGGCCCAAGAGCAGAGCTTCTGAGCTTCTCGGCAGAGAAGGAAGGAGCCCGTGCCCCCCTGCTTGTTCACGTAGAACATGGCAACTTGATTGTCCGTCTGGACAAGGACGAACCGGTGAGAAGTCAGGTGGGAGAAAGCCTTGAGCGCCAGACGGATTGCTCTGAGCTCCAGGAAGTTGATCTGTTGAGCAGACTCCCACGCGGTCCAGAGACCTTGAGTACATGCCCCCTGGCAATGTGCTCCCCAACCCAGGAGGGAAGCATCGGTCGTCAGCACTTGAGCCGGCTGAGGCGACTGAAACGGCATTCCAAGCACCAGGTTCGGCCGATGAAGCCACCACTGTAGGGAAGAGGCCAGCGGCCCGGAGATGCGCACTAAGTCGGCTAGTCTGCCGGTGGCTTGTTGCCACTGCTTGCGAAGGCACCATTGAGCAGGCCGCATATTCAGGCGAGCATTGGGGGTCACGTGGACGGTGGAAGCCATATGGCCGAGTAGTCTCAGGAAGCACCTGGCGGAGACCAGGGACTGGCTGCGAAAACGGCCGGCTAGGTCCATGAGCCGTTGAGCCCTGTCGAGAGGCAGGAAAGCTCATGCCTGAGGAGTGTGCAGTCTTGCGCCGATGAACTCGAGGTCCTGTGAGGGGAGCAAAGTGGACTTTGCGAAGTTTATGACAAAGCCCAAGTACTGCAGAAGAGTCACCGTGCAGTGTGTGGCATTGGTGACTGCCGGAGAGGATGACGCTCTGATGAGCCAGTCGTCGAGGTACGGAAAGACAGAGGCCGTGAAGCCGGAGATAGGCCGCCACCACCGCGAGACATTTTGTGAAGACTCGCGGTGCGGAGGATAGGCCAAAGGGCAGTACTCTGTACTGGTAATGATTTCCTGCCACCACAAACCTTAGGTATTGGCGGTGGCTTGGGTGGATGAGGATGTGCGTGTAGGCATCCTTTAGATCTAAGGAGCATAGCCAATCTCCCTGCTGGAGGTAGGGCAGAAGGATTCCAAGGGTAAGCATCTTGAACTTTTCCCGCACGAGGAACTTGTTGAGGTTGCGCAAGTCCAGGATGGGTCTGAGGCCTCCTGTCCTTTTTGGTATTAGGAAATACCTGGAATAAAAGCCTTGACCTCTCAGGTGGTGGGGCACCAGTTCCACAGCCTGTTCCTGAAGAAGACTTGCTAACTCCTGAAGGAGTAAGTCCCTGTGCAGAGGGAGTCGAGGAGGTTCCCCCGGAAAATAAGAGGGAGGGACCTGATGGAAGTGGAGAAGATATCCTTCTCTCACGACTTGAAGCACCCAGGCATCTGAAGTGATGTTGGACCACCTGTGGGCGAAGTGAACCAGCCGGCCTCCGGTGCTGGGAGGAGCCAGCTGAGGGGGAGAGGCTATGCTGAGGAAGTCAAAAACCCCCACCCTGCTGAGCAGGGGCTGGTGGTGCAGGCTTGGGGGCTTGCTGCCTACGGGACCCGTTACCCCGTCCCTTGGCCTGCTGGCCCTGTGGGGGAGCTGCGGAGGCCTGATATTGAGGGTAGTGTTTATAGGCAGCCGCCTTTCTCGGGTAAAAGGACTTCTTTCCCGAGCCCTTCTTTTTCTGGGAAGGGGCGGAGGTCTTCCTAGAAAGCCTAGTCCTGGTGAGAGTCTCCGTCTCGATTTGTGCAGCCTTTTCAGCCATGGGTTTGCCAAAGAGGTTCTCACCTCTGCAGGGGACATCGACCAACTTGTCTTGCACCCAGGGTTCAAGGTCAGACGACTGAAGCCAAGCCTGTCGGCGGGCACCGATGCCGGCTGCGGCTACTCGAGCCGATGCTTCAAAGCCATCATAGGCTGCTCGGGACATGAATTTGGAGCATTCCCGAATACCAGTTGTCAAGGCCAGGAACCTCCGCAAAGGTTCCTCGGACAGTCCAGCGGAGAATCCGGCTATCTCTTTAGCCAGGTCTCGGAGATACATGCCCATGTATAGCTGGTAGGTCTGGACACGACAAGCCAGCATAGAGCCCTGGAAACACTTTTTACCAAGGCCATCCAGGTTACGGGCCTCCCTGCCAGGAGGCACCGAGGAGTGCATCTTTTGGCTCTTAAGCCTATGCATGGCCGATTCCACCACCATGGAATGGTGTGGCAGCTGTGCTTTTTGGAAGCCAGGACTCTTGCGGACTCGATAGATGGAATCGACCCGCTTGCTTAATACCGGCGACAAGGCCGGACTCTCCCACATGCGGAAGAGTAGTCGTTCCAGCATGGGAGGAACCGGTACAGTAAAGTGCTCCCGGGCGGGAGAGTCGTACTGAAGGGCGTCGAGCTCTTCGGCTCGAGGCTCCTCCTCGGGATCCGCAGGGAAGGCCAAAGCCTTGGCCATATCCCTGACGAAGTCCGAGAACCGGGCATCCTCCGGAGGGGACTGCTTCCGAGGTTCGGACTCAGGTGAGTCCGAGGGGACACACCGAGTCCGAAACGAATCAGGTGACTCTTCCTCTTCAGACTCCCAGGCCGACTCCGAGGAGGAATCGGTGGGGTCGGCTCGGGCAGGCGGAGGCGTCGGCCGCCCCGACGCCGAGGGAGTCGGCGGCGACGACGACCTCGGTCCCGAACGGGAGGCCGAGGGTGACCCCGACCGAGGATCGACTCGAGTTCGCATGGACTCGAGGATCGGCTCGGTCTCCGGGGTCGACTTAGACGTCGACGTCCCGGCGGTCGGGGCAGTGGCGCCAGCAAGGCTAGCGATCAGTGCCCGCTGCTGGTCCATGAAGGCAGATAGTCTGCTCTCCAAGGCCGTCAACCTGAGTCCGACCTCAGGCGACCCAGCAGTCCCCGACTCGGGCCCCGACGGCGTCGGGCCCGACGTCGGACATCTCGGAGGAGAGTCCAGAAGGACTACAGGACTTACCCGAGCAGGCAACTCCGACTCCAGGCGAGGTCGCTTCGGGAGGTGCTCCTTCTCCAAAGACCCGGGACGGCTATCGGGGCTATGCGACCTGGCCCTCGCGGAGCCAGGAGCGTCCACCGACGCCGCCCTTGCGGGTTTTGCCTTCCGTCGATGGTCCCCGGAGGGAGAACCCCTGTCGGAGGAGCTTCGGCGATGGTCAGAGCTGGAGCCTCTGGATGCCGAGGCCTCCGACGAGGTCCGGGTACGGCCGGGGTCAGCGAAGATTCTATCCCGCTGGTGCCGCCGACTCCTCAACGCTTTGGAGGACATTTTGCCACAGGCTCCACAGATCAGTTCTTCATGATCCGGGCCCAGGCAGCGGAGGCAATTATCGTGTGTGTCAGTGAGTGACATATTTCTGTCACACTGACCACACCGCTTGAAACCACTGGCAGCCATGGGGGGAAAAAGGGCCCCTGCAAGGTCAAAGGACCGGGCTGCCAGCGAAAAACCGAAAACGAAACTGACCAAAATCAGAAAAACCGAAAAATAAGAGAAGGACTCGCAACGGCGTCGCGAGTCCGGGCAGGAAAACGACCGGCGTCGAACCGAAGTGAAAAAAGAGAAAAACTCACGAAAATCAACTTTTTTAGCAGGGACACGACGGGTACGTCTGTAGGGCTCCGCGGAAAAAAGAAGACTGGCTAAGATGGCACCCTTGGGCGGGAAGGCGACCGCGCATGCGCGCTGCAATTCCCAAAGGCTTTCTTTGAAAGCTGGGGAGAATTGCTCCGCGAGGGCTCCGTCGGCGCCGACGTCACCCATATGTGAGGACTGACTTCCTGCTTGGTCCTGGAGAACACCTGTTACAGGTGAGTAACTACGCTTTCTCCAGGAACAAGCAAGAAGTCAGTCCTCACATATGGGACTCCATAGCTGCAGGCTACCAATAACCAGTAGGAAAATATGGCCCAGCCATGAACAGCCACAAGCAAATCTGAGGACACTCTGAGGACCCCAGAGTCCAGGGAGAACCATGGCTCCGGTTGCCTGAATGAAAAGGGTCTCGAGAGCAGGAGTTATATAAACTCCTAACAGATTACAGAATACAGCCCAGCTGAGGGCACTGTGCCACCGGGACTCCCTCTCCAGGCAGTAGTGAACTGCAAAAGTGAACAGAAGAACAGGTAGTGGCCCGGCAGATGTCTGCCATAAGGACAGATCGTAGACTCGCAAGTTGCCACAGCCTGGATATTTTGTGCCATGACTTGGTGCTCCAATGGTAGCCCAGCCTGGCCATGGGTGGTGACAATCTGCCACCCAGATGGATAGTCAGCTTGGTGACAGCCTCCCCCAGAAGAATGGGGTCGTAAAAAAAAAAGCTATGAGGCTTTGTGGTGGCCTCAAGTACACTGCAGAAAGGTCAAGTCCTTTTGCAGTCCAGAATATGAAGAATGGCCAATGCCTTGTCGGCATGGGCCCGTGGAAAGAAGGTGGGAAGCACCATCTCCAGGTTGAAGTGGAAGGTGGACACCACCTTCGGAAGGAATTTAGGGTAGGTGCAAAGTACGACCCTTTTCTTGAAGAACTTGGTGTAAGTGGCTTGGCCACCAAGGCCTGAAGCTTACTGACCGTGCGAGCAGAAGCAAGCGCTACTAGGAAGGTGACCTTCCAAGATAGGTACCGCAAATGGCAGGTAGCCAAGTGTTCAAAGGCCTGCTTAGTCAGCTGCATTAGAACCACATTGAGATCCCATTCCGCCGGGGGCAGGCGGATGGCAGGTTTGGCATGCAGCAAGACCCGCATTGAATGGGTGATGAGGGGCTGACCAGAGAGAGGCCTGCCCTCTAAGGAGTGGTGTGGAGAGCACGCTCAGGTGTATCTTCACAGAGTTTGACATACGTTCCGACTATGAAAGGTCAAGCAAGTCCTGGAGCACTGTGTGCACTTGGCAGGCGAATGGTTCAATCCATTGCTATGCGAACCATACAGAGAACCTGCACCACTTGAAGGCATAGGCCCGTCTCATGAAATCTTTGCGAGAGGCCAGGACTTCCTCTATCTCACTGGGGAGATTGAAAGGCGCTAGAGAAACCCGTTCAGCTGCCACGCAGTTAGCGATAGGGACTCCAAGGTTGGGGTGGAGAATTGAGCCCTCCTCCTGGGTCAGTAGGCCCAGGGAGTTCCCCAGAGAGAATGGGAGCTCTGTTGAGAAGCGGAGTAGCAGAGGAAACTAGGGCTGGCTGGGCCAACAGGATCGTAGAAGCCCTGTTCCACTGGACCTTGAAGAGGGTCCGCCCGATTAGTAGTGTGGGAGGAAAAACATACAGCAGGTCCTCCAACCATGAGATGAGAAAGGCATCCACTGCTACCCGGGATGGGTATGGATGGGGACAGCAGAAGCGGGGCAGCTGAGTGTTGGTCGGGCTGGCAAAGAGGTCCAGACTTGGGATACTCCACAGTCAAAACAGCTGCTGTGCTACTTCGGTGTCAAAGCACCACTCATGCAGCTGGAGGACCTGCTCAGTCTGTCCACTAGGGCATTTTCCTGGCCCGGATGTTATACTGCCCTGAAGAGCATTCCTTGACCAACCGCTTACGAGCAGAGGGCTACTGCCTCATGACAGAGTGACAGAGGCGGTGAGACCCTGTGCTGCCCTGCATGTTCAGGTAGAAAGTGTAGTTACTCACCTTTAACAGGTGATCTCCGGGAACAGCAGGAATTTAGTCTTCACATATGGGTATCGTCAGAACTGACCGAGCCCGCAAGGAAACGCTCCCCAGCGTCCAATAGGAAAGCTTTTGGGAGCATCCCACAGCACCTGCATGCTGCCTTCCCAACCTGGGGGAAAGAGAGAGAGGGAAAGAGAGAGAAGGAGAGAGAGAGGGAGAGAACTCCTAGGGGAGGTGAATGGGTTGTGAAGACTAACTTCCAGCTGTTCTCGGTGATCACCTGATACAGCTGAGTAACTACGCTAGCTCCAGGAACAAGCAGGAATGTAGTCTTCATTTATGGGGACTCACAAGCTGCAGATGCCAGGGAGATGGCCCCAGGAAGTTGTTAGGCCTTGTGAAAGGGCTTCACTTCCCCCCATGGATCTCTGGCATCCTACCAGGGATGGTGGGGGTAGGAGTTGATTAAGTCTGAAAAAGGTGTTGAACAGCAGCCTGGCCAAACAAGGCATCCCGGCAGGAATACTTGTCTAACCAGTAGTGCGCTGTGAAGGTATGTACCGAAGCCCAAGTAGCTGCCCGACAGATGTCGTCGACAGACACAGAGTGAAGATGAGCCATTGAGGCTACCATGGCTCTCACACTGTGAGCTGTGATATGGCCTTCAAGAGGAAGGTTCCTACTCTCATAGGCAAAGGATATGCAATGAGCAATCCAGTTAGAGTTCTTTTGGAAACTGGAAGTCCCAAATGACTAGGATCAAAAGCAACAAAGTTCAGAAGATTTTCTATGTTGCTGTATCCTTTGCAAGTAAAGAGTAGTTACTCACCTGTAACAGGTGTTCTCCTGTAACTAGGACCTGTCCTCCAGGTGATGCAAAATACTCTCGCACCGAGGAAGTTTCTCCAGGGCCATATGCCCATGAGGGAAGGGTTAGGACAGCTGTTATAGTTTATGATTCGATCATTAGGCATGTAGAAAGCTGGATGGCTGGTGGATGAGAGGATCGCCTGGTAACATGCCTGCTTGGTGCGACGGTAGCGGACCTCACGCGCCACCTAGATAAGGTCTTAGATAGTGCTGGGGAGGAGTCTGCTGTCTTGGTACATGTCGGTACCAATGGCATAGGAAAATGTGGTATTGAGGTTCTGGAGGCTAAATTTAGGCTTTTAGGTAGGAAGTTGAAATCCAGAACTTCCAGGGTAGCGTTCTCTGAAATGCCTCCCGTTCCACGTGCAGAACCCAAAAGGCAGACAGAGCTCCGGAGTCTCAATGCGTGCATGAGACAATGGTGCAGAGATGAGGATTTTGGATTTGTTAGGAACTGGGGAACAATCTGGGGAAAGGAGAGGCTCGTCCGAAGGGATGGGCTTCACATTAACGGGGATGAAACCAGACTGCTGGCATTACCCTTTAAAAAGGAGATAAAGCAGCTTTTAAATAGATAATAGGGGAAAGCCGACAGTCGCCCAAGAGCGGATGGTTCGGAAGAATGTATCCTTGAAGGATACTACCAAAAGCAGAGAGGTTCCAAAAAAGAGTAAAGTAGCCCAAATGCCCTAGAGTATGGAGCAGACAGAGCTTAAAGATCCCAAATTACCCATATCTACCAACAGCCAAACTAATATGAATAAAATACAGTCTCTAAAATGCTTGTATGCAAATGCTAGAAGCCTAAAAAATAAGATGGGAGAGTTAGAATATATAGCACTAAATGAGAGGTTAGATATGATTGGGATATCAGAGACATGGTGGAAGAAGGACAACCAGTGGGACACTGATACCTGGATACAAACTATATCGTAATGATAGAGCTGATCAAATTGGAGGAGGAGTTGCGCTCTATGTTAGAGAGCATTGAGTCAGAAATGATTAAAGTTTTGCAGGAAACAAAATTTGCTGTAGAATCTCTATGGATTAAAATTCCATGAAAAAAGGGGAAGGCGATGGCAGTGGGGGTTTACTATCGACCGCCTGGCCAGAATGAACAAATGGATGATGAAATGCTCAAAGAAACCAGGGAAGCTAACAAACGTTATAGCGCAGTAATAATAATGAGTGATTTCAATTACCGAGGTATCGACTGGGTCAGTGTCACGGCAGGGCATGCTAGGGAGAAAAGTTCCTAAATGACATAAATGACTGCTTCTTGGAGCAGCTGGTTGATGAACCGACCAGAGGGGAAGCCATATTAGACCTAGTCCTTAGTGGAACACCAGATCTAGTGCAAGAGATAAAGGTGTTGGGGCCACTTGGCAATAGTGATCATAGCATGATCACCTTTGATTTAATTAGTGGAGGAGGGACAGTAAAGAAATCCACAGTACTACCTTTTAACTTTGGAAAGGGAGACTATGATAAAATGAGGAACATAGTTAAGAAAAAGCTAAAAGGAGCAGTTGCAAAGGTTAAAAACTTACATCAAGCTTGGGGGGTGTTAAAAAATACTATCTTGGAAGCCCAGACCAGCTGTATTCCACGCTTTAAGAAATGTGGAACGAAGTCCAAAAAACTGCCAGCATGGTTTAAAGGGGAGGTCAGAGAGGCTGTTGCCAAAAAAGCAACTTTCAGGAAATGGAAAAAAAGAGCCAAACAACGAAACTTGGTAACAGCACAAGCACTGGCAAGTCAAATGCAAGGCACTGATAAAGCAGGCAAAGGGAGAATATGAGAAGCTTGCTGCGGAAGCAGAAACGCGAAATAAAGATTTTTTCAAGTACATTCGTAGCAAAAAACCTATGCGAGTGTCAGTCGGTCCATTAGATGATAGAGGAGTTAAAGGGGCACTAAGAGGCGACAAGACGATAGCGGAGAGACTGAATGAATTCTTTGCTTCGGTCTTTACTGAGGAAGATGTAGGGATGTTAACCACGACTGAAGTGGTATTTAAAGGTGCAGAAGAATTGAAGGAAATATCAATACATCGGGAAGATGTATTACAATTATTAGATAAACTGAAGAGTAGCAAATCACCTGGGCCGGATGGTATACATCCAAGGGTGTTGAAAGAAATGAAATATGAGATTGCAGACCTGCTATTAGTAATCCGTGAATTTTCATTAAAATCATCTGTAATACCTGAAGATTGGAGGCTCGCCAATGTAACGCCAATTTTTAAAAAGGGTTCCAGGGGTGATCCAGGAAACTACAGACCGATGAGCCTCACGTCAGTACCGGGAAAAATGGTAGAAACCATCATAAAGAATAAAATTACTCAGCATGTAGATAGTCGTAGCCTAATGGGAGACAGCCAACATGGTTTTAGACAAGTAAGATCTTGTCTTACTAACCTATTATGTTTTTTTGAAAGTGTGAATAAACAGGTGGACAAAGGTGAGTCGGTTGATATAGTGTATCTGGACTTTCAGAAAGCCTTTGACAAGGTCCCTAATCAGAGACCTTTGCCTTCTATCCCATGACTCTTTAGCTTTGCCAGTATACTACTGTGGATCAAGAACTGGTTAAAAGATAGAAAGCAGAGGGTTGGGCTAAATGGCCAATTTTCCCAATGGAGAAAAGTGAATATAGTGCTGTACCCCAGGGATCTGTGCTGGGTCCGCTGCTTTTTGACATATTCATAAATGACCTGGAAAGTGAAATAACGACTGAGGTTATCAAATTTGCAGATGACACAAAGCTATTTAAAGTTGTTAAACCCCAAGAGGATTGTGGAAAATTGCAAGAGGATCTTGATAAATTGGAAGACTGGGCATCAAAATGTCAGATGAAATTTAATGTGGACAAGTGCAAAGTTATGCACCTAGGGAAGAACAACCCAAACTATGGTTACACGATGCAAGGCTCCACATTAGGAACCACCACCCAGGAAAAAGATTTAGGCGTCATTGTGGATAGCATGTTAAAACCCTCAGCTCAGTTTGCAGCGGCAGCCAAGAGAGCAAATAGAATGCTAGGTATCATAAGGAAAGGAATGGAATATAAAACAGAAGATATTATAATGCCTCTATATTGTTCCATGGTGAGACCGCACCTTGAATATTGTGTGCAATTCTGGTCGCAGTATCTTAAAAAGGATATAGTGTTATTAGAAACGTTTCAGAGAAGAGCCACCAAAATGGTAAAGGGGATGGAAGGATACTCCTATGAAGAAAGGCTAAAAAGGTTAGGGCTCTTTAACCTGGAAAAGAGACAGCTGAGGGGAGATATGATAGAAGTCTATAAATTAATGAACAGAGTGGAACGGGTAAACGTAGATCGATTGTTTACGTTATCAGAATATAGAAAGACTAGGGGACATGCAATGAAGATACAGGGTAAACTATTTAAAACTAATAAAAGAAAATATTTCTAAACTCAACGTGTAATCAAACTATGGAATTTGTTACCAGAGGATGTAGTAAAGGCTGTTAGTGTAGCTGGGTTTAAAAAAGGTTTGGACAAGTTCCTAGAGGAAAGGTCCATAAACCATTAAGAAGGAACCCAGGATATCAATCCTTGACCCAGTACAAGCATTGCGGAACCTGTGTCTTTTGGGGAAACTGCTAGGTACGTATGACCTAGATTGGCCACTGATGGAAACAGGATACTGGGCTTGATGGACCCTGGTCTGACCCAGTATGGCATGTCTTATGTTCTTATGTTCTAACAGCAGGAATCAGTTCTCACATATGGGTGACGTCGGCGCCGATGGAGCCCCCTTGCGGAGCATTTCCCCAGCTTCCTAAGAAAGCCTTTGGGAATGCAGCACGCATGCACGGTCCCCTTCCAGCCCAAGGGTGCCATATTGCTCAGTCTGATGACATAGCTAAAAGACAGCACAAAGAGCAAAAAATAAATCATATGACTGCAACTCCAAGGGGAGGGGGGAGGGTTGTGAGGACTGATTCCTGCTGCTCCTGGAGAACACCTGTTACAGGTGAGTAACTACTCTTTCTCCAGGACCAAGCAGGACGTCAGTCCTTACATATGGGACTCCCCAGCTTAGGGCTACCGGAGACCCCAAACTGAAACAATAAACTCCCTCTAGCTCGTCAGCACAGAAGGAAGGAATCTTCTCTGAGAATGCACCCGACTGGTAGCCCAACACCAGGGCCGGAGGGTAGGAGTTGCCTAAACCCCAAAGAGATTATGAAGTACTGCCTATCCGAAAGCACTGTCCCTGTGGGACTCCCTCTCAAGGCAGTAATGGGCCGCAAAAGTCTGGCTTGAAGACCAAGTAGCGGCCCGGCAGATGTCTGCCAACGGAACAGAGCGGAGAGGAGCCACTGACGCAGCCTTTGCCCTGACACGATGAGCCGTAACTCGACCCTCCAACGAGAGGCCGGCGGCCCTGTAAGCCCAGGCAATACAGTCAGCTACCCATATGGACAAAATACGCTTGGAGACAGCCAACCCCAACTTATTGGGGTCAATAGAGACGAAGAGCTGAACAGCCCTTCAGTGCTCCCGCGTACGGTCAAGGTAGAAGGATAATGCCGTCTTACAGTCCAGGGTATGCAAGACCATCTCAGCCCAGCTGGCATGCGGCCTGGGAAAGAAGGTCGGAAGAACCACCTCCTGATTGAGGTGAAAAGGTGAGAGAACTTTAGGAAGAAACTTAGGGTGAGTCCGTAGTGCCTGCAGTTCACTCACTCGCCCTAGCAGAGGTGAGAGCTACCAGAAATAAAGCTTTCCAGGAGAGAAAACGGAGAGGGCAGGTAGCCATAGGTACAAAAGGCGGACAAGTAAGCTGCTGTAAGACCACATTCAGATCCCACTCAGGGGCCGGTGGACGCAAAGGAGGCTTAAGCAGAAGGCGGCCTCTGAGGAAACGAGCCACCAAAGGGTGGTTGGAAAGAGGTCTGCCGTCCACCGGCGAGTGGTGTGCTGAGAGAGCACTAAGGTGAACAAGGACAGAGTTAGACTTAAGGCCCAGATTGGAGAGGTAAAGCAAATATTGCAATACCACCGCTACCAAGCACGAGAGAGGATTCTCGTTGTGCTGAGCACACCATGTGGAGAATCTACGCCACTTAAGAGCGTAGGATTTCCTGGTGGATTGCTATCTAGAAGCTAAGACGACATCTTCCACCTCTCGAGGCAGCAGTAGGGGAGCCAGGATTACCCTTTCAGCAGCCAGGCCATCAGATGGACTGGAGGTTGGGGTGCAAGAGAGTCCCCTGATCTTGAGACAGGAGATCGTGTTGAAACCCCAGAGGTAGAGGGGTGTCCACCACTAGCTGTAGCAGAAGCGGGAACCACGGTTGCCTTGGCCACTTGGGGGCAATGAGAATCAATGAAGCCCCGTCCTTGAGGACTTTGAACAGCGCTCTGGACACTAGTGGTGTGGGAGGAAACGCGTAGAGTAGGCCTGAGGACCACGAGATCAGAAACGCATCCGCTGCTACTCTGAGGGGATGCGGTTGTCTGGAGCAAAATCTTGGGAGTTGCCGGTTCAGAGGACTGGCGAAAAGATCCAAGGTGGGGAGTCCCCACCTGAGAAAGATCTGCTGAACCACCAATGGGTTCAATCTCCATTCGTGTGGTTGCAGGATCCTGCTCAGTTTGTCTGCCAGGTAATTTTCCTGACCTGGGAGGTAGACAGCCTTGAGAAGGATCCCATGATTGACAGCCCAAGAGCACAGCCGTTGAGCTTCCTGACAAAGAAGGAAGGAGCCTGTGCCTCCTTGTTTGTTCACATAGAACATGGCAACTTGATTGTCCGTCTGAACCAGTACAGACTGGTGAGAGGCGAGGTGGAAGAAGGCTCTCAGAGCTAGGTGTATCGCCCATAGCTCCAGGAAGTTTATCTGTTGAGAAGCCTCCCAAGGTGTCCAGAGACACTGAGTACATGTCCCTTGGCAATGTGCTCCCCAACCGAGAAGAGAAGCATCTGTTGTGAGCACTTGAGAAGGTGGAGGGGATTGAAAATCCACTCCGAGCACCAAATTCGGAAGATGAAGCCACCAATGCAGAGAGGAGACCAGTAGGTCGGATATCATTATTGAGTCCACCAAGCTTCCTGTGGCCTGAAGCCATTGAGTGCAAAGGCACCACTGAGCAGGCCGCATGTGCAGGCGGGCATTGGGGGTGACATGAACCGTGGAAGCCATATGGCCGAGTAGCCTCAGGAATTGCCTGGCAGAAACCAGGGAATTGCTGCGAAACTGGCTGGCCAGATCCATTAGCCTGTGGTCCCTGTCCAGAGGCAGAAAAAGCCTTTGCTTGAAGAGTGTCTAGTCTGGCCCCTATGAACTCTTAAGTTCTGGGACGGGAGCAAAGTGGACTTTGCAAAGTTTATGACAAACCCCAAGTGCTGAAGCAGAGCCACAGTGCGAAGGGTGGCCTGGTTGGCCTCTTGGGAAGATTGGCCCCTTATGAGACAGTCGTCCAGGTACGGAAACACAAAAAGACCCTGAAGCCTCAGGTAGGCTGCCACCACTGCCAGGCACTTGGTGAACACCCTGGGAGCGGATGAGAGGCCAAAGGGAAGCACTCTGTACTGATAGTGGTTTACTCCCACAACAAATCTGAGATATTGTCTGTGGTCTGGAAAATAGGAGGGAGGTACCTGGTGAAAATGGAGAAGATAGCCCTTTTGGACTATATGAAGAACCCAGGTATCTGATGTGACGGCTGACCACCTGTGGGCAAAGTGGGCCAGCCGACCTCCTGTGCTAAGAGAAGCCAGCTGAGAAGAGGCTATGCTGTTTGAGTCAAAAAAACCCACCCTGCTGAGCAGGGGCCAGTGTAGGAGACTTGGGGGCCTTCTGCCTACGGGGCCCTTGACCCTGCCCCTTGGCCTGCTGACCCTGTTGGGGAGCTGCAGAGGCCTGATAATGAGGGTATTGTGTATAGGCAGACGACTTCCTCGGATAAAAGGACTTTTTTCCCAAGCCCTTCTTCTGAGAAGGGGCAGAGGTTTTCCTGGAAAGCCTAGTCCTGGTCAGAGTCTCGAGTTCTGCAGCCTTTTCAGCCATGGGCTTGCCAAAGAGGTTTTCACCTCGGCAGGGGATATCGACCAACTTGTCCTGGACCCATGGCTCGAGGTCGGATGACTGTAGCCAAGCCTGTCGGCGGGCACCGATGCCGGCCCCAGCTACTCGGGCCAAAGCCTCGAAGCCATCGTAGGTTGCTCGAAAGATAAACTTCGAGCACTCTCGAATACCGGTGGACAAGGCCTGGAACCTCTGCAAAGGTTCCTCGGAAAGACCATCAGAGAACCCGGCAAACTCCTTTGCCAGGTCTCGGAGGTACATGCCCATATAGAGCTGGTAAGTCTGGACACAGCAAGCAAGCATAGAGCCCTGGAAGCACTTCTTACCGAGGGCATCCAGGTTCCAGGCCTCCCGGCCGGGAGGCACCAAGAAGTTCATCTTCTGACTTTTCAGACGATGCATGGCCGATTCCACAACCATGGAGTGGTGCGGTAATTGTGCCTTTTGGAACCCGGGGCTCTTGCGGACTCGATAGATGGAATCGACCCGCTTGCTTAACACTGGCATCGAGGCCAGGGTCTCCCACATGCGGAAGAGCAGCCGCTCCAGCATCGGAGGAACTGGAACAGTAAAGGCCTCCTTCGGGGGAGAGTCATACTGGAGGGCCTCGAGCTCCTCAGCTCGAAGCTCCTCCTCGGGATACGCGGGGAAGGCCAAAGCCTTGGCCATATCCCGCACGAAGTCCGAGAACCGGGTATCCTCTGGTGGGGATCGTCTCCGAGGTTCGGACTCGGGCGAGTCCAATGGGACACACCGAGTACGATGAGTGTCGGGTGACTCTTTGTCCTCCATCTCCCAGCCCGACTCCTCGGAGGAGGAATCGAGCGGCTCCGGTCGGGCGGGAACCGATGCCCTCCGCCCCGATGCCGAGGGTATCGGCGTCGACGACCTTGGCCCCGAACGGGAGGTCGAGGGAGACAGTGGCCGAGGATCAGCTTGGCCTCCGGGGTCAACTTGGACGTCGAGGTCTCGGTGGTCGGAGCAGAGGCACCGGTGAGACCGGCAATCAATGCCCGCTGCTGTTCCATGAAGGCAGCGAAGCTGCTCTCCAGGACTGTCAACCTGAGTCCAAGCTCAGGAGACCCAGCAGTCCCCGACTCGGGCCCCGACGGCGTCGGGCCCGACGTCGGCTCCCTCGGAGGAGAGTCAACGAGGACAACAGCACTTAGGTGTCCAGGAGACTCAATCTCGACACGAGGATGCTTGGCAGGCCTCTCAGACTCCGAAGACCCGGGACGGCTATCGGGGCTATGCGACCTGGTCCTTGAGGAACCAGGAGCGTCTGACGCCGCCCTCGCGGGTTTCTTCTTCCTGCGATGTTCCCGCGAAGGAGACCCCCGCTCAGAGGAACCCCGACGCTGCTCGGGGCCGGAGTCCCGAGACATCGAGGCCTCTGACGAGGTCCGGGCCCGGCCGGAAGCGGAGTCAGAAAAAATTCTATTCTTCTGGTGCTGCCGACAACGCCTTCGAGGACATTTTGCCACACGGACCACAGATCATCGGGTCATGATAGGGTCCGAGGCAACGGAGGCAGCAGTCGTGTGTGTCGGTAAGAGACATAAGTTTCTTACAGCGATCACATTTCTTAAACCCGCTGGTAGCCATCGGGGGAAAAAGGGCCCCTGCTAGGTCAAAAGACCGGGCTGCCAGGGAAAAAAGAAAAAAGGCGCGAACGCAAGTCACAAAGGAAAAAACTGAAAGAGAGAGAAAAGGACTCGATACCGGCGTATCGGTCCGAGCGGGAAAAGGATCCGGCGTCGAACCGGAGAAAAAAAGAGAAAAATAGGGAAAATCAACTTTTTCCTCGGGAAAAATGAACTACGTCGGTCGGGCTCCGCGGAAAAACGAAGACTGAGCAAGATGGCTCCCTTGGGCAGGAAGAGGACCGCGCATGCGTGCTTTAATTCCCAAAGGCTTTCTTTGAAAGCTGGGGAAATGCTCCGCACGAGGGCTCCATCGGCGCCGACGTCACCCATATGTGAGGACTGACTTCCTGCTTGGTCCTGGAGAAAGATGGAAGAACCACCTCTTGATTGAGGTGGAAAGAGTTGACAATATTAAGAAGGAACTGAGGGTGAGTCCGTAAGACTACTCTGTTCCTATAGAACCTAGTATAAGGAGCATTGATACTAGGCCCTGAAGCTCACTCACTCGCCTAGCTGAGACAAGGGCTACCAGGAACAACGCTTTCCAGGAGAGAAAACGTAGGGGGCAGGTAGCCATAGGTTCAAACGGTGGACAAGTAAGCCGTTGCAAGATCACACTTAAATCCCACTCAGGGGCACGTGGACGCACTGGAGCCTTTAGCAAAAGCAGGCCTCTGAGGAAACGAGTCACCAAAGAATGGCTTGAGAGAGACTGTCCCTCCACTGGGGAGTGGTGTGCTGAAAGAGCACTAAGATGAACTCTTACGGAATTGGACTTAAGGCCTAGGTTGGACAGGTAAAGCAAATATTGCAGCACCACTGGTACCAGGCATGAGAAAGGATTCTCGTTGTGTTGAGCACACCAGGTAGAGAATCTACGCCACTTAAGGGCTTAAGACTTTCTAGTGGACTGCCTCCTAGAGGCCAAGACCATGTCCTCCACTTCCCTAGACAGTAGTAAGGGTGCTAGAACTACCTTTTCAGCAGCTAGGCCATCAAATGGAGGGACTGGAGATTGGGGTGTAAGAGAGATCCCTGCTCCTAAGACAGGAGATCGTGTTGCATCCCCAAAGGAATAGGAGTGTCTACCGCAAGTTGAAATAGAAGTGGGAACCACGGTTGCCGCAGCCACCTGAGGGCCACCAGAATCATTGAGGCCCTGTCCCTGAGCACCTTGAACAGTGTCCTGGGCACTAGAGGCGTAGGAGGAAACCCATATAGGATGCCCGTGGACCACGGAATGAGAAACGTATCCGCTGCTACTCAGAGGATGCAGTTGTCTGGAACAGAACCTTGGAAGTTGACAGTTCAGAGGACTGGCAAAAAGATCTATGGTCGGAAGGCCCCATCTCAGAAAGATCTGCTGAACCACTAATGGATTCAATCGCCATTCGTGCGGCTGCAAGATCCTGCTCAGCCTGTCCGCCAGGTAATTCTCCTGACCTGGGAGATAGACTGCTTTGAGAAGGATACCACGGGCAGTCTCTGCGCCTCCTGACATAGAAGGCGGGACCCTGTGCCCCCTTGTTTGTTCACGTAGAACATAGCAACTTGATTGTCCATCTGGACCAACACAGACTGGTGAGAAATGAGATGGGAGAAGGTTCTAAGGGCTAAGCAGATAGCTCTCAGTTCCAAGAGATTGATCTGTTGTGCGGCCTCCCAAGGGGTCCACAGACCTCGAGTACATGCCCCTTGGCAATATGCACCCCAACCCTGAAGAGAAGCATCGGTTGTCAGCACTTGAGTGTGTGGAGTTGTCTGAAAAAACACCCCTTGCACTAGATTTGGAGGATGAAGCCACCATTGCAGATTAGAGGCTAGTAGCGTGGACACTCTCACTTTGTCCGTAAGGCTTCCTGTGGCTTGGTGCCACTGAGTTCTGAGACCCCATTAAGCTGGCCTCATGTGCAGGCGGGCATTTGGGGTTACATGGACCGTGGAAGCCATATGGCCTAAAAACCGCAGGAATTGCCTGGCGGAGACCAGAGAATTGCTGTGGAACTGCCTGGCTAGATCCATCAACCTGTGGGCCCTGTCCATGGATAAAAAGGCTTTCGCCTGAAGGGTGTCCAGCCTTGCTCCTATGAACTCCATTGTTCTGTGAAGGGTGCAAAGTGGACTTTGCAAAGTTTATAACAAACCCCAAGTGCTGAAGTAGAGCCACAGAGCGAAGAGTGGCTTGATCGGCCTCCTGTGGAGACTGGCCCCTGATGAGCCAGTCGTCCAGGTATGGAAACACAAAGAAGCCTTAGGTAGGCCGCCACCACCGCCAGGCACTTTGTGAACACCCTGGGGGCGGAGGTTAGGCCAAAGGGCAGCACTCTGTACTGATAGTGGTTTCCTCCCACTACAAACCTGAGATATTTTCTGTGGTCTGGATTAATGAGGATGTGAGTATACGCATCCTTTAGGTCTAAGGAGCATAGCCAGTCTCCCTGCTGGAGGTAGGGCAGCAGAATTCCAAGGGTGAGCATCTTGAACTTTTTCCTCTCCAGGAACTTGGTTTCGCAAGTCTAGGATGGGTCTGAGGCCTCCTGTTCTTTTTGGTACTAGGAAGTACCTGGAATAGAAGCCTGGACCTCTCAGGTGGTGGGGCACCGGTTCCACGGCCTGTTCCTTTACCAGACTTGCTAACTCCTGTAGGAGTAAGTCCCTGTGCAGAGGGAGTCTTGGAGGCTCCTCTGGAAAATAGGAGGGGGGTACCTGGCGAAAGTGGAGAAGATAGCCCCTTTGGACTATATTGAGCACCCAGGTATCCCTTGTGATGGCTGACCACCTGTGGGCAAACAGGGCCAGCCGGCCTCCTGTGCTGATGTGGGCCAGCTGAGGAGGAAAGGCTATGCCGCTGGAGTCAAAACCCTGCTCCCTGCTGTGCAGGAGCTGGTGTTGGTGGCTTGGGGGTTTTCTGCCTACGGGACCCATGACCCTGCCCCTTGGCTTGCTGACCCTGTTGGGGAGCTGCAGAGGCCTTATAATGAGGGTACTGTTTATAGGCAGATGACTTCCTCGGGTAAAAGATCTTTTTCCCGAGCCCTTCTTCTGAGAAGGGGCAGAGTTTTTTCTGGACAGCCTAGTTCTGGTCAGAGTCTCAGTCTCGAGTTCTGCAGCCTTTTCAGCCATGGGCTTGCCAAAGAGGTTTTCACCTCGGCAGGGGACATCTATCAACTTGTCCTGCACCCATGGTTCAAGGTCCGATGACTGTAGCCAGGCCTGACGGCATGCACCGATGCCAGCCGCGGCTACTCGGGCCGAAGCCTCGAAGCCATCATAGGCACTCGAGAGATAAACTTCGAGCACTCTCGAATACCCGAGGACAGAGCATTGAACCTCTGCAAAGGTTCCTCGGAGAGACCAGCAGAGAACCCGGCAATCTCCTTTGCCAGGTCTCGAAGGTACATGCCCATGTACAGCTGGTAAGCCTGGACACGGCAAACAAGCATAGAGCCCTGGAAGCACTTCTTACCGAGGGCATCCAGGTTTCAGGCCTTCCAGCCAGGAGGCACCAAGGAGTGCATCTTCTGACTCTTCAGACGATGCATGGCTAATTCCACAACCATGGAGTGGTGCGGTAATTGTGCCTTCTGGAACCCGGGGCTCTTGTGGACTCGATAGATGGAATCGACCCGCTTGCTCAAAACCGGCGTCGAGGCCGGTGCCTCCAACATGCGGAAGAGCAGCCGTTCCAGCATCGGAGGAACCGGTACAGTAAAGACCTCCTTTGGGGGAGAGTCATACTGGAGGGCCTCGAGCTCCTCGGCTCGAGGCTCCTCCTCGGGATCCGTGAGAAAGGCCAAGGCCTTGGCCATATCCCGCACGAAGTCCGAGAACCGGGTATCCTCCGGTGTGGACCGTCTCCGAGGTTCTGACTCCGGTGAGTCCGATGGGACACCAAGTCCAAAAGGTGTCGGGTGACTCCTCATCCTCCGTCTCCCAGACCGACTCCTCGGAAGAGGAATCGAGCAGCTCCGGTCGGGCAGTTACCGATGCCATCCGCCCCGACGCCGAGGGTACCGGCGTCGACGACCTCGGTCCCGAACGGTAGGCCGAGGGAGAACTTGGCCGAGGATCGGCTCAGCCTCCGGGGTCGACTTGGATGTCGATGTCCCGGTGGTCGGGGCAGATGCACCGGTGAGACCGGCGATCAGTGCCCGCTGCTGTTCCATGAAGGCAGCCAAGCTGATCTCCAAGGCCGTCAACCCGAGTCCAAGCTCAGGAGACTCAGCAGCCCCCGACTCGAGTCCCGACGGTGTCGGGCCTGACGTCGGCTCCCCTGGAGGAGAGTCCACGAGGACTACAGTACTCACATGACCAGGGGACTCCATCTCCACACGAGGTTGTTTTGCAGGCCTCTCCGACTACGAAGACCCAGGACAGCGCTCAGGGCTATGCAACTTGGCCCTCGAGGAGCCAAGTGCGTCCGATGCCGCCCTTGCGGGTTTCTTCTTCCTGCGATGCTCCCGCGAGGGAGACCCCCTCTCAGAGGAACCTCGGCGCTGCTCGGGGCCGGAGTCCTGAGACGTCGAGGCCTCTGACGAAGTCCGGGCCCGTCCGGATGCGGAGTCAGAAGATTCTTTCCTTTTGGTGCTGCCGACTCCTCAACGCCTTCGAGGACATCTTTCCACATGGACCACAGATCATCGGGTCATGATCGGGTCCGAGGCACCGGAGACAGCAGTCATGTGTGTCGTTGAGAGACATAAGTTTCTTACAGCGATCACACTTCTTAAACCAACTGGCAGCCATCGGGGGAAAAAGGGCCCCTGCGAGGTCAAAAGACAGGGCTGCCAGTGAAAAAAGAAAATGGCACGAATGGTAGTCACTAAGGACAAAAACCGAAAAAAGAAGATCGGGCTCAATACCGATGTATCGGGCCCGGGCGGGAAAGGGAACCGGCGTCGAACCAAAGAAACGGGTCAAACACAGAATAAAATCAACTTCTTCCTCGGGTGGAAACGAAACACGTCCTTTGGGCTCTGCGGAAAAAAGACTGAGCAAGATGGCAACCTTGGGCAGGAAGGGGACCGCACATGCGCGCTGCATTCCCAAAGGCTTTCTTAGAAAGCTGGGGAAATGCTCCGCACGGGGGCTCCGTCGGCGCCGACATCACACATATGTGAGGACTGACTTCCTGGTTGGTCCTGGAGAAAAGGCCAAAGCTCTTTTACAGCCCAAGGTATGAAGGTTCCTTTCTGCACTGGAGGCATGAGGCCTCGGAAAGAATACAGGAAGGTAAACCGCTTGGTTTAAATGGAAAGGCGAAACCACCTTTGGCATAAAGTGTGGATGAGTCCTAAGAACTACCTTATGGTGGAACCTTGTATAAGGAGGATCAGCCACTAACGCTTGCAATTCACTGATGCGACGTGGTGATGTGATTGCAATGAGGAAGATGACTTTCCAAGACAGGAATTTCAGAGATGTAGTGGCTAATGGTTCAAAGGGCGGTTTCATGAGCTGCCCGAGCACCAGATTTAAGTCCCATGCCACCATGGTGGCTTAATGGGAGGCTTTGTGAAAAGAAGGCCTCTCATAAATCTTGTTATGAGAGGATGAGAGGAACTAGGTTGTCCACTTGGAGGCTTGTAAGAAGCTGCAATAGCACTAAGATGGACTCTTACTGAATTTGTGTTGAGACCCACATTTGACAAATGAAGGAGATACTCCAGTATCGATTTTAGAGGTATCACAAGAGGGTTAAAGACCTTTCTGTGAGCACCATATGGTAAACCTTTTCCACTTAAAGGCATATGAGCGTCTTGTGGAGGGTTTCCTAGAAGCATGAAGGATATCCTTTACCTGTGGGGAAGGTTAAGATCCTGAAGTTCTAGGCGTTCAGCAACCAGGCCCTGAGATGCAGAGACTGAGGATTAGGATGCCAGAGCATCCCATCCTTTTGGGAGAGAAGATCTGGAGTGGATCCCAACTCCAGAGGCGGAGCTTGAGAGAGAGATGTAGGAACAGAGGGTACCATGTTGGCCGTGGCCAACAAGTAGCTATGAGGATCATATGACCTCTGTCTCTCTGAAGCTTGAATAGGGTTTTGGGGATGAGGGGAACGGTGGGAAGGCATATAGGAAGTCCTGACCCCAGTGGAGGAGGAAGGCATCCCTTGCCTGACAGCATGGAGCTGGAATTCTGGAACAGAACCGGGGAAGTTTGCATTCAGCAGACTTGCAAAGAGGTCTATGTCCGGAGTTCCACAAATCTGAAATATTTGGGCAACCTGGTCTGCATGTAGAGACCATTCGTGTGGAAGCAGAACTCGACCGAGTTTGTCTGCCCAAGAGCTTTGGATGCCTGGAAGATACACCGCAAGGAAATGAATCTGATGCTCTCTGGCGAGGGCCCATAGTCACAAAGCTTTGTTGCATAGCGACAGAGCCTGTTTCGCCCTGCTTGTTCACATAGAACATGGCTACCTGATTGTCTGAACTAGAACTGTCTTGTAGCTGAGCTGGGCATAAAATACTCGAAGAGCAAAGAAGATTGCTCTGAGCTCCAGGACACTGATCTGAAGACAGGCCTCCTGTGGAGTCCAGGTACCCTGGGTAGAGAGATTGTGCAGGTGGGCTCCCCATCCCACCTGTGATGCATCTGTTAGGGTGGCTTGGGATAGGGGTTGCTGGAAAGGAGACCCCACAAGAAGGTTTCTGGGTGATTGCCACCATTGGAGGGACGAAATAAGAAGATTTGAGTTTTTTATTTTGTCCAACAGGTAGCCTGAGGCCTCTGTCCACCGAGTGGATAAAGTCCACTGGGCTGCTCGCATATGGAGGCGAGCGTAAGGTACCACATGCACAGTGAATGCCATGTGGCCTAGCAATTGTAGCATTTGCCGAGCAGTGAGACAAGGTTTGAGCACTGCTTGGGAAGCTAGTTGTAATATGCGAAGACAGCAGGGCTGCGGAAGGAAAGCCCTTGTCTGCCTGGTATCCAGATGAGCTCCTATGAACTCTAGGGACTGAGTGGGAGCAAGACTTGATTTTGGGAGGTTTATGACCAGTCCCAAATACTGAAGGATTCGCATTGTGCGAAACAGAGCAGAGCTGGCTTCTGGCACTGTAGGGGCTCGAATGAGCCGGTCGTCTAAGGGAAGACGAATATTCCCAGAGTGCGGAGAAATGCTGCTACCACAGCCATGCATTTTGTGAACGCTCTTGGCGCAGAAGCCAGGCCAAAGGGAAGAACCTTGTATTGGTAGTGCTTTCCTTGAAACAGGAATCGGAGGAATCTCCTGTGATTTGGATGGATGAGAATATGAGTATACGCATCCTTGAGATCTAGAGAACAAAGCCAATCCTGACTTTGAAGGTATGGCAGAAGTGTTCCTAGAGAGACCATTTTGAACTTCTCTCGGAACAAATATTTGTTCAATTCTCTGAGTTCTAAAATGGGTCTGTCCCCCCCCCCCCCCCCATTTTCTTTAGAATAAGGAAATAGGGGGAGAAGAAAGAACCCTGTACCCTGATGGGGAATGGGTACTTCCTCTATTGCTCCTTGAGCAAGGAGCATTGTGACTTCTTGACCTAATAGACTGTTGAGAGAGGTCTGAGAATTGAACTGACTTAAAATTGTAGGAGGGGGCATGCTGTGAAAATGAAGCTTGTACCCCTCTCGTACAATGGGCAGAGTCCAATTTTCTGCTGTTATTTGGTACCATCTGTGGGCAAAATGACATAACCTGCCTGGGATGGTCGAGGGTTCTGGACCGTTCAGAGGCAGGAAGGCAAAGTTCTCTAGGGAGGAGTCAAAGCCACTGAGGAGGCTGAGCCTGAGCCTGCTGAGGTGGCTGAGATTTTGCAGCTTTTGGCTTCTTTTGTTGTCTAGGTTGTTGCTGTTGTCCCTTTTGGGCAGTCTGACCTGGACGGTGTCTCTGTTGGGTTTAGGAAGGATAAAACTTTCTCTTATTGAAAAATGGTTTCTAAGAGGATTTTTTCCTTGCAGATCAGCTGCAGATTTGGACAATCTTTCCAAGGTGATATTGTCAGCATCTATCTCAATAACCTTCTCCTGCCAATTCTTGCCGAAGAGATTTTCTCCTGTGCAAGGAATGTTTCCTAATTTATCCTGTACCCAAATTTCCAAGTCAGATGCCTGAAGCCAGGCTATCCGACGTGCACCAATGGTAATAGCCGAGGTTCTTCTTATGCACTCAAAACAGTCAAAGGCTGCATGATTTGCAAACTTGGAAACATCCTGAGCATGTTTGACTAGAGTAAGATAGTCTTGCCTTTTGTCATCAGGAAGGAGTGGGCTCAATCTCCAAGTCTCCTGTGACCTCTAAGGAACATTCCCATACACAAGATATAGGAACTGATCCTAACAGAGCATGGAAGCATCAACGCCCAAAGGCATCCAGAGTCCTACATTCACGACCTGGAGGATTGGATGCATGTGTCTGCACTTTTCAGCCTTCCCATGGCTGATTCCACCACCATTGAAGGGTGTGGTAATTTAGTTTTTTGAAAGCCAGGACAAGGTGGAACTCGATACATGGTATCGAGTCTTCGAGAATGAGAAGATGTGGTTAAAAGGTGTTTCCCACCTCCTTAGCATAAGATCATGTAAAATCTCATGAATAGGCAGAGTACTTGCCTCTTTGGGAGCCTTAGGATATTGGAGAATTTCCAATTCCTTTGCCCTAGGCTTTTTTTCAGGAGCTACTGTGATGGAAAGGCCTCGGGCTACATCATGGATAAAGTCCTGAAAGGACATATCCTCTGGCGGAGACATTCTGCGCTGAGAAGAGGAATCCTTGGGGAGAAGTACTCTTGTATCGGCAGAGTCTTCAGAGTCAGAGGATTCAAAATACCTCCAATCCCAGTGATCGTGCAAAGCACAGTACCGGTATCGATCAAAGTTGGTATCGGGTTGTTCCGGTACCGATCTGTCGATGCCGGAGACATACGCATGACTTGGTATGGGTGGCATACCCGATGCTAATGCAGTCGGTACCGGTATCGGTTGAGGTGTCTGAAGCGGTTTCAACGGTACCGAAGCCATGAGAAGAGCCACTAGACTGAGTTCGATAGCAAGGAATTTCTGGTCTATCGATGCTGCTAATGCTTGGGTGTCGGTACCGGTAGAAGCGGCCAGGACCCCAGAGCATGGCGCCAGTAGTTCTGCCGAGGTTGAGGCCTCGAGAACATCCTGGAGCCCCATTAGTGCTTTGGAAGCCGAAGCCGAAGCCTCCGGCCAGGGCAGTTTTGCCGGTGAAAATTCCTCAAGGGCAACACCAGGGGCATCTCGATACTTAGGAGATCTACCCTTTGAGGATTGGCTAGATTTATGTTTAGTTACCTGAGATCCATGGGAGGAAGATGAGCCCCTGGAGGACGATGATGCAACAGACACCACGTCTGAGGGAAAAAGGGTGCTAAGTTTAGCAGCTCGGTTCTGCCGGCCCCTTTTTGACATCATTCCACAGGAGTGGCACTTGGAAATAGAGTGGTCAGGACCTGAACATTTGAGACACTAATCATGGGTGTCGGTGACAAATAGTACCGACACATTTAGAACATTTCTTAAAACCTAAAGTAGGCTTTTCCATATTTAAGGAAAAAATTGGGCCTAGTGCCGAAAATGGCGCTTAGCACCAAGGAAAAAAGGTTTCTAAAGTAAAACACCTCAGAAACTATAATTTTTTTTATTTTTTTTATTTTAAGAAAAAAAGAAAAAACCGGCTGTACCGGTATGGCGTCAATGGAAGGCAGATGCGACCACAAAAACAAAGATTAAAGACAAAATATTTCTGCGGTGACAGGGTATGTGACCAGTCGGTCCCGTGGAAAACAAAGAACTGGAGAGGGACAGTTGGGAAGGCAGGAAGGCAGCATACAGGCGCTTTGGGATGCTCCCAAAAGCTTTCGTATTGGACGCTGGGGAGCAGGGCATGGTGCAGGGGAGTCTAAGGAGGCTCCTTTAGGAAGAAGGGTGGGGGCATCTAGTCTAGATGGAGGTAACCCTCCTGAACCACCTGGAGTGTCTAGTAGTTGGTGGTGGTGGTGATGGTGGCCCACTAATGGGCAAAAGGAACCAGGCACCCTTCTGTTGGGAGCTGATCCCAAGTAGAGATACTATGCTTTAACAGTCAAAACCCCGACCCAGTCTGGGCTGGGGCTGGTGTCTGGGACTTGGGGCCTTTGGGCTTACGTGGGTCCTGGCCTGCTCCATTGCCTTTGTGACCCTGCTGAGAGGCCTGGGTGGCCGGGTAGGGGGTTAGCCTAGATAGGGCTGGCCCTTCCTATGGAAGGGAGGCCTTTTCCCAGATTTTATTTCCCCTGGGAAGAGTGGAGGTTTTCCTTGAGACCAGAGTCCTGGTGACATACTCTGTCTCTATCTCAGCCGCCTTGACCTCCATCGACTTGCCGAAAAGGTTTCCCCGAGGCAAGGGACGTCAAGGAATTTCTTTGGACCCATTGCTTGAGGTCCGATGCCTGGAGCCAGGCCTGGTGTTGAGCACCGATGCCCACAGCAGCTGCCCTTGCGCTTTACTCTAAGCAGCCATAGGCCGCCTGAGACAAATACTTCGAGCAGTCCCCGACTGACTTCGTGAGGGTCTGGAAGCACTGGAAGTGGTCCCCATCGAGACCTGCCATGAAGCTCCGAGTTCCTTAGTGAGGTCTCAAAGGAACATGCCAATATATAGTTAAGTCTGTATGTGGCATGCCAGGAAGCCCTGCTAACATTTTTGCCCAAGGGCATCGAAGGCATGGGACTCCCTGCCCAGGAGCACCAATGAGTGGATCTTCAGGCTCTAGTCGATGCATGGCTGACAACCACTATGGAGGTGTGAGGGAGTTGTGCCTTTCTGAAGTCTGGTCCTCGCTGGACCTGATACATGGTGTTCAGGCATCGACCAATGATCGGCACCGATACCGGTGCCTCCTATTTCTGAAGAAAACTGAAGATGGGGGGGAACGGGGACCGTGAGGGCCTCCTTGGGTGGTGCCTCGAACTGGAGGATTTTGAGTTCCTCCATACGAGGGTCCTCACACTCCGTGGTGAGGGAGAGAGCGCTCACCATGTCCTGGAAAAACTCGAGGAACTAGACGTCCTCAGGAGGGGAACGGTGTTTCAAGACTCGCAAAGATGGGTCAGAGGAGAGGTCATGGTGTGCCTGTGTCTCTGGGGAGGTCTCGACATACGACTCCCAGTCCAAGTAATCTGACGAAGACTCGAGGCCTGACAGCTCCAGAGCCATCGTTGGCTCGCTTCTTCGGTGTCTCAGGGCTGAGGCTTGGCTGGAGCCAGAGCGGATAGAGACCCTCACTGAAAATCCGCTTGAGGCATGTGGCTCTCAAGGGTTGCTTCGGCAGCCCAGGAAATCCTCAGCACAGAGGTCCCTGATGTTTCAGCATGTGCAATGGCAGGGCTGGTCTTTGACGCCTGCTACAAAGGCAGGAATGCAGAAACCCTGCGTTCCAACACCAGCATCCTGGTTTCCCACTTGGGGGGTCACAGCCTTTGACACAAACACTGGGGTGACCGGGTCGGTGGTCGAGAAGGAGAAAGGGTCCTCAATGGGATGGGCCTCTAGGTCTGTCCTGGGTACCCTCGCTGGTCTCTCCTGCTCAGACTCCTCGGATGTTCGTCAGGGGCAAGGTCCTCAAGGACTACTTTAAACTCCCGCTCTGGGGACTTTTAATCAGAGTGTCTGCGTGCCTGCTCAGGAACCATGGGGGCTTTACCAAACTCAGAGGAACCGTGCAGGCCTTAGAGCGCAAGACTACCAGGAGTACCGGGTTCAAGTCTACCATGCCTCTCTCAACTAACTGGGCTCTGTGTGGTAACCCCCTCCCCCCCCCTGCTGAGGGTTCAGGACAGGGTACCTTGTAACTGCCCTCTTTAATAGGACATTTCCCTCCCTCCCTCCCCAGCACCCACCCACCCCTGGGGTAATTGTAGCTTTATAGGTATCTACCCATCTTGAAGGAAAGGGGCTGCTCTCAGGTGCAGCTCTTTATCCAAATCAGTCATACACTGAGGACCTGAGATTAATTAAGCTTCAGGTGAACAAGATGTATTGGGGGTGTTAGATACTCTTTTATTAGTATAAACATCTACACCAGTCCTTATTATATACAGAATTTAAAAGACCTAAACACAAGCTTTAAACTAAGATGCAGACAAACGTCCAGCAGCGAGATGGGGGCTTTCCGGTCTTTTGCATTGAGTGTCACATGTATGATTTTCTCCCAGTTGGTGAGAGGTCCTACGTATGCACTAAGTGCAAGGAGCTCTTTGCTCTCAGGGAACAAGTCCGTTCTCTAGAGGCTAGAGTAGCAGACCTGGAAGACATAAGAAAGACAGAGAAGTACATGGACGAGACCTACAGGGATATAGACGTGAAGTCCCACCTCCAGTCAGGCAGCATTCCTGTTGCCATGGAGGAGAGAGGTCACGTGACAGGAGAGCATCACCCTGGTGTGGCAGGAACTGATCCTGTAACTAGGACCTGTCCTCCAGGTGATGTAAAACCCTCTCGCACCGAGGACGGTTCTCCAGGGCCATGTCCGCATGAGAGGATATTCAGGACAGCTGTCATAGTTGGTGATTCAATCATTAGGAATGTAGATAGCTGGGTGGCTGGTGGACGTGAGGATCGCCTGGTAACATGCCTGCCTGGTGCGAAGGTAGCGGACCTCACGCACCGCCTAGATAGGATCATAGATAGTGCTGGGGAGGAGTCTGCTGTGTTTGTACATGTTGGTACCAATGACATAGGAAAATGTGGTAGGGATGTTCTGGAGGCTAAATTTAAGTTTTTAGGTAGGAAGTTGAAATCCAGAACTTCCAGGATAGCGTTCTCCGAAATGCTTCCTGTTCCACGTGCAGGACCCAAAAGACAGGCAGAGCTCCGGAGTCTCAATGCGTGGATGAAACAATGGTGCAAGGATGAGGGTTTTGGATTTTTTAGGAACTGGGGAACATTCTGGGGAAAGGAGGGGCTCTTCCGAAGGGATGGGCTTCACCTTAATCAGGATGGAACCAGACTGCTGGCATTAACCTTTAAAAAGGAGATAGAGAAGCTTTTAAACTAGAAAATGGGGGAAAGCCGACAGTCGCCCAGGAGCGCATGGTTCAGACGAAGGTATCCTTGAAGGATACTACCAAAAGCAGTGAGGTTCCAAAAAAGAGTATAGTAGCCCAAATGCCCTTGAGTAAGGTGCAGACAGAGCATAAAGATTCCAAATTACCCATGCCTACCAATAGCCAGATTAATATGAATAAAATACAGTCTCTACAATGCTTGTATGCAAATGCTAGAAGTCTAAACAATAAGATGGGAGAGTTAGAATATATAGCACTAAATGAGAGGTTAGATATGATTGCAATCTCAGAGACATGGTGGAAGGAGGATAACCAGTGGGACACTGATACCTGGATACAAACTATATCATAATGATAGAACTGATCAAATGGGTGGAGGAGTTGCGCTCTATGTTAGAGAGGGCATTGAGTCAGAAAGGATTAAAGTTTTGCAGGAAACAAAATTTGCTGTAGAATCTCTATGGATTGAAATTCTATGTAAAAAGGGGAAGGCGATAGCAGTGGGAGTGTACTATCGACTGCCTGGCCAGAATGAACAAATGGATGATGAAATGCTCAAAGAAATCAAGGAAGCTAACAAAAGTCACAGCAGAGTAGTAATAATGGGTGATTTCAATTACCCTGGTATCGACTGGGTCAGTGTTACGGCAGGAGCTAGGGAGATAAAGTTTCTAGATGAAATAAATGACTGCTTCTTGGAGCAGCTGGTTCATGAACCGACCAGAGGGGAAGCCATACTGGACCTAGTCCTTAGTGGAATGCCAGATCTGGTGCAGGAAATAAGGGTGTTGGGACCACTTGGCAATAGTGATCATAGCATGATCATGTTTGATTTAATTAGTGGAGGAGGGATAGTAAAGAAATCCACAGTACTACCTTTTAACTTTCAAAAGGGAGACTATGATAAAATAAGGAATATAGTTAAGAAAAAACTAAAAGGAGCGGTTGCAAAGGTTAAAGACTTACAGCAAGCTTGGGTGTTATTTAAAAATACTATCCTCGAAGCCCAGGCCAGCTGTATTCCATGCATTAAGAAAAGTGGAAGAAAGTCCAAAAAACTGCCAGCATGGTTTAAAGGTGAGGTCAGAGAGGCTGTTGCTGCCAAAAAAATATCCTTCAGGAAATGGAAAAAAAGAGTCAAACGAAGAAAACTGGCAACAGCACAAGCACTGGCAAGTTAAATGCAAAGCATTGATAAGGCTCGCAAAGCAAGAATTTGAGAAGGAACTTGCTACGGAAGCTAAAACACGAAAAAAAGACTTTTTCAAGTACATTCGTAGCAAAAGGCCTGTGAGAGAGTCCGTTGGGCCATTAGATGACAGAGGGGTAAAAGGGGCAGCAAGAGGAGACAAGGCTATAGCAGAGAGACTGAATGAATTCTTTGCTTCGGTCCTTACTGAGGAAGATGTAGGGATGTTACCCAAGACTGAAGTGGTATTTAAAGGTGATACTGCAGAGGAATTGAGAGAAATATCGCTACACCGGGAAGATATATTACAACTATTTGATAAACTGAATAGTAGCAAATCACCTGGACCGGATGGTATACATCCAAGAGTGTTGAAAGAACTGAAATATGAGATTGCGGACCTGCTATTGGTAATCTGTGAACTTTCATTAAAATCATCTGTAATACCTGAAGATTGGAGGGTCGCCAACGTAACACCAATCTTTAAAAAGGGTTCCAGGGGTGACCCGGGAAATTACAGACCGGTGAGTCTGACGTCAGTACCGGGGAAAAAGGTAGAAACCACCATAAAGAACAAAATTACACAGCATGTAGATAGTCATGGCCTAATGGGAGACAGCCAACATGGCTTTAGACAAGGAAGATCTTGTCTTACTAATCTGATCTGTTTTTTTGAAGGTGTACATAAACAGGTAGACAAAGGTGAGTCGGTTGATATAGTGTATCTGGACTTTCAGAAAGCTTTTGATAAGGTCCCTCATCAGAGACCTTTGGCGAAACTAAAAAGTCATGGGATAGGAGGCAGTGTACTATTGTGGATCGGGAACTGGTTAAAAAATAGAAAGCAGAGGGTAGGGCTAAATGGCCAATATTCCCAATGGAAAAAGGTGAATAGTGGAGTACCCCAGGGATCTGTACTGGGTCCGCTACTTTTTGACATATTCATAAATGACCTGGAAAAGGGAATAACGAGTGAGGTTATCAAATTTGCAGATGATACAAAACTGTTTAAAGTTGTTAAAACCCAAGAGGATTGTGGAAAACTGCAGGAGGATCTGGATAAATTGGAAGACTGGGCATCCAAATGGCAGATTAAATTTAATGTGGACAAATGCAAAGTTATGCACCTAGGAAAGAACAACCCACACTATAGTTACACAATGCAAGGTTCCACATTGGAAACCACCACCCAGGAAAAAGATTTAGGAGTCATCGTGGATAACATGTTAAAACCCTCTGCCCAGTGTGCAGCAGCGGCCAAGAAAGCAAATAGAATGCTAGGTATCAAAGAAAGGGACGGAAAATAAAACAAAGGATATTATGCCTCTGTATCGTTCCATGGTATGACCGCACCTTGAATATTGTGTGCAGTTCTGGTCACCGTATCTTAAAACGTTCATAGCATTATTAGAAAAAGTACAGAGAAGAGCCACCAAAATGGTGAAGGGGATGGAAGGCTACTCTCCTATGAAGAGAGGCTACAAAGGTTGGGGCTCTTCAACCTGGAAAAGAGACGGCTGAGGAGAGATATGATAGAGGTCTATAAATTAATGAATGGAGTGGAGCAGGTAAACGTGGATCAATTGTTTACGCTATCAGAATATAGAAAGACTAGGGGACATGCAATGAAGCTACAGGGTAAACTATTTAAGACAAATAAGAGAAAATATTTTTTCACTCAACGTGTAATCAAACTCTGGAATTTGTTGCCGCAGGATGTGGTAAGGGCTGTTAGTGTAGCTGGGTTTAAAAAAGGTTTGGACAAGTTCCTGGAGGAAAGGTCCATAAACCACTATTAAAATGGGACCCAGGATAATCAATGCTTGACCCAGTACAAGCATTGTGGAACCTGTGTCTTTTGGGGATACTGCTAGGTATGTATGACCTAGATTGGCCACTGTTGGAAACAGGATACTGGGCTTGATGGACCTCGGTCTGACCCAGTATGGCATATCTTATGTTCTTATGTGGAAGATGTCATCCGGCTTCTGCTGGCAACTTTGGATGGCCTGGTCGGACATCTTCTTACACAGGGAGCATTCCTCCAGGTCATGGTCGGCACCCAGACACCAGAGGCAACACATCTGTTTATGTGAGGGACATGTTTTTGAAGCACTGATCACACTTCTTGAATCTGGTGGCCATTGGGGCAGAAAGGACCCCAGCAAAGACCTTCAACGTGACCAGCGGTTAAAAAAGGCACAAAAGGCACTGGAAGGAAAAGAACCTAAGAAGGTTTTCAAGGCCAAATGTCGGGGAAGCAGGGCTTGAAGGCGGGAGAGTAACCACCACTACCCAGAAAAAGGCACAGAAGCACATGGGGAAATCAACCTTTTTCCGGGGGAAGACTAACCCCTCTGTAGGGCTCTGCAGAAAGCATAGTTACTCACCTTTAACAGGTGATCTCCGGGAACAGCAGGAATTTAGTCTTCACATATGGGTATCGTCGTTACCGATGGAGCCTGCATGGGAATGCTCCCCAGCGTCCAATTAGGAAGCCTTTGGGAGCATCCACAGCACCTGGGTGCTGCCTTCCACCTTTCCCAACTGCCTCTCTCCAGTTGAGTTTAAAGCTGCGACAAAGAGAGAGAGAGAGAGAGAGAGAGAGAGAAAGAGGGAAAGGAAAGAGATAGAGAGATACAACTCCTAGGGGAGGTGGGTGGGTTGTGAAGACTAAATTCCTGCAGTTCCCGGAGATCACCTGTTACAGGTGAGTAACTATGCTAACTCCAGGAAGAAGCTGGAATGTTAGTCTTCACATATGGGGACTCCCTAGCTTTAGATGCCAGGGAGAGAACCCCAGAAGTAGTGTGTCCCTGTGAAATGGCTCCACTTCCCCCCATGGACCTCTGCCATCCTACCAGGGATGGTGGGTAGGAGTTGATTAGGTATGGAACAGGTGTTCGAGAACAGCCTGACCAAACAAGGCATCCCGGCGGGAGTCCTTGTCCAAGCAGTAATGGGCTGTGAAGGTATGAACCAAGGCCCAAGCGGCTGCTCGACAGATGTCGTTGATGGACACAGAGTGCAGATGAGCCATTGAAGCTGCCATGGCTCTCACATTGTGAGCTGTGACATGGCCCTCCACAGGAAGATTCTTACTCTGATAGGCAAACGAAATACACTGTGCAATCCAGTTGGACAGTGTTCTCTTGGAGACTGGAAGTCCCAAATGAGAAGGATCAAAAGCAACAAAGAGTTGAGATGACTTTCTATGTTGCTGTGTTCTTTGTAATTAAAATGCTAAAGCTCTTTTACAGTCCAAAGTATGAAGATTCCTTTCTGCATTTGATGTATGAGGCTTTGGGAAAAAACACAGGCAGGTAGACCGCTTGGTTTAGATGAAAAGGCGAGACCACCTTTGGCATAAAGTGTGAATGAGTCCTAAGGATTACCTTGTCATGATGGAACCTTGTATAAGGAGGATCAGCCACTAGTGCCTGCAACTCGCTGATGTGATGGCAATGAGAAAGATAACTTTCCAGGAAAGGAATTTCAACAAGGTAGTAGCTAAGGGTTCGAAAGGTGGCTTCATCAGCTGGCCAAGAACCAGGTTCAAGTCCCATGCCACCAGTGGTGGCCTAATAGGAGGCTTAGTTAGAAGAAGGCCTCTCATAAATCTTGCTATAAGAGGATGGGAGGAAATAGGTTGTCCATTTAAAGGCTTGAAAGAAGCTGCAATAGTACTCAAATGGACTCTTACTGAGTTAGTCTTAAGTCCTGCATTGGATAAATGAAGGAGATACTCCAGTAATGATTCCAGAGGTATCGCAAGGGGGCTAAGACCCTTCTGCGAGCACCATATGGTAAACCTTTTCCACTTGAAAGCATAAGAGCGTCTCGTGGAAGGTTTTCTGGAAGCATAAAGGATATCCTTTACTTGCTGAGAAAGGTTAAGATCATGAAGATCTAGGCCTTCAGCAACCAAGCCCTGAGATGCAGAGACTGGGGAATGGGATGCCATAACATTCCGTTCTCCTGAGACAGGAGATCTGGGGCAGACCCTAACTCCAGAGAGGGAGCTTTAGAGAGATACAGAAGCAGAGGGTACCACACTTGCCGTGGCCAATGTGGAGCTATGAGAATCATACGGCCTCTGTCTCTCTGAAGCTTGAACAGAATTTTGGGAATTAGGGGAATGGGAGGAAAGGCATAAAGGAAGTCTTGACCCCAATGAAGGAGGAAAGCATCCCTGGCCTGAGAGCCCTGAGCCGGAATTCTGGAACAGAACCGTGGAAGTTTGGCATTCAGACTTGCATAGAGGTCTATGTCCAGGGTTCCCCAAATTTGAAAAATCTTGGCTACCTGGTCTGTATGTAGAGACCATTCGTGTGGAAGCAGAACTCGACTGAGTGTCTGCCCAAGAGTTTTGGATGCCTGGAAGATACACTGCCAGAAGAATCTGATGCTCTCTGGCGAAGGTCCATAGTCGCAAAGCTTCGTTGCAAAGCGACAGAGAGCCTGTTCCAACCTGCTTGTTCACGTAGAACATGGCTACTTGATTGTCCGTATGAATGAGGACTGTCTTGTAGCTTAGTAAGAGCAAGGAAAATTGCTTTGAGCTCTAAGAGACTGATGCGTAGATGAGTCTCCTGTGGAGTCCAAGTGCCTTGGGTGGAGAGGTCTTGCAGATGAGCTCCCCAACCCATTGGTGAAGCATCTGTTGTGAGAGTTGCCTGGGGTAAAGGTTGTTGAAATGGGGACCCCACCAACAGGTTTTGAGTGGACTGCGACCATTGGAAGGATAAAATATGGCAATTTGTGTTTGCTATTTTTGTCTGACAGGCACCCTGATGCCTGGGTCCATTGAGTGGATAAAGTCCACTGGGCTGCTCTCATATGGAGGCGAGCATAAGAAACCACAGGCACGGTGGATGCCATGTGGCCTAGTAGTTGTAACATTTCTCGAGCAATGAGATGAGGCTTTAGCACTGCTTGAGAAGCTAACTGCACCATGCGAAGGCAACGGGTCTGGGGAAGATAGGCCCTTGCTTTAATTGTATCCAGCAAAGCTCCTATGAACTCTAGAGACTGAGTGGGAGTTAGGCTGGATTTTGGGATGTTTATGACCAGACCCAAATACTGAAGGATACGCATTGTGCACGATAGAGAAATCCTGGCCTCTGACTCTGATGGGGCTCGAATGAGCCAGTCAAGTAGGGGAAGACGAATATTCCTAGAGTGCGAAGAAACGCTGCTACCACAGCCATGCATTTCGTAAACACCGTTGGTGCTGAGGCCAGGCCAAAAGGAAGCACCCTGTATTGGTAGTGCTTTCCTTGAAAAAGGAACCGAAGGAACTTTGTGAGTTGGATGGATAAGAACATGAGTGTACGCATCCTTGAGATCTAGAGAACAAAGCCAATCCTGAATCTGAAGGTATAGCAGCAGAGTTCCCAGAGAAATCTTGAATTTCTCCTTGAACAGGAATTTGTTCAATTCTCTGAGGTCTAAAATAGGTCTATCTCGCCCTGTTTTCTTTGGGATAAGGAAATAGGGGGAGTAAAACCCTGTACCCTGTTGAGGAATGGGTACCTCTATTGCCCCTTGGGCAAGAAGCATAGTGACCTCTTGATCTAACAGGTTGATATGAGAGGTCTGAGAATTGAAATGTCTTACTATTGTGGGAGGGGGCATGCAGAGAAAGTGAAGCTTGTACCCCCCTCTTTTATAATGGAGAGAGTCCAATGTTCTGCTGTTATCTGCCCCCATCTGGGGGCAAAGTGACACAACCTTCCTGGAATGGTGGAAGGCTCTGGTCCGTTGAAAGCCATGAAGGCTACGTTCTCTAGATGGAAGTCAAAAGGACTTGTGGAGTCTGAGACTGCTGAAACGGTTGAGGTTTAGCAGTCTTTGCTTTCCTTTGTTTAGGTGGTTGCTGACTCTTTCGGGCAGGTTGACCTGCAGAACGCCCCTGCTGGGAATAAGAGGGATAAAACCTCTTCTTTTTGGAGAAGAATGGTTTCTTGAAAGATTTCTTCCTTGCAGGATCAGCTGTGGCTTTGGATAATCTATCCAAAGTGCAATTGTCAGCATCCAACTCATTGGCTTTCTCTTGCCAATTTTTGCCGAATAGATTCTCAGCCATACACAGGATATTGCCTAGTTTGCCCAGAGCTCCAAATCAGATGCCTGGAGCCAGGCAATTCTACGTGCATCTATGGCAATGGTAGAGGCTATGCTTATGCACTCAAAACAGTCAAAAGCTGCACGATTGACAAACTTAGAAACATCCTGGGCATGTTTGACCAGTGTGAGAAAATCCTGCCTCTTATAAGGAAGAAAAGGGCTCAAAATCTCAAAATCTCCTGTGACTTCCTTAAGGAACATTCCCATATATAAAATATAGGAACTGATCCTGGCAGAAAGCATGGAAGCCTGGAAAGTACGATGTCCAAAGGCATCCAAAGTTCGACACTCACGTCCTGGAGGATTAGAGGCATGCCTCTTTGCACTTCTGATCCTTCTCATAGCTGATTCCACTACAATAGAGTGGTGAGGAAGCAGAGTCTTTTGGAAGCCAGGACACGGAGGTACTCAATACATGGTATCCAGTCTACGAGAGTGAGGAGAAGTGGTAAGAGGTGTTTCCCACATTCTCAACATGAGATCATGTAAGATCTCATGGATAGGCAAAGTAGCTGCCTCCTTAGGAGCCTTGGGATATTGTATACTCAACTCCTTTGCCATGGGCTCTGTTTCAGGAGCTACAGTAATGGAAAGACCTCAAGCCACCTCCCTGATAAAATCCTGAAAGGAGATGTCTTCTGGAGGCGACATCCTGCGTTTAGGAGAGGAAGGCTCCTCCGGGAGAAGTATTCCGGTACCGACAGAGCTGTCAGAATCCTCAGACTCCTCCGAGGATTCAAAGTACCTTCTGTCCGGATGCTCTTGTAGAGCACGATAACCATACCGACCGAAGTCGGTACCGGGGGGAATTGGTACTGGTGTATCGGTACCGGAAGGCACAGCATGACTGGGTGTCAGCAATGCAGACATCGATGTTGATGCTGTCGGTACCGGTACCGGTACCAGTTGAACTGTGACGCGGTTCCGAGGGTGTCGATGCTGTAAGGAGAGCTGCCAGACTGCGTTCAATAGCCAGGAACATCTGGTCTATCGACGCTGCCGATGCCTGGGTATCGGTACCGGAGAAAGCAGCCGGTACCCCAGAGCATGGCACCAGTAGTTCTGCCGAGGTTGAGGCCTCGAGAACATCCTGGAGCCCCGATAATGCTTTGGAAGCCGAAGCCATCCGCCAGGGCAATTTTGCCGGTACAGAACCCTCAAGGGCAACGCCTGAGGCATCTCGATGCTTGGAAGGAGATCTACCCTTTGAGGACCGGCCAGATTTATGTTTAGTTACCTGAAATCCATGAGAGGAAGACGAAGCCCTGGAAGACGTCGATGCCACAGAGGCTGGATCGGAGGGAAAAAGGGTGCTGAGCTTAGCAACTCTGTTTTGTCGACCTCTCTTGGACATCATGGCACAGACCATACACTTCAAAATGGAGTGGTCAGGACCTAAACATTTAAGGCACCACTCATGGGTGTCTGTGACGGAGATGGTACCACCACACTTGGTGCATTTCTTGAAACCCGAAGCAGGTTTTTCCATAGTAGAGGAAATTTTGGGCCTAAGGCCCAAAATGGCGCGTTCACCTGAAGAAAAGTTTGGGAATTTTTTTATTTTTTTTTAAAAGAAAGAACCAGCGGTACTGGTATAGCGTCGAGGAAAGGCAGACGCGACCACAAAAAAGACTAACAGGAAAAATTTTCTGCAGTGACAAGGATGACCTCCTGCTGGCTCTGCGGAAAACGAAGAACTGGGGAGAGGCAGTTGGGAAAGACAGGAAGGCAGCACGCAGGCACTGTGGGATGCTCCCAAAGGCTTTCTAATTGGACGCTGGGGAGCGTTCCCACGCAGGCTCGTCGATACCGACGATACCCATATGTGAAGACTACATTCCTGCTTGTTCCTGGAGATAAAGGAAGACTGAGTAAGATGGCATCCTTGGGCAGGAAGGGGACCGCGCATGTGTAGTGGCATCTTCCAAAAGCTTTCTTTGAAAGCTGGGGAGATGCTTCCACGAGGGCTCCGTCTATGTCACCCATACGTGAGGACTGGCTTCCTACTTGTTTCTGAAGGATGTATGTGCCAAGTTGACTGTTAGCTCCCAAATTCTGGGGCTCTTGTATCTAGGCAAGAGAAAAGCATGTGCAAGTGCACATGCTCAGAAAAGCAGCTCTTGCAGATTTAAGATATCCTGCTGGTCTCTCTTGTTGCTGCCAGGTGCAGAGTAGAGCCCATTTACTGAGCATCAGGCAGTTTTATGTTTATGTTTATGCAATTTTTGATATACCGCCCAGGCTGAAGGGCATCAGAGCGGTTTACAATCACTATATAAGCAGGTACTGAATACATTCCCTCGTCCCCAAAGGGCTCACAATCTATGTGTACCTGAGGCAATGGAGAGTTAAGTGGCTTGCCCAAGGCCACAAGGAGTGCCTATAGGACTAGAAACCCCAGTCCCTCCGGCCTGAGATTGCTGTCCCCAGGTGGGAATTGAACCCCTGGCCTTCCGGTCTGAGGTACCCTGTCCTAACCACTAGGCCACTCCTCCCTCTAGTAGTGGTGTTTTTCCCCACAGCACACCTAATCAGGTCTGAAGGCACACCAGCATATATGATACAACACATTGATTGGGAAGAAGAAATTAGGCCTTACCTGCTAATTGTCTTTCCTCGAGTTCTCTCCGGGCCAGTCCGGAACAAGAGGGTTGTCTTTCAGTCCTCAGCAGCTGGAAAGGACGTGCAGCTCTCTGGCTCCCGGAGTTTGGTGGCTTATTAGTTTATATTTCCTCTTCTTGATTGCTTCTTGTATTGGTTTTGTTTGCTTCTGTTCTGGCACCCTTAGAAAAGCCCTAGCAGGGTTTTTCTGCCGCTTCGCTGTCCTAGCTTCCGACAGTGACAGAGATCTGTGCGCGCTGCTTTTTGGAGGCAGAGCCTGCCTTAACCTGTGGGGCTATCTGAGGGGTACTTGTCATCGGCGGTGTAGGGAGCCCCCAACAACCTTCCGATCTCTGAGGCCCCCAACTCGCCATCCTCTAGTTCAGGTAGCCAGTGATCCAGATCGGAATCAGCCAACAACTCACCTTCCTCCATGGCTGGGGGATCCAGGCAGGAAAACCCGAGGCTATCGGACTGCCTCTGACCTCCATGGACCACATGGGAAGGACCCTCCCCCGGGTCCGAAATAGCAAGTTCTGCAGCCGGGCCTGGGGAAGACAAGGAGACAGGCTCTGCCCCCTGAGACTGCTGCTGTTTCATACAGTAGGCCCTGTGCATCTCCAAAATAAAATCCGCTGAGAAAACCGAAGGCAAACTGCCCTGAGCCGCCGCAAGGGAAAGTGAAGGAGCCTCCTCCACCTTTGCAGGCTTTTTAGATTTAGATTTCCGTTTAGCCGGCTGCGGCTGAAGCACCTCCAAAACTCCCGCCGGTGCAGAAATGGCTGCCGTTCCCGCCAATTCAGAGGAGCCCTGAAGCTCCCTGAGGGAATCACTCGCGGCTTGCCTGCAATCCATGCCTGCCGCCTGCGGGAGAACGGCACCGGACAGCCCCGACAACCAAGAGCACTCAGAAAACAATCCAACAAACGTGGAGCAAACCCACGCGGCCCCGATGACCGAAACCCTGCTGAAACCGACGCACGCGGAGCCCGCGAAAAACCGGCTGACTAACCTGTCACGGCTAACTGCTTGCCTGGCGCCGCCTGAGCTGCTGAAGCCCCGCGCTTCCGCTGCCAGCGGGGGGGGGGGGGGAGAAGAGGGGAAAAGTACCCCTCAGATAGCCCCACAGGTTAAGGCAGGCTCTGCCTCCAAAAAGCAGCGCACACAGATCTGTCACTGTCGGAAGCTAGGACAGCGAAGCGGCAGAAAAACCCTGCTAGGGCTTTTCTAAGGGTGCCAGAACAGAAGCAAACAAAACCAATACAAGAAGCAATCAAGAAGAGGAAATATAAACTAATAAGCCACCAAACTCCGGGAGCCAGAGAGCTGCATATCCTTTCCAGCTGCTGAGAACTGAAAGACAACCCTCTTGTTCCGGACTGGCCCGGAGAGACAAAGAGGAAGCAGTGTTTTAACCTGTCTCATTTGTATCCTGATGCTTTGCTAGTTGAATTTGGATTTTAGATTTAAATTACTTGCCCTTCCAAATCTAAGCATGGAAATTGAGGATGCAATGGCTTTGCAGCAAGGCTGGCCAGATTTGTGGGCAACACCAATATGGTTTGCATATTTATTTATTTATTTATTTTATTTCAGTTTCTTATATACCACACTATTCGGTATCAGCGCGGTTTACATTAGAACACAATGACCATAACAAGCAGCTGTTTGGTTTTACAAAGAACAGGAGTACAAACTTGGATAACAGGGGTGAACTATATACATGAAGTAATTACACGGAGTAAGATTGGAGTAACACTAACATAAGGAAAATATGTGGTTATTTCTTAGGTGGGGATACCTAGGTTTCGTTGCTGATTGAATAGTATTGTAGGAAAAGGTGCAGGCAGTAGCACTTTTATGCTGCTCTCAGCATGGCATAGGCCGTTTCAGTGCAGATACATACTCAAATGCTGCCGTGTCCTGACCCCCATCAATAGGAAGTCTACATCAAAAGGTAGTAGGATACAGCAGCACTTGAACACAGACTTGTGCTCAAGGCCCCACATAGTGCTATTTACTGTGGTGGGACTGGCAGAGATAGGATGGGGGGGAGGCAGCAATGAGAGATGCTCACCACCTTTAGGAAAGGATGGGGGTAGAGTAAGTAGAGGAAAGGGAGATCTTGGACACTAGGGGAGGGAGGAGCCCAAGGTTATCCTAGGGCAGCGATGGCGAACCTATGGCACGCGTGCCAGCTGTGGCACGCGAAGGCCTTGCAGCTGGCACGCGGGAAGGTCCGCCATCGAAAAAAAAACAACAACCCTGTCTGCTGCCGTTGTCGGGGCCGCCGCGGCAGAATCGAGCGTGCCGCGGGGCCCCCCTGTACCCACCGGCAGAGCCTGTCCTCCCCGTAGCAGCTCTCTCGTTGGAGCTGCAGTCAGACTCGCCGGCTTGCAGAGCGCGAAGGGAAGAGTTTCCCTTTCGCGACTCTGTTAAGCCCGCGGGGGCTGATGGGAACTTCCCATCAGCCCCCGCGGGCTTAACAGAGCAGCGAGGGAAAAACTCTTCCCTCGCGCTCTGCAAGCCGGCGCGTCTGACTGCAGCTCCAACGAGAGAGCTGCTACAGGGAGGAGAGGCTGTGCCGGGTACAGGGGGGCCCCGCGGCACGCTCGATTCTGCCGCGGCGGCCCCGACAGCGGCAGCAGACAGGTTTTCTTTTTTTTTTAATTTTCCCTGGGCTGGGCTGGGCTGGGGGTGGGGGGTGGGGGTTAGGAGTGGTGATGGGCTGGGCTGGGCTGGGCTGGGGGGCTTAGGAGTGGTGATGGGCTGGGCTGGGCTGGGCTGGGGGGGGTTAGGAGTGGTGATTGGCTGGGCTGGGCTGGGGGGGGTTAGGAGTGGTGATGGGCTGGGCTGGGCTGGGCTGGGGGGGGTTAGGAGTGGTGATTGGCTGGGCTGGGCTGGGGGGGGTTAGGAGTAGTGATGGGCTGGGCTGGGCTGGGGGGTGTTAGGAGTAGTGATGGGCTGGGGTGGGGGGGTTAGGAGTGGTGATGGGCACTGGGCTGGGGGGTTAGGAGTGGTGATGGACACTGGGCTGGCTGGGGGGGGTTAGGAGTGGTGATGGGCACTGGGCTGGCTGGGGGGGGGTAGGAGTGGTGATGGGCGCTGGGCTGGGGGGGGTAGGAGTGGTGATGGGCGCTGGGGGGGGTTAGGAGTGGTGATAGGCGCTGGGGGGGCTTAAACTAAAAATTGAGTGATGGGGGATTAGGACTGGGAGTGGGCTGATGGGGAGGTTAGGACTGGAAATGGGCTGGTGGGATTAGGACTGGGAGTGGGCTATGGGGGGCTAGGACTGGTAATGGGTTGGGGGGGTTGCTAGGACTGGAAATGGGCTGAGTGGAAGGGGGCTTGAACTGCAAATAGCTGTTGGGGATGGGGCTTGGAATGGAAATGGGCTGAGGGGAAGTGGGGGGCTTGAACTGCAAATAGCTGATGGGGACGGGGCTTGGAATGGAAATGGGCTGAGGGGAAGTGGGGGGCTTGAAGAAGGGAATGGATGCTGGGTGAGACTGGAACTAGAAGGGAGCTGATGTTGGGGGAGGATTAGAATGGGATGGGGCTGGGAGAGTAAAATGGAGAGGGGAAAAATATTTTGTGTAGGAGGGATGAAAAATCTACAATTGGCCAGGTATTGGGAGAGTAATTGGGGATTGAGGATGGAGGGGTAAAATTTGTGTGGATGAAATAGGAATGAGGAAAGAGCAAAAGGAGAAAGATTAGTATGTTAAAGCAGATGTAGAGAGAGAGAGAATGGAAAAAAAACTAGAAGAGAGAAGAAAGGACAAATGGACAGCAGACGATGGAGAGTTAGCAGAAAACATGAAGAAACCAGAAGAAAATGGCTGGACCAATTGCAACTGAAAAAAAATGCACAAAAGGTAGAACGATATCTCTTTATTTTGAATTTATTAACTGGAATATGTCAGCTCTGGGAAATGTGCATCATTAACATCTGCGCTTTGTTTGGTACAAGAGGAAATTCCTATTTGACGTTGCCACTTGTTCTCTTTCCCCAGTATTCACTGAAATGTATTGGTTTAATATTTGCAGTGTTGCCTTTTGATAGGTAGGGTATGGTGCTTTGTGAGTCCTGGTAATGCTGTCAGGATACGGCGGGTTTGCTATGGGTTCTAAATGGGCAGCGTTTGTAGTAGTTCCTAATGTGCCTGGCGGTTGGCACTGGATTATAGTAATGTAGAAATCTTTTAGTCTTTCTTTATCCATACACTCATTAAGAGACATGTTTACTAAAAGTTAGTGTATGGTAACATTATGCAAATATTTATGCAAATAAGACCACTTATGCAAATGACGTGCTGGCACTTTGAGGAAATTCTTTGGTTTTGTGCGGCAGTTTGGGCACTCGGGCTCAAAAAGGTTAGCCATCACTGTCCTAGGGCATCGGATTCACTTGGGTCAGCCCTACTTTCCTAAAAGGTCACAAGGATAGTCACTGGGAGAAAAAAAAACTTCCACCCTGACTTCCTTGGTTTTCAACTTCTTGCACTAAGTAGGCTATTCTTCCAAAAATTGTTTCTCACAGGCTAATACTTGCCCTCTTCTACATTCTGATACAAGACACTGAAGAATGAGGTTGCTTCTTACCTGCTCTTGGACATCTTCAAATTCTGAACTGAGCAACTCTATAAAGATAGGCACAGCTTCTGCTTGGATCACAATACGTGTCTGAAGGGAATTTCCTGATGCAATATTTGTCAGCACCCAGGCAGCTTCAAACTGAAATGTGAAATTAATAGTTAAACAAATCAGCATCTTAGGTCAAATATAATGTGAGGAATTCAGCTAAGAATTTATTTTCTGTACATCAGAATACTACACCAGTAAGACAAATACAATCAGCAAGTCTGTTGATGAATGACCCGAGGTTAACTTGCTCTTTTCTTCAGACTATACTAGAAAAACGATCTTACCTAGAGCATAACACACTATGAATAACTAATCCATTATAAACTACTAGATGAAATTAGACCTTACCTGTTAATTGGTGTTCCTTAAGTGACTCCAGGCCAGTCCCACACCTCTGGGTAGGAGTGGTGGGGGGGGGGAGGGGAAGGGAGTCAACCTCCTCCAGCAGCTTGGAGACTGAGTATGTCATCTTTTGATGACATCAATATACTTAGGCAGCTGGCTCCCCCTACCAGCCCCAGTAACCTATTGGCAAAACAGATTCACAGGAGCAACAAGTAGTCAAAACTATATAAACAAAAAGCCTATAACCTTGAGCCCCCCAATACTAGTAAGGACCCTCTTTCCCCCCAGAAGATGGAGGTGTACCTGAAGCCTGTAAAATTGAACAAAACAAATGACCAAAATGGAACAGACAGCACCCGTGTCAATACTTAACCGCCTCAATCGTCAGCACTGCTGTCTAGTAATCCCTCAGATCCCAAACATGGTGACATTCTTCAAGCCTGGGATCATGTTGCTGAATAGTATAACCAACCAGGGAGGGTTCTGGGACTGGACTGGTGTCACTCAAGGAATGCCAATTAGCAACTAAGATCTACTTTCACCTTCCTTATCAGTCTAGTCCTGCACCTTTGGGATGTAACAGAGCAGTTCTATCGATGGGAGGGACTTGCAATTCTGGCCTGAAGTACTGCTGCCCTGAATCTGGTGTCCCAGCCGCCTGCACATCCAGAAAATGTTTTGCAAAAGTGTGAAGGGAGGACCAAGTCTCTGCCCTACAAATCTCTGCCTGCGGTACCATACTATATTCTGCCCACAAGGTCGCCTGAGCCCTGGTCGAATAAGCCCGCAAGCCTGCTGGCACCGGCTTTCCCTTCAACACGTAGACTGATGCATTAGCTTCTCTAATCCACCTAGAAATTGAGGCCTTGGCTGCTGCCTCTCCTTTGCGCAGCCCACCAAATAGAACAAGCGATCCGATTTACAGAATGGATCTGTCCTTTTTAAACAGTGCCACAATACTCTTTTTACATCTAACAGGTGCAACTGCAGATTTGCGCCTCCCGCCAGTCCATTCAAGCGCACTAGTAGGGAAACCGGCTGATTCAAATTGAAAGCAGATACGACCTTAGGCAAAAAGGATGGCACCAGCCGGAGGATCACCTTCTCCTTTGAAAAGGAGAGGAAGGGCTCCCTGCAGGAGAGCGCTTGCATTTCCGAAGTTCTCCAGGCTGAGCAAATTGCCACCAGAAATACTGTCTTAAGAGTCAAATCCTTCAGTGAGGAGACACTCAAAGGTTCAAAAGGCTCCCTCATCAGCATTACCAATACCAAGTTGAGATTACAAGGAGGGACGATGGACCGCCTCAGAGGACAGAGGGTGCTTTACCGCCTTCAGAAACCATACCACATCTGGGTGTGTCCTCAAAGACACCCCCTGGATTCTACTCTGATAAGAAATGGCTGCCACTTGCACAAGGAACTTGAGGCCAAGCCCTTAAGGTTTAAGGTTTAATCATTTGATAAAAACCGCCTTTCTATATCAATCAAGGCGGTGTACAATAATAAAATACATAAAATTTTGGCCAAAGCCGGTAAAAGAAAGGAAATGTACAAAATTATAAAGGACAGAAGATAAGAGTATAAGAGAGACAGGACAAGATACAAGAAGCAAATAAAAATATACAAAAGGGTGAACTCATACAAAAGGAGAAGGGACGTTAAATGCTAGAGAGAACAGATGGGTTTTGAGGTTTTGTTGGAAAGTGGCATATTGTGATTCTAGACGGAGAGAGGAGGGGAGAGAATTCCAATGAGCAGGACCAGCGAAATAAAATGCAGAGAGACGGGTAAGCTGCAGATGGGCACGGGAAGGGGAAGGAAGGGCAAGACGGTTAAGGTGGAAAGAGCGGGGTGTATGTCGAGGGGAATGAAAGGAAAGGAGATCAATCAGATACGACGGAGTGCTGGTGTGACAGACTTTGTGTAACAGGGTCAATAGCTTAAATTGAAAACGAAACGAAACTGGCAACCAATGAAGATGGAAGAGTAAAGGAGTGACATGATCCCGAAGAGTGGAGTGTGTGACAAGACGCGCAGCAGTATTCTGTATTCTTTGGAGCCTAGCTACCTGATTTTTGGGAAGACCAAATAACAGTGAGTTGGAGAAATCTACCCGTGACATGACTAAAGATAACACCAGTGTGGTCAGAGCAGAGGAAGAGAGAAAGGGGCGGATTGAACGAATTTGACGAAGAAAAAAGAAGGAAGTTTTGGCAATGTGAGAGATATGTCTTTAGAAAGGCTAACATTTGGTATGGTAACTAAGAACGGCTGATCCTGCCGATCTCCGCACCAAACCCAGATATAAGAGAGAAGTGGACCTTTTTCGAGCCTTCAGTAATGTTGCGATCACCAAACCCAAATAGCCACGTTTCGTCAACTGAGCTCTTTCAAGAGCCATGCCGTAAGCAAGAATCGATTCACCGGAGGCATCTGTACCGGCCCCTGAGTCAAGAGGTCCCCCCAGGCCAGCAGATGCTATGGCTGGTCTGTCTTGAGCCGCACCAGGTTGGCATACCATGGGCATCGTGGCCAGACTGGGGCAATTAGAATGATCAGTCCCCTGTGAGCTTCGATCCACTGCATGCCACAGCCTATAAGTGCCCACGGGGCAAACATATAGGATACCCTCCATGGGCCACCTCTGCACCAGGACATCCAGGCCCCCAGACATCCTCTCTCTCCTTCTGCTGAAAAACTGTCTCAACTTGGCTTTTGCAAACCTTGCCATGAGATCCATGATAGGCTCATCCCATCTTCTGACTACTTGCAAGATGATCTTGTGGCAAAGTGTCCATTCCACGGGGTCCACAAACTTGGCTCAGGTAGTCTTTGTCATGTTCTGTTCCCACAACGTGCGCTGTGGAAAGTGCTTGAAGATGCTCTTCCGCCCACATCAGGAGCGCCTTGGCCTCTTCTTCCAAAGCCAGGCTGCCCATGCCTCCTTGCTGATTGACATAGGCCACTGTGGTTGTTGCATCATCTGAGAAGACCCGAATGGCCTTCCCCTGCAGCCAGGGCTGAAACCTCTAGAGCGCTAGGGTGACTGCCTGCATCTCGAGTCTGTTTATAGACCAACCGCCTTCCTGTGGGGTCCACTGCCCCTGAGCAATGTGTCCTTTGCAGTGAGACTCCCAGCCCGTCAGACTTGCATCTGTTGTCATCGGTATCAATATGGGGATTCAAGAGGCATCCCCGCTGCCAATTTCTATGGATGGAGCCACCACCGGAGAGATTTCCTGGCCTCCAGGCAAGGCAACTGCTATAACAAGGGATGACACCAGTGCTACCACCTGCGAAGTAGTGCTCTCTGCAAAGGACGCATCTGTGTTCTTGCCCAGGGAATGAATTTGGGATTTGCCACCATGGTCCCCCCTAGTAGCTGCAGATAACGCCAAGCTGTTGGATCCCTCATCTCAAGGAGCTGATGCACCAGTTGCTGCAGCCCTTGTGCCCTTTGCACTGGAAGGAACGCCTTTCCGCTGCAGGTGTCAAAGTGCACCCCCAGGTACTCAAACTCCTGGGCCGACACCAAACAGCTCTTGGGCACATTGATCACCCATCTGAGCTGTTGCAGGAATGTTATGAGCTGTCACCTGTTCGCTTTCTCCTCTTGACTTTGCCTGTATGAGTCACCACCACCATCACGTTGGTGAAGGTACAGGGAAACGTTGCCAACCCGAATGGCAATGCTTGGAACTGAAAATACCCCATGGGCACCATGAACCACAGAAACTGCTGATGTTCTGGTTAGATAGGAATGTATAAATACACTCCGTGAGACCAAGGTATGTCAAACTCCCCTTATCGCACTGCCACTATGACTGACCACAATTTCTCCATGTGAAACCGGGGAACCTGTAGACATCTGTTCACACACTTGAGGTCGAGAATAGGCCAAAAAGAGCCCTCATTCTTGGGCACCATAAAACAGAATGAACAGATCCGCACTGGTCTTTGGGGACAGGAAACACTGCCTCCAGCTGTAGAAGATGCTCCAGAATGGCTTTCACCGCCAGTCTTGCCACGTGCCTTTCAGGGTGACTGTATGAAGGATCGGTCCAGTGGTCTTGCAAACTCCAAGATGATGACCCTCCCTCCCTGATGACCTCTAATGCCCACTGGTTGGAGATGATCTGGACAAGTAAAGTAGAACTCCCACAGCCGACCTCCTACAGGCTATACCACTACTTGGGCTCCCCTCACTTCATTGTGACTTTTTAGGCTCCGAGGTTGTAGAGGTGCCAAAATAGCCCCACCCAGCCCCTCGAAAACTGACTCCGAGAAGAGAAATGACCCTGCTGGTAAAGTGCAAAACGTACAGAGCGGAATCACCTGAAACCACGTGGCTGACCATGTGTCTGTGCAGAGCTGCAGGTCTGCTTCTGCTTGTCCTGGGGTAGGCATCCCCCTTTGAACTCTCCCAACTCCTCCTTCACCAAGTTCTCCAAGTCCTCTCCAAACAAAAGCATCCTCTTAAACAGAAGTCTGCTAAGTAGGGTTTTGGAGGAGTCTGTTGGCTGCAAAATTGGGCAGCAGACATAGCGGCAAGCTGCCACCACGGAAGTCATACTTTTCGACCAAGACCTAATCAGGTTGAAGGAGGTGTCCACATGGTACGCAGCTCCCAACTCCAATTTAGCTGCTGCTGCCGAATCTGGTGCGACATCCCCCGGCTGCAGAACCCCCTGTGACCATCGCAGACATGCTCTGGCAACCCAAGCCACACACGGAAGCTTGTAACGAGAGGGCACTAATATCAAAAGCTTGCTTCAACAAGGTGTCTAACTTCCTATTCTGGACATCCTTTAGCGCTATACTGCCCTCTACCGGGGATCATTGTTTTCTTCATAATGGCCACCACCACCACATCCACCTTTGGAGAACAGAGCAGTTCCCACTCTTGCTCCGGCAGTGGGTACTAGCAGGTCATGGTCCTCGCCCCTCTGTCCAGCCTCTGAAAGATCCCACTCATCATGGATCATTTGCTTGACCACTCTATGGACAGGGAACACCTTCTGCATCTTCCAAAATGCCTGGAGTAGAGGGTCCTCTAATGCCTCTTCCTTTGCAGGGAGACCTGTCAACATATTAAGCTTCTTCAATGCCTCTGCAATGAGTGTTGCCAACTCCTCTCGGCAGAACACACTATGCTAGATTCCTCCTGCGGAATCTCTCCTTTCAAGTTTCTCCCCATTTGCATCCAATTCAGTTTTCAGGTCCAGGATATCTGGCTCCTCCAAAAGTGAAGGCTGCTTCCACCGGTCTCCCTCTAGCCTATGCCTTTTGGCCGACTTAGCAACCAGCTCTGGCTCTAGTGTGGGCAATGGCCTTTTTCTGCTGTGCCCCAGCGCTGAAGCCAGACCAGACATCCTTTGCTGCCGCATGCTAAACACCTTTTGCAAAAGGAGGACAAATTTGGGCAAAAAAACTATGGAGGCCCATTCCCCACCCAGGTCCTGAGAAGTGGAGGGTCTGGGAGAGGTCTGTTCTTTACTTTACAGTTCTAGCAGAGCCGGCGCGGTTACTAAATCCCTGGCCTTCGTGCCTGCAAAGTTTCCCTCTCCTGGGATTGAGGAATGCTCCCAAGGAGACCGCTCATTAAAAACTACCTGTAGTGCCATCCTGCAGCCCATGTTCCACTGTATGGGCTTCCTTCTCGCAGCCGCAGCAAATGCCCACATCCGAGACTGAACCCCCTCAAGGCCCCGCAAACCACACATTGTGGCCTTGCTGGCATGGCACCAATGTGAAGGACATGCAGCTGAGGGGGCTGAGGAGCCTTCTACTCCCCCCAGTGCTGCTCTTTGTCCTATTTACTTACTTTTTTTTGTTTGTTTTTCTTAATCAAGAATTGAAAAAAAACAGAGGCCCATTCCAGGACAGCAAAAACACACATGAGGGCCCCACCATCCAGCTAGCCCCTCCTCCCTGTCTACTAACCAACTTACCATGTGCTCTCTCAAAATGGCGCAGTTCCTGCGCTGCCATGGAAACCGCTGTCTGTCACACTGTCAGCAGCCGGCATGCCAAAAAAGGCCTGAGGGGAAGCAGAACTGCTTACAATGCTACCCTGCAGCTTCCTCCCATTCACTGGGCTGAAAAAAAACCCCTCTGCTGCTATGTATTCCCTTGCCTCATGCTCAGCCTCTGTACCTGGCTTCTGCGACGAGGCGGGAGTGCTGTCAGACTGCTGCCTGCCAGGCCTTTCACATGCGACTCAGCACTGTCAGCTGGGCTTTGCTTCCAACGTGGCTTCTCACCTGGTAACACGTTCAGGAACTGGTGGAGCTGACGCTGGGCTTCTGAAGCCTAGGAAAGCACCTCACACATGAGGGGGGAATGAGGGGGTCCCCTTCTCCCCTCCCTCACAGGCCCCCCTTACCGTCAAACAGACCCTTTTTATTGCTGGTGACCAACACCGATCTCCTGTCTTTCCCCAAAATAAACCTAATCCAGCTAAAAAAACAAAACAAAAAAAACCCGCTAACTTTTTAGTTGTTTCTTAAGTGAGTCTAGCCCTCTGGATCCCTCCTACAGCTGCTTGGAGACTGAGGTTAATAGGGCTGATAGAGGGAGTCAGCTGCCTAAGTAAACCAATGTCATCAAAAAGATGACATGTTCAGTCCAAGCTGCTGGAGGAGGCTGACTACCCAGAGGTGCGGGACTCGACTGGAGGAACGATAAGGAATATACTTTACCAGTCATTCTGTCCATCAGTGTTCTTGCTCAAGATATATGGTGGCAGAGTGCCTCTTATTTCCCTACTACAATCACAAGTTCCAGTCATTCTGCCGTTTGAACCAAGTGAAGTCCGCAATATCAAGGCCTTCTGTGGTTTAAAACATAAAGTGTCTGGAACAGCTATCTTTATGATTATTTCATTTGATATACAGCCTTTCATAATAAAATCAAAGCGGTTCACAATGTAAAAAATGCAAAGAGGGCCAATAGCCGAGAAAGCATAGTTACTCACCTGTAACAGGTGATCTCCGGGAACAGCAGGAATTTAGTCCTCACATATGGGTATCGTCGGTACCAACGGAGCCTGCGCGGGAAAGCTCCCCAGCATCCAATTAGAAAGCTTTTGGGAGCATCCCACAGCACCTGTGTGCTGCCTTCCCGCCTTTCCCAACTGCCTCTCTCCAGTTGAGTTTACAACTGAAACAAAGAGAGAGGGAAAGTGAAAGAGATAGAGAGATACAACTCCTAGGGGAGGTGGGTGGGTTGTGAAGACTAAATTCCTGCTGTTCACAGAGATCACCTGTTACAGGTGAGTAACTATGCTATCTCCAGGAACAAGCAGGAATGTAGTCGTCACATATGGGGACTCCCTAGCTTTAGATGCCAGGGAGAGACCCCAGAAGTTGTGCCTCCCTGTGAAAGGGCTCCACTTTCCCCCATGGATCTCTGGCATCCAATCAGGGAAGGTGGGTAGGAGTGGATTAGGTATGGAACAGGTGTTGGAGAACAGCCTGACCAAACAAAGCATCCCGGCGGGAGTCCTTGTCCAAGCAGTAATGGGCTGTAAAGGTATGAACCGAGGCCCAGGTGGCTGCTCGACAGATGTCGATAGACACAGAGTGCAGATGAGCCATTGAAGCTGCCATGGCTCTCACATTGTGAACTGTGACATGGCCCTCCAGAAGAAGATTCTTACTCTGATAGGCAAAGGAAATACACTGAGCAATCCAGTTAGACAGTGTTCTCTTGGAGACTGGAAGTCCCAAATGAGAAGGATCAAAAGCAACAAAGAGTTGAGAGGACTTTCTATGTTGCTGTGTTCTTTGTAAGTAAAAGGCTAAAGCTCTTTTACAGTCCAAAGTATGAAGATTTCTTTCTGCATTTGATGCATGAGGCCTTGGAAAAAACACAGGTAGGTAGACCGCTTGGTTTAGAAGAAAAGGCGAGACCACCTTTGGCATAAAGTTTGGATGAGTCCTACGGACTACCTTGTCATGATGGAACCTTGTATAAGGTGGATCAGCTACTAGTGCCTGCAACTCACTGAAGCGGCGTGCTGATGTGACTGCAATGAGAAAGATAACCTTCCAAAAAAGGAATTTCAATGAGGTAGTAGCTAAGGGTTCAAAAGGTGGATTCATGAGCTGGCCAAGAACCAGGTTTAAGTCCCTTGCCACTGGTGCTGGCCTAATGGGAGGCTTAGTTAGAAGAAGACCTCTCATAAATCTTGCTATAAGAGGATGGGAGGAAATAGGTTGTCCATTTAAAGGCTTGAAAGAAGCTGCAATAGCACACAAATGGACTCTTACTGAGTTAGTCTTAAGTCCTGCATTAGCTAAATGAAGTAGATACTCCAGTAATGATTCCAGAGGTATCGCAAGAGGGCTAAGACCTTTCTGCGAGCACCATATGGTAAACCTTTTCCACTTCAAAGCATAAGAGCATCTTGTGGAAGGTTTTCTGGAAGCATAAAGGATATCCTTTACTTGCTGAGAAAGGTTAAGATCATGAAGATCTAGGACTTCAGCAACCAAGCCCTGAGATGCAGAGACCGGGGAATGGGATGCCACAACACTCCGCCCTCCTGAGACAGGAGATCTGGAGTGGACCCTAACCAGAGAGGGAGCTTGAGAGAGATGTAGAAGCAGAGGGTACCACACTTGCCGTGGCCAATGTGGAGCTATGAGAATCATACGGCCTCTGTCTCTCTGAAGCTTGAACAGAGCTTTGGGAATTAGGGCAATGGAAGGAAAGGCATAAAGGAAGTCTTGACCCCAATGAAGGAGGAAAGCATCCCTGGCCTGAGAGCCCTGAGCCGGAATTCTGGAACAGAACCAGGGAAGTTTGGCATTCAACGGACTTGCAAAGTGGTCTATGTCCAGGGTTCCCCAAATTTGAAAAATCTTGGCCACCTGGTCTGCATGTAGATACCATTCGTGTGGAAGCACAACTTGACTGAGTCTGTCTACCAAAGAGATTTGGATGCCTGGAAGATACACTGCCAGGCGATGAATCTGATGCTCTCTGGCGAGGGCCCATAGTCACAAAGTTTTGTTGCAAAGCAACAGAGAGCCTGTTCCTCCCTGCTTGTTCACGTAGAACATGTCTATTTGATTGTCCGTATGAATGAGGACTGTCTTGTAGCTGAGCAGGGTGTGGAACACTCGAAGAGCAAGGAAGATTGCTCCGAGCTCTAAGAGATTGATGTGTAAATGAGTCTCCTGTGGAGTCGAAACGCCTTGGGTGGAGGAGTCTTGCAGATGAGCTCCCAAACCCATTGGTGAAGCATCTGTTGTGAGAGTTGCCTGAGGTAAAGGTTGTTGAAATGGGGACCCCACCAACAGGTTTTGAGTGGACTGCCACCATTGGAGGGACAAAATAAGGAGATTTGTGTTTCTTATTTTGTCTGACAGGCCCCCTGATGCATGGGGCAACTGATTGGATAAAGACCACTGGGCTGCTCTCATATGGAGCCGAGCATAGGGAACCACATGCACGGTAGATGCCATATGGCCTAGTAGTTGTAACATCTCTGGAGCAGTGAGATGAGGTTTTAGCACTGCTTGAGAAGCTAACTGCACCATGCGAAGGCAACGGGTCTGAGGAAGATAGGCCCTTGCTTTTCTGGTATCCAGCAAAGCTCCTATGAAATCTAAAGACTGAGTGGGAGTTAGACTGGATTTTGGGACGTTTATGACCAGACCCAAATACTGAAGGATATGCATTATGCAAGATAGAGAAATCCTGGCCTCTGACTCTGACGGGGCTCGAATGAGCCAGTCTAAGTAAGGGAAGACGAATATTCCTAGAGTGCGAAGAAATGCTGCTACCACAGCCATGCATTTCGTGAAAACCCTTGGTGCTGAGGCCAGGCCAAAAGGAAGCACCCTGTACTGGTAGTGCGTTCCTTGAAAAAGGAATCGAAGGAACTTTCTGTGGGTTGGATGGATGAGAACATGAGTGTGCGCATCCTTGAGACCTAAAGAACAAAGCCAACCCTGACTCCGAAGGTATGGCAGAGTTCCCAGAGAAATCTTGAATTTCCCCTTGAACGGGAATTTGTTTAACTCTCTGAGGTCTAAAATAGATCTGTCTCCCCCTGTTTTCTTTGGGATAAGGAAATAGGGGGCGTAAAACCCTGTACCCTGTTAATGAATGCATACTTCTTCTATTGCCCCTTGGGCAAGCAGCATAGTGACCTCTTGATCTAACAGGCTGATGAGAGGTCTGAGAATTGAACTGTCTTACCACTGCGGGAGGGGGCATGCACGAAAAGTGAAGCTTGTACCCCTCTTTTATGATGGTGTGTCCAATGTTTTGCTGTTATCTGCCCCCATCTGGGGGCAAAGTGACACAACCTTCCTGGAATGGTGGAAGGCTCTGGTCCATTAAGCCAGGAAGGCTAGGTTCTCTAGATGAAAGTCAAAGGCCTTGTGGAGGCTGAGACCTCTGAGACGGTTGAGGCTTAGCAGTCTTTGTTTAGGTGGTTGCTGACTCTTTCGGACAGATTGACCTGCAGAACGTCCCTGCTGGGAATAAGAGGGATAAAACCTTCTTCTTGGAAACGAATGGTTTCTTGAAAGATTTCTTTCTTGCAGGATCAGCTGTAGCCTTGGATAATCTATCCAAAGTAGAGTTTGTCAGCATCTAATTCATTGGCTTTCTCTTGCCAATTTTGTCAAATAGATTCTCACCTGTACAAGGGATATTGCCCAGTTTGTCCTGCACCCGGAGCTCCAAATCGGATGCCTGGAGCCAGGCAATTCTACGTGCACCTATGGCAATGGCAGAGGTTCTGCTTATGCACGCAAATCAGTCAAAAGCTGCACGGTTGACGAACTTAGAAACATCCTGGGCATGTTTGACCAGTGTGAGAAAATCCTGCCTTCTATCCTCAGGAAGAAGAGGGCTCAAAACCTCTAAATCACCTGTGACTTCCTTAAGGAACATTCCCATATATAAAATATAGGAACTGATCCTGGCAGAAAGCATGGAAGCCTGGAAAGTACGACGTCCAAAGGCATCCAAAGTTCTACACTCACGTCCTGGAGGATTAGAGGCATGCCTCTTTGCACTCCTGATCCTTCTCATAGCTGATTCCACTACAATAGAGTGGTGAGAAAGCCGAGTCTTCTGGAAACCAGGACAAGGAGGGACTCGATACATGGTATCCAGTCTACTAGAGTGAGGAGAGGTGGTAAGAGGTGTTTCCCACATTCTTAGCATGAAATCATGTAAGATCTAATGGAGAGGCAAAGTAGCCGCCTCTTTAGGAGCCTTGGGATATTTAAGAATCTCCAACTCCTTTGCCCTGAGCTCTGTTTCGGGAGCCACAGTAATGGAAAGACCTTGAGCCACCTCCCTATTAAAATCCTGAAAGGAGATATCTTCTGGAGGAGACATCCTGCGTTTAGGAGAGGAAGGCTTCTCCGGGAGAAGTACTCCGGTACCGACAGAGTTGTCAGAATCCTCATACTCCTCCAAGGACTCAAAGTACCTTCTGCCCGGATGCTCTTGTAGAGCACAATACCCGTACCGACCTAAGTCGGTGCCGTGGGGAATCGGTACCGGTGTATCGGTACCGGAAGGCATAGCATGACTGGGTGCTGGCAATGCAGACACCGATGTCGATGCTGTAGGTACCGGTGCCGATACCAGTGCCGGAGTTGGTGCCGGTACCGGTTGAACTGTCTGACGTGGTTCAGAGGGTGTCGATACCGCAAGGAGAGCCGCCAGACTGTGTTCAATAGTCACTCATCTGGGAAAATCTTATATCTTTTTTGATTCCTCTCAATTAGAAACTTCTCAATAATAGCCAGGAACCTCTGGTCTATTGACGCTGCCGATGCCTGGGTATCGGTACCAGAGAAAGCAGCCGGTACCCCAGAGCATGGCACCAGTAGTTCGGTCGAGGCCTCAAGAACATCCTGGAGCATCGATAATGCTTTGGAAGCCGAAGCCTCCTGCTGGGACAATTTTGCTGGTACAGAACCCTCAAGGGCAACGCAAGGGGCATCTCGATGCTTGAAAGGAGATCTACCCTTTGAGGACCGGCCAGACTTATATTTAGTTACCTGAGATCCATGGAAGGAAGACGAAGCCCTGGACGTCGATGCCACAGAGGCTGCATCGGAGGGAAAAAGGGTGCTGAGTTTAGCAGCTCGGTTTTGTTGACCCCTCTTGGACATCATGGCACAGGCCATACACTCTGAGATGGAGTGGTCAGTACCTAAACATTCAAGACACCACTCATGGGTGTCGGTGATGGAGATAGTACCGCCACATTTGGTGCACTTCTTGAAACCCGAAGCGGATTTTTCCATAGTAAAGGAAATTTTGGGCCTAAGGCCCAAAATGGAGCGTGCACCTGTGGAAGAAAGTTTGGAAAACACTTTTTTTTTTTTTTTAAAGAAAGAAAGAACTGGCGGTACCAGTATAGCGTCAAAGGAAGGCAGACATGACCACAAAAAAGAAGGATAATAGGGAAACATTTCTGCGGTGACAGGAACGACAACCTGCTGGCTCGGCGGAAAACGAAGAACTGGAGAAGAAGAAGTTGGAAAAGGCGGGAAGGCAGCACGCAGGCGCTTTGGGATGCTCCAAAAAGCTTTCTAATTGGACACTGGGCAGCGTTCCCGCGCAGGCTCCGTCGGTACCGACGATACCCATATGTGAAGACTACATTCCTGCTTGTTCCTGGAGATCTATGCTATCTCCAGGAACAAGCAGGAATGTAGTCTTCACATATGGGGACTCCCCCTAGCAGCAGATGCCAGGGAGATGGCCCCAGAAGTTATGTGCCCTTGTGAAAGGGCTCCACCTCTCCCCATGGATCTCCAGCATTCTACCAGGGATAGTGGGTAGGAGTTGATTAAGTCTGGAACAGGTGTTGAAGAACAGCCTAACCAAACAAGGCATCCCAGCGGGAGTCCTTGTCTAAGCAGTAATTGGCTGTGAAGGTATGTACCGAAGCCCAAGTAGCTGCTCGACAGATGTCGTCGATACACAGAGTGAAGATGAGCCATTGAGGCTGCCATGGCTCTCACATAACGAGTTGTGACATGGCCTTCAAGAGGAAGGTTCTTACTCTCATAGGCAAAAGATATACACTATGCAATCCAGCTGCATTGTCCTTTTGGAGACTGGAAGTCCCAAATGACTAGGATCAAAAGCAACAATGTTGCTGTGTCCTTTGCAAGTAAAAGGCCAAAGCTCTTTTATAGTACAAAGTATGAAGTTTCCTTTTTGCATTAGAGGCATGAGGCCTTGGAAAGAATACAGGAAGGTAAACCACTTGGTTTAAATGAAAAGGCGAAACCACCTTTGGAATAAAGTGTGGATGAGTCCTAAGGACTACCTTATCATGGTGGAACCTTGTATAAGGAGGATCAGCCACCAATGCTTGCAATTCACTGATGTGACATGCTGATGTGATTGCAATGAGGAAGATAACCTTCCAGGAAAGGAATTTCAAAGAGGTAGTGCATAATGGTTCAAAGGGCGGTTTCATGAGCTGCCCAAGTACCAAATTCAAGTCCCATGCCACCGGTGGTAGCTTAATAGGAGGGCTTTGTTAAAAGAAGGCCTCTCATAAATCTCGCTACGAGAGAATGAGAGGAAATAGGTTGTGCATTTAGAGGCTTGAAAGAAGCTGCAGTAGCACTCAAATGTACTCACTGAATTCATCTTAAGCCCTGCATTTGATAAATGGAGATACTCCAGTAATGATTCCAGAAGTATCGCAAGAGGGTTAAGACCCTTCTGCGAGCACCATATGCTAAACCTCTTCCACTTAAATGCATTAGAGCGTCTTGCGGAGGGTTTCCTGGAAGCATGAAGGATATCCTTTACCTGCTGGGAAAGGCTAAGACCCTGAACTATGCTTTCAGCAACCAGGCCATGAGATGCAGAGACTGGGGATTGGGATGCCACAGCATCCCGTCTTCTTATGAGAGAAGATCTGGAGCAGATCCTAACTCCAGAGGTGGAGCTTGAGAGAGATGTAGGAGCAGAGGGTACCACACTTGCCGTGGCCAACGTGGAGCTATGAGAATCATATGACCTCGGTCTCTCTGAAGCCCGAACAGGGTTTTGGGAATTAGGGGACTGGGTGGAAAAGCATACAGGAAGTCCTGACCCCTATGAAGGAGGAAAGCATCCCTGGCCTGACAACCTCGAGCCGGAATTCTGGAACAGAACCGGGAAAGTTTCGCATTCAGCGGACTTGCAAAGACATCTATGTCTGGGGTTCCCCAAATTTGAAAGGTTTGGGCCACCTGGTCTGCATGGGAAGACCATTCGTGTGGAAGCAGAACTCGACTGAGTCTGTCTGCCCAAAAGTTCTGAATACCTGGAAGATACACCACAAGGAGATGAATCTGATGCTCTCTGGCTAGGGCCCATAGTCGCAAAGCTTCGTTGCACAGCGACAGAGAGACTGTTCCGCCCTGCTTGTTCACATAGAACATGGCTACCTGATTGTTCATTTGAACTAGGACTGTCTTGTAGCTGAGCTAGGTGTGAAATACTCGAAGAGCAAGGAAAATTGCTCCGAGCTCTAGGAGGTTGATATGAAGAAAGGCCTCCTGTGGAGTAAAGGTACCCTTGGTAGAGAGGCCGTGCAGGTGGGCTCCCCAACCCACCTGTGAAGCATCTGTTGGAGTGGCTTGAGGTGGGGGTTGATGAAAAGGAGACACCATCAAAAGGTTTTTGGGTGACTGCCACCATTGGAGGACAAAATAAGGCAATGTGAGATTGCTATTTTGTCTGACAGGCAACCTGACGCCAGAGTCCACTGAGTGGATAAGGTCCACTGGGCTGCCCTAATATGGAGGCGAGCATAAGGAACCACATACACAGTGGATGCCATGTGGCCTAGCAACTAACATTTCCTGAGCAGTGAGGTGAGGTTTTAGCACTGCTTGGGAAGCTAACTGTACAATGCGAAGGCAGCAGGGCTGTGGAAGGAAGGCCCTTGTCTGTCTGGTATCCAGAAGAGCTCCTATAAACTCTAGGGATTGAGTGGGAGCGAGGTTGGACTTTGGGACATTTATGACAAGTCCCAAATACTGAAGGATGCGCATTGTGTGAGACAGAGCAACCCTGGCCTCTGGCCCTGAAGGGGCTCGAATGAGCCAGTCTAAGCAGGGGAAGACGAATATTCCCAGTGTGCGGAGAAATGCTGCCACCAGCCATGCATTTTGTGAACACCCTTGGTGCAGAGGCCAGGCCAAAAGGAAGAACCATTTATTGGTAGTGCTTTCATTGAAACAGGAATCGAAGGAACTTTCGGTGAGTTGGATGGATGAGAACATGAGTGTACGCATCCTTGAGATCTAGAGAACAAAGCCAATCTTGACTCCGAAAGTATGGCAGCAGATTTCCTAGAGAAATCATTTTGAACTTCTGTTTGAACAGGAATTTATTCAATTCTCTGAGGTCTAGAATGGGTCTGTGTCCTCCTGTTTTCTTTGAAATAAGGAAATAAGGGGAGTAAAATCCTGTACCCTGCTGGGGAATGGGCACCTCTTCTATTACTCCTTGAACAAGGAGCATAGTGACTTCTTGACCTAATCGGTCGTTGAGAGAGGTCTGAGAATTGAACTGTCTTACTAATGTAGGAGGGGGCATGCTGAGGAAATGAAGTTTGTACCCCTCTTGTACAATAGACAGAGTCCAATTTTCTACTGTTATCTGACACCATCTGGGGGCAAAATGACAACCTTCCTGTGATGGAGGGTTCTGGGCTGTTCAGGGCCAGGAAGGCAAAGTTCTCTAGACAGGAGTCAAAGCCCCTGTGGAGGCTGATTCTGCTGAGCCGGTTGAGGCTTAGCTGCTTTTGGCTTCCTTTGTTGCCTAGGTTGTTGCTGCTGTCCCTTTTGGGCAGACTGACTTGAACGATGTCCCTGCTGGGTATAGGAGGGATACAACTTTTTCTTCTTACTGAAGAATGGTTTCTTAAAGAATCTTTTCCTCGCAGGATCAGGTGTAGATTTGGACAATCTATCCAAAGTGATATTGTCAGCATCTATCTCATTAGCTTTTTCCTGCCAATTCTTGCCAAAGAGATTCTCTCCTGTGCAAGGTATATTCCCCAGTTTGTCCTATACCCAGATTTCCAAGTCAGATGCCTGGAGCCAGGCAATTCTATGTGCACCTATTGCAATAGCAGAGGTTCTGCTTATGCATTCAAAGCAGTCAAAGTCTGCATGATTCACAAACTTGGAAACATCCTGAGCATGTTTAACAAGAGCAAGATAATCTTGCCTTTTATCATTAGGAAGGAGAGGGCTCATAAGCTCTAAGTCTCCCGTGACTTCCTTAAAGAACATTCCCATATAAAAGATATAGGAACTGATCCTAGCAGAAAGCATGGAAGCTTGGAAGGATCAACGTCCAAAGGCATCCAAAATTCTACACTCACGTCCTGGAGGATTAGAGGCATACCTCTTTGCACTCTTCATCCGTCTCAAGGCTGACTCCACCACCATGAAATGGTGTGATAATCGAGTCTTCTGAAACCGCCAGGACAAGGAGGAACTCGATAAATGGGGTTGAGTCTTTGAGAGTGAGAAGATGTGGTTAGAGATGTTTCCCACATCCTTAACATAAGATCATGCAAGATCTCATGAATAGGTAAGGTAGCTGCCTCCTTGGGAGCTTTAGGGTATTGTAGGATTTCTAATTCCTTTGCCCTAGGCTCTTTTTCAGGAGCCACTGTGATGGAAAGACCTCGGGCCACATCTCGGATAAAATTCTGAAAGGACATATTCTCTGGTGGAGACATCCTATGCTGAGGAGAAGAGGAATCCTCGGGAAGTAGTACTCTGGTATTGGCAGAGCTTTCAGAGTCTTCAGACTCATCCAAGGATTCGAAGTATCTCCAATCCGGGTGATCGTGCAAGGCACGATACCAATCGAAGTTGGCATTGGAGTGGTCCAGTACCAATCGAAGTCGGCATTGGAGTGGTCCGGTACCAACTTGGCGATGCCGGATAGAGACGCATGACTCGGTCCTGGTAGAATACCTGCCGATGTCAATGCAGTCGGTGCCGGTACTGGTTGAATTGTCTGAAGCGGTTTTAGGGGCATCGAGGCCGTGAGAAGAGCCGCCAGACTGCGTTCAACAGCCAAGAATCTCTGGTCTATCGACACTGCCGATGCTTGGGTATCGGTACCGGTTAAAGCGGCCAGAATACCAGAGCATGGCACCAGTAGCTCTGTCGAGGTTGAAGCCTCGAAAACATCCTGGAGCCCCATTAATGCTTTGGAAGCCAAAGCATCCCACCAGGGCAATTTTGTCGGTTAAAGTCCCTCAAGGGCAACGCCAGAGGCATCTCGATGTTTAGAAGGAGATCTACCCTTTGAGGACCGGCTAGATTTATGTTTAGTTACCTGAGATCCATGGGAGGAAGACGAAGTCCTGGAAGATGTCGATGCCACGGAGGCTGCATCGGAGGGAAAAGGGGTGCTAAGTTTAGCAGCTCTGTTTTGCTGGCCCCTTTTCGACATCATCTCACAGGCAACACACTCTGCAATAGAGTGGTCAGGACCTAAACATTTGAGGCACCACTCATGGGTGTCGGTGACAGAGATGGTACCACCACACTTAGAACACTTTTTAAAACCCGAAGCGGGTTTTTCCATTTTGAGGAACAAATTGGGCATAGTGCCCAAAATGGCACGTGGCACCCGAGAAGCAATTTACTGGAGAGACTCTCCAGAAAAAAAGCTTCTTTTCTGTTTTTTTTTTTTTTTAACAAAAAAAGAGAACCACCACCGGCGGTACCGATATAGCGTCGAGGGAAGGCAGACGCGACCACAACAAAAGAAGTAAAAGGGAATTTTCTGCGGTGACAGAATGTGCGACATGTCGGCTCCGCGGAAAATGAAAAACTGGAGAGGGACAGTTGGGAAAGGCAGGAGGGCAGAACGCAGGCGCTGCGGGATGCTCCCAAAAGCTTTCTGATTGGACGATGGGGAGCATTCCCACGCAAGCTCCGTCGGTGCCGACGATATCCCATATGTGAAGACTACATTCCTGCTTGTTCCTGGAGATTGTCAATGACAAGCCAGAGGAGCATATCATATGTTCTGTGATCTCAAGATGGCAGATTTCCACTGGCTTGCAACCTCAAAGGCACCAGGAGCTCCAGGCCTTAGATGCAAAAGAACAGGAACCACCATTTGCTGGAGACAGAAAAACACAGAAGGGTTATACCCAGCTGCACCAGGTTTTATGCCAGTGATGTCACGGCATAGTTTGAGTTTTTTCTCTGTCTCCATCATCTGCTGGCAGTGGGAGACAACCCATTTGTCTGGAATGGTCTAGCAGGAAGATCTGGAAACTAGTTACACAATCCAAGTCCAAATTAGGAGTCACCACTCAGGAAAAGGATCTGGGCATCAAGGATAATACAGTGAAATCCTCTGCCCAGTGTGCACTTAAGGCCAAAAAAGCAAATAGAATGCTAAGAGTCACAAGAAAAGGCATAGAAAATAAAACCAAAGATATTAAAATGCCTTTGTATTGCTCCATGGTGCGACAGCACCTTGAATATTGTGTGCAATTCTGGTCACATCTTAAAAAGGATATGGTAGAATTGGAAAAGGTACAGGGAAGAGCTACCAAAATGATAAAGGAGTTAGCATAGTAACTCACCTTAACAGGTGATCTCTGGGAACAGCAGGAATTTAGTCCTCACATATGGGTATCGCCGGCACCAATAGAGCCTGCGTGGGAACGCTCCCCAGCATCCAATAGGAACGCTTTTGGGAGCATCCCTCAGCACATGCGCGCTGCGTTCCTGCCTTTCCAACTGTCCCTCTTTAGTTAAGTTTATAGCTGAGTGAAAGGATAGAGGGAGAGAGGATAGAGACAGAGATAGAGAGAACTCCTAGGGGAGGTGGGTGGGTTGTGAGGACTAAATTCCTGCTGTTCCCGGAGATCACCTGTTACAGGTGAGTAACTACGCTATCTCCAGGAACAAGCAGGAATGTAGTCCTCACATATGGGGACTCCCTAGCTGAAGATGCCAGGGAGATAGCCCCAGGAAGGTGCCACCATAGAAGGTGGGAATCCTCCCTCCCATGGATCTCTGGCATCCTACCAGGGTTGGTGGGTAGGAGTTAGGTTTAAAAGAGATTTTAAAGAACAGCTTGGCCAAAGAAGGCATCCTGATGGGAGGCTTTATCCAGGCAATAGTGGGCTGTGAAGGCGTGTACCGAAGCCCAGGTGGCTGCTCGACAAATGTCATCGATAGACAGAGAGTGGAGATTAGCCATAGAAGCTGCCATGGCTCTCATATTATGAGCTGTGACATGGTCCTGAAGAGGAAGACCCTTACTCTCATAAGCAAAGGATATGCATTGGGCAATCCATTTAGATAAAGTTCTTTTGGAGACTGGAAGTCCCAAAAGACTAGGGTCAAAAGCTATAAAAAGTTGTGAAGACTTTCTATGTTGCTGTGTTCTTTGTATGTAAAAGGCTAAGGCTCTTACAATCCAAAGTATGAAGGTTTCTTTCTGCATTAGAGGCATGAGGCCACAGAAAAAATACACAAAGATAAATTGATTGATTTAAATGAAAAGGCGAATCCACCTTTGGCATAAAATGTGAATGAGTTTGAAGAACAACCTTATGATGAAACCTAGTATAAGGAGGATCAGCCACTAAAGCTTGCAATTCACTAATGTGACGGGCAGAGGTGATTGCAACTAGAAAGATGACCTTCCAGGTCAAAAACCTAAGGGCTGTAGTGGACAAAGGTTCAAAAGGCAGCTTCATGAGCTTCCCGAGAACTAGATTTAGATCCCATGCCACCGGTGGTGGCTTGATGGGAGGTTTAGTTAATAAAAGGCCTCTCATGAATCTTGATAGGAGTGGATGAGAGGAAATTGATTGTCCATTCAGAGGCTTATAAGAAGCTGCACGTGCACTAAGATGGACTCTTACCGAATTGGTCTTTAGACCAGAATTGGATAAGTGAAGGAGGTACTCTAGTATCGATTCTAAGGGTATGACCAGGGGGTTTAACCCTTTCTTGGAGCACCATATAGTAAAACGTTTCCACTTGAAGGCATAAGATGTTCTTGTGGGAAGTCTCCTAGAAGCCTGAAGGATATCTTTTACCTGTTGGGACAGGTTGAAATCTTGGAGGTCTAAGCCTTCAGCAACCAAGCCGTGAGGTGCAGGGACTGGGGATTCGGGTGCCATAGCATCCTGTTTTCCTGGGAAAGGAGATCTGGAGCATACCCTAACTCAAGAGGTGCTGCTTGAGAGAGATGTAGAAGCAGGGAATACCACATTTGGTGTGGCCATCGTGGGGCTATGAGAATGATGCGACCCCTGTCTCTCTGAAGCTTGAAGAGTGTGTTTTGGGGATGAGGGGAATGGATGGGAAGGCCTAAAGGAAGTCCTGACCCCAGTGAAGGAAGGAAGGCATCCCTTACCTGACAGTTGTGAGCCGGAATTCTGGAACAGAACCGGGGAAGTTTGGCATTCAGTGGACTTGCAAAGAGGTCTATGTCTGGAGTGCCCCAGAGATGAAATATCTTTGCCACCTGGTCTAGGTGGAGGGACCACTCGTGAGGCAGCAGTACTCGACTGAGTTTGTCTGCCCAAAGGTTTTGAATGCCTGGAAGATATACCACTAGAAGATGAATTTGATGCTCTCTGGCGAGGGCCCACAGTCGTAAAGCTTCATTGCATAACGACAGAGAGCCTGTTCCGCCCTGCTTGTTCACATTGAACATGGCTACTTGATTGTCCGTCTGGACTAGGACTGTCTTGTAGCTGAGCTGGGCGTGGAATACTTGAAGGGTTAAATAGATTGCTCTTAATTCCAGGAGGTTTATGTGTAAACCAACCTCCTGTGGAGTCCAGGTGCCCTGGGTAGAGAGATGATTCAGGTGTGCTCCCCAACGCACCTGTGATGCATCTGTTAGGGTGGCCTGAAAAAGGGGTTGATGGAAAGGAGACCCCACTGTCAGATTTTCTAGTGATTGCCACCATTGGAGGGACAAAATTAGTCGCTGACAGATTAGTATTTTGTCCTAAAAGACCCATAGCCTGTGTCCACTGTGTGGAGAGGGTCCACTGAGCTGCTCGCATGTGGAGGCGAGCATATGGGACTACATGAACTGTGGATACCATATGTCCCAGTAACTGCAGTAGCTCCCGAGCAGTGAGGGAGGATTTGCCTGCTGCTTGAGAAGCTAGTTGCATTATGCGAAGACACTGGGCTTGTGGAAGGAAAGCCCTTGCCTGTCTGGTATCTAGACAGGCTCCTATGAATTCTAGGCATTGGGAAATAACTAGTTGAGATTTTGGGAAGTTTATTACCAATCCCAAGTATTGGAGGATTCACATTGTGCAGGACAGTGCAGTGCTGGCCTCTGCAACTGTAGGGGCTCGAATGAGCCAGTAAGGGAAGACGAAAATCCCTAGGGTTCATAGAAATGCAGCTACTACTGCCATACATTTCCTGAATACCCTTGGTGCTGAAGCAAGACCAAAGGGAAGAACCCTGTACTAGAAAGGTTTTCCCCTGAAAAGGAAACATAAGAATTTCCTGTGATCTGGATGGATGAAAATGAATGTATGCATCCTTTAAGTCTAGAGAGCAAAGCCAATCCTGGCTTTGAAGGTATGGCAGAAGAGTTCCTAGAGAAATCATTTTGAATTTCTCTCGAAACAGATATTTGTTCAATTCTCTGAGGTCTAGAATGGGTCTGTGTCTCCCTGTTTTCTTTGGAATAAGAAGATAGGGAGAGTAAAACCCTGCACCCCGTTGAAGAATGGGTACTTCTATTGCCCCTTGGGCAAGAAATGTGGAGACCTTGTGATCTAGCAGATTGTCTGCAGTGGTTTGTGAATTGAATTGCTTTAGAATGCTGTGAAAATGAAGCTTGTACCCCTCTCCTACAATGGACAAAGTCCAATCTTCTGCTGTTATCTGATGCCATCTGTTGACAAAGTGGCATAACCTGCCCGGAATATTGGGGGGTTTGGGACCCCTCAGAGGCAGGGAGGCAAAGCTCTCTAGGAAGGAGTCAAAGCCCTTGAGGGGGCTGAACCTGGAGAGCTGGTTGGGCTCTCAGGACCTTTGGCTTCTTTTGCTGTCTAGTTTGTCCCTTTTGGGCAATCTGACCTGGAGTCTGATTCTGCTGGGTATAGGAAGGAAAAAACTATTTTTGCTAAAAGAGGGGTTTTTTTTTTATAAGGCTTCCTTTTGGCTGGAGGGGCTGTAGACTGACAATCTAAGGTAGAATTTTCAGCATCTAACTCGTTAGACTTTTCCTGCCAGTTCTTGCCGAGGAGATTCTCCCCCGTGCAAGGAACGTTGCCTAACGTGTCCTGTACCCAAGTCTCCAAAGTCTGATGCCTGTAATCAGGCAATCCGTCGTGCGCCAATGGCAATAGCAGAGGTTCTGCTGATGCATTCGAAGCAAAGGCTGCACGATTAACAAACTTGGAGACATCTTGAGCATGCTTAACTAGAGCAAGAAAATCTTGTCTCTTGTCATCTGTTCTCTGTATATAGTTGCCCCTGTTACCCAGGTTTGACTTCCCTGTTATATGTAATGAACAGATATATGTAACTTATCTGAAGTTTCTTGTTCCATGTAAACCGCGCTGATGGTGAATAGTGCGGTATAGAAAAACTGTTAAATAAATAAATAAAATAAAAAATAAAATGGGCCCATAAGTTCCAAATCTCCTGTGACTTCCTTGAGGAACATTCCCATATACAGTATATATGAACTGATCCTAGCTGAAAGCATGGAAGCTTGAAAGGTTCTGCGCCCAAAAGCATCCAGAGTCCTGCATTCACGACCTGGAGGACTGGATGCATGTCTCTTTGCACTTTTCATCGTACGCATGGCTGATTCCACTACCATTGAATGGTGTGGCAGCTGAGTTTTCTGAAACCCAGGACATGGCAGAACTCGATACATAGTATCCAGTCTCCTATAGTGAGGAGAAGTAGTCAAAGGTGTCTCCCACATTCTGAGCATCAAACTATGCAGAATTTCATGGATAGGCAGAGTGGCTGCCTCCTTAGGAACTTTAGGATATTGGAGAATTTCCAATTCCTTTGCTCTGGGTTCCTCCTCAGGAGCTACCGTGATTGAAAGACCTTTGGCCATATCACGGATGAAATCCTGAAATGACATGTCTTCTGGAGGTGACATTCTGCACTGGGGAGAAGAGGGATCTTCTAGGAAAAACCCTTTAGTGCCAGCAGAATTGTCAGAGTCTTCGGAATCTGAGGAATCAAAGTACTCCTGACCCCGATGCTCCTGCAAAGCACTATCCCGGTACCGATCGAAGTCGGTACCGAGTTGACCCGGTACTGCTTTGACATTTCCAGCCAGAGATGGCATGGGAAGAGTTCCCACCGGGGTCGGTACCGTCGATGTCGGTACCGGTGCCCGTGGGACCACCGGTACCGCAGCTGAAAGAAGAGCTGCGATGCTGCGCTCGATAGCGAGGAACCTTTGGTCTATCGACGCTGCTGATGCTTGGGTATCGGTACCGGTAAGAACGGCCGGAACCCCTGAGCATGGCACAGGTAGTTCTTGCGAGGTTGAAGCCTCGAGAACATCCTGAAGCCCCAACGATGCTTTGGAAGCCGAAGCCTCCCGCTGCGGTTGTTTTGCCGGTATGGTTCCCTCAAGGGCAATGCCAATGGCCTCTCGATGCTTAGCAGGAGAGCTAGCCCTTTGAGGACCGGCTTTTATGTTTAGTTACCTGAGATCGATGGGAGGAAGAGGCGGCCCTTGATGTCAATGCAATGGATCTGGCATCTGAAGAAAAGAGGGTACCGAGCTTTGCAGCCTGGTTCTGTCTTCCCCTTTTAGTTATCCCCATACAGGACAGACATTCAATTGGAGAATGTTCAGGTCCTAAACATTTCAGACACCAATCAAGGGTGTCAGTGACTGAAATGGTACCGCCACACTTAGTACATTTTTTAAAACCACTAGTTGGCTTTTCCATGTTTTAGGAATATGGGGCCTAGTGCCCAAAATGGCGCCTAGCACCAAAGAGAAAAGTTTCTGAAAAGAAACAGTCTATAGCCTAAGTTTTTTGGTTTTTTTTTTTAAGAAAGAAAAGAAAAGAAAAGAACCGGCGGTACCGGTAGGCGTCGTGCAGAAGGCAAACGCGACCACAAGAAAACAAATTTAAAGACGGAATTTTCTGCGGTGACAGGGAATAAATCCTGTCGGCTCCACGGAAAACGAAGAACTGAAGAGGGACAATTGGAAAGGCGGGAAGGCAGCGCGCATGTGCTGAGGGATGCTCCTAAAAGCGTTCCTATTGGATGCTGGGGAGCGTTCCCGCGCAGACTCTGTCGGTACCGACGATACCCATACGTGGGGACTACATTCCTGCTTGTTCCTGGAGATTTTAGTTTTCACATATGGGTAACACTGGTACCGATGGAGCCCATGCGGGAACGCTCCCCAGCGTCCAATAGGAAAGCTTTTGTGAGCATCCCACTGCGACTGCGTAGCTGCCTTCCCGCCTTTCCCGTTCTCCTTCCTCAGTTGAGTTTGTAGCTGAGATAGAAGGAGAAAAGGAGAAGAAGAAGAAAAGTACAACTCCTAGGGGAGGAGGGTGGGTTGTGAAGACTTAATTCCTGCTGTTCCCGGAGATCACCTATTACAGGTGAGTAACTACGCTATCTCCAGAAACAAGCAGGAATGTATTCTTCACGTATGGGATACTCTAGTTCGTAGATGCCAGAGAGGTGACCTCAGAGTGAGCTGTGGATTACAGGCGTAAGTAAGTAGGTCATATATCCTCTAAGGATGGTAGGAGGGTAGGAGTTGATCTAAGTCTGAAAGAGATGCTGGAGAACAGCTTGACCAAACAAGGCATCCCAGCGGGAGTGCTTGTCCAGGCAACAGTGAGCAGCAAAAGTGTGGACAGAAGACCAAGTTGCTGCTTTGCATATCTCATCAATCGCTACAGAGCACAGATTTGCCATGGAGGTAGCCATGACCTAAACTTTATGTGCAGTGATATGACCCTGGAGAGAGAGTGTCCTGCACCTTCGTAAGCCAAGGAGATGCAATCTGCTATCCATCTGGAGAACCCTAGGTGACTCGAGTCAAAGACGATGAAAAGCTGGGAAGCTTTTCTGTGCTCTCGAGTTCTCTGGAGATAAAAAGCCAAATCACATTTGCAATTCAGTGTGTGAAGGGTTGCTTCTGCCCTAAAGGAGAGGTCTAGGAAAAAAGACAGCGAGGTAAACTGGTTTAAATGGAAGGGCGAGACAACCTTTGGCATAAAACGAGGATGAGTCCTAAGGACTACTTTATCATGGTAGAACAGTGTATAAGGAGGGTCAGCTACCAAAGCCTGGAGCTCACTATTGCGTCTTGCTAAAGTGAGGGAAATAAGGAAGGTGACCTTCCAGGTGAGAAACCTCAGAGAAATAGTGGCTAGAGGTTGAATGGGCAGCTTGAGAAGCTGTCCTAAAATAAGATTATGAGCCCATGCCACTGGAGGGGGCTTAATGGGAGGTTTAGTTAATAGAAGACCCTTCATGAAATGTGCTACAAGCAGCTGAGAAGAGATGGGCTGATCATCTAAGAGTATGTTAGGTTGCAATTGCACTTAGGTGTACTCTTACCAAACTGGTTTTGAGTCCATATTAGACGGGTGGAGAAAATATTCAGGTAATGCATCCACCGGAGCTGAAAAGTGGTTAAGATCCCACTAAGACCACCACAGAGAGAATCTACGCCACTTGAAGGCATAGGAGTGCCTGGTGGAAGGCTTCCTAGAAGCTAAAAGGATATCTTACCGATTGAGAGAGGTTGATGTCCTAGAAGGCTATGCCTTTAGCAGCCATGCTGTAAGATGTAGGGACTGCGGATTGGGATGCAGCATCATCCCATCCTCCTGTGAGAGGAGATCAGGAGCAGACCCCAAATCTATTGGCTGAGCTTGAGACAGACGTAGGAGGAGAGGATACCACAGTTGTCGTGGTCAACGTGGGGCTGAGTATCATGTAGCCCCTGTCTCTCTGGAGTTTTAAAAGAGTTTTGAGAATGAGGGGAATGGGAGGGAAGGCATATAGGAAGCCTTGACCCCAGGGAAGGTGAAAGGCATCTATCTGCTGGCTGTTCTGTGCAGGCACCCTGGAGCATAAGCAGGGAAGCTTAGCATTCTGAGGACTTGTGAACAGGTCTATATCTGGGGTTCCCCAGATCTGAAAAATGTGAGCGACCTTGTCTACATGGAGAGACCACTCGTGGGATAGCAGGACTCGACTCAGTTTGCCCGCCAAGACATTCTGTTTGCCTGGAAGATACACCACAAGTAGGTGAATGTGATGCTGTATGGCAAAAGACCACAGGTGCAGGGCTTCGCTGCAAAGGGTCCAAGAGCCTGTTCCACCCTGCTTTTTCAAGTAGAACATGGCTACTTGATTGTCCGTCTGGACTAGAACTGTATGAAATTGAAGATGGTCCTGGAACACCTTGAGAACATTGTGGATGTCTGAGTTTCAGCAGATTTATGTGCAGTTGTGACTCCTGATGAGACCAAAGTCCCTGAGTGAAGAGACTGTCCAGATGAGCTCCCCAGCCCAATTTGGACGCATCATTCATCAGGGTACATTGATGTGGAGGCATCTGAAAAGGTGACCCTACGAGGTGGTTTTCTGGGGACTGCCACCACTGGAGAGATGAGATTAGACGGGTAGAGACCATTATTCTGTCTCCCAGGCGACCCGATGCCTGAGATCACTGGGAAGCCAGGGTCCATTGAGCTTCACGCATATGTAGACAAGCATATGGATCATCATGTACTGTTGATGCCATATGACCCAGAAGTTGCAGCATTTCTTGAGCAGTGAGAAAGTTCTTGAGGCATGCCTGAGATGCAAGCTGATTGAGTCGAGCGCAGCAGACTTGGGGCAGAAAAGCCTATGAACTCTAGAGTTTGAGAGGGAACGAGTTGGGACTTTGGAAGATTTTTTACAAATCCCAAGTGTTGCAGCACTTGCATGGTGCGCAAGAGGGAAAGACTGGCCTCTAGAGAGGTGCTTGCTTGAATGAGCCAGTCTAAGTAAGGGAAGAGAAATATCCCTAGAGTCCTTAGGAATGCGGCTACTACTGCCATGCACCTTATAAAGACTCTTGGAGCAGAGGCGAGGCCTAAAGGCAGGATTCTGTATTCATGTTGTCTCCCTTGGAACAGGAAGCGCAGGAACCTTCTGTGCTGTGAGTTTATAAGTATGTGAGTATATGCCTCCTTTAGAACTAGAGAACAGAGCCAATCCTGACTCTGGAAATAGGGGAAGAGAATACCTAGGGAGTTCATTTTGAATTTCCCCCATAGTAGATACTTGTTCAGTTCTCCGAGGTTCAGAATGGGCCTGTATCCTCCTGTTTTCTTTGGAATGAGGAAGTATGGAGAATAAAAGTCCAGTCCCTGCTGGGAGAATGGTACCTCCTTTATTGTGCCTTGTGAGAGAAGGGAGGTGACCTCTTGCAACAGTGGTAAGAGGGGGGTTGAGAATAGAACTCTTGGAGGAGTCGGGGGGGTAGACTTCATAGATGAAGCTTGTACCCCCCCCCCCCTGTATTATGGAGACAGTCCACTGCTCTGATGTTACAAGATGCCACCTTTGGGCAAAGTGACAGCTTGCTGGGAATGTGGATGGGATCTGGACTCTCTAGAGGCAAAACAGCTAGTGTTCTCCAGAAAGGAGTCAAAGATCCTGAGGAGGTTTGGTCTGCTGAGGTGGCTGTGACTTAGGAGTCTGAGCCTTCTTTTGTTGTTCTGGTGGCTGCCGCCCCTTCTGGGGAGCATGGATTGGACACTGCACCGCAGAGGTGTAAAAAGGGCAGCACTTATTACTGAAAGAAAAAAAAAAAAAAAACACGACTTCTTCGCTGTCTTTCCTAGCTGGGTTGGCAGTAGATCTACATAGTCTATTAAGAGTGGTGTTCTCCGAGTCTAGTTGAAAGGCCTTGTCCTGCCAATCCTTGCCAAAAAGGTTTTCACCAGTACAAAGGATATTACTCAGCTTATCTCGAACCCATTGCTCAAGATCAGATGCTCGGAGCCAAGCAATCCTGCATGCACCGATGCATATAGCTGAAGTTCTGCTGATGCACTCAAAACAGTCAAAAGTTGCCCTGCTAAACTTTGAAACATTTTGAACATGCTTTCAAGGGTGAGATAATCTGCTCTTATCAGGGAAAAGAGGAGCCATTAACTCCAAATCCCTAGCCACCTCTCTAAGGAACATACCCATATAGAGTATGTAGGAACTGATCCTGGCCAATAACATGGAGGCTTGAAAACATCAACCAAAGACATAGAGGGTTCTTGATTCCCTGCCTGGAGGGTTCGAGGAATGTGTCTTAGCACTTTATTAGACGTATTGCCGATTCCACTACCATGGAATGGTGTGGTAATTGCATCTTTTGAAAGCTGGGACACTCCAGTACCTGGTACATTATATTGAGGAGTCAAGTATGTGGAGAGATGGTTAGGGGTGTCTCCACATACAAAGCATAAGGTTGTTTAGTATGCGATGAATAAGGAGAATAGCAGCTTCCTTTGGGGCTGTAGGATATTGAAGAATTTCAAGTTCCTTAGCCCTAGGTTCTCTCTCTGAAGTCACCGTTATGGACAGACTCACAGCAACATCGCGAATAAAGTCTTGGAAAGATACGTCCTCCAGAGGGGACATGCGACATTGTGGAGACAGAGATGGGTTTTCCGGGAGAGTTCTCATTTCCCAGATATCAGCCGATTCATCGTCCGACGAATCAGAGTCCGAAGACTCAAAGTATCGATGGGCAGGGTGTTCCCGCTTTGCCCGTACTTGATACCATTCAGAGCCAGTAGGTGAAGCTTGCAGTGCCAGCACCTTGGTGCCAGAAATGGATTAGAAGGCCTGCATGGATGGTAGAGTGGTAAGCAGCAAAAAAAGTCGATGCAGGCTCTTTCGGTATTGTAGCTGGTACCCATGTCTGAGGGATCGACTGTAAAGGTTTTACCGGTAAAGAGGCCGCCAGTAAGGCTGCTAAGCTCCACTCGATAGCCAGGATATATTGATCCATGGAGCTTGCCAATGCTTGCATATCGGTACAGGAATTGCGGGCCATGATCCCCGAGCATGGCACCAGGAGCTCTCCAGAGGTGGAGGCTTCGGGAACATCTTGGGACCCCACTAAGGCTTTGGAGGGAAGGTCCTCCTGCCGGGGTTCTTTGGCTGGTGTGTCCCCCTCCAGAGCAATGTCCAAGGCATCTCGATACTTAGAAAATCTACCCTTGGAGGGCCAGCCAGTCTTCAATGAAGACCTAGGTTTCGATACCCGAGATCCTTGGTAGGAGGATGAAGCGCTCGATAATGTCGATGCTAAAGACACTACATCAGAGGCAAAGAGGGTGCCCAATTATTCAGCTCGATTCTGTAGACCTCTCATCTTCCTACAGAGAGGACATTCTGACGGTTGATGATCTGGTCCCAAACATTTCAGACACCAGTCATGGGTGTCCGTGGCTGAAATTGTACTGCCACACTTGGAACACTTCTTAAAAACCACTGGATGGTTTTTCCATTTTGTCAGTGACAAAAGGGAAGGCCTAAGCCTAAGATGGCATCGATGTGTCTGAAGGAAGAAAAGATTCCTTCCCTCACTGAAGTTTTCTTTTTTTTTTTTTTTAAGAAAAGCAAGCACTGACAGGGTCGGTACCAGCGTCGACGGGAAGGCAGACGCAACCACAAATAAGGGAAAAAACAAATTTTCTGCAGTGACAGGAATTGCTTCTTGTCAGCTTGCAGAAAACCAAGAACTGAGGAGGGAGAGCAGGAAAGGCAGGAAGGCAGCTATGCAGGCACAGTGGGATGCTCCCAAAAGCTTTCCTATTGGATGCTGGGGAACGTTCCTGCGCGGGCTCCGTCAGTACCGACATTACCCATATGTGAAGACTACATTCCTGCTTGTTCCTGGAGATAGAGGGATATCCCTATGGAGGAAAGGCTTAAAAGGTTAGGGCTACTTGGAAAAGACGACTGCTGAAGGGAGATATGATAGAGATCTATCAATTAGAACAGGTAAACCTAGATCGGCTGTTTAACAAAAAGTAGAAAAACTAGACTGACATGCAATGAAGCTACAATGTGGCACATTTAAGACCAATCACTCAGTGTGTAATCAAACTCTGGAATTGCTACTGGAGGAAGTGGTAAAAGCTGTTAGCGTAGCTGGGTTCAAAACAGGTTTGGACGAGTTTCTGGAGGAAAAGACAAACCATTGAGGACTGGGGAAATCCACTGCTTACCCCTAGGACAAGCAGCATGGAACGTGTATACCTTTGGGAACCCAACAGGTACTTGAGACAGAACGGCCACTGTTGGAAACAGGATACCAGGCTTAATGGACCCTTGGTCTGACACAGTATGGCAGATGGTGAAATTAGACTTACCTGCTAATTGTTGTTCCTTGAGGAACTCCAGTCTAATCCCGAACTCTGGAGTTGTCAACCTCACAGCAGCTTGGAGACTGAGAAACTTCATTTCTGTGACATCACGGGTAGATAAGTACTGACCCCTCCTTCACACTCCAGTAACCTATTGACAAAGCAGGCTCCCCGGAGCAACAATTAAGTAACCAATGTACCAAACATACCAACCAACTTCAATATAACGTAACCGAACAATATGCATACCCCCTCTTCTCTTACTTACGGTGGTTATCAGATGCCGAGGCCCGTCCCTCCCCCAATTGAAGGACCTGGGACCTCTCCCACATACTCCCCAGACCGCCCCCCATCATGAAAAACCATGTCATTGCATTTCAATACTAGTAGCTTACCTGTAAGACTCCTACACTTCAGGCTATCATCTACCGGATGCATCAGGGTGTGATACGGGACTAGACTGGAGTTCCTCAAGGAACAACAATTAGCAGGTAAGTCTAATTTCACCTTCCTTATCGTCCCTCCAGTCTAGTCCCGAACTCTGGAGATGTAACAGAGCAGTGAACGCATTTATTGGGAGGGACCCTGTAGACCAGCCTGAAGCACTGCCGATCCAAAACAGGCATCCCCGTCCGCCTGAATATCCAGACAGTAATGCTTAACAAAGGAATTGAGTGAAGACCAAGTAGCTGCCTTACAGATCTCCACCGCCAGTACCAAACTACACTCTGCCCAACAAGCCGCCTGAGCTCTGGTAGAGTGTGCTCTAAGACCTTCTGGAACCATCCTGCCTTTTAGAAGATAAGCCGATGCTATGGCCTCCTTCACCCATCGGGTAATGGAGGATTTCAAAGCTGCCTCTCCCTTGCGAGGCCCTGCAAAGAGAACAAACAACCTATCTGACTTACGGAACCCAGCTGTCTGACGCAAATAGCTTTTCAACGCCCAACTAACGTCCAAGAGATGCAACCGCTCAGAGGGCTGTTCAGCCCTACCAGCCCTAAACACCAGCAAGGATTTACATGAAACGCCGAGACGACCTTCGGCAAAAAGGACGGCACGGTCCTCAAAACCACCTTAGACTCCAAAAAGGATAGAAAAGGCCTCCGACAGGATAAAGCTTGCAATTCTGAAATCTGCCTAGCAGAACAGATAGCCACCAAGAACACAACCTTAAGGGTAAGATCCTTCAAAGACGCCCTTGACAGCGGCTCAAATGGCTCTTTCACCAGCGCCTGCAAGAACAAAGGAAGATCCCAAGCTGGTACCACCTGCGAGCGAGGAGGCCTCAAGAGACACTGCTCTCAAAAAAACACATTATATCCGGATGCCCGCCGAGCGCTACCCCTCGAACTTTGCCTCTATAACAGGACAACGCTGCCAGCTGCACCCGCAAGAACGAAGCCGCCAAGCCCTTTTGAAAACCCTCCTGCAAGAAAGACAACACCTGCGGGAGAGACACCCTTAGCGCCACAATCTGCCTATTCCTACACCAATCCTCAAAAATTCGCGAAACTCTAGTATAAGCCAACGAGGTCAATCTACGACAAGCCTTCAGCAAGGTGGAAATCACCGCCGCCGAATAACCCTTCGTCGTCATCCTCGCCCTTTCAACAGCCAAGCCGTAAGCGAGAATCGAGCCACCTGAGGCATGAGCAAGGGTTCCTGAGACAGCAGATCGTCCGCAGGGGAAGCAGCCACGGGTCCTCGACCATCAGCCTCCTGAGGTCTGCATACCACGGCCTCATCGGCCAATCCGGCGCGATTAAGACCACTCGACCCTTGTACCTTTCTACGCGCTGTAACACTCGGCCGATTAGCACCCACGGAGGGAAAACGTATAGGAGCTGCCCCTCCGGCCAGGTCTGAATGAGCGCATCCAGGCCTTCCGTAACCCCTGGCGGAGAAACCCCTGGGGCCGAGCCGAACGCTCGCTGGATTACTGCCACAAACTCGAGCGAAAAAATGGCTGCCAGTCCCCCAACTAACAGGGGCTGAGGACCTCGTACTTCCGAAGCTGAGGAAGTGCCCGGAACCAGCTCCAGAGACAGAGGACGAGGAGACTCCGGCTTCCATCATGACTGCCGGTCCTCCTCTTTGCGCCTCTGACCCCACCTCCGAGCCCAGGCCCAACGCCACAGACTCTTCAGCGCAGCTCCTGCATATCCCAGCTTCGGACACAGTGCTCCGCTTTGCCCCGCACAGTAAACAGAGCGTTTCTGAAGGCATTCTGACCCTCGCAGGAGCCCCGCCCCTCTTCAGAGGGCTCCCAGCACAGCACACTCCACAGCAAGCCTTAAATGCAGCAAACCAACAAAAAATTAGTCTTTTTTTTTTTTATAAACTTTCTTCAACGACAAGGGCCCCCCCCCCATACACCCCTTGGAAAAAGGGAGCGAAAACTAGCTTTCCCCTTCGAATAACACGGCAGTCTTTAGCTGCTGCTGCATCCGGTGTTTTCCCGCGCACCCAGCACGCGGCGCGGCCTAAACTTCCTGGCTGCGTCAAAGTGCGCAACCGACTCCCGCCTGGCTTCCCGCTCAAAAAATCAATCATATCTGCACAGGGAAGCCTCTCTCATGCGGCGCTCAATCGCTAAGCGAGAGCTGCCGCTTTGGGCCAACCCAGAGCCCTGAACGCCACCGAAAGCCTCCGGTGAGTAGCGCCACTACAACATACACTCACAGCCCCGCTGACATCTGCGGCCCGATAGCTCTGGCAGGCAGCACTTCTGCACTAGCTATAGGCTGCACTCACCGACGGCTCTTCCGCCCAACTCAAGCTCCTGACCCCGGAAGGGACTGCTCTCAATAACACACTGGCCCCTGCACCTCACCGAAATCCGGGACGAGGGGAGGTACTCACCCTCAACTACCAACTAGGCAGAAACCACAGAAATAAAGGAAGAGCCAGCTGTTTTTTTTTGGGGGGGGGGGGGGTTTGTAAAGAACCCAAATCAAATTAAACCAAATCTAATCTAATCTTCCTTAATTGCTTCTCCAGTGAGCCCCGCACCAGGCTCACAAAACCTCCAGCTGCTTGGAGACAGAGAACTGGAGTGTGAAAGAGGGGTCGGTACTTATATACCCGTGAAGTCACAGAAATTAAGTTTCTCAGTCTCCAAGCTGCTGTGAGAGGTTGACAACTCCAGAGTTCGGGACTAGACTGGAGGGACGATAAGGAACTTATGTTTTTATGATTGCCTTCTCTCCTGCCTTCTTACCTCTGCACATAGAAACATAGAAACATGACAGAAAAAGACCACATGGCCCATCTAGTCTGTCCTTCCATATCAACCACTACAACAGTCCCCTTTTTACCTTTAGAGATCCTCTGTGTTTGTCCCATGCTTTTTTGAATTCAGTTACTGTCATCTCTACCACCTCCACTGGGAGACTATTCCACGGATCCACCACTCTTTCCGTAAAGAAATATTTCTGCATATCACTCCTGAATGTATCTCCCTTCACCCTCACCCCATGTCCCCTCGTAGCAGAACTTGCTTTCAATTGAAAGAGGCTCTCTCCCTGAACATTTAAGCCACGGAGGTATTTAAACATCGCAATCATATCACCTCTATCCCGCCTTTCCTCTAAGGTGTACATATTAAGATCCTTAAGTCTGTCCTCATATGCTTTATAATGAAGACCACTAATCATTTTAGTAGCCACCCTCTGCACAGACTCCATCCTGTTCACATCCTTTTGAAGGTGCGGTCTCCAGAATTGCACACTATACTCCAAATGAGGTCGCACCAAAGACTTATACAGAGGCATTATCACCTCCTTTTTTCTGCTAGCCATTCCTCTCCGTATGCACCCAAGCATCCTTTTAGCTTTTGCAGTCGCCTTTTCTACCTGTTTAGCTACTTTAAGATCATCAGACACAACCACGCCTAGGTCCCGCTCTTCTTTAGTGGACAAAAGTACTTCACCCCCTATACTATATTGCTCCCTTGGATTGCTGCAGCCCAAATGCATGACCTTACATTTTTTAACATTAAATCCCAGCTGCCAAATTCTAGACCATTCTTCAAGCTTAGCTAGATCCCTCCTCATGTTATCTACACCTTCCTGGGTGTCTACTCTATTGCAGATTTTGGTATCATCTGCAAAGAGGCAAACCTTACCCGACAGCCCTTCCGCTATATCACTAACAAAGATGTTAAAAAGAATCGGACCAAGGACAGATCCCTGGGGCACACCACTGGTAACATCCTTCTCCTCAGAGTGAGCTCCATTTAATTGTACTCTGTCGCCTCCCACCCAACCAATTTCTAACCCAAGCAGTAACTTTAGGGTCCATCCCTAGGGTGCTCAGTTTGTTTATAAGTCGCCTGTGAGGAACAGTGTCAAAGGCTTTACTGAAATCTAAATACACCACATCTAGGGCTCTCCCTCAGTCCAACTCCCTGGTCACCCAGTCAAAGAAATCAATCAGATTTGTCTGACAAGACCTGCCTCTGGTGAATCCATGCTGCCTCGGATCCTGTAATCCGCTGGACTCTAGAAACCTCACTATTTTCTCTTTCAGCAGCGTTTCCAATAATTTACTCACCACCGAAGTTAAACTAACCGGCCTGGAGTTTTCAACCACATCCTTACTTCCGCTTTTGTGTAAAGGCACCACATGAGCTTCTCTCCAGTCCTTTGGCACCACTCCCGACTCCGAGGCATTGAAAAGGTCAGTCAGTGAAGTTGCTAGAACGTCCCCAAGTTCCCTCAGTATTCTAGGGTGTATCTCATCCGGTCCCATCGCTTTGTCTACTTTAAGTTGAGATAGTTTCTCATGAACACAGTTCTGAAAATTGTTCAAGATGTCCCTCGCTTCTGTTCCTATTTGTGGGTGTTTTCTGAGGTCCTGCTCCTGGTTCTTCATCTGTGAACACAGAACAAAAATATTTGTTAAGCAATTCTGCTTTATCCTTATCAGCTTCTACATATTCCTCCCCTGCACCCTTGAGTCTGACAATACCACTTTTGCCCTTCCTCTTCTCACCAATATATCTGAAAAATGTCTTATCCCCCCATTTTATTGCATTGGCTGTTTCCTCCTCCTTTTGAATCTCTGCCTTCTTAACTACTTTGCTAGCTTCTCTAAGCTTTTCCAAATACAGATGCCCGTCTTCCTCCCTCTGTGATCTCTTGTATTTCATGAAGGCCTCCCTCTTTCTCTTCACTTTTTCAGCTACTTCTTTTGAAAACCATAGCGGTCTCCTTTTCCTTTATTTACCATTTTAACAAAAAGGTTGGCTGCCCTTAAAATATCCCCTTTCAGTTTTGCCCACTGTTTTTCTACATCCCCCAGCTGTTCCCATCCCACTAACGACTCCCTGAGGTATTGGCCCATCTTCGCAAAGTTAGTCTTCCTAAAGTCTAAGATCCTCACCTTTGAATGGATTCTAACAGCCCTAGTCCTAATACTGAACCACACCATCTGGTGATCACTGGATGCAAAATGATCTCCCACGACATCAGAAACACTTTCACCATTGGTAAGCACCAAGTCCAGTATGGCCCCTTCACGTGTGGGGTGTGTTACCAATTGCCTGAATAGTTCTCCCTGTAGAGAATCCAGGATCTCCTTACTTCTAGATGATACTGCAGCAGGAATGTGCCAATCAACATCTGGCATATTGAAATCTATCAGTAGCACTTCCCCTTTCCTAGAAATGCTGCGTATGTCTTCAATTAACTCTGTCCACCTCTTCCTCTTATGAAGGTCTGTATATCACACCAATGCAAATAGATTTCTCTTTCCCTCTTTCTAGTTTAACCCACAATGCCTCCTCTCTCCCTTTTAAGCTCTGTAATTCCAAAGCTTTAATAGTAGTTTTTACATATAGTGCCACTCCTCCTCCCCTCTTCCTACCCTGTCCTTTCTGAATAAAGTATAGCCAGGTATAGTTACATCCCAATCATGGTTTTCTGTGAACCATGTTTCTCTAACTGCCACTAAATCCAAGTCAGCCACTCCCACCAAAGCTTTAACATCAGGGATCTTATTTCCCATGCTATGGGCATTTATACACACTGCTCTCCATATGTTACCCCTGTTACTCATTTCCATAAAGGTATTTAATGTATCACCTACCTGGGGGCTTTCACTTACCTGGGGGCTTTCTTCACCCAAACCCAACGAATCTAGTTTAAAGCCCTCTTCAGTAGATTAGCCAGTCTACTACTGAAGATGCGTTGACCTTTCTTGGACAGATGGATGCCATCTCTGCTCTGCAACCCTTGGAACAGCATCCCATGGCCTAGGAAACCAAAACGCTCTCGATGACACCATCCACGCAGCCATGCATTCATCTCCAGGATGCGAGCCTCTCTGCCTTGGCTTTTATCCTCAACAGGGAGGATTGAAGAGACCACCACCTGTGCACCTAACTGCTTCACCCTCTGTCCCAAAGCCATGAAGTCACTTTTGATACGTTCCAAGGTATACCTGGCAGTATCATTTGTTCCAACATGGATTAGCAACATTGGGTAATAGTCAGTGGGCTTGATGAGTCTCGGCAAACTCTCCGTAACATCTTGGATTTTGGCACCAGGCAGACAGCATACCTCTCTGGACATCAAGTCTGGTTGGCAGATGGACATACTTTCCATGGTTCTCTTTCCCCTCCCCCCACATTAACTTTCTAAAGAATGCTGCCAATAGTCCCCTTCCCAGTTGCTTTCCTGACCCCCACCATGGCTTCTTTAACATTTCCACCCTTCTGCACTCTTCTCGCCTCTTTATTGGACCGAGGGAGAGCCGTAGATGTGGTGTACTTAGATTTCAGTAAAGTCTCTGACACCATTCCACATAGGTGACTTATAAATAAATTGAGCACCCTAGAGATGGGCTCTAAAGTGACTGACTGGGTTAGAAATTGGTTGAGTGGGAAGCAACAAAGGGTACAGGTAGGTGGTGCTCCCTCTGAGAAGGATGCTACCAGTGGTGTGCCGCAAGGATCTATCCTTGGTCCAATTTTTTTTTTTTTTTTACATGCCTGTTTTGCAGCAGGGCCACCAACATGGTTTGCCTCTGTGGATGATACCAAAATCTGCAATAGACATCCAGGAAGAAGTAGATGACAAGAGGGGAGATCTAGCTAAGACTGAAGAATGGTTGAGAATTTGGCAGCTGAGATTTAATTCTAAAAAAATGCTGGGTCATGATTCTGGGCTGCAAATATCCAAAAGGAGCGGTACAGTATAAGGAGTGAAGTACTTCTGTCCACGAAAGAAGAGTGGGACCTGGGTGTGATTGATTCTGATCATCTTAAGGTGGCTAAACAGGTAGAAAAAACAACTGTGGAAGCCAGAAGGATGCTTGGGAGCAAAGGGAGAGGAATGGTCAGCACAAAAAAAGGAGGCGATCGTGCCTCTGTATAAGTCTTTGGTGAGAACTCATTTGGAGTATAGTATGCAATTCTGGAGACCATAGCTTCAAAAGGATATAGACAGGATGGAGTCTGTGAGAAGGTGGCTACCAAAATGGTTAGTGGTCTTTGTTATAAATTACATGGGGACAGACAAAGATCTCAATATGTATACTTTAGAAGAAAGGCGGGAAACATGGGGATATGATAGAGATATTTAAATACCTCCGTGGCATAAATGCACAGGACAGCCTCTTTCAACTGAAAGTAAGCTCTACAATGAGGGGACATAGGATGAGGGTGAAAGGGGATAGACTCAAGAGTAATATGTGGAATATTTCTTTATGGAAAGAGTGGTAGATGAGTGGAATGGTCTCCCAGTGGAGGCAGTAGAGACAAGGGAAGTATCTGAATTCATGAAAACATGGAACACACAGATCTCTAAACGAAATTAAAAGGACTATTGTCGTTTATATGGAAGGGCTGACTAGATAAGACAGCAGAAAGACCATATGGCCTATTTCTGTGTTTCTCTTCCCGAGTGCTGCCCCCCCCCCCCAGCATCCCCCTTATGAGTGCCATTCCCCTGCCTGTCTTCCCCACATCCGTGGCCCCATCTTAAGCACCTATCCTCCCCTGCCAAAGTTTCTTCCCCAGCTTTCTTCATCTGAACTTTTGCTCAGAGCCCCTTCCCAAGTGCGCGCCTTCCTACCTTCTCTTGAAGATCCCTTCCCAATTGCTTTCCCTTTTTTTCCCCTCTTCCTTTACTGTTGCCCCTCCTGCCCTCTTCCCTCCCCCCGGCCACATTACTTACAACGGTGCAACTTTTCACCTTCATTATCAGGTTAGCAAAATGGCCACAACACATGTGGTAGCACCCTGAAATGCAATGCACTGTTATTATTCTGCTTGCTGCCTCCCGTCATATGGAGGAGCAGCAGCTAATGGAAGCACAGATTGTGGTACAGTTTCCACCTCTTCTCAGTGATGCTTCAGGCTCCTGGTAACAATAATCAACCACTGTCTTCACAGCTGCTGTGTGTCAGTACATGTTCTTAATAATGGCATCAATCATTACTTCTCTTCCTCCTCTTGGTGGCATTCAGTTGCTCTCCATTTCTCTTCTCTGCATGGACTTTGGCTCCTTGATGCTATGATCTTCCTCTTCATGCAGACAGTACATAATCAGGCAATAGCTGCCTTAAAGCAGAGATCTTCAGCGGTAGTCCGCTTTCTCTATTTTTGCAACTGTACTTTAGTTGTCTCCCATCACGAAAAAGTCCCTGTGATGGTCTTGAGGATCCCTTGTGATACATGGACCCAAGGGACTGCTTTTGAACTGAACTTATTTGGTAAAGAAAGTTACACAGATGATCACACTTCAAATGGAGCAAAGGGTTATTTTATGCTTTGCAGTTTGAGAGATCTTGCCTTTAAAAATTACCTACTGATACTGAAAGAGCCTGGATAGAGATAAAGGAGAAAAGCTTGAGTGATATTTTAAGGCACATTAATGTACATAAAACAAATATGCTTATACCTGTAATGTACAGTTTTCTTTTCTTTTCAGGAATTCCACAAAGCGAGCCACTACACCTGGAGTGCCAATCACTTCATCAATTGGGGGATTAGGTTCTGTTTAAATAAAAGGTAACAGAAAAAAGAAAAACTTTATTGAAATATTCCAAGCATCACTAACTTTTATTTTTGAGAATAACTACTGAAATGTAACTAAGGGTAGCAATGAGAACTTGCGGGGATCTCACAGTGCTGCAAATTCTTGATCTAGACAAATCTCTAAAAATGCAGCTGTGCACAAAATATCAGTCAATTTGTATCCATATGGAAGTAGGTACAAAGTATACATGTGAAAGCATACAAATTAAATCCCTGCAGATAAGCTGTGGGATTTTCTGTGAACTGGGAAGTAGGCATGTATTCCTTTGGATTTTCTGAGGGGTAGGGGGGGGCGGGCTGCTGGCCTTTCAGATCTTCAAGCTTATGGTCTGGCCTGTGTTCTCCAGGAATGCAGAGACTGGCTAGCAAACACCACGTGCTATATGCACAACAAGCACCAATGGACTCCCTCCAATTATATAAGAGTCTGTTGACCAATTCTAAGAATGGCCTGGTAGATGTGTGGGTATTGGAAGCATGATACTGCAGTTTCAGTCTCTCCTTTTGTACGAGAAGGGGTCTTTTATGCTGGGAATGGTAAAGTTTTACTCACCAGATAATTTCCTTTCCTTAAATCCTGCTAGACCAGTCAGACAAGGTTGTGTTCCCCCTACCAGCAGATGTGGAGAAAGAGAAAGAGCTAGGAAGCTTCCAGCAACATCACTGCTACTAATTCTGATGCAACTAGGGGCCAAACTATGGTTACATGATGTAAGGTTCCATATTAGGAATCACCACAGGAAAAGGATCTAGGCGTCATCGTGGATATGTTGTAACCCTCTGCCCAGTGTGTAGGGACAGCGAAGAAAGCAAATAGAATTCTAATCATCATAAGGCAAGGATTGAAAAATAAAACTAAGGATATTACAAAGCCTCTGCATCACTCCACTTTGCAGTTCTGGTTTCCATATTTAAAAAAAGGATATAGTGGAATTAGAAAAGATACACATAAAAGAGTGGCCAAAATGATAAAGAGGATGGAAGGATACCCCTACAAGGAAAGGTTTAAAAGGTTAAGGTTCTTCAGTTTGGAAAAAATATGGCAGAGGAGAGATGATAGAGATCTATTAAAAAATTAGTGGAGTGAAACGGGTAAACATAGATCAGTTGTTTACTCCTTCATAAAGTAGAAAGACCAGGAGATATGCAATGAAGCTACAACATAGCACATTTACTGTAAGACCAATCATAGAAAATATTTTTTTCACTAACATGGAATCAGACTATAATTCACTGCCAGAGAACGTAGTAAAAGCTGTTAGTGTAGCTGGGTTTAAGAGAGGTTTGGACAAGTTCCTGGAGGAAAAGTCCAGGGATAAGCAGCATGGGAATCTGTCTATCTTTTAGGAGCCTGACAGGTACTTTTTAATTTGAATTGGACATGGTTAGAAACAGGATACTGGGCATTGATGGGCCTTTGGCCTGACCCAGTATGGTATACATCTTATGGTCTGATGTGCAGCTAGTGCAGATTTCAAAGTAGAATGCTCCAGCACACATGCTCTGGCAATGTTCATCTGTTCAAACTTATTGGGAGCAGACTCGTACTGGTGTGATGCAGCAGTTGCTGTCTCTTTTAAAGGAATTCTGCTGGGTGATCCAAGGGGCTTTGTGGTGAAAGATGATGGGGTCAAATGGTTTGAGTGTAAAGCCTGTCTGTCTGATAACAACTCTAGTAGAGCCCCTTTCAAGCTTATGTTGAGATCCTCCTCCTTTCTGGACATGGTAAAACTTCCTGCATAGTCTGATGCAGATGGAAAAATAGCTGCCCAGCAAAGCAGTGTGGGAGAGGTTGGGGTAGGATGGAGAAGGCAATTGGAGAGGGGGGGAGAAGGCAGGGAAGAAAATAAATTATAATATTAAAAGTTATATGTGAGGCTTCTGGTTTTCATGAGAACGCAGGCTTAGGCACACGGCTCCGGGCATCCAAATATTATAAGAACATTGAGATATCAAGATGGAGTGCTGCTGAAGCCTGGATAAAGCGTAGTTACTCACCTGTAACAGGTGATCTCCGGGAACAGCAGGAATTTAGTCTTCACATATAGGTATCGTCGGTACCGACAGAGCCTGCGCGGGAACGCTCCCCAGCATCCAATAGGAAAGCTTTTGGGAGCATCCCAAAGCACCTGCGTGCTGCCTTCCCACCTTTCTACCTCTCTCACGTCAGTTGAGTTTATAGCTGAGACCAAAGGAGAGGAGTAAAGAAAGAGATAGATAGAAACTCCTCCTAGGGGAGGAGGGTGGGTTGTGAAGACTAAATTCCTGCTGTTCCTGGAGATCACCTGCTACAGGTGAGTAACTACGCTATCTCCAGGAACAAGCAGTAATGTAGTCTTCACATATGGGGATTCCCCCGCTTATAGATGCCAAGGGAATGACCCCAGCAAGCTGTGAACCCAAGTGAGATGGTCATGCTTCCTCCCATGGACCTCTGGCACCAAACTCGGGACCGGCGGGTAGGAGTTGTATTAAGTACGAAAGAGATGCTGAAGAACAGCTTGGCCAAACGAGGCATCACGACAGAAGTCCTTGTCTAAGCAGTAGTGGGCTGTGAAGGTATGCACCGAAGCCCAAGTAGCTGCTCTACAGATGTCATCAATAGACAGAGAACAAAGATTAGCCATCGAAGCTGCCATGGCTCTCACATTGTGAGCTGTGACATGGCCCTCGAGAGAAAGTCCTTTAATCTCATATGTAAAGGATATGCAATCTGCAATCCATTTAGATAAAGTTATTTTGGAAACTGGAAGTCCCAAATGACTAGAGTCAAAAGCAACAAAAAGCTGACAAGATTTTCTATGTTGCTTAGTTCTTTGAAGATAAAAGGCTAAGGCCCTTTTACAATCCAAATTGTGAAGATTCCTTTCTGCACTGGAGGCATGAGGCCTAGGGAAGAATATAGGAAGATAAACCAACTGGTTTAGATGAAAAGGTGAACCTTTGGCATAAAGTGAGGATAAGTCCTGAGGACTACTTTATCATGGTGGAATCTTGTATAAGGAGGGTCAGCCACTAAAGCCTGTAGTTCACTAATGCGTCTTGCAGAAGTGATAGCAATTAGGAAAATGCCTTTCAATGAAAGAAAAACTTTAGTGTTGTAGTGGCTAAGGGTTCAAAAGGCGGTTTCAAGAGCTTCCTGAAAACAAGATTTAGATCCCATGCCACCGGTGATGGGAGGTTTTATTAAGAGTAGGCCTCATGAACCTTAACACAAGTGGATGAGAGGAAATAAGTTGTCCATCAAAAGGTTTGTGAAAAGCAGCAATAGCACTATGATGGACTCTCACTGAATTGGTCTTAAGACCAGAAGTGGATAGTTGGAGGAGATACTCCAGTAGCAACTCCACAGGTACCAAAAGGGGATTGTCCCTTTTGTGAACACCACGCAGAGAATCTTTTCCACTTAAAAGCGTAGGAAAGGGGAGGAAGTGACGTCATCAACTGGAATGGCAGCTTAAGCTGAGAGCTCCGGAGGGCAGCTAAAGTTCTGTACAATTTTCCCCTATCCGAGCCTGAGATATACCGAGCAAAAGCAGGAGGTGGTGGAGGGAAGTTTGCTGATCCCTATGGCGACGAGGAAGAAGACGGCGGACTTGAAAGAGTTCGCATATGGTAGCGCGAAGTCCACGGCGGCTGAGAAGAAGATGGCGGGGCAAAGCGCGGGAAATGGAGAGGCTATGGATCGGAGGGGGCAGCGGAGCGAAGCCCCGGCGATGGCGGAGATGGTAGTGCAAAATGTGACGAGAGAGGAATTGCGGGGCTGGTTTGGCGACCTTAAGACAGAAGTGCAGGCGGTGAAGATGGAGGTCGGGGACATGTGTGCTGCACTGCGCGAGGAGATGGGTGAGCTGGGACACCGAGTGGAGGACCATGAGCAACAGCTGGGAAGGCTGGATACCCGGCAGAGCGGGGTGGAACACTCGCTTAAAGAAACGGAGGCCTGGAAGGACTTGATTTTGTTGAAAGTGGAGGACCTTGAAAATAGGTCCAGGAGGAACAATCTACGCATACGTGGGGTGCCAGAAGAGAAAGAGTTCTTGGACAGCGAGAAGGTGGCTTGCGCAGTACTTACGACTATATTAACTGACTTGGGGACTGAGACTGTGCAGGGGGGGCTGCAATTGGTACGAGCCCATCGGGCCTTGGGCCCCAGTAGGCCCAATCGGCCAAGAGATATTGTGCTGTGCATGGCGGACTATAAACTTAAAGAGCGGATCCTTACTCTTATGCGCAACCGCAAGGACTTTGTATGGCAGGGGTATACAATACAGATTTACCCGGACTTGGCTGCAGGAACGTTGCAGCGGAGACGAGAAATGCAGCCGGTTACGTCCATCCTGAGGAGGGAGAATGTCCGATATAGATGGTTATACCCCTTTGGCATCCTCTTCACTGTGGGGCTCAAGAACTGGAGGGCCCAAACAGTCTCGGAGGCAATGGCAGCTGTGAAAATGGCGGGGCTGGGGAGCGGACTGCAGAAGGACCTGGAGGGAGGTGCTGGAGGAGAAGATGCGCAAGTAGGTCGGAGGAGCAGCGAGAAGCGGCGTGGGAGCCCGGTGGTGGTAGCTGGAGAGCAGTCCGACTGCAATGACACTGATGGGTGCACATGAGGAGTTGGGGGCCTTAAATCTTTTTTTTTGGGAATGTTCCTCCATGTGAAGACTTTTGCTCTTATTTGTTTATAGTAATACTGCTTTGCATACTAATAGTCTTATGAATATCTTATGATGATGATAAATGTTTATAAGTGAGGGGGGAGAGTGAGGGGGGGGAGAGTGAGGGGGGGAGAGTGAGGGGTGCTGGGTGGGAGTAACTGTAGGAGCAGTTGGGGGGTGGGGGTGGGGGGTGAGGGAGTGAGAGGGAGTGAGCGGGTGGGCGGTTCGGACAGGGAGGGGGGTGTGGAAGGAGAGGGGCTGGATGGGGGAAGAAGATGGGTGGGGGGAGGTGGGAGCTGGGTAGGAGGCAGCCTCTGGTTGATGGGCACTACTCCGAAGGAGACCTCCAGAGGGTGGAGGGGGATTTGGAAGGGGAGGGGGGAAGGGGAGGGGGGAAGGGGGGGGGAGGCAGAGGGGGGGACTGGGGAGCGGGGGGGAGGGCAGGGAGAGGAGGGGAAGGGACGAGGTGGGGAGGGGAGATGGCGGGGCAGGAGGAGAAGGGTGGTGGGAAAAGAGTGGGACAGCAGCAGATGTCAGTAGCCACAATGAATGTGCGTTGGCTGGGTACTTGGCGGAAGCGTCGAATGGTGGAGCGCGAGGGGGGTAGGTTGAGAGCAGATTTCATTTGCCTTCAAGAAACCCATCTGAGGGTGGGCCAGGAAAGGTTGTTACAGACGAAGCGTTACCCCAGAGTTATGTTGGCAGGGCAGAGAGCAGAGGCTCGGAAGGGTGGGGTAGGCATTTTGGTGGGGGAGGACTGGGTGGATAAGGTGGTGGGGGAATACCGGGATAAGAGGGGTCGGGCAGTGGGGCTTAAAGTTCAAATTGGGAGGGAGCAGGTCTGGATTGTGAGTCTTTATGGCCCTAACGAGAAACAGGGGGAATTCTCTGAACGAATGCAGGGGGAGTTGGGGGGTTTAAGTGATGCCCCCATCATTATTGGGGGGGGATTTTAATATGACGGTGAACCCGCGGGTGGATAATGGGGGGGGCAGTGGGCTGGGGCGGCGGGTGGATCGGGTGAAATTGATCCATTTGAAAGAACGGTTAGGGGTGGAAGATGTTTGGCGGAGTCAGAACCCTGGGTGCAAACAATATACTTACTACTCCTCAGCGCCCCATGGCACGTATAGTAGGATTGATATGGTGTGGGCGGGGGGCGGCTGGCTGAATAGGGTGGTAGAGGTAGACCATGGCTCCATTACGTGGACCGATCATGCGCCTGTGTGGGTAAAGTTTAGTTTGGGGTATGTGGATGAGGGGGTAAAATTTTGGCGGCTTAATGAAGCCCTGTTGGAAGAGCCGGGGGTGATTGAGCGTATTGGGAAGGTGGTAAAGGACTATCAGGATCTCAATATGAACGGAGAGGTGGAGTTAGGGATGGTGTGGGACAGGCTTAAAGCGGTGGTGAGGGGGCACCTGGTCCAGGAAGCTGCCCGGGAGCGTCGCAGTAAGGGGGAAAGGGAGCTCCGACTGCTGCAAGATATTAGGCATTTAGAGGGGAGGGTTCACGGGAGGGGGGAGGAGGGGGGAGGGACTGCAGCGAAATTGAAAGAGTTGAGGGGACAGTTAGAGCAATTGCGTGCGAGCACCTTAGCGTATGAGTAACGGGTACTAAAACAGGGGTGGTTTGAGGGGGGAAACAAGGTGGGGAGGAGATTGGCCCAGCGGTTGCGCAGTAAGGTTATGCAGAAGAATATTGGGGGTATCCGGGGTGCAGGGGGGAGGCTGGTCCATGGGAACAACGAAATTAGAACGACCTTCGTAAACTATTATAAAACATTGTATACTAGCGAGGCGAGGGGGGGGAAAGCTCAGTGTGTGGAGTATCTGAAAGAATGTGCCTTGCCCTCTTTGTCAAACGAGGAGATGGAGTGGCTTGATAGGCCCATAACGGAGGCGGAAGTAGCTTTGGCGATCGGGACGTTGAAAAGGGGTAAGGCTCCTGGTTTAGATGGGCTGTCGGGGCGCTTTTAATCAGGTGTTCCGCTCCCTTCTGGGGCCTTTGATGGTGGCCGTATTTAATGGTGTGTTAACGGGTGGGGAGACTCCACGTTCGATGCGGGAAGCAGGAATAACCCTTATCCCTAAGCCAGGGAAGGACCCGATGGTCTGTGGGTCCTACCGGCCCATTTCATTATTGAACGTGGATGCCAAACTTTTGGCGAAGGTCTTGGCCAATAGAATGGCTAAAGTGATGCCTGCGTTAATTCATCCGGACCAAACAGGGTTTATAACAGGGCGGCAAGGAGGGGACAATATCCGCAAGATCTGTAATCTTACCTGGGAGGTCCAGCGGACGGGGCAGCGGGCCATTTTCCTGACGGTGGATGCGGAAAAGGCGTTTGATCGGGTGGAATGGCCTTTTATGCTTAGTGTATTGGAGAAAGTGGGGTTAGGCCCAAACTTTGTTCAATGGGTTGAAGCGATGTATGCGGCCCCTCAGGCCAGGGTGCGGGTCAATGGCAGTTACTCGGGGGCATTCACTTTGGGGAGGGGTACAAGGCAGGGGTGTCCCTTGTCCCCCCTGCTCTTTGCCTTGGTAATCGAGCCGTTGGCTGCGAGGATTAGGGGGTCATCAGATATCAAGGGGATTCTAATGAATTCCCAGGAGGTTAAGATTACTTTATTTGCAGATGATGTCATTTTTACACTTCGGGAGCCCTTGGTAACCTTACCGATTTTGATGCACGAGATCGCGTGTTACAATAGGGTGGCGGGGTATAAGATAAATGACAGTAAATCCGAGATATTGGGGTTTAATCTCAATCGGGAATTGGAAGATGGGTTGAAGGGGGGGTTCGCGTTTAAGTGGGTGGGGGAACATTACCGATATTTGGGGATCCAGATGGGACGGAATTTGGAGGGACTGGCGAGGGTTAATTACGGGGGGCTTTTGAATGAAGTGTGCCGGGATTTGCAAAGGTGGAAGGGTCTATACCTTACGTGGCTCGGTAGGATAGCAGTTCTAAAGATGAATGTATTACCACGGTTTTTGTTCTTGTTTAGTTCCCTGCCGTGTAAAGTGTCCCGGAATTACTTGAAGCGCGCGCAAAGGGTGATGATGGAGTTTATATGGGCAGGAAGGCGCCCGAGGGTGGCGCGGCTTGTAATGTTTCGACCTGGTAAGGAGGGGGGAATGGGAGTTCCCTGGTTGGAGAAGTACTATTTAGCTTCTCATTTAAGGGCACTGTTGAGTTGGCAGGGGGAGGAGGAAACTCCCCGGTGGGTACAGCTGGAGCAGGAGCTTGGAAAGGGGGGGAGTCTGGTTGAGTGGCTTTGGGACCCGGGTGGTGGGGCGGAAAGGGGGACAGAGGGGAATCCTTCTAGAGCCCTAACAAAGGAGATCTGGGTAAGGTCGCGGCGCCAGTTATTAGGGGGAAAGAGATACACTAGGGGAATGTCTATTACGGGGGTTCAGGAGTTCGCCCCCGGGAAAGAGGGGTGGGTGTTCCGGGAGTGGAGGGGGAAGGGCTTACGGTTTATGGGACAGGTGATCCATGCGAGGGGGGACTTTAAGAGCTGGGGGGAGTTGCAAAGTGAATTTGGGTTAGATGGTAGAGGGTTCTTTGCCTATTTGCAGGTCATGTCCTTTTTAGGTCGGCGGGAGGTTAAGGCTGATGTAATCCGGGAGGCCACGGTGGTTGAGGCACTCTTGGCAAGGGGGGGCGGAAGGGGGCTATCACCCAATTATATAGGGAATTGATTAAACGGGGGGGGGGGGGTTGGGGCGTGTATCCGGGGGGAAGCGGACTGGGAGAGGGTCCTTGGGGGGGAGTGGAGTCGGGAGAGATGGCAGGGTATTTATGGGTGGTCTACGAGGTTGGCCCCGGGCACAGCCTACTTGGAGAGTAGCTTAAAGATTAGATATCAGATCTATTGGACCCCGTGGAAATTACGGGCCATCTGTAGGGAGGAATCAGGAGAGTGCTGGAGGGGGTGTAAGGGGAGGGGGGATTTATACCACTTGCTGTGGGACGGCCCGATAGTGCGGAATATGTGGGTTGACTGGGAGGGGGTTATACGGGAGGTGACGGGGGTCCCAATGGTTCTGACTCCCGCCATGGCCTTGCTGAATGAAATGGATGGGGAGGGGGTAAGGGGGCTGCAACTGATGATTGGATATTGTATTGCTGCAGCGCGGGGGGAGATTTTATTGCGATGGAAAAGGAAGGCTGCCCCCTCTAGGAGAGATATTGTGGGGAGACTATGTGGGTTGCGGGGTATGTGCGAAATTGCGGCCTATGGGGCGCACAAGGTGCAGCACTTCCGGCAGTTGTGGCAGGGGTATGACGGGTGGTTATTGAAATGGCAGGAGGGAGGAGAGGGTACGGGGTAGGTGCTGGCAGAGGGGGTAGTGAGGATGAAGGGGTAGTGAGGATGAAGGGGGAGGGGGCGGGGAGGGTGGGGGTAAGACTGATGGGGAGGTATTGAATCCCCGGTAGAGTACTGCGAGGGATTTGTGTTTACGGTTGGTCGGTTTGGCCCTGGGGCTGGGTGCTGTTTTGGGGTAGTTATGTTTGTTGGCTACTTTTGTGAGGGGGGTGGTGGTTGGGGTTTGACGGATGTCTGCTGTATTTCATGGTTATTGTGTGATTTTTGTATATATTGAAAAACCAATAAAGGAAAAGTAAAAAAAAAAAAAAAAAAAAGCGTAGGAACGCCTCGTGGAAGGTTTTCTGGAAGCCAGAAGGCTATCTTTTACCTGCTGAGAGAGGTTGATATCCAAGAAATCTAGGCTTTCAGTAACCAGGCCCTGAGATGCAGAGACTGGGGATTCGGGTGCAGTAAGGATCCCTTCTCCTGGGAAAGGAGATATGGAGCATTTCTCAACTCCAGAGGAGTGGTTTGAGAGAGACGCAGAAGCAGAGGATACCATATTTGCCGTGGCCAATGTGGAGCGATAAATATCATACGACCTCTGTCTCTCTGAAGTATGAATAAAGTTTTGGGAACGAGGGGAATGGGTGGAAAGGCATAGAGGAAGTCCTGAGCCCAGTGGAGTAGGAAGGCATCCCTTGCCTGACAGTTGTGAGCCTGGATTTTGGGACAGAATCGGGGAAGTTTGGCATTCTGTGGACTTGCAAAAAGGTCTATATCTGGTGTTTCCCAGATTTGAAACACTCAAGCAAGGTGATCTGAGTGGAGAGACCACTCATGTGACAGCAGTATTTGACAGAGTTCGTCTGTCCATGAATTTTGAATGCCTGGGCGGGGACTCATACTGAAGAATGTTGAGTTCTTCAGCAAGAGGGTCCTCCTCAGCCTAGGTGGCCAGGTTAAGGGCCTGCGCCATGTCCCGAATGAACAGGAAGGAGGTGTCTTCGGGTGACGAACGCTACAGGAGTGCAGGTTGCAAGGGGTCCGACAGAAGATCCCGGTGGGTACAGGTTTCCGGGGAGGTGTCCCCATCGGACTCCCAGTCCGAGAAACCGGTCGAGGAGTAAGAGCCTGGCAGGTTGCCCTGTCCAATGGCCTGGTGCCGGAGGCCCTGGACGATCTCGCCTCCAAGGAATGGGAGGGCGAGCAAGACCAACGTCAAGGACCCTCACGAGGCCCGTGACTCTCGGGGGTTTCCTGGATGGATTTGGGTGTCCCACGCAAGGGACCCACAGTCTCTAGGCGCGGGTCAGCAAAGCTGGCCGTGACTGCCTGCTGGGAAGCAATGCAGGCAGAAACGCTGCGTTCCAGCACCAGCATGCGGGACTCCCACGCAGGCTGGGGCCCTGTGACGCCAATACCAGGGTCACCAGATCAGAGGAGGAGAGGGGTTCCTCACCAGGACGACCCTCAGGAGACTGGGTGCCTTTGCCGGAGGCCTCTGCTTCCATGCGGGGTACCTTGTGGGGCCACTCCTTGTCCGACTCTCGGGAACGCCGAAGGGGACTAAGCAAGTGGGTGCGGGAGTGCTCACGCTTGTCGGGGGCCCTGGACAGCAATTTCGAGGCCACCTTTTTGCGCTGTTCCACCTCGGGGGGGCTCCTGGTTGGAGTGCCGCCGAGAGCGCGGGACCACAGGGGGAGAACCCACCAGAGGAGAGACAACCGATGGTGCCACCGGGGACTCCTAGGTGGCCTTTCGAAAAATGTCTTCTGACTTCTGCTTACAACTGAGCAGGGCCTTAGAGGACATTTTCATGCAGAACAAACAGAGCTCTGGGTCATGGTCAGCTCCCAGGCACCGCAGACGTCATGAGTGTCTGTAAGCAACATGTTCCTAGAGCATCTGTCGCATTTTTTGAATCCGGTGGCCATGGGGGCAAAAATGGCCCCTGCGAGGTTGAAGACCCACGTGTACAGCGGTTAGAGGAGAAAAAAGGGCGCGAAGCCCGTAACGAAAAAAATGAGAAAAAGAGTATCCCTGATAGCTCTAAAAAGTAGAGCAGGGGAATGACGGGTAGAGGACCGGTGCAACCAGAAAAAAATAAATAGAGGAGCCTGTTATGGCAAAAACCAAAACTTTTTCCGAGGAATGAGGACATGTGTCCGAAGCGCTCTTCAGAAAAAGGGAGACTGAGCAAGATGGCACCCTTGGGCGAGAAGAGGACCACGCATGTGTGGTAGCAATCCCAAAGGCTCTCTTTGAAAGTTGGGGAATTGCTCCACGCAGGCTCAGTCGGTGCCGACGTCACCCATAAGTGAGGGCTGATTTCCTGCTTGTTCCTGGAGAACAAGCCAGTCCGCCAGAGCTCTCAGCTCAAGCATCCAGCTCGGTAAGTGACATCACTTGCTCAAGTACGCCAAGATTTATACTGCACATACTTTTAAAGCATGACCTCATTTTATAAAAGCACTTTTATGCTCCTAAAATGGTTTAAGGTGCAGGAATAGTTTATAAAGTTACCCACAAAAATCTGAGAAAGAGCAGATGAAAATTCTGTTTTCAAGGAAACAGTGGCAGCCGTCTCCCCTTCCTGCACTGAGAAGACAGCCTAGCAGTGCAATGAGGAGTGATATTTCAGCACTCCTAACTCATGAGGTAAAGAACAACAATATACTAATTTTATGGCTGCTGTGTTTGCATCACCTGCAAGATCTTTTCTACTAACACACACAAACCATTAAATTGCTCTTTATTTTTTAAATACAGGACAAACTAGCAAGAACAATGCTCAGTATTGCCCCTTAAAGCTTCCCCAGATATTTCAAGTAAATGAATTTCTCTACAAAACAAGAAGTATCACTAGTCTAATACATATTATGGCCTTTTGTTTCCTTACAAAGCCAATGACAACTCAAAATATCTGCAATGGTAGCAGTTTTAAGTAAGCTACATCTTGCTCTTTCATAGCATGGTATGTGGGATCCAATGAGGCAGTGGCATAAATTCTGCCCAAGCAGCCCCTGAAATGGGGACAGGGGGGAGGGGGAAGGAGGGAGGGAGGGAGGGAGGGACAGGAAAGTGAGCCCACACAGTGGCATCCCTTCTCCCTTCCAAGGCAAACTTGTTTAACACTAGCTCCCCCAGGCTGAAGTGTCACAACAGGAATGGAGGCAGTGCAAACTAATTTTGCTTGGGGGGTCCCCTCATTAGAATTTTTTTTTTTATTATTTGTTTTTGAGATTTTATTCCAAATTAATGAAACATAACTAAAGAAACATTACATAATAGTAATTACAAGTCCACATCAAGGAGCAGCTTCATATTATACAATAACTGTAAAAGCAAAACCCGTAACAGCAAAATTAACTCATTTATACAAAATCAAGAGGCCAATACAGTAATAAACTACAAGCATTTTTTTTTTGGCAGATATTACTATAGGCTTTTCATTCTCACAACACTTACCTTTGGACAGCAACTTTCTGAATTTTTGTGTGGCTGCAAGCTGCTGCTCTGGACTGTCAGAGAAAATCATCTCAATCATGTCAGAAGTGATGACACCACTCTAAGGAATGAACAGTGCAATAAAGAACAAGCACAAAGAAGGCATATGTATTAGGAAAGGTTTCAGTTTAACATATGAGCCAGCAAATAGAAAAAAACCACACACACACACACCACAAAATCTCTAAGTTAACTGTGGCTTAGCTACTTAGGAGAACCACATTTCCAAAAATGTAAGAATTCTACTACACTTGCCACAAAACCTGCCACTGTGGGGCAAAATTGCTTTGTGTGTACAAAACAGCCTTCCCCCTACTCATCAAACATCCAGTCTTATAGATCTCTATTCCCAGTTATCAGAAGGGAGAAAATAAGAGCCCATCATTTCCCTTTTACTCCTGTAGGTTTCCAACTTAATTGAAACTAAGACTGGAATCCAGCACCATGATCCTTCATCACAACTACCCGAGAATTTGCTTTCTATTTTATATCATATCCCATCCCATCCCACCTTTAATACAGTCACTGCAGTGACAGTCCTTGGCTACCTGCCATAAAACCTGATTCCTTCAGAATCCTACCACCATGTGTCCCAATCCAAGCAATGGAAGACCTGCATTAAAACAAAACCCAGATGTTTTTGGATAACACTGCCACTGAGCAACCAGGCCAATCCTTACTCCACTCTTACTCTATCCACTTTTTTTTTTAGCTCAGCTACCACTGAGGCAGCACTCCAAATGAAAGACTGACTTCCCTGCTTAAACAATGTCAAAGTCAGAGAGTAAAGCAAAGCTGCTTAACTGTAATGGGCATTCTCCAGAGACAGCAGGATTAATTAGGCACCCATATGAATGACATCTGATGTCAGGACAGAAGTGCTCTCCCAGAGCTCAGGTATAATGGAGAGTTCTGAGCATGGGTAGCCCTTCAGTGGTCCCCTCAGAAGGTAACATTTTACTTACCAAATAATGTCCTTTCCTCGAGTCCTCCTAGACCAGTCCAGACAAGTGTGTTGTGTTCCCTCCCAGTAGAGTGGTAGAGACAAAGAACCAATGAAAAGCCCAGGTTTCAATGACATCACTCATATGCCTCAGCCACCAGAGGTCCCCCCTTCAGTATTCATCACAAAGCAAACAGGAGATACAGAGCAAGCCTCATACAACCTCAACAATGAGTAAACGGTAGAGAAATATGGACAGGAAGGCAGAAATAGAAGGAGATAAACCTGCAGGGCCAAATAAAGAATCATGGCAGACTCAAGGGACCAGCAGCAGTAAAACAGAGCAAATACAGTTTCTGGAGAAGGTGGTCTTGGACTGCTCTAGCAGGACTCAAAGAAACAATGTCATCTGGTAAGTAAAACATCAACTTCCATATCATCCTGCTAGACCAGTCCAGACAAGTAGAATGTACCAAAGCTACAATACTACTGGGCAGGAAGGCGACATCAGCTCACAAAACTCTTCAGCCAAAGGCCTTGTCTGCCTGCACATGGACATCCAAGCGATAATGCTTGACAAAAGTCAAAATGATGCCCATGTTGCTGCCTGAAAAATGTCTGTAGGGATCACTGAGCGCCGCTCCACACATGAAGACACTTGCGCTCAGGGACAATGGGCACACAGACCTTCTGGAACCTGCCAGTTCTGTAACAGATGCACTGAGGCGATAGACTCCTTAATCCAAAATTCCAAAGTAGACTTTGCCACTGCTTCACCCTTGCATGGGTCAGCAAACAGCACAAAAAGATGGTCTGACTGGAAACGGAACTAAGATAGTGCTAATCTGAGTTTGGTGTACAGGTGTTTTTTTCTGTATGGGAAGATAGAGGAAGGCTAAAGGGGGAGTGGTGCCCTCTGTCCACTTATCTCCACGCCATTGCCTCTTCTAGCCTTAAGGCCGTTGGATAGTTACTTTCACCCGTCCAGCAACCAGCAAGTCTGCAGGGGGAGGATTGCCCTGCTGCAGTTATGCCAAAGTCAAAGGACTTGGCATCTGCTTCGGGCATGTTGCCTCTCTTCCCCGACTCACGACTGCTGTCCAAGGCTACCTGCTTCCATCTGAGCCCTGATGATATTTCTGAGAGGAGTCTTAGCGCAGGTGGTGGTAGTGACTTGTCTTGGGGGTCAAACATCAGGGTGGATGAAGCCAGGTCTTCCTCGGCTGTTCAGCACGCAGAGACCTTGCATGTGGCAGGAGGACAAGTGACTAAGTTCAGCTACCGTAGAAGGAAGGAGGATGGTGTCTGCAATACTCAAAGGTGCAACTGCTTCTTTGCATAGCTGGTCCGGCTTTGCTCCGGTACGTCCTGAAACTTTTAAATTGGAAGCAATTTGGGCAACTATCATCTCTTTAGGTGAGGCATTAATTCCACAAATGTCTGCTTTAACTACACAAGTTTTGGATAACTAAGGGGATTGAAACTACACCGAATCAAGTGGCATCTACACAGGCTTCTTTGTTAGAGACTGAATCTAAAGTTACAGCTTTCGAAAATAAAGCTGCTATCATGTTAAAGAATTCTGTCTATACAAGTTAGACTGGAGCATCTGAAAAACGCAGTTGGGGCTGCTAACCTTAGTGTATAAATTTTCCCTGGGTATCTACTACGTCTGGAAGAGATATGTTTAAGACATAACTCACTAAGGTTTTCTGTTCCTACAGAAATTTATCCTCCAAATATTCGTGCATATTTAACTTCTGGGAGGAAGGTGCCATCTTCTACAGTTACTGGGGTGCAGCAAATGGAACTCTGAAATATTTCAAATGTCCTAGAATCATCTCATGAGGAACCTGTGTCATTTACTTTGTTAGTAACTTTTGCATTGGTTTCAGATAAAGCATAGTTACTCACAAGTTTGCTCCGGGGACAGCAGGAAAGCATAGTTACTCACCTGTAACAGGTGATCTCTGGGAACAGCAGAAATTTAGTCTTCACATATGGGTATCGTCGCTACCGACGGAGCCTGCGCAAGAATGCTCCCCAGCGTCCAATAGGAACGCTTTTGGAAGCATCCCTCAACACATGCACACTGCCTTCCCGCCTGTCCAACTGTTCCTCTTCAGTTAGGTTTGTAGCTGAGTGAAAGGATAGAGGAAAGAGAGATAGAGAGATACAACTCCTAGGGGAGATGGGTGGGTTGTGAAGACTAAATTCCTGCTGGTCCCGGAGATCACCTGTTACAGGTGAGTAACTACGCTATCTCCAGCAACAAGCAGAAATGTAGTCTTCACATATGGGGACTCCCTAGCTGAAGATGCCAGGGAGATGGCCCCAAGAAGCTGCCATCTATTGTTAGGTGGACCTTGTTTCCTCCTATGGATCTCTGGCATCCCACCAGGGTTGGTGGGTAGGAGCTGAATTAGGTCTGAAAGAGATTTTGAAGAACAGCTTGCCAAAAAATGCATCCCGACGGGAGGCTTTATCTAGGCAGTAGTGGGCTGTAAAGGTGTGTACCGAACCCCAGGTGGCTGCTCGACAAATGTCACCAATAGAAACAGAGTGAAGGTTAGCCAAAGATGCTGCCATGGCTCTCACATTGTGAGCTGTGACATGGCCTTGAAGAGGAAGACTCAGTCTCATAAGCAAAGGATATGCATTGTGAAATACATTTGGATAGAGTTCTCTTGGAGACTGAAGTCCCAAAAGACTAGAATCAAAAGCAATAAAAAGTTGAGAAAGCACAGTTACTTACCTGTAACAGGTGATCTCTGGAAACAGCAGGAATAAGTCTTCACATATGGGTACGTCAGTACCGACGGAGCCTGCGCGGAAACGCTCCCAGCGTCCAATCAGAAAGCTTTTGGGAGCATCCCACAGCGCCTGCGTGCTGCCTTCCCGACTTTCCAACTGTCTCTCCTCAGTTAAGTTTTATAGCTGAGACAAAGAGGGAGAGAGAGGGAACGGAGAGAGGGATCGAAAGAGACAACTCCTAGGGGAGGTGGGTGGGTTGTGAAGACTTATTCCTGCTGTTCCCAAAAATCACCTCTTACAGGTAAGTAACTGTGCTATCTCCAGTAACAAGCAGGAATGAGTCTTCACATATGGGGACTCCCTAGCTTTAAATGACAAGGAGAGAGCCCATAAGTTGTGTGTCCCTGGGACAGGGCTGCACTTCCCCACCTGGATCTCTGGCATCCCATGAGGGATGGTGGGCAGAAGTTGATTAAGTATGGAACAGGTGTTTGAGAACAGCCTGACCAAACAAGGCATCCCGGCAGGAGTCCTTGTCCAAGCAGTAATGGGCTGTGAAGGTATGAACCAAGGCCCAAGTGGCTGCTCGACAGATGTGGTCGATAGACACAGAGTTCAGATGAGCCATTAAGGCTGCCATGGCTCTCACATTGTGAGCTGTGACATGGCCCTCCAGAGAAAGGTTCTTGCTCTGATAGGCAAAAGAAATACATTGGGCAATCCAGTTAGAAAGTGTTCTCTTGGAGACTGGTTGTCCCAAATGAGAAGGATCAAAGGCAACAAAGAGTTGGGAAGACTTTCTATGTTGCTGTGTCCTCTAAGTAAGAAGCCAGAGCTCTTTTACAGTCCAGGGTATGAAGATTCCCCTCTGCACTTGATGCATGAGGTCCTGGAAAAAAAAGACAGGTAGGTAGACCTCTTGGTTCAGGTGAAAAGGCAAGACCACCTTAGGCATAAAGTGTGGATTAGTCCTAAGGACCACCTTGTCATGATAGAACCTTGTATAAGGTGGATTAGCTACTAGTGCTTGCAATTCACTGATGCGGCATACTGATGTGATTGCAATGAGGAAGATAACCTTCCAAGAAAGATATTTCAAGGAGGTGGTAGCTAAAGGTTCAAAAGGAGGCTTCATAAGCTGACCAAGAACCAAATTTAAGTCCCATGCCACCGGGGGTGGTCTAATGGGAGGCTTTGTTAAAAGGAGGCCTCTCATGAACCTTGCTACAAGAGGATGAGAGGAAACAGGTTGTCCATTTAGAGGCTTGAGGGAAGCTGCAATAGCACTCAAATGGACTCTTACTGAAATTGTCTTAAGGCCTGCATTAGACAGATGAAGGAGATACTCCAGCAATGAGGTATAGCATGGGGGTTAAGACCCTTCTCAGAACACCAGATGGTAAACCTCTTCCACTTGAAAGCATAAGAACGTCTAGTGGAAGGTTTTCTGGAAGCATAAAGAACATCTTTTACTTGTTGAAAAAGATGAAGATCTAGGCCTTCAGCAACTAAGCCCTGAGATGCAGAGACTGGGGATTGGGATGCCATAACTTTCCGCCCTCCTGAGAGAGGAGGTCTGGAGCAGACCCTAACTCTAGGGATGGAGCTTGAGAGAGATGTAGAAGCAGAGGGTACCACACTTGCCGTGACCAATGTGGAGCTATGAGAATCATGTGGCCTCTGTCTCTCTGAAGCTTGAACAAGGTTTTGGGAATTAGGGGAATGGGTGGAAAGGCATACAGGAAGTCTTGACCCCAATGAAGGAGGAAAGCATCCCTTGCCTGAGCCGTAGTTCTGGAACAGAACCGAGGAAGTTTGGCATTCCACGGACTTGCAAAGAGGTCTATGTCCGGGGTACCCCAAATTTGAAAACTTTTTGACACCTGGTCCATATGTAGGGACCACTCGTGTGGAAGCAGAACTCGACTAAGTCTGTCTGCCCAAGAGTTTTGAACACCTGGAAGATAAACTTCCAGGAGATGAATGTGATGCTCTCTGGCGAGGGCCCACAGTCACAGAGCTTCGTTGCAAAGCAACAGAGCACCAGTCCCTCCCTGCTTGTTTATATAGAACATGGCTACCTGATTGTCCGTGTGGATAAGGACTGTCTTGTGGCTGAGCAGGGTGTGGAAAACTCGCAGAGCCAGGAAGATTGCTCTGAGTTCCAAGAGATTGATATGTAGACAAGTCTCCTGTGGGGACCAGATGCTCTGGGTGGAGAGGTCCTGAAGATGAGCTCCCCAGCCGATTGGAGAAGCATCTGTTAGAGTTGCTTGGGGTAGAGGCTGTTGAAAAGGGGACCCCAACAACAGGCTTTGAGGGGACTTACACCATTGGAGGGACAAAATGAGGCGACTTCATACCCTGGACTTGTGTTTGCTATTTTGTCTGATAGGCAGCCCAATGCCTGGGTTCATTGGGTGGATAAAGTCCACTGAGCTGCTCTCATGTGAAGGCGAGGGATATGGTACCACATGAACGGTGGAGGCCATGTGGCCTAGCAGCTGTAACATCTCTCAAGCAGTTAGTAGGGGTTTCAACTCTGCTTGAGAAGCTAACTGCATCAAGCAAAGGCGACGGGCCTGGGGAAGATAGGCCCTTGCCCTTGTGGTATCCAGCAATGCCCCTATAAACTCCAGGGACTGAGTAGGGATCAAATTGGATTTTGGGATGTTTATTACCAGCCCTAAATATTGAAGGATACGCATTGTGAAGGTTTAGAGAAGTCTTAGCCTCTGATTGAATGGGAGCTCGAATGAGCCAGTCGTCCAGGTAAGGGAAGACAAATATTCCCAGGGTGCGCAGAAAAGCAGCAACCACTGCCATGCATTTCGTGAACACCCTTGGTGCAGAGGCCAGACCAAAAGGGAGCACTCTGTATTGATAGTGCTTCTCCTGAAAAAGGAACCGAAGGAACCTTCTGTGAGTTGGATGGATGAGAACATGAGTGTACGCATCCTTGAGATCTAGAGAACAAAGCCAATCCTGACTCTGAAGGTATGGCAGCAGAGTTCTTAGAGAAACCATCTTGAATTTTAATTTGACTAGGAATCTGTTCAACTCTCTGAGATCTAAGATGGGTCTGAAGCCCCCTGTTTTCTTTGGAATAAGAAAATAGGGGGAGTGGAATCCTGTGCCCTGTTGTTGAGAAGGCACGTCCTCTATAGCCCCCTGGCTAGAAGACTGGCAACTTCCTGCTCCAACAGGCTGAGGAGGGAGGCTGGAGAATTGAACTGGTGCACTCTTGTGAGAGGGGGCAAGCTGGAAAAATGAAGTTTGTACCCCTCTCTTATGATGGAGTGTCCAATGCTCTGCTGTAATTTGCCCCCACCTGGTAGCAAAGTGACCTATCCTTCCTGGAATGGTGGAGGGCTCTGGTCCTTCTAGAGCCAGGAAGGCTAAGTTCTCCAGCAGAAAGTCAAAGGCCCTGAGGGGGCTGAGATTACTGGGCTGGAGCAGGCCTCGCAGCCTTTGCCATGCTCTGTTTGGAGGATTGCTGACATTTGGAGGGGAACTGAGCTGCAGAAGATGCCCGCTGACTATAAGCAGGATAGAATCTTCCCTTTTTAGAAAAAGGTGTTTTCTTGAACAACCTTTTCTTAGCAGGAGCAGTTGTGGATTTGGATAGTCTATCCAAAGCAGAATTTTCAGCATCCATCTGATTGGCCTTTGCTTGCCAATCCTTACCAAACAGATTCTCACCGGTACAAGGGATATTTCCCAATTCATCTTGGACCCAGATCTCCAAATCAGATGCTTGAAGCCAAGCAATCCTACGTGCACCTATAGCTATAGCTGAGGCTCTGCTTACGCAATGAAAGGAGTCAAAAGCTGCACAGTTGGAGAATTTGGAGATATCCTGGGCATGTTTGACCCTAGTGAGAAATTCTTGCCTTTTATCATCAGATATAAAAGGACTTAAAGTCTGCAAATGGTCAGTGACCTCTTAAGAACATTCCAATGTAGAGACTATAAGAATTAATTTTCGCAGCAAGCATGGAAGATTCTTCTTCCAGAAGTATCCAGGGTTCTACATTCACGTGCAGAAGGATTAGAGGCATGTCTTTTGGCACTCTTAATCCTTCTCATTGCAGACTCAACCACAATAGAGTGGTGAGGAAGTTGAGTTTTATGGAAACCAGGACAAGGAGGGACACGATACATGGTGTCCAACCTGCGAGAATGAGGAGAGGTGGTTAGAGGTGCTTCCCACATCCTTAACAAGAAATCATACAGAATCTCATGAATAGGTAAGGTAGCTGCCTCCTTAGGAGTTTTAGGATATTGCAAAATATCTAACTCCTTGGCTCTGGGCTCTGACTCTGGGGCCACTGTAATAGAGAGGCCCCAAGGCACCTCTCTGATAAAGTCTTGAAAAGACAAGTCCTCTGGAGGAGACATCCTTCGTTTAGGAGAGGAGGACTCCTGTGGAAGAAGCATCACTGTATCGACAGACTTCAGAATCCTCAGAGTCATCAGAGGAATTGAAGTATCGTCTGTCTGGATGCTCTTGCAACGCCCGATACCCGTACCGACCGGGATCGGTATCGGGAATAACCGGTACCGGGGTATCGGTACTGGAGGGCTTCAGAGGACAGAGTACCAGCATAGCGGACACCGATGCCGATGCCACTGGTACCGGGATCAGTACCGATGGCAATGCTAGTGCCGGTACCAGCGGAGTAGTCTGTTGCGCTACCACGGGCGTCGATGCCACAAGGAAAGCCGCCAAACTGCATTCCATGGACAGAATCCTCTGATCCATTGACGCTGCCAATGCCTGGAAGTCGGTACCAGTGGAGGCCACCGGTACCCCAGAGCATGGCACCAAGAGATCTGTCGAGGCCACGCCATTGAGATCATCCTGGAACCCAGATGATGATGCTTTGGAGGCCGAAGCCTCCCGCCGGGGTAATTTTGCCGGTGCAGAATCCTCAAGGGCAAGGCCAGAGGCATCTCAATGCTTAGAAGGAGATCTACCCTTCGAGGACCGGCTAGATTTATGTTTAGTTACCTGAGATCCATGTGAGGAAGCAGCAGCCCTGGAAGACGTGGATGCCACCGAAGCTGCATCAGAGGGAAACAGGGTACTGAGCTTGGCAGCTCGGTTCTGTCGACCCCTCTTAGACATCATGGAACAGGACACACAATCTGTTATGGAATGGTCAGGACCTAAACATTTTAGACACCAGTCATGGGTGTCTGTGATGGAGATAGTACCGCCACATTTTGTGCACTTTTTAAATCCTGAGGCAGGCTTTTCCATAGTTAAGGGAAAAGGTTCTGGGCCTAAGGCCCAAAACTCAAGTGCACCTGAAGTGGGAAAAAAGGGGGGTTTTTTTGTTTTTTCTTAAGAAGAAAAGAACAAGGACCGGCAGTACCGGTACAGCGAAGGAGGCAGACGCGACAGAAAAGAAAAAGAAAAAGAAAAAATAAGGAAATTCTTCTGCGGTGACAGGAACACGACCTGCTGGCTCCGCGGAAAAAGAACTGAGGAGAGAAAGTTGGAAAGGTGGGAAGGCAGCACGCAGGTGCTGTGGGATGCTCCCAAAAGATTCCTGATTGGACGCTGGGGAGCGTTCCCGCGCAGGCTCCGTCGGTACAGACGTACCCATATGTGAAGACTCATTCCTGCTTGTTCCTGGAGATGACTTTCTATGTTGCTGTGTTCTCTGTAGGTAAAAAGCTAAGGCTCTTTTACAATCCAAAGTATGAAGGTTCCTTTCTGCATTAGAGGCATGAGGCCTCGGAAAGAATACAGGAAGATAAATTGATTTAAATGAAAAGGCGAAACCACCTTTGGCATAAAGTGTGGATGAGTTCTGAGAACAACCTTATCATGGTGAAACCTAGTATAAGGAGGATCAGCCATTAAAACTTGCAATTCACTAATGCAACGTGCAGAGGTGATTGCAATTATGAAGATGACCTTCCAGGACAAAAGCTTTAGGGTTGTAGTGGCTAGAGGTTCAAAGGGCGGTTTCATGAGCTGCCCCAGAACTAGGTTTAAATCCCATGCCACCGGTGGTGGCCTGATGGGAAACTTTGTTAATAGAAGACCTCTCATAAATCTTGATATGAGTGGATGAGAGGAAATTGGTTGTCCATTTAGATGTTTATAGGAAGCTGCAATTGCACTAAGATGGACTCTTACTGAATTGGTCTTTAGACCAGAATTTGATAAATGAAGTAGATACTCTAGTATCAATTCCAAAGGAATCAAGGGGGGTTTAACCCCTTCTGTGAACATCTTATAGTAAAACGTTTCCACTTGAAGGCGTAAGAGTGTCTTGTGGAAGGTTTTCTAGAAGCCTGAAGGATATCTTTTACCTGTTGGAAAAGGTTGAGATCCTGAAGGTCTAAGCTTTCAGCAACCACGCCCTGAGATGCAGGGACTGGGAATTCGGGTGCCATAGCATCCCATTCCTCTTGGGAGAAAAGATCTGGAGCAGACCCTAACTCCAGAGATGCAGCTTGAGAGAGATGTAGAAAGCGTAGTTACTCACCTGTAACAGGTGTTCTCCAGGAGCAGCAGGAATCAGTCCTCACTTATGGCGCCGACGGAGCCCTCGCGGAGCAATTTTCCCCAGCTTTCAAAGAAAGCCTTTGGGAATTGCAGCGCGCATGCGCGGTCGTCTTCCCGCCCGAAGGTGCCATCTTAGCCAGTCAGATGACATAGCTAAAAAAGACAGCATAAAAATTTGCAAAAAGAACATAAGCAGACGATTGCAACTCCAAGGGGAGGAGGGAGGGTAGTGAGGACTGATTCCTGCTGCTCCTGGAGAACACCTGTTACAGGTGAGTAACTACGCTTTCTCCAGGACCAAGCAGGAAGTCAGTCCTCACTTATGGGACTCCCAAGCTCAAGGCTACCGGAGACCCTAAGCACAAAAATGAGCTCCCTCTAGCTCAGCAGCACAGAAGGATAGAATCTTCGCTGAATTATCACCCACCGGTAGCCCACATCCGGGATGGAGGGTAGGAGTTGCTCAGACCTCAAAGAGATTACGGAGGACTGCCTGTCCGAAAGCACTGTCCCTACGGGACTCCCTCTCGAGACAGTAATGGACCGCAAAAGTCTGGCTCGAAGACCAAGTAGCGGCCCGGCAGATGTCTGCCAGCGGAACAGAGCGGAGGTAAGCCACTGACGTGGCCTTTGCCCGAACGCAATGAGCCGTGACTCAACTTTCTAAGGAGAGTCCGGCTGCCCCATAAGCCCAAGAGATACAGTCCGCAACCCAGATGGACAGAGTACGCTTGGAGACCGGGAGCCCCAATTTATTGGGGTCAAAAGACACAAAAAGCTGAGCAGCTTTACGGTGCTCCCGCGTACGGTCAAGGTAGAAGTTCAATGCCCTTCTACAGTCCAGGGTATGGAGGACCGTTTCAGCTCGGCTGGAGTGTGGTCTGGGAAAGAAGGTTGGAAGTACCACCTCCTGATTGATGTGAAAAGGGGAGACCACTTTAGGCAGAAATTTTGGGTGAGTCCGTAGGACTACCCTATTCTTGTAGAACCGAGTGTAAGGGGGATCAGACACGAGGGCCTGCAATTCACTTACGCGCCTAGCGGAAGTGAGGGCTATCAAGAACAGCGTTTTCCAAGACAGAAAACGGAGAGAACAGGTAGCCATAGGTTCAAAAGGCGGACAGGTGATCCGCTGCAAAACCACATTCAGGTCCCAGTCAGGCGCTGGCGGGCGCAGAGGTGGTTTAAGTAGAAGGAGACCTCGGAGAAACCTCGCTACGAGAGGGTCATTGGAGAGAGGTCTGCCGTCCACTGGCACATGATGTGCTGAAAGAGCACTGAGGTGAACTTTGACGGAGTTGGACTTAAGTCCCAGATTAGAGAGGTGCAGCAAGTACTGCAAGATCACCGACACCGGGCAGGAGAAGGGATCCTGAGACTGCTGGGTACACCAGACTGCAAAGCGACGCCATTTAAGGGCGTAGCATTTGCGGGTAGAAGGCCGTCGCGAAGCTAAGACGACCTCCTCCACCTCCGCCGGCAGGAGAAGGGGAGCAAGGACTACCCTCTCAGCAGCCAGGCCATAAGGTTGAGAGACCTGAGGTTGGGGTGCAGAAGGGACCCCTGATCCTGAGTGAGGAGATCCGGTTGTATCCCCAGAGGGATTGGGCCCTCCACCGCCAGTTGCAGCAGGAGTGGAAACCACGGCTGCCTGGGCCAGCGAGGGGCCACCAGGATCATGAAGGCTTTGTCTCGGAGAACCTTGAAAAGAGTCCGAGAGACCAGCGGGATGGGAGGGAAAGCGTACAGAAGGCTCCCCGACCACGAGATCAGAAAGGCGTCCGCCGCAACCCGAAGGGGGTGTGGCTGACGAGAGCAGAAGCGAGGAAGTTGCCGGTTGTGAGGACTGGCAAAGAGATCCACCGTGGGGAGACCCCACTTGAGGAAGAGCTTCTGAACTACCAAGGGATCCAGACGCCACTCGTGCGGCTGGAGGACCCTGCTGAGTTTGTCTGCAAGGCAATTTTCTTGGCCCGGGAGATAAACTGCCTTGAGGAGAATGCCGTGACTGACGGCCCAAGAGCAGAGCTTCTGTGCCTCCCGGCAGAGGAGGAGGGAGCCCGTGCCCCCCTGCTTGTTCACGTAGAACATGGCAACCTGATTGTCCGTCTGGACAAGGACGGACTGTTGGGAAGTCAGGTGGGAGAAGGCCTTGAGAGCGAGGCGGATCGCCCTGAGCTCCAGGAAGTTGATCTGCTGAGCAGACTCCCACGTGGTCCAGAGGCCCTGAGTACGTGCCTCTTGGCAATGTGCTCCCCAGCCCAGGAGGGATGCATCGGTGGTCAGCACCCGGGTCGGCTGAGGTGACTGGAAAGGCATTCCGAATATCAGGTTCGGCTGCCGGAGCCACCACCGGAGAGACGAGAGCAGCGGCTCGGAGACGCGCACTAGGTCTGCCAGGCCGCCCGTGGCTTGTCGCCACTGCTGGCGGAGACACCATTGAGCAGACCGCATGTTCAGGCGGGCATTGGGGGTCACATGGACAGTGGAAGCCATATGGCCGAGCAGTCTCAGGAAGCGCCTGGCGGAGACCAGGGGCTGGCTGCGAAAGCGGTCGGCTAGGTCCATGAGCCGTTGAGCCCTGTCGAGCGGTAGGTACGCTCGTGCCCGAGGAGTGTGCAGCCTTGCGCCGATGAACTCGAGATCCTGTGAGGGGAGCAAAGTGGACTTTGCGAAGTTTATGACAAAGCCCAAGTGCTGCAGCAGAGTCACCGTGCGGCACGTGGCGTTGGTGACCTCCTGAGCGGACGCTGCTCTGATGAGCCAGTCGTCGAGGTACGGAAAGACAGAGGCCGTGAAGCCGGAGATGGGCCGCCACGACCGCGAGACATTTTGTGAAGACTCGCGGTGCGGAGGATAGGCCAAAGGGCAGTACTCTGTACTGGTAATGATTTCCTGCCACCACAAACCTTAGGTATTGGCGGTGGCTTGGGTGGATGAGGATGTGCGTGTAGGCATCCTTTAGATCCAAGGAGCATAGCCAATCTCCCTGCTGGAGGTAGGGCAGAAGGATTCCAAGGGTAAGCATTTTGAACTTCTCCCGCACAAGGAACTTGTTGAGGTTGCGCAAGTCCAGGATGGGTCTGAGGCCCCCTGTTCTCTTTGGTATCAGAAAATACCTTGAATAAAAGCCTTGACCTCTCAGGTGGTGGGGCACCGGTTCCACCGCCTGTTCCTGCAGAAGACCTGCTAACTCCTGAAGGAGCAACTCCCTGTGCAGAGGGGGGCGCGAAGGTTCTCCCGGAAAATAGGAGGGAGGGACCTGATGGAAATGGAGAAGGTAGCCTTCTCGCACGACCTGAAGTACCCAGGCATCTGCGGTGATGCTGGACCACCTGTGGCCGAAGTGAACCAGCCGGCCTCCGGTGCTGGGAGGAACCAGCGGGGGGGGAGAGGCTATGCTGAGCGAGTCAAAAACCCCCACCCTGCTGAGCAGGGGCTGGTGGTGCAGGCTTGGGGGCTTGCTGCCTACGGGACCCGTTACCCCGTCCCTTGGCCTGCTGGCCCTGTTGGGGAGCTGCAGGGGCCTGATAATGGGGGTACTGTTTGTAGGCAGCCGCCTTCCTCGGGTAAAAGGACTTTTTTCCCGAGCCCTTCTTTTTCTGGGAAGGGGCGGAGGTCTTCCTAGAAAGCCTGGTCCTGGTGAGAGTCTCAGTCTCAATTTGTGCAGCCTTTTCCGCCATGGGCTTGCCAAAGAGGTTTTCGCCTCGGCAGGGGACATCGACCAACTTGTCCTGTACCCAGGGCTCAAGATCCGACGACTGAAGCCAAGCCTGTCGGCGGGCACCGATGCCGGCTGCGGCCACTCTAGCCGAGGCCTCAAAGCCATCATAGGCTGCTCGGGACATGAACTTTGAGCATTCCCGAATGCCCGTGGACAAGGCTAGGAACCTCCGCAAGGGCTCCTCGGAGAGACCAGCGGAGAATCCGGCTAGCTCTTTAGCCAGATCCCGGAGATACATGCCCATGTAGAGCTGGTAAGTCTGGACACGACATGCGAGCATAGAGCCCTGGAAGCACTTCTTGCCAAGGCCATCCAGGTTACGGGCCTCCCTTCCAGGAGGCACCGAGGAGTGCATCTTCTGGCTCTTAAGACGATGCATGGCCGATTCCACTACCATGGAATGGTGTGGCAGCTGTGCCTTCTGAAAGCCAGGGCTCTTGCGGACCCGATAGATAGAATCGACCCGCTTGCTCAGGACCGGCGAGGAGGCCGGACTCTCCCACATGCGGAAGAGTAGTCGTTCCAGCATAGGAGGAACCGACACAGTAAAGTGCTCCCTCGCGGGAGAGTCATACTGGAGGGCGTCGAGCTCTTCGGCTCGAGGCTCCTCCTCGGGATCCGCAGGGAAGGCCAAAGCCTTGGCCATATCCCTAACGAAGTCCGAGAACCGGGCATCCTCCGGGGGGGACTGCTTCCGAGGCTCGGACCCCGGTGAGTCCGATGGGACACACCGAGTCCGGAAAGAATCAGGTGACTCTTCCTCCTCAGATTCCCAGACCGACTCCGACGAGGACTCGGTGGGGTCGGCCCGGGCAGGGTGCGGCGCCAGCCGCCCCGACGTCGAGGGAGTCGGCGTCGGCGACCTCGGTCCCGAACGGGAGGCCGAGGGTGACCTCGACCGAGGATCGACTCGAGTTCTCATTGACTCGAGGATCGGCTCGGTCTCCGGGGTCGACTTGGACGTCGACGTCCCGGCGGTCGGGGCAGCGGCGCCAGCGAGGCCAGCGAGCAGTGCCCGCTGCTGGTCCATGAAGGCAGACAGTCTGCTCTCCAAGGCCGTCAACCTGAGTCCGAGCTCAGGTGACCCAGCAGCCCCCGACTCGGGCCCCGACGGCGTCGGGCCCGACGTCGGCTGTCGCGGAGGCGAGTCCAGAAGGACTACAGGACTTACCCGGGCAGGCATCTCCGACTCCAGGCGAGGTCGCTTCGGGAGATGTTCCTTCTCCAAGGACCCGGGGCGGCTGTCGGGGCTATGCGACCTGGCCCTCGCGGAGCCAGGAGCGTCCACCGACGCCGCCCTCGCGGGTTTTTCCTTCCGACGATGGTCCCCGGAGGGAGAACCCCGGTCGGAGGAGCTCCGGCGACGGTCCGAGCTGGAGCCCTTTGACACGGAGGCCTCCGACGAGGTCCGGGTACGGCTGGGGTCAGCGAAGATTCTCTCGCGCTGATGCCGCCGACTTCTCAACGCCTTCGAGGACAGTTTGCTGCAGGGCCCACAGATCAGTTCCTCATGATCCGGGCCCAAGCAGCGGAGGCAAAAGTCGTGTGTGTCGGTTAGTGACATATTTCGGTCACACCGACCACACCGCTTAAAGCCACTGGCAGCCATCGGGGGAAAAAGGGCCCCTGCGAGGTCAAAGGACCGGGCTGCCAGGGAAAACGAAAATGAAAGCTGACTAAGTCAGAAAAAACCGAAAAAACGCTAGAGGACTCGAGACCGGCGTCGCGAGTCCGGGCGGGAAAACGATCGGCGTCGAACCGAAAGAAAAAAGTATAAAATAAAGAGGAAAATCAACTTTTTCACGGGGACAAGACGGGGACGTCTGCAGGGCTCCGCGGAAAAAAGAAGACTGGCTAAGATGGCACCTTCGGGCGGGAAGACGACCGCGCATGCGCGCTGCAATTCCCAAAGGCTTTCTTTGAAAGCTGGGGAAAATTGCTCCGCGAGGGCTCCGTCGGCGCCATAAGTGAGGACTGACTTCCTGCTTGGTCCTGGAGAAGCAGGGGATACCACGTTTGGCATGGTCACCGTGGCGCTATGAGGATCATACAACCCCTGTCTCTCTGAAGCTTGAAGAGTGTTTTGGGGATGAGGGGAAAGGGTGGGAAGGCATAGAGGAAGTCCTGACCCCAGTGAAGAAGGAAGGCGCCCCTTGCCTGGCAATTTTGAGCCGTAATTCTGGAACAGAACAGGGGAAGTTTGGCATTCAGTGGACTTGCAAATATGTCTATGTCTGGGGTTCCCCAGATCTGAAACATCTTGGCCACCTGGTCAAGGTGGCGAGACCATTCGTGAGGCAGCAGTACTCGGCTGAGTTTGTCTGCCCAAAGGTTTTGAATGCCTGGAAGATATACCACGAGAAGGTGAATTTGATGCTCTCTGGCGAGGGCCCATAGTTGTAAAGCTTCGTTGCGTAACGACAGAGCCTGTTCCGCCCTACTTGTTCACGTAGAACATGGCTACTTGATTGCCCGTTTGGACTAGGACTGTCTTGTAGCAGAGCGGGGCATGGAATACTCGAAGAGCTAGATAGCCTGCTCCGAGTTCCAGGAGGTTTATCTGAAGAAAAGTCTCCTATGGAGTCCAGGTACCCTGGCTAGAGATGATGATGCAGGTGTACTCCCCATCCCACCTGTGATGCATCTGTTAGGGTGGCCTGGAATAGGGGTTGCTGAAAAGGAGACCCCCCACTAGAAGATTTTCCAGTGATTGCCACCATTGGAGGGACAAAATCAGCTGTTGTGAGTTTGATATCTTGTCCGACAGATGTCCTGTGGCCTGTGTCCACTGTTGTGGATAGGGTCCACTGGGCTGCTCACATATGAAGGTGAGCATAGGGAACCACATGAACCATGGATTGCATATGTCCCAATAGTTGTAGTAGTTCTCAAGCAGTTAGGGAGGACTTCACCACTGCTTGAGAAGCTAGCTGCACTATGCGAAGACAGCGGGGTTGTGGGAGAAAAGCCCTTGACTGTCTCGTATCTAAACGAGCTCCTATAAACTCCAGGGACTGAGACGGAGCAAGTTGGTATTTTGGGAGGTTTATGACCAATCCCAAGTATTAAAGGATTCGCATTGTGCGAGACAGTGCAGAGCTGGCCTCTGGAACCGTGGGGGCGCAAATGACCCAGTAGTCTATGTAAGGGAAGACGAATATCCCTAGGGTTCGCAGAAATGCAGCTAATACTGCCATGCATTTCGTGAATACTCTTGGTGTCGAAGCCAGATCAAAGGGAAGAACCCTGTATTGGAAATGTTTTCCCTTGAAAAGGATTCGTAAGAATTTCCTGTGATCTGGATGGATCAGAATGTGAGTATATGCATCCTTTAGATCTAGAGAATGAAATCAATCCTGACTTTGAAGGTATGGCAGGAGAATTCTCAGAGAAATCATTTTGAACTTTTCTCGGAACAGATATTTGTTCAATTCTCTGAGGTCTAGAATGGGTCTGTGTCCTCCTGTTTTCTTTGGAATAAGAAAATAGGCGGAGCAGAATCCTGTACTCTGTTGAAGAATGGGCACCTCCTCTATTGCTCCTTGAGCAAGGAGTGTTAGGTCTCAACACTCTCGACCTCTCGATCCAGTAGATTGTCTGTAGAGGTTTGGGAATTGAACTGTCTTACGATTGTAGGAGGGGGCTATACTGTAAAAATGAAGCTTGTACCCCCTCTCCCACAATGGATAGTGTCCAGTTTTTTGCTGTTATTCGGTGCCATCTATTGGCAAAATGACACAACCTTCCTGGAATGTTTAGGGGTTCTGGACCTTTCAGAGGCAGGAAGGCTAAGTTCTCTATGAAGGAATCAAAGCCCTTGAGAGGGTTGGGCCTGTGGAGCTGGTTGAGCTCTAAGGGCCTTTTGGCTTCTTTCGTTGTCTAGATTGTTGTTTTTGACCTTTCTGGGCAACTTGACCCTGAGCTTGCCCTTGCTGGATATAGAATGGATAAACTTCCTCTATTTGCTAAAAAAGGGTTTTTTATAGGGTTTCTTTTTGGCTGGAGTGGCTGTAGATTTTAACAATCTATCTAAAGTGATATTGTCAGCATCTATCTCATTAGCCTTTTGCTGCCAATTCTTGCCAAAGGTTTTCTCCTGTGCAAGGGATGTTTCCTAATTTATCCTGTACCCAAATCTCCAAGTCTGATGCCTGGAGCCAGGCAATCCGTCGTGCACCAATAGCAATAGCAGAGGTTCTGCTGATGCATTTAAAGCAGTCAAAGGCTGCACGATTCACAAACTTGGAGACATCTTGAGCATGCCTGACAAGAGTAAGGAAGTCTTGTCGTTTGTCATCAGGGAGAAGGGGGCTCATAAGCTTCAAATCTCCTGTGACCTCTGAGGAATATTCCCATATATAAAATATATGAGCTGATCCTAGCTGAAAGCATGGAAGCCTGAAATGTTTGACGCCCAAAAGCGTCAAGAGTCCTGCATTCATGACCTGGAGGATTGGACGCATGTCTTTTTGCACTCTTCATCCTACGCATGGCTAGCTCCACTACCACTGAATGGTGTGGCAGCTGAGTCTTTTGAAAACCAGGACATGGTGGAACTCGATACATGGTATCGAGTCTCCTAGAAAGAGGAGATGTGGTCAAAGGTGTCTCCCACATTCTGAGCATCAAATCATGAATTTCATGAATGGGCAAAGTGGCTGCCTCCTTGGGAGCCTTAGAGTATTGGAGAATTTCCAATTCCTTTGCTCTTAGGTTCTTTTTCAGGAGCTACCGCGATTGAAAGGCCTCGGGCCACATCACGAATAAAATCCTGAAGACATGTCTTCCGGAGGAGACATTCTGCGTTGGGGAGAAGAAGAGTCTTCCGGGAGAAACACTCTGGTACCGGCAGAATTATCAGAGTCATCAGAATCGGAGGATTCGAAGCATCTCTGATCCCAATGTTCATGCAAAGCACGGTCTCGATATCAAAGTCAGTACTGAGTTGGTCCGGTACCGATCTGTTGATGCCAGAAAAAGTCAGCATGGGAAGAATTCCCACCGGGGCCGGTACCATCGGTGCTGGTACCAGCATCTGTACTGATGCTGGTATCGGTACCGGTGCCCGCTGAACCCCCAGTGTCAACGGTACCGCAGCTGTAATGAGAGCTGCAAGACTGCGTTCGAAAGCGAGGAATCTCTGGTCTATCGACGCTGCCAATGCCTGGGTATCGGTACCGGGAAAAACAGCAGGAACCCCTGAGCATGGCACCAGTAGTTCTGCCGAGGTCGAGGCCTCGAAAACATCCTGGAACCCCGTTGATGCTTTGGAGGCCGAAGCCTCCCGCCGGGGCTGTTTTGCCGGTGTAGTTTCCTCAAGGGCAATGTCAATGGCCTCTCAATGCTTTGAAGGAGACTACCCTTTGAGGACCGGCTCTTATGTTTAGTCACCTGAGATCCATGGGAGGAAGACTAGGCTCTTGAAGACGTCGATGCAATGGACCTGGCATCCGAAGAAAAGAGGGTACTGAGCTTTGCAGCCCGGTTCTGTCTTCCTCTTTTAGTCATCCCCATACAAGAGAGACACTTATATGGAGAATGGTCAGGGTCTAATGTTAAAAAATGTAAGGTCATGCATTTGGGCTGCAGCAATCCAAGGGAGCAATACATTATAGGAGGTGAAGTACTTTTGTCCACTGAAGAAGAGCGGGACCTAGGCGTGGTTGTGTCTGATTATCTTAAAGTAGCTAAACAGGTGGAAAAGGCGACAGCAAAAGCTAGAAGGATGCTTGGGTGCATACGGAGAGGAATGGCTAGCAGAAAAAAAGGAGGTGATAATGCCTCTGTATAAGTCTTTGGTGCGACCTCATTTGGAGTATGGTGTGCAATTCTGGAGACCGCACCTTCAAAAGGATGTGAACAGGATGGAGTCGGTGCAGAGGGTTGCTACCAAAATGATTAATGGGCTTCATTATAAAGCATATGAGGACAGACTTAAGGATCTTAATATGTACACCTTAGAGGAAAGGCGGGATAGAGGTGATATGATTGAGATGTTTAAATACCTCCGTGGCATAAATGTTCAGGGAGAGAGCCTCTTTCAATTGAAAGCAAGTTCTGCTACGAGGGGACATGGGATGAGGGTGAAGGGAGATAGATTCAGGAGTGATATGCGGAAATATTTCTTTACGGAAAGAGTAGTGGATCCGTGGAATAGTCTCCCAGTGGAGATGGTAGAGATGAGGACAGTAACTGAATTCAAGAAAGCATGGGACCAACACAGAGGATCTCTAAAGGCAAAAAGTGGACTGTTGTAGTTGTTATGGAAGGACAGACTAGATAGGCCATGTGGTCTTTTTCTGTCGTCATATTTCTATGTTTCTATGTTTCTAAACATTTGAGACACCAGTCATGGGTGTCGGTAAAGGAAATGGCACCGCCACACTTAGTACATTTTTTTTAAAACCACTAGCTGGTTTTTCCATATTCTAGGAAAAATGGGGCCTAATGCCCAAAATGGCACCTAGCACCAAAAAGAAAACGTTTCTGAAGAGAAACGGTTCAGAAAATATATATATATTTTGGGTTTTTGTTTTTTTTTTAAAGAAAAAAGAACCGGCGGTACTGGTAGATGTCGTGCAGAGGCAGACGCGACCACAAGAAAGCAAGTTTAAAAAAGAAATTTTCTGCGGTGAGAGGGTATGGGTCCTGTAGGGTCCACAGAAAACGAAGAACTGAAGAGGGACAGTTGGAAAGGCGGGAAGGCAGCGCGCATGTGCTGAGGGATGCTCCCAAAAGCGTTCCTATTGGACGCTGGGGAGCGTTCCCGCACAGGCTCCGTCGGTACCAACGATACCCATATGTGAAGACTACATTCCCGCTTGTTCCTGGAGATTCAGTCCTCATATGGGTGACATCAGCACCGACAGAGCCCTCGTGGAAGTATCTCCCCAGCTTTCAAAGAAAGCCTTTGGGAGATGCCACCATACATGTGTGGTGCCCTGCCCGCCCAAGGGTGCCATCTTAGTCAGATGACATAGCTAGCCAACAAAAGATGATGGCAAAAATTAGATATGCAGCAACTCCAAGGGGAGAAGGGAGAGTTGTGAAGATCGATTCCTGCCGTCCCCAGAGAACACCCGTTACAGGTGAGTAACTATGCTTTCTCCGGGAAAAAGCAGGAAGTCAGTTCTCACATATGGGACTAGCTACAGGCTACCTAAAACCCGTAAGGAAAAAACAGTCAACCTCAAGGAGAGCAATGAGCAGCAGGAATCAAGTCCGCAGTAGGACCTGTGTATCCAATGGAACCAACACTATGGTAGCCTGAAAACAGCAGGGTTGGAGGGTAGGAGTTGCCTAGACCCCCAAAATATTACGGAACATGGCCTGGCCAAAGGCGCTGTCCCGTTGGAACTCCCTCTCCAGGCAGAAATGAGCTGTGAAGGTGTGGACTGAAGACCAGGTGGCGGCCCGGCAGATGTCCAACAGGACGGAGTGCAGGTTTGCCACAGAAGCCGCCATGGCCATCCAGCATGAGCCCAGCCTGCTCATAGGTTGAGAGCGATGCAGTCCACCACCCAGGTGGACGATGTCCGCTTAGTCACACTTGCCCCAGCCGACTCGGGTCATAGAAAATTAAAAGCTGAGCAGCTTTGCGGTGGCCCTGTGTACACTGAATGCAGGAGGACAGGGCCCTCTTACAGTCCAAGATGTGAAGGACGGTCTCTGCCCTGCTGGAGTGAGGCCTCAGGGAGAAGGTGGGGACCACCACTATTGGTTGAGGTAAAAGAGGGACACCACCTTCGGTAGGAATTTGGAATGCGTGCGTAGCATGACCCTATTCTTGTAGAACATGGTATACGATGCCTCTGCCACCAGGGCTTGGAGCTCGCTGACTCTGAGCGGAGGCAAGTGCCACTAGGAACACATCTTTCCAAGAGAGATACCTGAGGTGGCAGGTGACCAGGTGAGCTGTGACAACACCACATTGAGTTCCCACTCTGTGGCGGGGGGGTAGACAAGGCGTTTAGACAACAGGAGCCCCCCTCAGAAAGCGAGTTACTAGAGGCTGAGCCGAGAGGGTCTTGCCCTCAACAGGGTGGTGGTGTGCTACTAGAGCACTGAGGTGCACTGACAGTTTGATTTGAGCCCAGATTGCAAAAGGTGGAGAAAGTACTGCAGCACCAGCTGCACTGGGCAGGAGAATAGGTTCACCCTTTGTTTCGCACACCACAGTGAGAATCTGCGCCATTTGAAGGTGTAAGCTCTCCTGGTGGAAGCCTTACAGGAGGCCAATAGGATTTCCTCCACTTCCCCTGAGAGTTGAAAGAGGCCAAGGCTACCCTTTCAGCAGCCACGTTATCTGCAATTGGGACTGCAGATTAGGGTGGAGAGCGCCCTTCTCAGACAAGAGCCCAGGGGGGAGGGGGGGCCGATGCTTCCACCGATAACCGAAGGAGCAGTGGGAACCATGGCTGTCTGGGCCACTAGGATCAAAGATGCTCTGTTGTGCAGGATCTTGAAAAGGGTCTTGGCAATCAATCGAGTGGGTGGGAAGGCGTACAAGAGGCCTTCTGACCATGAGATGAGAAACGCATCAGCTGCTACCCGGCCTGGGTGGGACTGGGGGGGGAGCAAAAGCACGGCAACTGGTAGTTGTCTGGGCTGGCAAAGAGGTCTACCTGCAGGGTCCCCCAGAGTTGAAGAGCCATGCGGCCACTGGGATCCAGCTGCCATTCGTGCAGTTGAAAGACCCTGCTCAGTCTTTCCACGAGAACATTGTCTTGGTTGGTTAGATACACAACCGGTAGGAGCATCCCCTGACGTAATGTGTAAGAGCAACGTGTCATCACCTCATGACAAAGGATATGACATCCGTGCCCCCTTGCTTGTTCACATAGAACATCGCTACTTGGTTGTCTGTCTGGATCAGCACAGGCTGATGGCTCAGACAGTGGTGAAAAGCTTGTAAGGCTATGGACCCAGAGCTCCAGGAGGTTGATTTGCTCATTACCCTTGGCTTGTGAACCAGCTGCCCTGGGTGAAAGCTCTTTGCAATGGGCTCACCATCCCAGCAGGGAGGTGTCAGTCAGGAGGACTCTTTGGGGGCTCAGGGCTTGGAAGGGCATCCCCACCAGGAGGTGTTGCAGGTCCTGCCACCAAGTCCAGGAGTCTGCTAGCTGGTGGGTCACTAAGACTATATCTTGGAGCCAAGCGGTGGCCTGTGTCCACTGGTCCCAAAGATACCACTGGGCCGCCTTTATGTGCAGACAGACATCTGGGGTGACATGGACTATGGAGGAGTTGGGCGGATGCCAAGAAATGGTGCTGCACATCTGCAGCTAAGGCTCAGAGACAGTCAGCCCGATCCAGGGGGAGGAAGGCCTTTGCCTGGATAGTGTCCAGCTTTGCCACTATGAATTCCAGCCCCTGTGTCAGGAGGAGATGGGACTTGTATGGTTTATCACGAACCCCAGATGCAGGACGTGGATGGTATGAGCCGCAGCCTGGTGCACACACTTGAGTGGCTGTGTTTCCTTTTATGAGTCAGTCGTCCAGAGAGAAGACAAAAACCCCTTGTGATGGGAGCCAGTCCAAAGAGTAGTAACTCTATATTGATCGTGGCCTCCACCACCATGAAGCGTAAGTATTGCCTGTGGCTGGGGTGAAAGAGGATGTGGGTAAAAGCATCCTTCAGATCCAAGGAGCATAGCCAGTCTCCCTGCTGGAGGTAAGGCAGCAATGTTCCAAGAGAAAGCATCTTGAACTTCTCCCTCACCAGGAACTTCAGGTTTTGCAGGTCGAGGATGGGCCTTAGGCCCTCTGTCCTTCTGGGCACAAGGAAATACCTCGAGTACAACGAATTGCCCCTGACATGTGGGGTATTGCTTTCACTGCCTTAACCTCGAGAAGGCCTGCAAGTTCTTGTAGTAGAAGATCCCAGTGAAGGGGAGACCGGGAAGAAGGTGGGGGAGGCGTCTGTGCCAAGGGGAGGTGGTAGCCCTCCCTGACCACCTAGAGTGCCCAGGAATCTGTGGTGATGGCTGGCCACCTGTGGAAATAGTGAATCAGACGATCTCTGTGGGCTTTTGTCTTCCTTGGAAAAGAGAGGTTATGCCCAAGGAATTAAAAGCTCCCCCCAGGCTGGGCCGGGGCTGGTGCCTGGGGCTTGGGGCTTGCAAACCTTCTGCTTACATGGGCCATGCCCCAGGTCCCTTAGCCTGCTGACCTTGCTGGGGAGGCTTGGAAATGGGGGTAGTTTTTGTAAGCAGCCCCTTTCCTCAGGTAAAAGGGCTTTTTCCCCAAGCCCTTCCATCAGGGAAGGGTAGCAGTCTTCTTGAAGAGCCTGGTTCTCGTCATGAGTTCGGTCTCCAACTCAACAGCCTTTTCCATCATGGGTTTGCCAAAGAAGTTCTCCCCTTGGCATGTGACATCGACCAATTTGTCCTGAACCCATTGTTTGAGGTTGAAAGACTAACCAGGCTTGGCATCGAGCACCAATGCCTGCCGCAGCTATTCGAGTTTCTGACTCAAAGCAGTCGTAGGCTGCTCGAGAAACTTAGAGCACTCATGGACAGTTTTGGACAGATTCCTGAACCGCTGCAGGGGTTCCCAAAGAGAGACCAACCAAGAACCCAACAAGTTCCTTCACCAGGTGTCTCAGGTACATGCCTATGTACAGCTGGTAGGCCTGGATCTGGTTGATCAACATCGAGCCCTGGTAACACTTTCTGCCGAGAGCGTCCAAGGTGCAGGCCTCCCTACTGGGGCACCGAGGAATGAGACTTCTGGCTTTTCAGCAGACGCAGGGCCGACTCCATCACCATGGAACTGAGGCAATTGTGCCCTTCTGGAAGCCAGGGCTCCGGCAGACCCGATACATCGAGTCGAGCCGCTTACTCACGATGGGCACTGATGCCGGTGTTTCTCACATGCAAAGCATGAGCTGTTTCAGGATGGGGAAAGACAGTGATTCCCTCAAGGGAGTCTCATATTGGAGGATTTTTAGCTCCTCCATACAAGGGTCCTCCACTGATTCCGTGGAAAATGCCAGAGCCTTCAACATGTCCCACATGAAATCGAGGAACACCATGTCCTTGGGCAGGGACAGATGCAGAGACTCAGAGGGGAACGGGTCCAAGGTAACGTCACGGTGGCAACGGGTATTGGGGGATTCCTTGTCCTCCCATTCTGAGTAATCAGTAGAAGACTCAAGGGGAGAGCGGCCTGAGGTTTCTAGGCCCAAGCCCAGTTTGAGTCCATCAGAGGCTTTATCGGCTGGTGTCAAGCATGCTAGCCAGGGAAGACATCAGTCACGTCAAGCAGGACCTGGATCAAGACCTCGACCAAGGATAGACTTGGGACTGAATAACCTCAAGGATTGGCTCGGCCTCTGGGGACGTCCTTGATGTCTAGGGCCCAGTGGTCTGGGCTGAGGAACTGTTCATGGCGGACATCAACACCCACTGCTGGTCCATGAAGGCAGACAAGCTGCGTGCCAAGTATCCCATTCTGGACTCCAGCCCAGATGGCTCCACAGCTCTCAGCATGGGCACCAAGGAACTCTGGCCTGGTGCTGATTCCCCAGAAGGGGAGTCCTCAACGAGGAAGGCCTTGGGTGTCCGGGGCTGATCTCCGGTCAATTCCTTCTGGGTGACCTAGGTGGGCTGCTCCCGCTCCAAAGCCCTCGGATGAGTGGCGTGGACTGCAGGACATGGCTGGTGACTTACCTGGCCTGTCGGAACCATCCAGAGACGCTGCCTTCAAGGGTTTCTTCTTCCTGTGGTCCCTCGAGGGCAACCCCTTTTCTGAAGGGCCCAATGGCATAGACTGGGATCCACAGGTGTGCCACGGGAGTCTGAGGCTTCAGACAGGGCTTTGGCCTTTGGCAGCACCAGGGACCTGGGAAAAACCTGTCATGCTGCTGCTGACTACTCGAGGGCCTTGGTAGACATCTTTTTGCAAAGATCACAGGGTCATGGTCTGGTCTGAGGCAGAGTAGAAAGCTGTCATGAGAGAATCTTTGTACACCAATCACACTTTTTAAAACCCACTCGTACCCATGAGTGAAAAGGTTACCCTGGCAAGGTCGAAGACCAGCAGTGCCGACAGTTGGGAAAGCATAGTTAGTCACCTGTAACAGGTGATCTCCGGGAACAGCAGGAATTTAGTCTTCACATATGGGTATCATCGGTACCGACGGAGCCCGCGCGGGAACGCTCCCCAGCGTCCAATTAGAAAGCTTTTGGGAGCATCCCACAGCGCCTGCGTGCTGCCTTCCCGCCTTTCCCAAATGCCTCTCTCCAGTTGAGTTTAAAGCTGAGACAAAGAGAGAGAGAGAGAGGGAAAGAGAAAGAGATAGATACAACTCCTAGGGGAGGTGGGTGGGTAGTGAAGACTAAATTCCTGCTGTTCCCGGAGATCACCTGTTACAGGTGAGTAACTATGCTATCTCCAGGAACAAGCAGGAATGTAGTCCCCACATATGGGGACTCCCAAGCTTTAGATGCCAGGAAGAGACCCCAGAAGTTGTGTGTCCCTGTGAAAGGGCTCCACTTCCCCCCATGGATCTCTGGCATCCAACAAGGGATGGTGGGTAGGAGTTGAATAGGTATGGAACAGCTGTTGGAGCACAGCCTGACCAAACAAGGCATCCCGGCAGGAGTCCTTCTCCAAACACTAATGGGCTGTGAAGGTATGAACCAAGGCCCAGGTGGCTGCTCGACAGATGTCATCGATAGACACAGAGTGCAGATGAGCCATTGAAGCCGCCATGGCTCTCACATTGTAAGCTGTGACATGGCCCTCCAGAGGAATATTCTTAATCTGATAGGCAAAGGAAATACACTGAGCAATCCAGTTAGATAGTGTTCTCTTAGAGACTGGAAGTCACAAATGAGAAGGATCAAAAGCAACAAAGTTGAGAGGACTTCCTATGTTGCTGTGTTCTTTGTATGTAAAAGGCTAAAGCTCTTTTACAGTCCAAAGTATGAAGATTCCTTTCTGCATTTGATGCATGAGGCCTTGGAAAAAACACAGGTAGGTAGACCGCTTGGTTTAGATGAAAAGGCGAGACCACCTTTAGCATAAAGTGTGGATGAGTCCTAAGGACTATCTTGTCATGATGGAACCTTGTATAAGGCGGATCAGCCACTAATGCCTGCAACTCACTGATGTGACATGCTGATGTGATTGCAATGAGAAAGATAACCTTCCAAGAAAGGCATTTCAATGAGGTAGTAGCTAAGGGTTTGAAAGGTGGCTTCATGAGCTGACCAAGAACCAAGCTTAAGTCCCATGCCATAGGTGATGGCCTAATAGGAGGCTTAGTTAGAAGAAGGCCTCAAATCTTGCTATAAGAGGATGGGAGGAAATAGGTTGTCCATTTAAAGGCTTGAAAGAAGCTGCAATAGCACTCAAATGGACTCTTACTGAGTTAGTTTTAAGTCCTGCATTGGATAAATGGAGATACTCCAGTAATGATTCCAGAGGTATCGCAAGGGGGTTAAGACCCTTTTGCGAACAGCATATGGTAAATCTTTTCCACTTGAAAGCATAAGAGCATCTTGTGGAAGGCTTCCTGGAAGCATAAAGGATATCCTTTACTTGCTGAGGGAGGTTAAGATCATGGAGATCTAGGCCTTTAGCAACCAAGCCCTGAGATGCAGACTGGGGATTGGGATGCCATAACATTCCGTCCTCCTGAGACAAGAGTTCTGGAGCAGACCCTAACTCCAGAGAGGGAGCTTGAGAGAGATGTAGAAGCAGAGGGTACCACACTTGAAGTGGCCAATGTGGAACTATGAGAATCATACGGCCTCTGTCTCTCTGAAGCTTGAACAGGGTTTTGGGAATTAGGGGAACAGGTGGAAAGGCATAAAGGAAGTCTTGACCCCAATGAAGGAGGTAAGCATCCTTGGCCTTGAGCCCTGAGCCGGAATTCTGGAACAGAACCGGGGAAGTTCGGCATTCCACGGACTTGCAAAGAGGTCTATGTCCGGGGCTCCCCAAATTTGAAAAATCTTGGCCACCTGGTCTGCATGCAGAGACCATTCGTGTGGAAGCAGAACTCGACAGAGTGTCTGCCCAAGAGTTTTGGATGGCTGGAAGATACACTACCAGGAGATGAATCTGATGCTCTCTGGCGAGGGCCCATAGTCACAAAGCTTCGTTGCAAAGCAACAGAGAGCCTGTTCCCCCATGCTTGTTCACGTAGAACATGGCTACTTGATTGTCCGTATGAATGAGGACTGTCCTGTAGCTGAGTAGGGTGTGGAACACTCGAAGAGCAAGAAAGATTGCTCTGAGCTTTAAGAGACTGATATGTAGATGAGTCTCCTGTGGAGTCCAGGTGCCTTGGGTGGAGAGGTCTTGCAGATGAGCTCCCCAACCAATTGGAGAAGCATCTGTTGTGAGTGCTGCCTAGGGTAAAGGTTGTTGAAATGGGGACCCCAGCAATAGGTTTTGAGTGAACTGCCACCATTGGAGGGACAAAATAAGGCGATTTGTGTTTGCTATTTTATCTGACAGGCACCCTGATGCCTGGGTCCATTGAGTGGATAAAGTCCACTGGGCTGCTCTCATATGGAGGCGAGCATAAGGAACCACATGCACGGTAGATGCCAAGTGGCCTAGTAGCTGTAACATCTCTCGAGCAGTGAGATGAGGCTTTAGCACTGCTTGAGAAGCTAACTGCACTATGCGAAGGCAACAGGTCTGAGGAAGACAGGCCCTGGCTTTTCTGGTATCCAGCAAAGCTCCTATAAACTCTAAAGACTGAGTGGGAGTGAGACTGGACTTTGGGATGTTTATGACCAGACCCAAATACTGAAGGATACGCATTGTGCAAGATAGAGAAATCCTTGCCTCTGACTCTGATGGGGCTCGAATGAGCCAGTCTAAGTAAGGGAAGACGAATATTCCTAGAGTGCGAAGAAATGCTGCTACCACAGCCATGCACTTCGTGAACATCCTTGGTGCAGAGGCCAGGCCAAAGGGAAACACCCTGTACTGGTATTGCTTTCCTTGAAAAAGGAACCAAAGGAACTTTCTGTGAGTTGGATGGATGAAAACAGGAGTGTACGCATCCTTGAGATCTAGAGAACAAAGCCAATCCTGACTCTGAAGGTATGGCAGCAGAGTTCCCAGAGAAATCATCTTGAATTTCTCCTTAAATAGGAATTTGTTCAATTCTCTGAGGTCTAAAATAGGTCTATGTCCCCCTGTTTTCTTTGGGATAAGGAAATAGGGGGAGTAAAAACCTGTACCCTGTTGATGAATGGGTACTTCTTCTATTGCCCTTTGGGCAAGAAGCATAGTGACCTCTTGATCTAACAGGTTGATGAGAGAGGTCTGAGAATTGAACTGTCTTACCATTGTGGGAGGGGGCATGCACGAAAAGTGAAGCTTGTACCCCTCTTATGATGGAGAGTATCCAATGTTCTGCTGTTATCTGCCCCCATCTGGGGGCAAAGTGACACAACTTTCCTGGAATGGTGGAAGGCTTTGGTCCATTGAGAGCCAGGAAGGCTAGGTTCTCTAGATGAAAGTCCAAGGCCTTGTGGAGCCTGAGACTGCTGAGACGGTTGAAGCTTAGCAGTCTTTGCTTTCCTTTGTTTAGGTGGTTGCTGACTCTTTCGGACAGATTGACCTGCAGAACTGCCCTGCTGGGAATAAGAGGGATAAAACCTCTTCTTCTTGAAGAAAGAAATCTTTCAAGAAACCATTCCTGCAGGACCAGCTGTAGCTTTGGATAATCTATCCAAAGTAGAGTTGTCAGCATCTAATTCATTGGCTTTCTCTTGCCAATTTTTGCCAAATAGATTCTCACCTGTACAAGGGATATTGCCCAGTTTGTCCTGCACCCAGAGCTCCAAACCGGATGCCTAGAGCCAGGCAATTCTACGTGCACCTATGGTAATGGCAGAGGTTCTGCTTATGCACTCAAAACAGTCAAAAGCTGCACGGTTGACAAACTTACAAACATCCTGGGCATGTTTGACCAGTGTGAGAAAATCCTGCCTTCTATCCTCAGGAAAAATAGGGCTCAAAACCTCTAAATCACCTGTGACTTCCTTAAGGAACATTCCCATATATAAAATATAGGAACTGATCCTGGCAGAAAGCATGGAAGCCTGGAAAGTACCACCAAAAAGAGCAGCAACTGCCACGGAAACAGCAAACACAAAAACAGTCCAACATTCTTAGCATGAGATTATGTAAGATCTCATGGATAGGCAAAGTAGCCACCTCTTTAGGAGCCTTGGTATATTGTAGAATCTCCAACTCCTTTGCCCTGGGCTCTGTTTTGGGAGCCACAGTAATGGAAAGACCTCGAGCCACCTCCCTGATAAAATTCTGAAAGGAGATATCTTCTGGAGGAGACATCCTGCGTTTAGGAGAGGAAGGCTCCTCCGGGAGAAGTATTCCGGTACAGACAGAGCTGTCAGAATCCTCAGAGTCCTCAGAGGATTCAAAGTACCTTCTGTCCGGATGCTCTTGAAGAGCCCGATACCCGTAACGACCTAAGTCGGTACCAGTGTATCGGTACCGGAAGGCATCGCATGACTGGGTGCCAGCAAAGCAGACCCCGATGTCGATGCTGTCAGTACCGGTACTGGTTGAACTGTCTGACTCGGTTCCGAGGGTGTCGATGCCACAAGGAGAGCCGCCAGACTGTGTTCAATAGCCAGTAGTTCTGCCGAGGTGGAGGCCTCGAGAACATCCTGGAGCCCTGATAATGCTTTGGAAGCCGAAGCCTCCTGCCGGGGCAATTTTGCCGGTACAGAACCCTCAAGGGCAATGCCAGAGGCATCTTGATGCTTAGAAGGAGATCTACCCTTTGAGGACCGGCTAGACTTATGTTTAGTTACCTGAGATCTATGGGAGAAAGTCGAAGCCCTGGAAGACGTCGATGCCACAGAAGCTGCATCGGAGGGAAAAAGGGTGCTGAGCTTAGCAGCCCGGTTTTGTCGACCCCTCTTGGACATCATGGCACAAGCCATACACTCTGAGATGGAGTGGTCAGGACCTAAACTTTTAAGACATCACTCATGGGTGTCTGTGACGAAGATGGTACCGCCACACTTGGTGCACTTTTTGAAACCCGAAGCGGGTTTTTCCATAGTGGAGGAAATTTTGGGCCTAAGGCCCAAAATGGCGCATGCACCTGGAAAATTAAAGTTTGGAAAAAAATACTATTTCTTTCTTTTTTTAAAGAAAGGAGAACTGGCGGTACCGGTTTAGCGTCGAGGAAGGCAGACCCGACCACAAAAAAGGAGAATAAGGAAAAATTTCTGCGGTGACAGGAACGACGACCTGCTGGCTCTGCGGAAAACGAAGAAATGGAGAGAGGCAGTTGGGAAAGGCGGGAAGGCAGCACGCAGGCGCTGTGGGATGCTCCCAAAAGGCTTCTAATTGGACGCTGGGGAGCGTTACCGCGCAGGCTCAGCCGATACCGACGATACCCATATGTGAGGACTACATTCCTGCTTGTTCCTGGAGATAAGGACAGGGCTCTCTTATAATCCAGTTTGTGGAGAACAGTCTCTGCCCTACTGGCATGAGGCCTCAAAAAGAAGGTGGGGGATCACCACCTCCTGGTTGAAGTGAAATGGGGACACCACCTTAGACAGAAATTTGGGCTGTGTGCGGAGCACCACCCTGTTCTTGTAGAATCTCGTGTAGGGCGGTTCCGCCACCAGAGCCTGGAGCTTGACGACTCTGCATGCTGATGCGAGTGCTACCAGGATGGCAATCTTCCAGGACAGATACTGGAGGTGGCAGGTAGCCAGAGGATCAAATGGAGGCTTGGTGAGCTGCAAAAGCACCACACTGAGATCCCCCTCTGCCGATGGAGGGTGGACGGGAGATTTGGATAACATGAGGCCCCACAAGAATCAGGACACAAGGGGCTTAGCCAAGAGGGGTTTTCCCTCAACAGAATGGTGATGCGCTGCAGTGGTGCTCAGGTGTACTCTGACTGAATTGGACTGAATCCCACCTGCGATAGGTGAAGCAGGTACTGAAGTACCACTTGTACTGAGCAGAACAGGTTTGCCTGCCTTCCTGCACACCACACTGAGAAATGGCACCACTTGAAGGTATATGCTCTTCTTATGGAGACCTTACAAGAGGCCAGCAGAATATCTTCCATGTCCCGAAGGAGGTTGAAGGGGGCTAACACTATCCTTTCAGCAACCAAGCAGTGAGGCGGATCCCAGATTGAGATATAGGAGAGAGCCATGCTCCTGTGAGAGTAGCCCTGAGACTCGGCCCCGCAGAACTGGCAACGCTGCCGATAGGGAGAGGAGCAGTGGGAACTAGGGCTGCCTGGGCCACTGAGGGGCTATCAGTATTAGCGATGCTCTGTCATGCTGGACTTTGAATAGCGTCTTGGCTATCAGCGGTGTCGATGGGAAAGGGTAGATGAGGCCTTCCGTCCACGGAATGAGGAACACATCTGCTGCCACATGGCAGGAGCAGAATTGGGGCAACTGCATGTTATCCAGACTGGTGAACAGGTCCATTGAGGGGGATCCCCCCCCTCCCCGAGACAAAACAGCCCTGAGGCTACCACTGGATCCAGGCACCACTCATGCAGCTGGAGGACCCTGCTCAGTTTGTCCGCCAGGGCATTGTCCTGGGCCAGCAGGTACACCGCCCTTAAGAGCATCCCTCTGTGTGCAGCATAGGAGCAGAGGGCTACTGCCTCCTGACAGAGGGGGTACGACCCTGCTCCCCCGTTTGTCTGGATCAGCACCGAGTGACACTGGGCCAGAGTGAGGTAGGACTTGGGGTAGTTTATGACGAACCCCAGGTGCTGCAGGGTGTTGATGGTGCACCCAGTGGTGCACTGTGTCTCTGCAGCAATGTCCCAGTTTGAGCCAGTCATCCAGATAAGGGAAGATGAAGGCTCCTTTGGAGCTGGAGGTGGGCTGTGACCACCGTGAGGCACTTTGTGAAGATCCTTGGTGATGAGGCTAGACTGAAGGACAGCACCCTGTATTGGTAGTGCTGTCCCCCACCACAAACCAGAGGTATTTTCTGTAGCTGGGATGAATTAGGATGTGAGTATAAGCATCCTTTAGTCTAAGGGACATAGCCAATCTCCCTGCTGGAGAAATGGCAGTAATGTCCCAAGAGAGAGCATCTTGAACTTCTCCATGACCAGAAACCTATTGAGCTCTTGCAGGTCCAGGATGGGCCCGAGGCCCCCTGTCCTCTTGGGGCAAGGAAATACCTGGAGTATAAGCCTGTGTCCCCCAGAGATGTTTCAGCACTGGCTGCACAGCTTTGTCGTTTATTAGGCCTGCTAGCCTGGAGAGGATCAGGGTCTGGTGAATGAGAGGCCCGGTGGGTTCTCCTGGGAAGTACGAGGATGAAACCTGCTGTAGGTGGAGGTAGCCCTCCTTGACCACTTAAGGCACCCAGGTATTGGTGGTGATGGCTGTCTACCTGTGAGCAAACAGGGCTAGGCGCCAACTTATGGGCAGCAGGAGACCCCTTGGGGTGGGGAGGTCACCCCCAGGCTAACTGGAGCCAGCGTCTGGGACTTCGGGTCCTTTTGTTTTCTAGGATCATGCCCCTGGCCTTTGTTGCTAGTCCTGTTGAGGGGCCAGGAAGGCCTGGAAATACAGTGTACCGCTAAAGCGCCCTTTTTCTTCCTTGGGAAGAAGGGCTTTTTCCCCAAGGCTTTCTTCCGGGGTTGCACAGATGTCTGAGAGCCTGATTCTCATCATGAAATGTCTATCTCTGCTGCCTTATCCACCATGTGCTTCCTCAATAGGTTCTCTCCTATTCAGGGGACATCAGTTTGTCCTGCACCCATTGTTCCAGGTTGGATGACTGTAGCCATGCTTGGCATCATGCCCCAATACCTGCAGGAGTCACCCTGGCCAATAACTCTAATGCATTTTAGGCTGCTCGGGACAGAAAGTGTAGTTAACTGTAACAGGTGATCTCCGGGAACAGCAGGAATTAAGTCTTCACATATGGGTGACAAGTGCACCGACAGAGCCCGCGTGGGAACGCTCCCCAGCATCCAATAGGAAAGCTTTTGGGAGCATCCCACTGCGCCTGCGTAGCTGCCTTCCCGCCTTTCCAGCTCTCCCTTTTCAGTTGTTTGTAGCTGAGATAGGAGAGAAGAAGAAGGTACAACTCCTAGGGGAGGAGGATGGGTTGTGAAGACTTAATTCCTGCTGTTCCCGGAGATCACCTGTTACAGGTGAGTAACTACACTATCTCCAGGAACAAGCAGGAATGTAATCTTCACATATGGGACTCTAGCTTGGAGATGCTAGGGAGATGACCACAGATATAGTGAAACAGAGACCTAAGTGGATCATGTATCCTCCCAAGGATATCTGGTATCAAAACCCAGGACGGGGGATAGGCGTTGATCCAAGTATGAAAAAGATGCTGGAGAACAGCCTGGCCAAACAACGCATCTCTACAGGAGTCCTTGTCCAAGCAGTAATGGGCCGCAAAGGTATGGACAAAGGACCAGGTTGCTGTTTTGCATATTTCATCAATCACCACTGAGTGTAGGTTTGCCATGGAGGCAGCCATTGCTCGCACATTGTGAGCAATGACATGACCTTCAAGAGAGTCCCTTACTCTCATAGGTACAAGATATTCAGTCTGCAATCCACTTGGAGAGTGTTCTCTTGGTAACTGGTCGACTCAGGTGACTGGAGTCAAAAGCAACAAAAAGTTGCAAAGCCTGTGTTGTCTACTTCTCTTAAGATAAAAGGCCAAAGTGTGCTTGCAATCCAGAGTATGTAGACTTCTTTCTGCACTAGAGGCGTGAGGTCTAGGGAAGAAGAAAGGAAGGTAAACCGATTGGTTTAAATGAAAAGGCAAGACCACCTTTGGCATAAAGTGGGGATGAGTCCTAAGGACTACCTTATAATGGTGGAACAGTGTGTTTGGGGGGGGGGGGGGGTCGGGTCGGGTCAGCCACTAAAGCCTGTAGCTCACTAATGCATCTCGCAGAAGTGAGAGCAATCAATAAGATGACTTTCCAAGAAAGATACTTTAGAGATGTGGTGGCTAGAGGTTCAAAGAACGGCTTCATGAGCTGGCCAAGTATCAGATTAAGATCCCAAGCAACGAGTGGTGGCCTAATGGGAGGCTTGGTTAAGAGTAGACCTCTCATGAAGCGGGCTACTAGCAGCTAAGAGACAGGTTGCCCTTCGAAGGGTGTAAGGAAAGCCGCAATGGCACTGAGGTGAACCCTTACAGAATTAATCTTAAGTCCAGAAGATGAAAGGTGGAGGAGATACGCAAGTAAGGTCTCCATGTGAACTGAAAAAGGATTAAGTTCCCTATTTGAACACCAGACGGAAAACCTTCTCCACTTAAAAGCATAAGCATGCCTTGTGGAAGGTTTCCTAGAGGCCAAAAGGATATCTTTAACCTGTTGGGAGAGGTTAATATCCTGGAGTGCAAAGCTCTCAGCAGCCACGCCATCAGGTGTCGAGACTGAGGGTTCGGGTGTAGAGGAAATCTGTTCTCCTGGGATAGGAGATCTGGAGCACATCCCAAGTCCAGAGGATTGGTCTGAGAGAGACATAGAAGCAGTGGATACCACGCTTGATGTGGCCAGCGTGGGACTATGAGGATCATGTAGCCCCCCCCCCCTTGTCTCTCTGAAGCTTGAAAAGGGTTTTGGGAATGAGGGGAATGGGTGGGTAGGCATATAGGAAGTCCTGATCCCAGTGGACGTGGAAAGCATCCATCGCTTGATTGTTCTGAGCAGGTATCCTGGAACAGAAGCAGGGAAGATTGGCATTCTGAGGACTTGCAAACAGATCTATATCTGGGGTTCCCCAGAGTTGAAAGATCTGAGCAATCTGGTCCACATGGAGAGACCACTTGTGAGGCAGTAGTACTCGGCTGAGCTTGTCTGCCAGAAGATTTTGTTTGCCAGGGAGATACACTGCTAATAGGTGGATCTGATGTTGTATGGCAAAGGACCAGAGATGCAGGGCTTTGTTGCAAAACGCCTAAGAACCTATTCCACCCTGCTTGTTCACATAGAATATGGCTACCTGATTGTCCATCTGTACCAGAACTGTCTTAAAGCACAGTTGGTCCTGAAATACTCACAGCATTGAGTATGGCTCTGAGCTCTAACAGGTTTATGTGGAGTCGAGCCTCCGGCTGAGTCCAGAGACCCTGAGTGGATAAGTTGTCCAGATGAGCTCCCCAGCACAATTTGGATGCATCTGTCAGAATAGATTGGTGTGGTGGCCTCTGAAAAGGTGACCCTATGAGGAGGTTTTCTTGTCCCCATCTGAGGGACAAAATGAGACTTGGAGAGTTCCTGATTTTGTCCCCCAGATGACCTGATGCCTGGGTCCACTGGAAAGCTAGGGTCCATTGAGCTGCTCACATATGTAGATGAGCAAAGGGAACCACATGAACCAAGGAAGTCATGTGGCCCAACAGCTGAAGCATTTCTCGAGCTGTTAGGAAGGCTTTCATAGCTGCTTGAGAAGCCAGGTGAACAATGCGAGCGCAGCAGATCTGTGGTAGAAAAGCCCTTGATTGCTACGTGTCCAATAGAGCCCCCTTTGAGAAGGGGTAAACTGGGATTATGGCAGATTTATTACAAATCCCAAGTGTTGAAGGACCTGCATTGTGCAAGACAGTGAAAAGCTGGCCTCCAGAGTGTTGTCGCTCGTATAAGCCAGTCTAAGTAAGGGAAGAAATATCTCTAGAGTCCTTAGGAATGCTGCAACCACTGCCATGCATTCTGTGAAGACTCTCAGGGCAGAAGCCAAGCCAAAGGGTAGAACCCTGTACTGGTAATGTCTTCCCTGAAAAAGGAATCAAAGAAACCTCCTGTGTTCTGTATGAATAAGGATATGTGCATACGCATCCTTTAGATCAAGAGAACAAAGTCAATCCTGACTCTGGATGTAAGGGAGGAGTGTGCCGAGAGAGATCATTTTGAATTTCTCCCGGAACAGGTACCTGTTTAATTCTCAGAGGTCCAGAATGGGCCTGTATCCTCCTGTTTTCTTTGGAATGAGGAAGTAGGGGAAGTAGAAGCCCAGGCCTTGAGATAGAGATACCTCCTCTATGGCGCCTTGAGCGAAAAGGGAAGTAACCTCCTGGCCCAAGAGAACCATTCTAAGAGGGGCCGGAGAACTGTACTCTCGGAGTAGGAGGGGGCAAACTCTGGAAGTGAAGTTTGTACTCCTCGGTCACTATGGCGAGAGTCCAATGTTCTGATGTTATCTGATGCCATCTTTTTGCAAAGTAACAGTCTGCCTGGGATGTGAATTGGCTCTGGAAGCGGTAGAGGTAGGACAGCTAAGTTCTCTAGGAAAGAGTCAAAAGACCTTGAGGAGGCTGGGTCTGTTGAGCTGGTTGAGCTCTGGGGGCCTGAGCCTTCTCTGTTGCTTTGGCTGATGTTGTCCCTTCTGGGAGGAATGGATGGGGCAAAGCACAATCTGGGTATAAGGAGGATAAAACTTATTTCTCTTGTTGAAAAAGGGTTTCTTTACAGCCTTTTTCTTAGATGAGTTGGCAGTGGTCTTAGAAAGCCTGTTTAAGGTAGTGTTCTCAGACTCTAGCTGTGAAGCCTTGTCCTGCCAATCCTTGCCAAAAAGGTTTTCTCCTGTGCAAGGAATATTCCCCAACTTATCTTGCACCCACTGTTCAAGATCAGATGCTCGTAACCAAGAATCTGACATGCACTGATGCAGATAGCAGTTCTGCTAATACCCCCAAATAATCAAAGGTTGCTCGGTTCATGAACTTGGAAACATTCTGGGCATGTTCAACAAGTGTCAGATAATCAGCCCTTTTGTCATCTGGGAGAAGAGGAGCCATAAGCTCCAAATCTCTCGCTACCTCCCAAAGGAACATACCCATATAAAGTATATAAGGACTTATTCTGGCCAATAACATGGAGACCTGGAAACATCTACGACCAAAGACATCGAGAGTTCTGGCCTCACGGCCAGGAGGATTAGACGAATGGGTCTTAGCACGTTTGATTCGACACATTGCTGATTCCACTACCATTGAGTGGTGTGGCAACTGTCTTTTGGAAACCGGGACATTGTGGTACCCGGTAGATGGTATTGAGTCTCCAAGAATGTGGAGACACCGTTAGAGGTGCTTCCCACATCCTAAGCATGAGGTCATGCAATATCCGGTGAATTGTTAAGGTAGCAGCCTCCTTAGGCGCTGCCAGATACTGAAGAATTTCAAGCTCTTCAGCTCTGGGTTCTTTTTCAGGGGTCACAGTAATGGAGAGGCCCCAAGCCACATCCTGTATAAAGTCTTGAAAAGCAATGTCTTCTGGAGGAGACATATGGCGTTGTGGAGAAGATCGATCTTCAGGAAGGACATCCCTGGTACCGATGGATTCATCAGAGGAATCAGAAGACTCGAAGTGACGCTGAGCCGGGTGCTCCTGCTCGGCCTATCTATGGTACCGCTCAAAATCTGCATCAAGACACTTCAGTACTGAACCCTCGATGCTGGACACTGACTCCAAGGACAGCATGGGCAGTAGCGTGGAGAGCAGTGCAATGGTCGATGCAGAAACATTCGGTACCGGGGTCGATATCGATGACTGCAGAACAGATTGCAGAAGTTTTAGCGGTACCGAGGCTGCAAGCAGGGCCGCTAATCTCCTCTCAATGACCAGGATACACTGATCCATACCGGTGGCATGAGCCATGACCCCAGAGCATGGCACCAAGAGTTCTCCCAAGGTAGAAGCCTCCAGAACATCTTGGGACCCTGTTAATGCTTTGGAGGCAAGGACCTCCCGCCGGGGCTGTTTGGATGGTATATTCTCCTCTAGGGCAACTCTTGAAGCATCTCGATACTTAGAAAGAGATCTACCCTTTGAGGACCGACCAGTCTTAGAAGACTTAGGTTTCATTACCTGAGATCCATGGGAGGAAGATGAAGCCCTGGAGGACGTCGATGCCACAGACATGGAATCCGTAGCAAAAAGGGTGCAGAGTTTCGCACTTCTATTCTGCAGGCCCCTGTGTCATCTTCCTACAGAGGAGACATTCTGCTGGTGAATGGTCTGGTCCCAAACATTTAAGATACCAATCATGAGTGTCGGTAGCAGAAATGGTACTGCCACATTTGGAACACTTTTTAAACCCACTGGATGTTTTTTCCATTTTGAGGAAAGAAAAGGCCTGATGCCCAAAATGGCACCTAAACCCCTGAAGGGTAAAGACCATGGAGAAAGCACAGTTACTTACCTGTAACAGGTGATCTCTGGGAACAGCAGGAATTTCACATATGGGTACGTCGGTACCGACGGAGCCTGCGCGGGAACGCTTCCCAGTGTCCAATCAGAACGCTTTTGGAAGCATCCCAACATGCTTGCGTGCTGCCTTCCCGCCTTTCCCAACTGCCTCTCCTCAGTTAAGTTTTAAAGCTGAGGCAAAGAGAGAGAGAGCAAGGAAGGGAAAGATAGAGATAGAGAAATGCAACTCCTAGGGGAGGTGGGTGGGTTGTGAAGACTTATTCCTGCTGTTCCCAGAGATCACCTGTTACAGGTAAGTAACTGTGCTATCTCCAGGAACAAGCAGGAATGAGTCTTCACATATGGGGACTCCCAAGCTGAGATGCCCAGAGGGAGTCCTAGCATGTTGCGAATCTAAAAAGAGCCATGCTACTCCTCAGAACCTCAGGCATCCTGGGGATGGAGGGTAGGAGTTGAATTACAGAAAAAGTGCTGTGGAACAGCTGGACTAGAACAGGACTTCTGTAGAGGAAGATCCTGTATAGAGGGCATTTAGTAGTAAAATATTGCAATATGGACCTCCCTTTGTTGGCATTGCAAAAGTCTACTGAGGTTCATATGGATCTGTTAGAAGAGCCAGTGAAAACCTCAAGGAGTACCTCACTGAGAAGTAGAGGTAACAAAAGTAGAAAAAACAAGTGGAGGTCAGAACCCTTCAGGGTGAGAAAATAGCCCCAGGGGAAACTGGGATAGTATAAAGAGGTAGGGCTTCAGCAGAAGACACAGAAGGTACTATTAGACAAAGCTTAAGCTGTTTCGGTCCAAGAACAGTATAATCCTAGGACCAAAAGAAAATGAGTCTGACCCATCTGGTCTGGTAATGGAATTAGTCCATGTAGGAGAGAAAGGGTATGGAGAACCCTGTATCTGATAAGTAAGAACAGACTTAGGAAGCGCTAAGCTTTAGATTAACTGAAGTTCCGCAATGTCTTTCCTAAATGGGGTCAATTAGAAAAGAAAAAGGTACATGGAGAGCTTCAGAGGTACCTAACCCTGAAAGGTTATGGTAAGGAAAAAGTTTGCTAATTACCACAGGAAGTGGTTATATGTGTAGAACCCCAAGTATGCTGGCACAGCATTGATAGGGGTAGTGCCCATCTGTCAGGGTCATATAGGAATGTATGGATATCTGAACCTAAACAGACAGATAAGCATGTGGATACATATCTAACTAAAAGATCTCTCACTAGATATATATATTCCTAAATATATATATATATACACACACACACACACACATACATACATATATATGTGTACGTATGTATACACGTGTGTACATATGTGTATATATATGTATATGAATATGTAGGCATATAGACACATGTCTCCAGGTATGTGAATGGAGAGATGCCTATAGAACTATATCCCCCTAGGAATATGGGGAGAGAAAGTCATCTAATAGCAAGAAGAGTGATACCTGCTTGAATAGATGCATAGAGAATCTTCTTTCCCTGGTTATGACAGAGTCAGAGGAATGGTCTCCCTGACAAGGAGTCTAGATTCTTTTCAGAAATCGAGCTCCTGAATAACCAGGATGGCCTACGTGAAAAATGCAGAGGATAACTTCAGTCTGCAGGCAGCAAGTCCAGATCTCTCCAGAACTGCAGTATGGTGATTGGATAGAGGGTGCCAGTGGAATAAGATACCATAGTGACCCGCCTATAAGGGCAATATGGGTATCAGGCGTCCTTGAGCTGCCACTGAAAGAAAACTATCTCTGGCGAGAGTCCAAAGGAGATATGGGCCAAGCCAGGGAATTGGCCATTCTTTAGGTTTTCACCTGATGAAAAGCCTGTGTCTTATGTCTCAAAAGAGATTTTAGATGAGATGGTAAGGGTAGGGAACACCTACCAGTCATGGGAACAGGACTGGGGGAACCCCTTCTAACCATCTGGGGTTATCTGCTAGGCAGAATACTAATGCTCTCTAGCAAGGGCCCATAGTGCAAAGCTACTCTGTAGAGTTGCAGAGAGCATACTGCAGGTTGGTTAGAAGAAAAAACTGACTGTTTAAAGCCAGTGGCTAACTTAACTATTCTGCCAAGGACAAAGAATAGAAGTTAACCAACCAGTCTGTGATAATAGGGTTTCCAAACAAGGTTGATAACCTGTTTGGGGTTTAGCACTGAGGCTAGAAGGATTGCTAGTGGAGGAGAAACCCTGGTTGTGTGGTGAAGAGAACCAGTGGCTTAACCACTAGGAATTGCTGTATCTGCAGCAACTACCAGGGCAGCGGAAGGAAAAATTCTTTTGCCCTTCTTTTTTTAGATTGGGAAAAAACAAACAGACATAGTAGGAGTTCCTATTGTCTAATGAGCTGCCCTAAGGTAATAAAGGGGGAGAGAACTCTGGAATGGAGAATCCCCCTGTGGAACACGTAGAGGACCATAGGGGCTTACCAGTGTAAAAGAGCCACTCTCACAAATCGAATGTTGTAGTAAGAGGGAGGTAAGTTAGAGTTGAAGGAGACTGACTATGCAGGAAGTCTCTGAAAGGTAAGATGATACATGCCAGTACAGGGAAACAACTGTCTCATTGATAGTTGTCACTTCTCTTTTCCCCCAAAGAGGAAGAGAAAACCTGTTAACTATGGGCATGATCATCATAAAGACTCTTAGAGTAAAAGAAAAGATGTCTCATGAAGAGATACCTAGAAAAGGTTAGGATAGAATTAGTGCAGATACTTCAAGTGAAAAGAAGCAGACTGCCACTCTAACCACCCACCAAGAGGGGTAATGATGATCTATTTGAAACCCTGCGACTGCTGGGTTTGCTGACCCTGTTGAGGTTGTGGTTTCTTCAGACCAGGACGATGTTTCCCATGTTTGGGAACATCTGTATGATGGGCAGAAGATGGATAAAACTTTTCCCCCTAGGGGAAGAACGTTTGGTAGTACATTTCCTACCAACTGGGAAAGAGGAAGGTGTAGAACATCCTCTGGAAACAGGAATGTCAGTGGCTAACTGAGCAACTTGGAGTAAAGACTCCTTGTTAAAGAGATTTTCTCCAGTGCAAGGAGTATTTCCCAGTCTTTCTTGTGCCCATTTGTCCAAGTCTGAAGCCTGGAGCCAGGCTTTACGTCGTGCTCCTATAGCTATAGCAGAAGCTCTGCTAAAGGAGTCTAGGGAAGCACGAGTAAGGAACCTAGAGATATTTTGAGCATGACTAACCAGAGTAAGGAATAGTCTGCACTTTTGGGCTCTTGAAGAAAAGGAGTCAAAAGTAGTAATTTCTTTGTGACCTCTTCAAGAGATAAACCCATACAGAAAATATATGAGAGAATTCTTGCTGAAAGCATGGATGCCTGGAAGGTTTGGCGTCCAAAGGCATCTAAAGTCTTAGACTCACGACCTGGCGGATAAGAAGAGTGCTTTTTAGTACTCTTCACCCGCCTCATTGCTGATTCTACAACAATGGAATGATGAGGAAGTTGAGTCCTTTGAAAATCTGGAGAGGGGGGCACCTGATATAGAAGATCAGTTGCTCTAGAAGGTGGGGGTACCGTTAAAGGAGCTTCCCACATTCGTAGAAGGAGATCCTGCAAGGAATGATGCAAAGGAAGCATAATGTTCTCCTTTCCTCTCCCAGGAATATACAGGAATTCTGAATTCCCTTGTGTAGGATCCTGTCCAGGTATAGAAATGGCAAGTGATTTTGCCATATCCAGGAGAAAAGATTGAAAAGAAAAATCCCCAGAGGGAAATTCTTTTGGATAGGCCAGATCTGTTGAAGAACTAGCAATGGCACCGAGGGATCTATTCAACTTTATAGGAATATAAGATCCTGAATGGTGGAGAGTATGGGATCCTTAGAGGATGGTCACCAGTACCGCAAGAGGTCGGGACCAGCAAGAGTCGGTAGCACATCGTCCATGCTAGGGATCGATTCCAAACTCGGTACCGAGGGAAGCGAGTCTGATGAGAGAAGTATGGAAGGCACCAACAGCAATAGTAATGTGGATATCGGTACCCCCTCACCCTCCCCCCCCCCCACCACCCTTTGGCAGTCAAGTGAATTCAGAGTCATTTCAGCTTCCGAAGCATAACGTTTGGGGGGAAAAAAACAGGCTGAACTGACCGATTCAAATGAATAAGGCAGAGATCACTTCGGGTAGAAACTTGGGATAAGTTTGAATGCCTCCAACTACCAAAACTACATATATGGTGGATTATTTACTAGTGCTTGAAGCTCGCTGTTAAGATGTGCAGATTTGATCAAGAAAAAAAATTTTCATTAAAGATAGAGACATGCTTGTGCCAAGGTCTCAAAGGGTGATCTGACCAATGCTGAGAGGATGATGTTGGGGTCCCAAACTGATGTTGGCTTTCAAAGGCCATGAATGAATCTGGCTATGCAGGGATGAGAGTGTAGATACTCACCTGTAACAGATGATCTCCAGGAACAGCAGGAATTTAGTCTTCACATGTGTGATGTCTACCGACAGAGCCCACACAGGAATGCTCCCCAGCGTCCAGTAGAAAAGCCTTTCGCTGTGCAGCTGCTTTCCCAACTCTCCCACCTCAGTTGAGTTTGTAGCTGAGAATAAAAGAAAAGCTACAAATCCCTAGGGGAGGAGGATGAGTTGTGAAGACTAAATTCCTGCTGTTCCTAGAGAACACCTGTTACGAGTAACTATACTATCTCCAGGAACAAGCAGGAATGTAGTCTTCACATATGGGACTCCCTAGATCCCTGATGCCAGAGAAATGACTTCAGAACCAGTGAAGGTTTGCCCCAGGGTAGGCTTCAAGAGGTTATGACTCCTTCGTAGATGTCTGGTATCGTTATGGTCTGTGACAGAGGGTATGAGTTACCCTTAAGTCTGAAAGAGGTGCTGGAGAACAGCTTGACCAAACATGGCATCCCAGCAGGAGTCCTTGACTAGACAGTAATGATCAGAAAAGGTATGGACCAAAGACCAAGTTGCTGCTTCGCAGATTTCGTCAATGGCCAGAGCATAAATTTACCATCGAGGTAGCCATAGCACAAACATTATGAGCAATGACATGACCCTCTAGTGAGAGTCCTGCTTTGTCATAAGCAAATGAGATGCAATCCGCTATTCATTTGGAGAGGGTATGTTTAGATACTGGCAGACCCAGGTGACTAGGATCAAAGAAAAACAAACTGTGAGGCTTTACGGTGATCTTGAGGCCTCTGGAAATAAGCTAAGGCACGCTTGCAGTGAAGCGTATGTAGGGTTGCCTCCACTCTAGATGCATACGGTCTAGGAAAGAAAACAGAAAGGCAAACTGATTCAAATAGAAAGGCATAAAATGCAGGCAAGTCCTAAGGACAACCTTGTCTTGGTGGAAACGGGTGTAAGGTGGATCTGCCACCAAAGCTTGAAGCTCACTGATGCGTCTAGGTGAAGTGAGGGCAATAAGGAAGTTGACCTTCCATGAAAGATACTTTAGTGGGGTCATAGCCAAGTTAAAGGGCAACTTGAGAAGCTGCACTATAACACAGATCCCAAGCCACTGTGGATAGTTTGCTGGAAGGCTTCGATAACCAAAGACCTCTCATAAAACACACTACAAGCAGTTGAGGAGATGGACTGCCCCCTCCAAAGGATGATGGGAGGCAGCAATTGCACTCAGGTGAACCCTCACCGAGTTGGTCTTAAAACCAGTTGAGGAAGGAGGGGGAGGTGGTATTGGAGTGCCTCCACAGGAGCAGAGAAGGGATTGAGATCCCTCTGGGAATACCAGGTAGAGAACCTAAACCACTTGAAAGCATATGAACATTTGGTACCTAACAGGATCTCTTGCTTCCTGTGAAAGGTTAAGGTCTTGTAATGCTATGTTTTCAGCAGCCAAGCTGTGAGATGAAGAAACTGCGGATTGCGATGGAGCAGTGTCCCTTCCTCCTGAGAGGGGAGATCGGGTGCAGATCCGAGTTGTAGAGGCTGAGTCTGAAACAGGAAAGAAAACCACGGCTGACGTCGCCAGAGAGGAGGCTATGAGAATCATGAAGCCCCTGTCCGCTTGAAGCTTGAAACGTGTCTTGGGAATGGGAGGGAAAACAAAGGCAAGACTGACTCCAGTGAAAGTAAAAAGCATCCACTTGCTGGTTTGCTGGACATGGGAGTCCTGGTGCAGAAGGCATGGGAGCTTGGCATTCTGCGGAGTAGCAAACAGATCTATGTCTGGAGTCCCCCAGGTCTGAAAGATGTAGGATGCTGTATCCGGATGGAGAGAGAAATCGAAGGGAAAACAGACAGACAAATTGAGTCGGATCTAAGACATTTTGTTCCCTTGGGAGATACACCACTTGGAGGTGTATTTGATGATCCCACATTTATGAAGCCGTTGAGGTTTGGACTTCAAAGGGGTAGGAATATTGCAGATTGGGTAGTACATCATGGTAGACAATCTCAAGTAATAGTGGAGAATACTCCAACTGGACATTTTAAATGTATGGGATGTGATTTTTGTGCCACAACACTTGAAGGGATATCTTGGGAGCACCCTGGAACTCATCGAAAGTATACAAACAAATTTGCCACGACATGTTTAACATCTTTTGTAATCTATGTATTAATTTGTCCATGTTCTTTGATTTACGTGGGAAAAACATATCGGGGTATGAAGAAGCAACTTCAGGAACATCGGTCTCGGATAAACAGGGGGGTGATTACAGCCCCACTAGTACCTCATTGCCAAGAACATAATCATAGTTTTCATGAACTGAGATGGCAAGTAATTGACCATATACCGCCCCATAGTAGGGGGAGCGATCGACAATCCCGATTAAGCCTCCGAGAACAATTCTGGATTTACTCATTAAACTGTCAGTCCTCACGGTTTAAATTCTAATGTGGAATGGTGGACAATCATTTAGGTTCAGAATATCTGAATTTGTCTGTGCTCATTGGTTACCAACTGGTCACATGATTACCATCGGGGCTTTAAAATTTGCATGTCCGGAGACAACAAAGAGTGACAGGGTTTGAGGAAGAGCCGGGAATAACGAAGGCTCAAAACTTTACAATTTATGCCCATGTGAAGTTGATCATATTGGACGTTGTTTTGAGGGTTTTGTTTTCGAGCAAAGGCAGATTAGGCCTGTGTGAAGCAGATTACACTGGACATTGGTTTGAGCGTTTCATCTTGATTCAAGACAAGAGAAGTGAATCGCTCTAACGGTTGGGTCCAGGGCGTTATGATTCTGCAGAGACTGAGCGCTAATAATATTCAAACACAGTGGCGAAGACCTTTGGAAGTTTAGCAGAAAACATAACCTCAAGCTAAGTACTGTTTCTATAATCCATTAATTGCTGGATGGTATTGAGGGTTATGATCCCTCGATCCTTTGATAGGGTTGAATCCCTATATCTTAAAATAAGATAAAAACAGAATAACACGCTGCGAGAAGAGGAGGTTTCTTTCCTTCCTTCAAGGCGTGCGTTCCAACAAAAGAAAATTTCTAGTATAATTTGTTTCTCTTTTTTGGATGTGATTATTTATGTGAGAACCAAGTAGGTTTGTGGGTTAGTTGTTAAGATTAAATGGCAAGGATCTGAAGTGGAAGTGTTTGCCGATATATCCAGCCTTACTATTAAAAAACGCAGAGAATATCAAGCGGTGACCCAGAGGCTAAGGGAGGAGAACGTGAGATATCGATTGCTGTTTCCGGTGGGATAGCACAATTACTTACCTGTAACAGGTGATCTCTGGGAACAGCAGGAATAAGTCTTCACATATGGATACGTCGGTACCGACGGAGTCTGCGCGGGAACGCTCCGCAGCGTCCAATTAGAACGCTTTTGGGAGCATCCCACCACACCTGCGTGCTGCCTTCCCGCCTTTCCCAACTGCCTCTCCTCAGTTAAGCTTTAAAGCTGAGACAAAGAGAGAGAAAGAGGGGAAGATAGAGATAGAGAGATACAACTCCTAGGGGAGGTGGGTGGGTTGTGAAGACTTATTCCTGCTGTTCCATGAGATCACCTGTTACAGGTAAGTAACTGTGCTATCTCCAGGAACAAGCAGGAATGAGTCTTCACATATGGGGACTCCCAAGCTAAGATGCCCGGAGGAGTCCCAGCATGTTGTGAATCAGAGAAAGCCATGCTATTTGACAGAACCTCAGGCATCCTAGGGATGGAGGGTAGGAGTTAAAGTAAAAAGATGTGCTGTGGAACAGCTGGACCAAGACGCCTAGAAAGGAGTCCCTGTGCAGGTGATATCTAGTAGTAAATATTGAACTGCAATACACCAATATGGACCTAACCTGGTGGTATTGTAAAAGGTTTATGGAGGTTCATATGGATTTGCTAATATGAACCAGCAGAATATCCTCAAGGAGTACCTCAATGTAAGCAGAGGTAAATAACTGTGCAAAGACAGATTGAGGTCTGAACCTTTAGGGCGAGAAGAAAACATCCCAGTGGAACTGGGGTAGTTCAATGAGGCAGGACTTTTGCGGGAAACGCGGAAGTCCCTATTAGATAAGACTGAAGCTCTTTTGACCTTAAAGAGACATAGTTCTTATAGGAGAAGAGGGGCTTTGAAGATCCCTAGATCCGATAACAAAGAAGGACAGAAGTATGAGGCATTGTAGCCTCCTATTTTCTGAAGATTCAGAATGTCCTTCCTAACTGAAGCCACTTAGGAAAAAAGAGTATATGGATTGCTTCAGATGTACCTAAACTGAAGGTTATGGTGCAAAAACCCTTTAACTACCACAGGGAAGTGGTTGTTTATGGAGAACCCTAAGCATGCTGGAACAGCATTGAAAGTGATAGTGACTATCTGTCAGGGCCGTAAGGAAATATATGTATATAGCCATGTCCCCACATTGGGGGATGTGGAGAGAAAGATTCATCTAATAACAAGAAGGGAGATACCTGCTTGAGAAGATGTTTAGAGAATCCATTCTCCCTGGTTATGAGTGGGAGAGCTAAGGGAGTGCTCTCACTGGCAAGGAGAAGTCTAGAGTCCTCTAAGAACTCTAGCACTTGAATAACCAGGAATGGAGGCCTACATGGAAAAATGCAGAGGATGCTTTTAATTTGCAGAAAGTAAGTCTGAATCCTTCCATAACTCCAGCAGGGCAGCTGGAGAAGATGCAATGAAATAAAATACCATATTTACCCTTTTAAGAGGGCAAAATGAGTATGGTGCATTCTTGCACTCAATATGAATTACGCCATGAAGAATTGAGGATGGAAGGAAAATACAAGACAAGGACTGGCCGTTACTGAAAGAAAACCATCCCTGGTGAAGGGGTCCACTGGAGATGTGAACCAACCCAGGGAATTAATCTTTAGGTCTTCACTTAAAGGCCTGTGTCCTTTATTGAAGACGACTTTAATGGAAATGGTAAGGGCAGGGAAGAACCCAGTAGTCATGACTAGGTAAAGCCCTTCCTAACAATCTTAAATGATTTGCTCTCTAACAAAGGCCCATAGTGCAGAGCTGCTCTGTAGAGATGCAGAGAGCATGTTGCAGATTGATTAGAAGAAAAACTGTCTGTTTAAGAGCCAGTTTGTAACCTGAACTACTCCGCCAAGCCCAAGGATTGGGGAAGGTTAAGGACAGGAGGTAAGGTGATGTGTCTGCAACAATGGCCAGAAAAAGTTCTTAGCCTGTCTGGGACTTAGTAGTAAGGCCAGAAAAGATTGATATTGGAGATCAAGCCCTGGTCGCTTGGTCAGCAAGTCAGTGGTCTAACCACTAAGAGCCCCTGCAGTTCTAACTATTGTTAGGGCAGCAGAAGAAATCTTAGGTCCCAAGATTGGAAAAAGACATACAGACATAAGTAGGAGTGGTAAGACTCCGTCACTGTCTGAGAAGCTGCCAGCAAAAACAAGAATGCAAGGGGGAGACAACTCTGAAAAGAAAACTTAGGGGCTTAGGGATAAGCCTTCAGTTAAGTGGTATCACTCTTACAGACCAAATGTCTTAGAGGGACAGAGTTGAAAAAGACTTACGATGGAGTAGATCTTTGAAAAAGTAACGAGACATGCTGAAACAGGAGAAAAAGTCAAAGGTAAAGGTATAGAGCAACCTTATTGACAGCTGTTACTCCTCTGTGTACTTCAGAGGAAGAGGAGTAACTTTACTACCTGTAAAGCATAATCATCCTAAGAAGCTCTATGAGCTAAAAGGAAGGATGTCTCTTTAAGAGAGACATATGTAATTTTAGAATGGAACCAATGTAGATGCTTGTAATGGTAAGAAGCAAACTACAGGTTCTAAACCTCAAACAGGAAGAAGGATTCAGTAAAGAGTCCATCAGCAACCATGCGGCTGCTGGGTTTGCTGAAGCAGTTGAGGTTGTGGTTTCTTCAGCCTGGTTTGATGTTTCCCTTGTTTGGAAACGGCTATATGATGGGTAGAGAATGAATAAAACTTTTTCCCCTTGGGGGAAGAAAGTTTGGTAGAAGATTTACCACCTGGGATAGAGGAAGATGTTAACAATCCTTTGAAAGCAAGTGTGTCAGTGGTTAACTGAGCAGCTTGGCGTAAAGTCTCTTTGTTAAAAAGATTCTCCCCAGTACAAGGAGTATTACCCAGGCTTTCTTGTACCTATTTATCCAAGTCGGAAGCTTGGAGCCAGGCTATGCGTCGTGCCCCTATGGCTATAGCAGAGGTTTTGCTAACAGACTCAAAACAGTGCAGGGTAGCATGAGTAAGAAACCTAGAGATATTTTGAACATGACTAACCAGTAAAGAGTAGTCTGGTCTTTTGTGATCTTGAAGAAAAGGAGTCAAAAACAGCAAACTGTTTGCGACCTCTTCAAGAGATAGTCCCATATAGAAAATATATGAGAGAATTCTTGTTGAAAACATGGATGCCTGGAAGCTTTTACGTCCAAAGGTATCCAAAGTTCTAGACTCACGACCAGGCGGATAAGAAGAGTGCCTTTTAGCACTTTTAACACGCCTCATTGCTGATTCCACAGCAATAGAATGATGTGGAAGTTGAGTCTTTTGAAAACCTGGAGCTGGAGAAGGGGGCACCTTGTACAGAGAGTCAGTGGCCCTTGAAGGTGGGGATACCTTTAAAGGAGTTTCCCACATTCTAAGTAAAAGATCCTGTAAGGTTTGATGCAAAGGAAACATGATGATCTCCTTTGGGTTCTCAGGGATATACAGAAGCTCTGAATCCCCTGGTGCAGGATCTTGATCAGGTACAGAAATGGAAAATAACCTTGCCATATCAAGCAGGAATGCTTGAAAAGAAATTTCCCCAGAAGGGGATCCTCTATCATGAGGAGTAAAGGTTAGATCTGTTGAAGATCTAGTCTTGGCACTAAATGGATTGATCCATTGGAGTACCAGACCCAAAAGGATGGAGCATCGGACTGTCCTAAAAAGAAAGTCGTCGGTACCGCGACAAATTTGTGGAAAACTATCCATGCCAGGGATGGACTCCAAACTCAGTACCGAAGGAAGCGAGCTTGTGGAAGTAAGCATAGAAGGCACCGGTACTGATGCAAACATAGAAAGCGGTACCGGCAATGGTATCGCAGCCGGTACTGATATCGGAAGATCAGTCTGAGGTGACTAACGGTACCAAAGGTACCAAGAGCGGCAGACTTTGATCTCCGGAACAATGTCTTCGGCACCATCCGAGGTTGATACCGAGACGAGTCGGTACCCAATCGTCCAGGCTAGAGATCGATTCTAGACTCGGCATTGAAAAAAGCGAGTCAATCGAAACAGACCAGGAGGGCACCGACATGGATACCAGAATCGATACCGGGATCGATACCAATGCTGGAAGATCGGTCTGTAGTGACTCTAGCGGCACCGAAGATACCGAGAGCGCTAGACTGCGATCATCGGTGTGGAATGTTTCATTAAACACCATTGCCGATGCCGGGGTACCAGCACCGCTCAAAGTGGATACCACCACCGAGCATGGCTCAGGTATGTTCGCCGAGGTAAAAACCCCGGGAACAACCTGAAACCCCGTTAATGCTTTGGAGGCCAAAGACTCCCGCTGGGGTTTTAAAGCCAATATGTCCTCAGGGGCAAGGCCAGAGGCATCTCGATGATGAACATGAGATCTACCACCTGAGGACTGGCTAGTCTTTACAGACTTTTGCTTGGTTACCTGATCCTGTGAAAAAGAAGTTGTAGCTGGTACCATCAGGTCTGATGGGAACCGCGTATCGAGTTGAGCTCGATGCTGAAGACTTCTTCTGGAAATACTACTGCAGGAGGGACACTCCAGCGGATAGTGGTCAGGACCCAAACATGGAAGGCACCAGTTATGGGTGTCTAAAACTAATTTGGTACCACCACAGTTGAAACACGTTTTAAGGACCGTGGCTGGCGTTTCCATGAAGGAAAGTGGAGAGGCCTAGCAGGCTGAAACCCGTCAGGCACTAAACAGGGAAAAAATTCCCTACAAAAGAAAAAATTTGTAGGAGAAAAGAAGAACACACCGGTGGTACCGGCGCGTTGAGGGAAGGCAGACGCGACCACAAGAAAAAACAAAAATAAAGGAAGAATTTTCTGCAGTGACAGGAGTACGTCCTGCCGGCTCCGCGGAAAAACGAAAACTGAGGAGAGGCAGTTGGGAAAGGCGGGAAGGCAGCACGCAGGCGTGGTGGGATGCTCCCAAAAGAGTTCTAATTGGACGCTAGGGAGCGTTCCCGCACAGACTCCGTCGGTACCGACGTACCCATATGTGAAGACTCATTCCTGCTTGTTCCTGGAGATTACAATTTACTATAAATGCGAAAACAGCGACAGTACACTCTGTGGAGGCGGCGATCAGATGCAACAAGCAGGCTGGACTGATCTTCCAGTGGTGAACAGGAATGATCAAGGTCAGCGAGAGGATGGCGAGGAGAAGGAAGGGACACAAGAGTGGAGTCGCGTGCCGGGCAAGGAAAAAAGATTAAGTCGTCAGACTGTTAAAATGAATAAGGATTGCTGTGGATGCTTGCTGCAATATTGTTATGGGGGTATGTGTAGCTTGGGGGAGCTTAATGGAGGGGGTTGTGGGGGGGCAGCATGGTCTGTCACTCCCCTGGGTTGATATTTCTGGAGGTGGAGGAGAATGTAAGGGATATATGGAGGTCGGGTGATAGTCTTTTTGGAATAGAAGGTGGGAGATGGATGGGGGAGGATTAGAATCCAAGAGGGGGGAGGTTTAGATAAGGTGATAGGATGGGTGGTCGGCTAGAGGTCACTTGAAGGGTTCCAAAGTTGGAACTGATGGAAGGGGGGGGGCGGGGGGAAAACAGGGGTGATGGCAAAGAGGGAGAGGAAAGGTATAATGCCTGACATTAATTTAATGAGTATGAATGTTAGAGGCCTCAATTCATATGCTAAGAGGCAGATGTTAATGAAAGAATGTACTAGATTGAAAGGGGATATTGTCTTTATGCAGGAGACACATCTCTTGATAAGGATGAAGGCCTGGTGGGACACCCTCACTACCCTCAGCAATATTTTGCTTCCAACAGATTGGAAAAAAAAAGAGGGGTGGAGTCGGTGTTTTTCTACCGGTACAGATTTTGGGGCAAGTGGGGGGGGGAAGTAATTTGAGACAAAATGGGAAGGTTTATTGTTGTGAAATTGAAATGGGATCAGAAGTTATACACGCTGGTTAGTGTGTATGCCCCGAATGTTAAGCAAGCTCAATTTTTTCGGGAGCTGCACAATAAGCTCATTGGGCTGGTGGAGTGGGCCTACTGATGGGGGGGGGGGGGATTTTTAATGTGGCGATTGACCCTGGTTTGGATACATCCAAGGGGGTGGTGTCCTCACCAAGGCAACATAGAATAGGGATGAAGAGGTTAATCACTGGTCTCGGACTGGTTGATGTATGAAGGGAAACTAACAGGGGGCAGTGGGACTATACATTCTACCCGGGGGTGCATGAGGTGTACTCCTGAATAGATATGAACCTTGCAGACAATATCCTGATGCCAGCTGTAAAGATGTGTGACATACGAGAGCGGACATGGTCAGTCCACTTCTCAGTGACCTGTGAGACTCAAATTGGGGGCCTGAGATTGGTGGTGGAAATTGAATGAATCCCTCGTGGAGGATGAAGAGGTGGTCAGATTAAGGAAGGAATAGTAGATATCTACTGCTAAATGACACAGGAGAATGCTCACCGGGGACAGTGTGGGACTGCTTGAAAGCTGTAGTTAGGGGAAAGTCGATTGCAGTTGGAACCTATCGGAAAAGATGAAATTACAGCAACAAGAACACTTGCTAGCAGCGACTGGGAGGGTGGAGAAAAAATTAAAGAGGGCCCCACAGGATAGTAAGTTAAAAAAAAGAGCTATGGGAATTAAGAGGAGAATTGAGTGAGCTGCATATGCAGGAAATTAGATATCAACTTAAAATGCTGCAACAGAAGAGTTTTGCCTTTAGCAATAAGCTGGGAGGATGCTAGCCCACAAAGATCAAAAATTAAGATCTAGGAAAGCCATAGTTCGCATTAAGGATACACAGGGGAAGGATCTTTGGGAGGGAAGTGCTATTGAGGAAAGATTTATTCAATATTATCAGCAATTATACACACCGGAGTAGTGGAGGAAAGCACAGTTACTTACATACTTGAGCAACTCCTACCCTCCATCCCTGTTTAGATGCCTGAGATCCGAGGGGGAGGTAGGGCCCTTCTCAGGGTCTACAACCCTGGGGATCTCCGAGGCATCTCCAGCTGGGGAGTCCCCATATGTGAAGACTCATTCTTGCTTGTTCCTGGAGATAGCACAGTTACCTACCTGTAACAGGTGATCTCTGGGAACAGCAGGAATAAGTCTTCACATATGGGTACGTCGGTACCGACTGAGCCTGCGCGGGAACGCTCCCCAGCTTCCCAAAAAAGGAAAGCTTTTGGGAGCATCCCACAGCGCCTGCGCTCTGCCTTCCCGCCTTTCCAACCGCCTGCGCTCTGCCTTCCCGCCTTTCCAACCGCCTCTCTCCAGTTCAAGTTTCAGAGCTGAGACAAAGAGAGAGAGAGGAAAGGAAAGAGAGATAGAAGATACAACTCCTTGGGGAGGTGGGTGGGTTGTGAAGACTTATTCCTGCTGTTCCCAGAGATCACCTGTTACAGGTAGGTAACTGTGCTATCTCCAGGAACAAGCAAGAATGAGTCTTCACATATGGGGACTCCCCAGCTGGAGATGCCGGGGAGATCCCCAGGGTTGTAGACCCTGAGAAGGGCCCTACCTCCCCCTCGGATCTCAGGCATCTAAACAGGGATGGAGGGTAGGAGTTGCTCAAGTATGGAACAGGTGTTTTAGGACAGCCTGACCAAACATGGCATCCCGGCGGGAATCCTTGTCCAAACAATAATGGGCCGTGAAGGTATGAACCGAGGCCCATGTGGCTGCTCGACAGATCTGGTCGATGGACACAGAATTTAGATGAGCCATAGAAGTTGCCATGGCCCTCACATTGTGAGCTGTGACATGGCCCTCCAGAGAAAGGTTTTTACTCTGGTAGGCGAAAGAAATACACTGGGCAATCCAAGTGGACAGTGTCCTCTTAGAGACTGGAAGTCCTAAATGAGAAGGATCAAAAGCAACAAAGAGTTGGGAAGACTTTCTATGTTGCTGAGTCCTTTGTAAGTAAAAGGCAAGAGCCCTCTTACAATCCAGGGTATGAAGATTCCTTTCTGCACTTAATGCATGAGGACCTGGAAAGAAGACAGGTAAATATACCTCTTGGTTCAGATGAAAAGGTGAGACCACTTTAGGCATAAAGTGTGGATTGGTCTTGAGGACTAACTTATCATGATGAAACCTTGTATAAGGTGGATTAGCCACCAAGGCCTGCAGTTCACTGATGCGGTGAGCTGATGTGACTGCAATGAGGAAAATAACCTTCCAGGAAAGAAATTTCAAGGAGGTGGTGGCTAAGGGTTCAAAAGGTGGCTTCATAAGCTGACCAAGAACCAGATTTAAGTCCCATGCCACTGGAGGAGGCCTAATGGGAGGTTTGGTTAAAGTTAGGCCTCTCATGAATCTTGCAATAAGAGGATGAGAGGAAATAGGCTGTCCATAAGGGATGCTGCAATAGCACTCAAATGGACTCTTACTGAATTCGTCTTAAGGCCTGCATTGGAGAGATGCAGGAGATATTCCAATAGAGAATTCAAAGGTAGTGCTAGAGGGTCAAGACCCTTCTCAGCACACCAAATGGAAAACCTTTTCCATTTAAAAACATAGGAACGGGGAGGAAGTGACGTCACCGGAGCCGATGGCGGCCTGAACGAGCTGCTCCGGCACCGATCCAGCCGTTTATAACATTATTGTACCCCCCTGCAGCGGAAAGCGGTGGTCCCGGGTGCGGGAAGCGGCCGGAGCTGACCGCGATTGTTGGAACGCTGGCGGCAGCATAATTCAGTGGCAGAAAGCCGCGTGAGCGGGAGGCCTACACAGCCGCGTGGTGGGCAGAAATGGCGCCCGGGGGCACAAAGGAGGAGGTGTGAGTGGCCGGAGGCAGCCCCGGACCTGCGAATTTCCATAGCTTTGCAGTCCCTCTGAGGGAGGAAATTGTGGTGCACAGGGGTGCTGGAGGCGGCCAAAATTGTGGGGCACTGGATCTGGAGGTGAGCAGGGGCTGAGGAGGGAGCCCGCCAGACTGGAGACGGCCGAAAAACCGTGAGTCTGCAGTGTTACAGTCAGAGGGCACTGGGAGGACCAGGTGGCGGCTGAGCAGTAGCAGGAATCTGCAGCACAGAGCAGAGTAACAGTGCTGTGAAAGGCTGCCCTTAGTGCTAGCAAGGATAAAGACAAAGTCCAGTGCAGTGCCAGACTGCGCATTCTGGGGCAGCGATGACCACCAGAAGAAAAGCGGCAGATCTCAAAGAATTTGCATACCCTGGATCGCATGGAGGGAAGGGAGAAGCAGGCCAGACAGGGACTAAAAAGCCTCCGGATGGGCACGAAAAGCAGGGTGAAGAAGTGGAGAGGGAGAATGTAACAGCTCCTGGACTGGAAGCTACGCAAAATATCACGAGAGCGGAGCTTAGAGACTGGTTTCTTGAAATTAAAAATGAGGTGCAGTCCGTGAAGAATGAGTTGAACGAGGTGCTGGGTCCCCCGAAGGAGGAAGTCGGAGAGTTGGTGTGTAGAATGGGTGACCATGAGAACAGGTTACAGGAGCTTGAACAGCAACAGGAAGGCGCGACCCAACGGAATGTGAAGTTGGGATCTCAATACGAAGCTCTGTTATATAAGCTGGAGGATCTGGAGAACCGTTCGCGACGCAACAATCTGAGACTCTGCGGGATTCCAGAGGAAAAGGAGTTTATGGACAGTGAAAAGGTTGCGCGATCGGTGTGCCTGGAAGCTCTCCGGCAAGGTGAAGAGGAGGTGACGGCTATGGACATACAGTTGGAAAGAGCACACCGTGCACTGGGAAAACCAGTTGGCAATAAACCACGAGACATCATCATCTGCCTAGCACGGTATAAAATCAAAGAGAAAATTGTGCATAAAATACGGAGAGCGGGAGCCCTCATGTGGCAAGGGTACTCAGTGCACATATATGAGGACCTTTCTGCGGGCACGTTGCAGCGGAGGAGGGCTATGCAACCTGTTACACAACTTCTGCGGAGGGGAAGACATTAAATATCGTTGGCTTCATCCATTTGGACTCTCGTTTACAGTAAAAGGGCAGTCATGGCGGATACAGACACCGGAGGAGGCAATGAAGGCCCTTCGGGAGGCAGGACTGAGCACCACGGCGGAAGGCCTGGGGGCAGGTACTGCAACTGGAGGGTGGCGGGGGCAGAGTGGGGGAAGCCCGCAGCACCGGCGTACAAGAACTGCAGATCCAGGGCAGGAGCTGCAGGCCGCCCAGCGGCCGGAAGACACTTGAAGGACTTTGAGGACTGATAGCATGCAGGTTTGAATGTTGCAGGGTGCAGGTGGAGTGCTATGTTTCTGTATGAACATTTTGGTAGCATATAGGTCTTGTGTTATGTAATTTGGGGAAGAGAAGGGAGGGGAGGTGAAGAGCAGGTGGTGGAGGTGAAGAGCAGGTGGTGAAGGGGAAGGAGTAAGGGGATGGGAGGGGGAGGAGGATGGAGATGTGGTAGTGTAAAGGGGGGGAGGCCTTAGGGAACGGGGGGAGAGGGGACGGAAGGAGGGATACAGAGGGTGTGGGAGGGGCATGTGGAGAGGAAAAGGGGGGCTGAGGGGATGAGTAGGTGACAGAGGGTGGCGGGTTAGTGGGTTGGTAGACGGGGGGGGGGGGTAGGGATGAGTGTAAATGTTAGGCTGGGGAAGGTAGGGGGCGCACTACTCCTGAGTTATCCTCTGGAAGTGATGGAGGATATGGGGGGGATGGGGGGGGAGGCCTTCAGGGGGTTAAAAGAGGTTCGACGTGTGCGGGGGGGAGGAGGAGGGGGGAGGTATGGGGCAGGAAGGGTGGGTAGAGGGCTTGGGGGAGGGGGGTGTGGGAAGCAGAGGAAGTTGCGGATCATGACCTTGAATGTCAAAGGGCTGCGTACAAGACAGAAACGCCAGTTGGTGGAGATGGAGGGTAAACGCACGGGTGCTGATATTATGTGCATACAGGAAACACATTTGCGGGTGGGGCAGGAATATATGTTAACATCTCGGCAGTACCCCACGGTGGTTCTGGCGGGCCAGAGACTAAATTCTCGGAAAGGGGGGGTGGGCATCTTGGTAGGGGGGGGGGGAGTATCATAACATGGTGAAGGAGGTTAGACGGGGGAAAGGAGGTAGATGGGTGTGGGTGCTACTGCAAATTGACAGGGAGGAGGTATGGGTGATTAGTTGGTATGGCCCCAATGAGAAGCAGGGGGAGGACTATGAGCAACTTCTGAAGGAGTTGGGAGGGAGTGGGGAGTATTCCAATAATACTGGGAGGGGATTTCAATCTGACGTGTAACCCCAGAATTGACACCAGCGGGGGGCAGGGGGGTGGGGGGCGAAGGGATAGACAAAGCCTGCATAAATTGAGAGAAAGCCTGGGTTTGGTGGATGTTTGGAGAAGTTGGCATCCGGGAGAACGGAAATACACATACTATTCCCCAATGCATAGCTCCTATAGTAGGTTGGATATGATCTGGGGGGGTGGAATCTGGTTAGAAAGAATACAGGATGTAGAACATGGTTTGATCACTTGGTCCGACCATGCCCCGGTGAGTGTGTGTGTGTTTTGATCTGGGTCGGAAAGAGGACAGTCTAAAATTTTGGAGACTCAACAATTCTCTGTTAGAAGAGGAGAAGCATGTGGGGAAGATTAAGGTCCATATACAGGACTACCTCCAATTTAACGATACAGGGGAGGTGTCTATGGGGGTGCTTTGGGATGGCTTAAAAGCGGTGATTCGTGGACAGTTGGTTAGTCTAGGGGCGCGGGTGAAGCAGGACAAAGGGGCAGCAGAAAGTAAATTATTGCACCAGCTGCGGCGTTTAGAGGGGGTACATCAGAGGGTGTTGATCCCTGCACACTTGCGGAGCTTATTAGGGTAAGAGCGGAGTTGAGTACACTGTGGGTCCAAGAGATAGCATTCCATCTCGCGGTACTGAAGCAGGCCCATTTTGAAGGAGGCAATCGGGCGGGGAAGATACTGGCCAGTCGCCTGAAGGGGCGGAGGCAAGCAGCGCATGTTGACGGTATTCGGAATACTAAAGGAGAATGGATTCACACCTCAAAGGGCATTAGCGGGGTGTTTCGGGAGTACTATAAGAAATTGTATGAAAGCGAACTGGGGGTGGGAGGGCAGGACACGGCCGAATTTCTGGAGGAATGTGGTCTGTCGCAAGTGACTGAGGAGGAAAGGGAATATCTCGGGCAGGAAATCCGGGAGGAGGAGGTGAGGAGGGCTATACCACGCTGAAATTGGGGAAGGCACCAGGGTTGGATGGGTATACGGCAAAGTTCTATAAGGTCCTATCCGAACAGATCACGCCCCTCTTTACTAAGGTAGTTAATAAGGTGTTACAGGGGGAGGGCCTCCCGCGAACAATGGCGGAGGCGGGTATAACAGTACTGCCGAAACCAGGTAAAGATAAGGGGGTATGTAGCTCATATCGACCTATCTCCTTGATAAATTTGGACGCTAAGTTGTTGGCAAAAATTTTGGCGAATAGAATTCAAGATGTCGTTCCGCACCTGATTCACCCGGATCAGACGGGTTTTGTGAAGGGGCGTTAGGGTAGTGATAATGTGAGAAAAGTTTTGAATGTCATGTGGCATCTTCAGCGTACCACCGAGGAGGCAGTGTTAATCACAGTAGATGCCAAGAAGGCCTTTGACCGGGTGGAGTGGTCTTTGTTTCAGGATTTGGAGACCATGGGGTTTGGAGGGAGGTATATTAGTTGGATAAAAGCGCTATACCAGGGGCCGCGTGCTAGAGTTAGGGTGAATGGTGGATACTCAGAGCTTTGAGCTCCATAGAGGTACTCGACAGGTGTGCCCCTTATCACCCCTCTTGTTTGCATTGGCTATAGAGCCGCTGGCAGCCTATATCAGACGGGCGGGGGATATTAAAGGAGTGACGATACGTGGGAGGGAGGAAAAGATTGGGCTGTTTGCAGATGATGCTGTCTTTACCCTGACCCAGCCCCTTACAACCTTACCAGTGCTCTTGACGGCTATACAAAGGTACAGCCGCCTAGTGGGATATAAAATGAATCAAGGGAAGACGGAATTGTTGGGATTTAATTTGGCGCCTAGGGTGGAAGAGAGCCTCCGGCACCAATTTAAGTTTCGGTGGGTGGACGGGAGATTCCGGTACTTGGGGATCCAGTTGGGGACCCCTTTATTTAAGCTTAAGCAATGGAATTATCAAGGTTTGGTTGCGAATATCCGACAGGATCTATCCCGGTGGCGGGGGTTGTATCTGTCTTGGTTGGGCCGCATTGCGGTGGTAAAAATGAATGTCCTCCCAAGGTTATTATTTGTTTATATGTCTCTGCCGTGTAGGCTGGTTAGAAAGGAAATCGATAAGATGCAACATCTCCTGCTGCAATTTATTTGGGATGGTAAGCGTCCGAAAGTCGCCCGGGCGACCATGTATAGGTTAAACGCGGAGGGGGGCTTGGGGGTCCCGTCGTTGCTCCGGTATTATGAAGCGGCGCAACTTCGGGCGCTGTTCACTTGGAAGGAGGGGGTGGAGAGACCTGGCTGGGTGGAGATGGAGGAGGGGGGGGAGCAGAGGTGGGGGCATGGATATGGGACCCGGGTGGGGGAGGGAAGGAGAAAGGAGATGGGAATCCCTATCGCAAACTAACAAGACAGGTTTGGGTGAAATGGAAGAGGTTCCTGCTAGGGGGGAAACAATTTTCCTGCGAAACTCCAATACCGACCTTAATGAAAGGCAGGATGGGGGAGGCCGCAAGGGCTTTTAGGGGGTGGGGGGAGAAAGGATTACGGAAATTGGGTCAGTTGGTGGGGGAAGGGGGGCACATTCGGGGATTTGAGGAGCTGCAACAGCAATATAGCTTGGAGGAGTCCGATAGATTTGCCTATGTTAGTTTGTGGTATTGGCTTCAGCAGAGGGGGGTGAAGCAAGATTGGATGGCGAAGCGCACGTCGTTTCAGGAGATGATGGGATGCCTAATCGGCTTATCTCAAAGTTATACAAACTTCTGGGGAATTTCAACAGGGACCCATACGAGGTCAGTTGCAATGGGAGGAGGAGCTGGAGGGACAGTGGGATGCTGAGAGGTGGGAAAGAATTTATATTAGAACCCATAAATTGGCTCCGGGAACAGCTATGCTGGAAAACAGCTTTAAGCTAAGGTTAAGGATGTATTGGACCCCGGTGTGGCTGCATGCCCTATACCCTGATAGTTCGGATAGATGCTGGAAAGGGTGTGGGGAAAGAGGTGATTTGCTGCATATGGTGTGGGGCTGCATGATCGTTCGGGATTATTGGCGGGTGGTGGAACGTCTTACGGCAGCCATCACAGGGGTGCAGGTGGGCTTTACCCCTAGTGTGGTGATTTTGAATGAAGGTGTGCTGGGAGGCAGAGGGGGAGAATTGGATAGACTACAGGGGTATTGTGTCATCGCCGGGCGGATGGGTCTGCTACATTGGTGTAAGAAACAGGATGTTCCCCCAATAGCAGAGGTTGTGGGGCGTATGGAGCAGCTTAGGGGGTATTGTGCAATAGAAGCCCATCATAAACATACTGTCCACAGGTACAATAAGGTGTGGGAAAAATATGAGCATTGGAGGGCAGGGGGGGGGGGTTAGTATAAAGGCGCGGACATGGTTGTCGTATACAACCACTGCCCCCTTCACCTGTAGGGGTGCTGGGTGGGCTGTTTCCTGTATGCACCTCTGTACGTATGCACCTCGTGTTAAGATTTGCCTTGGTTACTTTTAGTTTGACCACCGCTGCTCGTACGGTGGAAAGGGGTTCTTCTGCTTTAGGGGAGTGGGTGAAAAGTTTTTTTTTGTTGGGAGGCCTAGGGTTAGCGGGAGGGGGGGGAGGGGGGGATGCTATTGGGTGGGGGGGGGCTTATGATTATTATTGTGTGGTAAGTGGTCTTTATGCTGGTATGGTCCATAAGGGAAGAATCTCTGCCTGTATAACCTGTAGAATGTATGAACGGTACAAGGTACAATGTATAAAGTGCAAAACAGAGTATTGGGGTTAACAGAAAATGGAGATGCACTATGGGCGGGGATCTTCCCCACCTGCTGATGACACTGTAAAGCTTGTTTTTGTTTTGGTATCTGAGTTGGGGGGGTTCCTGATGTATGTTATGTATTGCCTGTTGTGTTAAGTGCTAATAAAAACTTTTAAATTAAAAAAAAAAAAAAAAAAAAAAAGCATAGGAACGTCTAGTAGGTGGTTTTCTGGAAGCATGGAGGATATCCTTCACCTGCTGAGAAAGATTCCAATCTTGAAGGTCTAAGCCTTCAGCAACCAAGCCCTGAGGTGAAGGGACTTGGGGTTTGGGTGCCACAAAGTTCCCTCTTCCTGGGACAGGAGGTCTGGAGCAGCTCCAAAGTCTAGGGAGGGAGCTTGAGAGAGATGCAGAAGTAGAGGGTACCACGCTTGGCATGGCCAGCGTGGAGCTATGAGGATCATAGATCCTTGATCCCTCTGGAGCTTGAACAGAGTCTTGGGAATTAAGGGAATGGGTGGAAAGGCATACAGGAAGTCTTGACCCCAGTGAAGGGGGAAGGCATCCTTGGCCTGAACTCCCTGACACGGAATTCTGGAACAGAACCGGGGAAGTTTGGCATTCCACGGACTTGCAAAGAGGTCTATGTCCGGGGTTCCCCACTCTTGAAAGATTCTGAGTACCTGGTCCATGTGCAGGGACCATTCGTGTGAAAGCAAAACTCGACTGAGTCTGTCTGCCCAAGAGTTTTGGATTCCTGGAATGTATACGGCCAGGAGATGGATATGATGCTCTCTGGCGAAGGCCCACAATTTTAAAGCTTCGTTGCAAAGCGACAGAGAGCCAGTTCCTCCTTGCTTGTTTATGTAAAACATGGCTACTTGATTGTCCGCATGAATGAGGACTGTCTTATGGCTGAGCAGGGTATGGAAGACCTTGAGAGCTAGAAAAACTGCTCGGAGCTCCAAGTGGTTGATATGTAGAGAGGTCTCCTGTGGAGACCAAGTGCCCTGAGTGGAGAGGTCTTGTAAATGAGCTCCCCAACCTGTTGAGGAGGCATCTGTTGTGAGGGTTGCTTGGGGCAACAACTGTTGGAAGGGGGACACCAGCAACAGATTTTAGGTGGACTTCTACCACTGGAGAGACCAAAAAAGGCACCTGGAGGTTGCTATTTTGTCTGACAGACCCCCTGATGCTTGAGTCCACTGGGTGGACAAAGTCCATTGAGCTGCTCTCATGTGAAGGCGAGCATAGGGGACCACATGCACTGTGGATGCCATGTGGCCTAGCAGTTGTAGCATCTCCCGAGCAGTTAAATGGCTCTTTGACTGAATCTGGGAGGCTAACTGCACTAGGCGTAGGCAACGGGCCTGAGGAAGATAGGCCCTTGCAGTGGTAGTATCTAGCCAGGCCCCTATGAACTCTAGGGACTGAGTAGGTGTGAGCTGGGACTTTGGAAGGTTTACCACAAGTCCCAGATACTGCAGAATGCCCCTTGTGCAGTCCAGGGAAGTCTGGGCCTCTGATTGAGATGGAGCTCGGATGAGCCAGTCGTCCAGGTATGGGAATACAAATATTCCCAGAGTGCGTAGAAATGCAGCAACTACTGCCATGCATTTGGTGAACACTCTTGGAGCAGAAGCCAGACCGAAAGGAAGCACCCTGTATTGGTAATGCTTCCCTTGGAAAAGGAAACGGAGGAACCTTCTGTGAGATGGATGGATGAGGACATGGGTGTACGCATCCTTGAGATCTAGAGAACAAAGCCAATCCTGACTCTGAAGGTATGGAAGGAGAGTGCCCAGAGAAAGCATCTTGAATTTCTCCTTGCATAGAAATTTGTTCAATTCTCTGAGATCTAATATGGGTCTGTAGCCCCCTGTTTTCTTTGGGATGAGAAAGTAGGGGGAGTAAAACCCTGACCCTTGTTGAAGAAGCACTTCTATTGCCCCTTGGGCAAGAAGGGCAGCCACCTCCTGACCTAGAAGGTCGAGAAGAGATGTTGGAGAATTGAAATGTCTCACCATGGTGTGGGGAGGAAGGTTTGAAAAATGAAGTTTGTACCCCTCCCTTATGATGGAGGGGGTCCACTGCTCTGTAGTAATTTGCTCCCATCTGGGAGCAAAGTGAGCTAACCTTCCTGGAATGGTGAGGGGCTCTGGCTGTTTCAGAGCCAGAAAGGCTAAGTTCTCTAGCATCAAGTCAAAAGCCCTGAAGAGGCTGGGTCTGCTGAGTTGCAGCAGCCCCTGTAGACTTACGCCTGGCCTGCTTAGGTTGCTGACGCTTAGCAGCAAAACGACTTGTAGATGATTGCTGGCCAGAAGCAGGATGGAATCTGCTCTTGAGGAAAAAAGACTTCTTCAAAGGTTTTTTCTTGGCAGGAATGGAGGTTGACTTTGAAAATCTATCCAAAGCAGAATTTTCTGCATTCATTTGAGTGGCTTTTATTTGCCAATCTTTACCAAACAGGTTTTCTCCTGTACAAGGAAGATTTCCCAAGCCATCCTGGACCCAAGATTCTAGATCAGAAGCTTGGAGCCAAGCAATTCTGCGTGCAGCTATGGCAATGGCCGAAGCTCTGCTGGCACCCTCAAAGGAGTCAAAAGCTGCACGGTTGGAAAACTTTGAAATATCTTGAGTATGCTTAAGCCAAATAAGAAATTCTTCCCTTTTATCCTCTGGAAGAAAAGGGAGGAAAGTGTGCAGCTTATCTGCAACTTCTTTCAGAAACATCCCCATATAAAGACTATAGGAGTTGATTCTGGCAATGAGCATACTGGCTTGGAAGATTTTCCTACCAAAAGCATCCAAGGTCCTGCATTCTCTTCCTGGAGGAGCAGAGGAGTGTCTTTTTGCACTCTATCTTTTTCATAGCTGACTCCACCACAATAGAATGGTGAGGAAGCTGTGTTTTATGAAAACCAGGACAAGGAGGGACATGGTACATGGTGTCCAACCTACGAGAATGAGGAGAGATAGTGAGAGGAGTCTCCCATAAGTCAATCATGTGATCATAAAGAATCTCATGAATTGGCAAGGTGACTGCCTCCTTAGGAGCCTTGGGGTAACCTAAAATATCTAATTTTTTAGCTCTAGGCTCTGATTCAGAGGTTACTGAAATAGAAAGCCCTTTAGCCACTTCTCTTATGAAGTCTTGAAAGGACAAGTCTTCTAGAGGAGACATTCTTCTTTTTGGAGAAGAGGGCTCTTCAGGAAGGGCTATGGATACTTCAGCAGACTCCTCCGATGCATCAGAATCTTCGGAGGAATCAAAGTATCGACTGTCAGGGTGCTCTTTCAAAGCTCGATACGCGTACCGAGCCGTATCGACATCGGGCGTTATCGGTACCGGTTCGGTACCGATGGGCATCCTCAGGCAGGGAACCGCTGCAGTCCACATCATGGCCGATGTCGATGCAGTCGGTACTGGTACCGGCATTGGTGCCGGTACCGGGGCTGATACAGACAACGATGTTTGTTGTGGCATCAGCGGCGTCGCAGCTTGAATGAAGGCCGCGATAGCCTGCTGCATGGATAGAACATTCTGATCCATCGATGCCATGAATGCCTGGAAATCAGTACTGGAAGGTTGTGCCGGTACCCCAGAGCATTAACAGGTGATCGGTCGAGGCCGTGCCATCGATGTCAACCTGTAACCCCATAGGTGGAGCTTTGGAAGCCGGAGCTTCCCGCCGGGGTAGTTTTGCCGGTGCAGGATCCTCAAGGGCAAGCCCGGAGGCATCTCGATGCTTGGAAGGAGATCTACCCTTCGAGGACCGGCTGGTTTTATGTTTGGCTACCTGAGATCCATGGGAGGAAGAAGCAGCCCTGGAAGACGTCGATGCCACTGAAGCTGCATCAGAGGGAAACAGAACATGGAGCTTGGCTGCTCGGTTCTGTAAACCTCGTTTAGACATCAAGGAGCAGGACGAACAATCCAAAATGGAGTGGTCAGGACCCAAACATTTGAGACACCATTCATGGGTGTCGGTAACAGAAATAGTACCGCTGCACTTAGTGCATTTTTTAAACCCAGAGGCTAGTTTTTCCATGAGGAAAATTTTTCGTGAGGCCTAAGGCCCAAAAGAGGAAAAACACACTAAGTGAGGGAAAAGTATGTTTTGTTTTGTTTTTTTAAGAAAAGAAAGAAAGACCGGCGGTACCGGTCCGACGTCGGAGAAGGCAGACGCGCGACTAAAGAAATAAAAAAAACCAAAGAACTTCTTCAGCGGTGACAGGAACACGACCTGCTGGCTCCGCGGAAAAGAAGAACTGGAGAGAGGCAGTTGGAAAGGCGGGAAGGCAGCGCACAGGCGCTGTGGGATGCTCCCAAAAGCTTTCCTTTTTTGGGAAGCTGGGGAGCGTTCCAGCGCAGGCTCCATCGGTACCGACGTACCCATATGTGAAGACTCATTCCTGCTTGTTCCTGGAGATAGTAAAATACAGGAATATTTGGATGGAGCTACGCTACCTTCCCTTACGGAGGAAGAAGGGGAGGAGTTGTCAGACCCAATTCGAGAGCAGGAAGTCATAGCAATGATTAAAGGGTTACCTGGGCATAAGGCACCAGGGTTGGATGGCTTCTCCAACAAGTTTTATAAGGTGGCTGGTTCTCTGGTACGAATGTATAACTCCTTTAGTGCAGTGGGTCCGATGCCAGCTTCATTGCGGATGGCAGGAATTAGCATTCTACATAAAGAGGGGAAGGACCCTGCAGAGTGCGGTTCGTATAGGCCCATATCATTGTTGGGGGGTGATTTAAAGATTTTTTACTAGCATCCTGGTAAATAGGCTGGGGCCACTCCTGGGGAAGCTAATACATCCTTATCAGTCCATTGCAATAACTCTAAGGACATCCCAGCCGTCAAACCTCTGGACCGCAACCTCCACCTGCACATGCTCCAGGTGGCCTGAGGACCCTCGGCATAGTTACACTCCCTGCAATGGGCATATGTGGACACAAGCCCAATGATCCAGCTCTGTGTTTGCAGCTATGGCCCCTAATAGCTAAAGTCAAGTCATGCTGCCGGCTGTTTCCTACAGAGGAATTAGCTTCACCCCTCCGCTGATCCAGAGCCCACTTCCAAAGAAGGAATACTGGGCTGCTTTTCATGTGGAAGTGAACTCCCCAGTATTATAGGCCTTGCGCTGCCACCAGACGATTGACGACTATGTTGAGACTCTGCAGGCACTCTACTGCTCCTGCTGTGGCCAACGTACGCTTTCGCTTGGATTTCGTCCATAGGAGCCAGTAGTCAAGAGCAGGGTGAACCAAGAGTCTGTCCCAGCATAGCACTGCCACCACCCCAACCATTACCTTGGTAAAAGTGCACAGAGCTGCTCCCAGACCGAAGGTCAAAACCTGAAATTGAAAGTGCCCCTGGGTACGGCAACGCGGAGAACCTAACACTCTTGGCAGATGGGACTATGCAAATATGCCTATGTAAGATCCCTTCATAGGCTGCGGATGACCTACATGAAGCTGAAAATGTGCTGAAACAAACCTTTAAAGCGTAGTTACTCACCTGTAATAGGTGTCCTCCAGGGACAGCAGGAATCAGTCCTCACTTATGGGTGGCATCGGCACCGACAGAGCCCGCGTGGAGCAATTCCCCAGCTTTCAAAGCAAGCCTTTGGGATTGCTGCCATGCATGCATGGTCCTCTTTCCGCCCAAGGGTGCCATCTTGCTCAGTCAGGTCCCTTAGCTCAAGCCCTACCAAGTAGATGGCAAGGGAAGGATAAAAATCCAGCAACTCACCAGGGGAGGTAGGAGGGTAGTGAGGACCGATTCCTGCTATCCCTAGAGAACACCTGTTACAGGTGAGTTACTACGCTTTCTCCAGGAACAGGCAGGAAGTCAGTCATCACTTAAGGAACTCCCCGGCTACAAGCTACCGAATCTGTAACCAAAAACGCCTCCACAAGGTCGTGAGCAGAAGCTGATGCCCAAAGGAACCTGAGTCCTCGGGGCAAAGCCCTCGGTAGCCATGAAGTAGTGTCGGAGGGCAGGAGTTGCTTATACCCCGAAAAGATTACGGAGTACGGCCTGGCCGAAGGCGCTGTCCCGATGGGACTCCCTCTCCAGGCAGTAGTGAGCAGCGAACCGCATTCCACCCCCACCCCCCCCCCCCCCGGTCTTCTTTGGGACAAGGAAGTACTGGGAAGAGAAGCCCCACCCCAAAGGTGCAATGGCACCCTCTCAACCGCCCGGTGGGTGAAGAGGTTGACTAATTCCCGCTGCAGAAAATCCTGATGTGCAGGGGAGTCAAGAAGGCTCCGCCAGGGAGAAGGATGGGGGAGGCTTGTCAAGACGAAGGCGATAGCCATCCCGGATAACACAGAGGACCCAGGTGTTTGAGGTGATGGAAGCCCACTGAGAGGCGAAAGAGGACAGGCATCCCCCCCACCTGCTGCTGAGTCACCGAAGGGCGAGAGGCTATGCGGCTGGCATCAAAACCCCTGTGAGGGTTGAGGCGGTGCCGGGGTTTGGGCCTTGGTCCCTTTCGGCTTGCTGTGACTTTGGCTGGGCTTCCCCTGTGCTGTAGTAGCCTGCATGGGAGTGGGTGGGTAGCCCCGGTAGGACAGGCCCTTCCTGAGAAAGAAAGGCTTCTTGGCCTGTTGCTTCTTTCGAGGGAGAGTGGAGATCTTGCGGGAGAGTGGAGATCTTGCGGGAGAGACGGGTTTGGGTGATGAACTCAGTCTCTATCTCTGCAGCCTTGTCCTCCATCGGCTTTCCGAAGAGCTGCTTACCTAGGCAGGACACATCCAGGAGCTTCTCCTGCACCCACTGCTCCAAATCTGAGGATTGGAGCCATGCCTGGTGACGGGCCCCGATGCCGGCAGCTGCCACTCAAGCCGAGGACTCAAAACCATCGTAGGTGGCATGAGAGAGGCATTTTGAGCAGTCCACAACAGACTTTAGCAGGGTACCGAACCTATTGAGGGGTTCGCCCTCAAAGCCCACGGAGAAACCTCCGAGCTCCTTGGTTAAGTCATGCAAGAACATGCCCATGTATAACTGGCATGCCTGAATACAGCAGGAGAGCATGGACACCTGGTAGGCCTTTCGGCCTAAGGCATCGAGGGCTCTGGACTCCCGGCCCAGAGGGACCAAAGAGTGACTTCGGGCTCTTCTGTTTTCTCATGGCCAATTCCACCACCATGGACGTGTGGGGGATTTGGGTTTTTCTGAACCCAGGGCCATGCTGTATCTTGTACATGGTATTGAGGCGCTTTCTCACGATGGGAACCGAGGCAGGCGCCCACCACATGCGGAGTAGCAGCCTGGACAGGATGGGAAGAACCAGGCAGTAAGATTCCCTAGGTGGGGACTCGTACTGGAGGATGTCGAGCTCTTCGGCTCAAGGGTCCTCCTCGGCCTGAGTGGCCAGGTTAAGAGTCCGTGTCATATCCCGAATGAACACCAGGAAGGAGATGTCCTCGGGTGGCGAACACCGCTGGAACGTGGGCGAGAAGGGGTCCGACAGAAGGTCCCGGTAGGCACGGGTTTCCAGGGAGGAATCCCCATCGGACTCCCAGTCCGAGAAATCAGATGAGTAATCTGAACCGGGCTGGTCACCCTGTCCAACGGCCGAGGCCCGCTTACAGCTGGATGCCCTGGATGATCTCGCCCCCGATAAACAGGAAGGCAAGCGTGACCGACGTCGAGGACCTGCACGAGGCCCCTGGCTCTTGGGGGTTTCCTGGACAGTTTTTGGCGTCCCACGCAAGGGAACCATGGTCTCTGGGAGCCTGCTGTGAAGCAATGAACGCAGAAATGCTGCATTCCAGCAACAGAATGCATGATTCCCACGTGGGCATGGGGCCCTGTGACGTCGACCCTATGGTCACTGGGTCAGGCATCAACGAGGAGAAGGGGTCTCCTCACCAGGATGACCCTCAGGAGACCAGGCACCATCGCTGGAGGCCTCCGTATCTATACGGGGTACCTTGCAGGGCCGCTCCTTGTCCGACTCTCAGGAATGCCGAAATGGGCTAAATGACTAAGCACGGGAGCGCTCACGCTTGTTGAGCCCCCGACAGCAACTTCGAGGCAGACTTCTTCTTGTGCCGCTTCACTTCATTGTGATTCCTCCAGGGACCCAGAGGAACTGCAGAGTAGTAGCCTCGCCCCGTCCTTTGAAACCCCTGGCCTCAAGAAGAGAAAAGGCCCCTCTGAAAAAAAATGTGCAAAGTATATGGCACAGCAGTCTGAAATCCCAGGCTGACCCTGCGCTTGTGCCAAGGGACGCCCTTCTTTCTGCTTAACCTCGGTAGGTGCCCCCTGTAGACTTCTGCAAGTCATTCACCTACTTTTCCAACTCCTCCTTGAATAGCATCTTCCCCTTAAAGGAAGATTACTACACTAGGCCTTGGAGGAGATATCTGCTGTCCAATTACTCAGCCACAGATATCGGCGTGCAGCGATCACAGAGGCCCCACCTTTGGAAGGACCTCTGAGCATATCATAGAAGGCATCTGGCAGATAAGCTGCTCCTGACTCTTTAGTCATGCCGCTGCTGCTGCTGCTGCTGTCAGCTTAGGGGAATTTTCTGCTGGTTCTGGAATTCCCCAGGCTCAGTGTAGGCGTATCCATGCTACAAACACCCTGCAGACCTACACCTACTAAGACTGGGCATTAATATTCAAAGCCTCCTTTCACCAGGCATCCAACTTCCTATCTTGTACATCTGAGCGCCATACTGCTCTCACCTGGGATGTAGTCTTCCTGGTCATGGCACCATGGCAGCCACATACAGAGAGTGTAACATCTACCGCTCCCATTCTGGCAAGGTGTACAGATGGGACATAGTCCGAATTCCCCCCAAATTCTGCTTCCAGGAGATTCCGGGCATCCTGTATCACCTGTTTGTTTATTCCCTGCAAGGTAAAAACACCCCCTGTGGTTTCCGGACAGTTTGAAAGAGTGGATCTTCTAGTGAATCCTCCATTGGCGGCTAACCTGCCAGCACATTAAAGCATCTTCAGGGATTCCATTGTAAGAGATTCCAGCTCTGCTCTGTGGAAGACCCAGACTATGCAGAATGCCTCCTCTCGTGGGACCTCCCCATCTTCGAGCCCATCTGGCTCTGCTTCCAACACCGTCTCCTCCTTCAAGCCTGGGTGAAGGGATTCCGAGTCCTCCCCCGGTTCACTGGCAAGGCCATGCCTGGTGGAGACCAGCCCCTCCTCCCTAAAGGGACCCAGCCAGCCCTCCTCTGTTATCACTCTCTCTCTCTTGTGTTTTGGCCTGGGAGAATGAGCATCTGCTTGTCGCTGTCTCATGCAATGCTTGGTGCAAAGGTTCTCCCAGGGCTCCCTTTGGCCAGGGACTCCTGGGGACATGGAGGGGCCTGGCGAGGAAGGACGTTGCAGAACGGATCCAACCACGGCAGACCTGAACCTCCTGGCCCTTCCCATTGGCCCAGCGGACTCACACTGTGCCCAGTATCAGCATGCAACTTCCGCATCTGAGGCCTCTCATGGCTCTCAGAGTGGCCTGCAGCGTCCCGACCCTTCTGCAGCTTTCTTGTCACTGACTCCAGTAGCCGAGACAGACCCTCTGCGAGACCCGCACGGCAAGCATTGTGGTCATGCTGGCCTATTGGTATCAGGGAAGGGAAGAGAGCCTCACTCCGCTCACTGATCCCCAGTAAGACCCCCGTGATGAGAGGAGCACAGGCTCTTGATGTCAGAGTTGTAATTTTTTTTAAATTTATTTAACATTGTTTATATACCGCGCTATTTAACATCAGCACAGTTTACAAGAAACAGATGTCCAGTGTGGGGGTCAACACTGGACTTACATTAAAACAAGGAATTTAAATTTGGAGAACATGTAAAAGACTATGTACACAACTCTTCGCTAATTCTTTTTAGATAATTCTTTTTAATTCTTTTTAGATATGGATTGCCTGCTCATGCACATTAGCGTGCACTTTATCCCCAACACCAGTTACTCAGGCAAACAAAACAAAACCATGGAGGCAGACACCCAGCATTCGAGGAATCCACCCCCTAATCTTAAAAATGTGCTCCTGCTGTAAAGCAAATGGTGCTGTTTTAAACAGCCATCAAAAGCACATCGCAGGATGTATCCTCAATCCTCCTACCAGCCCCAGGGAGAGAGAAAACTGGACTGAACAGAAATCACCCGGCCACCACCGAGAGGAAAGACTAGTGCTGCCCATTTCTGCACTGCTTCAGTCTCCCTCCACATGGTCAAGGGCTGCGCTCAAAGGGCCTGCCTCCCCCACCCTTTCTGAACATGGTCCTCTGTCCGCTGCCCACAACAGCATGAGAAGCCCTCTCCCGTGTCTTCTGCTTGCCCGGGGCTTACCTCCAAAACCACAGCTGCCACCTGCACTTCTTTTTTCCCCTCATGCTCAGCCACTGAAAACTGGCTAAATCCCTGACTTTGTTTGGGAGGCGGCGCCTCACCTGCTGACAGGTTCGGGAACCGCATGTTCTCCCAGAGTGAGAAGGGTCCTCCCACTAGCCTTCCCCGAGCACTCGGAAGAACGGGGAATCCCTCTTTTTGCCCGTTGTGCTCTCTGTAAGAAAATCTTGACGTAAAATCTTGTGTTTTTCTGGGGTTGTTTTTGTTTTGTTTTTAAATAAAGTTAAACAATCTTAAGTCAGGCAAAGAAAATAAAAATCTACCTCCTTAGTTGTCCTGAGTCCATCACTTCTGGCTCATAACCACCTCCAGCTGCTTGGAGACTGAGCATACTGAGGCTGGTAGGTGGTGCCAACTGCCTAAGTATGCTTATGTCATCAAAAGATGACATGCTCAGTCTCTAAGCTGCTGGAAGAGGTACACTACCCAGAGGTGCAGAACTGGACTAGAGAGCCGATAAGGAAGCAGGAGTATAAGAGTAGAACTTTTTTCTTATTAAAGGTGGTTTTCTTTGTAGCTGTCTTTTTCCTAGCAGGGTTGGCTGTAGCTCTAGATCAGGGGTTCTCAACCCAGTCCTTGGGACCCACCTAACCAGTCAGGTTTTCAGGATAACCACAATGAATATGCATGGGAGAGATTTGCATATAATGGAGGCAGTGTATGCAAATCTCTCTCTCATACATATTCATTGTGGTTATCCTGAAAACCCGACTGGCTAGGTGGGTCCTGAGGACTGGGTTGAGAACCCCTGCTCTAGATAGTCTAGAATAGTATTTTCTGCCTCCAACTGCGAAGCCTTATCCTGCCAGTCTTTGCCAAAAAGGATCTCACCAGTGCAGGTTATGTTGTCCAGTTTATCTTGAACCCACTGCTCAAGATCTAAGGCATGCAGTCATGCAATCCTGCGTGCACCAATGCATGTTGTCATGGCTCTACTAGTGCACTCAAATGCATCAAAAGTTGCTCTGTTAAGCATGCCCAGAATGTCTCAAAGTTTAACTAGAGTAAGATAATCCTTCTCTTATCATCCAGAAGAAGAGGGGATATGGCCCCAAGATCCCTAGTAACCTCCTTGAGGAACATACCCATATAGAGTATGTAGTAGTTTATCCTGGTAGAAAGCATGGAAGCCTGGAAATATCAACATCCAAAAGCATCAAGGGTTCTTGATTCTCTACCTGGAGGGTTAGAAGAAAGTGTTTTAGAATAATTAATTCAACCCATCACTGATTCCACTACCATTGAATGATGGGGAAGTTGTCTCTTTTGGAAGCCGGGACATTCTGGTACTCTGTACACAATATCGAGGCATTGAGCATGGGGTGAGATCATAATGGGAGTCTCCCACATCCTGAGCATGAGATCATGGAGAATGCAGTGAACCAGAAGAGTGGCTGCCTCCTTAAGAGCTGTTAGGTACTGGAGGATCTCCAATACCTCTGCCCTGGGCTCTCTCTTGGATGTTACAGTTATGATGGAGAGACCCCTAGCTAGGTCTCAAACTCTTAGAAAGACATGTCCTCGGGAGGGGACATGAGCCATTACAGTGAAGGAGAGGGCTCCACTGGCAGGCTTTGCAGTCCTTGGGTATCGAGTGACTTGTCATCTGAAGCCTCCAACTTAAGTACCAGCGGGAACAGTGTTCCTGCTCTGCTAGGTGCCGATACCGGTTGATGTCTGTATCGGGAAAGGGAATCTGCTTGGATAAGGCCTCAATATCAGGATTAGACTCAAGGGCAGGCATGGGTGGCAGTGAAGCCAGCAGCAGGTATCCTGTAGCAGTTTGTGTCAGTACTGATGGTATAGGTGTCGGGTGGTACTGTCGGTAATGTTTTGATCGGAACCAAAGCTGTCAAGCTCCGCTTGATGGCCAGGATACACAGATCCATGGAGGTCGCTGACGTTTGGGTATCAGTAATGGAGACTTGTGCCACCGTCTCAGAGCATGGCACCAGGAGCTCTCCTGGAGCCCCTTGATGGCTTTGGAGAACAGGTCCTCCCGCTGGGGCTGTTTGGCTGGCCGATGTACTTCCAGAGCAACGCTCAAGGCATATCGATGCTTAGAATGAGATCTACCTCGGAGTGATGATTTCTCTTAGAGGAAGATTTGTGCTTAGATACTCAAGATCTATGAGAGGAAGATGATGCCCACAATGACATCTACGCTAAAGAAACCGCATCTGAGGCAGAGAGTTCCAAACCTCGAGGCGCAGTTCTGCAGGCCTTTTTTGGCATCTTTTTACAAAGGGGACATTCTAACAGTTGGTGGTCGGGCCTGGAGCATTTTAGACACGAGTCATGAGTGTCAATAGCCAAAATGGTACTGCCACATTTAAGAACATAAGAACATAAGATATGCCATACTGGGTCAGACCAAGGTCCATCAAGCCCAGTATTCTGTTTCCAACAGTGGCCAATCTAGGTCATATGTACCTAGCAGTTTCCCCAAGAGACAAGTTCCACAATGCTTGTACTGGGTCAAGCATTGATATCTTCAGTCACTTCTTAATAATGGTTTATGGACCTTTCCTCCAGGAACTTGTCCAAACCTTTTTTAAACCCAGCTACACTAACAGCCTTTACTACATCCTCTGGTAACAAATTCCAGAGTTTGATTACACGTTGAGTGAAAAAATATTTTCTTTTATTAGTCTTAAATAGTTTAGCCTGTAGCTTCATTGCATGTCCCCTAGTCTTTCTATATTCTGATAATGTAAACAATCGATCTACATTTACCCGTTCTACTCCGTTCATTAATTTATAGACTTCTATCATATCTCCCCTCAGCCGTCTCTTTTCCAGGTTAAAGAGCCCTAACCTTTTTAGCCTTTCTTCATAGGAGTATCCTTCCATCCCCTTTACCATTTTGGTGGCTCTTCTGTGAACCTTTTCTAAAATCACTATATCCTTTTTAAAATACGGCAACCAGAATTGCACACAATATTCAAGGTGCGGTCTCACCATGGAACAATATAGAGGCATTATAATATCTTTTGTTTTATTTTCCATTCCTTTCCTTATCATACCTAGCATTCTATTTGCTCTCTTGGCCGCCGCTGCACACTGGGCCGAGGGTTTTAACATGGTATCCACAATGACGCCTAAATCTTTTTCCTGGGTTGTGGTTCCTAATGTGGAACCTTGCATCGTGTAACCATAGCTTGGGTTGTTCTTCCCTAGGTGCATAACCTTGCACTTGTCCACATTAAATTTCATCTGCCATTTTGATGCCCAGTCTTCCAATTTATCAAGATCCTCTTGCAATTTTTCACAATCCTCTTGGGTTTTAAACAACTTTAAATAGTTTTGTGTCATCTGCAAATTTGATAACCTCACTCGTTATTCCACTTTCCAGGTCATTTATGAATATGTCAAAAAGCAGCGGACCCAGCACAGATCCCTGGGGTACACCACTATTCACCTTTCTCCATTGGGAAAATTGGCCATTTAGCCCTACCCTCTGCTTTCTATCTTTTAACCAGTTCCTGATCCACAATAGTACACTGCCTCCTATCCCATGACTCTTTAGTTTTGCCAAAAGTCTCTGATGAGGGACCTTGTCAAAGGCTTTCTGAAAGTCCAGATACACAATATCAACCGACTCACCTTTGTCCACCTGTTTATTCACTCCTTCAAAAAAACAGATTAGTAAGACAAGATCTTCCTTGTCTAAAGCCATGTTGTCTGTCTCCAATTAGGTCGTGACTATCTACATGCTGAGTAATTTTATTCTTTATGATGGTTTCTACCATTTTTCCCGGTACTGACGTCAGGCTCACCGGTCTGTACTTTCCCGGATCACCCCTGGAACCCTTTTTAAAAATTGGTGTTACATTGGCGATCCTCCAATCTTCAGGTATTAGAGATGATTTTAATGATAGTTCACAGATTACTAATAGCAGACCTGCTATCTCATATTTCAGTTCTTTCAACACCCTTGGATGTATACCATCCGGCCCAGGTGATTTGCTACTCTTCAGTTTATCTAATAGTTGTAAGACATCTTCCCGATGTATCGATATTTCCTTCAATTCTTCCGCACCTTTAAATACCACTTCAGTCATGGGTAACATCCCTACATCTTCCTCAGTAAAGACCGAAGCAAAGAATTCATTCAGTCTCTCCGCTATCACCTTGTCGCCTCTTAGTGCTCCTTTTAACCCCTTTATCATCTAATGCAGTGGTCCTCAAACCAGTCCTCTGGGGCCCACAGGCCAGTCAGGTTTTCAGGATACCCACAATGCATGAGATAGATCTGCATGTACTGCTTCCATTGTATGCAGATCTATCTCATGCATATTCATTGTGGGTATCCTGAAAACCTGACTGGCCTGTGGGCCCCAGAGGACTGGGTTGAGGACCACTGATCTAATGGACCTACTGACTCTCACAGGTTTTTTGCTACGAATGTACTTGAAAAAGTCTTTATTTCGCGTTTTTGCTTCCGCAGCAAGCTTCTTCTCAAATTCTCTCTTTGCCTGCCTTATCAATGCCTTGCATTTGACTTGCCAGTGCTTGTGCTGCTTCCAGGTTTCGTCGTTTGGCTCTTATTTCCATTTCCTGAAAGATGCTTTTTTGGCAACAGCCGCCTCTCTGACCTCACCTTTAAACCATGCTGGCAGTTTTTTGGACTTCCTTCCACTTTTCTTAAAGCGTGGAATACAGCTGGTCTGGGCTTCCAAGATAGTATTTTTCAACAACACCCAAGCTTGATGTACGTCTTTAACCTTTGCTACTGCTCCTTTTAGTTTTTTCTTAACTACTTTCCTCATTTTATCATAGTCTCCCTTTCGAAATTTAAAAGGTAGTACTGTGGATTTCCTTACTATCCCTCCTCCACTAATTAAATCAAACGCGATCATGCTATGATCACTATTGCCAAGTGGCCCCAACACCCTTATCTCTTGCACTAGATCTGGTGTTCCACTAAGGACTAGGTCTAATATGGCTTCCCCTCTGGTCGGTTCATGAACCAGCTGCTCCAAGAAGCAGTCATTTATTTCATCTAGGAACTTTATCTCCCTAGCATGTCCTGACGTGACACTGACCCAGTCGATACCGGGGTAATTGAAATCACACATTATTACTGCGCTGTAACTTTTGTTAGCTTCCTCGATTTCTTTGAGCATTTCATCATCCATTTGGTCATTCTGGCCAGGTGCTCGATAGTACACCCCCACTGCCATCGCCTTCCCCCTTTTATATGGAATTTCAATCCATATAGATTCTACAGCAGATTTTGTTTCCTGCAAAACTTTAATCCTTTCTGAGTCAATGCCCTCTCTAACAGAGCGCAACCCCTCCACCAATTTGATCAGTTCTATCATTACAATATAGTTTGTACCCAGGTATCACAGTGTCCCACTGGTTGTCCTCCTTCCACCATGTCTCTGATATTCCAATCATATCTAACCTTTCATTTAGTGCTATATATTCTAACTCTCCCATCTTATTCTTTAGACTTCTAGCATTTGCATACAAGCATTTTAGAGAATGTATTTTATTCATGTTAATTTGGCTATTGTTAGACATGGGTAAATTGGGATCTTTAAGCTCTGTCTGCTCCATACTTGAGGGCATTTGGGCTACTTTACTCTTTTGTGGAACCTCTCTGCTTTTGGTAGTATCCTTCAAGGATACCTTCTTCCGAACCATCCACTCTTGGGCGACTGTCGGCTTTCCCCTAATATCTAGTTTAAAAGCTGCTTTATCTCCTTTTTAAAGGTTAATGCCAGCAGCCTGGTTCCATCCCGGTTAAGGTGAAGCCCATCCCTTCGGAAGAGCCCCTCCTTTCCCCAGAATGTTCCCCAGTTCCTAACAAATCCAAAACCCTCATCTCTGCACCATTGTCTCATCCACGCATTGAGACTCCGAAGCTCTGCCTGCCTTTTGGGTCATGCGCGTGGAACAGGAAGCATTTCAGAGAATGCTACCCTGGAAGTTCTGGATTTCAACTTCCTACCTAAAAGCCTAAATGTTGCCTCCAGAACCTCCCTACCACATTTTCCTATGTCATTGGTACCGACATGTACCAAGACAGCAGACTCCTCCCCAGCACTATCTAAGACCATATCTAGGTGGCGCGTGAGGTCCGCTACCTTCGCACCAGGCAGGCATGTTACCAGGCGATCCTCACGTCCACCAGCCACCCAGCTATCTACATGCCTAATGATCGAATCACAAACTATAACGGCTGTCCTAACCCTTCCCTCATGGGCACATGGCCCTGGAGAAACTTCCTCGGTGCGAGAGGGTTTTACATCACCTAGAGAACAGGTCCTAGTTACAGGATCACGTCCTGCCACACCAGGGTGATTCTCTCCTGTCACGTGACCTCTCTCCTCCATGGCAACAGGGGTGCTGCCAGACTGGAGGTGGGACTTCAGGACTATATCCTTGTAGGTCTCGTCTATGTACCTCTCTGTCTGTCTTATGTTTTCCAAGTCTGCTACTTTAGCCTCTAGAGAACGGACTTTTTCCCTGAGAGCAAAGAGCTCCTTGCACCTAGTGCACACGTAAGACCTCTCACCAACTGGGAGAAAATCATACATGTGACACTCAATGCAAAAGACTGGAAAGCCCCCATCCCGCTGCTGGACTGCTGTCTGCATCTTAGTTTTAAGTTTGTGTCTAGATCTTTAAGTTCTTACTTACTAGGGGTTGCTATGGGTATTTATACCAATAAAACTGTACCTAATACGTTTAATATACCTTGTTCACCTGAAGCTTAATTAATCTCAGGTCCTTAGTGTATGACTGATTTGGGTAATGAGCTTCACCTGAAAGCACCTCCTGTCTTTTAAGATGTGTAAGTACCTATAGAGCTACGATTATCCCAGGGGAGGGAGGGAAATAACACTTATGAAAAGAGGGCTGCTACACAGTACCCTGTCTTGTGCTGCTGAGGTAAGCTAAATACTGATTTGATTTAAATTATAGCTCTTAGCTGCTGCTAGGCTCTAACTTCTTATGAAATTTAAATTTAGAACTTTTTTTTTTTAAAAAACACTAGTTGGCTTTTCCATAGTGTCGGTAGACAGTATGGTAGGCTTAGGCCCAAAATGGCATCCATGCGCCCAAAAGAAAAGTTTATTTATTTATTTTTTTAAAGAATGGAAGAATCTGAGAACAGATAACAAGACACTGTTCCAGCATTGATGGGAAGGCAGATGCTAACCACAAAAAAGGAATTAAAGAATTTTCTGCAGTTTACTCAGGTGGGAAGGCAGCTATGCAGGCGCAGTGGGATGCTCTCAAATGCTTTCCTTTTGGATGCTGGGGAGCGTTCCCGTGCAGACTCCATCGGTACCAAAGTCACCATATGTGAAGACTACATTCCTGCTTGTTCTTGGAGATAGAGGAGTGGAGGAGTAGCCTAGTGGTTGGGGCAAGGTACTTCAGGCCGGAAGGTCGGGGGTTCAAATCGCACTAGAGGACAGCAACCTTGGGCCAGAAGGACTGGGGTTTCTAGTCCCACAGGTGCTCCTTGTGGTCTTGGGCAAGCCACTTAACCCTCCATAGCCCATGTTCCCTGGAAAATAGTTATCTCCAAGTTATAATGCCCTGTTAACTGTAATTTCAGTTTGTTCAATGTAAACTGCACTGATGTAGAATAGCGCGGTATATAAAAGAATGTAAATAAATAAATAAGAGGTTTATCTGCAATCTTGTCATAAGCTGCAACAAAGTGCATACAGATGCAGTTTTTAAATCACTCTATGAAAGATATGAGAGCAGGGACATCAACTACATGGCAGGAGAAAAGCTGAAGTTGGCCCAAACAAAACTAGAGAACCAAGAATATTTGAAAGCACTGCACTTCTTGGTTGCCAAAGTGACTTGGCAGATAGTCTCGGAAACTAGAAAGTCTAGCACTACTTAGCTTTCAACAGCCAAGCTGTTAGGGACACACTGAAGGTTGAAGTGAAGTATTTGACTGTTCTGTTGAGTCAATAGAGAAGGATGAAAGCCAAGCGGCAGTGGGGTATCATTCAGCAAGAGGAGAAGGAATGGGAACCCGATCTGTCTGGGCCATCTGGGAGCAATAAGTATTACTGACAATGAACCTGCAGTATCTTTGGAGCACTCTGGATCTGAGTGGAAAGAAGGGAGGGAGAGGGAAGACATACATTGAGCCTTTGCCCAAGGAGACTGCAAATGCACCCTACAGGACCTCAAAAGGTGGACTGGCAATCCTTCCTGGTAAAGAGAATTTCCCCAATGAGTGCGTGTTAGACCTCTGGTGAGCTGGAGGAACCTAAGGTAGGCATGGTCTTCCTGAGATTCCAGCTGCAGCATTTGGGGTAGTAGATGAACTTTCATTCCCCTGCATCACCTCATCTGATTCATGGAGCATCGACAGCTCACAGACGGAGCTTAGATCTTCCGGGCAGGGGGTGCTGGGCAGCCAGTTAGACTAAGACAGGATTGCAGATGATATTTCCCTAAGGTGACAGCCTTCTAAAATTAGGAGAGTACAGATGCTCTGACCCACAGGAGTGGCTTTGCCTTCTCTGTGAGATCTGAGAAACTACTGGATCAGGCAAAGCCATTGACTGCTGTAAGATGTTAGTTTCTACTAGAACTCTCTGCATTAAGAGATCCCCATGCTGTGAGGAAATCTGAAAGGGAGGAAAGCAGTTACTTACCTGTAACAGGTGATCTCTGGGAACAGCAGGAATAAGTCTTCACATATGGGTACGTCGGTACCGACGGAGCCTGCGCAGGAACGCTCACCAGCTTCCCAAAAAGGAAAGCTTTTGGGAGCATCCCACAGCGCCTGCGCGCTGCATTCCCGCCTTTCCTAACCGCCTCTCCTCAGTTTGAGTTTAAAGCTGAGACAATAGAGAGAGAGGAAAGGAAAGATAGAGAGAGAGATACAACTCCTAGGGGAGGTGGGAGGGTTGTGAAGACTTATTCCTGCTGTGCCCAGAGATCACCTGTTACAGGTAAGTAACTGTGCTATCTCCAGGAACAAGCAGGAATGAGTCTTCACATATGGGGACTCCCTAGCTAAGATGCCTGGGAGATCCCCAAGGATATGAGACCCTGGGAAGGGTTCTACGTCCTCCTATGGATCTCATGCATCCATCCAGGGAAGGAGGGTAGGAGTTGTTTAAGAATGGAACAGGTGTTTGAGGACAGCCTGACCACACAAGGCATCCCGGCGGGAGTCCTTGTCCAAGCAGTAATGGGCTGTGAAGATATGAACCGAGGCCCAGGTGGCTGCTCGACAGATCTGGTCAATGGACACAGAATTTAGATGAGCCATAGAGGTGGCCATGGCCCTCACATTATGAGCTGTGACATGGCTCTCCAGAGAAAGGTTCTTACTCTGGTAGGCGAAAGAAATACACTGAGCAATCCAATTGGACAGTGTCCTTTTAGAGACTGGAAGTCCCAAATGAGAAGGATCAAAAGCAACAAAAAGCTGGGAAAACTTTCTATGTTGCTGTGTCCTTTGTAAGTAAAAGGCAAGAGCTCTCTTACAATCCAGAGTATGAAGAGTCTTCTCTGCACTGGATGCATGAGGAGCTGGAAAAAAGACAGGTAAATATACCTCTTGATTAAGATGAAAAGGTGAGACCACTTTAGGCATAAAGTGTAGATTTGTCCTAAGGACTACCTTATCATGATGGAACCTTGTATAAGGTGGATTAGCCACTAAGGCCTGCAGTTCACTGATGCGGCGAGCTGAAGTGACTGCAATGAGGAAAATAACCTTCCAGGAAAGAAATTTCAAGGAGGTAGTGGCTAAGGGTTCAAAAGGTGGCTTCATAAGCTGACCAAGAACTAAATTTAAGTTCCATGCCACCGGAGGAGGCCTAATGGGAGGTTTAATTAAAGTTAGGCCTCTCATGAATCTTGCAATGAGAGGATGAGAGGAAATAGGTTGTCCATTGATAGGCTTAAGGGATGCTGCAATAGCACTCAAATGGACACTTACTGAATTCGTCTTAAGTCCTGCATTGGAAAGATGCAGAAGATAGTCTAAAAGAGAATTTAAAGGTAGTGCTAGAGGGTCAAGACCCTTTTCAGCACACCAAATTGAAAATCTTTTCCATTTAAAAGCATAGGAACGCCTAGTGGAAGGTTTTCTGTAAGCATGGAGGATATCCTTCACTTGCTGAGAAAGATTCAAGCCTTGAAGGTCTAGGCCTTCAGTAACCAAGCTCTGAAGTGAAGGGACTTGGGGTTTGGGTGCCACAAAGTCCCTTCCTTCTGGGACAGGAGGTCTGGAGCAGCTACCAAGTCCAGGGAGGGGGCTTGGGAGAGATGCAGAAGTAGAGGGTACCACACTTGGCGTGGCCAGCGTGGAGCTATGAGGATCATAGATCCTTGAACCCTCTGGAGTTTGAACAGAATCTTGGGAATCAAGGGAATGGGTGGAAAGGCATACAGGAAGCCCTGACCCCAATGAAGGAGGAAGGCATCCTTGGCCTGAACTCCCTGACACGGAATTCTGGAACAGAACCGGGGAAGTTTGGCATTACACGGACTTGCAAAGAGGACTATGTCCGGGGTTCCCCATTCTTGGAAGATTCTGAGTACCTGATCCTTGTACAGGGACCATTCGTGTGGAAACAGAACTAGACTGAGTCTGTCTGCCCAAGTGTTTTGGATTCCTGGGAGGTATACTGCCAGGAGATGGATTTGATGCTCTCTGGCGAAGGCCCACAATCTTAAAGCTTCGTTGCAAAGCGACAGAGAGCCAGTTCCTCCTTGCTTATGTAAAACATGGCTACTTGATTGTCCGTATGAATGAGGACTGTCATGTAGCTGAGGAGGGTATGAAAGACCTTGAGAGCTAGAAAAACTGCTCGAAGCTCCAAGTGGTTGATATGAAGAGAGGTCTCCTGAGGGGACCAAGTGCCTTGAGTGGAGAGGTCCTGTAGATGAGCTCCCCAACCTGTTTGGGAGGCATCTGCTGTGAGGGTTGCTTGGGTCAACAAATGTTGGAAGGGGGACCCCAGCAACAGATTTGGAGTGGACATCCACCACTGGAGAGACCAAAAGAGACGTTTGGAGGTTGCTATTTGGTCTGAGAGAGCTCCTGATGTTTGAGTCCACTGGGTGGACAAAGTCCATTGAGCTGCTCTCATGTGTAGGCGAGCATAGGGTACCACATGCACTGTGGAAGCCATGTGGCCTAGCAGTTGTAGCATCTCCCGGGCAGTTAAGTGGCTCTTTGACTGAATCTGGGAGGCTAACTGCACTAGACGTTGGCAACGGGCCTGAGGAAGGTAGGCCCTTGCAGTAGTGGTATCCAACCAGGCCCCTATGAATTCTAGGGATTGAGTAGGGGGGAGCTGAGACTTTGGGAGGTTTACCACAAGTCCCAGATACTACAGAATGCGCCTTGTGCGGTCCAGGAAAATCTGGGCCTCTGACTGAGATGGAGCTTGGTTGAACCAGTCGTCCAGGTATGGGAAGACAAATATTCCCAGAGTGCGTAGAAATGCAGCAACTACTGCCATGCATTTGGTGAACACTCTTGGAGCAGAGGCCAGACCAAAAGGAAACACCCTGTATTGGTAATGTTTTCCTCGGAAAAGAAAACGTAGGAATCCTCTGAGATGGATGGATGAGAACATGTGTGTACGCATCCTTGAGATCTAGAGAACAAAGCCAATCCTGACTTTGAAGGTATGGAAGGAGAGTGCCCAGAGAGAGCATCTTGAACTTCTCCTTGCATAGAAATTTGTTCAATTCTCTGAGATCTAAGATGGGTCTGTATCCCCCTGTCTTCTTTGGAATGAGAAAATAGGGGGAGTAGAACCCTGACCCTTGTTGAAGAAGAGGAACTTCTTCTATTGCTCCTTGGGCAAGAAGGGTAGCCACCTCCTGACCTAGAAGGTCGAGAAGAGATGTGGGAGAATTGAAGTGTCTCACCATGGTGTGGGGAGGAAGGTCTGAGAAATGAAGCTTGTAGCCCTCTCTTATGATGGAGAGGGTCCACTGCTCTGATGTGATTTGCTCCCATCTGGGAGCAAAATGAGCTAACCTTCCTGGAATGTTGAGAGGCTCTGGCTGTTTTAGATACAGAAAGGCTAAGTTCTCTAGCATCAAGTCAAAAACCCTGAGGAGGTTGGGTCTGCTGAGTTGCAGCAGCCCCTGTAGATTTAGGCCTGGCCTGTTTAGGTTGCTGACGCTTGGTGGAAAAGCGACCTGTAGAAGATTGTTGGCCAGAAGTAGAAGGAAATCTGCCCTTTTTGAAAAAAGACTTTTTAAAGGGCTTTTTCTTGGCCGGAATGGAGGTGGACTTTGACAGTCTATCCAGAGTAGAGTTTTCTGCATCCATTTGAGTGGCTTTTATTTGCCATTCTTTGCCAAATAGGTTTTCACCTGTACAGGGAAGATTTCCTAAGCCATCTTGAACCCAGGGTTCTAAATCAGAAGCTTGGAGCCAAGCAATTCTGCGAGCAGCTATGGCAATGCCTGAAGCTCTGCTGGCACCTTCAAAGGAGTCAAAGGCTGCCCTGTTGGAAAACTTTGAAATGTCTTGAGTATGCTTCAGCCAAATGAGGAATCCTTCCCTTTTGTCCTCTGGAAGAAAAGGGAGGAAAGTGTGCAGCTTTTTTGCAACTTCTTTTAGAAACATACCCATGTAAAGACTATATGAGTTGATTCTGGCAATAAGCATACTGGCTTGGAAGATTTTCCTACCAAAAGCATCCAAGGTCCTGCATTCTCTTCCTGGAGGAGCGGAAGAGTGTCTCTTTGTACTCTTTATCCTCTTCATAGCTGACTGCACCACAATGGAATGGTGAGGAAGCTGAGTTTTATGAAACCCAGGACAGGGAGGGACACGATACATAGTGTCCAATCTGCGAAAATGAGGAGAGAGAGTGAGAGGAGTCTCCCATAAATCAATCATGTGTTCATAAAGAATCTCATGAATTGGTAAGGTGACTGCCTCTCTAGGAGCCTTAGAATAACCTAAAATAACAATTTTTTTTTGCTCTAGGCTCTGATTCAGAGGTTACTGAAATAGAAAGTCCTTTAGCTACTTCTCTTATGAAGTCTTGAAAGGACAAGTCCTCTGGAGGAGACATTCTTCTTTTTGGAGAAGGCTTTTCAGGAAGGGCTATGGATACTTCAGTAGACTCCTCTGATGTATCGGAATCACCGGAGGAATCAAAGTACCGTCTGTCAGGGTGCTCTTCTAACGCTCGATACGCGTATCGAGCAGTATCGACATCGGGCATCCTCGGTACCGGATCGGTACCGATAAGCAGCCCTGGACAAGGAACCGCTGCAGTTGGTATCCTGGTCGATACCGATGCAGTCGGTACCGGTATCGGCGCTGGTGCCGGTACCGGAGCCAATACCGACAACGGAGTTTGTTGTGGTACCAGCAGCGTCGCAGCTTGAATGAAGGCCGTGATAGCCCGCTGCATGGACAGAACATTCTGATCCATAGACACCATGAATGCCTGGAATTCGGTACCGGGAGATTGTGCCGGTACCCCAGAGCATTCTAACAGGTGATCGGTCGAGGCCGTGCCATCGATGTCAACCTGTAACCCCATAGGAGGAGCTTTGGAAGTTGGAGCTTCCCGCTGGGGTTGTTTTGCTGGTGCAGGATCCTCAAGGGCAAGCCCGGAGGCATCTCGATGCTTTGAGGGAGATCTACCCTTCAAGAACCTGCTAGATTTATGTTTGGTTACCTGAGATCCATTAGGAGAAGACGACCTGGAAGATGTCGATGCTACCGAAGCTGCATCAGCGGGAAACAGCACATGGAGCTTAGCTGCTCGGTTCTGTAAACCCCATTTAGACATTAGAGAGCAGGACGGACAAACCTGTCTGTAACAGAAATAGTACCACTACACTTCGTGCATTTCTTGAACCCGGAGGCTGGTTTTTCCATGAAGGAAATTCTTGTGGGCCCTGAGGCCCAAAGAGAAAAAATACAGTAAGTGAGGAAAAGTATAGGTTATTTTTTTTTTTTTAAAGAAAGAAAGAAAAGACCAACGGTACCGGTCCGGAGTCGGGGAAGGCAGACACGCGACCAAAGAAATAAAATAAAATAAAGAACTTCTTCAGCGGTGACAGGGCTCGACCTGCTGGCTCCGCGGCAAAGAAGAACTGAGGAGAGGCGGTTAGGAAAGGCAGGAAGGCAGCGTGCAGGCGCTGTGGGATGCTCCCAAAAGCTTTCCTTTTTGGGAAGCTGGGGAGCGTTCCCGCGCAGGCTCCGTCGGTACCGACGTACCCATATGTGAAGACTCATTCCTGCTTCTTCCTGGAGATCTAGTATTGACCTTGGTTGAGGAAAAGCAAGTTGAACTGCCAGGACAGAGGTGACTAGCAAAAAGAAACTGGCTCACTGTTGTACTTACTGATGGCTGTACTGGTGAAGAAAGGTACTTGGTGAGTGTCCTTAATATCATAATCGTCATAGAGCAAGTCTAAAGTGACCATGTGCTTAAGACAGCTGTTGGCTGTGCTCTGTTGGTACCGCATTACCTGTGGAGAGGGCGTTGATGTGGAAGCACTGTCCTCTTTTGTATGGCCACAGCTCCTGAACTCACCAGTGCTGTTCCACTTTTTTTTTTTCTCTCTTTCCTAACCAGGGCTCCACAGATCAAACAAACAATACCTAAGCTCCACGAACAGAACAATGGCTGGGAAAAATCGTATTGCTAAAGCTGTTAACCCCCGTTACAGCTTCTGCCTCGGTCCAGACCGAGGTCCTAATGCCAGTTGAAGGACCGGTTCCATGTACAGGATGCCTGCATGCTGAAGCTCTGAGGAAACAAGTGGAGGAACTCAGAGGAGGTGGCGAAGCTGAGGAGCATTCAAGACAGTGAGAAGTACATTGATGAGATGCTTTTTGCAGCAACCAGGCTCTCCAGCACAGGAGAAGATGGGTGCCAACAGAATGTCGATGGTTGGACACAAGTCACCAGGACCTGCAAAATCACCAATCCAACTTCTCAAGCCCTTGAATTGAAGAACCATTATGCAGCCCTGGAAGTGGAGGAGGTGAAAGCATCCCTGGAAAGGGAAGAACCAGAGTTCAAGTACCCCAGAGTTGAGGAATCAGTGACCAGAAGGAAACGAAGGGTAGTGGTGGTTGGAGACTCTCTTCTGAGGGGTATTGAGGCGTCCATCTGCCAACCAGACTTGATGTCCAGAGAGGTATGCTATCTGCCTGGTGCCAAAATCCAAGATGTTACGGAGAGTTTGCCGAGACTCATCAAGCCCACTGACTATTACCCAATGTTGCTAATCCATGTTGGAACAAATACTGCCAGGTATACCTCGGAACGTATCAAAAGTGACTTCATGGCTCTGGGAAAGAGGGTGAAGCAGTTAGGTGCACAGGTGGTGTTCTCTTCAATCCTCCCTGTTAAGGGTAAAGGCCAAGGCAGAGAGGCTCGCATCATGGAGATGAATGCATGGCTGCGTGGATGGTGTCAGAGAGCGTTTTGGTTTTCTAGACCATGGGATGCTGTTCCAAGGGTTGCAGAGCAGAAATGGCATCCATCTGTCCAAGAAAGGTCAACGCATCTTTGGTAGTAGACTGGCTAATCTACTGAAGAGGGCTTTAAACTAGATTCGTTGGGGATGGGTGAAGAAAGCCCCCAGGTAAGTGAAAGCCCCCAGGTAAGTAATACATTAAATACCTTTATGGAAATGGGTAACAGGGGTAACATATGGAAAGCAGTGTGTATTAATGCCCGTAGCATGGGAAATAAGATCCCTGAAGTTGAAGCTTTGGTGGGAGTGGCTGACTTGGATTTAGTGGCAGTTAGAGAAACATGGTTCACAGAAAACCATGACTGGGATGTAACTATACCTGGCTATACTTTATTCAGAAAGGACAGGGTAGAAAGAAGGGGAGGAGGAGTGGCACTATATGTAAAAAATACTATTAAAGCTTTGGAATTACAGAGCTTAAAAGGGAGAGAGGAGGCATTGTGGGTTAAATTAGAAAGAGGGAAAGAGAAATCTATTTGCATTGGTGTGATATACAGACCTCCCTCACAAGAGGAAGAGGTGGACAGAGAGTTAATTGAAGACATATGCAGCATTGCTAGGAACGGGGAAGTGCTACTGATAGGAGATTTCAATATGCCAGATGTTGATTGGCACATTCCTGCTGCAGTATCATCTACAAGTAAGGAGATCCTGGATTCTCTACAGGGAGAACTAGTCAGGCAATTGGTAACAGACCCCACATGTGAAGGGACAATACTGGACTTGGTGCTTACCAATGGTGAAAGTGTTTCTGATGTTGTAGTGGGAGATCATTTTGCATCCAGTGATCACCAGATGGTGTGGTTCAGTATTAGGACTAGGGCTGTTAGAATCCATTCCAAGGTGAGGATCTTAGACTTTAGGAAGACTAACTTTGCGAAGATGGGCCAATACCTCAGGGAGTCGTTAGTGGGATGGGAACAGCTGGGGGATGTAGGAAAACAGTGGGCAAAACTGAAAGGAGGTATTTTAAAGGCAACCAACCTTTTTGTTAAAATGGTAAATAAAGGCAAAAGGAACAGGAGACCGCTATGGTTTTCGAAGGAAGTAGCTGAAAAAGTGAAGAAAAAGAGGGAGGCCTTCATGAAATACAAGAGATCATAGACAGAGGAAGACAGGCATCTGTATTTGGAAAAACTTAGAGAAGCTAGCAAAGTATTCAAGGCGGCAAAGATTCAAAAGGAGGAGGAAATAGCCAATGCAATAAAATGGGGGGATAAGACATTTTTCAGATATATTAGTGAGAAGAGGAAGGGCAAAAGTGGTATTGTCAGACTCAAGGGTGCAGGGGGGGAATATGTAGAAGCTGATAAGGATAAAGCGGAATTGCTTAACAAATATTTTTGTTCTGTGTTCACAGATGAAGAACCAGGAGCAGGACCTCAGAAAACACCCACAAATAAGAACAGAAGCGAGGGACATCTTGAACAATTTTCAGAAGACTGTGTTCGTGAGAAACTAGCTCAACTTAAAGTAGACAAAGCGATGGGACCGGATGGGATACACCCTAGAATACTGAGGGAACTTGGGGACGTTCTAGCAACTCCACTGAGTGACCTTTTCAATGCCTCGTTGGAGTCGGGAGTGGTGCCAAAGGACTGGAGAGAGGCTCATGTGGTGCCTTAACACAAAAGCGGAAGTAAGGATGTGGTTGAAAACTACAGGCCGGTTAGTTTAACTTTGGTGGTGAGTAAATTATTGGAAACGCTGCTGAAAGAGAAAATAGTGAGGTTTCTGGAGTCCAGCGGATTACAGGATCCGAGGCAGCATGGATTCACCAGAGGCAGGTCTTGTCAGACAAATCTGATTGATTTCTTTGACTGGGTGACCAGGGAGTTGGACCGAGGGAGAGCTCTAGATGTGGCGTATTTAGATTTCAGTAAAGCCTTTGACACTGTTCCTCCCAGCGACTTATAAACAAACTGAGCACCCTAGGGATGGACCCTAAAGTTACTGCTTGGGTTAGAAATTGGTTGGGTGGGAGGCGACAGAGAGTACAAGTAAATGGAGCTCACTCTGAGGAGAAGAATGTTACCAGTGGTGTGCCCCAGGAATCTGTCCTTGGTCCGATTCTTTTTAACATATTTGTTAGTGATATAGTGGAAGGGCTGTCGGGTAAGGTTTGCCTCTTTGCGGATGATACCAAAATCTGCAATAGAGTAGACACCCAAGAAGGTGTAGATAACATGAGGGGGGATCTAGCTAAGCTTGAAGAATGGTCTAGAATTTGGCAGCTGGGATTTAATGTTAAAAAATGTAAGGTCATGCATTTGGGCTGCAGCAATCCAAGGGAGCAATACAGTATAGGAGGTGAAGTACTTTTGTCCACTAAAGAAGAGCGGGACCTAGGCATGGTTGTGTCTGATGATCTTAAAGTAGCTAAACAGGTAGAGAAAGCGACAGCAAAAGCTAGAAGGATGCTTGGGTGCATACGGAGAGGAATGGCTAGCAGAAAAAAGGAGGTGATAATCAATGTTCCCTCTAATTTTCTGTAGGCTGTGTGCGCCTAAAATATCAGCTGTGTGCAGCTTTTGAAGGAATGCTACATTTTTGTGCGCCACATAACGACACTCAGAGTTATATACTTTAAAAATTGACTACACGTCAGAATACAGTATGTACACCACATTGATTTTAAACAAATTAAATGAAAACAGACAATTACTAAATGAAGCGGGAAATTTCTAATAATTACAATCATAACTTAACTTTTAAGACGTCTGTGTTGTTTTCTATCAGAATCAGAGCCGTAATTTTTGTGTGCTCTGTTTTAATGTACGTGCGCTCACTCGGCGAGGTGTGTGCGCGCGCACACGTGCACAGCTTAGAGGGAACAGTGGTGATAATGCCTCTGTATAAGTCTTTGGTGCAACCTCATTTGGAGTATGGTGTGCAATTCTGGAGACCGCACCTTCAAAAGGATGTGAACAGGATGGAGTCGGTGCAGAGGATTGCTACTAAAATGATTAATGGGCTTCATTATAAAGCATATGAGGACAGACTTAAGGATCTTAATATGTACACTTTAGAGGAAAGGCGGGATAGAGGTGATATGATTGAGATGTTTAAATACCTCCGTGGCTTAAATGTTCAGGGAGAAAGCCTCTTTCAATTGAAAGCAAGTTCTGCTACGAGGGGATGAGGGTGAAGGGAGATAGATTCAGGAGTGATATGCGGAAATATTTCTTTACAGAAAAAGTAGTGGACCCATGGAATAGTCTCCCAGTGAAGGTGGTAGAGATGAGGACAGTAACTTAATTCAAAAAAGCATGGGACCAACACAGAGGATCTCTAAAGGTAAAAAGTGGACTGTTGCAGTTGTTATGGAAGGACAGACTAGATAGGCCATGTGGTCTTTTTCTGTCATCATGTTTCTATGTTTCTATGTTTTTTTTAAACTGCCTTTCCACCAGCAGTGAAGATAATGCTCCTGGAGTAGGAGGCAGAGTTGCCACAAAGTTAGTGTCATGCATGACAGTATTTAACTGACCAGACTCCAGCAGGACAATAACCCATGAGGTAATTTGCAAAAACTGCCTGTCCTCTTTATAGATGCATCATTAGGCTAAAAATAAAAGCAGTGAGCTCTGGGAGAGAAAAAATGCTGAATTACATTTTTTAAAAAGCTACAGTATGTCAGGAGATGAGCGTGCTAAACCATGTCAAACACTGTCACCATAAAGAGAAGACTGATTACTTCAGAGTGTCAGGACATATGTCAGCTCCTGCACAATCTCAATGGATTAAAAATATTCTATGCAAAAGTTAAGGAGAGAGCTCCACATGCTGGATTTATCTGCAGGATTTCACCAATAAGTGTGCCTGCTTGTACATGGAGAAACTCAAAAATCTTTTCTCCTCCAAAAGCAACCAGCAAAACCTACCAAATGAGACAGTCACCAAATCACCTATTATGAACGCAGGACTGTAATCCTGGTCCACTCAGGGGATTCAACTAGCCACCAAGATCATCCTCTGTGCAAAAGCCTTAAAACACAGCTTCCAAAACAAGGCCAAGCACAACTATAAGAGTTGAAACTAGAAAAAACAAAAAAAAAACAGCCTAGGAGAGAACAGATACCTTCAGGCTGCAATCCAGACCTTCAGGCTGCAATCCAGCAGAGAGTCTAACAAGCCCTGAAACACTGGCTGCGCTGTCACCTAGACTTCCTACTGACAAAAAACTTTCCCCAAGCCTTTGCTGCAGGAAGGCCCAGGAAGTTTGGGATGAAGAGACTCCCCCACACAGCCTGAAGGAGAGAATCCTTTAACTCAGCCTAGCAACCTTTATACATATTTCCAAGTACACCCTGATAAATTATCCATACCCATGGCATCTCACAAGCTCCAGAGGGAGGCTCTCTTTGGCAAGATGCAAGTGCTGCACAGAGCATCAGCAGTGGATATGAGATGATACTCATCCTTTAGTCAGCACTGTTGTATTTCATTTGTTGGATTATTTTTCCCAGTTGGTTTTTCAGTAAGTTCTTTGTATGTGACCAACTTTGTATGCAGTGCATGCCACCGAGTCAATGCTGACTCCTGGCAATCAAACAGCCCCTGGGTTTTCATTGCAAGATGTGACCAAGTAGATTGACAGGCCTTTCTTCTGAAGCAATGAACTTGCCCAAGGCCATAAGGAATGCCAGTGGGCATCAAACCCTGGTCTCTTGGTTATTAGGGTTGAACCGAAAAGCACTGTACCATGTGAATCAACAGAGGCCCAGTCTATGTATGGTAACAAGGATACTCTTTATTGCAAATTCTTTGCAGGGGTACAACAGGTAAACCCCACAAAAGAGGGTCCAAAAGCCAACCTGACACAGCCATGTTTCGGCTATGCCTTGAACCGTCACTCTGACAAAACCCCCTTCAATAATGCCTTGCAACATTTTGACGTGCAGTCCAAAGTTTACCATTTTATTATTTTGTAAACTGCCTAAATGGCCTTTTTGTCCCCCTGGTGGTATGCTGGAAATAAAGCAAAACTACACAAGAGCCAGGCAGAAGGGAAGTGGGACAACCATAAGCACAAAATCCTGAGCTAAGAAACCCCTCATGTGTGGAAACATTTTTGCTGCCTAGAACTAGACAGGATCCACATGCTATGGTTCAGACCAGGAAGGGTTGCTAGTCGCTACAAAAATAATGCCCCAGCAAGACCAGAGACCCACAGGGCTAAGGTGGGGGAGAAGAATCCCCCTAGCAAAATTGTAGCTGCAACACAGCCAATTGCACAACTAACCTCCATTCTAACTGGAGAAGCAAGGCACCTCCAAATATTATTACTTAGTTGCCCTCCAAATGAAGGCCCTGTGCTTACTGAGGTTTGGATCAAACTAATGCGCAGTAAGCAAGAGAAGAGTGAAAGCAATACCAAGTATGGCAGACTAATAGTGCTGCTGCCACCACAGCAACTCTTAAAAAGTAAGAGGATTATGCGCTGATCTGTAATAAAATATGAAGACTAAACATTAGCAAATCCACTAAGTATTGGCATCTGGTAAGCTAGACATGCCAGAAACAAGGAGACAAGGCTGCTTGCACTTCCTAAAGGAAGCAATTATTAGGAGTTAATAAATAAGCCCCTGTTTACCATTTTAGAAAAGGAGTTTCATGCCAGGATTGGAAGATGTTTTAGCTAAAAAAGATGTGAAGAATCATGCCCCGTTTTTAAACTAGAATTGTCACCTAAAATCTCACTTAGGGAGTGTGTCCTTAGACCTAAAAGATGCATATACACACATCCTAATACACCCAAGCCACAGGCAATATCTGTGCTTTGCGGTGGGGGGGCAATCATTACCAGTACAGGGTACTCCCCTTCAGCCTTGCCTCAGCCCCCAGGGTGTTCACAAAGTGCCTGGCTGTGGTTGCTGCCTTTCTCAGGCTTAAAGGGGTCTGTATTCCTCTACCTTGACCACTGGCTCATCAGAGGCACATCAGCCACAACTCGCACCATCCAGGTGCTGCAACACTTAGGGGTTCATGATCAACTACCCTAAGTCCAGCCTTACTCCGACTCAGCAGCTAGAGTTCATTGGGGCCAGACTCAACACCCTTCAAGCGAAGGCCTATCTGTCTGCAGACAGGGCAGGCAGACTTATAGCTCTGGCAGGACAAGTAAGTCTGTCTGCAATGTCAGCAAGACATTTCCTGCGCCTCCTCGGGCACATGGCTTCCACAGTCCATGTGACCCCGGATGCCCGCCTCCACATGTGGATCGCACAATGGTGTCTCAGAGACCACTGGTCTCAGGCCACAGGGCACCTCCGGGACATGGTCAAGGTATCCAGACGTCTGGTACAGTCCCTGGCCTGGTGGCTCCAACCGCATCACTTGGAGGGAATGCCTTTCCAGGCCCCTCTGCACACGAGGAATCCTGACCACAGACGCATCCCTACTGGGCTGGGGGGCCCATTGTCAGGGTTTCCGTACTCAAGGACTATGGTCCCCAAGCTAGAGGATCCAACAAATCAATTTCTTGGACCTCCGTGCCATCCACCTAACCCTAGAAGTTTTCAGGCAGATCCTGGCCCACGAACCTGTCTTAGTGCAGACAGACAACCAGGTGGCCATGTTCTATGTGAACAAACAGGGTGGTACGGGGTCCCATCCCCTATGTCAGGAAACCCAGGACCTATGCTCCTTTGCAGCCTAGCATGGCATTAGTCTCCAAGCAGTCTACCTGCTGGGCCAGGACAACTGGCTAGCCGACAGACTCGGCTGGGTTCTTCAACCCCACAAATGGAAGCTGGACTGCAGGATAGCCAACTGGCTCTTCCAGACCTGGGGGCAGCCGGTGATGGACTTCTTTGCAAGTCCAGACAATCACCAGTTGCCCCATTTTTGCTCCAGGTGACCCCACCCGCAGAGAGGGGCCGCCGATGCGTTTCAGATATCATGGTCCGGGGACCTTCTGTATGCGTCCCCCCGACACCTCTGGTGGCCAAGAAACTGTTCAAGATTCTCCAGGACAGACCCTTGGTCATCCTCATTGCCCCACAGTGGCCCAGGCAACCCTGGTTCCCGCTTCTACTGCAGCTAGTGGTGGAGGCCCCAATTCCCTTGGGGTCCTCCCCACACCTCCTGTTTCAGGAGGGGGGCTCTCTTCTGCACCCCAATCTCAGCTTCCTCGATGGCGTGGCTGCTGGAAGGGTAATTCTCGCTCCGCTCCTCCTTCCAAAGGATATTGAAGAGGTCTTGCTGGCCTCGCATAGGCAGACTAGACGGACGTATGCCTTGAAGTGGCGCAGGCTGCGTCGTAGTGCAAGGAGCAGGAGATAGATCCTCTCTTGCCCAGTAAGGGTGGTTCTGCAATACCTTCTCCACCTCTCTGATCTGGGCCTCAAGTCCAACTCGGTCAGGGTGCACCTCAGTGCCCTTGCGGCACACCACTTTTCAGTGGATGAGAAGCCTCTCTCTGCCAACCCCTTGGTGTCTCAGTTTCTGAGAGGCTTACTTCTCTTGAAACCCCCGATCCGCCCCCCAGCGACCGAGTGGGATCTGAATGCGGTGTTAGGGCAGCTTACTAGGCCGCCCTTTGAACCAATGGCTACCTGTCATCTACACTCTCTCTTGGAAGGTGGTTTTCCTGGTGGCACTCACATCCACTCGGCGGGTGAGTGAGCTCCAGGCCCTAGTGTCCGAAAGACCCTACACCAGGTTCTATAGGAACCGGGTGGCGCTTCGCATGCACCCCAAGTTCCTTCCGAAAGTGATCTCCTCGTTCCACCTCAACCAGGAGGTGGTTCTGCCTATCTTTTTTCCAAGGCCACATGCCAGTCGGGCAGAGTCGGTTCTGCATACCCTGGACTATAAGAGGGCATTGGCCTTCTATATCCAGCATGCAACCGCAATGGAAGGCTTCTCAGCTTTTCGTATCTTACGACCCCAGTAAGCTGGGGTAGCGGCATCAAAGCGCACGCTGTCCATCTGGGTGGCAGACTGTACTGCCTGGGCATACAAGGCAGCCAAGCTTCCGATGAAGGGTTGTGTTACAGCCCATCGAGTCAGGGCCATGGCAGCATCAGTGGCTCATTTGTGCTCTGTTCCTTTGGCAATCCAAAAAACAAAATAGAGAAAATAGTCAAGCACTGACGTGTATTAGCCTATAAATGTCGGAAGTATAGCCATGAGATACAACATACCTCTTGAAGCTATCGTTCCATTTTACTCAAATATTTATTGAGCCCATGTTAGAGCTTTCAATAAGTAAGGTGCAACACCACATCAAAGTGTCACCAATAAACAATATACCTTTTTCAAAACACGTGAAAAGTGTACTTAGAATTGATAAAAACAAGTGAAAATAATGCTTGAAATTTTAAGGAGTCCAGACAAAAAATCACTGCAAAAAGAACTGAATTCTCCCAATATGGCAGCCAATGTCCCACTCCCACCGGACAATCCAAAGCTCCCCTTGGACAATTCTCAAGGAGCCAAAGTTTTGTAAATAACAAATCAGCAATTGTAAATGATTTCTTGAAAAGTAGCAAATCAGCAGACACAGCACTGCGTTTCGGGCGAACAACTCATGCGCCCTGTTTCAAAGCTCCCAGCTACAGCGACCTTCTTCGTCGTTGCTGATGAAAAAGAGTGAGACGCCAGCGCATGCTCAATAGCGATCTAAACCACATTGCAGGAGCACAGTTTAAATAGCCAATACTATTAGCAGATCAAAATTCAAAAACAGCAGAAATAGTCATGAAAACACTCAAAGTATGCTTGACCACTCCACTTCCTTATTCAAACCAAAGGGCTGTACCGTGGACCAACGGAAAATCCACTGTTGCTCTAATAATTGAAGCCGTTGTTCACGGTCACCCCCTCTGGGGTGGGCAGGCACATGATCCAAAATTCTCCATGAGAAATCCTCAAAAACATGATGATAATCCAAACAGTGTTGGACCAGAGGAGCAGAGAGTACAGAGCATTTTACCCTAGAGGCATGTTCATTCAGGCGGATCTTCACAGCACAAGTTGTACGGCCAATATATAGCAGATGGCAACGGCAGATTAGTACATATACTGCATAAGTAGTAGAGCAGCTCGTGTTCCATTGAGAAATGTGAATAAACGAAGAAGCAGGGACTAGCCATTGAATTCCCTCAATCGTCCGTGAACAGTGAAGACAAGAGTTGCATGCTGTATGACCAGTCACTCTAGGTTTGTCCACATATCTGTCTAAAGAAGAAGAAGTAGCTCCCACCAAATCCCGCAGGTTGGAACCGCGGGAATGTGCAATTTGTAGAGATTTTTGAAAACAAGGGTATAGCTGTAACATATGCCAATGTCTAAATAAAATTTGCTTAACCTGCTGAACATGAGACATATAAGGCAAAACTGCTACAAATTTCTGAAAATCATCAGTATTCAAAGTTCCACCAGAGAATAGCCATTCACGATGAGTGTACCGAGCCCGTAACAGGGCCTGCCGAATGACTTTTCCTAGGGTATCCCCACTGAACAAGACGTGTTGACAATTCATTGGCATGAATCATAAAATCCTTCACAGTGGAACAAATGCGCCGGAGTCGAAGGAATTGGCCATATGGAAGCCCCTTCTTTAAAGATCCCGGATGAAAGCTGGAATAAGATAGCAACGTGTTTTTCTGGACGGGCTTACGATACAAGGTTGTTTGAAAAGAGTCCGATCCTTTACATACAGTAACATCCAAAAACACAATTTGTGAAAAATCATATTGCAAAGTAAAAGATAAATTCAGACTCCGAGAATTCAACCATTCCACAAATTGATGTAAAGCAGCTTCCGTGCCTCGTCACAGGAAAAAGATGTCATCCAAAAATCTTACCCATAAAATCACATCCTCGAACCAGAAAGAAGAATAAATGTGTGAGGACTCAAATTCAGCCAAATAAAGGGTAGCTAACAGACTGTTGCTCCCATCGCAATCCCCTGAATCTGATGGTATATAACTTGCTCAAATTGAAAGTAATTGTGTGTGAGCACAAGCGTGAGCAATTCCATGAAAAAGGAATGAGGGATCCGATCAGGTAAAGCAAGATCCAACCAAGCAATAGCCTCCAATGCTTGGTCCTGATTGATGTTAGTATACATGGTTGTAACATCCAAGGAGGCAAGCCACCAGGAAGTTATATCCCCTTCAACATCTTGAAGTCTGGTAAGAAAATGGGTAGTATCCTTCAAGAAAGACAGAGACAGAAGGAGAGAAAGAGGAAAGAAGATAGATACAACTCCTAGGGGAGGTGGGAGGGTTGTGAAGACTAATTCCTGCTGTTCCCAGAGATCACCTGTTACAGGTAAGTAACTGTGCTATCTCCAGGAACAAGCAGGAATGAGTCTTCACATATGGGGACTCCCTAGCTGTGGGTGCCAGGGGAGATCCCATAAAATGCGTATCCCTGGAACAGGACGGCATTTCTCAAACCTGGATCCCCGGCATCCCGAGGGATGGGGGGTAGGAGTTGAATAGAGAAGAGCTGTAGAGAAACAGCGAATCTAAAGACTACAGAGAAAAAGAGTCTTTAGAATGTATGTCAAGTAACATTAAAATATTTAATGAACTAGTACAATATAGAGCTTACCTACTGGATTGTAGGAAGTAGAACTGTGATGGAGTGTACTGTAGATGCAGTAACGGAATCCTCAAGGTAACTTCACAGCAGTGAGGATGAAGTTCCAAACCTGGAATAGGCAGGTGACCCAGGTGTCAACTGGGGTAGGAGAAGAACGGCAGGTCTTCAATGGAAAGCTTTATGGGAAAAAGCTGAAAACTCTTTTAGGTACAGAATTATTAACATTGAGGACTAAAAGAAGAAGACTGACCGATCTGGAGAATTAGCCCAGTCCTGAAGGGAAGAGGGGGTATGGAAAAAAGCCCCTATTCCCAAGGAGAACAGAAATGTACTCAGAAATACTGAAGATGTACATGGTCTTTCCTAGCTGGTAAGAGATAGGAAGACATTGAAGTTTGATACTTCATAGACAGGGAGATCTATAACAAAAATAGAAGCTGTTGACATCACAGCAATAATATTGTGTAGAACCGCTCCCACTTACTGAGCCGTATGAGAATAGGCAAGTGGACTGTCTGGACCCCTTAAGGAGGGAAAAACTTTATAGCACAGACAGTTAGGGAGATAGCAGGTAATACTTAGCGTCCTATGGACATCTCCCAATGGGTCTATATATATTTGGGGAGAGATACATATCTATATATATGTGCATATATGTCTAGATATATAGATAGATATAGATAGATATAGATATATGGATGGGCATGACTTATGCCCACAGACTACAGAAATATGTATGTATAGGACATATACATACATGAATATAAGTCTGAGGATACATGCCTGCAACTGAGCCCCACAAAAACATTCACATGGGGAATGTGATGGGAAAAGACTCATGTAATAATGAGGGGGTAAAAACCACCTGAAGATATATAGAGAATCTATTTGTGAGGTGCAGGAATGTAGTTCAGTGGAATAACCAGTATGGTTGCGTGAAAAAACAGAGGGTAATAGCAGTCTGGCAAGAGCACGTCAGGAGTACTTTAGGACTCTGACATGTCCAAAGAACAAAAAAACGCATAGACTAAGACACCAGGATGACCCAGCCAAGGGACACAGGGGTATCATGTACACTAAAAGAGTATGCGTTGTCCAAGTGGAGCAGAAAAGCATAATGCCAAGCTGTAAGGAAAAAAGGGGTAGATTCCTGCAAGATTGGGAACTCCTTGGACATTCACGCCATGGAATGATTATATAAACTTTTTCTACTATATGGGAAAAACCCTCAGAGACAAAGTTCAATGCTCTGTAGCAAGGGCCCATAGTAGAAAGCTTCTCTGAAGATTGCAGAGAGCATTGTGCAGGAGAATTAGGGGATAAAACTGACAGAAGTCAGGTGTGTTGCCACATCCTAGGAAAGGATATGGCAAGAAGAAGATAACCTGCAGTGAGTAATATTATGCAAGATAGTTGAAAGTAGCTTGCAATGAGCATAAAAGTAATCACTGGAACTCCTGCATATACAGCAACTGAACAAAACAGCAGAGGGGATTCTCCTGTATAAAAAGAGAGAGAAAACAGACAAAGGGAGCGGAGATATTCCCGTCCCTGTCTGATGAGTTGTTCAGAGCATGTATTGAAGGATAACAAAGTCTACACTGGAAAGAAAGAGAAGTGTTTCAGTATGGTACCAACTCAAGCAGGGGAAACCCTGGAAGAGAGGGGGTTGAAAAGTGACTTACCATATGGTAAGTCAGCTGAAGGAAAAGATGTCCATGTGGGGACAGAAACTATCATGGGATAGTTGTAACCTCCCTTCGTAGTAGTAAGAAGGGGAGAATTCTATAACCCATGGACAAAAGTATCCTAACAGCTCAGCATACTGAAAAAGAAAAAAAAACAGTATAGAGTTTGAAGAATAAACTTCTGCTAAGAAGAAGTTAACTGTAGATTGCAAAATACAGGAACCTATGGTTGCTGGTTATGATTAGACTGGCTAGAGTCTGGAGACTTCAGACTAGGATGAGATATCCCTTGCTTGGGTACATCTGGAGGATGGGCAGGAGAAGAGTGAAACCTTTTCTTAGGTTTGGTAGGACATTTCCTACGTCCTGGGGAAAAAGAAGGCTTAGGATGGTTTCCAGAACCAGGGAAGTCAATGGAGCAATGAGCAACCTGACGTAAAGCCTCTTTATTGAAGAGATTTTCTCCAGTACAAGGAGAATTACCCAGTGTATGTTGTGTCCATCTGCTCAAGTCTGAAGCTTGCAGCCAGGCTGTACGACGTGCTCCAATGGCAATAGAAGAGGATCTGCTAACAGACTCAAAAGAGTCTAGAGAAGCACGAGAAAGAAACCAAGAGATATTCCTGCTATGATTAAGAAGCAAGGAATAGTCAGTGGCCTTAGGTTCTGACAAAAAAGGGGACAAAAGAGATAATTTCTCTGTGACCTCCTGAAGTGTCAGACTCATATAAAAATATATGAAATAATTCTTGAAGCCAGCATAGAAGTTTGGAAGGTTTGACGTCCAAAGGCATCAAGTGCTTTAGATGCACGATCTGTCGGATAAGAAGAATGCTTCTTCTTGCTTCTTACCTTCCTCATTGCTGATTCCACTACAATGGAATGATGTGGAAGTTGGTTTTTTTGAAACCCCGGAGAGGGAGGCACCTGATACAGAACATTAATGGCTGTAGAAGGCGAAGGAACCTTTAAAGGTGATTCCCACATCCTCAGAAGATCCTGCAAAGAATGATGTAAAGGAAGCATTATATTTTCCTTTTCTGCAGGATCTTGGTTAAGAGTAGAGCCAGGAATAGGAATGGCAAGAAAGGTTGCCATGTCAAGGAGAAATTTCTGAAAAGAAGGATCTCCAATAGGAACTATTCCTGGGTAGGCTGAAGTTGAAGAAGCAGCTTGAGCACCAGAAGGCATACTGGACTGGTGCAGAAAAAGAATCCTGCTAGATGGACAGTGATACTGACAGTTCTGATTCGAGGCAGTTAGTACTGCATCATCGGTGCCCGGTATCGATTCCAAGCTAGGCATAGAAAGGATCGATGGCACCGATGGAACTGCAGGAATCTACATCGATACCGGTATTGGAGACGATAATGTCATCGAAGCAGTAATCGGGGGCTGCTGAAGCGGTACCGAGGTAGCCAGAGAACCTTGGTGAATATCCTCGGTACTGCGTAGTTGGAAACGATATGGATCGGTTCTGAAATGCGTCGGTACCAAATCATCTAGACTAGATATCGATTCTAGACTCGGCATCGAAGGGAGAGTATCGATGCATGTCGAGAAGGTACCGACGTTGGTGGTGGTATCGGCGATGCCGATACAGGAAAGTCAATCAGAGTCGTATCGATCGGTACCAAAGGTACCGAGGACGTCTGAAGACGATGCCTGGTGAAGAGTGGAACACTCGACACCGATGCCGATGCCGGGGTATCGGTACTGCTCCAAGCCGGTACCAACCCCGAGCATGGCGAAGATGCAGGAAAGTCAATCTGGGTCATATCGATCGGCCCCGAAGGTACCGAGGACACCAGATGACGATCCCTGGTGAAGAGTGGACCACTCGACACCGGTGCCGGGTTATCGGTACCGCTCGAAGCGGATACCACCCCCGAGCACGGCTCAGGTATGTTCTGTGAGGGGTGAGCCCCAGGAACAACCTGAAACCCCGTGAATGCTTTAGAGCCCGAAGACTCCCGCCGGGGTTTTATTGCCAATGGGGTCTTGAGGGCAAGGCCGGAGCCGTCATAATGCTGAGCATGAGACTTACCCTTCAAGAATTGGCTAGTCTTAACAGACTGTTTGTGGGATACCTGATCCTGGAGAGAAGAATAAACCGGTGTCCTCACCTCAGGAGGAAAAACGGCATCGAGGGAAACTTGAAAAAGGGAAGGTCTTCTCCCAATAATACACAGCCTGATGGATCAGGGAAAAAAGGGTCAGGACCCAAACAGGTTAGACACCAAGCATTGGAGTCTAAAAAGAAAACGTTGTTTCCACAGTGAAGGCACTTCTTAGGGGAAGAAGGCTCCATGTTGGAGAGGCCTGGTAGGCCCAAACAGTTTAGACAAAAAACAACTGAGGAGAAAAAATTTCTCTAAGTTTAGAAAAGAAAAGAAAAAAGCACCGGCGGTACCGGTATCAGCGGGAAAAACAGCCGCGACCACAAGAAAATAAGGAAATAAGAATTTTAAAGAAAAAAGTTTCTGCGGTGACAGGAGAACGTCCTGTCGGCTCCGCGGAAAAACGAAAACTGAGGAGAGGCAGTGGGAAAGGCGGGAAGTCAGCGCGCAGGCGCGAGGGATGCTCCCAAAGGCTTTCTGATTGGATGCTGGGGAGCATTCCCGTGCAGGCTCCGTCAGTACCGACGTACCCATATGTGAAGACTCATTCCTGCTTGTTCCTGGAGATAAATTTAACCTTCCTGCAAAAGCTGCACAGCTGATACTTTATGCGCACACAGCCTACAGAAAATTAGAGGGAACATTGGCTGCATACACCATGTAGCGCTATAAAAAATGATACAGTAGCAGTAAAGACCCTGCCACGGAGCTAACATGACAGGTACTGCGAGAGATAGCACATAGGTCCTGGCATTACAGCAAGGCTCCACACAGCAAAAAGAAATGAAAAAATAGACTGAACAAAAAAAAAACCCCACACCCCCCCCACAAATCCCACCCCACACAAAACAACCCTACAAAACAGAACCGCTTGGGGTGGGGGGTGGCAATGAGACACACTGCAACAGCTACAGCACAAAAAAGGAACCCTGAAAAGGGAATCCTACAACATGACAGGCCAACCAAGGAAATACTAGGTGGTTATCCCAGCTGCCCCAACAGGCTGAGAAGCCTAGCTTCCAGGGGGGGGGAGCCAACTTTAAAAATTTTGCTTTATTACAAGCAGCAAACACACAAATACAGTCCTACTGAGTTCAATGGGGGGAGGGGGAGCACAAGGGACAAGGGAAAGCGTAGTTACTCACCTGTAACAGGTGATCTCTAGGAACAGCAGGAATTTAGTCTTCACATATGGGTGACATCGGGTACCAATGGAGCCCGCATGGAAAGCTCCCCAGCTACCAACAGGAAAGCCTTTGGGAGCACTCCACTGCAACTCTGCCTTCCTACTCTCTCAACTCCCTCTCCTCAGTTTATGCTTATTCAATTTCTTAATATACCGCCCAGGCTGAAGGGCATCAGAGTGGTTTAAAATTACTACAAGTACTCGATACATTCCCTCGTCCCCAAAGGGCTCACAATCTATGTGTACCTGAGGTAATGGAGAGTTAAGTGGCTTGCCCAAGGCCACAAGGAGTGCCTATAGGACTAGAAACCCCACTCCCTCCAGCCCGAGACTGCTACCCCCAGGTGGAAATTGAACCCCTGGCCCTCCGACCTGAGGTACCTTGTCCTAACCACTAGGCCACTCCCCAGTGCAGTTGAGTTTTTAGCTGAATAGGAGTGAAAACGAAAAAAAGAAATACAAAAAAAGCCACCCTACAACTGCAAGGGGAGGAAGGGTAGATTGTGAAGACTAAATTCCTGCTGTTCCCGGAGATCAGCTGTTACAGGTGAGTAAGAGTAAATTAGACTTACCTGCTAATTGTTGTTCCTTAAGGAACTCTAGTCCAGTCCCGGAGCATAGAGTTGTCAACCTCCACCAGCAGCTTTGGAGACTGAAAGATGTCATCGTTCTGATGTCACTGGTACAAATAGGCAAGATCCGCCCCCTTTCACCAGCACCTATTGACAAAGCAGACTCAGCAGAGCAACAAATAAGTAGTTAAAGGGAAAACCATCAATGTATAATCAATTTATAGGCAATGTGTAGTACCAGCAAAAAAAGCAAAGAACCGCCTGGAACCAGACGGATCTAGCACACTCCTGCGCCCACCAGGGCTGCCGCAGCAACAAAAATAGAGGCCCTCTGAAACCTAGCTCATCTCATCTCCTCTCAGTGCCGAACCTTGCCAAAAACCAAGAAAAATGTCTTAATCCCGGATTTACTCCGTATGCTCAATTTCTTACAACACTGCAGGCTGAGCGGCACACCAAAAAACTGGGAGGGATCCGGGACTGGACTAGAGTTCCTTAAGGAACAACAAATAGCAGGTAAGTCTAATTTACTCTTCCTTAGCGTCCCTCTAGTCCAGTCCCGGAGCATAGAGGATGTAACAGAGCAGTGAACATCAACGGGCGGGACCCGCAAGCCCAGCCTGAAGAACCGCTGAACCAAAACGGCTATCCCCCCGCGCCTGCACATCCAGACGATAGTGCCTGGCAAAGGAATGCAACAGGGATCAGGTCGCCGCCCTACAAATATCCGCCACCGGCACTAAACTGACTTCCGCCCAAGACGCCGCCTGCGCTCTAGTGGAATGCACCCTCAGGCCCACCGGAACCTCTTTTCCCTTCAAAAGGTAGGCAGAAGCAATAGCCTCCTTTAGCCAACTAGAAATAGAGGACTTCGCTGCCACCTCCCCTTTGCGCGGACCTCCAAAGGCGATAAATAACCTGTCGGATTTCCGGAAAGACGCCATCCTACGAAGATACTTCTTAAGCACCCTGCGCACATCCAGGCGATGCAATCGGCCACCCGACTGCACGTTCTGTTCCGCGGAAAACACTGGCAACGATACTACCAGATTCACATGAAAGGCAGAAACCACCTTTGGCAAGAAGGCTGGAACCGTACGCAAGACTACTCCGTCCGCCGAAAAGGACAAATAAGGCTCCTGACAAGATAACGCCTGTAACTCCGAAATCCTTCTGGCGGAGCAAATAGCTACGAGGAATACCGTCTTTAGGGTCAAGTCCTTCAGCGTCGCCCTAGCCAAGGGCTCGAACGGTTCTCCAACCAAGGCCGCCAACACCACATTGAGATCCCAGGACGGAACAACCGGCCGCCTCGGTGGTCAAAGCAGCAACACTGCCCGCAGGAAACGGCGAACATCACTATGGGCCGCTAGCACCTGCCCCTGAACCTTTCCCCGATAACAGGAAAGAGCCGCCAGCTGCACCCGCAAGGAACTGGCCGCGAGACCCTTCTCCACGCCAGCCTGCAAAAAGGAAAGGATATCCGAGACTGAGGACCGTAAGGGATCGAGATTCCGCTCGGAACACCAAGCTTCAAAAACCCACCATACTCTGATATACGCTAGCGACATAGAAGGCCTAGGCGCCCTAAGGAGGGTAGAAATGACGGTCGCCGAGTACCCTCTGGCCGTCAACCTAGCCCTTTCAAGAGCCATGCCGTAAGCGAGAACCGATCCACCTGAGGCATTCGCAGCGGCCCCTGCACCAACAAGTCCTCCCCAGGCGGAAGCCGCCACGGAACGTCCGCCAACAGACGAATCAAATCTGCATACCACGGTCTTCTTGGCCAATCCGGTGCTACCAGCACCACCAGACCCCTGTGCCTTTCTATGCGCTGAACCACCCTGCCTATAAGCGCCCAGGGCGGAAACATGTAAAGAAGACCGTCCATCGGCCACCGCTGCGCCAAGGCATCCAGGCCTTCCGACATCCACTCTCGTCGCCTGCTGAAGAACCGCTCCACCTTCGCCGACTCCAAGGTGGCCATGAGATCCATCACCGGGAGCCCCCAACGGCCCACAATCAGCGCGAAAACCTGCGGGTGTAGGGCCCACTCCCCCGGATCCACCCTGCGGCGGCTGAGAAAATCCGCCTCGACATTGAGTACGCCGGCGACGTGCTGGGCGGACAGCGCCGATAAGTTTTGTTCCGCCCAGGCCAAGAGGACACTGGCCTCTTCCTCCAGGGCCAAACTCCCCATGCCGCCCTGTCGATTGATATAAGCCACCGTCGTCGCGTTGTCCGACAGCACGCGCACCGCTTCCCGATGCAACACCACTTGGAACTCCTGCAGAGCCCGATACACCGCTCGCATCTCCAACCTGTTGGACCAACGACTCTCCTCCTGCGTCCAAGTCCCCTGAGCAAAGGATCCATCGTGATGCGCCCCCCAGCCTGCCAGACTCGCATCGGTCGTGAGCAGCCGCCAAGAGGGAGGTTCCAAGGCACGCCTCTTTCCAGAGTGCCGGGCCGCAACCACCATAAAAGGTCCCGCCGCACCGCTGGCGGACACGGCAGACGCTGCGACAGCGCGTCCCTCTGATGAGACCAACGCCGAAGAAGAGCACTCTGTAATGCCCTCATATGAGCCCGGGCCCACAGCACTACGTCTATCGTAGCGGCCATGGTTCCCAGCAGCTGCAAATACTGCCAGGCCGTCGACGCCCTGCATTCGAGAAACCGCTGCACCAGGTCCCTTAGCGCCCGAGCTCTCTTGCTGGGAAGAAACACTAGGCCCTGCTGTGTCTCGAAGCGCGCCCCTAAGTATTCTAGCGTCTGGGAAGGGGTTAGCCTGCTCTTCGCCACGTTGACCACCCAACCGAGGCTTTCCAACAAATCGACCACCCGAGCAGTGGCTCTCAAGCTTTCCTCCTGCGACTTCGCCCGAATCAACCAATCGTCCAAGTAAGGATGCACCAGTATCCCTTCCTTGCGAAGAGCTGCCGCCACCACCACCATAACTTTGGTGAAGGTTCGAGGGGCCGTCGCGAGACCGAAAGGCAACGCCTGGAACTGAAAATGTCCCATCGGCACCGCAAAGCGCAGGAATCGTTGATGCTCCTGCCGGACGGGGATGTGCAGGTACGCCTCCGTAAGATCCAAAGATGTCAGAAATTCGCCAGAGCGAACTGCCGCAATGACGGACCGTAAGGTCTCCATCCGGAAGTGGGAGACGCGAAGGCAGCGATTCACCCACTTGAGGTCTAGAATCGGACGAAAGGTACCCTCTTTTTTGGGAACCACGAAATAAATGGAATATCGACCGGAACCGCACTGTTCGGACGGGACCGGCACCACCGCCCCGAGCTGCAGCAGACGCCGCAGAGTGTCTGCCACCGCTCGGAGCTTCGGAGGAGCTCTGCACCGGGAAAGAACAAAGGAATCTAAGACGGGACGCTGGAACTCCAGAGCATAGCCTTCCCGAATGACCTCCAGCACCCACTGGTCTGAGGTAAGCTGGACCCAGGCAGGGTAGAACTCCCGCAACCTTCCTCCGACAGGAATCACCCCCACCGGGGCCCGCCTCATCTCATTGCGGCTTCTTGGCAGCCGGGGCCTGAAAGGAGCCAAAACCCCTGCCTGCCCCTCTGAAACCCTGAAATGACTGGTTACGCATCGGAAACCTGCCCCTCAGTGATTGAGTGAAACGAGAGGACCGAAACCTACAAGAATCCCTCGGGAGACCACGGAACCCCGAAGCCCCACGACCCTGCTTCGGCTTATCCTCCGGAAGATGACCCCCCTTGGACTCTCCCAGGTCTTTAACCAACTTCTCCAGATCTTCTCCAAAGAGGAGCTTTCCCCAAAAGGGGAGCTTACTGAGCCACGCTTTGGAAGACCCATCTGCCGACCAGTTACGGAGCCACAAATACCTGCGAGCCGCCACCACCGAGGCCATACTTTTGGCTAGCCCTCGGATGAGATCATAGTGAATATCGGACAAATAAGCCGTGCCAGACTCCAGCCGGGTAACATCCGCAGCCTGCTCCTCCACGAGGGTTTCCTGCAGGTGCTGGGACCAACGTAAACAGCCCCTCCCCACCCACGCCCCCGCTATCGAGGCCTGTAGAGACAGGGCACACATATCAAAGACCTGCTTCAGCGAGGTATCCAACTTCCGATCTTGACCATCCTTCAATGCCGCGGCGCCTTCCACCGGAATAGTGTTCTTCGTGACCGCAGCTACCGCCGCATCCACCCTGGGCGAACGAAAAATCTCCTTATCCTGTTCCGAAAGCGGGTACAAACGGGCTAAAGCCCTGGTGCCCCACAGCGCCGCTTCCGGTGAGTCCCATTCTTCCTGAATCATATTGCGAAAGACTCTATGCAGAGGGAACACCCTCTGAGAAGTCCGTACGGCCTGCAACAGCGGATCCTCCAGCGCCTCTTCCGCAGAGGTGGAGCCCGCCGGCATGTTCAAGGTCTTGAGTGTCTCAGCAATCAATGCTGGCAGCTCTTCCCTTCTAAACACGCGGACCACCCTGCTCTGCTGCTCCGCGTCCAGCAATTCTCCTTCCTCTAACTCCTCATCTGAGGCTTCTCCGATCTCTAAATCGTGCGCAAGCCCCTCATCTAACCCAGCCTTTGGGTTGGGACCGACACTCTCTCTACGTCTCTTAGATGGGGCTATCTCCCCCTCCAGAAGACCCCCCGATCCTGCCCTTTTCCGGTCAGGAGGGCTCTGAGACTGAGCACCAAGCCCAGGCTGCAGCAAGGCAAAGGCCTTCTGCACCAGCGCGAAGAAATCCGCAGGAATCCCAGACACACTGGCCCCCTGGGACCCCTCCCCCGACAAAGGAGCGTTCCAAGCTGAGGACGGTCCGGCCACTGGCTCCGGATCCTCCAAGGAGGGAGGACCGGACCCCCTGCCGTCGAAGGAAGCTGCTGTCTGCTCTGCAGCGCCTTCCCCCAAGGACTTCTCCAGACCTCCTGCCTCCAAGGAACATGCCTTGCACACCCCAGCCTCTAGAAGCTCACCACGCCGCACCCCACAGACAAGGCAGCGGGGCTTTGCAGGCATAGTACTTAGCGCTGTAGACCAGGAGCTGACACTGACAGGAATCTTTAAAAAAAAAAAAAAAAAGGTAGTCCACTCAGCTATCCCCAACTAGCTGCCCTGGAGCAATCAAAATCAAAAACGAAGCTTCTAAGCCCTAAAAAACAGCAAAATAAAAACGCGTTGAAAAAACGGCATCCAAAATGGCCGCCGCAACGTTCGCGCCTGCAAAAAACATGCAGTACGGCTTGCAGCTACTCCCCGGAGCCACAGAAAACCCTGCACAGCCCCAGTGCTCCCCCAGCAAACCCCGAAATTCGGGGGTACTCACCACGATGCCTTAAGAGGAGGGAGGGAAGACAGCACTAAGTACCTCAGGAGCACAGCCTTTCTCGCGGCATCAGCTCCCGGGACTGACTGACACTTCAGGAACACAGCCTTGCTGCTGCCAGTCGCTTCTGCCTACTACCTGCTCCTCACCCTTCTGACTCGGGTTCGGGAGCAGGGAGGCTTTTGCACAGCCCTGTGCTCGTTTAAGGCTGGGGCACTCTGAAAGTCTGCCAGAGGGAGGGGGAGGAGGAAGGGAGAGGGAAAGAGATTCTGACCAGAGAAGAGATAAAATGCCCACACAGTAGCACAGGGACTCTAGAAAAACCAAACACAAAACAAAAACTCAAACCCCCAAGGGCTAACTAAAATAATCAAGCTCTGCTTATTTGTTCCTCCTGAGCCCAGTCCCGGGCTCAGAACCTCCAAGCTGCTTGGAGACTGAAAGTACTGGTGAAAGGGGGCGGATCTTGCCTATTTGTACCAGTGACATCAGAACGATGACATCTTTCAGTCTCCAAAGCTGCTGGTGGAGGTTGACAACTCTATGCTCCGGGACTGGACTAGAGGGACGCTAAGGAACTGCGCTTTCTCCAGGAACAAGCAGAAATGTAGTCTTCACATAGAGGACTTCCTAGCTCCCAGAACTCTAAAGAGTTAAACCAGATCAGAAAGTCTGACAAGGTCATCTGAATGTAGACTTCCCCACCAAGGAGATATAGCAAGAAGAGTGGGGCAGAGAGTAGGTGTTGTTCCTGTATCCCAAAGAGATGTTGAAGGACTCCTAGCCAAAGGCTGCATCCCGGCAGGACTCCTTGTCCAAACAGAGGCTTGAGAAGTTAAGCCAATACCACATTGATTTATTTATTTGAACACATTTTTATACCGCTCCTTCCAGTGATCAGCAGCGGTTTACATTTAACAATTTAACTCTGCGCAATTTGCAGTTACATATAACAGTAAGAATATACCATTAAACATTGGAGGGTAACATTAATTTCAAATAACTCAGATAACTCAAACTATATACATAATAGAGAACATGTTAAAATACATGTTATAAATTAGCTATATACAGTATTTGTGATAAAGTACATGCAAGTAGATTTACAGTTTAATTCATTCTTTGTGGATTTGGAGTTTCATATGATAACGGAGGGTTGAGCTCCATCAGATTGTTTCATGTACAAATTTGCTCTATGTTATTTCTGTCTGGTTGTAGTATTCCTGAAATAAATGTGTTTTAAGGTTTTTACGGAATGATGTGAGATCTATGTTAGCTCTTAAGGTGTCAGGTAGTTTGTTCCATTGTGTGGGAGCTATGTATGTGAATGCTCTATTACTAGTGTTTACTTCTACCTTGCAAATGGAGAGGGGGTTTGTAGTGTATTTAGGTTGTGTGTACGCCTTTTCCGATTAAGGGGTTGTGCTTTAATGAGTGAGGCAAGGTAGGATGGAGCAATATTGTGTATTAACTTGAATGTTGTAATTATTTTGTATCTTATGCGTGCATGTATAGGTAGCCAGTGAAGTTCTCTTAGAATGGGTGTGATGTGATCTGAGAAAGGTACGTTCATCAGGATTCGGGCTGTGACATTCTGTGCCATCTGTAGTATGTCTATTGTTTTTTTGGGAAGTCCTTGTAATATGCCATTACAATAGTCCAGATGTGGAGTTATGATTGTATTATTGATCTAAAATCTGATAATTCAATGATATTGTGTAAGGGCTGTAGGTCCTTATTTTGTAGAAGATAGTTCCGTTTAATAGTCTTAGATGGGTTTCCATGTTAAGTGTCATATCTAGGGTGACACTTAGGTATTTTAGTTCTTGTTTAGTGTTGTAGGTTGTATTTAGTATGATTGTGGTGGGGGTGTTTAAATTCCAGGTTTTTAAAGATAAACATTACTTCTGTTTTTTTATGATTGACGACATATTGTTTTGCTGGAGTCATAATTGTGCTTCTTTAAGGCAAGTTTCTATGTGGCTGTAATCTGGATTACATATATCCAGTTGTGTATAAAGCATTATGTCATACGCATATAGATAGTCAATTTTGTGGTTTTGGAATATTGTGCAGATGGGTTTTAGGTATAGGTTAAATAGTATGGCAGATAATGCTGAGCCCTGTGGAATACCTTGTCTGTGGGAAGGTATTAGATTTTTATCAAAGTATACTTGTTGTATCCTGTTAGATATATAAGAAGAGAACCATTTTAAGGGAGTTCCATTTATTCCTATTGACTCCAATCTCTCTATGAGGGTCTTATGGTTCACCGAATCAAAGGCTGCTGTCATGTCAATGAAGAAGATTAAGACAAACATTTTTTTGCAGTTTTCAATACCTCCATAAAGTTTATCAAATAGTACGAGTAGAAGTGTTTCTACTCCATGTGATTGTCGAAAACCATATTGTTGAGCATCAAGTGCATTTGTGCTATCTATATGATCTTGTAATTGGTATTGTACGTTTTTTTCAATGATTTTGGCTATGAAAGGTATACTTGATATGGGTCTGTAAGCAGATGGGTCTGTTTTGTTTAGTGATTTGTTTGTTAGTATAGGTCGTATAAGGCATCTTAGCTCTGTTGGCATGTTTCCTTGTATTAGGGATTGGTTTACTATGTTTAGTATTATGGGTGCAATTTCTGCTTTTGTAGCCTTGATCCAGTCTACCGGGCAAGGATCGAGGGGGGATGTGGTGGTGTTTATGTTTGAGAATGTGCTTAGTAATTGTCTGCTATCTATTGAGTAAAAGTTTTCCCACACTACTGTGGGGTTAGTATTTTGTATTACCTTTTGAGATGTGTTATTTTCAATTTTGTGGGAGATTCTCTCTTCATTAGGGTTTAATTTTTTAGAGTAGTGATTCTGCAAGTGCTTGTGCATTTATTGGATGTTTTGTATTTACATCTTTTGGGGGTTTGGTGAGGGATTTTACAAGCTCAAATAATTCTCTTGGTCTATTTAAAGCGTTAGTTAATTTTTTGGTGTGATAATTCTTTTTTGCCGTATTTACTATTTCTTTGTAGGATTTAAGTAGTAATAGATATTGTTCTTTGATCTCAATTGATTTCCTAGTTCTCCATTTTTTTCCATTCTTCTGAGATCTTTCTTTGCTTTGGCTAGGTTTGCTGTGTACCAGGGTTCGTTTTTTTTCCTTGGCTTGTTGTTTTCATTAGAGGCGATTTTGGGTGGTTGTTTAGAAACTGTTTCTATTCCATTGTTCCATTGTTTTATTAAGTCATCCAAGTTTGAAGTTTCCGTTTTTACATGAGAAAAAAATAGATTTTATTAGTATGTCTTTATCTAGTTTTAAGATCCCACGCTACTGTGGGTGGTCAAAGGGGTGGTTTGGTGAGGAGGTCCCTCATGAAACGTGCCTCTAGAGGAACTGTGGCGATGGGTTGATCATCCACAGTTTATGAAAAGCTGAAATAGCACTGAGGTGCACTCGTATTGAATTCATATGAAGTCCCAGAGAGGACAAATGCAAAAGGTATTGAAGCAGCAGGGGTACTGGTGCTTCAAAGAGATTTTAATTGCACCATGACACATATCTATACCATTTGAAAGAGTACGTCTTCCTGATGGAAGGCTTTCTGGAAGAAAAGGAGGATATCTTTCACGGCTGTTGTCTGATAGATGTTGAAACATCATGATCTCAGCATCCACACTGTCAGGAGGAGACTGCAGATTGGGATGGAGGCGTGTTCCTTTGTCCTGAGACAGAAAGCCTGGCTTGGATGGAATCGGAAGAGTCTGTCAGCCAAAGCAGGAGGGGAAACCAAGGCTGACAGGGCCAGCGAGGGGCTATGAGGATCATTGATCCCTTGTCTGCTTGGAGTTTGAGGAGGGTCTTCGGTATCAGGAGAATGGGGGAAAACGCATAAAGCAGTTGCCGACTCCAGTGGATCATGCAGGCATCAGATGCCCAAATAAATTTGGATGGCATTCTGGAACAGAACTGTGGAAGTTGTATATTCTGTGGCGTGCCAAAGATCTAACACTGGAGTACCCCAGGCTTGAAAGAGTTTTGCCACTGTCAATGGATCCAGGGTCCACTTGTGAGGCTATAAGACCAGGCTCAGTTTGTCTGCCAGGAGATTGGACTCTCCTGGAATATAAAGCACACAAATGCATGTAGTGGATAAAACTCTTTTTGCTAAAAGAGGGTTTTTTATAAGGCTTCCTTTTGGCTGGAGTGGCTGTAGACTTTGACTATCTAAGGTAGAATTGTCAGCATCTAACTCATTAGCCTTCTCCTGCCAGTTCTTGCCGAAGAGATTCTCTCCCGTGCAAGGAATGTTGCCTAACTTGTCCTGTACCCAAGTCTCCAAGTCTGATGCCTGTAGCCAGGCAATCCGTCGTGCGCCAATGGCAATAGCAGAAGTTCTGCTGATGCATTCGAAGCAGTCAAAGGCTGCACGATTGACAAACTTGGAGACATCCTGAGCATGCTTAACCAGAGTAAGAAAGTCTTGTCTCTTATCTGGGAGAAATGGGCTCATAAGTTCCAAGTCCCCTGTGATTTCTTTGAGGAACATTCCCATATATAGGATATATGACCTGATCCTAGCTGAAAGCATGGAAGCTTGAAAAGTTCTGCATCCAAAAACATCCAGACTCCTGTATTCATGACCTGGAGGATTGGATGCATGTCTTTTTGCACTTTTCATCCTACGCATGGCTGACTCCACTACCATCGAATGGTGTGGCAGCTGAGTTTTCTGAAACCCAGGACATGGTGGGGCTCGATACATAATATCAAGTCTCCTAGAGTGAGGAGAAGTAGTCAGAGGTGTCTCCCACATTGAGCATCAAGCTATGCAGAATTTCATGGATAGGCAGAGTAGCTGCCTCCTTAGGAGCTTTAGGATATTGGAGGATTTCAAATTCCTTTGCTCTGGGTTCCTCTTCAGGAGCTAGTGTGACTGAAAGACCTTTAGCCATATCGCGGATGAAATCCTGAAATGACATGTCCTCTGGAGGTGACATTCTGCGTTGTGGAGAAGAGGGATCTTCTAAGAGAAACCCTCTAGTGCCAGCAGAATTGTCGGCAAATTGGGGAAACTGCTGGGTACGTATGACCTAGATTGGCCACTGTTGGAAACAGGATACTGGGCTTGATGGACCTTGGTCTGACCCAGTATGACATATCTTATGTTCTTATGTTCAGTCTTCGGAATCGGAGGAATCAAAGTATTCCTGACCCCGATGTTCCTGCAAAGCACGATCCCGGTACCGATCGAAGTCGGTACCGAGGTGGCCAGGTACCACTTTATCCACTCCAGGCGGAGGTGGAACGGGAAGAGTTACCATCGGGGCCAGTACCATCGGTACCGGCATCATCGGTGTCGGTACCGGTGTCTGTACTGGCATCAGTGTCAATGTCGGCACCGGTGCCCTTGGGATCACCGGTACCGCAGCTGAATGAAGAGCTGTGATACTGCGTTCAATAGCAAGAAACCTCTGGTCTATCGACGCTGCCGATGTCTGGGTGTCGGTACCGGTAAGAATGGCCGGAACCCCTGAGCATGGCACAGGTAGTTCTTGCGAGGTTGAGGCCTTGAGAACATCCTGAAGCCCCATCGATGCTTTGGACGCCGAAGCCTCCCGCCGGGGCTGTTTTGCCGGTGTGGTTTCCTCAAGGGCAATGCCAATGGCCTCTCGATGCTTAGCAGAAGAGCTACCCCTTTGAGGACTGGCTTTTGTGTTTAGTTACCTGAGATCCATGGGAGGAAGAAGAGGCCCTTGACGAAGTCGATGCAATGGATCTGGCATCTGAAGAAAAGAGGGTACCGAGCTTAAAGCCTGGTTCTGTCTTCCCCCTTTTAGTTATCCCCATGCAGGAGAGACATTCAGTTGGAGAATGATCAGGTCCTAAACATTTTAGACACCAATCATGGGTGTCAGTGACGGAAATGGTACCGCCACATTTAGTACATTTTTTAAAACCACTGGTTGGCTTTTCCATGATTTTGGAAAAAATGGGGCCTAATGCCCAAAATGGCACCTAGCACCAAAACAGGAAAGTTTCTGAAAAGAAACAGTCTAAGTCTAAGGGTTTTGTTTTGGTGGTTTTTTTTTTTAGGAAAAGAATAGGTCCTGTTGGCTCCGCAGAAAACAAAGAACTGAAGAGGGACAGCTGGAAAGGCGGGAAGGCAGCACGCATGTTCTGAGGGATGCTCCCAAAGGCGTTCCTATTGGACGCTGGGGAGCGTTCCCATGCAGGCTCCGTCAGAACAGACGATACCCATATGTGAGGACTACATTCCTGCTTGTTCCTGGAGATAAACAGAAAAGGAGGAGACACCTTTGCAAAAGTCAAACAAGCCCATAGGAAGCGGAGGGAAAAAAAAAAAAAGACACCACCGATTCTTAAAGCCTTTATTTCAAAACCTTCAAGGGTCTTGAACCTTGAAGGTTTTGAAATAAAGGCTTTAAGAATAATATCAGTGATATGGCATTTTTTCCCTTCGGTTCCTATGGACTCACAGGATCATAGGCCTGTCTCCCCTGGCCAAGAGACTATCTGCATTGCTGCACCAGTCCACATCCCTTGCCACCAGCTGGGAGGCAGATAATACTAGTTTCTCGCTGGTGTAGCACCAGAGGATATATTGGTGATTGGATCACTGAAAGTTGCTCAAGCCTGCCTCCATCTGTCTGGACTGGTCTAACAGGATAAGGATACAGACCTTACCTTCCGGTAAACAAATCTGTGCTGCTCTGAGCACTATTCACACCTCAAACCACCACCAACTGATGCAACTATTTTACTTACAGCACTGTTCACCACCAGATAGTTGAGGCTCATGTTAGACTCCTTAATATTGTGGGGTTGTTTTTCTCCAATGTTCACCACCTTTGGGAAGTGGGGGGGAAGGGGGAGGAGCAGCACTATGGAAAGTGACCAATTCTTCAACTGGGCTCAGGAATATCCTTCAGAATCCATATGAATGTTGCACGATATGCTTGTCTACCCAGAGCTGGCCCAAGGATTTCTGCTGCCTTAGGCAGAATCCCTGGCTATGCTCCCCCTCCAAGCCACCACCCCCTGCTACTGCTGATTCAGTCTTGGAGGGAGAAGGTGAGCAGCAGCAATCTTTTAAAAGCAGTGGCTTCGTACCGCCGTTTTGTTGCCACAGCAAGCCATGTGTTTCAGCACACATGGACTGCCGCTTCCGATTCCCCTCTGACAGTAATTTGCATTGGAGGGGGGATCAGAAGCAGCAGGTCACATGTGCTGAAGCACATGGCCTGCTGCAGGCAACAAAACAGTAGCATCAAGCCACCCACCCAGGCCAGTCACCCTTGGAAGCCACCTAACTCGTCTAGTGGACGGGGTCGGCCCTGCGTCTACCATCTGCTGGAGACCAAGAATACTGAGGAGTGTGTGGCTGTACGTGTCCTATATAGAACCAAACAAGAGCACAGAGTACCTGCAGAGACCAAGAATGACCAAAAGAGCTGGTACCAAAGACTGGCGGAGATTCAATAATCCTTTTTTATCCCCAACACGTTTCGGTCTGAGCTTTCCTTCAGGGGGTATGGAGAACAAGCCTCAAAAAATACAATACACAAAATAAAACATGTGATATCATATAAGAATCAATAAAATATACAATATCAAATCGTAAAACAAGCAAAATTTAAAAATTATGACTCATAAAACAAACCTGGTATAAATCGGCATGTAAAGATAACAAAGCTTTAAAAACATCTAAGTAGTACTTAAAAAGTGCTATTTATGAGTACCTATATTGATTTTATCTTATACATATATTTGTGCGTATTGTTTTATATAGCACTTTTTATGTGCTATTTAGATGTTTTTAAAGCTTTCAGTTATCTTTACATGTCGATTTACACCAGGTTTGTTTTATGAGTCATGATTTTTAAATTTTGCTTGTTTTACGATTTGATATTTATGGTATATTTTATTGATTTACTTACATATCACATCACGTGTTTTATTTTGTGTATTGTATTTTTTAAGGCTTGTTCTCCATACCCCCTGAAGAAGGCTCAGGCTGAAACGCGTTGGGGACAATAAAGGATTATTGAATCTCCGTCAGTCTTTGGTACCAGCTCTTGTGTGTCCAATATAGGGCAGAGTTCACAAGCTTTTGGTCTCTGTATTTCAATCTGTTGTTAGAGTGGCATAACCTATTCTTTCTGGATTTGTATGGTGGATGATAAAGAGACTAATAAAAAGCAATGGGGGGGGAGGAAATAAATTTGTTTCTTGATCCACAGGAACTTGCTGCAAGTTCCAGTTACATTTGGAAATTGTAACATAAGAAAATTTGACCTAAGTCTACTAACTGTGTTTCTCATGCTTAATATATTAAAATGCGGAGGCCCTCAAAGTAAAACAAAAACAAAACAAAAATCCACAAGCTAATGAAGCCTCAAATCATTCTCAGCCATCTACTTACTGACGTCATCTCCATGTTGTTAATCTGAGCTTCATGAAGGCCTCCCTCCGACATCACTTCCTCTTCTGTTTCTTCCTCTGCATTGGCAACATTTCTGCGCTTAAACAGCTAAGAGAAAACAAAAAAAAAACACCACACTTAAACATTCAGCTTTCATTAAATTAAATTTTAATTAGCTAATGAAAAACAAACCAGAAACATCCCTACAATTTATACACAGTACCATCAGCTCTCAATTACTTGGGAAGCAGCCTTTTCACAATCTTACAAGCCTGTAGATTTATTTGCTCACAGGATACTCTTCTGTACATTTCAAGGGATCCCAGGAATGCAGAATTCGAGAAAGCCAGTTAACTAAGGCACTTTCTTCCAAATTGCACATTGGCAGTCTTGCTAATCTATGTAGAGCAAAATGAATATGATGGATGTACTCAGGAGTTGCCAAGTTAACCACTTCTGGGAGTGAGATTTTTTGCTAGTTCTGGTTTTAAATCTGTATTGCAATGGTATTTGTAGTTCCTGATTTTACCCATTAGAAACAGTGTTGCAGGCCCCACAATGCATCAGAATGAGATGGTCAGAAATCCAGGATTGGCTTAAAATTTCACTCCTGGAACTTGGTAGCTTGGCAACTCTACACTATTTTCACTGTTAGAAAGGAGGAACGGGCAGCGTGGGTCTCATGGAGGAGGCAGAAGCGCTGCTGCGGTGGTCAGAAAAGCATCTTGACGAGCTGTCGACGGCGCTGTTGGGAATCAAAGTCTGTTGCAGACTTACTGACTTTAGAAATTTGTTGTGTTATTTATTTTTTATTAATTACACACAGAAAGATGTCATCCCCCTTATATTTTGTTTTGAATACTTATTGGACTAATACATTCTCAAAGAATTACTAAACATGTAGTCATGGCTAAATGGGAGAACGCCAACATGGATTTAGCTAAGGAAGGCCTTGTCTTACTAATCTGTTATGTTTTTTTTTTGAAGGTGTGAATAAACAGGTAGACAAAAGTGAGTAGGTTGATATAGTGTATCTGGATTTTCAGAAAGGTCCCTCATGAGAGACTTTTGGCAAAATTAGAAAGTCATGTGATAGGAGGCAGTGTACTATTGTGGATCAGGAACTGGTTAAAAGACAGAAAGCAGAGGGTAAAGCTAAATGGCCACAAAAGTGAATAGTGGATCTGTGCTGGGTCCGCTGCTTTAACATATTCATAAATTATCTGGAAATGGGAATAACGAGTGAGGTAAGCAAATTTGTAGATGAGACAAAATTATTCAAAGCTGTTAAAAACCATGAGGATTGTGGAAAATTGCAAGAGGACCTTGATAAATTGGAAGACTGGGCATACAAATGGCATATGAAATTTAATGTGCACAAGTGTAAACAACCCAAATTATGGTTACATGATGCAAAGTTGCACATTAGGAACCACCACCCAGGAAAAAGATTTAAGCACCATCTGGATAACATCTTGAAGCCTTCTGCCCAGTGTGCAGCGGCGGCCAAGATATCATAAGGAAAGGAATGGAAAATAAAACAAAGGATATTATAAATGCCTCTGCATCATTCCATGGTGCAACCGCACCTTGAATATTGTGTGCAATTCTGGTTGCCGTATCTTAAAAAAGATATAGCATTATTAGAAAAGGTACAGAGAAGAGCCACCAAAATGGTAAAGGGGATGGAAGGAGAAATTAGGCCTTACCTGCTAATTGTCTTTCCTTGAGTTCTCTCCGGGCCAGTCCAGAACAGATGGGTAGTCAAATCTCCCTCCTCTAGCAGCTGAGGACGGAATACTGATTCTTGTTGCTAGGTTACCCATCTCTCAGTCTTATTGTCCTCAGCAGCTGAGATGGATGTGTGGAAATTTAGCTCCCCACCTGTAACCTGTTAGCATTATTTCTCTTTTTTATTTTCTGGAAGAGTTCACATTGAAGAATCAGTGCTTTACCCTAGCAGGGTATCTAGGCACTTTGCTATTGATTATACTGACTGTTTTTCTGTGGCAGCGTCAGTGTCAGTTGGCCGGGTAAACAGCTCAGAGAATGGGACAGAGCCTGTCTCCTCTTCTCTGCTAGGGGTGCTCGGGAGGAGCGGTTCTGGGAGCCCCAGCTACTGTCTCTCTCCTCGGAGTCTGTTCACTTACCAGATCGCTGGCAGCGGTTCCTTGTGGAGTTGGGAGCACTTCAGCCTAACCGGCATATAATTCAGGTATTGCTTGTGAAGTTTTTACTCAGCGCGCAACTGCTCCGGGGGCTGTTCGCTCGGTCTGCGGTATGCAGGAGAGCAAAGAGGATTCGCAGCATCAGTTTTTAACGCTGCAGCCGTCAGGAGAAAGCGCGGGAACGGTGGCCATCTTAGGAGGGCCTTCCGTTTCAGCAACTCCTCTTCCTAAGGCAGGCAAATGCAAGGCGAAGTCTCGTCATGGTGCAGAAGGTACTGCACAGCCTGTGCTGCCAGCGGTTTCAGCACCTTGAATATTGTGTGCAATTCTGGTTGCCGTATCTTAAAAAAGATATAGCATTATTAGAAAAGGTACAGAGAAGAGCCACCAAAATGGTAAAGGGGATGGAAGGCTACCCCTATGAGGAGAGGCTAAAAAGGTTAGGACTACAAACTGGAAAAGACGGCTGAGGGGAGATATGATAGAGGTCTATAAATCAATGAATGGAGTGGAACAGGTAAACGTAGATAGATTGTTTACACCACCAAAATATAGCGTTGTTACTCACCTGTAACAGGTGATCTCCAGGAACAGCAGCAATTAAGACTTCACATATGGGTATCGTCGGTACTGACGGAGCCTGTGCAGGAACGCTCCCCAGCGCCCAATACGAAAGCTTTTGGGAGCATTCCACTGCGCCTGCGTCGCTGCCTTCTCGCCTTTCCAACTCTCCCCTCTTCAGTTGAGCTTATAGCTGAGACAAAGGAGAGAAGGAGATAGAGAGAGAGATAGAGAGAAAGAGAGAAAGACAACTCCAAGGGGAGGTGGGTGGGTTGTGAAGACTAAATTCCTGCTGTTCCCAGAGATCACCTGTTACAGGTAAGTAACTACGCTATCTCCAGGAACAAGCAGGAATGTAGTCTTCACATATGGGGACTCCCCAGCTGAGAAATGCCAGGGAGAGGACCCCAGAAAGCTGTGAAACCCAGGTTGAGATGGGTCATGCTTCCTCTCATGGATCTCTGGCATCAAAACCTGGGAGTTGTTCTAAGGAGTTGTTCTAAGTCTGAATTGTTCTAAGTCTGAAAGAGATGCTGGAGAACAGCCTGGCCAAATGAGGCATCCCAACAGAAGTCCTTGTCTAAGTAGTAGTGGGCTGCAAAGGTGTATACCAAAGCCCAAGTGGATGCTCTACAAATGTCATCAATGGACACAGAGAGAAGGTTAGCCATCGAGGCTGCCATTGCTCTCGCATTGTGAGCTGTGACAACCTTCTAGAGAAAGTCCCTTACTCTCATATGCAAAGGATATGCAATTTGCAATCCACTTAGACAATGTTTGCTTGGAAACTGGTAGTCCAAGATGACTAGAGTCAAAGGCAACAAAAAGCTGGGAAGACTATGTTGCTTAGTTCTCTGAAGCTAAAAAGCCAAGGCTCTTTTACAATCTAGAGTGTGAAGATTCCTTTCTGCATCGGACGCATGAGGCTTAGGGAAGAATACAGGAAGGTAAACAGATTGGTTTAAATGAAAAGGCAAAACCACCTTTGGCAAAGTGAGCGTAAGTCCTAAGAACTACTTTATCATGGTGGAACCTTGTATAAGGAGGATCAGCCACTAAAGCTTATAGCTCACAGATGTGTCTTGCAGAAGTGAGAGCAATTAGGAAGATCACCTTCCAAGAAAGAAACTTTAGAGATGTAGTGGCTAAGGATTCGAAGGGCAGTTTCATGAGCTGCCCAAGGACAAGATTCAAATCCCATGCCACAGGTGGTGGCTGAATGGGAGGTTTTGTTAAGCGTAGACCTCTCATGAATCTTCCTACAAGTGGCTGAGAGGAAACAGGTTGTCCATCCAAGGGCTTGTGGAAAGCTGCAATGGCACTAAGATGGACCCTTACTGAATTGGTCTTAAGACCAGAGGATGATAAATGGAGGAGATACTCCAGTAATGCCTCCACTGGCACTGAAAAGGGATTAAGTTCCTTTTTGGAACACCAGACAGAACCTTTTCCACTTAAAGGCGTAGGCCCACCTTGTGGAAGGCTCTTTAAGCCAAAAGGATATCCTTGACCTGTTGAGAAAGGTTGATATCCTGGAATTCTAGGATCTCAGTAGCCACGCCCTGAGGTATAGAGACTGAGGATTTGGGTGCAATAGCGTCCCGTTCTCTTGCGAAGAAGACCTGGAGCATACCCCAGCTCCAGAGGTTTGGATTGAGAGAGACGTAGAAGCAGAGGATACCACATTTGTCGTGGCCATCATGGGGTTATGAGGATCATATGTCCCCTGTCTCTGAAGCTTGAACAAAGTTTTGGGAATGAGGAGAATCGGTGGGAAGGCATAGAGGACGTCCTGACCCCAGTGGAGGTTGAAGGCATCCCTTGCCTGACAGTTCTGAGCTGGAATTCTGGAACAGAACTGGGGAAGTTTGGCATTCTGAGGACTTGCAAAGAGGTCTATCTGGAGTTCCCCCAGATCTGAAAAATCCGAGCAATTTGCTCTGGATGGAGACCACTCGTGTGGCAGCAGTACTCAGAGTTTGTCTGCCAAGAAATTGTGTGCCTCGAAGATATACTGCTAGTAGGTGGATATGAAGATCTCTGGCGAAGGCGTAGAGCCTCGTTGCACAACGTTAGAGACCCCATCCCATCCCGCTTGTTCACATAGAACATGGCTACTTGATTGTCGGTCTGGACCAGAACTGTCTTGTAGCTGAGGTGGGCCTGAAAAACTTGGAGCATAAAAGATGGCTCTGAGTTCCAGGAGGTTTATGTGAAGAGAAGCCTCTTGCTGGGTCCAGAGACCCTGAGTGGAGAGATTGTCCAAGTGAACCCCCCAGACTAACTTGGACACATCTGTCGTCAAGGTGGCTTGATATTGTGGATGCGGGAAGAGAGCCTACGAGAAGGTTTTCCAGCGATTGCCACCACTGTAGGGACAAAATGAGATGTGTCGAATTTCTGATTTTGTCCGTCAGGTGACCCGAGGTCTGTGTCCACTGAGAGGTTTAGAGTCCACTGGGCTGCTCGCATGTGAAGATGAGCATAGGGAACCACATGGACAGATGGATGCCATATGCCCCAGCAGCTGAAGCATTTCTCGAGCAGTTAGTTTTCATAGCTGCTTGAGAGGCCAGCTGGAGTATTTGAAGACAACGTGGTTGTGGCAGAAAAGCCTTCGACTGCCTTGTGTCTAGACGAGCCCCTATGAACTCTAGAGATTGAGAAGGGGTGATATGAGATTTTGAGAGGTTTATGACCAGTCCCAGGTACTGCAGGATTTGCATTGTGCGAGAGAGCGCGAAGCTGGCTTCTGGAGCGGTTGATGCTCGGATGAGCCAGTCTAAGTAGGGGAAGATGAATATTCCCAGAGTTCTCAGGAATGCTGTTACTACTGCCATGCATTTCATGAAGCCTCTTGGGGCAGAAGCCAGTCTGAAGGGTAGAACCCTGTAATGGTAATGTCTTCCTTGAAAAAGGAATAGAAGAAACCTTCTGTGATCTGTATGGATGAGGATATGCGTATATGCATCCTTTAGATCTAGAGAACATAGCCAATCCTGACTCTAAATGTAAGGGAGAAGTGTTCCGAGGGAGATCTTGAATTTCTCTCGGAACAGATAGTAGTTCAACTCTCTGAGGTCCAGTATGGGTCTGTATCCCCCCCGTTTTCTTTGGAATGAGGAAGTAGGGGGGAGTAGAAACCCATGCCCTGTTGGGATATGGGTACCTCCTCTATTGCTCCTTGAGCAAGTAGTGAGGTGACTTGACACAAGAGAGTGGTGGAAGGGCTCTGAGAATTGAACTGTCTTGTGATGGTAGGAGGGGGCATACTGTGAAAATGGAGTTTGTAACCCTCTCTTACAATGGAAAGAGTCCAGTGTTCTGATGTTATTTGTTGCCATCTTTTGGCAAAATGACAAAGACTGCCAGGGATGGAGAGAGGCTCTGGACCTGTCAGGGACAGGATGACTAAGTTTTCTAGGAAGGAGTCAAAGCCCCTGAGGAGACTGTCTGCTGAGCTGGTTGAGCTCTGGGGACTTGGGCCTTCCTTTGCTGTCTGGGTTGCTGTTGCCCCTTCTGGGTAGTGGACAGCCTGGGTGTAAAATGGGTAGAATTTATTTTTCTTGTTGAAAAAGGGTTTCTTATTTGTCTTTTTCTTTGCTGGGTTGGCTGTAACCCTTGATAATTTGTTCAAGGTGGTATTTTCAGACTCAAGCTGATTAGCTTTGTCTTGCCAATCCTTGCCAAAGAGATTTTCTCCTGTGCAAGGAATATTCCCTAGCTTATCTTGCACCCATTATTCTAAATCTGATGCCTGAAGCCAGGCAATGCGACATGCACCGATGGACATAGAGGTTCTGCTAACGCACTCAAAGCAATCAAAGGTTGCATGATTCATGAACTTAGACACATTCTGGGCATGTTTGACCAGGATGAGGAAGTCTGTCCTTTTATCATCAGAGAGAAGTGGAGCCATGAGTTCTAGATCCCTTTTAACCTCCTTAAGAAACATTCCCATATAAAGAATGTAACAGCTGATCCTGGCCGATAGCATCGAGGATTGAAATCATCAGCGCCCAAAGGCATCGAGCATCCTCGCTTCACAGCCTGGAGGATTGGTGGAATGCGTTTTAGCACTTTTGATCCTACGCATCGCCGATTCCACTACCACTGAATGGTGAGGTAATTGGGTCTTCTGAAAACCAGGGCATTGTGGAACTCGGTACATGGTATCGAGTCTTCAAGAGTGTGGAGACAACGTTGAAAGAGCTTCCCACCATCCTTAGCATGAGGTCATTCAAGATTCGGTGAATGGGAAGGGTAACAGCTTCTTTAGGAGCTCCCGGGTACTGAAGAATTTCTAATTCTTCTGCTCTCTGTTCCTTCTCAGGAGTCACCGTGATTGAAAGTCCTCAGGCTACATCACGTATGAAATCCTGAAAAGACATGTCCTCTGGAGGAGACATCCTACATTGAGGAGGAGAGGGATCCTCTGGTAGAATCACCCGGCCGAGTCCTCGGAGTCATCAGAATCAGAGAACTAAGTATCTCTGCGCCGGGTGCTCTTGCATTGCTTGACACCGATATCGGACTGTCCCGATACCAGGCCCTCAATACCAGATATTGATTCAAGAACCGGCATTGGGGGGGGGGGGGAAAGAGTACATCGGTTAAAGCAGGTGCGGTCGGAACTGGTACAGATGACTGCGTAACCGTATGAAGCGGTCTTAGCGGTACTGAGGCCGCTAAGAGCCACTAGACTGCGTTCGATGGTCAGGATTCACTGATCCATAGCCCCTGCCAATGCCTGGATGTCGGTACCGGTAGAAGAGGCCATGACACCAGAACATGGCACCACCAGGAGTTCTCCCGATGTGGAAGCTTCAGCAACGTTCTGGAGATCCGTTAATGCTTTGGAGGCCGGGGCCTCCCATCGGGGCTGTTTTGCCGGTTTGTTTTTTTCTAGGGCAATGCTAGTAACATCGATGCTTCGAAGGAGATCTACCCTTTGAGGACCAGCCGGTCTTGGAAGACCTGGGTTTAGTTACCATGGGAGGAAGATGAAGCTCTACAAGATGTCGATGCAACGGACATCGCATCTGCGGCAAAGAGGGTACCGAGTTTTGCAGCTCTGTTCTGCAGGCCTCTCTTGGTCATCTTTCTACAGAGGAGGCACTCTGATGGTAAATGGTCAGGACCTAAACATTTAAGACACCAGTCATGGGTGTTGGCAGCAGAAATGGTACCGCTACACTAAACATTTTTTTGAAACCACTAGATGGTTTCTCCATTTTAGAAGAAAAGAGGGTCTAGTGCCCAAAATGGCACCTGGCACCTAGAGGGAACAGACCCTCCAAAAAGATTTTTTTTTTTTTTTTTTTTAGGAAAAGAAGAAAATGAAGAAGAGACCGGTGGTACTGGTATAGGCATCGACGATGAAGGTAGACACGGCCACAAAAAGAAAATTTTCTGTGGTGACAGGGTTTTCTGCCTGTCGGCTCCGCGGAAAACAAAATACTGAAGAGGGAGAGTTGGAAAGCCAGGAAGGCGACGCAGGCGCAGTGGGATGCTCCCAAAAGCTTTCCTATTGGACGCTGGGGAGCATTCCTGCGCAGGCTCTGTTGGTATCGACGATACCCATATGTGAAGACTACATTCCTGCTTGTTCCTGGAGATAGAAAAACTAAAGGACATGCAATGAAGCTACAGGGTAACCTATTAAAGACTAATAAGAGAAAATATTTTTTCACTCAACGTGTAATCGTGTTACCGGAGGATGTAGTAAAAGCTGTTAGTTTAACCGGGTTTAAAAAAGGTTTGGACAAGTGCCTGGAGGAAAGGTCCATAAACCATTATTAAAGGGGGACCTGCGATATCCACTGCTTGACCCAAAATAAGCATTGTGGAACCTGTGTCTTTTGGGGGAACTGCAAGGTACTTGTGACCTAGATTGGCCACCGTTGCAAACAAGATACTGGGCTTGATGAACCTTGGTCTGACCCATTATGGCATCTCTTATGTTCTTATGAGCTGGCCAGTCAATGGTCTGAACTCCATTTTTCTTCTTCCAGTGACAGTTTTTGCTCAGTGGCAAGGTGCATTGCCATCCTGGAAGAAGATATCTGCCAGGAAACAGCTGCTCAGCTGACAGCATGCACTCCTGCAGAATTCCTATGTATTTTGCAGCATTCACCATCCCATCAACAAAATGGAGTCTTCTGACACCCAGGGCTGGCCATCCACTAGACAACTGCCTAGGGCAGCAGACCTCTGTTGGTGGCAGGCCATGTGCTTTGGTACACATCCTGCTGCCCCCTCTCCCCCAATTCCAGCTGCAGGATCGGAGGTGGCTAAGCTCAGCGTTAGCAGCTCTGCGGCAGGTCATGCGCTTCGGCACACATGGCCTGCCGCTTCTAACACCCCAAAATTGTGTCGGTTGGAGGGGAGAGGTCAGGCCATGTGTGCTGAAGCACATGGCCTGTCGCAGAGCCGAGCCAAGCCGCCCCCCCCCCCCAACCCCAAAGCCAGAATCAATGGCAGCAGGGGGCAGCAGTGCTTGGCTATCAAACATGACTTCCTATTGGCTGAGGAAGCACAGTATTCTGTTGTGTCATTTCAATCCCGCTTTGACACAAATCCAGTTGATCGTATTGGGACTGTCAAAATAAAGCTGAGAATAGCTTGATTAGGCACCTATGCAAGACTTACACACCACTGTAGCAGCTAACGCCAGTTTGGTAGCAAAAGAAAATTTATCTGAGAGTGCCAAGTGTTTCAGTGTGGACTACATCAAACATATGTATACATATGGTGGAATTGTCCAAGTGTGGCAGGATACTGGGCACAATGTAAAATGTTATTGGATGAGCTGCTGGTGGTGACTCTGCCTCTAGACACAAACGTATTTTCGTTGTATGTTGATGAGAAAAGCCTGGGTGAGGAGGAAGAGAAGGCATTTCTCAATTATGGACTGATAGTGGCAAGACTTGAGAATGCACAGACATTGCTGACCACAGAAAGCTTCTGTAATTAAGTGGGTACTTTTATTTGAACAAGCTCATGGCCAGGCACAAAGGGGGCCTAGCAAAACTTGAGCTCTTCTTGGGTAAAATCTAGGCCAGATGGAGAAGGGGGGGGGGGGGAGGAAGGAGGGTGCAAGAGGGACTGGGGAGGGGAGAGGCAGTGGGTTTTGCTATTAGCTTAAGGGAGGACAGAGGGCTCTTGTGGGAGGGAACCTTTAGATTCTTTTTGATGCCAGGTTGTGAAAAAACACAAACTGGCAGTTGTGTAAGGTTTTTTTTTTTTTTGGGGGGGGGGGTTGTACTTATCTTTATCAAAGAACAAAACTAACATCCACACACCAAACATCAGTGGCAAAAAGGGAAACTTTGCAGCTCTCCCTCTACTACATCAATTCCTTGAATGGCAGGATTGTTCTGTATCCTAGAGGCCAAGTGTTCAATATATAGAAAGCAAAAAGTAAGAGGGAGAGGACAGCCCTGCCTAGTAGGGCTCGTCAATTTTAGGGTAGATTTTTATTTTTCAAAACTTTACAAACTACTAGTGACCAAATTATGCTGTTTTGCATGCTGAATCTAAAGCTATCTTAGAGTCTTACCTACATTGAATCACAGTTGAAATATGTGGAAATTAAGTAATATTTATTTGAACGTACAATAGTATGACCACCACCTGTAGACACAATCATCTTTAAAATGTCATTTATGCAGTTAATTTAATGTTATTTAACAAAATCCAGCAAATAAGCCATATCTTGTTTGCTTCTGTTTTGGCTCATGAGCTCCCTGCTGACCATCTGACCCCTAATATAATGTTCCCTCCTCTCCTGATCATATACATGACCAGCAGCCTCAGTTGTCATTTTTATATACCTTTTTATGGACTGGACGTGTGATGGCCAGTCTGGAACCACCATGGGCTTGCTCAGAAATGCCTCGAAAACTGCTGCTGTCATGGAAGCTCAGACTCCAAAGCTCCAGTCAAGTAATTAGGCGAGTGTAGTTGCCTCAGGGTTGATGGATGGAGATTTAGAACAAAAAAAAAAAAGTGTATCCAAAGAAATCTTGAAGCTTTTCTTTGATAAGAAATCTGTTGAGATTTTGGAGATCCAAGATAGGCCTGTGGCCTCTTTTCTTCTTTGGGATAAGGCAGTATCATAAGTAGAACCCTAGGCCTTGTTGAGATGGAGGAACCTCCTCTACCGCACCCTGCATAAGCAGAGAGTGGATCTTCTGCTTTAGTAAGGAGTTGTGTCCAAGTAGGGCTGGTCCACAAAGTGAGCAGATGGTATTTCTTTGAAATGCAGCTAGAGGCCCTTGCTGACTAGCTGCAAGGTCCAGCACAGTCATTAAATTCTTAAGGATATTATGATAGGCATCATTCATATGGAGGCAGTGGATCCAATGGTACATCTCTGTGTGGATCGGAATCAATGGATTCCAGTTCAAAGAGTCTAGTAAGAAGTCAAAAACAGTCTGTTGGGGTTACGATATCTTCGATGCTTGGAAGATGTGGGTTGCTTTGAAGTAGATGGCACCAGTTGAGGCGGTATTGAGGTCCAGTGTCTGAAGTGATGATGGTCCATCGATCTGCAAAATGTACTAATCTCTCTGGGATTAAAGGAGGAATAGGGGATTTGATGGGACAACTGGCCATGCTCTTTTGGAAGGAGTCAAAAACTGAGTGGGTTGAGATGGAGGGGGAGGTTGTGGTTTAGTGACCTTGGGTTTCAGAGGTTGCTTTGGGCTCTTGTTGCTGTTGTGGACTAGAGTAGGCAGAAAACAAATAGAAGGGTGGGTAGAAATGTTTTTTCTTAGGGTAAACGGCTTCTTACTACAGTTTTCTTCTTGGAAGAATCTACTGTCCTTGATAGAAACAGATGACCTTACTATGAAGCAGCTATCTCCCCTGCCTTCTCTCTCCACCTCTAGCCAAAGAGGCTCACCCCCTAACAAGGGATACTGATCAACTTATCCTGCACCCATTGTTCCAGGTCGGATGCCTGAAGCCAGGCTGTCCTCAAAGCCCCAATGCAAGCTGCAGCTGCCCTACTGTTAACCTCAAAAGCTGCTCTTCTGAGGAATTTTGATGCGTTTTGGGCACGAGCCACAAGGACCTGATGAGGGACTTGTTTCTCATAAGCATAAGTGAAGTGAGCTCAGCCAGCTCCCTAGACATCTCTAAGAAACAGGCCCATGTAGAGCATGTAGGAGTCAATCCTAGAGGTTAGCATTGTTGCCTGGAAGGCCTTCCTCCCAAATTAATTGAGGGTCCTTGCTTCTCTTCCAGGAGGAACAGAAGAGGTTTTTTTGGTTCTTAATTCTCCTCATAGCTGACTCCACCACCATGGAATGGTGAGAAAGCTGTGGCTTCTGAAAACCTGAAGAGGGAGGAACCCTATAAAGGGTGTCCAGGGGTTTGATGAGGGAGACTCCCATGTCAATTCCTGCTATCAGCAGAGTCATTAAATTCTTAAGGATACTGTGCACTGGGAGGGGGTTGCAGTCTCTTTCAGAGCCAAAGGATACTGTAAGAATATTGAGCTCTTCAGCCCTTTTTGTCTATTGCCACAGAGACCTCCAGAACAGCCACCATATCTCTTTAATAAAGCCCTGGAAGGACATGTCCTCGGGAAGAGATTGGCATCGTTCATATGGCAGCGATGGATCCGATGGCACATCCCTGTGTGGATCGGAATCGATGGGTTCCAGTTTGAAGCAGAGTCTGGTAGAAGTCAGTCTGTTGGGGTCATGATATCTTCGATGCTTGGAGGATGTGAGCTGCTTTGAAGTAGATGGCACCAGTCTCAGTACAGATTGTTTCGTTGAATGCTGTGAAGCAGGTGGCATATGTGGAACTGCGATGGCTGTCCTAGAGGACAGTTCCACATCGACGAACACCCATGGCGTCTGAAGTATTGATGCCGGCTGCAGTCAAATCGAAGGCGCCAGTGTCACTACAGCTAGAATCGTTGCAATGCTCTTCTCGATGGCAGAGACACTCATCACACATCAGTGCAGGGGAAGGAGCAGCTCTAGACACTATGGCCTGAGCTACAACTCCCAAGCACAGTATCAGGGGCTCCACAGACAACTGAGCCTCAGGGGCCTCCCCAAGCCCCTGTAAGGCTTTGGAGAGTGAGACCTCCCGCCAGGGCTGTTTGGCTGGACTGTCCACATTAGAGTGGGATGAGTGTCTGTGCCAATGCCAATGCCAGCACTGAGTCCAATGCAGATGCTGATCTTCAGGATGACAAACGAGAGTCCCTCGATGCTGAAGTAGATGATTTCTTGGTCTTACATGCTGGGAATTCCGAGTGATGCTTTACCTTCTGCTTAACAGGCGATGACAATCTGGAAGCATGGGATGACTGAAGGAGTTGACGTCCCCGAGTAGTGCACTGAAGGAGCAGAATCTGTTGGAAACAGCTTAGACTTCTATTTGTCCTGGTTCTTCCTCCCTCTGGAAGTCGTGTCAACAGGAGGGACAGGAAACCAAGTTGTGGTCTGGGCCTAAAAACTCAAGGCACCAGTCATGCTCATCAGTGATGGAGATAGTGCTCAGACACAAAGCATTTTTTTTAAACCACTGTGGGGTTTCTCCATTTCTGGAAAAAGGAAGCAAGCAAAATTAAAAATGTGCAATGGTGCCCCCAGTGGACCTTAGGCCCCACGAAGTCTAATAAAAAAGAAAAATATATGAAAAAAAGAAATAAAACAGGAACTGGAATCAACAGGGAGTCAAGTTGGTCGACAGGAAGGCAAGAAAAAGTACCTGATGGTACCAGAGAAAGTTTAAATCTCTTGACTTGGCGAAACAGGGACAAGGTCCCGACAAGCTCTGCGGGGGGGGGGGGGGGGAGACTATTAAGGAGATCAGGAGGGAAGGCAGACATGCATGCACAGAGCAACGCTCCCAAAAACATTCCTACTGGATGCTAGGGAGAGTTCCTGCACTGGGCTTTAGTTGGTGCCGTCCCCCATATGTGAAAACTGACTTCCTGCTTGTTTATGGAGATATGTATTTTTTGTGTAATCTGCATACAGGTAGGTAAATACACAAATTTTAAAACCTAGTTGTTGATTTTCCACATAGAAACATGACAGCAGAAAAAGACCACATGGCCTATCTAGCCTGCCCTTCCATATCAACCACTACAACAGTCCCCTTTTTTCCCCTTTAGAGATCCTGTTTGTCCCATGCTTTTTTGAATTCAGATACTGTCATCTCTACCACCTCCACTGGGAGACACTTTCATGCTTCTACCACTCTTTCCGTAAAGAAATATTTCCACATAATACTCCCGAGTCTATCGCCCTTCACCTCATCCCATGTACCATTTTTTCACTAGTGCTTTTTAAAATTATAACATCTCCAAAATTGACACACCCTACTGCCTAGTTTCCTTGGCTTAGAGGCAGGGCATCCAAACTCAGTTTGCCTTAATATGGGCCTAGGGAGCCCAATACATAGCTTGAACACACCTTAAAAGTTACCCCTATCCTTCCCTTGACAATACCCTAAACAAAAAGCTACAGCTCACCCTGTCAAACACTTTTTCAGCTCCTAGAGATAAGAATATAGCCAGTTTCCCTATAGACTGCATCCACCAAATTGAATTAAACATTCTCCACATATCTACAGCCTGATATCTTGCCCAAGATGGAAAACATAGTAACATAGTAAATAACGGCAGATAAAGACCAGTATGGTCCCTATGTTATTAATTTGCTCCTGGAGGCCTCTGCTTCTATCTGCAGCTCATCAGAAATATCTTACTTTCTGGCTCACTACTGCCCATGCAGGTACTCAGCTCTGCTATCTTGGCCACGACCCTTACTGGTGCTCCGGATCCTGTGAAGGCAAACTGACAGACTGCCCACAGCCAACTTGACATCAAGGACAGGTACCATACGATGCACCACACGCTCTCAGAGTTGTCAATGCTCAATTTAGCTAATCACTGAGGCTACTTGGCTAATTTATCTGTTTTTTTTTATACTACCTTACCTAGGAATCAAGGCGGTTTACAAGGAACAGGAACTTAACAGGTTTACATAGAACGTTTAGGTATTTAACAGTAATGAACAATAGTACCACAAAGGAGAGCTATAGTCCATTGTTTTAACTTATTAACAGCTAGAACTTATGATTAAATTTAAAAGCTGCTTTGAAGTCTTAGCCAAAGGCGGATACCTCCGAGCGTGACAATCAACAGATCAAAAAAACCACCGCAACAATCTACCACAAGGCTAAAACAGTACAACGCCTCAGACCTCTCCTTGAACCACAGGACTTCAGAACAGTAATGCAAGCCTTGACACTCCCACACCTGGACTACTGCAATATAATATACCATGGACTTCCAGCCACTCATACAAACCCACTTTGAACTGCCTTAAACACCACAGTAAGAATTATCAAGAATGCAAAAAAACAGGACTTCACATCACCCCAGTCCTGAGGGAACTACACATACTCCCTCTAGAAGCAAGAGTCAAATACAAAGCCGCACTACTCACCCACAAAGCTCTCTACCAACCCCAAACGTCCCAGCTCCGCACTCTATTGTCTCAACCAGCCCACAACAGAACCACCAGACAAACCACCAACTCCCTCACCATCCCTCACAAAACAACAAAATACAATCAACGGACCTGCCTTTGAACTATATGCACCATCCCTCTGGAACTCTCTAACCAATCACATCAGAAGCAACACAGATCCATCATCTTTCAGGAAACAACTTAAAACTGCACTGTTCCAACAATTCCTCGGACCAGAAACAAGCACCCACCACTGACTCCCTCCCAACCACCATGTCTCATCTCCCGAACCTATGTCCTATGTATCCAGTACACAATGTCTATGTCCCAACTGTCAAAAAATCATTATTGTTGGCCACCTGGTGACGGCCCCAAACCCCTCTACTTGATTATTACATGTTCCACCGCTTTGACCCGGTGAAAAGCAGGATATAAATACAACTAAATAAATAAAAAATAAATAAATAAATTTCCTCCCATGCCATTCAATCCTCCTGGTTTAGTCAGGGTTCAAACAGTTTCTTTCCCTCCATAGGGGCTCAGATAGCAGAATGTTTACTTTAAGGCTAAAAAAAAACTATAATATAGAGTGAAGACTATCCTCTGTCTATTACCTTCAACCTTAGGTGAGAACGTCTTACTGCAGTAGCTCCCAACCTGTGATCCATAGACCACCTGGTAAAGCGTAGCTACTCACCTGTAGCAGGTGTTCTCCATGGACAGCAAGAATAAAGTCTTCATGTATGGGTGACGTCCCTGATGGAGCCCTATGTGGAGCTACTCCCCAGCTTCCATTGGAAGCTTTTGGGAAGCTCTACCACACATGCACGCCTGCCTGCCGCGGCATCATCTTATCTCCAGTTTGATAACCAAGCTAATAGCCAATAAACCCCTGAGGATTGTGAAGACCTATTCCTGCTGTTCAGGGAGAACACCTGCTACAGATGAGTAACTACGCTTTCTCTGTGGACAAGCAGAAAGTAAGTCCCCATGTATGGGACTCCCAAGCTACAGGCTACAAACAAGGAAACAAGCCCAACAGAGGCCACAAAACTGAAGAACCGGAAGAAACAGCGTGGGTGGTCTCTCTGGGGGACTACTGACTCAGCGAACACAGCGTACATTGACACAGACAGGACTCCTTCGGTAGCCTGGATGAACAGAAGGGCCGGTGGGAGGGAGTTTAAGTCTCAAACAGGCACGCTTAGATTGGAAGCCGTTCAGGGATGAGGGAATAAAAAGTGCCTGTTGAATATATCTGTAAACTGCTCTGATACACAATAAAGGGCAGTATATCAAGTGCATAAACCATAAATCATGCCAGAGTATGGCTTGGCCGAAGTTGCTGTCCTGTCGGGAATCCCCATCCAGACAGTAGTAGGCTGTGTGAGGTGTGGGCAGAGGACCACATCACAGCCCTGCAAATCTCCTCCATGGAGAGCAAGCACAAGCTGGCCACCGATGCAGCCATGGCTCAGACATTGAGCAGTGACATGCCTCTCAAGCCTCAGGCCCACCTGAGCATAGGCAAAAGATACGCAGTCTGTCACCCAAATGGATGGCATTTGTTTAGAGATGGCCACGCTCAGCTTGCTGAGGAGTCAAAGGAAATGAACAGTTGGGTGGAATGCTGGTGTGCCTTTGCTCATTCAAGGTAGGTAGCCAGAGCCCGCTTGCAGTCTAACATATGCAGTGTAGACTCCTCACAACTGGCCTGAGGCCTAAGAAAAAGAAACATGCGCAGGAGCACCAATTGATTGAGGTGGAAGGAAGAGAACACCTTGGGCAAGAAATGTGGATGTCTATGCAGCACCACTCTATTCTAATGGAACCTAGTATGGCAGGTGAGCCACCAAGGCCTGAAGCTCACTTACAGCATGTCAAAGTGACCGCCACAAGAAACACAACCTTCCAGGTCAGGAATTTCAGTGCACAGGATGCAAACAGTTCAAAAACAGCTGACAGGAGCTGTGCCAGGACCACACTGAGGTTCAAAGCAATTGGCGGGGGCATGAGAGGTTTAAATAGGAGTAAGCCCTGCATAAAGCTAGCCACCAAGAGCTGAGCTGAGATGGGGCTTATCTACCAATCTGTGTTGGTAGGCCCCAATCATGCTCAGGTGGTCTTTGATCGAATTGGACTTCAGACCCAAGTTGGAGAGGTGCAGGAGATATTCCAGGAGCTTCTCCGCTGTACAGGAGATGGGGTGCAGTGCCCTGTCAGCACACCAGACAGAGAATCTTCGCCACTTAGAGGAAACATGACATCCCTGAAGGACACCAGGAGAACATCCCTCACATCCCAGGCAAGTTAACTTTCAAGAAAACTACCCGCTGATTATCTAAGCAGTGAGGGCCAGGGACCGGACAATGGGGTACAACAAGGTCCCATCCTCCTAAGAAAAGAGGTCTGGGGCATAACCCAGATGGAGGCTTCCCACTTAAAGATGGAGCAAGGGAGAACCATGGCTGCCAGGACCAATACGGAGCAATGAGGATCATGTCACCCTCTGCCTGAAGCTTGAGCAACATCTTCACCATGACTGGGATTGAGGGATATGCGCAAAGCAGCCCCACTTCACAGGGCAGGAGGAAAGCATACAAGGCCAGTTGGCCACCAGCAGCCATTCAGGAGCAGAACCGATCCACCTGGGCATTGGGTGGTGTGGAAAATAGATCGATGGAGTACCCCACTCCTAAAGGATTTGGTCCACCCTTCTGCTAAGGCTGGAGGACCAAGACATTGAGCTCTCCAGGCAAGAAGGTTGTCCTCGGGTCCATCCCATGGTGAACCAGGGGCAGCCCAAGGGGGGTGCAGGGCCATGTGCAGAGATTAATTGTGAGGCCTCATTTACATAAGGAACCTCATTTGCATAAATTTGCATACTGTTAACATGCGCTTTTAGTAAACATGCCTCTTGAGTGTCTGAATAAAGACAGACTACCAGATTTCTACATTACTATATTGCAGTGACAATCACCAGGCCCATTAGGAAGACCTACAAACACTGATCATTTAGAACCCATAGCAAATCCACTGTATCATAACAGCACTATCAGGACTCACAAAGCACCAAATCTTACCTATCAAAAGGCAATACTGTAGATATTAAAACCAGAACATCTCAGAGAACACCAATAGATCTCTGGGGGAAAGAGAACAAATGGGACTGTCAAATAGAAACAATATGAACAGAATACCTCAACTTGGTTACACATGCAGAACAGACTGTCAGCACACAAAGAACAAGGGATCACAATTTAGAAATAGGAAGATAATTAAACTGGGAACCCCAAAAGCCAAACAAGAAATGTACAACACTGGAGAAATAAAACTATAAATTAATTTCTGCTTGCACTAAACAAAAACGTGAAGATGTTAGCAATACACACTTCCCAGACCTGACATATTCCAGTTAATAAATTCAAAATAAAGCGTAGTTACTCACCTGTAACAGGTGATCTCCGGGAACAGCAGGAATACGTCTTCACATATGGGTATCGTCGGTACTGACAGAGCCCGCGCGGGAATGCTCCCCAGCGTCCAATAGGAACGCTTTTGGGAGCGCGCATCCACGCATGTGCGCTGCCTTCCCGCCTATCTACCTCCCTCTCTTCAGTTGAGTTTAAAGCTGAGACCGAAGGAGAGAAGTAGATAAAAATAGAGAAAGAGAAAGAAAAACAACTCCTAGGGGAGGCGGGTGGGTTGTGAAGACTTATTCCTGCTGTTCCCGGAGATCACCTGTCATAAGTGAGTAACTACGCTATCTCCAGGAACAAGCAGGAATGAGTCTTCACATATGGGGACTCCTGAGCTGAAAGATGCCTAGGGAAGACCCAGCATGTAGCAAATCTATGTAGATGGGCCATGCTTCCCCCAGGGACCTCAGGCATCCAAATGAATGGAGGATAGGAGTTGAACTATGAGTGGAAAAGGTGCCGTAGAACAGCTTGACCAAACAAGGCATCCCGGCGGGAGTCCTTGTCCAGACAATAATGGGCAGTGAAAGTATGTACTGAGGCCCAAGTTGCTGCTTTGCAGATTTCATCAACAGCCACTGAACGAATGTTAGCTGTTGAGACTGCCATGGCTCTGACATGAGCTGTGACATGGCCTTCAAGAGGTATTCCTTTACTTTGATATGTATAGGAAATACAATCTGCAATCCATTTAGAGAGGGTTCTTTTAGTGACAGGAAGTCCTAAATGGCTAGAGTCAAAAGCCACAAAAGGTTGAGAAGACCTTCTGTGAGGCTGGGTCCTTTGGAGATAAAAAGCTAGAGCTCTTTTACAGTCCAAAGTATGAAGTTTCCTTTCCGCAGAGGAGGAATGAGGCCTAGGAAAGAAAACGGGAAGATAAACTGACTGGTTTAGATGAAAAGGTGAAACTACCTTTGGAAGAAAATGAGGATGGGTCCTAAGAACCACCTTATCATGATGAAACCTTGTATAAGGCGGATCAGCCATTAAAGCCTGAAGTTCACTAATGCATCTAGCAGAAGTGATGGCAACCAGGAAAACAACTTTCCATGAAAGAAACTTTAGATCTGAAGTAGCCAAAGGCTCAAAAGTTGGCTCCATGAGCACACCTAAAACAAGGTTAAGATCCCATGCCACCGGAGGTGGTTTAATGGGAGGTTTTGTTAGAAGGAGTCCTCTCATAAATCTAGAAATAAGTGGATGAGAGGAAATTGGTTGTCCATCTATGAGTATCATGCGTCCCTTGTCCCTCTGGAGCTTGAATAAAGTTTTGGGAATTAGAGGGATTGGCGGAAATGCATACAGTAATCCTGACCCCAGTGAAGCAGGAATGCATCCCTGGTTTGACAGTAATGTGCTGGAAGTCTGGAACAAAACCGGGGAAGTTTGGCATTCTGCGGACTTGCAAAGAGGTCTATGTCTGGTGTTACCCAGACACGAAAAACTCGAGCAAGATGATAGGAGTGGAGTGACCACTCGTGTGGCAGGAGTACTCGACTGAGTCTGCCCAAACGTTTTGAACGCCTGGAAGATAGACTGCCCGCAGATGAATCTGATGCTCTCTGGCAAAGGCCCATAGTTGCAGAGCTTCATTGCATAGATGCAGAGAGCCTGTTCCGCCTTGTTTGTTGAAGTAAAACATGGCTACTTGATTGTCTGTTTGCACCAGAACCGTTTTGTTTATGAGCTGGGTGCAAAAGACTCGAATAGCATTGGAGATGGCTCTGAGTTCTAGGAGGTTTATATGAAGAGCCTCTTGTGGAGACCAAAGACCCTGCGTTGATAGATTGTCCAAGTGGGCTCCCCAACCAATCTTGGAGGCATCTGTTGTGAGGATAGCCTGGAGGTTGTGGCTGCTGGAAAGGAGAGCCTATTAAAAGGTTTTCCAGAGATTGCCACCAACGGAGAGACAGAATCAGGCGTGTGGTAACCCTGATTTTGTCTGAAAGGCTTCCTGAGGCCTGGGACCACTGGGAAGCTAAGGTCCACTGGGCCGCTCTCATGTGAAGACGAGCATAAGGTATTACATGGACGGTAGATGCCATGTGACCTAGTAGGCAAAGCATCTGTCAAGCAGTGAGGAAGGTCTGCAGCGCTGCTTGAGATGCTAGCTCGATGATTCGCAGGCAGCGTGGTTGGGGCAGGAAAGCCCTTGCAAGCTGTGTGTCCAAGCGAGCACCTATAAACTCAAGGGTTTGAGATGGGGCGAGCTGGGACTTTGGAAGATTTATGACCAATCCCAAATACTGGAGTATTTGTTTTGCTCGCAATAGGGCCTGATGAACTTCTTGAGATGACTGTGCTCGGATGAGCCAATCGTCCAAGTAAGGGAAGACAAAAATCCCCAGGGTCCTCATGAATGCTGCTATTACTGACATGCATTTTGTGAAGACCCTTGGAGCAGAGGCCAGCCCAAAGGGAAGGAAAATGTACTGGAAATGTCTTCCCTGGACTAGGAATCGAAGGAATTTCCTGTGATCTACATGAATAAGGATATGCATGTAGGCATCTTTTAAATCTAGAGAACATAGCCAATCTTGCCTGTGAAGGTATGGCAGAAGAGAGCCGAGGGAAAGTATTTTGAACTTTTCTCGGACTAGATATTTGTTCAGCTCTCTGAGATCTAGGATTGGCCTTAAACCCCCCTGTTTTTTTTGGAATGAGAAAATAGCAGGAGTAAAATCCTGTACCTTGTTGGCATAGAGGAACCTCTTCTATAGCTCCTTGAGCTAGAAGAGTAGAGACCTCTTGTAGCAAGAGGTCTATGCCTAGAGGTTGAGAGCTGAACTGTTTCAATAGTGTGGGTGGTGGCAAGCTGAGGAAACGAAGCTTGCACCCCAGACTCACTATGGACAAAGTCCAGGCCTCTGATGTGATCTGTTGCCATCTGTTGGCAAAGTGGCAGATATGGCCTGGAATGTTTAGAGGTTCTGGGCCTAACACAGGAAGAATGAGTAAGTTCTCTAGACAAAAGTCAAAAACCCTGAGGGGGCTTTATGCTGAGCCGGCTGAGGTTTGGGTTCTCTGTCTCGTTTGTTGTTGCCCTTTTTGGGTAACATATGCCTGTTCGGTGGAAGATGGATAGAACTTTTTCTTCTTAGAGAAAAAGGGTTTCTTAAAGGACTTTTTTTTTAGCTGGGTTAGCAGAAATTTTTGACAATCTATTCAAAGTGGCATTATCAGTGTCAAGCTGATTAGCCTTAGATTGCCAATCCTTGCCAAAAAGATTTTCTCCAGTCCAAGGAATATTCCCCAGCTTTTCCTGCACCCATTCTTCCAAGTCATAAGAACATAAGAACATAAGATATGCCATACTGGGTCAGACCAAGGTCCATGAAGCCCAGTATCCTGTTTCCAACAGTGGCCAATCTAGGTCATACGTACCTAGCAGTTTCCCCAAAAGACACAGGTTCCACAATGTTGCACTGGGTCAAGCATTGATATACTGGGTCCCTTCTTAATAATGGTTTATGGACCTTTCCTCCAGGAACTTGTCCAAACCTTTTTTAAAGCCAGCTACACTAACAGCCTTTACTACATCCTCCGGTAACAAATTCCAGAGTTTGATTACACGTTGAGTGAAAAAATATTTTCTTTTATTAGTCTTAACTAGTTTACCCTGTAGCTTTATTGCATGTCCCCTAGTCTTTCTATATTCTGATAACGTAAAAAAATCGATCTACGTTTACCCGTTCCACTCCGTTCATTAATTTATAGACTTCTATCATATCTCCCCTCAGCCGTCTCTTTTCCAGGTTAAAGAGCCCTAACCTTTTTAGCCTTTCTTCATAGGAGTATCCTTCCATCCCCTTTACCATTTTGGGTGGCTCTTCTCTGAACCTTTTCTAATAAAGCTATATCCTTTTTAAGATACGGCGACCAGAATTGCACACAATATTCAAGGTGCGGCCTCACCATGGAACGATATAGAGGCATTATAATATCTTTTGTTTTATTTTCCATTCCTTTCCTTATCATACCTAGCATTCTATTCGCTCTCTTGGCTGCCGCTGTACACTGGGCCGAGGGTTTTAACATGTTATCCACAATGACGCCTAAATCTTTTTCCTGGGTGGTGGTTCCTAATGTGAAACCTTGCATTGTGTAACCATAGTTTGGGTTGTTCTTCCCTAGGTGCATAACTTTGCACTTGTCCACATTAAATTTCATCTGCCATTTTGATGCCCAGTCTTTAATTTATCAAGATCCTCTTGCAATTTTCCACAATCCTCTTGGGTTTTAACAACTTTAAATAGTTTTGTGTCATCTGCAAATTTGATAACCTCACTCGTTATTCCACTTTCCAGGTCATTTATGAATATGTCAAAAAGCAGCGGACCCAGCACAGATCCCTGGGGTAAACCACTATTCACCTTTCTCCATTGGGAAAATTGGCCATTTAGCCCAACCCTCAGCTTTCTATCTTAACTAGTTCTTGATCCACAGTAATACACTGCCTCCTATCCCATGACTCTTTAGTTTTGCCAAAAGTCTCTGATCAGGGACCTTGTCAAAAGCTTTCTGAAAGTCCAGATACACAATATCAACCGACTCACCTTTGTCCACCTGTTTATTCACACTTTCAAAAAAACATAACAGATTAGTAAGACAAGATCTTCCTTGTCTAAAGCCATGTTGGCTGTCTCCCATTAGGCCATGATGATCTACATGCTGAGTAATTTTATTCTTTATGATGGTTTCTACCATTTTTCCCGGTACTGACGTGAGGCTCACCGGTCTGTAGTTTCCCGGATCACCCCTGGAACCCTTTTTAAAAATTGGTGTTACATTGGCGATCCTCCAATTTTTAGGTATTAGAGATGATTTTAATGATAGTTCACAGATTACTAATAGCAGGTCTGCAATCTCATATTTCAGTTCTTTCAACACCCTTGGATGCATACCATCCGGCCCAGGTGATTTGCTACTCTTCAGTTTATCTAATAGTTGTAATATCGATATTTCCTTCAAGTCTTCCGCACCTTTAAATACTACTTCAGTCATGGGTAACATCCCTACATCTTTCTCAGTAAAGACCGAAGCAAAGAACTCATTCAGTCTCTCCGCTATCGCCTTGTCGCCTCTTAGGGCCCCTTTAACTCCTCTTTCATCTAATGGACCAACTGACTCTCACAGGTTTTTTTGTTACAAATGTACTTGGAAAAAGTCTTTATTTCGCGTTTTTGCTTCCGCAGCAAGCTTCTTCTCAAATTCTCCCTTTGCCTGCTTTATCAATACCTTGCATTTGACTTGCCAGTGTTTGTGCTGTTTCCAGGTTGTGTCGTTTGGCTCTTTTTCCATTTCCTGAAAGATGCTTTTTTGGCAACAGCCTCTCTGACCTCACCTTTAAACCATGCTGGCAGTTTTTTGGACTTCCTTCCACTTTTCTTAAAGCGTGGAATACAGCTGGTCTGGGATGCCAAGATAGTATTTTTCAACACCACCTAAGCTTGATGTAAGTCTTTAACCTAAGTCGGAAGCTTGGAGCCAGGCAATACGTCGTGCTCCTATAGCTATAGCAGAGGTTCTGCTAATACATTCAAAACAGTCAAAGGTAGCACGATTCATGAACTTAGAGACATTCTGAGCATGTTTGACTAGTGATGAATGGTCTGCTCTTTTATCATCTTGAAGGAAAGGGTTCAAAAGCTCTAAGTTTTTTGTAACCTCCTCAAGAAACATCTACGCCCAAAAGCATCCAGGGTTCTAGATTCACGACCTGGTGGATTAGAAGAGTGTCTCTTTGTACTCTTAATCCGTCTCATGGCAGACTCCACCACCATAGAATGGTGTGGTAGTTGAGTCTTTTGAAAACCTGGACAAGGTGGCACTCTATACATAGTGTCAAGCTGTTTAGAATGTGGGGATACTGTTAAAGGAGTTTCCCACATTCGTAACATTAGATCATGCAAGATCTGATGTATAGGGAGCATAGCTGCTTCCTTTGGAGCCAAGGGGTATTGCAGAATTCTTAAACCTTCTGCCCTAGGCTCCTTTTCAGGAACCACTGTAATGGCAAGTGCCCTTGCCATATCACGCACAAAATCATGAAAAGACATGTCCTCAGGAGGGGACATCTTGCATTGAGGAGAAAGAGTTCAATCTTGTAAAAGTTCAGCTCTGGTACCGGTGGAGTCATCTGTGTCATCGGAATCCTCAAAGGGAGGAAGCACCGGGTTCTCCTTTAAAAGATGTCTTCGGTACCGCTCGAGGTCAGTACCGAAGCGAGTCGGTACCTGATCCCCCATGCTTGAGAGTGATTTTAAACTCGGCATTGGGGGAAATAAGCCTGCCGAAGCAGGTACCGAGAGTACTGGCACCGGCAGCGATACCGGTGCCTGTGGAACAGTCTGCAGCGACTTTAGCGGTACCGAAGTAGCCAAAAGATTTGCTAGACTGCGTTCAATGGCAAGGAGTCTTTTATCCATCACCATTTCCGATGCTGGGGTGTCAGTACCGATGGAAGCGGCCACAACCCCCGAGCATGGAACAGGAATGTCCATCGAGGCCGAAGGCTCAAGAACATCCTGGAGCCCCGATAATGCTTTGGAGCCCAAAGACTCCTGCCGGGGCTGTTTTTACGGTGCAGGATCCTTGAGGACAATGACAGAGGCATCTCGATACTTAGAGGGAGATCTACCTCTCGAGGACCAGCTAGAATTAGATTTATGTTTAGTTACCTGAGATCCCTGGGATGAAGTAGAGGCCCTGGAGGACACTGATGCTACCGACATCGTGTCCGATGCAAACACGGCACTGAGTTGATTTGCTCGATTCTGAAGACTTTTTGGTCAGCTTCCTGCAGGAGAGACACTCTGCTGGGCAATGGTCAGGACCTAAACATTTAAGACACCAGTCATGGGTGACTGTGACAGAAATTGCGCTGCCACACTTTGAACATTTCTTGAAACCAGTAGCTGGTTTCTCCATGTTGAAAAGAAGAGACCTAGTGGCCAAAACGGCACCAAGCAGGGGAAAACCCCCAGACTGAAAAAACAAGTTCTGTGTGTTTTGTTTTGTTATTTTTTAAGAAAGAAAGAAAAACACCGGTGGTACCGGTGGGTGTCGAACGAAGGCAGGCACGACCACAAAAAATAAGAAATAAACGTAGAATTTTCTGCGGTGACAGGGTTTACGTCCTGTCGGCTCCGCGGAAAATGAAGAACTGAAGAGAGGGAGGTAGATAGGCGGGAAGGCAACGCACATGCGTGGATGCACGCTCCCAAAAGCATTCCTAGTGGACGCTGGGGAGTGTTCCCGCGCGGGCTCCGTCGGTACCGACGATACCCATATGTGAAGACTCATTCCTGCTTGTTCCTGGAGATAAAGTATTTTTCTACCTTCTGTTTGGGATTTTATTTTTCAGCTGCAATTGCTCCAGTCACTTTCTTCTGGTTTCTGTGTGTCTTCTGCAAGCTATCCATTTGTCCTTTCTTCTCTTAGATTTTTTCCATTCTCTCTCTATATCTGCTTTAACAAAGTGATCTTTCCCCTTTTGCTCTTTCCCCCTTTTCTTTCCTTATCCCTTTATCATTCTCTCAAATTTCACCTTTCTATTCTCAATCCCCACTTACTCTCCCAATACCCAGCCCATCATAGACTTTTCTTCCCTCCCACACAAAATATCTTTTCCCCTCTCCATTCTCGTTCCCCATCCAACCCTTTCTAGTCCTCCCCCAAAATCAGCTCCCTTATAGTTCTAGACCCACCCAACATCCACTTCCAATCTCCCAAGCCCCCACACCAGCCCATTTTCAGTCCTAGCCCCCCATATGCTTTTTTCCAGTTCCATTCCAGCCCCATCAGCTCATTTCCACTCCAAGCTCCCCCATCAGCCAATTTCCAATCCTAGTCCTTGTCAGCCCATTTCCAGCCCTATACCAACTCCCCTCAGCCTGCTTCCAGTCCTATTCCAGCCCCATCAGCCCATTTCCAGTCCTATTCCCCCATTAAACATTTCCAGTCCTATTCCAGCCCATCACCCATTTTCAGTCCAAGCTTCCCCCCATCAGCCCATTTCCAGTCCTATGCTCCACATATGCTCTTTTCAAGTTCCAATCCTAGCCCGTCAGCCCATTTCCAGCCCATTTCCAATCCTAGCCCCCCCATCAGCCCATTTCCAATCCTATCTCCCCTCGTCAGCCCATTTCCAGCCCCCATATGCTCTTCCAGTTCCATTCCAGCCCATTTAAACTCCAAACTCCCCCATCAGCCCATTTCCAATCCTAGCCCCCCTATCAGCCCATTTCCAGCCCTAGCCCCCCATATGCTCTTTTCCAGTTCCATTCCAGCCCCCCATCAGACCATTTCCACTCCATGCTAAGGTTGAAGACCGACTTAGGGTAGTTCACAACAAAACCCGTGTCGCTTGAGCATCTGAATGGTCAGGTGGGCCAAATGCCAGACATCATCCAGCATAGAGCTCTTTATGAGCCAGTCATCTAAATAAGAGAAGACACCCAGGGTCCTGAGGTAAGCAGCTACCACTGCAAGACATTTTGTGAAGACCCTGGGAGCCAATGAGAGCTTGAAGAGAAACACTCTGAACTGGCAGTGCTGAACCCTTAGCACAAAACGTAGGTACTGTCTGTGAACAGGATGGACTGTTATGCGAGTATACATATCTGTCAGATCCAGGGAACATAATCAACCGTCCTTGAGGTGGTAAGGGAGTAATGCCCCCAGCAAGACCATCTTGAACTTCTCCCACATTAAGAAGCAGCTGAGGCTCCAGAGATCCGGGATGGAACCCCCTCCCCCCCCCCCCCGTGTTGTCTTGGGAACCAGGAAATACCGGGAACAGAAGCCCTGCCTGACCTGAGCTCAAGGTACCAGCTCGATGGAGAGCTCGTTCAGCAATGTGATGATCTCCTCTTGGAAAAGGCCACAATACAGCAGGTCCAGAAGGAACTCCCCAGGGAAGAAGTGGAGCGGCAACTGGGCAAAGCGCAGCATGTACCTGCTTTGGTCAATCTGGAGGACCTAAGCATCTGTGGTGATGAGTGGCCACTGGTGCACAAAAAGGATAAGCTGTCCCCCCACTTGAGGTGGGACCCTGTCAGCTACTGGGCAATTGGAAATGCTCTTAAGGAACCAGTCAAAACCCCAACCCAAGCTTCAGTTGAGGAGCGTAGCAGACCAGACCAGCCGGTCTGGTAGTACTGGCACTAGCATTGGTAGAAGGACTTCTTCCCTTGGTATTTCCACGAGGAGTCGGCGGTTTTCCTCAAGAGCCTGGAGATGGTAACATGCTCCTTCTTGATCTCGTCTGCCCTCTCCTCCACCTGCTTGCCGAAGAGGTTCTCCTCCCGGCAAGGCACATCTGCCAGCTTGTCTTGGACCCACAGTTCCAGGTCAGAGGACTGAAGCCAAACAAGGCAGCATCCCCAGATGTCCACAGCCAACACCAGACCAGAAAATTAAGGCATTATAGGTGGCATGAACCATATACTTTGAGCAATCCTTGCTGTGGCCACCATGGGATGGAAAGAATAGAAGCACTCCACTGGTATGAGGGAACTGAACTCTTTCAGGTCTGCCATGTCATCCTTCAGGAACACACTCATGTGAAGTTGGTAGGAGAGTATGCAGGCAACCACCATACAGCCCTAAAGGCATCGCCGCCCAAAGGAAACGAGGGTCCTGTCCTCCAGTCCAGTGGCACAGAGGAATGGTACTTGGTGCTTTTGACCCATTTCATGGCAAACTTCACCACCATGGAGTTGTGGGGTAGCTGAGGCTTCTCTAACCCTGGGGCCTTCTGGACCCAATACATGGAATTGAGCCACTTACTGATATATATGCACTGTGAGGGGGTTCTCTCACATACTAAGCAGCTGCTGCTGCAGGACCTGGTGCACAGGCTCTTTGACTGCCCCCTTGGCAGCCTAGGGATATTGGAGGATCTCCAATACCTCTGCCCTAGGCTCGTCCTCCACGTCCAGCAAGAATGGAATGGCCTTTGCCATGTCCAGGACAAAATCCTGGAAGGACATGTCCTTCTGGGGGAGAATTCCTTCACTCATATGGAGAGGGAAGTGTCCAAGAGAAGGTCTGGAGACTCCCGATTCCTCCTTAGTCTCCCATTCCTCGAAGTCTGACTCAGAGAAAAACAAAATAGCACCAGACCTCCTCCTGAAGCAGATTGGGCGGTGAAGTCTGGCACTGAAGGGACCAATGGTGAACCTCACAAGGGCACCAAGGTATCAGAACCCGAGACGATGGACAAGAATATCGCAGTCTGAATTGGTATGGATTCCGACTGTCAACCCGACATCTCAGCCTTGGCAGGGAGTGAATGGATTGACAGGTTGGGCTGTACGGTGTGTGGTAATGTTTGAGGGCATTGGGGCCCCTGGGACCAGGGCCAGGACTGCCATCATGTGCACCTCAAGGGTCTGAAGATGCTCTTCCAGCACCATCATCTCAGAGATTACTGGGGCTGGCATTAAACTTCAGCCATTGATTCCAGTACCTGTCTCAGACTCCATGATGGGATACACAAGGAGCAAGAGACGAAAGAGGTTTGGATGTTCGTGAACCTTTAATGTTAGAAAACCCCAACGCGTTTCGGCATCACCGCCTTCATCAGGGGGATTATGGCTTAAAAACAAACAAACATTGTTAAAATACATATAAAATAAAAAATAATGAATAAATGTCAGACATGAAATAAAAATAAGATTGAAAAATTAAAATTTTAAAATAAATACATCAATATAAACAATACAATTTCACCTTAAAGTTATCTCCAAATATAGACAAACATTAATACAAGGAATACTGTACATTAATTTACAGATTCTTGCAAAATGATGCAGTGAACTCCATATGAAAAGTGTTAAAAATGCAGGACATGAGGTCGAAACCGTGACTTAAAAAACATGGTAATTGAAATATAAATATTAATAAAAAATGAAATGTAAATATCAATAAAAAATAAAATGATAATATTAATAATACGAAGCAGCAAGGTATACTGTTTAACTTATGAAGCATTTATAGGATGCTTTATAAAAGCTCACTATGCAGATTGTGTATATTCAATCCAGAACTTGATTTTGGTAATCATCATATAGTAAAAAAAGCCATGATATTGGCTATCAGACCAACCGAGACAAACTAATCTAAAAACCTTTGAAATGCTACTTGTTCAAAAATTATACTAATGAATACATTTTGAAACACCTGTTGAGTTTTAAATCTTTCTAACATATTTATTAGAGATAACCGTTGGGTCTACTAACCTGATGGTACTACTTAGCTTGTATGTATCTTACGCATGAGATGTGCAACATCTGCTCATCTGTAGGACCGAAGGGAGATTGATAAGTCCTTATATAAACTGTAGAGTCTACATGGCATAGGGGAATAATTAATATAAGTATATACTACAAATAATGTCTGTTTATAAAAAAATAGTGTATGTGTGTACTAAAATATAGCAGTTGTTGTGCGTATTGGAGATTAGTGCAACTGGGCTCACTGTGGTATATGCGATTATATTAAGAGTCAACTTTATCTAGAATGATGCTGTCAAACCGTGCAAAGACAGGAATCGCTATAATTAAATTAAAACTGAACACCCTGGTCTGGTCTTGTAGTTGTGAATATGAGCTCAACACATCGAACTCAAGAGTCCCTGTCTTGCATCAAAAAAGTGACGGCCAGATTGTAAAGGATCATCGTTGTTCTAGTGCTTGCTGCTCAATATGTAGCCCTCAAACTCTGAATTCAATAACTGAAAGAGCATATGTGTCATTCTTGTAAAAAGTGTCAATCTACATAGTGTTATGTGTAAACAGGTCTGACATGGAAGGTTTATTATATGAAATTCGGGTAGATGCTTTGGTGTTTTTTTACTATAGTTAACTGACCAGAACTTGAAACTCAAAAAAAACGCCGTGCCGTCACTGCGCGAGTCAGAAAGAGCACTATTCTGAAATGAAAGAAAAATTTGGCGTGCATTGTTAGAAATGATAACTGCATTCCAAAGCGTTGATGCATTTTACTTTATAGCATATTAATAGAAGGAATCTACTGCCAGCGACATACCTGTGAAACTGAAGGCACCAGAAAACCGTGCTGTATGTAGAATTTTTGTAAAAAACCGGCTTAGTGACAACTCAGCTATAAAACCGTCAGTGTTCGCGCCAAAAGGGGAGGAGATAATGAAAGGGGAGGAGCTTGTCTGTCAGAGAATAACCCCATTGATGATTGTTCTTATAGCAATGAAATTCTCATTGGCTACTTTGTCTCATAAAGGAGATGCAGTGTAATCAACAGAAGTTGGCAACAATATCCATGTTTGTTGCTTTTTCAAAACGGACATAATATGCAATGATTTAAAGCTAGCTGTGTTGATCTGCTGGAAAAAACCACCAAGATTGATTATACTCCTACTAATAGACAATAGTCAACATTTAAAATTACATAACTGATTTATCTAGGCAAACTTAGGTGTATTGTGAACACTAAAATACTAAAAAACATAATGGGAATCAACTTGGTGACCATCCAGACATAGCTAACCAGAACACAGGTGATCTGCTAGCAGGCCTTGGCCGATGACAGAAAAAAACTGCTGATCTATCTATAAGAAAACTGAGAGATCTCTCTCTTGATTGAGGCCATTCGGTTCCAAGCTATTAAATTCATATATAAACCTTTGCTGAAGTTTTAATAGTGCTTTATTGATGTCTCCTCCCCTCCAACGTGGTGTAACTTTTTTCAAGACCATGTATTTTAAATCACTGATTTTGTGGCCTGCTGAAATCCAATGCGTTACCAGGGGTTTATCTGCGACCTTCCTCTGAATACAGCTCCTATGCTCAATAATGCGTATGCACACTTCTCTAGTAGTTTTGCCTATATATACCAAATTACAGGGGCATAAGACCAAATAAATTACATTGGATGTTTTGCAATTGGTATAATTGTGTAAGTATACTTTGTGTTGAGAAGTAGGATGAATGAAACTATTTTTGACTGTAATGGTATGAAGACAAACCGAACAGTTGCCACAACTAAAATGACCCTTAATCTTAGGCGGAGGGTTGCTCTTTGTGAGAGCTGACGTTACTAGGATATTGGATAAGTTGGGATTCCTCTTATACGCTACCATCAGCTGTTTAGCAGAGAACTGGGGCAAGGAGTGAAGTAAATGCCATTCTTCTCTTAGAATCCTCACTATTGGTTTAGAGAGATGTGTGTACGTGAGAGCACAGACGATCTTATTTGCATCATTACGTCGATCTTTCTTTTTCAATAGGGAAGAGCGTTCTGTAGTGCACGCTCTAACGCATGCTTTTTTAATGCATTTTTGAGAATAACCTCGTTCTTTAAATCTTTTGTGCATCTTAACTGCTTGGTGTTCAAAATCTGCGTCAGTTGTGCACAGTCTCTTGATCCTGAGGAATTGACTAATCGGTAAATTGTTCTTGAGAGATGGATTATGATAACTATCATACTTTAACAAGGTGTTGCGATCTGTTGGTTTCTGATAAAGATCAGTAGTAAATCCATTATCATCCTTTTTTGATCATTATATCTAAATATGGGATGCTGTTTATACTTAAGTACCTTCGAATTGTAGGTTAGGGTCCAAGGTGTTGATCCATATAAAGAAATGCTGTAATACTTGTTCAGTGCCTTCCCAAATTATGAGAATATCGTCAATATACCGTTTCCATAGACGGATATTGGATTGATACGGATGATGAATCAAATATTGTTTTTCAAATTGGGCAACGTACAGGTTAGCGACATCTGGTGCCATGGATGAGCCCATGGCTACCCCTTTAACTTGTTTGTAGTAAATACCTCTAAAGTTGAAATAATTTTCTGTCAATGCTAATGTAGCCAATTGTATCAAGTTCTGGATTGAATATACACAATCTGCATAGTGAGCTTTTATAAAGCATCCTATAAATGCTTCATAAGTTAAACAGTATACCTTGCTTCTTATTATTATCATTAATATTATTATTATTTTATTATTTTTTATTGATATTTACATTTCATTTTTTATTAATATTTATATTTCAATTATTTTGTTTGTCTACCATGTTTTTTAAGTCACGGTTTCGACCTCATGTCCTGCGTTTTTAACATTTTTCATATGGAGTTCACTGCATCATTTTGCAAGAATCTGTAAATTAATGTACAGTATTCCTTGTATTAATGTTTATGTGTCTATTTGGAGATAACTTAAAGGTGAAATTGTATTGTTATTTATATTGATGTATTTATTAGTTTTAAATTTTTAATTTTTCAATCTTATTTTTATTTCATGTCTGACATTTTTCATTATTTTTTATTTTTTATTTTATATGTATTTTAACAATGTTTATTATATGTTTTTAAGCCATAATCCCCCTAATGAAGGCAGTGACGCCGAAACGCGTTGGGGTTTTCTAACATTAAAGGTTCACGAACATCCAAACCTCTTTCGTCTCTTGCTCCTTGTGTATCCTGTTGGTTGTGCAAGAAACGCTGCTCCTTGCTGTGTTTTTTCAGACTCCATGATGGTCAGTGCATCGGGAGATTGCCTATGGCCCTCTGGGGCTTTAGGAGTCTATTCTTCCCACCAGGGCAGCTCGGCAGGAGGTCCTAGCCATCACCCTCAACATCATGTCTGGAAGGGCTCCAGTGCTGATGCCCATGGCCTGCTGCTCAGGCACCCCCTTTGACATCAGAGTGGATGATTGCTCCTTCTATGGCTCCAACCAGAGGTTGATGGAAAGTCTGTTACATGGAGCCGAGAGGCCACAGTGCCAAGTGTGCAAAAGCACAGCACACCACCAATGCCTTGGCAGAGCCCTGCGAGGGGGTAGATTCAGTGCCAAGGACACCAAGTCCAAAGACCCAAAGAGGGACTCTCGCTGTTTCTCACGGCCCTTTACGCCCCTCATCATCTGCAAACACAGACTGCACGAGGGCAGCTGATGAGGGTTCATGGTCAGACCAGAGGCACTGCAAGCACCAGTTATGTCGGTTGATGACAGATGCTGTGTGAAACATTTAGTGCATTTTTAAACTTGCTGGCTGGCTTAGATGAAACTGGGAACACGGCCGCAGCAAGATTGAACAGCTTAACGTCACCTGCCAGCAAAACTGCAGGGAAGAGAAAAAAAACCACCACCAAAAAAACACAGAAAAAGTGGCGTCAGCACAGTAAGCACTACAAAAGTAAAAGTACCTAAGAGGGGGAAAAAAAAATACCAACCTTTTTCTGCTGATGGCAGGAACATGTGCTAGGACTTCTGCAGAAAAACATGATCGAGATAAGATGGGACTGCGGCAGGCAGGCAGGAAGATGCGTATATGCGACGGAACCTCCCAAAGGTTTCCAATGGAAGCTGGGGTGTGTTCACACATGGGGCTCCTTCGGGGACGTCACCCACCACCCATATGCAAGGGCTTCCTGCTTGCCCATGAAAATTCTGTGATGCCATCATAGGAGCTCCATAGAGTATAGAAAAAACACTGTTCATAAGATTACAGCTTCCCAGCTAAAGCAGCTGAGGGAATGAGGGGAAAATGGAACAGAAAGCAGCTAAACAACCCAAAGCTCTAGTAACAGGGATACCAGTAGCTGTATGGCCAAAAGTAACAGGAGCTTGTGAAGGCTGTGTGGCCTGCAAGAGCTGGTGGAGGCAAGCCTAACAGCAGCTCTATGGCAAAAGAAAAAGTAACACTGAAGCTGTGAAGGCTGCAGGGATCATGCAGCCTGAGCTGCAGGAGTGACAGGGATGGGATCAGCAGAAGCACAGGGCCAAAAGCACAAGTGCTGAAAATAGACTGAGGCCAGGAAAGCATAGTTACTCATCCGAAATAGGTGATCTTCGGGAACAGCAGGAATTTAGTCTTCACATATCGGTATCGTCGGTACCGACTGAGCCTGCGCGGGAATGCTCCCTAACGTCCAATAGGAAAGCTTTTGGGAGCATCCCACAGCGCCTGCGTGCTGCCTTCCCCACTCTCCATCGTCAATTGCATTTATAGCTGAGACAAAAGGGGGGAGAGACACACACACAACTCTTAGTGGAGGTGGGTGGGTTGTGAAGACTAAATTCCTGCTGTTCCCGGAGATCACCTGTCACAGGTGAGAGTAACTACGCTATCTCCAGGAAGCAGCAGAAATTCAGTCTTCACATATGGAAATTCCCCAGCTAAGAGATGCCAGGGAGATGGCCCCAGGAAGCTGGAAACCAATGGTGAGAATGGGTCATGCTTCCACCCATGGATCTCTGGCATCCAAACCCGGACGGTGGGTAAGAGTTGCATTAAGTCTGAAAGAGATGCTGAAGAACAGCTTGGCCAAACAAGGCATCCCGACGGGAGTCCTTGTCTAAACAGCAGTGCACTGTAAAGGTGTACACTGAAGCCCAAGTTGCTGCTCTGCAGATGTCTATAGACAAAGAATGAAGGTTTGCCATAGAAGCTGCCATGGCTCTCACACTGTGAGCTGTGACATGGCCTTCGAGAGAAAACCCTTTACTCTCATAAGCGAAGGATATGCACTGTGCAATCCAGTTAGAGTTCTTTTGGAAACTAGAAGTCCCAAATGACTAGAATCAAAAGCAACAAAATGTTGAGAAGATTTTCTATGTTGCTGAGTTCTTTGCAAGTAAAAAGGCTAAGGCTCTTTTGCAGTCTAATGTATGAAGATTCCCTTCTGCATTGGAGGCATGAGGCCTCAGAAAGAATACAGGAAGGTAAATCGCCTGGTTTAAGTGGAAAGGCGAGACCACCTTTGGCATAAAGTGGAGGATGAGTCCTAAAAACAACCTTATGGTGAAATCTTGTATAAGGAGGATCAGCCACTAAAGCTTTTAACTCACTAATGTGTCATGCCGACATGCTTGCAATTAGGAAGATGACCTTCCATGAAAGGAATTTTAGAGCTGTAGTGGCTAAAGGCTCAAAGGACGGTTTCATGAGCTGCCCGAGAACAACATTCAGATCCCATGCCACCGGTGGTAGTCTAATGGGAGGTTTTGATAGAAGACCTCTCATAAACCTTGCTATAAGTGGATGAGAGAAAATAGGCTGTCCATTTAGAGGCTTGTAAGAGGCTGCAATAGCAATAAGATGGACTCTTATTGAATTGGTCTTAAGACCAGAATCTGATAAATGAAGGAGATACTCCAGTAACGATTCCAAAGGTATCGCAAGAGGGTTAAGTCCCTTTTGAGAACACCATATGGTAAACCGTTTCCACCTGAAGGCGTATGAACGCCTTGTGGAGGGTTTTCTGGAAGTCTGAAGGATATCCTTTACCTGTTGAGAAAGGTTGAGATCCTGAAGTTCTAGGCTTTCAATAACCAGGCCCTGAGATGCAGGGACTAGGGATTTGGGTGCCATAGTGTCCCGTTCTCCTAGGAGAGAAGATCTGGAGCGCATCCCAACTCCAGAGGTCTAGCCCGAGAGAGATGTAGAAGCAGACGATACCACATTTGCTGTGGCCAATGTGGAGCTATGAGTATCATATGACATCTGTCTCTCTGAAGCTTGAACAGTGTTTTGGGGATGAGGGGAATGGGTGGGAAGGCATAGAGGAAGTCCTGACCCCAATGAAGAAGGAACGCATCCCTAGCCTGACAGTTTTTCGCTGGAATTCTGGTACAGAATCGGGGAAGTTTGGCATAACGTGGACCTGCAGAGAGGTCTATGTCTGGGGTTCCCCAGATTTGGAATACTTGGGCAATCTGGTCCGAGTGGAGGGACCATTCGTGTGGCAGCAGTACTCGGCTGAGTTTGTCTGCCCAAAGGCTTTGAATGCCTGGAAGATATACCACAAGAAGGTGAATTTGATGCTCTCTGGTGAGGGTCCATAGTCAAAGCTTTGTTGCATAACGACAGAGAGCCTGTTCCGCCCCGCTTGTTCACATAGAACATGGCTACTTGATTGTCTGTCCGGACTAGGACTGTCTTGTAGCTGAGCTGAGCTGGGCTGGGCTTGGAATACTCGGAGAGCAAGGAAGATTGCTCTGAGTTCTAGGACGTTTATGTGAAGACCAGCCTCACTCTGGGGTCCAGAGACCCTGGATGGAGAGATCGTGCAGGTGGGCCCCCATCCCAACTGGGACGCATCTGTTAGAGTGGCCTGGAACAGGGGCTGATGGAAAGGAGAGCCTATGAAGGTTTTTCAGCGATTGCCACCATTGGAGAGACGAAATAAGGCATTCTGAGTTTCTAATTTTGTCCGACAGGCGACCCGAGACCTGTCTCCACTGGGAGGATAGGGTCCGCTGGGCTGCTCGCATGTGAAGATGAGCATAGGGAACCACATCTACAGTGGATGCCATATGTCCCAGTAGCTGAAGCATTTCCCGAGCAGTTAGGGAGGTTTTTACCGCTGCTTGGGAAGCTAGTTGCACTATGTGAAGACAGCGGGGCTGTGGAAGGAAAGCCCTTGATTGTTTGGTATCTAGGCGAGCTCCTATGAATTCTAGGGACCGAGAAGGAGCGAGATGGAATTTTGGAAGGTTTATGACCAATCCCAAGTAATGCAAAACTCTCATTGTGCGAGTAAGAGCAGAGCTGGCTTCTGGAGCTGTGGGTGCTTGAGTGAGCCAGTCGTCCAAGTAAGGGAAGACAAATATCCCCAGAGTCTGTAGGAATGCAGGTACTACTGCCATGCATTTTGTGAAAACTCTTGAGGAAGAAGCCAGACCGAAGGGAATAACCCTGTATTGGAAGTGTCTTCCCTGGAAAAGGAATCAAAGGAACTTCCTGTGACCTGGATGGATGAGTATATTAAACATATTAGGTACAGTTTTATTGGTATAAATACCCATAGCAACCCCTAGTAAGTAAGAACTTAAAGATCTAGACACAAACTTAAAACTAAGATGCAGACAGCAGTCCAGCAGCGGGATGGGGCTTTCCAGTCTTTTGCATTGAGTGTCACATGTATGATTTTCTCCCAGTTGGTGAGAGGTCTTACGTGTGCACTAGGTGCAAGGAGCTCTTTGCTCTCAGGGAACAAGTCCGTTCTCTAGAGGCTAAAGTAGCAGACTTGGAAAACATAAGACAGACAGAGAGGTACATAGACGAGACCTACAGGGATATAGTCCTGAAGTCCCACCTCCATTCTGGCAGCACCCCTGTTGCCATGGAGGAGAGAGGTCACGTGACAGGAGAGCATCACCCTGGTGTGGCAGGAAGTGATCCTGTAACTAGGACCTGTCCTCCAGGTGATGTAAAACCCTCTCGCACCGAGGAAGTTTCTCCAGGGCCATGTGCCCATGAGGGAAGGGTTAGGACAGCCGTTATAGTTGGTGATTCGATCATTAGGCATGTAGATAGCTGGGTGGCTGGTGGACGTGAGGATCGCCTGGTAACATGCCTGCCTGGTGCGAAGGTAGCGGACCTCACGCACCACCTAGATAAGGTCTTAGATAGTGCTGGGGAGGAGTCTGTTGTCTTGGTACATGTCGGTACCAATGACATAGGAAAATGTGGTAGGGAGGTTCTGGAGGCAAAATTTAGGCTTTTAGGTAGGAAGTTGAAATCCAGAACTTCCAGGGTAGCATTCTCCGAAATGCTTCCTGTTCCACGCGCAGGACACAAAAGGCAGGCAGAGCTCCGGAGTCTCAATGCGTGGATGAGACAATGGTGCAGAGATGAGGGTTTTGGATTTGTTAGGAACTGGGGAACATTCTGGGGAAAGGAGGGGCTCTTCCGAAGGGATGGGCTTCACCTTAACCGGGATGGAACCAGGCTGCTGGCATTAACCTTTAAAAAGGAGATAGAGCAGCTTTTAAACTAGATATTAGGGGAAAGCCGACAGTCGCCCAAGAGCGGATGGTTCGGAAGACGGTATCCTTGAAGGATACTACCAAAAGCAGAGAGGTTCCACAAAAGAGTAAAGTAGCCCAAATGCCCTCAAGTATGGAGCAGACAGAGCTTAAAGATCCCAATTTACCCATGTCTAACAATAGCCAAATTAACATGAATAAAGCAGTTACTTACCTGTAACAGGTGATCTCTGGGAACAGCAGGAATTAGTCCTCACATATGGGTATGTCGGTACCGACGAAGCCTGCGCGGGAATGCTCCCCAGCTTCCCAGGATGAAAGTTTTGGGGCATCCCACAGCGCATGCGTGCTGCCTTCCCGCCTTTCCTACCAACTCTCCTCAGTTCAAGTTTAAAGCTGAGACAATAGAGAGTAAAGGAAAGACAAAGAGAGAGAGATACAACTCCTAGGGGAGGTGGGTGGGTTGTGAGGACTAATTCCTGCTGTTCCCAGAGATCACCTGTTACAGGTAAGTAACTGTGCTATCTCCAGGAACAAGCAGGAATAAGTCCTCACATATGGGGACTCCCTAGCTAAGTTGCCTGGGAGATCCCCAAGGGTATGAGACCCTGAAAGGATCGTCTTCCTATGGATCTCAGGCATCCATTCAGGGAAGGAGGGCAGGAGTTGTTCAAGAATGGAACAGGTGTCTGAGGACAGCCTGACCAAACAAGGCATCCCGGCGGGAGTCCTTGTCCAAACAGTAATGGGCTGTGAAGGTATGAACCGAGGCCCAGGTGGCTGCTCAACAGATCTGATCGATGGACACAGAATGAAGATGAGCCATAGAGGTGGCCATGGCCCTCACATTGTGAGCTGTAACATGGCCCTCCAGAGAAAGGTTCTTACTCTGGTAAGCAAAAGAAATACACTGAGCAATCCAATTGGACAGTGTTCTTTTAGAGACTGGAAGTCCCAAATGAGAAGGATCAAAAGCAACAAAAAGCTGGGAAGACTTTCTATGTTGCTGTGTCCTGTGTAAGTAAAAAGCAAGAGCTCTTTTACAATCTAGAGTATGAAGGTTCCTCTCTGCAGGAGGAGCTGGAAAAAAGACAGGTAAATATACCTCTTGATTAAGATGAAAAGGTGAGACCACTTTAGGCATAAAGTGTGGATTAGTTCTGAGGACTACTACCTTGTCATGATAGAACCTTGTATAAGGTGGATTAGCCACTAAGGCCTGCAGCTCACTGATGCGGCGAGCTCAGGTGACTGCAATAAGAAAAATAACCTTCCAGGAAAGAAATTTCAAGGAGGTAGTGGCTAAGGGTTCAAAAGGTGGCTTCATAAGCTGACCAAGAACCAAATTTAAATCCCATGCCACCGGAGGAGGTCGAATGGGAGGTTTAGTTAAGGTTAGGCCTCTCATGAATCTTGCAATAAGAGGATGAGAGGAAACAGGTTATCCATTGATAGGCTTAAATGGACCCTTACTGAATTTGTTTTAAGGCCTGCATTGGAAAGATGCAGGAGATATTCTAATAGAGAATTCAGAGGAAGTGCTAGAGGGTCAAGACCCATTTGAGGACACCAAATGGAAAATCTCTTCCATTTGAAAGCATAGGAACGCCTAGTGGAAGGTTTCCTGGAAGCATAAAGGATATCCTTCACTTGTTGCGAAAGATTGAAGTCTTGAAGGTCTAGGCCTTCAGTAACCAAGCTCTGAGGTGAAGGGACTTGGGGTTTGGATGCCACAAAGTCCCCTCCTCCTGAGACAGAAGGTCTGGAGCACTGTTCCCTCTAAGCTGTGCGCGTGTGCGCGCGCACACACCTCACCGAGTGAGCGCACATACTTTACAACAGAGCACACAAAAATTACGGTTCTGATTCTGATAGAAAACAACACAGACGTTCTTAAAATTGAAAAGTTGTTGTGTATTTATCGTTTTCACAAGTTCTACAATATTTTCTAGTGCAATCAATGTGGTGTACATACTGTATTCTGACGTGTAGTCAAATTTTAAAGTATATAACTCTGAGTGTCGTTATGTGGTGCACAAAAATTTAACCTTCCTTCAAAAGCTGCACAGCTGATATTTTATGTGCACACAGCCTACAGAAAATTAGAGGGAACATTGGTCTGGAGCAGCTCCCAAGTCCAGGGAGGGGGCTTGGGAGAGATGCAGTAGAGGGTACCACACTTGGCGTGGCCAGCGTGGAGCTATGAGGATCATAGATCCTTGATCCCTCTGAAGTTTGAACAGAGTCTTGGGGATCAGAGGAATGGGTGGAAAGGCATACAGGAAGTCCTGACCCCAATGAAGGAGGAAGGCATCCTTGGCCTAAACTCCCTGACACAGAAGTCTGGAACAGAACCGGGGAAGTTTGGCATTCCACGGACTTGCAAATAGGTCTATGTCCGGGGTACCCCATTCCTGAAAGATTCTGAGTACCTGATCCATGTGCAGGGACCATTCGTGTGGAAGCAGAACTCGACTGAGTCTGTCTGCCCAAGAGTTTGAATTCCTGGGAGGTATACTGCCAGGAGATGGATTTGATGCTCTCTGGCGAAGGCCCATAATCTTAGAGCTTCGTTGCAAAGCGACAGAGAGCCAGCTCCTCCTTGCTTGTTTATGTAAAACATGGCTACCTGATTGTCTGTTTGAATGAGGACTGTCTGGTAGCTGAGGAGGGTATGGAAGACCTTGAGAGCTAGGTACACTGCTCGAAGTTCCAAGAGGTTGATATGAAGGGAGGTCTCCTGTGGGGACCAAGTACCTTGGGTGGATAGGTTCTGAAGATGAGCTCCCCAACCTGTTTGGGAGGCATCTGTTGTGAGGATTGCTTGGGGCAACAAAGGTTGGAAGGGGGACCCCAGCAACAGATTTTGATTGGATATCCACCATTGGAGAGACCAAAAGAGACGTTTGGAGTTTGCTATTTGGTCTGAGAGAGCTCCTGAAGCTTGAGTCCACTGGGTGGACAAAGTCCATTGAGCTGCTCTCATGTGTAGACGAGCATAGGGCACCACATGTACTGTGGAAGCCATGTGGCCTAGTAGTTTAGCATCTCCCGGACAGTGAAGTGGTCCTTCGACTGAATCTGGGAGGCTAACTGCACTAGACGCTGGCAACGAGCCTGGGGAAGATAGGCTCTTGCAGTAGTGGTGTCCAACCAGGCCCCTATGAATTCTAGGGACTGAGTAGGGGTGAGCTGAGACTTGGGGAGGTTTACCACAAGTCCCAGGTATTGCAGAATGCACCTGGTGGTGTTTAGGGAAATTTGGGCTTCTGACTGGGATGGAGCTCGGATGAGCCAGTCGTCCAGATATGGGAAGACAAAGATTCCCAGAGTGCGCAGAAATGCAGCAACTATTGCCATGCATTTGGTGAACACTCTTGGAGCAGAGGCCAGACCGAAAGCAAGGACTCTGTATTGGTAATGTTTTCCCTGGAACAGAAAACGTAGAAATTTTCTGTGGGATGGATGGATGAGTATATGGGTGTACGCATCCTTGAGATCTAGAGAACAAAGCCAATCCTGACTCTGTAGGTATGGAAGGAGAGTGCCTAAAGAGAGCATCTTGAACTTCTCCTTGTATAGAAATTTGTTCAATTCTCGGAGATCTAGAATAGGTCTGTATCCCCCTGTTTTCTTTGGAATGAGAAAGTAGGGGGAGTAAAAACCTGACCCCTGTTGAAGAAGAGGAACTTCTTCTATGGTCCTCTGGGCCAGAAGGGAGGTTACCTCCTGATCCAGAAGGTCGAGGAGAGATGTGGGAGAATTGAAATGTCTCACCATGGTGTAGGGAGGAAGGTCTGAGAAATGAAGTTTGTAGCCCTCTCTGATAATGGAGAGGGTCCACTGCTCTGATGTGATTTGCTCCCATCTGGGAGCAAAAAGAGCTAACCTTCCTGGAATGGTGAGAGGTTCTGGCTGTTGTAGAGCCAGAAAGGTTAAGTTCTCTAGTATCAAGTCAAAACCCCTGAGGGGCTTGGGACTGCTGGGTTACAGCAGCCCCTGCAGGTTTAGGCCTGACCTGTTTAGGTTGCTGACGCTTAGTAGCAAAGCGACCTGCAGAAGACCAGAAGTGGAAGGAAATCTGCCCTTATTGTAAAAAGACTTTTTAAAAGATTTTTTCTTGGCTGGAGTGGAGGTAGACTTAGAAAGTCTATCAAGAGCAGCATTTTCTGCATCCATTTGAGTGGCTTTAATTTGCCACTCCTTGCCAAATAGGTTTTCACCTGTACAGGGTAGATTTCCTAAACCATCTTGAACCCAGGGTTCTAGATCAGAAGCCTGGAGCCAAGCAATTCTACGAGCAGCTATAGCAATGCCTGAGGCTCCGCTGGCACCTTCAAAGGAATCAAAGGCTGCCCTGTTGGAAAACTTTGAAATGTCTTGCGTATGCTTGAGCCAAAGAAGGAATTCATCCCTTTTATCTTCTGGAATAAAAGGGAGAAAGTTGTGCAGCTTTTCTGCAACCTCCTTCAGAAACATACCCATATAAAGGCTGTATGAATTGATTCTGGCAATAAGCATGCTAGCTTGGAAGATTTTCCTACCAAAAGCATCCAAGGTCCTGCATTCTCTTCCTGGAGGAGTAGAAGCGTGTCTTTTGGTACTCTTTATTCTCTTCATAGCTGACTGCACCACATTGGAGTGGTGAGGAAGCTGAGTTTTTTGAAATCCAGGAGAAGGAGGGACACGGTACATAGTGTCCAATCTACGAGAATGAGGAGAAAGGGTGAGAGGAGTCTCCCACAAGTCAATCAAATGTTCTTGAAGAATTTCATGAATGGGCAAGGTGACTGCCTCTTTGGGAACCTTAGAGTATCCCAAAATATCCAATTTCTTTGCTCTAGGTTCTTTTTCAGAGGTTACTGAAATAGAGAGTCCTTTAGCTACTTCAACGATGAAGTCTTGAAAGGACAAATCCTCTGGAGGAGACATTCTCCTCTTTGGAGAAAAGGGCTTCTCAGGAAGAGTAATAGATACTTCAGGAGAGTCATCTGATGAATCGGAATCATCAGAAGACTCGAAGTATCGTCTGTTGGCTTCCAGGGATCGATATGCTTATCGACCGGTATCGACATCGGGCATACCCGGAACCGGATCGGTATCGGGAAAAACCCTAGAATCGGGAACCGGTATCCTGGTCAATGTGGATGCCCTGGGTACCGGTATCGGCTGTGGTACCAGAACCGGAGTCGGTACCGCTTGCTGCGGTACCGTGGGCGTCGCAGCCTTAATAAAAGCCATTATGGCCTGCTGCATGGATTGAACTGTATGATCCATAGACGCCACGACTGCCTGGATGTCGGTACAGGAAGAGTGTGCCGGTACCCCAGAGCAGTCTAACAGGTGATCGGTCGAGGCCGTGCCATCGATGTCAACCTGTAACCCCATAGGAGGAGCTTTGGAAGCCGGAGCTTCCCGCCGGGGTTGTTTGGTTGGGGCAGGGTCCTCAGGGTCAAGCCCGGGGGCATCTCGATACTTAGAGGGAGATTTGCCCTTTGAGGACCTGCCGGAAGAATGTTTGGTTACCTGAGATCCATCAGGAGAGGAAGACCTGGATGATGTCTATGCTGGAGTATCTGTGGAAAACAGCATATGAAACTTGGCTGCTCGGTTCTGCAAGCCTCATTTAAACATCAGAGAGCAGGACTGGCAATCCGGGATGGAGTGGTCAGGCCCCAAACATTTAACACACCATTCATGGGTGTCAGTAACAGATATGGTACCACTACACTTGGTGCATTTTTTAAAACCAGAAGCTGGTTTCTCCATGAGGGAGAATTTTCTCTAGGCCTAGAGGCCCAAAGACGGAAATACACCAAGTGGGGGAAAAGATGATTTTTTTTTTTTAAGAAAAGAAAAGAAAAGACCGGCGGTACCGGTCCGGAGTCGGGGAAGGCAGACACGCGACCAAAGAAACAAATTAAAATAAGAACTTCTTCAGCGGTGACAGGAACACGACCTGCTGGCTCCGCGGAAAAAGAAGAACTGAGGAGACTTGGTAGGAAAGGCGGGAAGGCAGCGCGCATGCGCTGTGGGATGCCCCAAAAGCTTTCATCCTGGGAAGCTGGGGAGCATTCCCGCGCAGGCTCCGTCAGTACCGACGTACCCATATGTGAGGACTTATTCCTGCTTGTTCCTGGAGATAATACATTCTCTAAAATGCTTGTATGCAAATGCTAGAAGTCTAAAGAATAAGATGGGAGAGTTAGAATATATAGCACTAAATGGAAGGTTAGATATGATTGGAATATCAGAAACATGGTGGAAGGAGGACAACCAGTGGGACACTGATACCTGGGTACAAACTATATCGTAATGATAGAGCTGATCAAATTGGTGGAGGGGTTGCGCTCTATGTTAGAGAGGGCATTGACTCAGAAAGGATTAAAGTTTTGCAGGAAACAACATCTGCTGTAGAATCTATATGGATTGAAAATCCATATAAAAGGGGGAAGGCGATGGCAGTGGGGGTGTACTATTGAGCACCTGGCCAGAATGACCAAATGGATGATGAAATGCTCAAAGAAATCAAGGAAGCTAACAAAAGTTACAGCGCAGTAATAATAATGGGTGATTTCAATTACCCCGGTATCGACTGGGTCAGTGTCACGTCAGGACATGCTAGGGAGATAAAGTTCCTAGATGAAATAAATGGCTGCTTCTTGGAGCAGCTGGTTCATGAACCGACCAGAGGGGAAGCCATATTAGACCTAGTGCTTAGTGGAACACCAGACCTAGTGCAAGAGATAAGGGTGCTGGGGCCACTTGGCAATAGTGATCATAGCATGATCGCCTTTGATTTAATTAGTGGAGAAGGGATAGTAAGGAAATCCACAGTACTACCTTTTAACTTTCGAAAGGGAGACTATGATAAAATGAGGAAAACAGTTAAGAAAAAACTAAAAGGAGCAGTTGCAAAGGTTAAAGACGTACATCAAGCTTGGGTGTTGTTGAAAAATACTATCTTGGAAGCCCACACCAGCTGTATTCCACGCTTTAAGAAAAGTGGAAGGAAGTCCAAAAAACTGCCAGCGTGGTTTAAAGGCGAGGTCAGAGAGGCTGTTGCCAAAAAAGCATCTTTCAGGAAATGGAAAAAAGAGCCAAACGACGAAACCTGAAAACAGCACAAGCACTGGCAAATCAAATGCAAGGCATTGATAAGGCAGGCAAAGAGAATTTGAGAAGAAGCTTGCTGCGGAAGCAAAAACGCGAAATAAAGACCTTTCCAATTACATTCGTAGCAAAAAACCTGTGAGAGAGTCCGTTGGTCCATTAGATGATAAAGGGGTTAAAGGAGCACTAAGAGGCGACAAGGCGATAGCGGCGAGACTGAATGAATTCTTTGCTTCGGTCTTTACTGAGGAAGATGTAGGTATGTTACCCATGACTGAAGTGGTATTTAAAGGTGCGGAAGAATTGAAGGAAATATCGATACATCGGGAAGATGTCTTACAACTATTAGATAAACTGAAGAGTAGCAAATCACCTGGGCCGGATGGTATACATCCAAGGGTGTTGGAAGAACTGAAATATGAGATTGCAGACCTGCTATCAGTAATCTGTGAGCTATCATTAAAATCATCTCTAATACCTGAAGATTGGAGGATCGCCAATGTAACACCAATTTTTAAAAAGGGTTCCAGGGGTGATCCGGGAAACTACAGACCGGTGAGCCTCACGTCAGTACCGGGAAAAATGGTAGAAACCATCATAAAGAATAAAATTACTCAGCATGTAGATAGTCACGACCTAATGGGAGACAGCCAACATGGCTTTAGACAAGGAAGATCTTGTCTTACTAATCTGTTATGTTTTTTTTGAAGGAGTGAACAAACAGGTGGACAAAGGTGAGTCGGTTGATATTGTGTATCTGGACTTTCAGAAAGCCTTTGACAAGGTCCCTCATCAGAGACTTTTGGCAAAACTAAAGAGTCATGGTATAGGAGGCAGTTTACTATTGTGGATCAGGAACTGGTTAAAAGATAGAAAGCAGAGGGTAGGGCTAAATGGCCAATTTTCCCAATGGAGAAAGGTGAATAGTGGTTTACCCCAGGGATCTGTGCTGGGTCCGCTGCTTTTTGACATATTCATAAATGACCTGGAAAGTGGAATAACGAGTGAGGTTATCAAATTTGCAGATGACACAAAAACTATTTAAAGTTGTTAAAACCCAAGAGGATTGTGAAAAATTGCAAGAGGATCTTGATAAATTGGAAGACTGGGCATCAAAATGGCAGATGAAATTTAATGTGGACAAGTGCAAGGTTATGCACCTAGGGAAGAACAACCCAAACTATGGTTACACGATGCAAGGTTCCACATTAGGAACCACCACCCAGGAAAAAGATTTAGGCGTCATTGTGGATACCATGTTAAAACCCTCGGCCCAGTGTGCAGCGTCGGCCAAGAGAGCAAATAGAATGCTAGGTATGATAAGGAAAGGAATGGAAAATAAAACAAAAGATATTATAATGCCTCTATATCGTTCCATGGTGAGACCGCACCTTGAATAGTGTGCGCAATTCTGGTCGCCGTATCTTAAAAAGGATATAGCGATTTTAGAAAAGGTACAGAGAAGAGCCACCAAAATGGTAAAGGGGATGGAAGGATACTCCTATGAAGAAAGACTAAAAAGGTTAGGGCTCTTTAACCTGGAAAAGAGACGGCTGAGGGGAGATATGATAGAAGTCTATAAATTAATGAACGGAGTGGAACGGGTAAACTTAGATCGATTGTTTACCTTATCAGAATATAGAAAGAATAGGGGACATGCAATGAAGCTACAGGGTAAACTATTTAAGACTAATAAAAGAAAATATTTTTTCACTTAACGTGTAATCAAACTCTGGAATTTGTTACCGGAGGATGTAGTAAAGGCTGTTAGTGTAGCTGGGTTTAAAAAAGGTTTGGACAAGTTCCTGGAGGAAAGGTCCATAAACCATTATTAAGAAGTGACCGAAGATATCAATGCTTGACCCAGTACAAGCATTGTGGAACTTGTGTCTCTTGGGGAAATGCCACTGTTGGAAACAGAATACTGGGCTTGATGGACCTTGGTCTGACCCAGTATGGCATATCTTATGTTCTTATGAGTATAAGCATCCTTTAGATCTAGAGAACATAGCCAATCCTGACTCTGAAGGTATGGCAGAAGTGTTCCGAGAGAGATCATTATGAATTTTTCTTGGAACAGATATTTGTTCAATTCTCTGAGGTCCAAAATAGGTCTGTGTCCTCCTGTTTTATTTGGGATAAGAAAATAGGGGAAGTAGAACCCTGTACCCTGTTGAGGTATGGGTACTTCTTCTATTGCTCCCTGGCCAAGAAGTATTGTGACCTGACTCAGAAGGCTGGTGACAGGGTTTTGAGAATTGAACCGTCTTATGACTGTAGGAGGGGGCATGTTGTGAAAATGAAGTCTGTACCCCTCTCGTACAATGGAGAGAGTCCAGTATTCTGATGTTATTTGGTGGCAAACTGACAATCTGCCGGGGATGATAGAGGGTTCTGGACCCTGCAGGGGCAGGAAGGCTAAATTCTCTAGAAAAGAAAAAAAAAGTCAAAGCCCCTGAGGAAGCGGAGCCTGCTGAGCTGGCTGAGCTCTTGGGACTTTTGGTTTCTTCAGTTGTCTAGTTTGTTGCTGTGGTCCCTTTTGGGCAGCATGGACTGGACAGTGACCCTGCTGGGTATAAGAAGGATAAAACTTATTTTTCTTGTTGAAAAAGGGTTTTTAGGAGATCTTTTCTTTGCTGGGTTGGCTGTAGACTGACAACCTGTCCAAGGTAATATTGTCAGAGTCAATCTCATTAGCTTTTTCTTGCCAATTCTTGCCAAAGAGATTTTCTCCTGTGCAAGGAATGTTCCCCAGTTTATCTTGTACCCAAATTTCCAAGTCTGATGCCTGAAGCCAGACAATACGACGTGCACCAATGGAGATAGCAGAGGTTCTGCTAATGCATTCAAAGTAATCAAAGGCTGCACGGTTGACAAACTTGGAAACATCTTGGGCATGTTTGAGCAGAGCAAGAAAATCCTGTCTTTTATCATCAGGAAGAAGGGGGCTCATAAGCTCAACGTCTCCTGTAACCTCTTTGAGGAACATCCCCATGTATGAGATGTATGAGATGTATGAGCTGAGAGCATGGAAGCTTGGAAGCATCGACGCCCAAAAGCATCAAGAGTCCTGGACTCGCGGCCTGGAGGATTGGAAGAATGTCTTTTTGCACTCTTTATCCTGCGCATGGCCGATTCCACTACCATTGAATGGTGTGGTAACTGAGTCTTCTGAAAGCCAGGACAAGGTGGAACTCTGTACATGGTATCGAGTCTGCGAGAGTGAAGGCAGACGCGACCACAAAAAACAAAGAAGTAAAAAATAATTTTCTGCGGTGACAGTATGCGACCTGTCGGCTCTGCGGAAAATGAAAAATTGATGAAGAATGGGAAAGGTGGGAAGGCAGCATGCAGGCGCTGTGGGATGCCCCCAAAAGCTTTCCTATTGGACGCTGGGGAGCATTCCCGCGCAGGCTCCATCGATACCAACGATGCCCATATGTGAAGACTACATTCCTGCTTGTTCCTGGAGATTAAGCCCTCACATATGGGTGACATCAGCAATAATGGAGCCCTCGCGGAAGCATTCCCCCAGTTTTCAAAGCAAGCCTTTGGAAAATGCTACCATGCATGCGTGGTCCCCTTCCTGCCCAAGGGTGCCATCTTGCTCAGACTGGTGACATGAGTAGCCAAAAGACAGCAAAACAAAAGATGGTAAAGGAGCAACTCCAAAGGGAGGAGGGATGGTTGCAAGGACCAATTCCTACTGTCCCTGGAGAACATCCGTTACAGGTGAGTAACTATGCTTTCTCCGGGAACAAGCTGGAAGTCAGACCTCACATACAGGACTCCCCAGCTAGAGGCTACCAAAAGCCCATAAGTAAAAATAGGGGCTCTCTCACAGGGAGCTGCAAGCAGCAGCAATTTAGTCTGTGTGCACAGGGCACAGTAGGACCCCTGTGTCTGATGAACCCAGCACTCCAGTAGCCTGAACACAGAAGGGTCGGAGTGTAGAAGTTGCCTAAACCCCAAAAAGGTTACAGAGCACAGCCTGGCCGAAGGCACTGTCCTGTCAAGACTCTTTCCAGGCAGACCAGGTGGCAGCCCAGCAGATGTCCACCATTGGGACAGAGAGCAAGTTTGCCAACAAAGCTGCCATGGCCCTGACATGGTGCGCCGTGATGCAGCCTTCCAGCTGGAGCCTCGCCTGCTCATAAGTGAGGGTGATACAGTCCGCTACCCATGTGGACAGCATACGCTTGGTCACCGCCTCCCCCAGCTTACTGGGGTTGTAGGAAATGAAAAGCTAAGAGGCTTTGCGGTGTCCCCAAGTGCGCTGGATATAGAAGGACAAAGCCCTCTTACAGTCCAAGGTGTGGAGGACCGTCTCCACCTTACTGGAGTGAGGTTTTCGAAAGAAAGTAGAAAGCACCACTTCCTGGTTGAAATGGAAGGGCAACACTACCTTCGGAAGGAACTTCGGGTGTATGCGAAGCACCACTTTGTTCTTGTAGAACCTGGTATAGGGCGCCTCCACCACAAGGGCCTGAAGTTCACTAACTTTGCGAGCAGAGGTAAGCATGACCAGGAAACCCACCTTCCAAGAGAGGTAGCAAAGGTGGCACGTAGCCAGAAGTTCAAAGGGCAGGTGTGTGAACTGCCCCTACATTACTTTGAGGTCCCATTCTGTTGCCAGAGGGCGAACCCGGGGATTCGATAAGCAAGCCTTGAAGAAAACTGGTCACTAAGGGGTGGACCGAGAGGGGCTTACCATCCACCAGATGGTGGTATGCTGCCAGGGCACTAAGGTGCACTAGGACGGAGTTAGACTTGAGCCTGGACTGAGAGAGGTGGAGAAGATACCATAACACCAGAGCCACCGGGCAGGAGAAAGGGTCAGCCCCATGTTTGGCACACCAAATAGAGAACCTGTGCCATTTGAGGGCGTAAGCCTTTCTAGTAGAGGCCTTGCGAGAGGCCAGCAGAATGTCTTCCACCTCAACCGAGAGGTTGAAATGGGCCTGAATCATCCTCCCAGCATCCACGCTGTCAGAGACAGGGACCCCAAGTTGGAGTGCAGGAGGGAGCCTCCTCCTGAAGTAGGAGTCCTGGGGCAGTCCCCAAGGGAATGAAGGCCTCCATCAACTGTAGAAGCAGCAGGAACCACGCTTGTCTGGGACACCGAGGAGCTATCAGGATGAGAGCAAGGCCCTGTCGTCGAGGGTCCTGAACAAGGTCTTGGCGATCAGCAGCATAGAAGGGAAGGCGTACATGAGGCCTTCCAACCATGAGACCAGAAATGCGTCCACTGCCACCCTGGAGGGGTGGGCTTGCCAGGAGCAGAAGCAGGGCAACTGAAAGCTGTCAGGGCTGTTGAACAGGTGAACCATGGGTTCCCCCCAGAGCAGGAAAAGCCGACTGGCTACCGTGGGGTCCAGCTGCCACTCGTGTGTGGCAGCTGAGTGTCGGCCAGCAGGCTGTCCTGGCCTGGCAGGTACATTGCCCGCAGGAGGATACCCTGTTGGATTGCGTACGAGCAGAGGACCAGTGCCTCCTGGCAGAGGGTATGAGACTCCATGCCCCCGTTTGTTCACATAGAACATTGCCACCTGGTTGTCCGTCTGGACTAGCATCAGCTGGTGATGCAGGTGGTGACAGAAGATCCTCAGGGCTAGGTGCATGCCTCTGAGCTCCAGGAGGTTGATCTGCTGGGTGCCCTCATCCTGTGACCAGTTGCCCTGGGTGCAAAGATCTCCACAGTAGGCTCCCCAGCGAAGCAGGGAGGCGTCCGTGGTGAGGACCCTTGAGGGGCTTGGAGCCTGAAAAGGCATGCCTGCCTCAAGATGCTGGGGGAGACTGCCACCAGACCAGAGAGTCTACCAATTGGCAGGTCATAGAAACTCTTTCTCAGAGGCAGTCCATTGCCTGAGACCACTGGTCCCAGAGACACCTCTGTGCCGCCCTCATGTGGAGGCGAGCATCTGGGGCGATGTGGACCATGGAGGCCATGTGCCCAAGGAGGTAGAGAAGCTGAGCGGGCAATGAGGGATGGTACTGTACGTCCCTAGCCAGAGTCCTGAGATGATCAGCTCAGTCCCTGGGCAATAAACACTCTCCAGTCGAAGGCTCTCTTTGCTCCAATAAACTCCAGACAGTGTCAGGAGGAAGTGAGACTTGAGGTAGTTGCAGAACCTGGATGGTGCGTGTGGTGGCCTGCTGCACCTCTAAGGCCATGCCTCCCTTTATGGTCCAGGTAGGGAAAGACAAAGACCCCTGGAGCTGGAGGAAGGTGGCCACGACCATCAGGCATTTTGTGAAAACTCTTGGGGCAGAGGCTAGGCCAAAGGGGAGCACACTGTACTGAAAATGCCTGCTCCCACTACGAACTGCAGTTACTGCCTGTGGTTGGAGTGGATGAGAATGTGAGTATAAGCATCCTTGAGATCTAAGGAGCATACCCAACCTCCTTGCTGGAGGTAGAGCAGCAATGTTCCAAGGAAGAGCATCTTGAACTTCTCCCTCACCAGGAATTTGAGGTTGGGCAGGTCAAGGATGGGCCTTAGGCCCCCTGTGCTTTTTGGCACAAGGAAGTACCTGGAGTAGAACCCTTGCCCTTGAAATGGTGGAGCACCAGTTCCACGTTTTGTCCTCAAGACGACCTGCCAACTCCTTCAGAAGGTCCTGGTGGAGGGGAGGGGAGGGTCTCTCCCGGAAAGTAAGGGGTCTGAGTCAGATGGAGGAGGTAACCCTCCCTGACTATCCAAAGTGCCCAGACATCGGTACTTCTGGGCATAGAGGGACAGATGTCCCCCTGTAGGCTGCTGATCTCCTTGGGGTAGATAGGCTATGCTCAAAGAGTCAAAAACTCCCCCCTGGCTGGGCCGGAGCCAGTGCCTGGGGTTTTGGAGCCTTCTGCTTACGTGAGCCATGCCCATGTCCCCTTGGCCTGCTGACCCTGTTAGGAAGCTGGGGAGGCCTGATAAGGTGGGTAGTTTCTGTAAGCAGCCCCCTTCCTCGGGTAAAAGGACTTTTTAACCGAGCCCTTCCATTGGGGAGGGGCAGCAGTCTTTTTTGGAGAGCTTTGGTCCTCATCATGAACTCTGTCTCCAGCTCGGCAGCCTTGTAAGTCATGGGTTTGCCAAAGGAGGTTCTCACCTTGGCAGGGGACATCGACCAATTTGTCCTGAACCCACTGCTCAGGGACAGACAGCTGGAAGGCCTGGATGTGGCCAATGAGCACTGAAAACCAGTAGCACTTTCTGCCAAGGGCTCCAGGGTGTGGGCCTCCCTGCCAGGGGAAGGAGGAATGCATCTTCTGGCTTTTCAGCAGACGCATGGCCGACTCCACCAAGCTTGGAGGAGCAAAAGCAGAACAGAGATCTGGGGATGAAGGGGGAGGGGGGTCCTCAAAGGTTTTTGAAGTTCAAAAACCATCTGCATAGCCATAAAGGATAGGAACCCCCCCCCCCCACCTTATTGCATTTGATTCAGAAATACTTCATCTCTGTTCCTTTATACCACACATTCAAACCAATGCAGCAGAAATACTAGCACACCATTGGCAAGCAGGTAGCACAAGCATACACAATTACCACCAACGAACAATACAGAGAAGAGACCACACACATACTGTGTGTACACCTCCTAAGCGGAGAACAGTGCCATGGCTTATTAAAATGATACCCAAATGAGCTGCACGTATTGAAATGAGATCCTAATAAAGTCCTCACATGATGCAGAGAAACGTGTGCAGAGAAAATCTCAGTGGTGTCATTGTTCATATACCTTGTCAGAGGCGGCAAAATTCCAGCACATTTAGAAAAACATTTTTTGCATGTACACCACTGGATAGTCAATCCTTTGACGTGAAAATCTTTGGCTAGAAGCTAGCAGCCCTGTGCACATAGGAAAAAAAAAACAAAGTTTGGCATGTAGGAAGTAATTTTTTTGCTTAGTGGCTTTGCTCCCTGCACCAGGTAAAGGTGCACATGAATGAAATGGGAAAAACAGAACTGAGCAACGGAAACCTGTGCTGCTATCGAAGCATGAAATCTATATGCACGTGCATGCACTGCCACTGCAGCACATCTTGTCTGTGCATGTGTTACCTCTTCTCTCCCCACTTTACACCTGAAGCTTTGCGCATACTTTATTTGCATGTGCTTCCTTTGCTGCCTATCAGCATATAACTTTCACGGTACTCATGCGCTACAAAATCATGTGCATGGCTAGTAGTATGCAACTTCAATGCCAGCTTTCTGCATCAACCTGATTTCTTTTTTGTAATTTACATTTTATTAGCAACAAAACAGCCACAGAACCACTAATGCCCTCCCGATTAACACCAGGGAGAACAACATACAGCTCATACAAACTTTTTCCACCCACCATCCCCACTCACCTCCCCCCCACACCCAGACCCCACTCCCTACCATGAAAGCAAAAAGATGCATCTCCCTCCCCAAGTTGCCAGCCCAAAGCAGACCCTATCATACACACTTCTGCTCCTCAGGCAACATTCCCTCCCTCCCTCTCCAACTCCACCCCGCTACCTCAGGCATGTGCTTGGAGCCATTCTCCACACTTCCCAGACTCTATCACCCTGCCCCCTCTTTAAAGTGGTCAACTGACTCAAAATATAGTAACTACCCAACTTTGACTTTCTTCCCTGATACCTGGCAAGTCTCATTCCACATAGCAGCAATCCCATGGGACAGGTACCCCCAAAACCCCTTAGATACTTCCAGAGATTGGGCTGATAAGCACAGAGGACAATTTTCCCCAATGACCTCCAACAATGGTCTCTGCCTCCCAGTACTTCTGCACCTTGGAACACACCCAAACATGATTGCTACCCTTCTCTCCAACATTTAGCAGACACAGATGGAAACACATGGTGCAAACGTACTAGTGTTAAATGTCATCAGAACAAAAGCTTAAACCCTTGCTCCACCAAATTGGAGCAAACAGATCTAGAAATATTAAAAATATGCAACCAGTCTTGATCCTCCAATTTAACTCCCAAATCATGTCCTCATTGCACAACATGCACTGGGATCCAATTCCTGCCCATCAGCAAGAGCCCTATAAATCCTTATGGTTTAGACACTTGATACACGGTGAAATTAGACTTACCTGCTAATTGTTGTTCCTTGGGGGAACTCCAGTCCAGTCCCGAACCTCTGGGGTTTTGCTCCTCCTCCAGCAGCTTGGAGACTGAGAAACATCATCCTTTTGATGACACTGGCATAAAACCACAGGAACCGCCTCATCACTCCAGTAACCTATTGACAAAGCAGACTCACTGGAGCAACAATTAAGTAGTAAACACTACAAAACCCGTAAACTAACTTAACTATTAACTTGTAAAGGAGAAACTATCCCTTCTGTTCTCCCCCAATACCATACTAACTTTCTTTGAACCGCTTAGGTCTGCCCTACCCCATTATGGAGGATCTTGACACCATCAGAATACCCATCTTTTCAACCTCCCCTTATGGACCATAACCCTCACAGCTGCTCCTCCAGCTTACCTGTGAAATATCTCTTGCTTCAGGTACAGTCCAAAAACAAATACCAGGGAGGGATACAGGACTGGACTGGAGTTCCTCAAGGAACAATTAGCAGGTAAGTCTAATTTCACTTTCCTTATTGTCCCCTCCAGTCCAGTCCCGAACCTCTGGGGATGTAACAGCAGTGAAAAAAAGTCAACAGGAGGGATCTGCTAGACCAGCCTGAAGCACCACTGATCCAAAGCAGGTATCCCTTTCCGCCTGAACATCCAGACGGTAATGTTTGACAAAAGAATTTAAAGACGACCAGGTAGCCGCCTTACAAATTTCAACAGTCTGTACCAAACTGAACCCAGCCCACGACGACGCTTGCGCCCTAGTCGAATGAGCTCTAAGCCCCTCTGGTACCATTTTGCCCTTCAAAACATATGCTGATGCTATCGCCTCTTTAAGCCATCTAGCAATGGAAGCTTTTGACGCTGCTTCTCCTTTTCTCGTTCCTCCAAACAGGACAGTCTATCCGTCCCGCAGAAACTTGCTGCCCTTTGCATATACTTCTTTAATGCTCGAACAGATGTAACTTCCCTGAGAATGTACCGTCACCACCTTCACCAAAACCAGCAATGAGACCACCTGATTCACATGAAAAGCTGACACTACTTTGGGCAAAAAGGACGGCACTGGCCTCAATACCACTTTCATATCATAAAAGGACAGAAAAGGCTTTGACAAGACAGCCTGCAACTCAGATTCTTCGAGCCGAACATATAGCCACTAGAAACACCACTTTGAGTGTAAGGTCCTTTAGCGACACTCTAGACAAAGGCTCAAAAGGCTCACACACCAACACCTCCAATACTAAATGGAGATCCCACGTTGGAACCACCTGCCTACATAGCGGCCTCAAGAGACACTGCCCTCAAAAAAAACATTTAATATCTGGATGTCCTCCCAGCGCCTCCCCTTTTATCTTTCTTCTATAACAGGATAGCGCTGCCAACTGCACCCTTAAGGATGCAGCTGCTAAGCCTTTCTCAAACCCATCCTGCAAGAAAGCCAGAACCTGCAGTACCGAAGCTCTCAACGCTTCATCCTTCCTGTCTACACACCATGCTTCAAATACAAGCCAGATACGAACATACGCCAATGAGGTAGATCTCCACTGTGCCTTCAACAAGGTGGAAATCACTGCTGTGGAGTATACCCTCGCTCTCAACCTCGCCCTTTCAAGAGTCAAGCCATAAGCGAGAAGCGATCCACGTGAGGCATGTGCAGCGGACCCCGAGATAACAGGTCCCTCCGAATAGGAAGATGCCATGGCTTCTCTACAAGAGCCTCATCAGATCCACATACCAAGGCAGTCTTGGCCAATCCGGAGCGATCAATATTATCTGTCCTCTGAACTTCTATGCACTGCAACACCCAACCTACTAACACCCAAGGTGGAAACACGTACAGGAGTTGCTCTTCTGGCCATGTTTGTATGAGACAACCCAATCAGTGGCCTATTTTCAGAGGAAAAAGTAAATCACTATTCACATAACAAATGCTCCACTTAAACTATTACGTTGTGGCTTTAAAGGAACAGTGTGAAGTAATATCAAATCATGGAACAATTCATTAAGGTGAAGAGCTGCATAAATACGTTACTAGAACTCCAGAAAAGGTCTCAGACTCAATAGCGCAATGATCACTTCAGTATAAAAATACTGTCGACCACGCTGGCAGCATCAATGACCAATCCGGAGTTTTCTTAATTTTCTCCTATATTAATGTCCTCCACCTAAAAAATCCACACTATAGTATAAATGGTGAATTGCTTATCTTTTAGATATCGTGATATGCTTTAAAGCCACAACGTAATAGTTTAAGTGGAGCATTTGTTACATGTTTGTATGAGAGCATCTAGGCCTTCCAATATTCTCTCCAGTCTTCTGCTGAAGAACCGATTGACCTTCGCCGACTGGAAAGTCGCCATCAGATCCATTACTGGCGTCCCCCAGCACCGCACCACCATATCGAACACTTCTGGATGGAGGAACTACTCCCCTGGGTCCACCTTTACTCGCCAAGAAATCTGCCTCCACATTGTCCACTCCTACTACATGTGCTGCCAACAAAGCCACCAGATTCACCTCAGCCCAATTGAACAGCTGCTTGGCCTCAGCTTCCAGTGCTACACTGCTGGTGCCCCCTTGACAGTTGATGTAGGCCACTGCAGTCACGTTGTTGGAAAACACCTGAATGGCTTTTCCTTGGAGACAAGGTTGAGAAACAAAGTGCCAGCGTTACCACCCGCAATTCCAATCTGTTGATTGACCAGACCTTCTCCAGTTCGGTCCACTGCCCTTGGGCGAACCGTCCTTCGAAGTGAGATCCCCAGCCTAAGAGGCTGGCGTCCGTCATTAGGGGTATCCAACAGGGTGCTTCCAAGGGCATCCCCTTTTCCAGACTCCCTGGACGTAACCACCACTGAAGTGTCTGACACGTCTCTGGTGGACAGGGTAGTTTGAGACAGAAGGTCCTATGGGTGTGACCACTGTGAGCAATGCTCTCTGCAACGGCCTCATGTGGGTTCTTGTCCACGGAACCAGCTCGAGTGTCACTGCCATGGTACCGAGCAACTCTAGATAATGCCATGCCGTGGGATTCGTTTGGCCCAGAAATCTGTGGACTAGCTTTCTCAATCCTTGCGCCCGTCGCTGTGGCAAAAAGATCCTTCCAACGCTTGTATCGAAGTGAGCACCCAGTCCTAACCCTTCCATCACCCCATTTTCATTCTTAGCCCCCCCCAACCCCATTTTCAGTCTTAGCCCCCCAATCAGACCACCTCCAGCCCTAGCCCCCACCACTGCCCATTTCCAGTCCTAGCCCCAACCACAGACACTGTTCCCTCTAAGCTGTGCGTGTGTGCGCGCGCGCACACCTTGCCGAGCGAGCGCACATACTTTACAACAGAGCGCACAAAAATTAAGGCTCTGATTCTGATAGAAAACAGCACAGACGTCTTAAAAATTTAAAAGTTATGATAGTAATTACTAGAAATTTCCCGCTTCATTAAGTAATCGTCTATTTTCATTTAATTTAATTAAAATCAATGTGGTGTACATACTGTATTCTGACATGTAGTTAAATTTTAAAGTATATAACTCCGAGTGCCGTTATGTGGCGCACAAAAATTTAACCTTCCTTCAAAAGCTGCACACAGCTGATATTTTATACGCACACTGCCTACAGAAAATTAGAGGGAACACTGACCACAGACCATTTCCAGTCCTATCCCCCCCATCACCCCATTTTCAGTCAGCAACCCCCTTTACCAGTCCTAACACCCTCCCCCACCCCCCATCAGCCCAAGTAAATTTAAAAATTAAAACAAAACAAACCCCTAGCTTCTGCTGCTGCCGCTGCCACCGTGGCAGCGGCAGAATAAACTGTCCCGCAACAGAGAGGAACCAAAAAACCAAGCTGCGAAGAGAAGAGTGATTTCCCTCTCGCGGCTGTTAAGCCTGCCAGGGCTGATGGGAATTCCCATCAGCCCCGGCAGGCTTAACAGAGCCACAAGAGGGAAATACTACTCTTCGCGGCCCTGAAAGCTGCCGCTGATGGAGCTGACAGCCGAGGGCTCTGCTGGGCAGACAGCAAGGGGCCACGGGACAGTTGATTCTGCCGCTGCCACGGCAGCAGCGGCAGCAGCAGGGGTTTTGGGTTTTTTTTTTGTTCCTCTCTATCGCAGGCTGCACAAAGTTCTCGCGGGCTGCATGCGGGCTGAATGCAGCCCGCGTGTTTGAGACCCCGGCCCTAAAGAGATCTAAAGAAATTATCCCCTGACGAAACTTGAAGTGAAACGCGATGAAGCACTGATAAGTAGCATTGGGAAGACTGCACAGGGAAAGCACAGTTACTTACCTGTAACAGGTGATCTCTGGGAACAGCAGGAATAAGTCTTCACATATGGGTATCGTCGGTACCGACGGAGCCTGCGCGGGAACGCTCCCCAGCGTCCAGTAAGAAAGCTTTTGGGAGCATCCCACAGCGCCTGCGCGCTGCCTTCCCAACCACCTCTCTCCAGTTCGTGTTTTAAAGCTGAGACAAAGAGAGAGAGGAAAGGAAAGAGAGAGATACAACTCCTAGGGGAGGTGGGTGGGTTGTGAAGACTTATTGCTGCTGTTCCCAGAGACCACCTGTTACAGGTAAGTAACTTATCTCCAGGAACAAGCAGGAATGAGTCTTCACATATGGGGATTTTCTAGCTGTAGATGCCAAGGAGAAACCCCAGGTGGTGTGTCCTTGAAAAGGACTATCTCCTCCCATGGATCTCTGGCATCCGACCAGGGCAGGTGGGTAGAAGTTGATTAGGAATGGAACAGGTGTTTGAGAACAGCCTGACCAAACGAGGCATCCCGGCGGGAGTCCTTGTACAAACAGTAATGGGCTGTGAAGGTATGAACTGAGGCCCAGGGGGCCGCTCGACAGATTTGGTCGATGGACACAGTTTAGATGAGCCATTGAGGTTGCCATGGCTCTCACATTGTGAGCTGTGACATGGCCCTCCAGAGAAATGTTCCTACTCTGGTAGGCGAAAGAAATACACTGAGCAATCCAGTTGGACAGTGTTCTCTTAGAGACTGGAAGTCCTAAATGAGAAGGATCAAAAGCAACAAAGAGTTGAGAAGACTTCCTATGTTGCTGTGTTCTTTGTAAGTAAAAAGTGAGAGCTCTCTTACAATCCAGGGTATGAAGATTCCTCTCTGCACTTGATGCATGAGGTCCTGGAAAAAAGACAGGTAAATATAGATGAAAAGGCAAGACCACTTTAGGCATAAAGTGTGGATTGGTCCCGAGGACTACCTTATCATGATGGAACCTTGTATAAGGTGGATTAGCCACCAAAGCTTGCAACTCACTGATGCGGCGTGCTGAGGTGAATGCAATGAGAAAAACAACCTTCCAAGAAAGAAATTTCAAGAAGGTGGTGGCTAAAGGTTCAAAGGGTGGCTTCATAAGCTGGCCAAGAACCAGGTTTAAGTCCCATGCCACTGGAGATGGTCTAATGGGAGGTTTAGTTAAAAGAAGGCCTCTCATGAATCTTGCTATAAGAGGATGAGAGGAAATAGGTTGTCCATTGAGATGCTTGAGGGACGCTGCAATAGCACTCAAATGGACTCTTACTGAATTTGTTTTCAGACCTGCATGGGATAGGTGCAGGAGATACTCTAGTAGAGAATTCAGAGGTATTGCAAGAGGGTTTAGACCCTTCTCTGAACACCAAATGGTAAATCTTTTCCATTTGAAAGCATAGGAACGTCTAGTAGAAGGCTTTCTAGAGGCATGAACAACATCTCTGACTTGCTGAGAGAGATGAAAATCTTGAAGGTCTAGGCCCTCAGAAACCAAGCCCTGAGATGGAGCGACTGGGGGTTTGGGTGCCACAAGGTTCTCTCTTCCTGGGAGAGAAGGTCTGGTGCAGAGCCCACGTCCAGGGAAGGAGCTTGAGAGAGATGCAGAAGTAGAGGGTACCACACTTGGCGTGGCCAATGTGGTGCTATGAGAATCATGGTCCCTCGATCTCTCTGAAGCTTGAATAGTGTTTTGGGAATTAGGGGAATTGGTGGAAAGGCATAAAGGAAGTCTTGACCCCAGTGAAGGAGGAAGGCATCCTTGGCCTGAACTCCCTGACACGGAATTCTGGAACAGAACCGGGGAAGTTTGGCATTCCACGGACTTGCAAAGAGGTCTATGTCCAGGGTTCCCCAAATTCAAAAACTCCTGGCTACCTGGTCCATGTGGAGGGACCACTCGTGTGGAAGCAGAATTCGACCGAGTCTGTCCGCCCAAGAGTTTTGAACGCCTGGAAGATATACTGCCAGAAGATGGATGTGATGCTCTCTGGCGAAGGCCCACAGTCGCAAAGCTTCGTTGCAAAGCGACAGAGCCAGTCCCACCCTGCTTGTTTACATAGAACATGGCTACTTGGTTGTCCATATGGATGAGGACTGTCCTGTAGCTGAGCAGGGAATGGAACACACTGAGAGCTAAGAATGTTGCTCTGAATTCCAAGAGATTGATATGCAGAGAAGTCTCCTATGGAGACCAGATGCCCTGGGTGGAGAGATCCTGCAGATGAGCTCCCCAACCCATTGGAGAAGCATCTGTTGTCAGAGTTGCTTGGGGTAGCGACTGCTGAAAAGGGGACCCCAGCAACAGATTTGGAAGGGACTTCCACCACTGGAGAGACCAAAATAGGCGACTGGAGTTTGCTATTTTGTCTGACAGGCAACCTGATGCCTGAGTCCACTGGGTGGACAAAGTCCATTGAGCTGCCCTCATGTGAAGGCGAGCATATGGAACCACATGCATGGTGGATGCCATGTGGCCTAATAGTTGTAACATTTCTCGAGCAGTTAAATGGGACTTTAACTGTATCTGGGAGGCTAACTGCACCAAGCGTAGGCAACGGGCCTGAGGAAGATAGGCCCTTGCAGTTGTGGTATCCAGCAAGGCCCCTATAAACTCCAGAGACTGAGTAGGGGGTGAGATGGGATTTTGGGATATTTATTACCAGTCCCAAATACTGAAGGACATGCATTGTGCAGGTTAGACAAATCTGGGCCTCTGACTGGGATGGAGCTCTAATGAGCCAGTCGTCCAGATATGGGAAAACGAATATTCCTAGAGTGCGTAGAAATGCAGCTACTACTGCCATGCATTTCGTGAGTACCCTTGGTGCCGAGGCCAGACCGAAAGGAAGCACCCTGTATTGATAGTGCTTTCCTTGAAAAAGGAACCGAAGGAACCTTCTGTGTGTTGGATGGATGAGGACATGGGTTTACGCATCCTTGAGATCTAGAGAACAAAGCCAATCCTGACTCTGAAGGTATGGCAGCAGAGTACCGAGAGAAATCTTGAATTTCTCTTTGAATAGAAACTTGTTCAATTCTCTGAGATCTAATATGGGTCTGTAGCCCCCTGTTTTCTTTGGAATAAGAAAATAAGGGGAGTAGAACCCTGAGCCCTGTTGAAGAAGAGGTACTTCTTCTATTGCCCCTTGGGCAAGAAGGGTAGCAATCTCCTGGCCCAGAAGGTTGAGGAGAGATGTTGGAGAATTGAACTGTTTCACCATGGTGTGGGGAGGAAGGTTTAAGAAATGAAGCTTGTACCCTTCCCTTATAATGGAGAGGGTCCATTGCTCTGCTGTGATTTGCTCCCATCTGGGAGCAAAGTAAGCCAACCTTCCTGGAATGGTGAGGGGCTCTGGTTCTTCCAGAGCTAGAAAGGCTAAGTTCTCTAGTTGCAAGTCAAAGGCCCTGAGGAGGCTGAGGCTGCTGGGCCGTGGGAGGCCTGGCAGCCTTTGACTTGGCCTGTTTAGGTGGTTGCTGACGCTTTGCAGCAAAACAACCTGCAGAAGATGCCTGCTGACCATAAGCAGGATATCATCTTCCCTTTTTAGAAAAAGGTGTCTTTTTGAACACTCTTTTCTTAACAGGAGCAGAGGTAGACTTTGAAAGTCGATCCAAAGCAGAGTTCTCAGCATCCATCTGAGTGGCCTTTGCTTGCCAATCCCTGCCAAAAATGTTTTCACCTGTACAAGGAAGATTTCCCAGTTCATCTTCGACCCAGAGTTCCAAATCAGAGGCTTGTAACCAAACAATTCTGCGTGCACCTATGGCAATAGCCGAGGCTCTGCTTACACACTCAAGAGTCAAAGGCTGCACAGTTTGAAAATTTGGAAACATCTTGGGCATGTTTAAGCCAAGTGAGAAATTCCTGCCTTTTATCTTCTGAAATAAAAGGGGCTAAAGTCTGCAGATGATCTGTGACTTCTTTTAGAAACATCCCCATATAGAGACTATAGGAGTTGATTCTGGCAGCAATCATATTAGCTTGGAAAACCCTTCGGCCAAAAGCATGAAGGGTCCTGCATTCACGTCCTGGAGGATTAGATGAGTGTCTCTTTGCACTCTTTATTTTCCTCATGGCAGACTCTACCACAATAGAGTGGTGAGGAAGCTGAGACTTATGAAAGCCAGGACAAGGAGGGACACGGTACATGGTGTCTAACCTACAAGAATGAGGAGAGGTGGTAAGAGGAGTCTCCCACATGCTCAACATGAGATCATAGAGAATCTCATGAATAGGTAAGGTAGCTGCTTCTTTAGGAGCCTTAGGATATTGCAAAATATCTAATTGCTTGGCTCTAGGCTCTGACTCAGGGGCCACTGTAATGGAGAGGCCCCTAGCCACTTCCCTAATGAAGTTTTGAAAAGACAAGTCTTCTGGAGGAGACATTCTTCGTTTTGGAGAAGCAGACTCTTGAGGAAGAAGTACCGGTGCCTCGACAGAAGCCTCCGACTCAGAGTCTTTGGAGGAATCGAAGTATCACCTGTCTGGATGCTCCTGTAAAGCCCGATATGCATACCGAGTGGGATCAACATTGGGAGTAAGCGGTACCGGTTCGGTACCGATGGGCATCATAGGAAAGGGTACCGTTGCAGTCGACACCGAAGCCGATGTCCATGCAATCGGTACCGGCAACGGGAACGATGGCGGTGCCGGAGTCAGTACCAGCAACTGAGATTGTTGCGGTACCGGAGGCGTTGAAGCCTGCATAAACGCCGTTAGGGTGCGCTGCATGGACAGAATCTTCTGATCCATCGACGCCACCAGAGTCTGGATGTCGGTACCAGTGGAGATCACCGGTACCCCAGAACACGGCAACAGGTGATCGGTCGAGGCCGAGCCATCGATGTCAACTTGTGACCCCATAGACAATGCTTTGGAAGCCGGAACTTCCCGCCGGGGTAATTTTGCCGGTGCGGATTCCTCGAGGACAAGCCCGGAGGCATATCGATGCTTAGAGGGAGATTTGCCCTTTGAGGACCGGCTGGATTTATGTTTGGTTACCTGAGATCCATGGGAGGAAGAAGCAGCCCTGGAAGACATCAATGCCACCGAGGCTGCATCAGAGGGAAACAGGGTACTGAGCTTGGCTGCTCGGTTCTGCCAACCTCTTTTAGACATCAAGGAATCTTAGAAAACTAGAACACAACTGGCGCAAATCTAAATTGACGATACATAAAGAAATATACAATAATCACCTCACTAAATACAAAGAAACCTTGGACAGCACAAAAAAAGAATATTATGCTAAAATACTATCAAAATCTTATAACAGGCCAAGAGAGTTATTCTCCATTGTCAGAAATCTAACCAACCCCCAAACTTCTGACAGCGAAATTACTGACATCTCAGTTCAAACCTTAGCCCACCATTATCAAAACAAAGCAAAAATGCCGTCAATGTCTATAGACATTATCAACTTATCACACCAGCCTTCAGATGAATGGTCAGAGTTTCATCCCATAACTAAAGAGACACTAAAAAATATCACCAGTCTCAACACCACAACTTCTTATCTAGATCCATGTCCAGTAACATGGATAAAAAACACACTACCAATTTTATTACCCTACATTCTCTCAATAGTGAACCTCTCACTAACCCAAGGCTACCTCCCACCATCACTCAAACACGCACAAATACGGCCAATCCTTAAGAACAGCAAACTAGATAAAACTTTGCCTGCATCATATAGACCCATCTCAAGCATACCATTCCTGGCTAAAATAATTGAAAAAGTGGTTCAATTACAGACACAGGATTTTCTAGACTCATCTTACCCTCTTGATGAGCAACAATATGGCTTTCGGCCCCGCCATGGAGTTGAAACACTCCTCACAGTTTTAATAGATGCGCTCCTAAGAGGGATTGACAATCATAAGCAGGCCTTCATTCTACTTTTCATTGATATATCAGCTGCGTTTGATAGCGTACACCATACAATAATGCTAAATAACTTGAGACAAATAGGCTTAAACTCCACAGTACATAAATGGTTCTCATCCTACCTAAATAATAAAACACAAAATGTAAGAATCGGGAATCAAAACTCAACCACATATAAACAAGAAATTGGATTACCACAAGGTTCAGCGCTGTCAGCCCTGCTTTTCAATATTTACATAAAACCAGTCTGCAACATTTTCAAAAACTTTGGAGTAAAATATCATCTATATGCAGATGATATTATGATGTATATTCCATTCACGATACCCAACCTACCGCTTCAACTCCTATCGGACTGCTATAATGAAATCACAACTTGGCTAAAAGCACAAAACCTCCACATAAATCACACTAAAACTGAAGTTCTAATTGTGACCAAGAACAAATTCTATATCCCCCAACACACATAAGACTTCAAAACCAAGAAATTAAAATAAAAAAGGAAATAAGATATCTAGGAGTTATACTAGACACACACCTTACGATGGAAACACACATTAGCAATACCATAAAGAAAATTTATTTCAAACTCAAAACCCTCAAACAACTTCGTCCGCTAGTATTTACACAAGACTTTATCAACATAATTCAGGCCACTATAACCCCACATTTTGACTTTGCCAATCTAATTCTAATAGGCATATCAAAACAAAACATCAAACGATTGCAATTAGCGCAAAACGCAGCGGCCAGAATCATATTGAAAATTAACTCACTCCAACACATATCATCAATACTAGCCTCCCTCCATTGGCTACCTATTCAAAGTAGAATAATCTATAAAACAATAACTTCATTCAAAGCCTTATATGATATGGCCCCGACTATGCTATGTAACTTAATACACAAAGAACCATCTAAGCCTACACACAGAAAAGGACAATTGAACAGATTAAAGATCCCGAAAGATTATACAAGAGCCCATAAAACAACAAACAGAGCCTTTTCTCACATAGCCCCAACTATCTGGAATTCCCTCCCAGAGGAGCTACGAACACTAACGGAGATCATGAAACTCCGCAAAAAATTGAAAACTTATCTGTTCACCAAACACTATAACAGACAACTCATCACCTGCTTTAGACAAAGGCTAAACAGGTAACTGTCAGATTCAAGCAAAAACCCTTTAACCCACACAGATAGTACACACTCATGATGATCTCACAGCTTATGTCCTTTCACTCCTATGTATATATACATATATAAAATTGTATATAGTTTATTCTGTTCTGTATTATCTCACATTGTTTAGACTGTATACTCTACACATATGATGTTCCTTGTAAATATGTTCTGTTATAATATGACGTTCCCTGTAAAACAAACTTGTTTTGTTAATTGTTGTTCACTCTGAACCGCAACTGAACTTTGGAAGATGCGGTATATAAGTGTGTATAAAATAAAAAATAAATAAAATAAAAAATCATAGTACAGGACACACAATCCGTGATGGAATGGTCAGGACCCAAACATTTTAGACACCAATCATGGGTGTCGGTGACAGAAATAGTACCGCCACATTTCGTGCACGTTTTGAACCCGGAAGCGGGCTTCTCCATGAGGATTAAAGTGTTCAGGCCTAAGGCCCAAACTGAAAATGCACAGTTGAAGAAAGAAAAGGTTTTTTGGGTTTTTTTAGAAAGAAAAGAAAAGACCGGCGGTACCGGTCTGACGTCAAAGGCGGCAGACGCGACACAGAAAAATAAAGAAAAAAATAAAGAACTTCTTCTGTGGTGACAGGAACACGACCTGCTGGCTCCGCGGAAAAGAAGAACTGGAGAGAGGCGGTTGGGAAAGGCGGGAAAGGCAGCGCGCAGGCGCTGTGAGATGCTCCCAAAAGCTTTCTTACTGGACGCTGGGGAGCATTCCCGCGCAGGCTCCGTCGGTACCGACGATACCCATATGTGAAGACTCATTCCTGCTTGTTCCTGGAGATAATCATATGCAGTATATTTTAAGGGAAGAAAAGATACGATTTGCATAAGCATCTTACAATATGACACTACATTGAATTTGATTTTTACCCTAAATGGTTTGGTCATTGATGCAAACAAGCACTGGCAGTCCTGGTTTATGGGACGAGCATACAACAAAGAGTGCTGGAAAGTCTGAGATCATTCCTTATCTCTTGGGAGAAAGGTAGTGTGGTATTGTGTATATCTTGGATAAGGGGTATGATATATGTGGAGTGATTTCATTGTTCGAGACAGTATACCACATTCTGAAAAATAGCCCACTTTTTGACCACAGTCAAAAGACATAGTTAAGACGACAGCAAAAAGAACATAATAGGACTGCAACTCCAAGGGGAGGAGGGAGGGTCGTCAGGACTGATTCCTGCTGTCCCTGGAGAACACCTGTTACAGGTGAGTAACTACGCTTTCTCCAGGAACAAGTAGAAAAGTCAGTCCTCACATATGGGACTCCCTAGCTATAGGCTACTGAGAACACATAACTGAAAAATGGCTCCCTCTAGAAGAGCCGCAGCAGCTGTAATAGGAATTCTGTCAAGAATGCAAAACCCCACCAGTAGCCTGACACCAAAGGGTCGGAGGGTAGGAGTTGCCTAAATCTCAAATAAGTTACGGACTACCGCCTGGCCGAAAACACTATCCCGTCCAGACTCCCTGTCCAAGCAGTAATGGGTTGTAAAAGTCTGGCCCAAAGACCAGGTGGCGGCCCGGCAGATGTCTGCCAGAGGAACAAAGCAGAAGTGAGCCACTGATGAGGCCTTAGCCCCGACATGGTAGGCCGTGACTCAACCCTGCAACGGGAGGTTGGCTGCCCTGTACGCCCAGGCGATGCAGTCTGCCACCCAGGTGGGCAACGTGCGCTTGGAGACAGGTAGACCCAGTTTACTGGGGTCATAAGAGACAAAGAGCTGAGTAGCCCTTTGATGTCCCCGCATACGCTCCAGGTAGAAGACCAACGCCTTTTTACAATCCAGGGTATGCAGGACTGCCTCTGCCCAGCTGGTATGCGACCTGAGAAAGAAGGTTGGAAGAAACACCTCTTGATTGAGGTGGAACGAAGAGACCACTTTCGGAAGGAACTTAGGGTGGGTGTGAAGGACCACCCTGTTCCTATAAAACCATGTGTACGGTCTATCAGAAATCAGAGCTTGTAGTTCACTCACACGTCTGGCAGATGCGAGTGCCACCAGAAAGAGCACCTTCCAGGAGAAGCAGCACAGATGGCACTGACATCGGCTCAAAAGGTGGGCGAGTAAGCTGCTCCAAGACCACATTCAACTCCCTCTCAGTTGCCGGAGGACGAACTGGAGGTTTTTAGTAGAAATAGACCTCTGAGGAATCTGGACACCAAGGGGTGAACCAAAAGAGGTTGTCCCTCCACTGGAGAGTGGTGTGCTGATAAAGCACTCAGATGGACACTGACAGAGTTAGACTTGAGGCCTAACTCAGAGGTGAAGTACGTACTGCAACACCACTGGTACAAGGCAAGAAAGGGTTTTTGTTGTGCTGGGTGCACTACACCTCAAACCTTCACCACTTGAAGGCATAGGATTTCCTAGTGGACTGCCTCCTTGAGGCCACTAACACTTCTTCCACGTTCCTAGGTAGGAGGAGAAGAGCCAGCAGCCATGCCATCAGGTTGAGGGACCTGGGGTTGGGGTGCAAGAGAGCACTGCTCCTGAGACAGGAGGTCGGGCTGCATCCCCAGCGGAAGTGGGGCTTCCACTGTCAGCTGAAGGAGAAGCGGAAACCAAGGCTGCCTCGGCCACCTGGGGGCTACCAGAATGATCGAGGCTTTGTCTCGAAGGATTTTGAAAAGAGTTCGGGCCACCAGAGGTGTGGAAGGAAACGCATACAGGAGGCCCTCTGACCAGGAGATCAGAAAAGCATCTGCAGCCACCCTACGAGGATGTAGCTGTCTGGAGCAAAACTTGGGCAACTGGTGATTCTGTAGACTGGCAAAGATATCTATAGACAGATGCCCTCAGCGGTGGAAAACCTGCTGGGCCACTTCTGGATTCAGTTGCCATTTGTGAGGTTTGAGAATCCTACTTAGCTTGTCTGCTAGGAACTTCTCCTGAACAGGCAGGTAAACTGCTTTTAGGGACATACCCTGCCTGACTGCAAAGGAGCAGAGGTTCAGTGTCAACTGACATAGGATACGAGACCCTGTGCCTCCCTGCTTGTTCACATAGAATATTGCTAGCTGGTTGTCTGTCTGCACAAAGACAGACTGATGTGCAAGAACATGACGGAAGGTTTGAAGAGCGAGGCGAATCGCCCGCAGCTCTAAGAGGTTGATTTGGTGTGTAGTCTCCTGAGGAGACCACAGTTCCTGAGTGCATGACCCCTGGCAATGGGCTCCCCAGCCCAGCAAGGAGGCATCTGTCATTAGCACTCCTGTGTGCGAGGAAATATGAAAAGGCACTCCCTTGAGCAGGTTGGGTACCTGAAGCCATCACTGCAATGATTTCACCAGTCATTTGGACACTTATCCTGTCTCGGAGGCTGCCGGTGGCTTGCGTCCATTGATCTGAGGCACCACTGAGCTGTTTTCATGTGGAGTCAGGCATTTGGGGTCACATGTACCGTGGAGGCCATGTGGCCCAGGAGAAGTAGGAAATGTCTCGCTGAGATCAGAGACTTGCGTCTGACCTGGTGTACCAGTGCCAGCAGCCTCTGTGCCCTGTCTTCCAGCAGGTAAGCCCTCGCCTGAAGGGTGTCTAGTCTTGTTCCTATGAACTCTAAGTTTTGAATGGGGAACAAGTAGACTTTGCATGGTTTATGACAAAGCCTAGACATTGGAGCAGGTTGATGGTGCGAGAAGTGGCCTGTAGGGCCTCCTGAGGCGACTGGACCCTGATGAGCCAGTCGTCCAGGTAAGGGAATACAAAAATCCCTTGGTTTCTGAGGAAGGCTGCCACCATGGCTAGGTATTTGGTAAACACTCTGGGAGCAGAGGCTAGGCCAAAGGGGAGTACTCTGTACTAAAAATGGTTTCCTCCCACTACAAATCTCAGATATTGTCTGTGGTCTGGATGTATGAGTATGTGCGTGTAGGCACCCTTTAGGTCTAAGGAGCATAGCCAATCCCCCTGGTGGAGGTAAGGCAGCAATATTCCAAGGGAAAGCATCTTGAACTTTACCCTCATCAGGAACTTGTTTAAGTTTCACAGGTCGAGGATAGGCCATAGGCCTCCAGTTCTCTTTGGTATCAGAAAATACCTGGAGTAGAAGCCCTTTCCCTGCAGGTGGTAGGGCAACGGTTCCACCGCCTGATCCTCTAGAAGACCTGCTAGCTCCTGCAAGAGGAGGTCCCTGTAAAGAGGGGGTCTGAGAGGCTCTTCCTGGAAAGAAGGAGGGAGGTACCTGGCTGAATTGAAGCAAATAGCCCCTTTGGACTATTTGTAGGACCCAAGTATCCGTGGTGATAGCTAGCCACCTGTGGGTGTACAGGGTCAGCCTTCCTCCTGTGCAAGGCCTCACCACTGCTGGGAGAGAGAGAGACTATGCTTTGGGAGTCAAAAAAAACCTCCGGCTGGGTCGGAGCCAGGGTCTGGGGGGGGGGGGGGGTCTTCTGCTTATGTGGGCCATGCCCCTGTCCCTTGGCCTGTGGCCCCTGTTGGGGAGCTGGGGTGGCCTGGTAAGTGGGGTAGTTGCGGTAAGCAGCACCCTTCCTCGAGGAAAAGGACTTTTTACTCGAGCCCTTCTTTTTAGAAGGGGCAGAAGTCTTCTTGGAGAGCCTTTTCTGGGTCAAGTACTTGGACTCGATATCCGCAACCTTCTGAGTCATGGGTTTGCCAAAGAGGTTGTCACCTCAGCAAGGGACATCGACCAACTTGTCCTGAACCCATGACTCCAGATCCAATGACATTGGCATCGGTGAACGCCGCCAGGCCTAGCTAGCCGCAGCTACTCGGGCCGAAGCATCGAAGCCGTCATAGGCTGCTCGAGACAAAACTTCAAGCACTCCTGAATCCCAGTAGACAAGGCCTTGAAGCGCTGCAAAGGTGCCTCAGAGGCAAGCTGAGAACCCGGGAATCTCCTTTACCAGGTCCCTCAAGTACATGCCCATGTACAGCTGGTATGTCTGGACCCGGCATGACAGCATCGAGCCCTGTAAGCACTTTCTGCCGAGGGCGTCCATGTTCCAGGCCTCCCGGCCAGGAGGCAACAAGGAGTGCGTTTTTTGGCTCTTGAGCCTGTGCATGGCTGATTCCACAACCATGGAGTTGTGCGGCAGCTGTGCTTTTTGGAACCCAGTGCTCTTGTGGACTTGATAGGTGGAATCGACCCAGCATCAAGGCCGGCGACTCCCACATGCGGAGCAAAAGTAGTTACTCACCTGTAACAGGTGTTCTCCAGGAGCAGCAGGAATCAGTCCTCACATATGGGTGACAGACGCTGATGGAGCCCCCGTGCGGAGCATTTCCCCAGCTTTCCAAGAAAGCCTTTGGGAATACTGCATGCATGCGCGGCCCCCTTCCCACCTAAAGGTGCCATCTTGCTCAGTCAGATGACATAGCTAAAAGACAGCACAAAAAAATGTAAAAATGAATTATGTACAACTGCAACCCCCAGGAGAGGAGGGAGGGTTGTGAGGACTGATTCCTGCTGCTCCTGGAGAACACCTGTTACAGGTGAGTAAAGCAGTTACTTACCTGTAACAGGTGATCTCTGGGAACAGCAGGAATAAGTCTTCGCATATGGGTATCATCGGTACTGACGGAGCCTGCGCGGGAACGCTCCCCAGCGTCCAAAAGGAAAGCTTTTGGGAGCATGCCACAGCGCCTGGCGCTGCCTTCCAGCCTTTCCTAACTGCCTCTCTCCAGTTCGAGTTTTAAAGCTGAGACAAAGAGAGAGAGAGAAAAGGAAAGAGAGAGAGATACAACTCCTAGGGGAGGTGGGCGGGTTGTGAAGATTTATTCCTGCTGTTCCCAGAGATCACCTGTTACAGGTAAGTAACTGTGCTATCTCCAGGAACAAGCAGGAATGAGTCTTCACATACGGGGACTCCCCAGCTAGAGATGCCTGGGAGATCACCCAGGTTGTGAGTCCCTGGAAAGGGCTCTACCTCCACCCATTAATCTCAGGCATCCAGTCAGGGATGGAGGGTAGAAATTGATTAGGTATGGAACAGGTGTTTGAGAACAGCCTGACCAAACAAGGCATCCCGGCGGGAGTCCTTGTCCAAGCAGTAATGGGCTGTAAAGATATGAACCGAGGCCCAGGTGACCGCTCAACAGATTTAGTCGATGGACACAGAATTTAGATGAGCCATAGAAGCTGCCATGGCCCTCACATTGTAAGCTGTGACATGGCCCTCCAGAGAAAGGTTCTTACTCTGGTAGGCGAAGAAAATACATTGAGCAATCCTATTTGACAGAGTTCTTTTAGAGACTGGAAGTCCTAAATGAGAGGGATCAAAAGCAACAAAAAGTTGAGGACTTTCTATGTTGCTGTGTCCTTTTTAAGTAGCAGGAATCAGTCCTCACTTATGGGTGACATTGGCACCAATGGAGCCCCCGTGCGGAGCATTTCCCCAGCTTTCTGTGAAAGCCTTTGGGAATACTACACGCATGCGCGGTCCCTTTCCCGCCTAAAGGTGCCATCTTGCTCAGTCAAATGACATAGCTAAAAAAACAGCACACAAAAATGTAAAAATGAACTATGTACAACTGCAACCCCCAGGAGAGGAGGGAGGGTTGTGAGGACTGATTCCTGCTGCTCCTGGAGAACACCTGTTACAGGTGAGTAACTACTCTTTCTCCAGGACCAAGCAGGAAGTTAGTCCTCACTTATTGGACTCCCCAGCTTCAGGCTACCGGGAACCCAGAGCTGAAAAATGAGCTCCCTCTAGCCTCAGCATCAGAGAAAGGATTTCACTGAAAACATACCTCCACCGGTAGCCCAACCAGAGGGCTGGAGGGTAGGAGTTGCCTAAACCTCAAAGAGATTCCGGAGCACTGCCTGACCGAAAATACTGTCCCTACGGGACTCCCTCTCCAGGCAGTAATGGGCCACAAAAGTCTGGCTTGAGGACTAAGTTGCAGCCCTGCAGATGTCTGCCAATGGTACAGAGTGGAGATGAGCTACTGAGGCAGCCATTGCCCTGACACGGTGGGCCGTGACCTGACCCTGCAAGGGAAGGTCAGCTGCCCTGTAAACCCAGGTGATACAGTCAGCCACCCAGATGGACAAGGTACGCTTGGAGACAGGTAACCCCACGTTATTAGGGTCAAAAGATACGAAGAGCTGAGTAGCCCTCCTATGCCCCTGCGTACGTTCAAGGTAGAAGGATAAGGCCCTCCTACAGTCCAGGGTATGCAGGACTGTTTCAGCCCGGCTAGCATGGGGCCTAGGGAAGAAGGTTGGAAGAACCACCTCCTGGTTGAGATGGAAAGAGGAGACAACCTTTGGGAGGAACTTAGGATGGGTCTTAAGGACTACCCTGTTCCTATAGAAGCGAGTGTATGGCCTGTAACAGACCAGGGCTTGAAGCTCACTCACTCGCCTGGCCGAGGTCAGGGCCACTAGGAAAAGAGCCTTCCAAGAAAGGAAGCAGAGAGGACATGTCGCCATCGGCTCAAAAGGTGGGCAAGTCAGTTGCTGCAAGACCACATTCAACTCACACTCAGGGGCCCGTAGACGGAGAGGAGGCATGAGCAATAGCAAGCCTCTGAGAAATCTGGACACCAAGGGGTGAACCGACAAAGTGTCCTTCCACCAAAGAGTGGTGAGCTGCCAGAGCAGAGAGGTGGACCTGAACAGAATTGGACTTAAGGCCCTGATTGGACAAGTGCAGCAGGTACTGAAGCACTACTGGCACAGTGCAGGCGAAAGGATCTTCCTTGCATTGCTGACACCACAAGGAGAACCTTCTCCACTTCAGGGCATGTGTTTTCCTGGTGGATTGCTTTCTAGAGACCATTACCACCTCTTCTACTTCCTAAGGCAAGCCCCAAGGAGCCAACACTACCCTTGCAGCCTCCAGGCCATCAAATTGAGAGATTTGAGATTGGGGTGCAGAAGGGAACCCTGATCCTGAGAGAGAAGATCGGGTTGCAACCCCAGAGGTAGTGGGGTTTCCACTGCTAGTTGAAGCAGAAGTGGAAACCAGGGCTGCCTCGGCCACCTGGGAGCCACTAGAAGTACCGAGGCCTTGTCCCTTAGAATCTTGAACAATGTCCGGGCCACCAAAGGTGTGGGAGGAAACGCATATAGGAGGCCCTGGGAGCAAGAAATCAGGAAGGCAACCGCTGCTAACCTCAGGGGGTGCGGTTGCCTGGAACAGAACCTGGGCAGCTGGTGATTCAGGGGACTGGCAAAGAGATCCATGGATGGAAGTCCCCATTTCAGGAAAATTTTCTGAACCACCAAGGGGTGCAGTTGCCACTCGTGGGGCTGCAGAATCCTGCTTAACCTGTCTGCCAGGAAGTTCTCCTGGCCAGGGAGATACACAGCTTTGAGAAACATGTTGTGCTTGAGCGCAAAGGAACACAGGGCCTGTGCCTCCTGACACAGGGGCCTGGACCCAGTGCCTCCCTGTTTGTTCACATAGAACATGGCCACTTGATTGTCCATCTGAACCAGAACAGACTGGTGAGCCAAAGTGTGAGAAAAAGTCTTGAGGGCTAAACGGATAGTACGAAGTTCTAGAAGGTTGATCTGTTGCGTGGCTTCCCATAGAGACCATAGGCCTTGAGTGCACCGTTCCAGACAATATGTACCCCAGCCCTGCAAGGAGGCATCTGTCATCAACACCACTGTGGGGACAGGTATCTGAAAAGGGACCCCCTGAAGTAAGTTCGGGGGGTGTAGCCACCACTACAGGGAATTCAGGAAGGGTTTGGACACCCTTACTTTGTCTGCTAGGCTCCCTATGGCTTGCTTCCACCGAGTTCTAAGGCACCACTGTGCAGGCCTCATGTGGAGGCGGGTGTTGGGGGTCACATGTACTGTTGACGCCATGTGGCCTAGGAGCTGTAGACAGTCGGGCAGAAACCCTGGGCATGCTGAGAAACTGGGATGCCAACTCCATGAGCCTTTGGGCCCTGTCTTCTGGCAAGTAAGCCCTTGCTTGCAGAGAGTCCAGCCGCGCCCCTATGAACTCTAGATTCTGGGAGGGGACAAAGTGGACTTTGCAAAGTTTATGACAAAGCCTAAGTGTTGGAGTGATAACAGTTCGAAAGGTGGCCTGCCTGGCCTCCTGGTAAGTCTGACCCATGATGAGCCAGTCGTCCAGATAAGGGGTTTTTGTCTTCCCCTGTGTCCTCAAGTAGGCCACCACCACAGCCAGGCAATTTGTAAAGACCCTTGGGGCGGAGGTTAGGCCAAAAGGCAGTACTCTGTACTGGTAATGGTTTCCTCCCACAATGAACCTGAGGTACTTTCTGTGGTCTGGATGGATGAGAATGTGAGTGTACGCAATCCTTGAAATCTAAGGAGCATAGCCAATCTCCCTGCTGGAGGTAGGGCAGAAGTGTTCCAAGAGTAAGCATCTTGAACTTTTCTTTCTCCAAGAACTTGAGGTTCCTGAGGTCTAGAATAGGCCGGAGGCCACCGGTTCTCTTTGGGATGAGGAAGTACCTGAAGTAGAAACCGTGCCCCTGCAGGCGAGGAGGTACAGGCTCCACCGCCTGGTCCAGAAGCAGACCTTGAAGTTCTTGAAGGAGGAGGTCTGTGTGTAGAGGAGGCCTTGGAGGTTCTCCTGGGAAGTAGGCAGGGGGCAACTGCTGGAAATGGAGCATGTAGCCTCTGTGGACTATGTTCAATACCCAAGCATCCCCTGTAATGGGTGGCCACCTGTGGGCAAACAGGGTTAGATGACTTCCTGTGCAGGAATGGGGCAGCAGAGGTGGAAAGGCTAAGCTGTGGGAGTAAAAAAAAAAACCCCTCCCTGCTGAGTAGGAGCAGGAGCCAGAGGCTTGGGGGTCTTCTGCCTACAGGGCCCATGTCCCTGTCCCTTGGCCTGCTGACCCTGCTGGGGAGCTGGGGAGGCCTGGTACTGAGGGTAAGGTTTGTAGGCAGCTGCCTTTCTCGGGTAAAAGGGCTTTTTACCCGAGCCCTTCTTTTTGTGAGAAGGGGAAAATGTTTTTTGGACAGCCTTGTCCTAGTCAGGTGCTCAGTTTCGAGCTCAGCCGCCTTCTCGGCCATGGGTTTGCCAAAAAGGTTTTCACCTCAGCAAGGGACATCGACCAACTTGTCCTGCACCCAGGGCTCGAGGTCCGATGACTGCAGCCATGCCTGGCGTCGGGCTCCGATGCCGGCTGCCACTACACGAGCCGAAGCCTCGAAGCCATCGTAGGCCACTCGGTAAATGAACTTCGAGCAGTCCCGGATTCCTGAGGACAAAGTCTGGAACCTCTGCAAAGGTTCCCCGGAGAGGCCAGCAGAGAACCCGGCAATCTCTTTCGCCAGGTCTCGTAAGTACATGTCCATGTACAGCTGGTAGGACTAGACACAGCAAGCAAGCATCGAGCCCTGGAAGCACTTTCTGCCGAAAGCATCCAGGTTCCGGGCCTCCCTACTGGGCGGCACCGCAGAGTGCATCTTCTGGCTCTTCAGACGATGCATGGCCGATTCCACCACCATGGAATGGTGCGGCAGCTGCACCTTCTGGAATCCAGGGCTCTTACAGAGTCGATAGATGGAATCGACCCGCTTGCTTAAAACCGGCGCCAAGGACTTCCGGTCTGGCAAGGAGCTGACCAGACGTGTCTTGATCAGCTCCGGGTAACTACCCCACAATTCTGCAATTAACCTCTCCAATTCGTACGGAAATCTCTTTCTACTGTCCTCCCTGCATCGGCACCGGTGAGAACCTTGCACCGGGCAATTTTCTAAGGCACGGAGAGGCTCCTAAGAGGTCAAAGATCTGATGGCCTCAAAGACTCTTCGAAGAGAGAAGCCACGAGGACATAAGAACATAAGAACATAAGAAATGCCATACTGGGTCAGACCGAGGTCCATCAAGCCCAGTATCCTGTTTCCAACAGTGGCCAATCTAGGTCATACGTACCTAGCAGTTTCCCCAAAAGACACAGGTTCTGCGGTGCTTGTACTAGGTCAAGCATTGATATCCTGGGTCCCTTTTTAATAGTGGTTTATGGACCTTTCCTCCAGGAACTTGTCCAAACCTTTTTTAAACCCAGCTATACTAACAGCCCTTACTACATCCTCCGGTAACAGATTCCAGAGTTTGATTACACGTTGAGTGAAGAAATATTTTCTCTTATTTGTCTTAAATAGTTTACCCCGTAGCTTCATTACATGTCCCCTAGTCCTTCTATATTCTGATAGCGTAAACAATTGATCCACGTTTATCCGTTCCACTCCATTCATTAATTTATAGACCTCTATCATATCTCCCCTCAGCCGTCTCTTTTCCAGGTTAAAGAGCCCTAACCTTTTTAGCCTCTCTTCATAGGAGTAGCCTTCCATCCCCTTCACCAATTTGGTGGCTCTTCTCTGTACTTTTTCTAATAACTCTATGTCCTTTTTAAGATACGGTGACCAGAATTGCACACAATATTCAAGGTGCGGTCGTACCATGGAGCGATACAGAAGCATTATAATATCCTTTGTTTTATTCTCCATCCCTTTCCTTATGATACCTAGCATTCTATTTGCTTTCTTGGCCGCCGCTGCACACTGGGCGGAGGGTTTTAACATGTTATCCACGATGACTCCTAAATCTTTTTCCTGGGTGGTGGTTTCTAATGTGGAGCCTTGCATCGTGTAACTATAGTGTGGGTTGTTCTTTCCTAGGTGCATAACTTTGCACTTGTCCACATTAAATTTCATCTGCCATTTGGATGCCCAGTCTTCCAAATTATCCAGATCCTCCTGCAGTTTTCCACAATCCTTATGGGTTTTAACAACTTTAAACAGTTTTGTGTCATCTGCAAATTTGATAACCTCACTAGTTATTCCCTTTTCCAGGTCATTTATGAATATGTCAAAAAGTAGCGGACCCAGTACAGATCCCTGGGGTACTCCACTATTCACCTTTTTCCATTGGGAATATTGGCCATTTAGCCCTACCCTCTGCTTTCTATCTTTTAACCAGTTCCCGATCCACAATAGTACACTGCCTCCTATCCCATGACTTTTTAGCTTTGCCAAAAGTCTCTGATGGGGGACCTTGTCAAAAGCTTTCTGAAAGTCCAGATACACTATATCAACAGACTCACCTTTGTCTACCTGTTTATGCACACCTTCAAAAAAACAGATCAGATTAGTAAGACAAGATCTTCCTTGTCTAAAGCCATGTTGGCTGTCTCCCATTAGGCCATGACTATCTACATGCTGTGTAATTTTGTTCTTTATGATGGTTTCTACCATTTTCCCTGGTACTGACGTCAGGCTCACCGGTCTGTAATTTCCCGGGTCACCCCTGGAACCCTTTTTAAAAATTGGTGTTACGTTGGCGACCCTCCAATCTTCAGGTATTACAGATGATTTTAATGAAAGTTCACAGATTACCAATAGCAGGTCTGCAATCTCATATTTCAGTTCTTTCAACACTCTGGGATGTATACCATCCGGTCCAGGTGATTTGCTACTATTCAGTTTATCAAATAGTTGTAATATATCTTCCCGGTGTAGCGATATTTCTCTCAATTCCTCTGCAGTATCACCTTTAAATACCACTTCAGTCTTGGGTAACATCCCTACATCTTCCTCAGTAAAGACCGAAGCAAAGAATTCATTCAGTCTCTCTGCTATAGCCTTGTCTCCTCTTACTGCCCCTTTTACCCCTCTATCATCTAATGGTCCAATTGACTCTCTCACAGGCCTTTTGCTACGATTGTACTTGAAAAAGTCTTTATTTCGTGTTTTTGCTTCCGTAGCAAGTTTCTTCTCAAATTCCCGCTTTGCCTGCCTTATCAATGCTTTGCATTTAACTTGCCAGTGCTTGTGCTGTTTCCAGTTTTCATCATTTGGCTCTTTTTTCCATTTCCTGAAGGTTGCTCTTTTGGCAGCAACAGCCTCTCTGACCGCACCTTTAAACCATGCTGGCAGTTTTTTGGACTTTCTTCCACTTTTCTTAATGCGTGGAATACAGCTGGTCTGGGCTTCGAGGATAGTATTTTTAAATAACACCCAAGCTTGCTGTAAGTCTTTAACCTTTGGAACCGCTCCTTTTAGTTTTTTCCGAACTATATTCCTCATTCTATCATAGTCTCCCCTTTTGAAAGTTAAAAGGTAGTACTGTGGATTCCTTTACTATCTGTCCTCCACTGATTAAATCAAACATGATCATACTATGATCACTATTGCCAAGTGGTCCCAACACCCTTATTTCTTGCACCAGATCTGGCGTTCCACTAAGGACTAGGTCCAGTATGGCTTCCCCTCTGGTTGGTTCATGAATCAGCTGCTCCAAGAAGCAGTCATTTATTTCATCTAGAAACTTTATCTCTTTAGCTTGTCCTGCTGTGACACTGTCCCAGTCGATACCGGGGTAATTGAAATCACCCATTATTACTACTCTGTTGTGGCTTTTGTTAGCTTCCTTGATTTCTTTGAGCATTTCATCATCCATTTGTTCATTCTGGCCAGGCGGTCGATAGTATACTCCCACTGCCATCACCTTCCCCTTCATAAATGGAATTTCAATCCATAGAGATTCTACAGCAAATTTTGTTCCCTGCAAAACTTTAATCCTTTCTGACTCAATGCCCTCTCTAACATAGAGCGCAACCCCTCCACCAATTTGATCAGCTCTATCATTACGATATAGTTTGTATCCAGGTATCACAGTGTCCCACTGGTTATCCTCCTTCCACCATGTCTCTGAGAGTGCAATCATATCTAACCTCTCATTTAGTGCTATATATTCTAATTCTCCCATCTTATTGTTTAGACTTCTAGCATTGGCATACAAGCATTTTAGAGACTGTATTTTATTAATATTAATCTGGCTATTGGTAGGCATGGGTAATTGGGAATCTTTATGCTCTGTCTGCTCCTTACTCAAGGGCATTTGGGCTACTATACTCCCTTTTGGAACCTCACTGCTTTTGGTAGTATCCTTCAAGGATACCTTTGTCCGAACCATGCGCTCTTGGGTGACTGTCGGCTTTCCCCTATTTTCTAGTTTAAAAGCTTCTCTATCTCTTTTTTTAAAGGTTAATGCCAGCAGTCTGGTCCCATCCTGATTAAGGTGAAGCCCATCCCTTCGGAAGAGCCCCCCCTTTCCCCAGAATGTTCCCCAGTTCCTAACAAATCCAAAACCCTCATCCTTGCACCATTGTCTCATCCACGCATTGAGACTCCGGAGCTCTGCCTGTCTTTTGGGTCCTGCACGAGGACCAGAAGCCAAGATGGCTGAGAGGGCACCTGCTAGCCCTGGGCCGGGGGGACACGCCGAATTGGTAGCTGGAGTGAGCACAGCGGTGGTCCGGGCATTGGAGACTCGCTTCCAGGACCTAGCAGAAAGCCTGCACAACCTCAACCAAAACTTTACGGAATTCGCGGGGTGGATGGAACAAGCGGAGGCCCGCATATCAGACGTCGAGGATACCCAGCACTCCCTGGCAGCCAAGGTGGAAGCCCTGGAAGCCCTTGTCAAACAGCATAGCGATAAGCTAGACGATCTGGAAAACAGAGGACGTCGCAAGAATCTCCGATTTGTGGGGATCCCAGAAACAGTGGGAGATGGCGCTCTTTTCGGCTACCTACAAACCTGGCTTGATAAGCTGCTGGGTGGCACCGGGGAGGGCCAGGTGAAGCTGGAGCGGGCTCACCGGTTGGGACCTCGACGAGAACAAGCGCAGAGACCCCGAGCAGTTATAGCCCGCTTTCTGGACTATCGGCAGAAGGAGGAGGTACTTCGAGCTGCCCGGAGCCGCAAGATGACAAACCAGGATGTCGAGCGTATTCTAGTATTCCAAGACTACTCGGCCCTGGTCAGCCAGCAGCGCCGAGCTTTCTCTCCAATCTGCTCCCAGCTGATCTCTAAGGGGATCCGTTTCTCCCTGCTTTACCCTGCCCGCCTACGTGTGGACCACCAAGGCCGCTCAAAATTTCTGACAACCCCAGCAGCGGCCGCTTCTTTTCTGGACTCTTTGAACACTTCAACAGAAGAGGCTACTTGAAAGCCGCTGTGAAAGACTGGAGACCTGTGCGCCCTGAACGGCGAGATTAAGTACTGTGCCGGACAAAATGGGGGGACCGCGTCTATTGCCACAAACTCCTGGGGGCCTACAAATGCTCCACTTGAATGGCTGACTAATTATTCCTCCGAGAAACTGAGCTGTTTAGCTGACCGACCAAAGCGGTGAAAGGTTGCTACTTCCTTTGATTGTAGCAGGACTGGTTGGTTACAAATGTTACCATTTATATTTTGTTGCAAACTCCTTTATTGTAACCCCAGCCCTAGAGATACTGTATCTGGGATTGGAGACTGCAGGAAGCTATTTAGGTTTTGGATAGGGGGGGGGGGTAGAGATATACGCATTTGAATGTGTGGTGAATGGAGTTGGAAGGTCTGGGGGATCTGATGGCTCGGGTTAAGGGGGAGAGGTCGGAATGGGGGCCCGCAATGCATATGGTAGATAGCTTAGGGTGTAGTAGTGGGGCGGGGGAAGCTGGGGCCCCCGTGGGGGCGGGGTTTGTATTAGCAGCTTAGTCTGCCCCACCCCCAAGGCTGGAGCGCCGGCTGGGGGGAGCGGGGGTATAGAACGTGGATGAGGCCTGGGAAGAGACACGGACCGCTGAGTTGTAATTTAAGGTAATTTAGCTGGGGTTGGGTGTGGGCAGAGTGTCTGAGGCGAGTTGAGGGTGGGTCTGTTGCAGCATTTGGGGCATGGGGCCGCTGTTGCATTGGCGAGCTAATCGCCACTTTGACTTGACCTTGTTGTCGGGCGTTGTACCAGCTCCCCCTTCTCTCAGCCGCTGTAGCTCGTGGGCTGTGCAACCCAGGTCCTAGGTCTCTACTTATGGGGTGGGGATGGGAAGAAAGAGTTAAGTTAACGGAGGGAAAGGGGAGGGTGGGAGATTGATCTCCCAGACCCCTATGTGTGACTGTGAAAAGATCAACCGGAGGCCTCTGTAATTGGTGTTAAGGTATATATAGGGTGCAATTGCCGCGTTAGAGAGAGTTCTCTGGTGGGGGGGGGAGAGAGGCTGGCGGGAGACCACCACGAGGGAACCCCGAGTAGGATTCTGATGGGCTGTGGGTGGGGGCGGAGATGAGAACCCACAGCAGATTGCACAGCACTAACAGCTGTAACCCCAATGAGAATCTTGATGGTTGGGGGGGTAGCATGGGATACAATCCTCTCCCCCTTCCATTATTTAAAGTGTTGTGCATTGGTGGAGATGGGTTGGGCACCGTGGGGGAGGGTAGAATAGATTAGGATTTGGCCCTAGAGGTTAATAATTAGCGAAGCTAGGGAAGGGGTAGCCCCGAGTGCAAGTGAAAGACTGTCCGACCAGATGGGTGGACTGGTGGGGGTTGTGGGTGGGGTGGGGAGGCAGGGGAGGGATGGGAGGGAGAAGAACGGAGGGAGAAGGGGGAAGGGGGGGCTGCATTTCCTTAAAGGTTTGGTTGCAGGGTTATATTCTCCTAATTAAGTGGGAGGGGTTCCAGGCTGGGGGGACCTTTCTCCGACAAGAGGAACTTGCTAGTTGGTGGAGCCTTGACACTGCCTCGTGCCTCTGAAGATCATCACCTGGAATGTATGTGGGCTGGGGAATCCGATCAAGCGATATAAAATTTTGCAGGCTTTAGCCAGACAACAGTGCGATATCGCCCTGTTACAAGAAACCCACCAGACAACCGAAGAGCATAATAAACTCTAAGTCTTGGGTGGGACAGGTATGGGGCTCCCCTGCCAAAGGGAAAAAAAAAAAGGGGGGGGTCGTTACTCTGGTCCATAAAAAGGTCCGGTTTACAGCAGACTCTGTCATAGCTGATGATGAGGGAAGATATCTTTTGCTTTCAGGTCACCTGGAGGGGAAACCAATAATAATAGGCAACCTTTATGGGCCCAACGTGCTGGACCCCAATGTTTATAATGGGCTGGCCTCTAAGATAGAACTGCTACCAGACTACCCTTTAATATTAGGGGGAGATTTCAATGGGGTCCTTGATGTCGATTTAGACACTTCGAGAGAAGGAGACGGGCGGGACAGAGTCCCTGTAACCTGATTATTACAAAGATTTTGAAAGCGGTTAGGCCTGGTAGACCCTTGGAGACTGCTCCACCCCATGGAGCGAGACTTCACTCACCAATCCCGAGCACATGGTACCAGCGCTCGTATAGATTATATTCTTCTTTCGGGGGGTCTGTTCGGCCAGACTAGGGAGGCCCGGACTGGCCCCCTGGAAATCTCAGACCATGCATTGGTATGGATAGAGTTACATTGGGGGGGAGATCCCTCTGTTCGGACACGACTTTGGCGATTCCCCTTAGATTTGTACCCGGACGCCCAGTTTCATCTCTTTATTCGGCAACGCTGGCAGGAGTTTATGAGCGACCACGAATGCCATAGAGAGGATCCGGAACTGGTCTGGGAAACGGCGAAGGTAGTGTTATGGGGCGATATTATTGGTTTCGCAGCACGGAAACGCCGGATGATCGCTGAACGTATCATCCGTCTCGAAAGGCGGGTTGTGGGCCTCCGTCGGCTATGCGCCCGCGCCCCGTTAGCCGCGAACAAAAAATCTCTGTAGGAAGCCCAAGTTGATCTAAACGAATTGCTCCATCAACGGGCAAAGAAATCTCATCTTTATTATCGACATCAATTGCATTGCCACGGGGATAAACCGGGGAAGATGTTGGCCCGGTGTTTGAGGGGGCGGCGGGGCTCCTCCTTGATAGCGGCTCTCCGAGACGACGGGGGCAAATTGCAAAGGGAAAGTAGGGAGATCGCCCGGGCATTTCGGAACTTCTTTCAGTCAGTATATGAGGCGGAACCGCCACCGGGGGATATAAGAGATTACTTAGAGGGATTAGACCTCCCACGACTGACCGTAGAACAGCAAGCGATGCTGGAACAGCCCTTGACTACTCAGGAAGTGCAATCGGTCGTATCTGCGGCGAGTTGTGTGGGCGTGGCCTACCCCAGCTAGGCCCCAAATGTAAGTTGGATGTAATTAATGAAGTAGATGAGAGCACTGCTGATAAACAAATCTATACACCTATGATTTATCCTGGATATGCAGATTTGGACATGTCAGACTCAGATTCAGATATAGGAACAGACAGCAGATCAGGCTCAATAATCTCGATTGGAATAAAACCAAAGTCAGCTACACATGAAACCATACATGACACAAAGTTATAGTAATCTAGCTCAGTATAGGCCTAATAGAAATACAGGTCTAAATTGCATTTGAATCTATTCCTTTAAATCATAGTTCTGCTTTTTAGCTAGACATAAGTTGGGAAATTAGAAGCATTTTTGCGCTTATGCAAACAGTCTGTGTACCCAACAGATATTAGGTCAGATTGAAGTTCCTTAATTAAATAGAACAAGGGGTGAAGCTGATCATTCTGCAAGAGGATAGGCTAAGCTGTTTCTGGGGCAGGATGCCCTGCTCTTATGAAATTGACTCTAGTCCATTTAGTAAATAACACCGAAATCAGCAAAATATAATGAGTAACTAACTAGCTTTTAGCAGCACAGCGACACCTGCTGGATCTAATGAATGTAATTTTTATATAGAACTTCTGCTTTTTGGTATAAATAATATTGTCTATGTTGGCAAAATTAATGTACACGTGGAATTTGGAAAGTACCAGATGTTAATTAAAGATTAACTGGATCAGCTGATATCACCTAATAAAAAGCTAAGCTCTTCGGAACCATCTTTGAAGAGGCATGTTGGGATAGTCGAATTAGACTCGGTGTGTCTCTTCCCTATGGAGCTCAATAGCAATTGATTAATTAACTGTGTCGTGTTTTTTCTTTCCTGTTGAGAGGCACTGGAAGATAAGAGCCCAGGTATTTTGTGTGTGGGATCGTATTGAGTCAACAAGTTGCTACAAATCGCCAGGCCCCGACAGATTTGGTGCGGAGCTTTACAAGATCCTTGGGGAGGCTGTCAGTCCACTATTACGGGAGGTCTTCAGTAGCCGTACGGAGCGCGGGACATTCCGATGGGGGCGGAATCACACTCATATTGTACTGATCCCCAAACCGGGTAAGGACCCACTATCGGTGGCCTCCTACCGACCCATTTCGCTACTCAACTTCGATCTAAAAATCTTTGCGAAAATTTTAGCAGTCAGGCTGGCGGAGGTCTTGGAACACCTGGTACATGACTCGCAGGTTGGTTTTGTTAAAGGCCGATATGCGGTCCGGAATTTACGGAAAATCTTGGCCTCTTTGGAATGGGTACACCACCACCGGCTGCCATCCTTGCTGGTGAGTTGACGCTGAAAAGGCGTTCGATAGGGTGAACTGGCACTATTTATGGTGCCTTCTACCGAAATATGGATTGGGACCAATCTTTTGTCGGATGGTGATGAGCTTGTATACCCAGCCGACGGCCGCGGTTTTATGCAATGGGCTCCTTTCGGATGCTTTTGCTCTGGGCCGTGGTACGCGACAGGGCTGCCCGCTTTCCCCACTTCTGTTTGTCCTCTCGCTTGATCCTTTGATAAGGACGGTTGAGGACTCGAGGGAGATACGAGGGGTCAGCATAGGAGAGCAGGGATTTAACATTTCCGCTTTTGCGGACGATATATTAGTTCATCTGCTTAATCCCAGATGCTCTCTGCGGAAGCTGCTGGCAGAATTTGGGAGATTTGGGAAGGTTGCGGGGATGCGCATCAACCAGGAGAAATCTGAAGCTTTAGATGTTCTGGGAAAGCTGCGAGCTGCATGGGATGGGGAGTTCCCGTTGCAAGTGGGCGACAGATGAGTTTATATATTTGGGGATTGTGTTGTCTCGCCAGCCTACGTCGCTGTATAGACGCAACTTTGACCGTGCTCTACGACGCCTTCAGATACAGTTGAAGGCTTGGAGTTCCCTCCCGCTGTCTCTGTCTGGGAGAGTGGCAGCAGTGCAGATGGTGGTACTACCCCGATTACTATATTGGTTACAGACGCTACCGGTGTGGTTATTACGTCGCGATATGCGTCGCCTCGAGGCCTGCTTTCGTAGTTTTCTTTGGAAAGGCAGCAAAGCACGCATACCGTGGGTTCGGTTATTGGGGAAATGGAAAGAGGGAGGGATGGGATTCCCAGATTTAAAGGCTTATGCTTTGGCTTGCCAAGCACGACATGTTGGGGATTGGCTGGGCGGGACAGAGTTCTATACACCCAAGGCCCTGGAAGAATGCTTTGTGGCCCCGCTAACACTGTTGGGGGCGCTTCATGGGGAGAATCGCAACCTCCTTAGTTACCTTGTGCACAGTGTGCTCATTAGCTCGGCTAGGCGGACTTGGCAATTTCTTAATGGGGCCTGGGGCACGCCCTGGCACACTTCTAGTTGGCTGCCAATACAGGGAAATACATCCTTTCCCCCGGGTTCTGACTATATGCTTTTCCGTGAGTGGCATGAGCGGGGATTAAGGAGCCTAGGACACTTAGTAGAATCGACAGGGAAATGTAAATCCTTTTTGACGCTGTCTGGAATATGATCTGACCCCCTGACATTGTTTCGCGTATATTCAGGTGACCCATTATGTCTCTTCTTTAACACGAGACGCCTTGCAGATTGAACGCTCTGCGCAGATCCTCGAATTCTTTGGGTTGGGGGGGAGATACCGTTGTCGATTTCCACGTACAAGTCCCGATTGGCACAGTTCCAGGCCCTACCGGATTACCGGAAGGTGGAGGAGGACTGGGCGGCCGAGCTAGACGGTGAAGTGGCCCCGGGTACGATCCGAGCGGCCCTACGACGAATAGTAAGACTGGTACAAGGGATGAGGTGGAGGGAGATACAATTTAAATGTCTCAATAGAGCTCACTTCTCGCCGAGGCGAGCGCTGCGCAGTCGATTGACGACTGATGGTCGCTGCCCCCGCTGCTTGGAGCCCATGGCGACCCTGCTGCATATGTGGTGGGGCTGCACAGTATTGGAGTCATATTGGGCGAGGATCTGTTCCTTTATAGGGGGCCTACTGCAGCGGAGATTGCGTTGGTCCGGCTCCCTTGTGGTGTTGGATTGCATACCTTCTCCTTGCCCAGTTAAACCAGGGGAACGCCTGCTAATGCGCAAGGCTTGTCTGGTGGGGAAAGCGCCTATTCTCAGGTTGTGGAGAGATTCCTCGGCTCCCACTTTTGGGGAGTGGCGGAACTGTTTTCACCAGCTGATGTTGACGGAGAGGTGGGGGGCGCAGGGCAGTGTCAAACGATGGACAGCCTTCATGGCGGTCTGGGAGCCTTATATCCAGCAACTGGGGGCTCGATGTCGTAATGAGATTTTACAGGCCGGAAGTTGAAGAAGCCCATAATGGAGGATGTCTGGAGTAGATGGGATATAAGGGGGACAACACTGCTTCCAGAGTGCGAGGTGGGGGGGCGGGGAGGGGGGAGGAGGGCGAGGGATGGGTGGGGGGGGGGGGAAGGGCAGTAGGGCTAAAATGTTAAAATCCACCTCGTTTGTTTTTGTTTGTATTGTGCTCCAGTGGGGGGGGATCAGAGTACAAAACCCCCCCCCCCCGGAGATTTATTATTTTGTTATTGTTGTTGATTGGTGGCTTATAAATAAAGTTATATTTAAAAAAAACGGCGCCGCTGCCTACTTCTAAGGACCTTGGAAGACATCTTCCCACACGGGCCACAGACCTTTGGGTCATGGTTGTGCCCGAGGCATTGGAGACAGCATTGGGAAAAAAGGGCCCCCGCAAGGTCAAAGGACCGGCTTTCCAGGGAAAAGGCAAAAAAGGGCACGAACGCCAGCCACGAAGGTCAAAAACCGAAAAAATAGAAGACGGCCTCGATACCGGTGCACCAAACCCGGCAGGGAAGGAGAACTGGCGTCGAACAGGAGAAAAAGAACGAAGTAATCGCAAGAAAAAAACGTCAACTTTTCCGGGTGACACGGACAGACGTCCGATGGGCTCCACGGAAAAAGACTGAGCAAGATGGCACCTTTAGGCGGGAAGGGGACCGCGCATGCATGCAGTATTCCCAAAGGCTTTCTTGGAAAGCTGGGGAAATGCTCTGCACGGAGGCTCCATTGGCGTCGATGTCACCCATATGTGAGGACTGACTTCCTGCTTGGTCCTCGAGAATTAGCTGTTCCAGCATCGGAGGAACCGGAACAGTAAGGGCTTCCCCGAGGGGGAAAGTCATACTGGAGGGCTTTGAGCACCTCGGCGTCCGCCAGGAATGCGAAAGCCTTGGCCATGTCCCTGACGAAGTCCAAGAACCAGGTATCCTCTGGAGGGGACCTTCTCCGAGGCTCGGAACCTGATGAGTCCGATGGGACATTCCAGGTCTGATAGGTGTCTGGAGACTCATCTTCCATCTCCCATGCTGACTCCTCTGAGGAGGAATCAAGCAGCTCTGGTTGCGAGGGCTTCGGTGCCGACTGCCCTGACGCTGAGGGCACCAGCATCAACAACCTCGGTCCCGAACATGAGGTCGAGGGAGACCTCGGCCGAGGATCGACTCGAGTCCGAAGAGTCTCGAGGATCAGCTCGGCCTCCGGGGTCAACTTGGACATAGAGGTCCCAGTGGTCGGGGTGGATGGACCAGTGAAACCTGCCATCAGCACCTGCTGCTACTCCATGAAGGCAGACATGCTGCGCTCCAGGGCCGCCATCCTGAGACCAAGCTCAGAAGGCTCCGCAGCCTCTGGCTTGTGTCCCGATGCCATCGGGCCCAAGGCCGGTTCTCCCAGAGGAGAGTCTACGAGGACAACAGCAGTTACCTTCCACGGCATCTCCGGCTCTGTGCAAGGCAGCTTTGCAGGCCGCTCCAACTCCGAGGAGCCGGGGCAGCGGTCAGGACTCTTCAACCTGGTCCTCAAGGGCCCAGGTCGATCAGAGGCATCCAACGACGCCACCCTCAAGTTTTTTCTTCCTCCGGTGTTCCCGTGAGGGAGACTCCCGCTCAGAAGACCACCGACACTTGGTTTCAGACAGCTCCCAAGATGTCGAGGCCTCTGAAGAGGTCTGGACCCGGGAGGATGCGGACTCTGAGAAAATCCTCTCACGCTGCTGCTGCCTACTTCTAAGGACCTTGGAAGACATCTTCCCACACGGGCCACAGACCTTTGGGTCATGGTTGTGCCCGAGGCATTGGAGACAGCAGTCGTGTGTGTTGGTGAGGGACATTAACTTTTTACACCGATGACACTTCTTAAACCTACTGGCAGCCATTGGGGGTAAAAGGGCCCCTGCAAGGTCGAACAACCGGGCTGCCAGTGAACAGTGAAAAAAAAGCGAACGCTAGTCACTAAGGACAAAAACTGAAAACTGGACCGGACTCGATACCGGTGTACCAAGCCGAAGCGGGAAGGGGAACTGATGTTGAACCGGTAAGAAAATAAATAATTTCTCACTTTTAAACACTTTTTTCCTCGGGGACACTAGGACAACGTCCTTTGGGCTCTATGGAAAAACGGACTGAGCAAGATGGCATCCTTGGGCGGGAAGGGGACCGCACATGCATGACGCAATCTCAAAGGGTTTCTTTGAAAGCTGGGGATTTGCTCCACATGAGGGTTCCGTCAGTGCCGACGTCACCCATATGTGAGAACTGACTTCCTGCTTGTTCCTGGAGAATATGGAGTACGGACCGCAGCCACATTGGTCTGGAGGTACCAGTACCACTGCCTTGAGGGACAGCAGTCTCTCTAAGCTCTCTCGCACCGCCTCGCACTTGGAGCGCGCTTTGCACGGAGATGGCACATAAGAATCAATCACTGGACGTTAAAACTCCAGAGCATAATCTCCTCGAATGACCTCCAGCACCCACTGATCTGATGTGATTTGGACCCAGGCAGGGTAAAACGCTCGTAGCCGACCTCCCATGCTCACCTATCCTACCTGGGTCCTCCTGGCTTCATTGCGACTTTCTAAGACTCGAGGAAGAGGCGGCAGCAAATCCTCTGCCTGCCCTTCGAAAGCCTCAAAACCCCTGGTTGCTATATGGAAAACATCCTCTTTGAAACTGACCAAACCTTGGAGAACACAAACGACGAAACTCCCTCTGCTGACCTTTGGTTGTCAGAACCAGCCGCCCCTGCTTTTGTTTGTCCTCCAGGAGCCTTCCGCCCTTGGACTCTCCTAGATCCTTTACCAGTTTATCTAAATCTTCTCCAAAAAGTAGCTTTCCCCATGAAAGGAAGCTTACCTAGCCTGGCAAATAGAATGCTAGGTATCAAAAGGAAAGGAATGGAAAATAAAACAAAAGATATTATAATGCTTCTATATCGTTCCACGGTGAGACCGCACCTTGAGTATTGTGTGCAATTCTGTTTGCCATATCTTAAAAAGGATATAGCGATTTTAGAAAAGGTTCAGAGAAGAGCCACCAAAATGGTAAAGGGGACGGAAGGATACTCCTATGAAGAAAGGCTAAAAAGGTTAGGGCTCTTTAACCTGGAAAAGAGACGGCTGAGGGGAGATATGATAGAAGTCTATAAATTAATGAACGGAGTGGAACGGGTAAACGTAGATCGATTGTTTACGTTATCAGAATATAGAAAGACTAGGGGACATGCAATGAAGCTACAGGGTAAACTATTTAAGACTAAGAAAATATTTTTTTCACTCAACGTGTAATCAAACTCTGGAATTTGTTACCGGAGGATGTAGTAAAATAGTGCAGCTGGGTTTAAAAAAGGTTTGGACAAGTTCCTGGAGGAAAGGTCCATAAACCATTATTAAGAAGGGACCCAGGATATCAATGCTTGACCCAGTAGAAGCATTGCGGAACCTGTGTCTTTTGGGGAAACTGCTAGGTACATATGACCTAGATTGGCCACTGTTGGAAACAGGATACAGGGCTTGATGGACCTTGGTCTGACCCAGTATGACATATCTTATGTTCTTATGCCTTGGAGAAGCCATCTGCCGCCCAATTGCGCAGCCAAATATACCGTCTTGCTGCTATTACCAATAGCATACTCTTCGATAAACCTCGAATAAGGTCATAATGAATATCGGCAAGATAAGCCGCCCCAGACTCCAACCTGGACGCTTCTCCGGCCGTCTCCTCCATCTGCTCCCCCTGAATCCGTTGAGACCAGCAAAGACAGGCTCTCATTACCCATGCCCCACAAATAGATGCTTGTATGGACAGCGCATTAACGTCAAAAACCTGTTGTTTCAACAGTGTCCAGCTTCCTGTCCTGGGCATCCTTGAGAGCGGCGCTACCCTCTACCAGAATGGTAGTCTTCTTGGTAACTGCCAAGATGGCTGCATCTACCTTCGGAGACCTAAACAAGTTTCGATCCTGGTCTACCAGTGGGTAAAGGCGGGCCATAACTCTGGACCCTTTAAGACCTGCCTCGGGCATGTCCCATTCTTCCTGAATCATTTCCCTAACCACTCTGTGTACCGGAAAAGCTCTGAGTCTTCCTAAAGGCCTGCAACAACGGGTTTTCTAAGGTGGAATCCTCCGCCGGCCCCGCCAACGGCATATTAAGCGCTTTGAGTGTCTCTGAAATGAGCGCCGGTGACTCGTCTCTCTCCGGAAAACTCGAACCACCCTAGCTTGGTCCTCCTGTTCCGTGAGTTCTCCTTCCTCTAAACTCATCGTCTAACTCCAAGTCTGGATCTACATCCTCGGAGTGGAGACCCTCTGAGGCCACAGACTGCTCCGGCCGATCCTTCTCTGTCCTGGGCTTCTTTGAAAGGACACCTGTAGTCCCCGAGCTCAGGGGGTCCCCCCCAGCCGCTTCTCCCCCAGTTCCCCTTCTGTGGAACTGGCTGTGAGCCTTCTCTGAGCGCCTCCGAAAGCCTGTTGAATAAGAGCAACGAAATCCAGAGAAAAGATTGCCGCCAAACCAACCGCCCCCCCAGGGAAAGGCACCTGAGAAGGGGGAAGATCCGGAGTAGAAGTCATCCCCGCCACCGGCTCCAAAGCAGGAGAAACTGGCTCCGGCAGGACTAAAGGTGCCCCTTTGTGACACTCTACACCAACCTCTAAGGCTTGTTCCATAGAGGCTGCTTCCTGGATGCACCCCCATACACACCCTTGTCTCTGACACCACTCCCCTTCTAGTACCGCAGACCAAGCACTGCGGTCTAGAAGGCATCCCGTCTGAGCAGTTATCCTCTCTTGCCACTCAGCCTCTCAACCTATGCCGAGTGTCTCCAACCAACAGCAGCTCCTGATTGAAGCTCTGTTGGCCTTTGCAGAGGTAAACTCTCGCGGTGTTGTTTTGTTTTGTTTTTTTTAACTTAAAGTAAAGTAATGTGGCATCTTTACTTAGGTACTCCAAGACAAATTATGTGGTAAAAGACCAAAACTGAAGGTCTCCCGATGTAATAAGTGCCCCTGCGCACACACAAACTGACTTTCCCGCGCGGCTGACATGCAGCCCGGCCTGCTCTGCTCTACACTCACGGCTCACACCATCAAGACTGCTAACTCCCTGCTGCTCCTCCCGATCCAGGACCCCCTTACCTTCCGGGCTTCATCCACTGATCTCTCCTTGTGCCTCGTCCTCCTCTCCCCATGCTTGGCTGATAAACCGTGGCTTCAGTGTCAGGAGAGAGACAGAAATGGAGGAGCAGCTGCCACGATCAGCTTGAATCCCCATCGTCGGCTCCTAACAAGTAGAAAGCTTCTGCATGCACTCCTGTGCATATGCTGCCGGATCCTCACCCATAAATGTGGGTTCGGGAGCCGGAGCTTTGCCCCTTCACAAGCCTGTTTCCCCATTCCAATGTGAAAATAAAACTCACAGGAGGGGGGGGGGTAGAGGGGGAACCTCAGCACAGCTTGCCTGAAAGGTCTACACACCACTGCTATCCCAAAAATTCTAATCTCTATATAAATAACTTTCCAAGTTAAACTACTCTAACTCTCCTTAATTGTTCCTCAAATGAGCCATGAACCTCCAGGCTCACCAACCCTCCAACTGCTTGGAGACTGAGATAACTGGAGTGAGGAGGCGGTTCCTGTGGTTTTATACCAGTGTCATCAAAAGGATGACGTTTCTCAGTCTCCAAGCTGCTGGAGGAGGAGCAAAACCCCAGAGGTTCAGGACTGGAGGGACAATAAGGAACACCCTTTACTGTGTGTAACAGAGCGGTTTACAGATATATTTTAACAGGCACTTTTTATTCCGTCTCCAAAGTGCTCGCAATCTAAGTGTACCTGAGGCAATGGAGGGTTAAATGGCTTGCCCCAGTCCCTCCGGCCTGAGGTTACTTGTCCCTATGTGGGAAATGAACTCCCAGCTCTCTGGCCCGAGGTAACCTGTCCTAACCACTGAGCCACTCCTCCCTTGAAATCACACCCTGGGATCCCACATACCTTGTTAAGTGCTGTCAAGTTGGTGTCGATTCATGGCGACCCTCTGGACTTGTCCTAAACATATACCTATCCCCCTCCAAATCCTCCCTAATCCCAGGCATGGTAGCAGTGTCCAACCTGAAGACATTGCTTGATAAAAGGGTCATTAATTATCTTGAAAATTGTAATCATAGGGCTACATAACATGCTACATCAGAAAACTAAATTTATTCTAAATCTGCACTATTTTTCTTTTTTTTGTACAGAAAAGATGTAGATGTAGCATTACAAAAATAGAAAACAAATAAAGCAGGCAATCATTTAAATACAAGTACATCAAAAGTCCTCACATTGGGGGGAGTGTACCACAGAAATATAAGTGGGGGAGAGGAGACACCCCACTTAAGACACCTTAAATTTAAAGAAAAAGAGGCAAGAAACTTGACAATCATTAAAGCTATAAGAACTAGGCTAACACTGGTGAAGAACTAACATCCCGTGAGGCGATAAAGGCGGACAATTCATTAGGCTGAAAGAAAATATATTTTTGTGAACGATATATAACAATACATCTACAAGGAAACCTCAGCATAAATGTTGCCCCCATTTGAAGAACCCCAGAATGTAATAACAAAAAAGATTTCCGACGCTTCTGCATTTCCCTCGAAACATCAGGGAAAATAGATATTTTCTTACCCAAAAACAAGCTGGTTCTCTTCCTATAAAACAATTTAAGCAACCACTCTCTATCAGATGAAATGGCAGAGGAAACAAGCAAGGTAGATACCAATACATCCTCTTCCTTAGGAGACCAATAAAGCAGATACATTCAAGGAGTCAAACTCCAATTGCCCCATAATCACTTTCCCCTCTTTTTTCCCCGAAGGAATATAGAAAGCCTTTACAATTGGTGGAATCAACTCCAATGGGACAGATAAAGAATCCAGAAGATATTTCTTAAATGTATCCACAGGGGCTGCACTATTTTTCTATCAGCAATAAAGTCTAATTTCTATATAAACACAAGACTGGTTCTTTTATATCACCTGGTTTATTTGCCAGACGGATTTATAGAATCTTGGGAAGAGTGGGACATAGCAGTTACCCCTAGACCTAGCAAGTATTTATATATATTTGCTACTGACAAACCTTACAGGTTTGGTTCTTGTCCTCTGGTATGAGTAATCTGCATAACTTCCTCCTACAAGGCAGGGGTGTCTGGCCTGGATGCAGGGAACATACCAGGCCCCACAAGGCAGGAAGAACATCTACACTGGCAATGGGTGAACCATGGGTAGCAGAGCCTAAGACAACAATCAGAGGCCAGGAAGGCCCCAGGAACCAGACTAAAATCTGGCAGCTATAGACAGATTACTGTTCTTGTTTAGATACCTGTTCTGAGTCATGAATGGTGGGTTTGTGTGAAAAGGTCTCCCCATGATTCGGGTACAGCCTGTTTGCTGTGATGGGTTGCGGGCCAGCCAAGACATAAAGGGGACTGAAGAATGTAATGACAGTAAGGACTCTCTGGGCTGTTGGGTTCTGTTGGTTGTGTGTGGGTGTAGGTGGTTGTGTGTAGTGGATAGGGGAGGGGTGATAGTGGAGAGATGGGGAGGAATGGACCAGGCCACATAGATGGTGATGGCAGTCAGGAGGCACCAGAGGGATGTGGTTGATGGCAACAGGGGGAGGGGAGAAGGGAGATGGGATTACAGCAAAAGCAGCTTAAATAGTTACTTTAAATGTCTGAGGCCTTAACTCTCCTTTTAAATAGGCAGAAACTATATAAAGAAATACGTGGGCAAAAACCCTCTCTCCTCCTGCTCCAGGAGACATCTACAAGTGCATGAGTTATTCTCCTGACCAATACCCTCGATACATTATCCCCTAGTCTACAGCCAAACAAGCCATTTCAAAGCATTCAAAGCAAAAATCTTCCTAGAGGACATCTCTCCAATCCTTTCATCTGACCTTGTCAACTTTGACAGCCTCATCCACTCCTGGAACTCAGCGATTAACAAAGCTGCCTCCTTCACCACAAGATGCCACATGACCCCATCCAACACAGTTCACCACCCTGGTTCTCTTCTAAACTCAGAACTACCAGACAAGAACATGGACAGATTGAGAGAAGATGGAAACACTCAAGAAGCATCCACAAAACAATACATCAAACAAGAATACACCAATATGTTTAACAGCAGCGGAAAAGAATACTACGCTATCATGAAATCCCTCACCCGTCCCAAGAGACTTGTTCTCCACTGTATCTACCCTCAAAATCCCCTCAGCAACACTTCCCTCAAACCCCAAAAAAGACAAGACTACACCCCCAACTACCTTTACAACAAGCAAGCCTCAACACCACCTCAGTCCAAAAAGTTCTACATAAGCTGGATATACCACTGCAAACTAACATCTGGGACTCCTTTAGATTAATCAAAAGAGCGTTCACCGACATTATCCAAAGCATCAATATCACTAACTCCCCACTGGACCCCTGCTCAGTCTCCTGGATAAAATCCCTCCAGTCTGAATTCGCACCAATTATTCTAAAGATAGAGAGGAGTGGACTATCACAGGGACATTTACCTTCTGCTCTGAAACAGGAATCAATACAACCCATCTTAAAGAAATCATCAATGGATCAGACTGACCCCTAGCTCATATTGATCAATTGCCATTACTGCATTTCTCACAAAGATAATTGAAAATGCTGAACAGCTTCAACTTCAAGAACACATCGATACCCATGTTCCTCTCTATCCACATCACATTCCCCCTCAGCTGCGAGTAGGGTGCCTACACCATGTTCTCTTCGACACATTAATCAGGAGACTAAACAAGCTATATCAAGGATTTATTATGATCTTTCTGGACATCAGTGCCGCATTTGATTCACTATCATACACACTACTTGGAGTGGAGGAGTGGCCTAGTGGTTGGGGCAAGGTACTTCAGGCCGGAAGGTCGGGGGTTCAAAGATAGCCCAAAGAACAAAATACAAGGTCATAACCACCATATATAAAATCATCCATAATGCATCAATTACCTGCTTGGAAAATATAATCAATAGAGCACCCTCAACAAGGCCTAGAAAATCAGACAATCAGAACCTTCTAGTCATCCCCCCCTTCAAGACCAGGACCACAGCAAACAAGCAATAGACCCTTTTCCCTGCTTGCTCCAACAATTTGGAACTCACTTCTGGAAGCTATCAAATCAGCACAGTCAACTCATGATCTTAAAGTATTAAAAATGAAGTAATTAGACCTTACCTGCTAATTAGTGTTCCTGAAGAGTCTCCAGTCCAGTCCCTGAATGCTGGGTAGTGTCCCTCTTCCTGCAGCTTGAAGGCTGAATCTGTCAACTTATTGATGACATCAGGCTATATATAGGACCGGCACCACCCACCAGCCTCAGTATCCTGTTGACAAAGCAAACCTAACGGAGAGACAACTAGAAAAAAGAACCATAACTATAACACTCCCCCCCCCCGCCCCCCCCAAAGAAGGACAAGGAGGAGGCGGCTTACCTGACCAAGCCCGTATGAAATGTCGAACAGGCTATACATCCTTACCTACAGCAGGGCTCCGCTTCGGTTCCCTCTGCCACGACACCGGAACCCCTCCAGCAACACTGGCGTTCACCAATTCTTGAGCCAGTACCCCCTTCCTGAAGTGCTTCGAACCAGCACCAAATACCCAGGGCGGAATCAGGCACTGGATTGGAGACTCTTCAGGAACACTAATTAGCAGGTAAGGTCTAATTACTTCTTCCTAATCAACTCTCCAGTCCAGTCCCTGAATGCTGGGATGTAGCAAAGCAGTTCAAGCCTGGGAGGGGTCTGCCAACCCGGATCAAAGCACCGCTCTCCCAAATCCGGCATCTGCCGCCGCCTGAACATCCAACCGGTAGTGTTTAGCAAAAGTGTGCAGAGACGACCAGCAGGCCGCTCTGCGGATATCCAACGGAGAAACCAAACTAAACTCCGCCCACGACGTGGCCTGAGCCCGAGTGGAATGAGCTCGCAAGCCTACCGGAACCCCTGCCTGCCCTTAAGAATATAAGCTGACGCAATAGCCTGCCTGATCCACCTAGAAATAGTGGCCTTGGCCGCCGCTTCCCCCCTGCGCGGCCCCCCAAACAATACAAACGCTCCGATTTGCGGAAAGATTTAGTCCGTTTCAGATACCGCTTCAAAACTCTATGAACATCCAGAAGGTGCAGCCGTGCGTCTCCCCCCTTTTTCGCCACCCCAAAGGAAGAAAGACACAGACTGATCAACATGAAAAGGGGAGACCACCTTGGGCAAAAAGGAAGGAACCGTCCTCAGAACCACCTTCTCCTCAAAGAAAACAAGAAAAGGCGGATGACAAGATAATGCCTGCAACTCCGAAACTCTTCGGGCTGAACAAATGGCTACCAAAAACACAGCCTTGAGGGTCAAATCCTTCAGAGAAACCTGGGCAAGCGGTTCGAAGGGTGCCCCGACTAGAGAATCCAGCACCAAATTGAGGTCCCAAGGAGGCACCACCACACTCCGACGGGGCCGCATACGCCCTACCGCTTTAAGAAATCTAACCACATCGGGGTGTTGGCCTAATGCGGTGCCCTTAACCTTGCCCCTATAACAAGCGATAGCTGCCAGCTGCACCCGCAAAGAACTAGAAGCCAAGCCCTTTTCAAGGCCATCTTGCAAAAAATCCAACACTTCCGAAACTGACACTGCCAAGGGCCTCTTACCATGCTCCTCACACCAGCTCTCAAAAATGCGCCAAACTCTAACGTACGCCAAACAGGTAGAACGCTTGCGAACCTTCAACAACGTCGAAATCACTGCTGCCGAATACCCTCTTTACGCAGCCTTGCCCTTTCAATAGCCAGGCCGTAAGCGAGAACCGATCCACCTGCGGCATCCTCACCGGGCCCTGCCTGAGGAGGTCCTCCCTTACGGGGAGCCGCCATGGATGATCTGCCACCAACCGAACTAGATCGGCATACCACGGACGCCTCGGCCAGTCTGGAGCTATCAGGAGCACGAACCCCTGATGAAACTCTATCCTCTGCAGAACTCTGCCGATCAGGGCCCAAGGAGGAAAAACAGAGTAACCCCTCCGTGGGCCATCTTTGAACCAGGGCATCCAGCCCCTCCGACATTCGCTCTTTCCTTCTGCTGAAAAATCTGCTTGCCTTGGCCGACTCCCAACGCGCCATCAGGTCCATTATCGGGAGGCCCCACCTGTGCACCACCTGCTCGTAGACGTCCTGGTTGAGCTCCCACTCGCCGTGATCTACCTTGTACCTGCTGAGGTAGTCAGCTGTAACGTTCTCCACTCGGCGACATGCTGAGCAGGCAAGGCTACTAGATGATCCTCGGCCCACGTCAAAAGGCTTCCCGCCTCCTCTTCCAAGAGACGGCTGCTCGTGCCGCCCTGACGACTGATGTAGGCCACCGCCGTCACATTGTCCGAGAGAATCCTGACCGCTCTCCCGAACACCAGATGCTGGAACGCTGCGAGAGCCATCGTTACCGCCCGTAACTTCAACCTGTTGATGGGCCATTGAGACTCCTGAACATTCCAGAGCCCTTGGGCAAAGTGTCCCTCGCAGTGCGCCCCTCAGCCCGACAGGCTCGCATCCGTCGTCACCTGTATCCACTGAGGAGGCTCGAGGGGCATTCCTCTCTCCAGAACCCCTGGAGAGAGCCACCAGCGAAGTGACTCCTGAGCCGCTGTTGTACAGGGTAGAGCCATTGACAAAGAGTGCCTCTGAAGGGACCAGCGGCACAGAAGGGACCTCTGAAGCGGCCACATGTGGGCTCTGGCCCAGGGAACTAGATCCAACGTCGCCACCATGGTCCCCAGCACCTGAAGATAATGCCACGCTGAGGGAGCCTTGCACGCCGTAAACTCCCGCACTAGCTGACGCAGGCATCGTGCTCTCTGAACTGGCAAAAACACCTTGCCCAAGACAGTGTCGAACCTGGCCCCTAAATACTCTAACTGCTGCGTAGGTACTAACCGGCTCTTTGCCTGGTTGAGGACCCATCCCAGACTTTGAAGAAGAGCTACCACCCTGGCAGTTGCCTTCAAACTCTCCGCCTCGGACTTGGCCCTGATCAGCCAATCGTCTAGGTAAGGGTGGACTAAAATCCCTTCTTTCCGTAGCGCCGCTGCTACTACTACCATCACCTTGGTGAACGTGTGAGGTGCTGTCGCCAGGCCAAACGGCAGAGCCTGAAATTGGAAATGACCTTGCGGAACAGCAAACCGCAGAAACTGCTGATGAACGTCTCTGATAGGAATATGCAGATAAGCCTCGTTGAGATTGAGGGAAGTCAGAAACTCCCCTTGCCGTACCGCCACTATCACCGAACGGAGAGTCTCCATGCAAAAGTGCGGCACCCGGAGACACCGATTGACCCGCTTCAGGTCTAGAATTGGTCGCCAGGAACCCTCTTTCTTTGGGACCACAAAGTAAATTGAGTACCGACCGCAGCCGCGTTGGTCTCTTGGCACTGGGACCACCGCCCCCAACGCCACCAGCCTTGCCAGAGTCTCCTCCACTGCCGCCCGCTTGGCCAGCGTCCTGCAGGGAGACTGAACAAACGAGGGGTGGACAGGCCTTGCAAACTCTAGGGCGTAACCGAATTGCACCACCTCCAGCACCCACTGGTCTGTTGTGACCCGGGCCCAGGAGGGAAGGAACTGCCGCAGCCTTCCCCCCACCGGCAGCACTCCCCCCTGAGCCCCTGTTATCTCATTGTGGCTTCCTGTGACCTGAGGAGGCCGAAGAGGACCCAAAACCTCTTCCTGCCCCCCGAAACCCACAGAAACCCATATTCCTGGATGGGAAACTACCCCTTTGAAAGGGGCTCTGCCGGACCAGCCTAGACCTCCGGCTTTCCCTTGGCTGAGAACGACCCGAAGGCAAAAAACGACCTTGCTTCTGCTTATCCTCCGGAAGCCTGCCTCCCTTAGACTCCGAGGTCCTTCACCAATTTCTCCAAATCCTCTCCAAAAAGCAGCTTCCCCTTAAACGGAAGCCTACTAAGGTGGGCCTTGGAAGAAGCATCTGCGTCCCAATTACGGAGCCAAAGATACCGGCGGGCCGCCACCACCGAAGCCATATTCTTTGACAAACTCCTAATAAGGTCATACTGGCTGTCCGCCAGATATGCAGCTCTGGACTCCAACCGAGCCGCCTCACCTTGGGACCCAGACTGCGACTCCCCTGCTAGCTGCAGCTGCTGGGACCACCGTAAGCACGCCCGGGCCACCCAGGCCCCACATACCGAGGCCTGAAGCGCCATGGCATTGATGTCAAAGGCCTGCTTCAGCAAAGTATCCAATTTCCTGTCCTGAACATCCTTTAGGGCCGCACTGCCCTCAACTGGGATAGTAGTCTTCTTGGTCACGGCTGCCACCACCGCATCTACCCTCGGAGACTTCAATAAGTCCCTGTCCGTCTCCGGCAAGGGGTACAAACGCGACATAGATTGTACCCCCCTTAACCCGGCCTCAGGCTGATCCCACTCCTCTTGGATCATGTGCCGGACCACCTTATGGACCAGGAAAACCCTTTGAGATTTCCGGACCGCCTGAATCAAGGGATCCTCCAATGCGTCATCGTTACCTTGAACTCCTGTGGACATGTTAAGAACCTTCAACGACTCAATCAACACAGGCAACTCCTCACGGCGAAAGACCCTCACAATCCTCGCCTGATCCTCTGGGATCTCGCCCTCATCGAGCTCCTCTTCATCCCCCAGCTCTCTATCCGATTCTAGTATCTCCGAATCAGGGGAAAGGAGCTCCTCTTCATCAATTCTGGATCGCTTGGGAGGAAGACCCGACTCCGAAATAGGCCTCTCCACACCCTGCCGCTTCCGAGAGCCTCCCCGGCCCTCCTGTTGACGCATGCAGAAAGCCTTGTGCAACAAAAGCACAAACTCCGGGGAAAAACCGCAAAGACCTCCCTCCACCGAGGAAATACTGGGAAGCGGTTGTGAGGGAGCCATCTGCCCCAGCGGCAACGATCCCTCTCCTAGGGGCTCCTCCGATGCTTCTCCTGCCTCCATAGACCCAGAAGCCGTGGGGAGCAAAGTATCCGATGCCTGAAATTCCTGCTCCACTGAGGCCGCCTCCAGAGCGCAGCCTCTGCACACTCCAGCCTCAGACACCATCCCTCTGCATGCCCCACAGACTAGGCACCTCGGACGAGCAGGCATATTCCTTTGGACCCCCCTATTTTATTTGTTTTTAAAAGAAAAACCATACATACATACATCAGGAAAACAAGCAAAAACAAGCAAAAAAATGCCTGCTTCTCTACACCTCCCCCCCCCCCCCCTTTTCAGCACAGCCCAGCACCTGAAAAAGAAAGGCGCGCGAAGGCCTCCGCGGGAAGAACAGCTCCTTATCAGCTGCCCTATCCCGCCCGCGGCACGAGCCCACCGCTCATCACGCAGCTCAAACTGGCTCCTTTACCTGCTTCTCCCAGCAGTCGTCTCCAAGGCGCTCCCCTTTCAGGCGCGAGAAGAGAGTGCTGCACTGCCCGTCCGCCTATGTGCTCAGCTGCCACGGGGCTTCGGCACGAGGCGGGGAACTGAATCGGAGGCCCTGCTACAGCGAGGAGACTCCTAGCAGACCAATCAACCAACCGTCGGTGTCTGCTGCCGCTCAACTCGCCTCTCCGTTCCTCTTTTTTTTTTTTTTTTTTAAACGGGAGAAGTCGCCGCAAGCCTCCTCAACCGGAGGGGATAAGGGGGGGAGGAGGGGATGAAGGAACCCAGCAAGGACCTAACTACTCCTATAGGGAAAAAGAAACTAAAGAAAAAACACCCAAAGAACAAAAAACTAAGTCTAATGTCTCTCCAGCAGACTGAAACTGCTAGTCTGCTGCTCTCTCCAGCTGCACTTGGAGACTGAATACTGAGGCTGGTGGGTGATGCCGGTCCTATATATAGCCTGATGTCATCGAGAAGTTGACAGATTCAGCCTCCAAGCTGCAGGAAGAGGGAAACTACCCAGCATTCAGGGAATGGACTGGAGAGTCGATTAGGAAACATCTGTTTATTGAATACTCTGGTCCAAATAATATCACTTATTACATGCACCATAACCCTAACCACACTCTGAACATCTATAAATACCCATTTTGTTAGCTCCAAGTTTATTTCCCTTATTTATATGTAATCACAAAATATTTGTGTTTGCTGTTCCATGTAATCCACCTTGGCATAAAGGCAAAATAAAAAAACAAACATTAAATAAAATAAATAAATGAGTCGTTAGTGGCATCCAAGCATTATGATTTAAAGCTTTTTGCACTGAATTAATAGAAAAAAAAAGAAGGACTGTATAGCACTTCTGGTGGATAGCAGCCTACAGTCTAGGTGAGGAAGAGATATCTGAATAGAACAGGAATGTATTTATTTTTATTTAACCAGTTTTCTATACCACCTTATCCTTCAATCAAATTTATTAGAATGCCTGAAGATAGAGGGGGAATGGGTCAAGAACGTATCTGAGCCCTGACAAGAGCTCAAGGAGGGTTCTTTGCCAATGTTGGGGAACATCTGGACAAATCGGGAGGGAACCTGCCTATAATTGGGGGAGACTAACATGACAGGATTTCACAGGGGGAGGAAGGGGACGGAGTGAATAGAGCCAGCTTTAAGCAGTTCATACAGGCTCAAATTGTGACAGATGCATGGCATCTCCTGCATCCTGGCAAACAATTCATGTACTTTTCTTATGCATGGCACATACTCTAGGGACAGTGATGGCTAACCTTTTTGAGCCCGAGTGCCCAAACTGCCGCACAAAACCAAAGAATTTCCTCAAAGTGCCAGCACGTCAATTTGCATAAATATTTGCATAATGCTAACATACACTAACTTTTAGTAAACATGTCTCTTAATGAGTGTATGGATAAAGACAGACTAAAAGATTTCTACATTACTATAATCCAGTGCCAACCGCCAGGCACATTAGGAACTACTACAAACACTGCCCATTTAGAACCAATAGCAAACCCGCCGTATCCTAACAGCACTACCAGGACTCACAAAGCACCACACCATACCTATCAAAAGGCAACACTGCAAATATTAAACCAATACATTTCAGACAATAACAATACATGACCTACTGGGGAAAGAGAACAAGTGGCAATGTCAAAAAGGAATTACATAAACAGAATACCTCAGCTCAGTTACACAGTTGCAATTGCTCCAGCCACTTTCTTCTGGTTTCTTCATGTTTTCTGCTAACTCTCCATCATCTGCTGTCCATTTGTCCTTTCTTCTCTCTTCTAGTTTTTTTTTCCATTCTCTCTCTCTACATCTGCTTTAACATACTAATCTTTCTCCTTTTGCTCTTTCCTCATTCCTATTTCATCCACTCAAATTTTACCCCTCCATCCTCAATCCCCACTTACTCTCCCAATACCCGGCCAATTGTAGATTTTTTATCCCTCCCACACAAAATATTTTTCCCCTCTCCATTTTACTCTCCCAGCCCCATCCCATTCTAATCCTCCCCCAACATCAGCTCCCTTCTAGTTCCAGCCTCACCCAGCATCCATTCCCTTCTAGTCCCTGCATCAGCCCATTTCCAGTCCTAGCAACCCCCCAACCCAATACCAGTCCTAGCCCCCCCCCATCAACTCACTTCCAGCCCTAAACCCCCATCACCCCATTTCCAGACAGCCCCCATCAGCCCACAGCCCATTAGCAGTCCTACCCCCCCAGCCCATTAGCAGTCCTACCCCCGCCCGCCCGCCCGCCCATTAGCAGTCCTAACCCCCCCTCCTCCTGCCCATTAGCAGTCCTAACCCCCCCCTCCTCCTGCCCATTAGCAGTCCTAACCCCCCCCTGCCCATTAGCAGTCCTAACCCCCCCTCCTGCCCATTAGCAGTCCTAACCCCCCCCTCCTCCTGCCCATTAGCAGTCCTAACCCCCCCCTGCCCATTAGCAGTCCTAACCCCCCTCCTCCTGCCCATTAGCAGTCCTAACCCCCCCTCCTCCGGCCGATTAGCAGTCCTAACCCCCCCTCCTCCTGCCCATTAGCAGTCCTAACCCCCTCCTGCCCATTAGCAGTCCTAACCCCCCCCCTCCTGCCCATTAGCAGTCCTAACCCCCCCTGCCCATTCGCATTCATAACCCCCCCTCCTGCCCAGTCGCAGTCCTAAGCCGCCCCGCCTGCCCATGTGCAGTCCTAACCCCCCCTCCTGCCCATTAGCAGTCCTAACACCCCCCCTCCTGCCCATTAGCAGTCCTAACCCCCCCCCTGCCCATTAGCAGTCCTAACCCCCCCCCCTCCTCCAGCCCATTAGCAGTCCTAACCCCCCCTCCTGCCCATTAGCAGTCCTAACCCCCCCCTCCTGCCCATTTGCAGTCCTTACCCCCCCCCTCCTGCCCATTAGCAGTCCTAACCCCCCCTGCCCATTAGCAGTCCTAACCCCCCCTCCTGCCCATTAGCAGTCCTAACCCCCCCCCCCCTGCCCATTAGCAGTCCTAAACCCCCCCCCTCCTGCCCATTAGCAGTCCTAACCCCCCCCCTCCTGCACATTAGTTGTCCTAACCCCCCCCCTCCTCCTGCCCATTAGCAGTCCTAACCCCCCCCTCCTGCCCATTAGCAGTCCTAACCCCCCCTGCACATAGCAGTCCTAACCCCCCCTCCTGCCCATTTGCAGTCCTACCCCCCCCCCCCCGGCAAATTTTTTTAAAAAAAAAGCAGGCTCTGGCTGCTGCCGCGGCAGATTGCAATGTCCCGCGGGGCCCCCTCCGCCCGCTAAGCCCCTCCGCAAGGGCTTTCAGATTCGCGAGGGAGAGCGTCTCCCTCGCGTCTCTGTTAAGCCCGCAGGGGCTAATGGGAAATTTCCCATCAGTCCCTCGCGTCTAAAGGGGCTGATGGGAAATTTCCCATTAGCCCCTGCGGGCTTAACAGAGACGCGAGGGAGACGCTCTCCCTCGCGAATCTGAAAGCTCTTGCAGAGGGGCTTAGCGGGCGGAGGGGGCCCCGCGGGACGCTGCATTCTGCCCTTGCCGCGTCCGCAGTCAGAGACAGCTTTTTCTTTTTTTTGCGGACCTATGGCCCGCGTGCCAGCTGCAAGGCCTTCGCGTGCCACAGCTGGCACGCGTGCCATAGGTTCGCCATCGCTGCTCTAGGATATGGTCTGAATTAGGAAGGAAGGGGCGATGTGAATACAGGGTGCTAATAGACACTATAACTTGGTCTGATCATGTCCTGGTGGAGGTCTGGCTAGAGATCAGAGGACAGGATAGCAGGGTCCTGTTTTGGTGATTAAATGGATCCCTATTGGAGGGAGCCCAGGTGTTACAAGATGTAGGACTCAAGGAATACTTCACCCTAAACGATGTTGAGGTGGGGTATAGGCTGGGAGTGGTTTAAAGGCTACTCAGAGGACATTTTATTAAATGAGGTGTCCGACTCAAAACGGAGAGGGAGGAGTGGCATCCACTTCTCCGGCAACAGCTGCTGGTGTTGAGGGAGGCAGACAAGCGACCGCTGCAGGAGTTATTGGGTGCAGGTGACTGCGATTCGTGCCTGACTGAATGCTCTAGATGCGGAGCAAATACACTACCATATGCAATTAAGGCAACAAGTCTCTTTCAAAGGTAGGAATAAAGCAGGTAGGTACCTAGTGAGACAGCTGCACCAGCACAAACTATGATCCCACATTCTTTCCATCCAGGGGGTACAGGGTAAGACTCACATTCGGAAAGAACAGATCCAAAAAATATTCACAAACTCTGCACAGAACGTATATAAGGCCTCCAGGCCCCGCTGGGAGCAGAAATTGATAGCTATTTAGACTCCATCCCACTGGTGAAGATGGATCAGTAAGAACATAAGATATGCCATACTGGGTCAGAGCAAGGTCCATCAAGCCCAGAATCCTGTTTCCAACAGTGGCCAATCTAGGTCATACGTACCTAGCAGTTTCCCCCAAAAGACAGGTGCCACAATGCTTGTATTGGGTCAAGCAATGATATCCTGGGTCCCTTTTTAATAATGGTTTATGGAACTTTCCTCCAGGAACTTGTCCAAACCTTTTTTAAACCCAGCTACACTAACAGCCTTTACTACCATCCTCAGGTAACAAATTCCAGAGTTTGATTACACGTTGAGTGAAAAAAAATATTTTCTCTTATTTGTCTTGAATAGTTTACCCTGTAGCTTCATTGCATGTTCCCTAATCTTCCTATATTCTGACGACGTAAACAACCGATCTACATTTACACGTTCTACTCCGTTCATTCATTTATAGACTTCTATCATATCTCCCCTCGGCCGTCTCTTTTCCAGGTTAAAGAGCCCTAACCTTTTTAGCCTTTCATAGGGGTATCCTTCCGTCCCCTTTACCATTTTGGTGACTCTTCTCTGAACCTTTTCTAACAACACTATATCCTTTTTAAGATACGGCGACCAGAATTGCACACAATATTCAAGGTGTGGTTGCACCATGGAACAATAGAGGCATTATAATATCTTTTGTTTTATTTTCCATTCCTTTCCTTATGATACCTAGTAGTTCAGGCTGGGGTTGGACAGTGAGATCAGAGAGGAGAAAGTGACCCTAGCGATCCACGTGCTTAAGCTCGATAAAGCTCCTCGTCTGGACGGCATCACATACTCTTCTATAGAAAGTTTGGAGAGCTTCTCCTTAAGCCTATGACTCACTTGTTTAATCTTCCACAAGGTGGAGTGGAGAGAATTAGTAGACGCTATGGGATGGGCAGGTATTTCACTGATCCTAAAGAGGGGAAAGATCCCCACGAGTGCGCTTCTTACCGCCCCATCTCGCTCTTGAATCTAGATCCAATAGGGTGCTACCCACACTAATCCATGAGGATCAGGCTGGATTTATCCCGGGCAGATAAGATTAAGGTTCTTCCGAACATTGTCTGGAGCTTATCTGGGCAGCACAACAAGGAGTGGAGTCTGCCCTTCTACTCGCACTCTAAGCTGAAAAGGCTTTTGACCACGTCCTGGGATTTTATGTTTCAGGTGCTAGAGAAGATGGAATTTGGAGAGGGGTTTCTAAGTTGGCTTTGGGTGCTATATCACAATCTGCGGGCATGTGTCAAGATCAATGGGGGATCCTCCCTCATTTTCATGACTAGCAGAGGCACGAGACAGAGATGCCCTCTGTCACTCCTATTTACGCTAGTGCTGGAGCCCTTGGTCTCGTGAGTATGGATGTGGCGGGAACTTCAGGAGATCCAAGTGGGAGACCAAGATTACCACATATCCCCGTTCGCGGATGATATTCTGGCTGTGTTGCAGCCACAGATCTCTTTACTGATAATTGTGTGGTAACTTCAGACTTACTCCAATTCAAATGGAATCCAGACAATCTGAAAGTACAGGATGAGCAGAAGGAACAGCTACAGGCCAAATTCCAGACACCCTGACGTCTAGGACATTGCTGCCAGCCATGCTGTAGGGGTGATGGGTGCAAGGCAAGAACCACCCCTTTTATCCAGCATATGCTCTCTGGTGTAGATACCTCCGGTCTCTTCTGTGAAAATGAGCCTCTCTTATGTCATCTGTGTCTGTTTCGGGCCTTGCCCGCACCTTCTCAGACATTTGGAGTAAAGGACTTGGCCAGGTCCCACAGCTTTATCACCAGTTGACACCAGCCTTTTGAGGGACTTGTTTGGCTTGGAGAACTGATTTTTAATGGGTAACTCCAGCTGAGGCACCACCTCTTGCAGGAAATAAGGGTGGATCTACAGAGAGACTACTTGGATTTGAAGTACTAGAAGGGTGGACCCCAGGCAAGAAAGGGTTCCTGTCAAACATCTATAGGGGTTTAATCACCGGGGAGCCAGGAAGAAGACCTTACATGAGAAAATGGGAAAAGGGCATAGGCAAGACCTTGGGGGAGGCCAATTGGGTGGTGACCCAATGAATTGCCAAGTTATCAATTGAGCAAAGGTGGTACAGAATGGGTATAAAGATACTAAAAAGAAGGGCCTAGATGGCAGAAGCATGCTAGCCACGTTCTGAGCAGCTCCTGACAACTTTTTGCTTGAGGTATTTCAACCAACAGGTAATATTTTTAACAAGGCTAAGACATAGGAGTTGCGAAAAGGCACACAGGAGGCTAAAGGGCAGCGCGACGCCTTTGCTCAGCCTACTGGTGCAGTTATACAAGTAAGTACTCTGGAGCAGGTAGGCTCACTGGGGACTGTGGGAGCAAAAGGCAGCTCCTCATGTCTAAGCCCGATGCCATCTTGAGCTCAGAGCTAAGATCCACCCCAGCACAGCCCTCCATTTACAGCATCGGTTCATCTGAGGCAGACTCCCCTGGAAGTCAGGTAGTCTCGGCTGGGACACCAATGGTGAAGGAGTGTTCCATAGCAGTAGCATCTCCGGCCACCATGGCTGCAGCTTCCACTGAAGCCCTGGTGATGTTGGAAACTGTGGCCGAAGGATCCTTGCTGTCTTTAGGAGAGGAGGTTTTATCTCCTCTGCCGCAGTCGACTCTTGCTGGTGCAATGAAGTCTAGATCTTCATTAGTGAGACCTACAAACCTTAGCTTTGAAACTCTTTAGGAAGGCTTGCAGGCACTGGAGTCTTCCTTCTCCTCCTATTTTACCTCTCTTCAAACTGTTCTGTCTTGTATTGCTCAGGCTGTTGACCAGCAGAAGCTAACTTGTATTTAGGGTGACCCAGTTAGAGGCTAAAGCAGATGCCTCTGACACACTTTCAGGTGCTGTAATCAAAGATTTGTCCAGTGTCCATTTGAAATCAGAATAGTTGGAGAATGCTGTAAGGAAGAAAAATCTGAGCTTGTTACATTTTCCTCGAGTGCCTTCAATTTCGCCTAAGGAGCTCTTTAACTCATATGCTACTAGTGTGTTAAAGATCCCCTTAAAACGTGTTCCTCCTTTGACCAGGATATTTTACAATCCTATAGCGAAGCACAATGAACCTGAATCTTCATCTCCAGTTCAGCTACCTTCTTTTGACTCTCTGGGTTCCTGGAAACCTGATTCTGAAGCAGTTGTGTGTGCACCTCTTGACTACACTGGCTCTCGAGCCTGATCGAGACTGGTTACTGAAAATGTACTTTTAAGGCTAAGAATGAATTATTAATGGAAGCTATAATTTGAATGTTTCCAGAGGTCTCCAAAGTTAACCCAAAATCACAAAAGTGGCAGTTTCTTCTGCTGCGCACTAAGGTCTTATTTGAGCTGCAGCAATCCAAGGGAGCAATACAGTATAGGAGGTGAAGTACTTTTGTCCACTAAAGAAGAGTGGGACCTAGGCGTGGTTGTGTCTGATGATCTTAAAGTAGCTAAACAGGTAGAAAAGGCGACGGCAAAAGCTAGAAGGATGCTTGGGTGCATACATAGAGGAATGGCTAGCAGAAAAAAGGAGGTGATAATGCCTCTGTATAAGTCTTTGGTGTGACCTCATTTGGAGTATAGTGTGTAATTCTGGAGACTGCACCTTCAAAAGGATGTGAACAGGATGGAGTCAGTGCAGAAGGTGGCTACTAAAATGATTAGTGGGCTTCATTATAAAGCATATGAGGACAGACTTAAGGATCTTAATATGTACACCTTAGAGGAAAGGCAGGATAGAGGTGATATGATTGAGATGTTTAAATACCTCTGTGGCATAAATGTTCAGGGAGAGAGCCTCTTTCAATTGAAAGCAAGTTCTGCTACGAGGGGACATGGGATGAGGGTGAAGGGAGATAGATTCAGGAGTGATATGCGGAAATATTTCTTTACGGAAAGAGTAGTGGATCCATGGAATAGTCTCCCAGTGGAGGTGGTAGAGATGAGGACAGTAACTGAATTCAAAAAAGCATGGGACCAACACAGAGGATCTCTAAAGGTAAAAAGTGGACTGTTGTAGTTGTGGATATGGAAGGACAGACTAGATAGGCCATGTGGTCTTTTTCTGTCATCATGTTTCTATGTTTCTATGTTTCTTATAGTTAGGTTTATTCTTTTTGCACTATCCATACAAGTATCAGATTAAAAAAAGGTATAACTCGCTCCTTGAAATTTAATCACTCATTTAACTCAGCTTGTTGCTTGTAAAAGTGTGGGTCTTTCTCTGCAGCCTTTGGAATCACAGTTCTCTTCCGTAGGAAGGGGACAACTGAGCATATATAATGAGTATCTGCATCAGTACACATCTCATTTCCTATATATTTTGTTCCGGTATTTGTTCTGGCAGTCTCTATTAGCGGTGGGGGCTAGTGAACAATTTCTGCTTGTACTTAAAACTATACCTTAGATTTAAATACAGTAAAGAAACAGAAGACAGACATTAGTGCAACAAGAAAATTTTCCTTGTGCAAATACTAAAACGGAATTTTAAAAAAAGGATATCAAGTGATGTTGTGATGGTACTTAATACCGGTGCGTCTCCATACCATCAAAAGGTTGCTAGAGGCAGTGTGGGGAAAGCATATTTACCAACTTGTAATATGTGTTCTCCAGGGACACCAGAAATCTGTCCACACATATGGGTGACGTCAACGCCGACTGAGCCCACGTGAACCTCTCCTCAACTTTCAAAGATAGCCTTTGGGAGTTGCACCATGCATGTGTAGTCCCCTTCCCACCTAAGGGTGTCATTTTGTCTCAGTATGACAACATAACTCAAGATGGCAAAAAGGAAAGCAACTCCACGGGAAGGAGGGAGGGTTGGAGGACCGATTCCTGCTGTCCCTGGAGACCACTGCAGGCAAGTAACTACGCTTCCTCCGGGAACAAGCAGGAAGTCTGTCCTTGCATATGGGACTCCCCAGCTACAGGCTACTGAAAAAAAACCTATAAAAGCCACGGCTGACCAGAAAAGGTGAGCTGTGAGAAGCAGCAATGGAGTCAAGAAGCAGAAATGGAGTCAAGGAGCAGCAGACCCACATGTGGCCATGAGGGTCAGCAAGGAACCAGTTCCCCAGTAGCCTGAACACACCAAAAGGCCAGAGGGCAGATTTGCCTTACACCCCAAACAGATATCATGGAAGGACTCTCTCTCCAAGCAGTAATGAGCTGTGAAGGTATGGACAGAGGACCAGGTGGTGGCCCAGCAGATCTGACAAAGGAACGGAGCGCATGTTCGCCAGAGGCCACCATGGCCTGAGCTCTGTGTGCCAGGACCCAGCACTCCAACGAAAGACCGGCCTGCTCGTAGGCAAAGGCAATGCAGTCCACCACCCAGATGGGCATGGTATGTTTAGAAACCGCTGTCCCCAGCCGATCTGAGTCGTAAGATATGAAGAGCTATATGAGGAGCGACAGTGGGCCTGGGTAGGCTCCAGATAATAGTCCAGGGCCCACTTACAGTCTAGAGTGTGGAGAGCGGCTTCCACCCTGTTACAGCATGAGGCCACAGGAAGATGGTGGGGAGCACCACCTCTTGGTTGAGGTGGAATGGAGACACCACCTTAGGCAGAAACTTAGAATGCATGCAGAACACAACCCTGTTCTTGTGGAACCTCATATGAGGTGGATGAGCCACTAAAGCTTGAAGGTCGCTAACCCTGTGAGTGGAGGTGACCACCACAAGGAAGACCAACTTCCAGGAGAGATACTTGAGGTGGCAAGAACTGAGAGGCTCGAAAGGTGGACGGTAAGTTTAGAGAGAACCACGTTGAGATACCACTCTGCCACCGGGGGGGGGTGGGCCCCAGATAGGTGGCCTTGAGAGTTGTAGGCCCCTCAAGAAGCGAGTCGTGAAGGGCTGGGCAGAGAGGGGCTTGCCCTCAACAAAATGGTGGTGCACCGAAAGTGCACTAAGATGTACAAGTTGGAGTTCAGCTCTGTCTGGGACAGGTGACGCAGATACTGCAGCACCAGCTAGACAGAAAAGAAGAGGCTGATCTACTTCTCCACACGTCACACAGAGAATATCCACCACTTGAAGGCATAGACCTAACGGGTGGAAGTTTTACGGGAGGCCGGGAGGACCTCCTCCACCTCACTTGAGAGCTTGAAGTAGGCCAAGGCTACCCTTTCAGCAGCCAGGCCATCAGTATCAGGGATTCCAGACTAGGGTGCAGGGGTTAGCCGTCCTCCTGCGAGAGCAGGTCCATGGCACATCCCAAAGGAAAACAGGAGCACCTGGGACAGGTGGAAGAGCAGGGGGAACCATGGCTGCTGAGTCCTGCAGAGCAGCCAACAGTATCAAGGTGCATCTGTTAAGCTGGATCTTTAACAGGGTCCTGGCAATCAACAGCATGGATGGAATGCATCCACCTCCACTCGTGAGGCATGTGGCTGCCTGGAGCAGAAGTGGGGCAGCTGAGGTCCATCTGCGGGAGCCCACAGAAACAAAACAGCCGGCTGGCCAACCGGGGATCCAGCTGCCACTCATGTGGTTGGAGGACCCAGCTGAGCCAGTGTGCTGTCTTGGCCCAGGAGATAAACTGCCTGCAGGAGCATCCTGGTATTATTGGTACTGTGGGACAATCCCGTACCTCTCTGCTTGTTGATATAGAACATCTCCACCTGATTATCTGTCTAGATTAGTACCGCTTGGTGCTGTAGGTGGTGGTGAAAAGCCCCAAGGGCTAGCGCTATGGTTCAGGGCTCCAGGAGATTGATCTGCTGGAGGCTCTTTGCCTGCAACCAAATGCCCTGAGTGGGAAAGTTGTTACATTGGGCTCTATAGCCCAGTTTGAAGACATCCGTGGTAAGAAACTCTTGGGGCAGGGGCCTGGAAGGGCATCCTGGCCTATGGGTGCTGGAGCTGTTGCCATCAGCCAAACCAGCCAGAGGGCAGGTCATGACCACAATGTCCCAGACATCCTGTTGCTTGAGACCACTGGGAGCGGACAGCTCACTGAGCTGGCAAACTATGCAGGCGGGTGTCTGGAGTGACATGAACAGTGTACACCATGTTACCCAGCAGGAGACAGGCAGACACTGAGGGGCGACTCTGGACATTTGCTGAAAGCGCCCTGGAAGCACTGGGTCCTGTCTGGAGGGGAATGCAGGCCCTGGCCTGGATGATGTTCAACAGCACCTTTATGAACGCCAGGCATTGTGCTAGATGGAGATGGGACTTTGGGTAGTTTTATAATGAACCCCAAGTGCCCCAGAATGAGGATGGTGTGGACCATCGCCTGATGCGCGTTAGTGGCGGTGCTTCCCTTTATAAGCCAGTCGTCCACATAGGGGAAGCAAACACCCCCTAAAGACACAGGCAGGCAGCAATCACCACCAGGCACGTGGTGAACACCCTCAGGGCAGAGGCCAGACTGAAGTGGAGGTACTGCCTGTGAAGCGGATGGATGAGGATGTGCATATACACATCCTTTATATTCAAGAAGCATAGCCAGTATCCCTGCAGGAGGTATGGGCAGCAATGTTCCAAAGGAGAGCATCTCCCTCACTAGGAATCAGTTGAGGTCCCATAGGTCTAGAATGGGCCGAAACCCTCCAGTCCTTTTGGGTACCAGAAAGCACAGTTACTTACCTGTAACAGGTGATCTCTGGGAACAGCAGGAATTAGTCCTCACATATGGGTACGTCGGTACCGACGGAGCCCGTGCGGGAAAGCTCCCCAGCTTCTTAGAATAGAAGCTTTTGGGACCTCCCACTGCACATGCGCACTGCCTTCCCGCCTTCCTGAACAGCTCTCCTCAGTTTCGAGTTTATAGCTGAGTCAACAGAGAGAGGACAGGAAGATAGATAGATAAAAGATACAACTCCTAGGGGAGGTGGGTGGGTTGTGAGGACTAATTCCTGCTGTTCCCAGAGATCACCTGTTACAGGTAAGTAACTGTGCTATCTCCAGGAACAAGCAGGAATAAGTCCTCACATATGGGGACTCCCTAGCTTAGATGCATGGGATCCCCTGTAAAGGTTCGCCATCTTCGTATGGATCTCAGGCATCCATTCTGGGAAGGTGGGCAGGAGTTGTTTAGGAATGGAACAGGTGCTTGAGGACAGCCTGGCCAAACAAGGCATCCCGGCGGGAGTCCTTGTCCAAACAGTAATGGGCTATGAAGGTATGAACCGAGGCCCAGGTAGCGGCTCGACAGATCTGATCTATGGAAACAGAGTGCAGATGAGCCATAGAAGTTGCCATGGCCCTCACATTGTGAGCAGTGACATGGCCTTCCAGAGAAATGTTTTTGCTCTGGTAAGCAAAAGAAATACACTGAGCAATCCAATTGGAAAGTGTACGCTTGGAGACTGGAAGTCCCAAATGGGAAGGATCAAAGGCCACAAAAAGTTGAGAAGACTTTCGATGTGGCTGAGTCCTATTAAGGTAAAAAGCGAGAGCTCTTTTACAATCCAGAGTATGAAGGTTCCTCTCTGCATTGGATGCATGAGGAGCTGGAAAAAAGACAGGTAGATATACCTCTTGATTAAGATGAAAAGGCGAGACCACTTTAGGCATAAAGTGGGGATTCGTCCTAAGGACCACCTTATCATGATGAAATCTTGTGTAAGGTGGATTAGCCACTAAAGCCTGCAGCTCACTGATGCGGCGAGCCGAAGTGACTGCAATGAGGAAGATGACCTTCCAGGAAAGAAATTTCAAGGAGGTGGAAAACATTGGCTCAAAAGGTGGCTTCATAAGTTGACCGAGCACTAGATTCAAATCCCATGCGACCGGGGGTGGTCTGATGGGAGGTTTAGTGAGAGTCAGGCCTCTCATGAATCTTGCAACAAGAGGATGAGAGGAGATAGGTTGTCCATTTATATGTTTCAAGGATGCTGCAATAGCACTTAAATGGACTCTTACCGAATTCGTCTTGAGGCCTGCATTGGATAGATGCAGGAGATAATCAAGAAGAGAATTCAAAGGAAGTGCCAGAGGGTCAAGACCCTGCTGAGCACACCAAATGGAAAAACGTTTCCATTTGAAAGCATAGGAACGCCTGGTAGAGGGTTTCCTAGAGGCAGAAAGGATATCTTTCACTGGTTGGGAAAGATGAAAGTCTTGAAGGCTTAAGCCTTCAGTAACCAAGCACTGAGGTGAAGGGATTTGGGGTTTGGGTGCCACAAAGTCCCCTCCTCCTGAGACAGGAGGTCTGGCGCAGCTCCCAGATCCAAGTAGGATCCCTGGGAGAGCTGTAGAAGTAGAGGGAACCACACTTGGCGTGGCCAGCGTGGAGCTATGAGGATCATAGTTCCATGATCCCTCTGGAGTTTGAACAGAGTCTTGGGAATCAAAGGAATGGGTGGAAAGGCATATAGGAATGCCTGACTCCAATTCAGGAGAAAGGCGTCCGTAGCCTGAGCTCCCTGACACGGAGTTCTGGAACAGAACCGGGGAAGTTTGGCATTCCACGGACTTGCAAAGAGGTCTATGTCCGGGGTCCCCCATTCCTGAAAGATTCGGTTTATTTGGTCCAAATGTAGGGACCATTCGTGTGGCAGCAGAACTCGACTGAGCCTGTCTGCCCGAGAGTTTTGAACTCCTGGGAGATACACTGCTAGCAGGTGAATCTGATGCTCTCTGGCGAAGGCCCATAGTCTTAGAGCTTCGTTGCAAAGCGACAGAGAGCCCGTCCCTCCTTGTTTGTTTATGTAAAACATGGCCACCTGATTGTCCGTCTGAACTAGGACAGTGAGGTTGGCTAGGAGGGAGTGGAAGACCTTGAGGGCAAGGTAAATTGCTCGCAGTTCCAGAAGATTGATATGAAGGGTGGTCTCCTGTAGAGACCAAGTGCCCTGAGTGGAGAGAGTTTGCAGATGGGCTCCCCACCCTGTTTGGGAGGCATCTGTTGTGAGGGTTGCTTGGGGTAGCAATGGTTGAAATGGAGCCCCCAACAACAGATTCTTGGTGGAAGTCCACCAGTGGAGGGACCAAAACAGACGATCGGAGGTTTGTATTTGGTCTGAGAGCGCTCCTGACGCCTGAGTCCACTGAGTGGCCAGGGTCCATTGAGCTGCTCTCATATGAAGACGAGCATAGGGCACCACATGCACTGTGGAGGCCATATGACCCAGTAGGCGTAGCATTTCCCTGGCTGTCAAGTGAGTGCTGGACTGAGCTTGGGAGGCCAAACTCAGGAGGCGCTGGCCTCGAACATGTGGAAGGTAGGCCCTTGCAGTGATGGTGTCCAACTGGGCCCCTATGAATTCTAGAGATTGAGTAGGGATGAGTTGGGACTTGGGAAGGTTTACTACCAGTCCCAGATACTGCAAAAGGCTCCTTGTGTGGTCCAGGGAAATCTGGGCCTGTGACTGAGTTGGAGCTCGGATGAGCCAGTCGTCCAGATATGGGAAGACAAAGATTCCCATGCCTCTTAGAAATGCGGCTACGACTGCCATGCATTTTGTGAATACTCTTGGAGCAGAGGCTAGACCGAAGGGGAGTACTCTGTATTGGAAATGTTTTCCCTGAAACAGAAAGCGAAGATACTTTCTGTGGGATGGATGGATGAGTATATGTGTATACGCATCCTGTAGGTCTAGAGAACAAAGCCAGTCCTGACCCTGGAGGTAAGGAAGGAGAATGCCGAGAGACAGCATTTTGAATTTCTCCTTGAAGAGAAATTTGTTCAATTCTCTCAGATCTAGGATTGGTCTGAATCCCCCTGTCTTCTTTGGAATGAGAAAATAAGGGGAGTAGAAACCGGACCCTTGTTGAGGAAGAGGAACCTCTTCTATGGCCCCTTGGGCAAGAAGAGAGGAAACCTCTTGACCCAATAGGGTTAGGAGAGATGGGGGAGAATTGAATGGTCTCACCATATGATGGGGAGGAAGGCTGGAGAAATGAAGTTTGTAACCCTCTCGAATGATAGAGAGGGTCCATTGTTCTGTTGTGATTTGTTCCCATCTGGGAGCAAAGTGAACCAACCTTCCGGGTATGGTGAGAGGTTCTGGTTGTGTTAGAACCAGAAGTGGCAAGTTCCCTAGGAGCAAGTCAAAACCCCTGAGGGGTTGGAGCCTGCTGAGCTACAGTAGCTGCTGCAGGCTTAGCTCGTGCTTGTTTGGATTGCTGACGCTTAGCAGTATAGCGAGGTTGAGAAGACTGCTGGCCAGTATTTGAAGCAACTCTGGCCTTCTTATAGTAAGGCCTTTTAAAAGACTTTTTCTTAGTAGGAATTGAAGTGGACTTTGAAAGTCTTTCCAAGGTGGCATTTTCAGCATCCATCTGGGTGGCTTTGATTTGCCACTCCTCCCCAAATAAGTTCTCACCTGTACAGGGCAGATTCCGTAAGCCATCTAGAACCCAAGGTTCCAGATCAGAGGCCTGGAGCCAAGCAAGACGTCGGGCTGCAATAGCAATGCCCGAAGCCCTACTGGCTCCCTCAAAGGAATCATATGCTGCCCTATTAGAGAACTTAGAAACCTCTAAGAGTTGTTTCACTAGGGAAAGGAATCCCTGCTTTTTATCCTCAGGGATAAAGGGGGCAAAATGCCGCACCTTTTTGGCAAGTTCCTCCAGGAACATGCCCATATAGAGACTGTAGGAATTAATCCTGGCTATAAGCATACTAGCCTGGAAAATTTTCCTACCAAAAGAGTCCAAAGTCTTACATTCCCGTCCTGGAGGGGTGGAAGAGTGCCTTTTGGTACTCCTAATCTTCTTCATTGCAGACTTCACCACAATAGAGTGGTGGGGCAATTGAGTCTTTTGGAAACCAGGAGAAGGAGGGACCCTATACATGGTGTCCAACCTACGGGAATAAGGAGACAAAGTCAAAGGATTTTCCCAGAAATCCATCAGTTGTTCTTGAAGGATTTCATGGATAGGCAGGGTAACTGCCTCCTTAGGGGCCTTTGAGTATCCCAAAATATCCAGTTTTTTGGATCTGGGTTCCTTTTCAGAGGATGTGGTAATAGAAAGGGCTGTAGCCATATCTAAAACAAAGTCCTGGAAGGACAAATCCTCTGGAGGGGACATTCTCCTTTTAGGAGAAGAGGGCTCCTCAGGTAAGTTGAGTGAAAACTCAGCAGAATCATCAGAGGAGTGAAAATCCTCAGAGGAATCGGTGCTTTCCTCTAACGCACGATACGCGTACCGATCGGTATCGATATCGGGCGTATCGGGTATGGAACCGGTATGGAGCGAAAGCCCATACGGTACCGACTTGCGTTTAGAGGTGGACGGCCTCGATACCGGCATGGCGGACGATACCGGTATCGGGCCCGGAACCGCTGAAAGCGGAACCGATGGCGTTGCAGCTTTAATGAAAGCCATGACGGCCTGCTGCATGGACTGTACAGTATCGCCCATGGACGCCATAGCTGCCTGGATGTCGGTACCGGAGTGACCCGGTACCCCAGAGCAGGCTAACAGGTGATCTGTCGAGGCCGTAGCATCGATATCAACCTGAGACCCCTGAATTGGCGTTTTTGGAAGTTGGACTTCCCGCCGGGGTTGTTTGGCTGGGGCAGGGTCCTCAAGTTCTAAGCTAAGAGCCTCTCGATGCTTTGAAGGAGATTTGCTCTTTGAGGACTTGCCCACAGAAGGTTTGGTTACCTGAGATCCATCCGGAGAAGAAGAAGACCTGGATGACTGTGATGCTGTATTCTCTGAAGCAAACAGCACATGGAATTTGTTGGCCCGGTTCTGCAGCCCACGTTTAGACATGTGGGAGCAAGATGGGCAGTCCGGTATGGAATGGTCAGGCCCCAAACATTTCAGACACCATTCATGGGTGTCTGTGACTGAAATAACAGCATTACATTTGGTACACTTCTTAAATCCAGGGGCTGGCTTCTCCATGAGGAGAAATTGAGTAGGCCGAGAGGCCTCTCTGAAGTGACCAAAAAGCTAAAAAATAAGAAAAAAGAATTATAATTTTTTAAAGAAAGAAAGAAAAGACCGGCGATACCGGTATCGGTATGGGGAAGGCAGGTACGCGGTCTAAAGAAACAAATAAAATAACAATTTCTTCAGCGGTGACAGGAACACAACCTGCTGGCTCCGCGGAAAAAGAGAAACTGAGGAGAGCTGTTCAGGAAGGCGGGAAGGCAGTGCGCATGTGCAGTGGGAGGTCCCAAAAGCTTCTATTCTAAGAAGCTGGGGAGCTTTCCCGCACGGGCTCCGTCGGTACCGACGTACCCATATGTGAGGACTTATTCCTGCTTGTTCCTGGAGATAATAGGAGTAGAACCTCTTGCCCCCAAGTGGCAGAGGACAGCTTCCACTGCCCTGTCTGCCAGAAGTCAGTTCCTGCTGAAGCAGGCCCTGGTGAAGGGGGAGTCATAGGGGACTCATTCGGAAAGAATGGGGGAGGTTTCTGTGATGTGAAGGAGGTAGCCCTCCTGCACCATCTGTAGGGCCCAGGTGTCTGTGGTGATGGTGGACCACCGATTGGTGTAAGATACCAGATGCCCCCCAAAAAGGTGTGGGGCAGGACCTCCTGGGGAAGAGAGGCTATAGTCAAGGAGTCATAAAACCCCTCCAAGTCGCGCCAAAAGTGTGGTCTGGGGCTGGGGGGGGGGTCTTAGGCTTATGAGGGCCATGCCCTGGTCCCTTGGTCTGCTGACCCTGTTGAGAAGCTGGGAAGGCAGAATACTGAGGGTAGTTTCCATAAACCTTCCTGTGCTTCGGGTATATTTGGAGCCTGGTCCTGATCAAACTGAATCCAGCTCAGCGGCCTTGTCAATCATGAGCTTGTCAAAAAAGGTTCTCTCCCTGGTAAGGGGCATCAACCAACTTGTCCTATACCCACTGCTCCAAGCCAGAATATAGCCAGAGCTGGTGATGGGTACTAAATGCCCACCACAGCTACTCTAGCCACTGACTTGAAGCAGTCATAGGCTGCCCAAATCGTAAATTTGGAACACTGACTGAAGGACAGAGTCTGGAACTGCTGGAGAGGTTCCTTGGAGAGAGAAGTCGAGAATCGGGCAAGTTATCTCGCCAGGTCCTGCAAATACATGGCCATTCACAGCTGGTAGGATCTGATCTGACTGATGAGCATTGAGCCTTGGAAGCACTTCCTGCCCAGGCATCCTTGGCACAGGCCTCCCTACCCAGGGGCACAAAGTGTGTTTTCTGGCTCTTGAGCCTACACCTAGCCAACTCTACCACAATGGAGTTATGAGGCAATTCAGCTTTTCGGAAGCCAGGGCTCCGGTGGACCTAATACACAGAGTCCAGCCACCTGCTCACAATGGGAACCGAGGCTGTGCCCACATATGGGAGAGCAGCTGTTCCAAGATAGGGGGAATGGGCACCGTAAGGTCCTCCTTAGGGGGAGCCTCATACTGGAAGACCTCAAGGTCCTCTGCTAGAGGCTCCTCCTGTGACTCTGTTGTGAAGGCAAGAGCCTTCGCCATATCCCAAAGTCCAGAAAGGCTAGGTCCTCTAGTGGGGACAGGTACCAGGCTTCAGGGGAAGGGTATAAGGGCACATCCCTGTGGAGTCGAGTGTCTGGGGGGGGACTTCTTGTCCTCAGTTTTAATCCAACCTGGAGTCTGAGGAGATCAAGGGTCTTTCGGGCCTCGGGCTCGCACTCCAGCCCAGATGGCACTGATGCCCCAAGTCAGGAGCATTGTGCATGCAAGTCCTCGGCCCGAAGCGGGAGCGGGACCAGTGCAGGTGTCTCTCAAGGCCCATCTCCATCTCCAGGGACTCCCTCACAGTGGAGGGGACAGTGGTTTGGAGAGAAAGAGGAATGGGCATCAGAGGCACTCTTGGGCCCTGAAGGCAGACAAGCTGTGTTCTAAGGTCACCATCCTGGCATCGAGGTCAGAAGGTTCTGTAGTCAACAGCATGGGCACAGAGGACCTCTGGCCTGGCACCTACAGAGCCTGATCCCTGGACGTAGATAGCATTTTCTTCCACTGGGGCAGCTTTGAGGGCCACTCCCAGCCATTGCTCTCAGCCTTGTATCAAGGGTTCTGAGGGCAGGGGCCATGGACTTCCCCACAGCCCTGGACTAATTACCCAACAAGGCCACAGACATCTGGCTCTTTGAGGGGCATCCCTCCCTGAGGCAGCCCCAGCTTGATGCCCCATGACCAAGGCTCCAAGGCAGGGCGCTGGTCACATGGATGACTCCAGTTGCTGAGTTGGTCATGTGAAAAATCAACTCCTGTTTCTTACAGCCTCGGAGAGCCTTAGGGGTCTCTTACTGGCAGAGACCACATGCCAAGTCAACATGATCTGGCCTGAGGCACCAAAAGGTAACAATCAAGCGCATCTGTGTGCGACATCTGTGCACAGCAGTCACAAGGCTTGAAGCCACTGACCAAGGCCATAGCAAGGACTATGGCCCCTGCGAAGTCAAACTCCTTTGGCCCAACCAGAAATGAGACAAAAACCTGGGCACCAAGATAAAAACCCCTAGGGGAAAAAAGGGAACCAGAGAAAAAAATGCAACGCCGGAGGCAAAAGGACTCAGGGGCAAGAAGGGCACCAATATGCAACTGGAAAAAGGAATCAAAGTAAAAAGGCAAAGGGAAAAAAAACAGAACTTTTTCAGGGGGTGGGGGGGAGGGGAATAGACATGTCTGATGGGCTTTGCGGAAAAAAGGAGACACAGGCAAGATGGCACTCTTAGGCAGGAAAGGAACCATATACGTGTGATGCATCTCCCAGGGGATGTCTTTGAAAACTGGGGAAAGGCTATCGTGCGGGCTCAGTCGGCGTCACCCATATGGGAGGACTGACTTCTTGCTTGTTCCTGGAGAATGGGGACCTTACATACTTATACGGTAGAAGTGTTGCAAGGTAAGAGTAGTTACTCACCTGTAACAGGTGTTCTCCAGGAGCAGCAGGAATCAGTCCTCAAATATGGGTGACATCGACGTCGATGGAGCCCCTGCGGAGCATTTCCCAGGTTTCTAAGAAAGCCTTTGGGAATACTGCACGCATGCGCGGTCCCCTTCCCGCCTAAAGGTGCCATCTTGCTCAGTCAAATGACATAGCTAAAAAACAGCGCACACAAAAATGTAAAAATGAACTATGTACAACTGCAACTCCCAGGGGAGGAGGGAGGGTTGTGAGGACTGATTCCTGCTGCTCCTGGAGAACACCTGTTACAGGTGAGTAACTACTCTTTCTCCAGGACCAAGCAGGAAGTCAGTCCTCACATATGGGTGACTCCCTAGCTCTGGGCTACCAGGAACCCAGGCTGAACAAGAGAACTCCCTCTAGTCCCAGCATCAAAGAAAGGCTTTTCACTGAAAAAAACCCTCCACCGGTAGCCCAACGGAGGGCAGGAGTTGCCTAAACCTCAGAAAGATTCCGGAGTACTGACTGGCCAAAAGCACTGTCCCTATGTGACTCCCTCTCCAGGCAGTAATGGGCCGCAAAGGTCTGGCTTGAGGACTAAGTTGCAGCCCTGCAGATGTCTGCAAACGGTACAGAGCGGATATAAGCTACTGAGGCAGCCACTGCCCTGACACGGTGGGCCGCGACCCGACCCTGCAAGGGAAGGTCAGCCGCCCTGTAAGCCCAGGTGATACAGTCAGCCACCAGGTGGACAAGGTACGCTTGGACACACCTAACCCCAAATTATTAGGGTCAAAAGATATGAAGAGCTGAGTAGCCCTTCTATGCCCCTGCATACAGTCAAGGTAGAAGGATAAGGCCCTCCTACAGTCCAGGGTATGCAGAACTGCTTCAGCCTGGCTTCCATGAGGCCTAGGGAAGAATGTCGGAAGAACCACCTCCTGGATGAGGTGGAAAGAGGAGACAACCTTTGGGAGGAACTTTGGATGAGTCCGAAGGACAACCCTGTTCCTATAGAAGCGAGTATAAGGCCCGTCACAGACCAGGGCCTGAAGCTCACTCACTCGCCTGGCCGAGGTTAGGGCTACCAAGAAGAGTGTCTTCCAGGACAGGTAGCGGAGAGGACAAGTAGCTATCGGCTCAAAAGGTGGGCGAGTCAGTTGCTGCAAGACCACATTCAACTCCCACTCAGGGGCTGGTGGACGGAGAGGAGGCTTTAGCAACAGCAAGCCTCTGAGAAAACTGGACACCAAGGGGTGAACCGACAGTGTCCTTCCACCAGTGAGTGGTGAGCTGCGAGAGCTGAGAGGTGGATCAGAACAGAATTGGAAAGTCCCTGATTGGATAAGTGCAGCAGGTACTGAAGCACTACTGGTACAGCACAGGAGAAAGCAGTTACTTACCTGTAACAGGTGATCTCTGGGAACAGCAGGAATAAGTCTTCACATATGGGTATCGTCGGTACCGACGGAGCCTGCGCGGGAACGCTCCCCAGCGTCCAAAAGGAAAGGTTTTGGGAGCATCCCACAGCACCTGCGCGCTGCCTTCCCGCCTTTCCTAACTGCCTCTCTCCAGTTCGAGTTTTAAAGCTGAAACAAAGAGAGAGAGAGAGGAAAGGAAAGATAGATAGAGAGATACAACTCCTAGGGGAGGTGGGTGGGTTGTGAAGACTTATTCCTGCTGTTCCCAGAGATCACCTGTTACAGGTAAGTAACTGTGCTATCTCCAGGAACAGGCAGGAATGAGTCTTCACATATGGGGACTCCCCAGCTAGAGATGCCTGGGAGATCACCCAGATTGTGAGTCCCTGGGAAGGGCTCCACTTCCACCCATGAATCTCAGGCATCCAGTCAGGAATGGAGGGTAGGAGTTGATTAGGTATGGAACAGGTGTTTGAGAACAGCCTGACCAAACAAGGCATCCCGGCAGGAGTCCTTGTCCAAGCAGTAATGGGCTGTGAAGGTATGAACCGAGCCCAGGTGGCCGCTCGACAGATTTGGTCGATGGACACAGTTTAGATGAGCCATAGAGGTTGCCATGGCCCTCACATTGTGAGCTGTGACATGGCCCTCCAGAGAAAGGTTCTTACTCTGGTAGGCGAAGGAAATACACTGAGCAATCCAATTGGACAAAGTTCTCTTAGAGACTGGAAGTCCTAAATGAGAAGGATCAAAAGCAACAAAAAGTTGAGAGGACTTTCTATGTTGCTGTGTCCTTTTTAAGTAGAAAGCGAGTGCTCTTTTACAATCCAGGGTATGAAGATTCCTCTCTGCACTTGATGCATGAGGTCCTGGAAAAAAGACAGGTAAATACACCTCCTGGTTCAGATGAAAAGGTGAGACCACTTTAGGCATAAAGTGTGGATTAGTTCTGAGGACTACCTTGTCATGATGGAACCTTGTATAAGGAGGATTAGCCACTAAAGCTTGCAACTCACTGATTCGGCGAGCTGAAGTGACTGCAATGAGAAAAATGACCTTCCAGGAAAGGAATTTCAAGGAGGTAGTGGCTAAGGGTTCAAAGGGTGGCTTCATAAGCTGGCCAAGAACCAGATTCAAGTCCCATGCCACTGGAGGTGGTCTAATGGGAGGTTTAGTCAAAAGAAGGCCTCATGAATCTTGCTATAAGAGGATGAGAGGAAATAGGTTGTCCATTGAGAGGCTTAAGGGATGCTGCAATAGCACTCAAAAGGACCCTGATTGAATTTGTTTTAAGGCCTGCATGGGATAAATGCAGCAAATAGTCTAGTAAAGAATTCAAAGGTATTGCAAGAGGGTTGAGACCCTTCTCTGCACACCAAATGGAAAATCTTTTCCATTTATAAGCATAGGAACGTCTAGTAGAAGGCTTTCTGGAAGCATGAAGAATATCCCTTACTTGCTGAGAAAGATGCCAATCTTGAAGGTCTGAGCCTTCAGAAACCAAGCCCTGAGATGGAGAGATTGGGGGTTTGGGTGCCACAACGTTCCCCCCTCCTGAGACAGGAGATCTGGAGCAGACCCCAAGTCCAGGGAGGGAGCTTGAGAGAGATGCAGAAGTAGAGGGTACCACACTTGGCGTGGCCAACGTGGAGCTATGAGAATCATAGTCCTTTGATCTCTCTGAAGCTTGAACAGGGTCTTGGGAATTAGGGGTATGGGTGGAAAGGCGTACAGGAAGTCTTAACCCCAATGAAGGAGGAAGGCATCCCTGGCCTAAACTCCCTGACACGGAATTCTGCAACAGAATCGGGGAAGTTCGGCATTCCACGGACTTGCAAAGAAGTCTATGTCAGGGGTTCCCCAAATTCGAAAGATTCTGACTATCTGGTCCATACAAAGGGACCATTCGTCTGGAAGCAGAACTCGACTGAGTCTGTCTGCCCAAGAGTTTTGAACTCCTGGAAGGTATACTGCCAGAAGATGAATTTGATGCTCTCTGGCGAAGGCCCACAATCTCAGAGCTTCGTTGCAAAGCGACAGAGAGCCAGTTCCTCCCTGCTTGTTCACATAGAACATGGCTACTTGGTTGTCCGTGTGAATGAGGATTGTCTTAGAGCTGAGCAGAGTATGGAAGACTCAGACAAGAAGATTGCTCTGAGCTCTAAGAAGTGGATATGTAGGGAGGTCTCCTGTGGGGACCAAATGCCCTGGGTGGAGAGGTCTTGAAGATGAGCTCCCCAACCCTTTGGAGAGGCATCTGTTGTAAGGATTTCTTGGGGTAACAACTGTTGGAAGGAGGACCCCAGCAACAGATTTTGAGTGGACTTCCACCACTGGAGAGACCAAAAGAGGCGCCTGGAGGTTGTTATTTTGTCTGACAGACTTCCAGATGCCTGGGTCCACTGGGTGGACAAAGTCCATTGAGCTGCCCTCATGTGAAGGCGAGCATAAGGGACCACAAGCACGGTGGATGCCATGTGGCCTAACAGTTGTAACATTTCTCGAGCAGTTAAATGGGACTTTAACTGAATTTGTGAGGCTAACTGCACCAAGCGTAGGCAACGGGCCTGGGGAAGATAAGCCCTTGCAGTTGTGGTATCCAGCAAAGCCCCTATGAACTCTAGAGACTGAGTAGGGGTGAGTTGGGACTTTGGAATGTTTATAACCAGTCCCAGATACTGCAGGACACGCATTGTGCAGGCTAGGGAAGTCTGGGCCTCTGACTGGGATGGTGCTCGAATGAGCCAGTCATCCAGATATGGGAATACGAATATTCTCAGAGTGCGTAGAAATGCAGCTATTACTGCCATGCATTTTGTGAACACTCTTGGAGCAGAGGCCAGACCAAAGGGAAGCACCCTGTATTGATAGTGCTTTCCCTGATAAAGGAACCGAAGGAACCTTCTGTGTGCTGGATGGATGAGTATATGGGTATACGCATCCTTGAGATCTAGAGAACAAAGCCAATCCTGACTCTGAAGGAATGGAAGGAGAGTACCCAGAGAAATCATCTTGAATTTCTCCTTGCACAGGAATTTGTTCAATTCTCTGAGATCTAATATGGGTCTGTAACCCCCTGTTTTCTTTGGAATGAGAAAGTAGGGGGAGTAGAACCCTGAGCCCTGTTGAAGAAGAGGTACTTCTTCTATTGCCCTTTGGGCAAGAAGGGTGGAAATCTCTTGACCCAGAAGGTCGAGGAGAGATTTTGGAAAATTGAACTGTCTCACCATGGTGTGAGGAGGAAGGTTTAAGAAATGAAGTTTGTACCCTTCCCTTATGATGGAAAAGGGTCCACTGCTCTGCTGTGATTTGCTCCCATCTGGGAGCAAAGTGAGCTAACCTTCCTGGAATGGTGAGAGGCTCTGGTTCTTTTAGAGCCAGAAAGGCTAAGTTCTCTAGGTGCAAGTCAAAGGCCCTGAGGAGGCTGAGGCTGTTGGGCTACAGTAGGCCTTGCAGCCTTAGACTTGGCCTGTTTAGGTTGTTGACGCTTTGCAGCAAAACGGCCTGCAGAAGATGTCTGCTGACCATAAGCAGGATAATATCTTCCCTTCTTGGGAAAATATGTCTTTTTGAACAACCTCTTCTGGACAGGATTAGAGGTAGACTTTGAAAGCCTATCCAAGCAGAATTTTCTGCATCCATTTGAGTGGCCTTTGCTTGCCAAACTTTGCCAAACAGGTTTTCACCTGTACAAGGAAGATTTCCTAATCCATCTTGGACCCAGGGTTCCAAATCAGAAGCTTGTAACCAAGCAATTCTGCGTGCACCTATGGCAATGGCTGAGGCTCTGCTGGCCCCCTCAAAAGAGTCAAAGGCTGCACGGTTAGAAAATTTGGAAACATCCTGGGCATGCTTAAACCAGGTAAGAAAGTCTTCCCTTTTATCTTCTGGAAGAAAAGGGAGGAAAGTTTGCAGATGATCTGTAACTTCCTTCAGAAACATCCCCATATAAAGACTATAGGAGTTGATTCTGGCAACAAGCATACTGGCTTGAAAAATTTTCCTGCCAAAAGCATCCAAGGTTCTACATTCTCTTCCTGGAGGAGCAGATGAGTGCCTCTTTGCACTAACTTTTTCATAGCAGACTCCACCACAATAGAATGGTGAGGAAGCTGAGTTTTATGAAATCCAGGACAAGGAGGGACACGATACATGGTATACAACCTACGAGAATGAGAAGAGATGGTGAGAGGAGTCTCCCCATATGCCTATCATGTGGTCATAAAGGATCTCATGAACTGGCAAAGTGGCTGCTTCTTTAGGAGCCTTAAGATATTGCAAAATATCCAATTTTTTGGCTCTAGGCTCTGTCTCAGGGGCTACTGAGATAGAAAGTCCCTTGGCCACTTCCCTTATGAAGTCTTGAAAAGACAAGTCTTCTGGAGGGGACATTCTTCTTTTTGGAGAAGGCGGCTCCTGAGGAAGAAGTACCGATGCTTCGACAGAGGCCTCCGATGCATCAGAGTCTTCGGAGGAATCGAAGTATCGCCTGTCTGGATGCTCTTGTAAAGCCCGATACACATACCGGGTGGTATCTACATCGGGAGTCATCAGTACTGGATCAGTACCGATAGGCATCATCGGACAGGGTACCGATGCAGTCGACACCGAAGCCGATGTCGATGCAACCGGTACCGGCACCAGAACCGATATCGGAGCCGGTACCGACAACGAAGCTTGTTGCGGTACCAGCGGCGTTGCAGCTTGTATGAATGCCGTAATGGCACGCTGCATGGTCTGAACATTCTGATCCATCAACGCCATGAATGTCTGGAGGTCGGTACCGGCAGATTCCACCGGTACCCCAGAACATTGCAACAGGTGATCGGTCGAGGCTGTGCCATCGATGTCAACCTGTGACCCCATAGGAGGAGCTTTGGAAGCCGGAGCTTCCCGCCGGGGTACTTTTGCCGGTGCAGGATCCTCGAGGGCAAGCCCGGAGGCATCTCGATGCTCAGAGGGAGATCTACCCTTCGAGGACCGGCTGGACTTATGTTTAGTTACCTGAGATCCATAGGAGGAAGCAGCAGCCCTGGAAGACATTGATGCCACCAAAGCTGCATCAGAGGGAAACAGTGTACTGAGCTTGGCTGCTCGGTTCTGTAAACCTCTTTTAGACATCATGGAGCAGGACGGACAATCCGTGATGGAATGGTCAGGACCCAAACACTTAAGACACCAGTCATGGGTGTCGGTAACAGATGGTACCGCTGCACTTAGTGCATTTTTTAAACCCGGAGGCTGGCTTTTCCATGAGGAATTTTCTGTTAGGCTTAAGGCTCAACGAAGAAAAAATACACTGAAGTGGAACGGAAGTATTCTTTTTTTTTTTTTTTGAAGAAAAGAAAGACAAGACCGGCGGTACCGGTCCGACGTCGAAGAAGGCAGACGCGCGAACAAAGAAATAAAATAAAATAAAGAACTTCTTGAGCGGTGACAGGAACACGACATGCTGGCTCCGCGGAAAAGAAGAACTGAAGAGAGGCAGTTAGGAAAGGCGGGAAGTCAGCGTGCAGGCGCTGTGGGATGCTCCCAAAAGCTTTCCTTTTTGGGAAGCTGGGGAGCGTTCCCGCGCAGGCTCCGTGGGTACCGACGTACCCATATGTGAAGACTCATTCCTGCTTGTTCCTGGAGATCTAATTTTTTGGCTCTAGGTTCAGTTTCAGAGGCCACTGAGATGGACAGGCCTTTGGCTACCTCCCTAATGAAGTCCTGAAAAGACAAGTCTTCAGGAGGAGACATTCTCCTTTTTGGAGAAGAGGGTTCCTGAGGAAGGATCCCAGATGCTTCAGTTGAGGCCTCTGAAGTATCAGTCTTCAGAGGAATGAAGTATCGACTGTCTGGATGCTCTCGCAGAGCCCGATACGCGTACCGGGAGGTATCGACATCGGGAGTAATCGGTACCGAGTCGGTACTGATGGGCATCACTGGATAGCGTACTGCTGCAGTCGATGCTGTCGATGCAAGCGGTACCGGTATCGGAACCGATTTCGGATCCGGTACCGGTACCGACAACGGGGTTTGTTGCGGTACCGTAGGCGTCGCAGCATGTATGAATGCCGTGATGGCACGCTGCATGGTCAGAATATTCTGATCCATTGACGCCACCACTGTCTGGATGTCGGTACCGGAAGTAACCACCGGTACCCCAGAACATTGTAACAGGTGATCGGTCGAGGCCGAGCCATCGATGTCAACCTGTGACCTCATAGGTAGAGCTTTGGAAGCCGGAGCCTCCCGCCGGGGTAATTTTGCCGGTGTGGATTCCTCAAGAGTAAGCACAGGGGCATCTCGATACTTAGAGGGAGATGAACTCTTTGAGGACCGGCCAGATTTAAGTTTGGTTACCTGAGATCCATGGGATGAAGCAGCAGCCCTGGAAGACGTCGATGCCACAGAAGCTGCATCGGAGGGAAACAGGGTACTGAGCTTGGCTGCCTGATTTTGTAACCCTCTCTTAGACATCATGGAACAGGACTCACAATCCGCAATGGAGTGGTCAGGACCTAAACATTTTAGACACCAGTCATGGGTGTCAGTGACAGAAATAGTGCTACTGCACTTCGTGCACTTTTTAAACCCGGAGGCGGGTTTTTCCATGAGGAAAAATATATCTGTAAGCCTAAGGCCCCAGAAGAAAAAATGCACTGAAAAGAGTAGTTTTTTTGGGTTTTTTTGTTTTTTTTTTAAAGAAAGAAAAAAGACCGGTGGTACTGGTCCGGAATCGAGAAGGCAGACTCACGACTAAAGAAAAATAAAAGAAAATAAGAAATTCAGCGGTGACAGGAAACACGACCTGCTGGCTCCGCGGAAAAGAAGAACTGGAGAGAGGCAGTTAGGAAAGGCGGGAAGGCAGCACGCAGGCGCTGTGCGATGCTCCCAAAAGCTTTCCTTTTGGACGCTGGGGAGCGTTCCCGCGCAGGCTCCGTCGGTACCGACGATACCCATATGTGAAGACTCATTCCTGCTTGTTCCTGGAGATAGAATCTTCTGTACGTAGCTGAAACCACACAGAAAACCTTTTCCATTTCAGGGAATAGGTTTTCCTAGTGGACTGCTTTCTAGAGGCTAGGACAACCTCTTCCACTTCCTGAGGTAGGCCCCAGGGAGCCAAAACTACCCTTGCAGCCTCCATGCCATCAAATTGAGAGATCTGAGATTTGCGTGCAGAAGGGAACCTTGATCCTGAGAGAGATGGTCGGGCTGCAACCCCAGAGGCAGTGGGGTGTCCACTGCCAGTTGAAGCAGAAGTGGGAACCAAGGCTGCCTCGGCCATCTGGGAGCTACCAGCAGGACCGAGGCCTTGTCCTGTAGAATCTTGAACAGGGATCGCGCCACCAGAGGCGTGGGAGGAAATGCATACAGGAGGCCCTGGGACCAGGAAATCAGGAAAGCATCCGCTGCTAGCCGCAGAGGATGCAGTTGCCTGGAGCAGAACCTTGGCAGCTGTTTGTTCAGTGGACTGGCAAACAGATATATGGATGGAAGTCCCCATTTCAGGAAAATCTTCTGAACCACTAAGGGATGGAGCTGCCATTCGTGGGGCTGCAGAATCCTGCTCAAACTGTCTGCCAAGTAGTTGTCCTGGCCAGGGAGGTAAACAGCTTTGAGAAACATGTTGTGCCTGAGAGCAAACAAGCAAAGGTCCTGTGCCTCCTGACAAAGGAGCCTGGACCCAGTGCCGCCCTGCTTGTTCACATAAAACATGGCTACTTGGTTGTCTGTTTGTACTAAGACAGACTGATGGGCCAGGGTTTGAGAGAAAGTCTTGAGGGCTAAGCGAATAGCCCGGAGTTCCAGTAGATTGATCTGCTGCATGGCCTCCCAGGGAGACCACAGGCCCTGGGTGCACTTGCCCAGACAATGCACTCCCCAGCCCTGCAGGGAGGCATCTGTGGTCAACAGCACTGTGAACGCAGGAATCTGAAAAGGCACCCCTTGCAGTAGATTGGGGGAGGGGGGTGCAGCCACCAGCGGAAGGAGTTCAGGAATGGTTTGGACACCCTTACTCTGTCTTTGAGGCTCCCTGTGGCTTGTGTCCACCGAGTTCTGAGGCACCACTGTGCAGGCCTCATATGGAGCTGTATAAACATAGAATTTTATCAGCCCAATCTTTTTGTTACAAGTTACAAGTTGGAATCATATGGTATTTGAACATTTTAAGAAACTGTGAATATGGTATCAAGGACTGTGGAGCTAATTTAAAGTTTACAAAGATTTGAGAAAGCAATAGATTTTAAATGCTTGAAGTTAAAAAATATAAAAAATAATTATAAAAAATAATAATATAATTATAAAAATAACAAAAAAATAGTGAAAGTTCATCTAGAAGCAACAGTAATAAGGGTCGCTGATGTGGAAGAAGGCAAGTTCAATCCAGCAAGTCTGGCTGATTAAATGCCTCATGGAATGCTGAGACCCAGTTGCATCTAGTATGATTTAATCTTTTTAATGCAGAGCAAAAAACTATATTGAACTCAAGGTAAAAGATTGGGCTGATAATTCAATTCTATGTTTATATAGCTATATAGGCTCAAAAAGGTGACCGTATTTAATTTTTCGTAGCTCATATGGAGCTGGGCATTGGGAGTCACATGTACTGTTGAAGCCATGTGGCCGAGAAGCCTCAGGCAGAGTCTGGCGGAGACCAGTGACCTGCTGAGAAACTGGTTTTCCAAGCTGATCAGTCTTTGGGCTCTGTCCTCTGGCAAGAAAGCCTTTGCCAGCAGAGTCCAGCCTTGCGCTTATGAACTCCAAGTTCTGGGAGGGGAGCAAAGTGGACTTTGCGAAGTTCATGACAAAACCAAAGTGTTGTAGAAAAGAGATAGTTCGGAGGGTGGCTTGCCTGGCCTCCTGGCACGTCTGACCCCTGATGAGCCAGTCGTCCAGATAGGGGAAGACAAAAAGATACCCTGATTTCTCAGGTAGGCCGCCACCACTGTCAGGCATTTGGTAAGGACCCTGGGGGCGGAGGTGATAATGGTTTCCTCCCACAATGAAACTTAGGTACTTTGTGGTCTGGATGAATGAGGATGTGAGTGTACGCATCCTTTAGATCCAAGGAGCATACTTTGTGGTCTGGATGAATGAGGATGTGTGTGTATGTGGAGTGGAGGAGTGGCCTAGTGGTTGGGGCAATGTACTTCAGGCCGGAAGGTCGGGGGTTCAAATCCCACTAGAGGACAGCAACCTTGGGCCGGAAGGACTGGGGTTTCTAGTCCCACAGGTGCTCCTTGTGGTCTTGGGCAAGCCACTTAACCCTCCATTGCCCATGTTCCCTGTAAAATAGTTATCTCCAAGTTATAATACCCTGTTCAATGTAATGTTCAATATAATGTTCCATGTAAACCGCACTGATGTCAAATAGCGCGGTATATAAGAGAAATAAATAAATAAAATAAAATCCTTTAGATCCAAGGAACATAGCCAATCTCCCTGCTGGAGGTAGAGCAGAAGCGTTCCAAGAGTAAGCATCTTGAACTTTTTTCTCTAGGAACTTGTTGAGATTTCTGAGGTCGAGAATAGGCCTGAGGCCTCCGGTTCTCTATGGCACGAGGAAGTACCTGGAGTAGAAACCGTGACCTTGTAGGTGGGGAGGAACAGGCTCCACCGCCTTCTCGCAACAGACCCTGCAGCTCCTGAAGGAGGAGGTCTGTGTTGAGAGGAGGCCTTGGAGGCTCTCCTGGAAAGTAGGGAGGCGGCAACTGATGGAAATGAAGCATATAGCCCTTGTGGACTATGCTTAGGACACAGATGTCTCCTGTAATGGGTGGCCATCTATGGGCAAACAGGGTTAGTCGACCTCCTGTGCAGGGATGGGGCAACAAAGACGGAGAGGTTATGCCTTGGGAGTCAAAAACCCCCACCCTGCTGAGTGGGAGCAGGAGCAGGAGCCGGAGGCTTGGGGGCCTTCTGCCTACTGGGCCCATGTCCCTGCCCCTTGGCCTGCTGACCCTGTGGGGGAGCTGGGGAGGCCTGGTAAAATGGGAACTGTTTGTAGGCAGACACCTTCCTCGGGTAAAAGGACGTTTTACCCGAGCCCTTCTTCTTATGAGAAGGGGCAGAAGTCTTTCTGGACAGCCTTGTCCTCATGAGGTGCTCGGTTTCGAGCTGTGCAGCCTTCTCGGCCATGGGCTTGCCAAAAAGGTTCTCAACTCAGCAAGGGACATCGACCAACTTGTCCTGAACCCATGGCTTGAGATCCGATGACTGCAGCCATGCCTGGCGTCGAGCTGCGATGCCGGCTGCCACAACACAGCCGAGGCCTCGAAGCCATCGTAGGCGGCTCGGGACATGAACTTAGAGCATTCCCGGATCCCCGAAGACAAGGACTTTAACCTCTGCAAAGGTTCCCCGGAGAGACCAGCAGAGAACCCGGCAAGCTCCTTTGCCAGGTCCCACAAGTACATACCCATATACAGCTGTTAAGACTGGACACGGCAAGCAAGCATCAAGCAATGGAAGCACTTTCTACCAAACGCATCCAGGTTCCGGGCCTCCCTGCCGGGGGGCACCGCAGAGTGCATCTTCTGACTTTTCAGACGATGCATGTCCGATTCCACCACCATGGAATGGTGCAGTAGCTGCGCCTTTTGGAAGCCAGGGCTCTTACGGAGTCGATAAATGGAATCGACCCGCTTGCTCAGAACCGGCACCGAGGCCAGTGCCTCCCACATCCGGAAGAGGAGCCGTTCCAGCATCGGAGGAACCGGCACAGTAAAGGCCTCCTTCGGAGGAGAGTCATACTGGAGGGCCTGAAGCTCTTCGGCTCGAGGCTCCTCCTCAGGGTCCGTGGGGATCGCCAAAGCAGTGGCCATATCCCGAACGAACTCCGAGAACTGGGTATCCTCCGGAGGGGACCTACTCTGGGGCTCAGACCACTGTGAGTCTGATGGGACGCACCGAGTCTTGAAGGTATCGGGGGACTCCTCGTCCTCCGTCTCCCAGGCGGACTCGTCCGAAGAGGAGTCGGGCTCCAACCGCGCAGGGGTCAGCAGCACCTGCCCGGACGCCGAAGGCACCGGCGTCGACGCCCTCGGTCCCGACCAGGAGGTCGAGGGTGACCGCGACCGAGGACGACCTCAAGTTTTCATGTTCGAGTATTGGCTCAGTCTCCGGGTTCGACTTCGACATCGATGTCCCAGTGGTCGGGGCAGATGCGCCAGCGAGGCTGGCCATCAGCACCCGCTGCTGATCCATGAAGGCAGACAGGCTGCACTCCAAGGCTGTCAACCTGAGACCCAGCTCAGGAGACTCAGCAGCCACCGACTCGGGCCCCGGCGGCGCCGGGCCCGACGTCGGCTCCCTGGGAGGAGAGTCCGAGGACAACAGGACTTACATGTCCAGCAGACTCCAGCTCCACACGAGGTACTTTTGATGGCTTCTCCTATTCCACAGGCCCGGGACGGCGGTCGGGGGTCCGAGACCTAGCCCTCGAGGAGCCAGGGACCTCCTCTGACGCCGCCCTCGCAAGCCGCTTCATCCTCTTTCGCTCCCGCTCAGGGGACCCCCTGTCCAAGGAACCCTGACTAAGCTCAGGGTCAGATTCCCGAGACGTCGAGGCCTCAGACCAGGTCCGGGCCCGGCCAGAGGCCGAGTCGGAGAAAAGCCTTTCCTTTTGGTGTTGACGACTTCGCAGCGCCTTAGTGGACATTTTTCCACACAGTCCACAGATCTTAGGATTGTGGTCAGGACCGAGGCACCGAAGGCAGCAGTTGTGTGTGTCGGTGAGAGACATTAGTTTCTTGCACCGATCACACTTTTTAAAACCACTGGAAGCCATCGGGGAAAAGAGACCCCGCGAGGTCAAAGGACCGGCCTTCCAGGGAAAAAGAATAAAAAAGGGCGCGAACGCCAGCCACGAAGGGCAAAAACCAAAAAAAAAAAAAAAAGATTGGGTTCGATACCGGTGTACCGAACCTGGCGGGAAGGGGAAACTGCGTCGAACCGGAGAAAAAACCGCGAAGGAATCGCAGAAAAGACAAGAAAAAATCTATTTTCCAGGTGAACTAGGACAAACGTCCGACGGGCTCCACGAAAAAAAGAGACTGAGCAAGATGGCACCTTTAGGCGGTAAGGGGACCGCGCATGCATGCAGTATTCCCAAAGGCTTTCATAGAAAGCTGGGGAATGCTCCGCAGGGGCTCCATCGACGTCGATGTCACCCATATGTGAGGACTGACTTCCTGCTTGGTCCTGGAGAACAGAAATATTGGGCTGCAATCACTGATATGTTTACACTCTGCCTCCTTAGAAGGCCAGCAGTGTACTTGCTGCATTCCGGCCTGGAAATGGTTAAGATGCAGGGGGAGTGCTAACACCCTAACATGCCAGTGTGCTGTGAAATAGCAGCCCACTGGACCAAACCCATGCTGCCTGACCCTCCGGGATTTGAGCAAAGGCTTGCGCACTTACATTCGATGCATAAACTTATAGCTCTTCAGAAAGATAGAGGGGAGGTTGTGGGTCCAAAATGGGAGCGTTTTTGGAAATGGTTGGAAAGGAGAGGGAGGGTGGGGAGGGGCGGGGCAGGTCAAGGGGTGGTTCGGGTTATTGCTATTGTCTTCTGGTGGAAGTGTTCATTCTTGGGTACTATTATATTGAAAAAAAACTAAAAGACTTTAACACAAATTTTCAATGTGAATATGTATTATGTATTAGGTTTTGGAGGGTGAAAAATGTACTACTAGAATCCAAACAAAACTGAACAGGACATGCATGCATTGGAGTAGAGTAGCCACCTAGTGGTTAGAGCAACTGCCTAGTACCCATAAGATCAAGGGCTTAATTCCCACTGGCTCTCCTTGTGACCTTGGGCAAGTGGCTTTACCCTCCGGAAGATAAGGCCTGGCAATCTATTTCCAGTAATACATTGCCAAGAAAACCCAGAGACAGCTGAGTCACTAGGAGTCACTGACTTGACAGCACTAAAAAAATAAAAATAAAAAATTTCAGCTACAGATTGTACATATAGCTATATATCATATTATGCTGGTACTGATTATAGAGCAGAGACAGTACTAATACAGTCCAATTTGTCTAATAAAAAAAACACACACTGAAATTATACTAAATCACTTCAACAAAGAAATGAGATCTTAAGAGGGAAAAAGATCTCAGATAATGTAAAAACTTTAATGACTGAAGTAGCTCTATGGACACACTGTTTTGCATTTAATGTGGAGAGATTAACATATCTAATAATCTCCTTTCCTTGAATCCTACTAGACCAGTCCAAACTAGTGGTTATGTTCCCCTGATAGTAGGGGGAAGCAGACTTGAGCAACTTTCAGTTATGTCATCTGTTATGTCGTCATCTGGTATATACTCTGCTACAGCACAGTGCAATACTTCCCAAGCAGCAAACTGACAGAGTCAGTGCTGACAAGACTTTCCACAACAGCCCAAACCCTTCAAACCTGCAGAAAGCAATATTACTGCCTGGGAGATTATAGGTGTGGTGTGGCTATGGTGCTGGATTGAGGCTCCAGTCTCTTTGGGGGCAACGGTTCCAATCTCATCACTGCTAGTGGCACTGACTTCTTTTGGAATGAAGGTGTAGCCTAGTGGTTAGGGCAGCAACCGGGGACCAGAAAGACCAGGGTTCAAAATCCTACTGGTGCTCCTTATGGCCTTTGGTAAATCACAAACCTCCATTGTCTTGGGTACAAACAGATTCTAAGCTCTCTGGTAACAGGGAAATACCTACTGTAACTAATGTAACTTGGCTTTAACTACTACTGGAAAGGCATGAGCTAAAAATAAACTAAACCTGCAAAAGGAGTCTTCCAGGGCAGGTCCTGGACTGGTCTAGCAGCATTCAAGGAAAGGAGATCTCTCCTCTTATCCTGATAGACCAATCCACACAAGTGGGATGTACCCAAGCAGTCTGAACTAGGGGTGGGCAGAAGACATCCACCACCCTGGCAGGAGTCATTTGAATGATCTCCCCCAAGCACCCTGGGAGCTTAACTGTCCTCTGGGGGTATGCCCACGAGGACTCCATGCAAGAGGGATGCTTGAGCTGCGACTTGCCCATTAGCAGGTTTACTAGGCAGGATGCACACTGCACTCAAACATCTCCAGGAGTGGATGAGCAACAGGACATGACCTCCACCAGAACTTCTCTCAAACTTCCATGGGTGGAGAGAGTGTCCAATCAATGGGAGGCATGATAAATTGCTATGAACTCCAGCAACACCCTCAGCCCATCCACCAGATGCAGCAAAGAGTCCATTTGAAGAACCTTCTTCTATAAAAAGGCAGGCTGGCCCAAAATCCAGTCAGAATGAAAAAAAGGAGGGAGGAAACCTCCTTGAAGAAAAAGGACAGCAAAGGCTTCACCCCAAAAAGGAGCCGTCCAAAGAACCAGAAAGGTGTACTTGAAGAAAAAGGCCAGAGACTCTCTTCAACAGATGCCAGAGATGCTGAGAATGGATCATAAACCCCTCATGGAGGCCTCACATGGACCTCTATCACAGCAGGCCACTACCAACAGGCCCCACCCAGACCGGCCAAACTGCTTCACTCCTGCTGAAAGAAGCCTCACCAAGATAAACCCGGCCCCCTTCCCCCCCCAAGGAATCCTTTGGAGGCAAAGCCTGTTGCAGATCAGGGCTGCCACTCTAACTCCAAGGGTTCCAGGTCAAGTCACAGTCCGGTTGAAACTGCTTGTTGGCCAACATTAGCTAAAGGCACCAAGACTCTCCAGGTCCCAAGCAGGGAGGCACCAAGCAGCTTAAACACACCAGCATATGCCAATCAGGGCCAGGCCCTAAATCAGTGGTTCTCAACCCAGTCCTCTAGGACCCCCAGGCTAGTCAGATTTTTGGGATATCCAAATGAATATGCATGAGATTTGTATGCAGATCTCATGCATATTCATCATGGATATCCTGAAAACCTGACTAGCCTGGGGGTCCTAAAGGACTGGGTTGAGAATCACTGCCTTAAGCAAAGGCACCAAGAAACAGTCTTACCAGAAATCCCTGCCATGCTTCTGTTGGCCCATATCCAACAAGGAAGAGAAAAACCACACCGCTTGGCCCAAGTGTCCATGAAGGAGTACACAAGTTCAATCTGGGGCCCCCTAGGAACACAGGATCAAATGGGCCACTACTTGCGTAGAAGAAAACTTGCCCAGGGTCAGAGAGGAGGCCACACAGCATCTCGAGGTAGTTAGAGGAATGGCCTCCAAGCCCACCATTCACAGAATCCCCCTGTACCTAAAACCACACTGCAACCGGCATCTGCTAAAGAGGAAGGCACATGGGGAACTGGGAAGGCCAAGTCTCTGCCAAGATATCCCATGTTGAAGGGTTGCATTCTCACTTTGCCTGGACTCATGGAATTCTGAAACTGCATGCTATCAGACCACATACTAATGAATCTCTAACCGAATCGCCCCACAATAACCACCCCTCTACATACATCACTCCTCAGGTATTAGTAACTACTACAGGACCAAACTATACGCTCCAGTCTACGACCCCCCCAGTATGTAAAACAGAACCCTAAACTATCAATCCACACTGCACTCCCTTCACAGTCACCTAGAACACCTGGATAAAATAATCACGATAAACACGACCACAGCCCCAGGAGACCCATGTCCTCTAAGCTGGGTAAAGGACACGTGATGCATTGGCCCCAACAATGCAAAAAAAAATAGTAAAAACTTTCCCTGCATGCCAAAATCACTGACACAAGCATCTATCTATATGTCCAATCCTAAAATCAAACACTCTGGATAAACTCCAGCCAAACTCCTACAAATTAATTTCGAGACTACCATTCTTAGCAAAGATAATTGAATTATTTTTTCTAAACAAGCTGCAAGAAAGCATAGTTACTCACCTGTAACAGGTGATCTCCGGGAACAGCAGGAATTTAGTCTTCACATATGGGTATCATCGGTACCGACGGAGCCTACACGGGAATGCTCACCAGCATCCAATAGGAAAGCTTTTGGGAGCATCCCACAACATATGCGGGCTGCCTTTACGCCTCTGTACCTCTCACTTCAGTTGAGTTTATAGCTGAGACCAAAGGAGAGAAGTAGAGAAAGAGAGAGATAGAAACAACTCCTAGGGGAGGTGGGTGGGTTGTGATGACTAAATTCCTGCTGTTCCCAGAGATCACCTGTTACAGGTGAGTAACTATGCTATCTCCAGGAACAAGCAGGAATGTAGTCTTCACATATGGGGACTCCCTAGCTATAGATGCCAGGGAGAAACCCCAGACGTTGTGTGAAAGGGCTCCACTTCTCCCCATGGATCTCTAGCATCCTACCGGGAAAAGTGGGTAGGAGTTGATTAAGAATGGAACAGGTGCTGTAAAACCGCCTGACCAAACAAGGCATCCCGGCGGGAGTCCTTGTCTAAGCAGTAATGGGCTGTGAAGGTATGAATCAAGGACCAAGTTGCTGCTCGACAGATATCGTCAATAAACAGAGTATAGATGAGCCATTGTGGCTGCCATGGCTCTCACATTGTGAACAGTGATATGGCCTTCCATGGAAAGGTTCTTACTCTGATAGGCAAAGGAAATACACTGTGCAATCCAGTTGGACAATGATCTCTTGGAGACTGGAAGTCCCAAATGAGAAGGATCGAAAGCAACAAAGAGTTGGGAGGAATTTCTATGTTTCTGTGTCCTCTGTAAGTAAAAGGCAAGTGCTCTTTTACAGTCCAAAGTATGAAGATTCCTTTCTGCATTTGAAGCATGAGGCCTTGGAAAAACCACAGGCAGGTAAACTGCCTGGTTTAAATGAAAAGGTGAGACCACCTTTGGCATAAAGTGTGGATGAGTCCTAAGGACTACCTTATCATGATGGAACCTCATGTAAGGAGGATCAGCAACTAATGCTTGCAATTCACTGATGCGACGTGCTGATGTGATTGCAATGAGAAAGATAACTTTCCAGGAAAGGAATTCCAAGGAGGTAGTAGCTAAAGGTCTAAAAGGCGGATTCGTGAGCTGCCGAAGAACCAGATTCAGGTCCCATGCCACTGGAAGTGGCCTAATGGGAGGCTTAGTTAGAAGAAGGCCCCTCATAAATCTCACTATGAGAGGATGAGAGGAAATAGGTTGTCCATTGAAAGGCTGAAATAGCACTTAAATGGACTGAGTTAGTCTTAGGTCCTACATTAGATAAATGGAGATACTCCAGTAATGATTCCAGAGGTATCGTAGAGGGGTGAAGACCCTTTTGCGAACACCATATGGAAAACCTTTTCCACTTGAAAGCATAAGAACGTCTTGTGGAAGGTTTCCTGGAAGCATAAAGGACATACCTTACTTGTTGAGAAAGGTTAAGACCATGAAGGTCTAGGCTCTCAGCAAACAGGCCCTGAGATGCAGAGAGTGGGGATTGGGACGCCACAACAACCCATCCTCCTGAGACAGGAGATCTGGAGCACATCCTAACTCCAGAGATGGAGCTTGAGAGAGATGCAGGAGCAGAGGGTACCACACCTGCCGTGGCCAATGTGGAGCTATGAGAATCATGTGGCCTTTGTCTCTCTGAAGCTTGAATAGGGTCTTGGGAATTAGGGGAATGGGTGGAAAGGCATATAGGAAGTCCTGACCCCAATGGAGGAGGAAAGCATCCCTGGCCTGAGAACCCTGAGCCGGAATTCTGGAACAGAACCGGGGATATTTGGCATTCAACAGACTTGCAAAGAGGTCTATGTCCGGAGTTCCCCAAATTTGAAAAATCTTTGCAACCTGGTCTGCATGGAGAGACCATTCGTGTGGAAGCAGAACTCTGAGTCTGTCTGCCCAAGAGTTTTGAATGCCTGGCAGATACACCGCAACGAGATGAATCTGATGCTCTCTGGCAAGGGCCCATAGTCGCAAAGCTTCATTGCAAAGCGACAGAGAGCCTGTTCCTCCCTGCTTGTTCAGATAGAACATAGCTACTTGATTGTCCGTCTGAATTAGGACCGTCTTGTAGCTGAGCTGGGTATGGAACACTCGAAGAGCAAGGAAGATGTTCTGAGTTCTAGGAGATTGATATGTAAGTGGGTCTCCTGTGGAGTCCAGGTGCTTTGGGTAGAGAGGTCTTGCAGGTGAGCTCCCCAACCCACCTGTGAGGCGTCTGTTGTTAGAGTGACCTGGGGTGGGGGCTGTTGGAAAGGGGACCCCACCAACGGGTTTTGGGTTGACTACCACGATTGTAGAGACAAAATAAGGCGACTTGTGTTTGCTATTTCGTTTGATAGGCAGCCTAATGCCCGAGTCCACTGAGTTGATAGAGTCCATTGGGCTGCTCTCATGTGGAGGCGAGCATAGGGAACCACGTGCACGGTAGATGCCATGTGGCCTAGTAATTGTAACATTTCCCGAGCAGTGAGATGAGTCTTTAACACTGCCTGGGAGGCTAACTGCACAATGCTAAGGCAGCGGGCCAGTGGAAGATAGGCCCTTGCTTTTCTGGTATCCAGCAGAGCTCCTATAAACTCTAGAGACTGAGTGGACATTAGGCTGGATTTTGGGATGTTTATGACCAGGCCCAAATACTGAAGGATACGGCATTGTGCAAGATAGGGAAATTCTGGCCTCTGACTCTGATGGGGCTCGAATGAGCCAGTCGTCTAAGTAGGGGAAGACAAATATTCCTAGAGTGTGAAGAAATGCTGCCACTACCGCCATGCATTTCGTAAACACCCTTGGTGCTGAGGCCAGGCCAAAAGGAAGAACCCTGTATTGGTAGTGCTTTCCTTGAAAAAGAAAACAAATGAACCTTTGGTGAGTTGGATGGATGAGAACATGAGTGTACGCATCCTTGAGATCTAGAGAACAAAGCCAATCCTGACTCTGAAGGTATGGCAGCAGAGTTCCCAGAGAAATCTTGAACTTCTCTTTGAACAAGAATTTGTTCAGTTCTCTGAGGTCTAAAATGGGTCTGTGTCCCCCTGTTTTCATTGGAATAAGGAAATAAGGGGAGTAAAACCCTGTAGGGAAATGGGTACGTCTTCTATTGCCCCATGGGCAAGAAGTAAACTGACCTCTTGACTCAACTGAGTGTGTTGAGAGAAGCCTGAGACTTGAACTGTCTTACCACTGTAGGAGGGGGCATGTTGAAGAAATGAAGCTTGTACCCCTCTTACAATGGAAAGAGTCCATTCTTCTGCTGTTATCTGCCCTCATCTGGGGGCAAAATGACACAACCTTCCCGGGATGGTGGAAGGCTCTGGCCTGTTCAGGGCCAGGAAGGCCAAGTTCTCTAGATGGGAGTCAAAGCCCCTGTGGAGGCTGAGTCTGCTGGGCCGGTTGAGGCTTAGCAGTCTTTGGTTTCCTTTGCTTTGGGGGCTGCTGTCCCTTTCGGGCAGACTGACCTGCAGAATGCACCTGCTGGGTATAGGAAGGGTAAAACCTCTTCTTTTTAGAGAAGAATGGTTTCTTGTAGGATTTTTTCCTTGCAGGATCGGCTGTAGCCTTGGATAGTCTATCCAAAGTGGTGTTATCAGCATCCAGCTCATTAGCTTTCTCTTGCCAATTTTTGCCAGAGATTTTCGCCTGTATAAGGGATATTCCCCAGTTTGTCCTGTACCCAGAGTTCCAAGTCAGATGCCTGGAGCCAGGCAATCCTACGAGCACCTATGGCAATGGCAGAGGTTCTGCTTATGCACTCAAAGCTGTCAAAAGCTGCACGATAAACTTGGAAACATCCTGGGCATGTTTGACAAGTGTAAGATAATCCTGCCTCTTATCAGGAAGGAGAGGGCTCATAAGCTCTAGATCTCCTGTAACCTCTTTAAGGAACATTCCCATATATAATATGTAGGAACTAATCCTGGCAGAAAGCATAGAGGCCTGGAATGTTCGACACCCAAAGGCATCAAGAGTCCTACATTCACATCCTGGAGGATTAGGTGCACTCGATACATAGTATCCAGCCTATGGGAATGAGGAGAGGTGATAAGAGGTATTTCCCACATTCTTAACATGAGATCATGAAAGATCTCATGAATAGGCAAAGTAGCCGCTTCCTTGGGAGCTTTAGGATATTGTAAAATCTCCAACTCCTTTGCTCTGGGCTCTGTTTCAGGAGCCACTGTGATGGAAAGACCTCTAGCCACCTCCCTGATGAAATCCTGAAAAGATATATCCTACGTTTAGGAGAAGGCGGCTCCTCAGAGAGAGAAGTACTCTGGCATCGACAGAGCTGTCAAGAGTCCTCAGAGTCATCCGAGGATTCAAAATATCTTCTGTCCGGGTGTTCTTGTAAAGCACGATACCAGTACCAATCGAAGACGGTACCGGAGGGGTCTGGTACCGGCCTGTCGATACCGGAGGAAATAGCATGACTGTGTTGGAAGCACACTTGCCAATGTCGATGCTGTTGGTACCGATATCGGTTCCAGTTGAACTGTCTGAAGCGGTCCCAAAGGCACCAATGCCGCAAGGAGAGCCGCCAGACTGTGCTCAATAGCCAGGAATCTCTGGACAATTGACGCTGCCGATGCCTGGGTGTCGGTACCGGACGAAGCGGCTGGTACCCCAGAGCATGGCACCAGTAGTTGTCGAGGTTGAGTCCTCAAGAACATCCTGGAGCCCCGATAATGCTTTGGAAGCCGAAGCCTCCCGCCAGGGCAATTTTGCCAGTACAAGTCCCTCAAGGGCAACGCCAGAGGCATCTCGATGCTTAGAAGGAGATCTACCCTTTGAGGACCGGCCAGATTTATGTTTGGTTACCTGAGATCCATGGGAGGAAGACGAAGCCCTGGAAGACGTCAATGCCACGGATGCTGCATTGGAGGGAAAAAGGGTGCTAAGCTTAGCAGCTCGGTTCTGCCGACCCCTCTTCGACATCATCCCACAGGCAACACACTCCGAGATGGAGTGGTCAGGACCTAAACATTTGAGGCACCACTCGTGAGTGTCGGTAACGGAGATGGTACCGCCACACTTGGAACACTTTTTAAAACCCGAAGCGGGTTTTTCCATGTTGAGGAGAAATTGGGACTAGTGCCCAAAATGGCGTGTGGCACCCAAGAGAAAAAAGGCTGGAAAATCCAGATAAAGGATTAGACTTTTTTTTTTTTTTTAAGAAAGAAAGAAAAAAAAAGAACAGGCGGTACCGGTATAGAGTCAAGGAAGGCAGACGCTATCACAAAAAAGAATGAAAAAATATGGGATCATTTCTGCAGTAACAGGAAAACGACCTGCTGGCTCTGCGGAAAACGAAGAACTGGAGAGAGGCAGCTGGGAAGGCAGCACGCAGGCACTGTGAGATGCTCCCAAAAGCTTTCTAATTGGATGCTGTGGAATGTTCCCGCGCAGGCTCCGTCAGTACCGATACCTATATGTGAAGACTACATTCCTGCTTGTTCCTGGAGATAGTCCTTTACTCTGATATGTATAGGATATCCATCTGCAATCCAATTTGACAAAGTTCTTTTGGAAACTGGAAGTCCCAAATGATTAGAGTCAAAAGGCATAAAAAGCTGAGAAGATTTTCTGTGTGGCTTAGTTCTTTGGAGATAAAAGGCTAAGGCTCCTTTACAATCCAAAGTGTGAAGATTCCTTTCTGCACTGGAGGCATGAGGCCTAGGGAAGAATATAGGAAGATAAACCGACTGGTTTAAATGAAAAGGCGAAACCACCTTTGATATAAAAGTGAGGATGAGTCCTGAGGACTACTTTATCATGGTGGAACCTTGTATAAGGAGGGTCAGCTACTAACGCCTGCAGTTCACTAATGCATCTTGCAGAAGTGATGGCAATTAGGAAAATGACTTTCCATGAAAGAAATTTTAGGTCTGAAATTGCTAAAGGTTCAAAGGGCGGTTTCATAAGCTGACCAAGAACAAGATTCAGATCCCATGCCACCGGTGGTGGTTTAATGGGAGGTTTTGTTAAGAGTAGGCCTCATAAATCTTGATACAAGTGGATGAGAGGAAATAGGTTGTCCATCGAAAGGTTTATGGAAAGCAGCAATAGCACTAAGATGGACTCTCACTGAATTGGTCTTTAGACCAGAAGTTGATAATTGTAGAAAATACTCTAGTAGCAACTCTACAGGTACTAAAAGGGGGTTAAGTCCCTTTTGTGAACACCAGACAGAGAACCTTTTCCACTTAAAAGCGTAGGAATGTCTTGAGGAAGGTTTTCTGGAAGCCAGAAGGATATCCTATACTTGTTGAGAAAGGTTAATATCCTGGAATTCTAGGCTTTCAGTAACCAGGCCCTGAGATGTAGGGACTGGGGATTGGGATGCAGTTAAGGATCCGTCCTCCTGAGATAGAAGATCTGGAGTATTCCCCAACTCCAGAGGAGTGGTTTGAGAGAGACGCAGAAGAGGAGGATACCACGTTTGTCGTGGCCAACGTGGAGCTATGAGTATCATACGACCTCTGTCTCTCTGAAGCTTGAATAAAGTCTTGGGAATGAGGGGAATGGGTGGGAAGGCATAGAGGAAGTCCAGTGGAGTAGGAAAGCATCTCTTGCCTGACAGCTGTGGGCCAGGATTCTGGAACAGAATTGGGGAAGTTTGGCATTCTGTGGACTTGCAAAGTGGTCTATATCTGGTGTTCCCCAGATTTGAAACACTCGAGCAAGCTGGTATGAGTGGAGGGAACACTCATGTGGCAGCAGTATTCGACTGAGTTTGTCTGCCCATAAGTTTTGAATGCCCGGAAGGTATACCGCAAACAGGTGAATTTGCAACTCTGGCGAGGGCCCATAGTCGCAAGGCTTCGTTGGATAGTGACAGAGAGCCTGTTCCGCCTTGCTTGTTCACATAGAACATAGCTACCTGATTGTCAGTTTGGACCAGAACTGTCTTGTTGCTGAGATGGGCCTGAAAGACTTGAATAGCATTGAAAATGGCTCTCAGCTCTAGGAGGTTTATGTGAAGGGAAACCTCCTGTGGGGTCCATAGACCCCAAGATGAGAGATTGTGAAAGTGGGCCCCCCAACCCATCTTGGACGCATCTGTTAGGGTGGCCTGGCATAGAGGCTGCTGGAAAGGAGAGCCTATGAGGAGGTTTTTCAGAGATTGCCACCATTGCAGGGACGAAATCTGACGTGTGGTGATTCTTATTTTGTCCATTAGCCGACCCGAGGCTTGTGACCACTGACAGGATAGGGTCCACTGGGCTGCTCGCATGTGGAGGCGAGCATAGGGAATGACACTGACAGTGGATGCCATATGCCCCAGAAGTTGAAGCATCTCCCAAGCAGTAAGGAACACCTTCATAGTTGCTTGAGATGCCAGTTGTATTATACATAGACAGCATGGCTGTGGCAGGAAAGCCCTTGACTGCTGTGTGTCTAGACAAGCCCCTATGAATTTGAGTGATTGAGAGGGGGTGAGATGAGGTTTATGACCAGTCCCAAGTATTGAAGAATTCTCATTGCTCGAGAAAGAGCGAAGCTGGCCTCTGGAGCTGTTGATGCTCGAATGAGCCAATTGTCTAAGTCAGGGAAGACAAATATTCCCAGAGTCCTCATAAATGCTGCTACCACTGCCATGCATTTTGTGAAGACTCTTGGAGCAGAGGTCAGTCCAAAAGGAAGAACTCAGTACTGGAAGTGTCTTCCTTGGACCAGGAAACAAAGGAACTTCCTGTGATCTGTGTGGATGAGAATATGCGTGTACGCATCTCTTAGATCTAGAGAACATAGCCAGTCCTGACTTTGAAGGTATGGTAGGAGTGTTCCAAGGGAGATCATTTTGAACTTCTCGGAACAAACATTTGTTTAATTCTCTGAGGTCTAGTATAGGCCTGTGTCCCCCTGTCTTCTTTGGAATAAGAAAATAGGGGGAGTAAAACCCCATAGCCTGGTGGGATATGGGTACTTCTTAGATTGCTCCTTGAGTGAGAAGTGAAGTGATGTGACCTCCTGCCACAACAGGTTGGTGGCAGGGACCTGAGAATTGAACTGTGATTATTGTAGGTGGGGTAAGTTGAGAAAATGAAGCTTGTACCCCAGTCATACGAAGGACAGAGTCCAGTTTTCTGATGTTATTTGTTGCCATCTTTTGGCAAAATGGCATAGTCTGCCTGGAATGGTTAAGAGTTCTGGATCTTTTAGGGGCAGAATGACTAAGTTCTCTAGGTAGAAGTCAAAGACCCTGAGGGAGCTGGGTCTGTTGGGCCGGTTGAGCTCTTTGAGCTTGCAGCTTTCTTTGCTGTCTGTTCTGTTGCCCTTTCTGGGAAACATGAAGTGGACAGTGGCCCTGCTGGGTGAAAGATGGGTAAAATCTAGTTTCTTGTTGAAAAAGGTTTTTTTTAATGACTTTCTTTGCTGGGTTAGCTGTAGACTTTGACAATCTGTTCAAAGTAGCATTGTCAGATTCAACATGATTAGCCTTGTTTTGCCAGTCCTTGCCAAAGAGATTTTCTCCTGTACAAGGAATATTTCCCAGCTTTTCTTGCACCCACTGTTCGAAGTCTGATGCTTGAAGCCAAGCAATACAACGTGCACCTATGGAGATAGCAGAGGTTCTGCTAATACATTCAAAGCAATCAAAGGTAGCATGGTTCATGAATTTAGAGACATTCTGAGCGAGCTTGACCGGAGTAAAGTAATCTGCTCTTTTTTCCTCAGGGTGACAAGAGCTCATGAGCTCTAAGTCTTTTGCAACTTCTTCCAGGAACATTCCCATGTAAAGAATGTAGGAACTGATCCTGGCTGATAGCATGGAGGATTGAAAGCATCAATGCCCAAAGGCATCGAGTGTCCTGTATTCACAGCCTGGTGGATTAGAAGAATGTGTTTTAGCACTCTTGATTCTTTGCATGGCCAATTCCACTACCATTGAATGGCGTGGTAACTGAGTTTTTTGAAAACCAGAACAACTTGGCACTCAGTACATAGTATCGAGGCGTCAGGAATCTGAAGACACCATTAAAGGAGTGTCCCACATTCTTATCAGATCATGCAAGATCTTGTGAATGGGAAGCATAGCTGCCTCCTTGGGAGCCATAGGGTATTATAGAATTCTTAATTCTTCTGCCCTAGGTTCCTTTTCTGGAATCACAGTGATTGCAAGACCCTTTGCCAAATCACGTATAAAATCCTGGAAGGACATATCTTCTGGAGGAGACATCCTGCGTTGAGAAGGAGTTGAATCCTCTAGTAGATTTGCTCTAGTACTGGTAGAATCAGAGTCACTGGAAATCAGAAAATTCGAAGCCACTGTGCACCGGGTGCTCCTGTAGCTCATGGTATCGGTACCACTCGAAGTCGGTACCGAAGTGTCTCGGTTCCTGTTCCGATACCTGAGATAGACTCAAGACTTGGCATGGGGGGGGGAAGCATACCTGTCGAAGCAGGTGCTGTCGGTACCAATACCTGTTGAACCGTCTGTAGAGGTCTTAGCGGTACCGAGGCTGCTAAGAGGAACGCTAGACTGCATTCAATAGCAAGGATTCTCTTATCCATCGCTCCTGCCGATGCCTGGGTGTCGGTACCAGTGGAAGCGACCACGACCCCAGAACATGGCACCAGTAGTTCTGCAGAGGTGGAAGCCTCTGGAACATTCTGGAGCCCAGTTAATGCTTTGGAGCACAAAGACTCCCGCCAGGGCTGTTTTGCCAGTAACTATCCTCAAGGGCAACGCCAGTGGCATCTCGATACTTTGAAGGAGATCTACCCTTTGAGGACCGACCAGTCTTGGAAGACTTAAGTTTAGTTACCTGAGATCCATGGGAGGAAGAGGAAGATGAAGCCTTGGAAGACGTTGATGCAACTGACATTGTGTCGATGGCAAAAAGGGTACCACATTTTTCAGCTCTATTCTGCAGGCCCCTTTTGGTCATCTTTCTGCAGGAGAGACACTCCGTTGGACAATGTTCAGGACCTAAACATTTCAGACACCAATCATGGGTGTCAGTGACGGATATGGTACCGCCACAATTTGAGCATTTTTTTGAAGCCACTAGCTGGTTTCTCCATGACTGAAGTGGGCCTAGTGCCCAAAATGGCGCCTAGCACCAGAAATGGGGGAGAGACCCCTGAAGAAAATACAAGTAGTTGGATTTTTTTGAAAAAGAAAAGAACCACTGGCGGTAGCAGTAGGCGTCGAATGAATGCAGAAGCGACCACAAAAAAAAACAAAGAATAAAACGAAATTTTCTGCGGTGACAGGGTACACGTCCTGTCGGCTCCGCAGAAAACGAAGAACTGAAGTGAGAGAGGTACAGAGGCGGGAAGGCAGCACACGTGCGCTGTGGGATACTCCCAAAAGCTTTCCTATTGGACGCTGGGGAGTGTTCCCGCAAGGCTCTGTCAGTACCGACGATACCCATATGTAAAGACTACATTCCTGCTTGTTCCTGGAAATCACCTGGACTCCAATACTTCACTCAATCCACAACAGTATGGTTTTAGAATACATCAGTGTTGAAACCCTCATCATTTGATACCCTCATTAAAGGTATAGAAAAACCCAGGTATGCATTCATAATGATATTCCTTGATATTGTATCAGCATTTGATTCAATTAGCCACAATATACTTGTAACAATATTACAACAAATTGGAATTTGTGGAACAGCCTTAAGCTGGTTCATTTCATACCTGAAGGACTGCACTCAACAGGTAAAAATTGGCCAAAACACCCTTTAGTCAAAACCAAGGAATCCCTCAGGGCTCTGCTCTATCTGCCCTATTATTTAACATTTACCTCCAACCAATCTGCAAAATCTTTCAAAAAAATAAAGTTATTAGCATAAATGTGGTAGAAATCATGATGTATCTTCCAATCACCACAAAAGATAACCTAGAGCAAATTACGGCATGTTATCACGAAGCAGCCCAATGGCTCTTAACAACCTGAAGATAAACCTTAATAAAACAGAAGCCATCTTCCTAACCAGAAGAAGAATTCAGCCCCCCACCACATATACAACTTGGAGAAGCAGCAACTGCAGTGAAGGAGGAGGTAAAATACCTAGGCATCATCCTGGATAAATCCCTGAATCTTGCTACACAATTAAAACCACCCAAGCCATTTAGTGAAAGATTAAGATGCTCCAACAACTAAGGCCCCTGTTAGAAACCTCAGACTTCAGAACAGTCATACAGGCAATGATCAATCAACATACAGACTATCGTAACAGCATATTACATGGTCTACTAAAGCAAACACTAGCACACCTTCAGCTAGCACAAAACAGTAGCATGTGTAATAATGCAAGCATCTGGACTGGAACACATTATGCCAGTCTTCGCAGTCTGCACTGGCTCCCTATTGCCAGTAGATGTAAATACAAAAACCTAGTCATCTTTAAATTGATCCATAACATATCACCATCTCACCTTACCACCCTAATATCTAAAACCCCAGACACCAGAGAAGGGAATGTTCGCAAAACTATCTGCACCAACTGACTTCTGCAAAACAAAACAATGAGCAATAGAGCATTTTCATATTACACCCCAATTATATGGCACTCAACCACCAACAAAAGGAGAAATAAAGGACTTTATGGACTTCAGAAAAGAATACACACTACAATTCACAGAACACTATGGTCAATATCTCAGAATCACCTACGCCCTAACAAAAACTGTGTTAATATCTGCACTGTAAATATTCCCTGATCATGACTCAAATTTCCCTCCATTGCAACTGTCCATCTACCCTGTAATGTTTATCACTGATGTACTCCACTTATAGTCCAACAAAATTACCACCTAACTCCTAACCCTTCTTGCCAGTCACACTGTAAACAGTTAACCTCTTGTTCAATATTCATTATTATATGTACATATGCACTGTTATATTGTACAAAGTTAAACAAGTTAGATGTAATGTTCAAGCTCTGTTCATTGTAAACCGGCTTGACTGCTGGATAAGGCAGTATATAAGACAAATAAATAAAAATCTGGAGATATGTATTGCAGCTAGGGCAAACATTCTCCTCTGCCAAAGAGTACAGCTGTACAGGCACAAGAACTGCTCTGGACCTGCAAGCTCTGCCTCAGAAGGCAGCATACATAACCATCAGGGCCATGTTAGAGAACATTCAGCCCACTGCTTCTCTTGAAAAGGAAGTGCAAGCCACCACAGGGTCACTGCGACTGCTGAGGTCACCACCCAGAAAATCCTCCCCGAGGCCCTGTGAGGGGACAATCCCTGGGCCAACCAGATAAGGTTTCACACACCCCAGGCCTTCTGGCAGGTAGCCAGGCTGACAAGCCTTTCTTCAGGTGCTTCCCACAGCCTACCAGTCAGGAGGTGAATAGCATCCATTATTTCACCTGCTCTTTGATCTCCAGGGAAAGAGGAAGAGCCTGGTCAACTGACAGTGAACACTGAAGACCAAACTAGATGGTGTATCAAAAGTGCCTGTGCACCCTAATGCAAGAATTTGACTGTAAATCTATGCTACATGCCCAAGGGTCAGAGGAAATCAGATTCATTGAGCTGCCCAAAATAAAATGCTCCAAAGTCAGCTGCATCTTGAACAAACCTTCTGTTGACAGCAATCACACAGGCAAGTAGTGACCAACCCCAGAACTACACCTCCTAGGAGGTAAGCAGACTTTCCAGCTCAAGTTCCGCAGGCTTGTGCTGTTTGCACCCTTTGCCAAGGACACTAAGCCAAGTCAGCTTGATATTCAGGCATGAACAACCAGGCTCTCTATCTGCAGAAAGGCACTGCTATCACCATTACCTACCGTGAGAAATGTACAGAAAGAGTAGTTACTCACCTGTAACAGGTGTTCTCCAGGAGCAGCAGGAATCAGTCCTCACATATGGGTGTCATCGGCGCCGATGAAGCCCCAGCGGAGCATTTCCCCAGCTTTCTATGAAAGCCTTTGGGAATGCTGGCATGCATGCACGGTTCCCTTCCCGCCTAAAGGTGCCATCTTACCTCAGTCAAATGACATAACTAAGAAGAGCACACAAAAATGTAAAAACACAAACTCTGTACAACTGCAACTCCAAGGGGAGGAAGGAGGATTGTGAGGACTGATTCCTGCTGCTCCTGGAGAACACCTGTTACAGGTGAGTAACTACTCTTTCTCCAGGACCAAGCAGGAAGTCAGTCCTCACATATGGGTGACTCCCTAGCTCTGGGCTACCGAGTAACCCAGGCTGAACAAGAGAACTCCCTCTAGTCCCAGCAGCAAAGAAAGGCTTTCAAAGGACACAACCTCCACCGGTAGCCCAACAGAGGGCAGGAGTTGCCTAAACCTCAAAGAGATTCCGGAGTACTGCTTGGCCAAAAGCAATGTCCCTACGGGACTCCCTTTCCAGACAATAGTGGGCTGCAAAAGTCTGGCTTGAAGACCAAGTTGCAGCCCTGCAGATGTCTACCAAGGGCACAGAACGGAGATGAGCCACTGAGGCAGCCATTGCCCTGACACGATGGGCCGTGACCCTACTCTACAAAGGAAGGTCAGCCGCCTTGTAAGCCCAGGTGATATAGTCAGCCACCCAGATAGACAAGGTACGCTTGGACACAGCTAACCCCAACTTATTGGGGTCAAAGGACACGAAGAGCTGAGTAGCCCTTCTATGCCCCTGCATACGGTCAAGGTAGAAGGATAAGGCCCTCCTACAGTCCAGGGTATGCAGGACTGCTTCAGCCTGGCTTGCATGAGGCCTAGGGAAGAATGTTGAAAGATTGAGGTGGAAAGAGAAGACAACCTTAGGGAGGAACTTGGGATGAGTCCTGAGGACTACCCTGTTCCTATAAATCCTGGTGTTAAGCCTATCACAGACCAGGGCCTGAAGCTCACTCACTCGCCTAGCCGAGGTAAGGGCTATCAGGAAGAGTGTCTTCCAGGAGAGGAAGCGCAGTGGACAAGTAGCCATCGGCTCAAAGGGTGGGCGAGTCAGTTGCTGCAAGACCACATTCAGCTCCCACTCAGGAGCAGGACGACGGATGGGGGGCTTGAGCAAAAGCAAGCCCCTGAGAAAGCGGGACACCAAGGGGTGACCATACAAAGAATGTCTCTCCACTAGTGAGTGGTGAGCTGCTAAAGCTGAGAGGTGGACCCGAACAGAATTGGACTTAAGTCCCTGATTTGATAAGTGCAGTAAGTACTGAAGCACTACTGGCACAGTACAGGAGAAAGGATCCTCTGAACGTAGCTGACACCACACAGAAAACCTCTTCCATTTGAGAGCATAGGCTTTCCTAGTGGACTGTTTTCTAGAGGCTAGGACAACCTCCTCAACTTCCTGAAGCAGGCCCCAGGGAGCCAAGACTACCCTTGCAGCCTCCAGGCCATCAAATTGAGAGCCTTGAAATTGGGATGTAGTAAGGAACCCTGCTCCTGAGACAGAAGGTCGGGTTGCAACCCCAGAGGCAGTGGGGGATCCACCGCCAGTTGAAGCAGAAGAGGAAACCAAGGCTGTCTCGGCTATCTGGGAGCTACCAGCAGGACCGAGGCCTTGTCCCGAAGAATCTTGAACAGAGTTCGGGCCACCAAGGGCGTGGGAGGAAACGCATACAGGAGGCCCTGAGACCAGGACATCAGAAAAGCATCTGGTGCGATCCTCAAAGGATGTGGTTGCCTGGAGCAGAACTTGGGTAGCTGCTTGTTTAGTGGACTGGCAAAGAGATCTATCCAAGGGAGACCCCACTTCAGGAAGATCTTTTGAACCACCAAGGGATGCAGCTACCACTCGTGGGGCTGCAGAATCCTGCTCAACCGGTCTGCCAGGCAGTTCTCAAGGCGGTGTACTTCCCAGGCCAGGAGAATCATGTGGTGCTTCAGGGCAAAGGAACAAAGGTCCTGAGTCTCTCGACAAAGGATCTGGGCCCAGTGCCGCCCTGCTTGTTCACATAAAACATGGCCACCTGGTTGTCTGTTTGAATCAAGACTGAGCGGTGAGCCAGGGCTGGAGAAAAAAAAACTCTTGAGAGCCAAGCGGATAGCTCGAAGTTCCAGCAGATTGATCTGTTGGGCTGCCTCCCAGGGAGACCAGAGGACTTGGGTGCACTTGTCCAGACAATGAGCACCCCAGCCCTTCAGAGAGGCGTCTGTGGTGAGGACCACTGAGTATTCTGGCATTTGGAAGGGCATGCCTTTGAGTAGATTGGGTGGATGTAGCCACCAGCTGAGGGAGGCCAAAAAGGGTTTGGACACCTTTATCTTGTTTCATAAGTGGCCTATGGCTTGAGACCACTCAGTCCGAAAGCACCACTGTGCAGGCCTCATATGGAGCCTAGCATTGGGAGTCACATGTACTGTCAAAGCCATGTGACCCAGAAGCCTGAGGCAGAGTCTGGCGGAGACCAGGGGCTTGTTCAGAAACTGATTTGCAACGTCCATCAGCCTTTGAGCCCTGTCTTCTGGCAAGAATGCCTTTGCCAGTTGAGAATCCAACCTTGCCCCTATGAACTCCAAGTTTATGACAAAGCCCACCTTTTGAAGCAGAGCAATGGTGTTGAGGGTGGCTTGCCTGGCCTCCAGGGACGTCTGACCCCTGATGAGCCAGTCGCCCAGATAGGGAAAGACAAAGATGCCTTGATTTCTTAGGTAGGCCGCAACCACTGCCAGGCACTTGGTAAAGACCCTGGGAGCGGAGGATAGGCCAAAAGGTAGTACTCTGTACTGATAATGGTTTCCTCCCACAATGAACCTGAGGTACTTTCTGTGGTCTGGATGAATGAGGATGTGAGTGTACGCATCCTTTAGTTCTAAGGAGCATAGCCAATCTCCCGGCTGGAGGTAGGGCAGAAGTGTTCCAAGAGTAAGCATCTTGAACTTTTCCTTCTCTAGGAACTTGAGGTTTCTGAGGTCCAGAATGGGTCGAAGGCCACCGGTTCGTTTGGGTATCAGGAAATACCTGGAGTAGAATCTGTGACCTTTCAAGTGGGGAGGCACAGGCTCCACCGCCCTGTCCACCAACAGACCATGAAGCTCTTTTAGAAGGAGGTCTGTGTGCAGGGGAGGCCTTGGAGGCTCCCCTGGAAAATAGGGTGGAGGCAGTTGGTGAAAATGGAGGGCATAGCCATTGTGGACTATGTCCAGCACCCAACTGTCCCCGGTGATAAGGGGTCACTGGTGGGCAAAGAGAGCGAGGCTAACTCCTGTGCAGGGTGGGGAGAGCAGTGGAGGAGAGGCTACACTCGAGTCAAAAACCCCCACCCTGCTGAGTTGGAGCAGGGGCCTGAGGCTTGGGGGTCCTCTGCCTACGGGGCCCATTACCCTGGCCCTTGGCTTGCTGATCCTGGGGGGCAGTATGGGCAGCCTGATACTGAGGGTACTGTTTGTAGGCAGTGCCCTTCCTCGGGTAAAAAGACTTTTTAACCGAGCCCTTCTTCTTATGTGAAGGGGCAGAGGTCTTCCTCGACAGCCTTGTCCTGATTAGGTGCTCTGTCTCGAGCTGAGCGGCCTTCTCGGTCACGGGTTTGCCAAAAAGGCTCTCACCTCAGCAGGGGACATCGACCAACTTGTCCTGAACCCATGGCTCGAGGTCCGATGACTGCAGCCACGCCTGGCGTCGAGCTGCGATGCCGGCAGCCGCTACTCGGGCCGAAGCCTCGAAGCCATCGTAGGCGGCGCGGGAAACGAACTTCGAGCATTCCCGAATCCGAGGACAAGGTCTGAAATCTCTGCAAGGGTTCCCCGGAGAGACCAGCAGAGAAGCCGGCCAGTTCTTTGGCCCGGTCCCGCAAGTACATGCCCATGTACAGCTGGTAAGACTGGACATGGCAAGCAAGTATCGACCCCTGGAAGCACTTCCTACCGACACCATCGAGGTTGCGGGCCTCCCTGCCGGGGGGGAACCGCAGAGTGCATCTTCTGGCTCTTCAGACGATGCATGGCCGATTCCACAACCATGGAATGGTGTGGTAGCTGTGCTTTCTGGAAACCAGGGCTTTTGCGGAGTCGATAAATGGAATAGACTCGCTTACTTAGAACCGGCGCTGAGGCCAGGGCCTCCCACATTCGGAAGAGGAGCCGTTCCAGCATCGGAGGAACTGGGACAGTAAAGGCTCGAGGCTCTTCCTCGGGATCGGCAGGGATAGCTAAGGCAGCGGCCATATCCCAGACGAACTCCGAGAATCTAGTGTCCTCCGGAGGGGATCTACTCAGGGGATCAGACTGCGGTGAGTCCGACGGGACGCACAGAGTCTTAAAAGTATCGGGAGACTCCTCGACCTCCGTCTCCCAGGCGGATTCGTCCGAGGAGGGGTCAGGGTCCGACCCCGCGGGGCCCCAAGGCACCCGCCCCGACGCCGGGGGCACCGGCGTCGATACACTCGGTCCCGAACGGAAGGTCGAGGGAGACCTCGACCGAGGACGACTTCGAGCCACGAGGGTCTCGAGTATCGGCTCAGTCTCCGGGCTTGACTTTGAAGTCAACGTCCCGGTGGTCGGGGCAGATGCACCAGACAGGCTGGCCATCAGTGCCCGCTGCTGCTCCATCAAGGCAGACAGTCTGCACTCCAAGGCGGTCATCCTGAGACTTAGCTCGGGAGACGCAGCAGCCACCGACTCTGGCCCCGGTGGCGCCAGGCCCGACGTCGGCTCTCTGGGAGGAGAGTCCACGAGGACTACGGGGCTTACTTGTCCAGCAGACTCCGGCTCCACGCGAGGAACTTTGGCAGGCTTCTCTTGGTCCACGGGCCCGGGACGGCGGTCGGGGGTCTTAGACCTGGCCCTCGAGGGACCAGGGACCTCCTCCGACGCCACCCTCGCGAGCCGCTTCATCCTCTTACATTCCCGGTCGGGGGACCCCCTGTCCGAGGAGCTTCGACGGCGCTCGGGATCGGAATCCCGAGATGTCGAGGCCTTAGACGAGGTCCGGGCCCGGCCAGAGGCAGAGTCCGAGAAAAACCTTTCCTTTTGATGCTGTCGACTCTTTAGTGCCTTGGAAGACATCTTCCCACATGGCCCACACGACTTTGGGTCGTGGTCAGGGCCAAGGCACCGAAGGCAGCAGTCGTGTGTGTCGGTGAGAGATATAATTTTCTTACACCGATCACACTTTTTGAAACCACTGGAATCCATCGGGGGAAAAATAGCCCCAGCGAGGTCAAAAGACCGGCCTTCCCGTGAAAAATGAAAAAAGGGCGCGAACGCCAGCCACGAAGGGCAAAAACCGAAAAATGAAGAAAACGGGCTCGATACCAGTGTACCGAACCGGGTGGGAGGGGAACCAGCGTCGAACCGGAGAAAAAAAAGAGCGAAAATCGCCTAAGAAAAAAAATCACTTTTATCCAGGAGAACAGGACATACTTCCGATGGGCTTCTCGGGAAAAAAAGAGACTGAGGTAAGATGGCACCTTTAGGCGGGAAGGGAACCGCGCATGCGTGCCAGCATTCCCAAAGGCTTTCATGGAAAACTGGGGAAATGCTCCGCTGGGGCTTCATTGGTGCCGATGACACCCATATGTGAGGACTGACTTCCTGCTTGGTCCTGGAGAATGCCACAAAACAAAAGATGTCCTAGCAATGTCCAGGAGGTGGATGCACCTTCCACCAGACCAATGCAAATAAACCCAAACGGCCCCATATGAAAATAGAGAGAGTCCAAAAAGAACCAGCTCTAGAACCAGAAAATGCAGGAAATAATATCCCTACCAGAATCTGCATGCATCCAGGTTAACATCCCTGGCCCTGCTGCGGAGGGGACAAGAGAAACAAAATCACTGCCAAAGATAAGGAATATCCACAACTGTCCCCCACCCAAGCAGAGAGCCTCAAGGAGTCTCTTAGGAAGATTTTGCAACCACTATTGTCACTCAAATAGTACAGAAGTCCCAGGCTGGTCTGGGCTTGGAAATTACAGGACTGAAGACAGTTGACTTGTTGATGGTGTTGATAAACTCAGATCTTGCCTAAAGATTCAAACTCACTAGTTTAATGCAGTTTGGGCGTGCTCAGAAAGGGGGGGGGGAGAAAGGATTAATCCCCAACTGCTAGCCCCTCGGGAGGGACAGCCAGCATCCAATCCAAAGTATGAAGATTCTTTCTGCATTTGAGGCGTGAGGCCTTGGGAAGAATACAGGAAGGTAAACCGCTTGGTTTAAATGAAAAGGTGACACCACCTTTGGCATAAAGTGTGGATGAGTCCTAAGGACTACCTTGTCATGATGGAACCTTGTATAAGGTGGATCAGCTACTAGCGCTTGCAACTCACCAATGAGGCATGCTGATGTGATTGCAATGAGAAAGATAACCTTCCAAGAAAGGAATTCCAAGGAGGTAGTAGCTAAAGGTTCGAAAGGTGGCTTCATGAGCTGCCCAAGAACCAGGTTTAAGTCCCATGCCACTGGTGGTGGCCTAATGGGAGGCTTAGTTAGAAGAAGGCCTCTCATAAATCTTGCTATAAGAAGATGAGAGGAAATAGGCTGTCCATTTAGAGCAGGGGTCTCAAACACGCGGCCCTTTGTGCGGCCCGCGATGCATAGGGGGGAAAAAAAAAACACCCGGCTTCTGCTGCTGCTGCCGCCGCCGGCAATAACAGCAATATCGCAAGTCCCGCGGGCTCCGCTCTCCCCCCCTCCCCCGGCAGATCCCTTCCTGCTTGCCTGCCAGTTCTCCGCTTCGGCTTTCAGAGCCGCGAAGGGAGAGCTTCTCCCTTGTGACTCTTAGGGACTTGCAATATTGCTGCTATTGCCGGCGGCGGCAGCAGCAGCAGAAGCCGGGTTTTTTTTTCCCCCTATGCATCGCGGGCCGCGTGTTTGAGACCCCTGCATTAAATGAATTGTGAAGCCAGCAGAAAGAGAATGGCAGACGTCCTGCCACACAAGCACAGGACCCACATGGGAAAGACATTGTGCAGAAGGGGATCCTAGTCAGCCCAGGAAATGTGAGGAAGGGTACTTCACCGGAGAGATGGGCCAGATGTTATTGACAAGCCCAGTAAAGCTCTGCAGTAGAATCAGCCAAAGGGCTGAATAAGTCAGAAGAGCAAGTCAATCAGGATATTTGCTTCTGGTGAATAAGCATTTCTCCCCCTCTGTTTGCCAGTAAAGAAGCGATTTGTGCAAGAGGAAGGAAGTGAGTGGGGGCAGAGAGGAGAAGGGTGACTGGCAGGCCTGGGATGCAGGGATGGGTCAGGAGAAGGAGTGACCCTCTCAGGACTATAAATATTCACAGGGGGAAATGACCAGGTCCAGTCAGGAGAACAGAGAAAGGGGACACGGACTTGAAGGGCCTGGCAGAGTTTGCCCAAAGTCTGTGTGGAGCTTCAGGGGAAACCAGGATACGATGTGGCTCGGAGTCCTTCTGTGTTCCCTGCTCCTTGGAGCAGTCGCTGAGGAATCCACCCAGCTGTGAGAGACCAGATAATGCATCCATGTTTCACTGTCTCTCCTTCCTTTCTCTCTCTGTCTATTTGTCTTGTGTACCTTGCTTCTCATCTATAATTTATTTATTTCTATTTATTTCATATTTAGCTCATGCCTTTCCAGAGGTAGTTCATAAGACAAATCTGTCCTGGGATTCATGTGTGTGGTGCTAAAGGAGACCTGCTCCTTCCTCAGCCTGGGATCTCTGTGTGTGGTGTTAAAGGAGACCTGCCTTTTGCTCAGGCTTAGATCAGTGTTAAAGCAGACTTGCCCTTCCCTCAAGCGCCCTTCTCTCAAACTGGGATTTGTGTGTGTGGTGTTAAAGCAGACCTGCCCTTCTCTCAAGCTGGGATTTGTGAGTGTGGTGTTAAAGGAGACCTGCCCTTTGCTCTGTCTGGGACCAGTGTGTGCTGTGTTAAAAAAAATTAGAGTATGAATATTTTTAGCCAACAGTTTTGCTTCTTTTTTTTAATAAACAGTAGATCCTGCTTATCTTGTTGACAGGAATAAAATGACAGAGAAATTAGCACTTTATCTGAAAAAGCAAAGAGCAGCTTCCAGCAGCTCTTCATAGGACTGGGTTTGGGACTTACAGTACTTGGGCCTTTCTGAGGATCAAGCTTCAAAACGCTTGGGGGACTGGTGGTGGGAGGCGAGGGGTGGATTACAAAAAGATATGGCACTGGTTTATAGTAATGTAGAAATCTTTTAGTCTTTCTTTATCCATACACTCATTAAGAGGCATGTTTACTAAAAGTTAGTGTATGGTAACATTATGCAAATATTTATGCAAATGAGGCCCTTATGCAAATGAGGCCTGCGTCTTGTGCGGCCCCCGGGTTACTCTACAAGTCCTCATTTGGCCCTCAAAGCAATTTGAGTTTGAGACCCCTGATTTAGAGGCTTAAAGGAAGCTGCAATAGCACTCAAATGGACTTACTGAATTTGTCTTAAGTCCTGCATTGGATAAATGAAGGAGATACTCCAGCAATGATTCCAAAGGTATCTCAAGGAGGTTAAGACCCTTTTGCAAACACCATATGGTAAACCTTTTCCAGTTGAAACCATAAGAGCGTCTTGTGGAAGGTTTCCTGGAAGCAAGAAGAAAATATTTTACTTGCTGAGGGAGAATAAGATCACGGAGATCTAGGCCTTCAGCAACCAAGCCCTGAGATGCAGAGACTGGGGACTGGGATGCCATAACATTCCGTCCTCCTGAGACAGAAGATCTGGAGCACACCCTAACTCCAGGGAAGGAGCTTGAGAGAGATGTAGAAGCAGAGGGTACCACATTTACTATGGCCAATGTGGAGCGATGAGAATCATACGGCCTCTGTCTCTCTGAAGCTTGAACAGGGTTTTGGGAATTAGGGGAATGGGTGGAAAGGCATACAGGAAGTCTTGACCCCAAATGAAGGAGGAAAGCATCCCTGGCCTGAGCCAGAATTCCGGAACAGAACTGGGGAAGTTTGGCATTCCACGGACTTGAAAAGAGGTCTATATCCGGGGTTCCCCAAATTTGAAAAATCTTGGCTACCTGGTCTGCACGCAGAGACCACTCGTGTGGAAGCAGAACTCGACTGAGTCTGTCTGCCCAAGAGTTTTTTATGCATAGAAAACACACTGCCAGGAGATGAATCTGATGCTCTCTGGCGAGGGCCCACAGTCGCAAAGCTTCGTTGCAAAGTGACACAGAGCCTGTTCCCCCCAGCTTGTTCACATAGAACATGGTTATTTGATTGTCCGTATGAATGAGGACTGTCTTGTAGCTGAGCAGGGTGTGGAACACTCAAAGAGCAAGGAAGATTGCTCTGATTTACAAGAGATTGATAAGTAGATGACTCTCCTGTGGAGACCAGGTGCCTTGGGTGGAGAGGTCTTGCAGATGAGCTCCGCAACCCATTGGAGAAGCATCTGTTGTGAGAGTTGCTTGGGGTAAGGGTTGTTGAAAAGGGGACCCCAGCAACAGGTTTTGAGTGGACATCCACCACTGCAGGGACAAAATAAGGCGACTTGCGTTTGCTATTTTGTCTGACAGGCATCCTGATGCCTGGGTCCAATGGGTGGACAAAGTCCACTGAGCTGCCCTCATATGGAGGCGAGCATAGGGAACCACATGCACAATAGATGCCATATGGCCTAGTAGTTGTAACATTTCTCAAGCAGTGAGATGAGGCTTTAGCACTGCTTGAGAAGCTAACTGCACCATGCGAAGGCAACGGGCCTGGGGAAGATAGGCCCTTGCCTTTCTGGTATTCAGCAAAGCTCCTATGAACTCTAAAGACTGAGTGGGAGTTAGACTGGTTTTTGGGATGTTTATTACCAGCTCTAAATACTGAAGGATACGCATTGTGCAGGATAGAGAAGTCCTGGCCTCTGACTTTGTTGGGGCTCGAATGAGCCAGTCGTCTAGTAGGGGAAGACTAATATCCCTAGAGTGCAGAGAAATGCTGCTACTACAGCCATGCATTTTGTGAACACCCTTGGTGCTGAGGCCAGGCCAAAAGGAAGCACCCTGTATTGGTAGTGCTTTCCTTGAAAAAGGAACTGAAGGAACCTTCTGTGGGTTGGATGGATGAGGACATGGGTGTATGCATCCTTGAGATCTAGAGAACAAAGCCAATCCGGACTCTGAAGGTATGGCAGCAGAGATCCGAGAGAAATCATCTTGAATTTCTCCTTCACAAGGAATTTGTTCAATTTTCTGAGGTCTAAGATAGGTCTGTAACCCCATGTTTTCTTTGGGATAAGAAAATAAGGGGAATAGACCCCTGTACCCTGCTGATGAATGGGTACTTCTTCTATTGCCCCTTGGGCAAGAAGGATAGCGACCTCCTGACCTAACAGGTTGATGAGAGAGGTCGGAGAATTGAACTGCTTTACTATTGAGGGGGCATGCTGGAAAAATGAAGCTTGTACCCCTCCTTTATGATGGAGTGTCCAATGCTCTGCTGTTATTTGCCGCCATCTGGGGGCAAAATGACATAACCTTCCTGGAATGGTGGAAGGCTCTGGTCCCCCGAGAGCCAGAAAGGCTAAGTTCTCTACTTGAGAGTCAAAGGCTCTGTGGAGGCTGAGCCTGCTGGGCCGGCTGAGGCCTAGCAGTCTTTACTTTCTTCTGTTTGGGTGGTTGCTGACCTTTCCTGGCAAGCTGACCTGCAGAACGTCCCTGTTTGGTAAAGATTGGCAGGAAAAGGCCAATGAAATGGATGCTGAAAATTCCACCTTGGATAGATTATCCAAGTCCACTGCTGATCCTGCTAGAAAGAAATTATTCAAGAAACCATTCTTTACTAAAAAATAAAAGATTTTATCCTGCTTATGTTTTCTTGAATAATTTCTTTCTAGCAGGATCAGCAGTGGACTTGGATAATCTATCCAAGGTGGAATTTTCAGCATCCATTTCATTGGCCTTTTCCTGCCAATCTTTACCAAACAGGTTCTCACGAGTACAAGGGATATTTCCCAATTTGTCTTGTACCCAGAGCTCTAGATCAGATGCCTGGAACCAAGCAATTCTACGTGCACCTATGGCAATAGCCGAGGTTCTGTTTATGCACTCAAAGCAGTCAAAGCCATCAATAAATAAAGCCATCAATAAATACCCTGCTACTGCCATTACTGATCTAATTTCAATCACACCTCCCAATCGAGCAAGGAGATCGAATGCCGCAAATACTCTCATATTACCTAAGGCTAGCACGAAGTGTTCTCAATTCACTAGATCCAGAGCCTTCTCCTCCTTTGCTCCATCCTGCTGGAACGCACTACCAGCAACTATCAGAACCATCAGTGAACTCTCCCAATTTAGGAAGGCACCGAAACGGCACCTCTTTCTTCATCACTACGATGATGCAGTCTTCTCCCCACACTCACCCACTCTCACATCTCAATGCAGCACCTCAAACTCATGCACGTCACATTCCCAGACTGATCACTCGCAATCACACCTTCCCCTCCAACCACCATGAGAAACTTATGCAGTGCCGCATAACTCATTATATTGTTGCATAAAGTAGACTGTATTTATTCATCGTGTCTCCTTGTTAAGGGACTGGTTATTTATACCCTATTTTACCTGTTATACCTGCTTAATGCATACCCAAGTTATTATACCTGTTTCACTGTAAGCACAAATCACGAAATTGAGATGTGCAACTCTTATGTTCATTGTAAACCGCACTGATGTCGAATAGCGCGGTATAAAAGAGACTGCAAATAAATAAATAAATAAATAAATAAAAGGCTGCACAGTTGACAAATTTAGAAACATCTTGGGCATATTTGACCAAAAGTGAGAAAATCCTGTCTTCTATCCTGAGGAAGAATAGGTCTCAAGGCCTCTAAATCATCTGTGACCTCCTTCAGGAACATTCCCATGTAGAGACTATAGGAACTGATCCTGGCAGAAAACATGGAAGCTTGGAAGACCCGACATTCAAAAGCATCCAGGATTCTGCACTCACGTTCTGGAGGCATGCCTCTTTGCACTCTTGATCCTTCTCATAGCTGATTCCACTACAATAGAGTGGTGAGGAAGCTGAGTTTTACGGAAACCAGGACAAGGAGGGACTCGATACATAGTATCCAGTCTGCGAGAATGAGGAGAGGTGATAAGAGTTGTCTACCACATCCTTAACATGAGATCATATAAAATCTCATGAATGGGCAAGGTAGCTGCCTCCTTAGGAGTTTTGGGATATTGTAGAATTTCCAACTCCTTGGCCCTTGGCTCTGTTTCAGGGGCCACAGTAATGGACAGGCCCCGAGCCACCTCCCTGAGAAAATCCTGGAAGGAAATATCCTCTGGAGGAGACATCCTGTGTTTAGGGGAGGAGGGCTCCTCTGGGAGAAGCATCGCTGCATCGACAGAATCCTCAGATTCTTCTGAGGACTCGAAGTACCGTCTGTCCGGATGCTCTTGAAGAGCCCTATACCCGTACTGACCGAAGTCGGTACCTGGAGTAAGCGGTACCGGGGTATTGGTACCAGAGGTCATCGGATGACTGGGTACCAGCAAAGCAGACACTGATGCTATCGGTACTGGTACCGATGCCGGGGCCGGTGGAATTGTCTGTTGCGGTTCTGAGGGCGTCGATGCCACAAGGAAAGCCGCCAGACTGCGCTCAATAGCCAGGACTCTCTGGTCTATCGATGCTGCCAATGCCTGAATGTTGGTACCAGAGACGACCGCCGGTACCCAGAGCATGGTACCAGTAGTTCTGCCGAGGTCAAGGCCTCGAGAACATCCTAGAACCCCGATAATGCTTTGGAAACCGAAGCCTCCCGCCGGGGCAATTTTGCCGGTGCAGAATCCTCAAGGGCAACGCCAGAGGCATCTCGATGCTTAGAAGGAGATCTACCCTTTGAGGACCGGCTGGACTTATGTTTAGTTACCTGAGATCCACGGGAAGAAGCAGCAGCCCTGGAAGACGTCGATGCCACCGAAGCTGCATCAGAGGGAAACAGGGTACTGAGCTTAGCAGCTTGGTTCTGCCGACCTCTTTTAGACATCATGGCGCAGGACATACAATCCATGATGGAGTGGTCAGGACCTAAACATTTTAGACACCATTCATGGGTGTCAGTGACGGAAATGGTACCACCACACATGGTGCACTTTTTGAAACCTGAGGTAGGTAGGTAGATAGATATATAGATAGATATATAGATAGATATATAGATATATTTTTGTTATTTTTTTATTATTTTTTAAACAGAAATAAGGAGGAAAAAACCAGCGGTACCGATAAAGCGTCGAGGAAGGCAGACAAGACCACAAAAAGAAAAAGAAAAAAAAGAATTCTTCTGCGGCGACAGGAACACGACCTGCTGGCTCCGTGGAAAAAGAAGAACTGGAGAGAGGCAGTTGGGAAAGGCAGGAAGGCAGCACGCAGGCGCTGTGGGATGCTCCCAAAAGCTTTCTAATTGGACGCTGGGGAGCGTTCCCGCACAGGCTCCGTCGGTACCGACGATACCCATATGTGATGACTACATTCCTGCTTGTTCCTGGAGATATAGATTGATTTAAATGTAAAGGCGAAACCACCTTTGGCATAAAGTGTGGATGAGTTCTGAGGACAACCTTATGGTGAAACCTAGTGTAAGGAGGATCAGCCACTAACGCTTACAATTCACAAATGCGACGTGCAGAGGTGATAGCAATTAGGAAAATGACCTTCCAGGACAAAAACATCAGGGTAGTAGTGGCTAAAGGTTGAAAGGGCGGTTTCATGAGCTGCCCGAGAACTATATTTAAATCCCATGCCACCGGTGGTGATTTGATGGGAGGTTTGGTTTATAGAAGACCTCTCATAAATCTGGATATGACAGGATGAGAGGAAATTGGTTGTCCATTTACAGGCTTATATAGGAAGCTGTAATTGCGCTAAGATGGACACTTACTGAATTGGTCTTTAGACCAGAATTTGATAAATAAAGTAGATACTCTAGTATCGCTTCCAAAGGTATCACCAGGGGGCTTAACCCCTTCTGGGAAGACCATATAGTGTAACGTTGCCACTAGAAGGCATAAGATCGTCTTGTGGAAGGTTTTCTAGCAGCCTGAAGGATATCCTTAACCTGTTGGGAAAGGCTGAGATCCTGAAGATTAAAATCTCAGCAACCAGGCCGTGAGATGCAGGGACTGAGGATTCAGGTGCCATAGGGTCCCGCTCTCTTGGGAAAGGGGATCCGTGATGGAGGGTTCTGGGCTGTTCAGGGCCAGGAAAGTAAAGTTCTCTAGATAGGAGTCAAAGCCCCTGTGGAGGCTGAGTCTGCTGAGCCGGTTGAGGCTTAGCTGCTTTTGGCTTCCTTTATTGCCTAAGTTGTTGCTGCTGTCCCTTTTGGGCAGACTGACCTGAACGATGTCCCTGCTGGGTACAGGAGGGATCAAACTTCTTCTTGTTGAATAATGGATCCTTAGAGGATCTTTTCCTCGCAGGATCAGCTGTACATTTGCACAATCTATCCAAAGTGATATTGTCAGCATCTCTCTCATTAGCTTTTTCCTGCCAATTCTTGCCAAAGAGATTCTCTCCTGTGCAAGGTATATTCCCCCGTTTGTCCTGTACCCAGATTTCCAAGTCAGATGCCTGGAGCCAGACAATTCTACGTGCACCTATGGCAATGGCAGAGGTTCTGCTTCTGCATTCAAAGCAGTCAAAGGCTGCACAATTCACAAACTTGTAAACATCCTGAGCATGTTTAAGAGCAGCAAGATAATCTCGCCTTTTATCATCAGGAAGGAGAGGGCTCATAAGCTCTGTGACTTCCTTAACGAACATTCCCATATACAAGATATAGGAACTATCCTAGCAGAAAGCATGGAAGCCTGGAAGGATCGACATCCAAAGGCGTCAAGAGTCCTAACACATGTCCTGGAGGATTAGATGCATGCCTTTTTGCACTCTTTATCCGTCTCGTGGCTGATTAAATCACCATGGAATGGTGTGGTAATTGAGTCTTCTGAAACCCAGGACAAGGAGGAACTCGATACATGGTGTCAAGTCTTCGAGAATGAGATGTGGTCAGAGGTGTTTCCCACATCCTTAACATAAGATCATGCAAGATCTCATGAATAGGTAAGGTAGCTGCCTCCTTGGGAGCTTTAGGGTATTGTAGGATTTCTAATTCCTTTGCCCTAGGCTTTTTCAGGAGCCACTGTGATGAAAAGCCCTCGGGCCACATCTCGGATAAAATCCTGAAAGGACATATCCTCTGGTGGAGACATCCTACGCTGAGGAGAAGAGGAATTCTCAGGAAGAAGTACTCTGGTATCGGCAGAGCTTTCAGAGTCTTCAGACTCATCCGAGGATTCGAAGTATCTCAGATCCGAGTGATCGTGCAAGGCACAGTACCGGTGCCGACTGAAGTCGGCATCGGAGTGGTCCGGTACCGACTTGTCAATGCCGGATAGACGTGCATGACTCTGTCCCGGTAGAATACCTGTCGATGTCGATGCAGTTGGTGCCGGTACCAGTTGAATTGTCTGGAGCTGTTTCAGGGGCATCGAGGCCGTGAGAAGAGCTGCCAGACTGCGTTCAATAGCCAAGAATCTCTGGTCTATCGACGCTGCCGATGCTTGGGTATCGGTGCCAGATAAAGCAGCCGGAACGCCAGAGCATGGCACCAGTAGTTCTGCCGAGGTTGAAGCCTCGAGAACATCCTGGAGCCCCGTTAGTGCGCTTTGGAAGCTGAAGCCTCCCGCCGGGGCAATTTTGCCAGTGAAAGTCCCTCAAGGGCAATGCCAGAGGCATCTCGATGTTTAGAAGGATATCTACCCTTTGAGGACCGGCTAGATTCATGTTTTGTTACCTGAGATTCATGGGAGGAAGATAATCCTGGAGGACGTCAATGCCATGGAGGTTGCATCGGAGGGAAAAAGGATGCTAAGCTTAGCAGCTCGGTTTTGCCGGCCCCCTTTTGACATCATCCCACAGGCAACACTCTGAAATAGAGTGGTCAGGACCTAAACATTTGCTGAAAGAGGGTTTTTTATAGGGTTTTTTTGTCTGGAGTGGCTGCAGATTTTGACAATCTAACGTGATATTGTCAGCATCTATCTCATTAGCTTTTCCTGCCAATTCTTGCCAAAGAGGTTTTCTCCTGTGCAAGGGATGTTTCCTAATTTATCCTGTACCTAAATCTCCAAATCTGATGCCTTAAGCCAGGCAATCCGTCATGCACCAATGGCAATAGCAGAGGTTCTGCTGATGCATTCAAAGCAGTCAAAGGCTGCACGATTCAGAAACTTGGAGACATCTTGAGCATGCCTGACAAGCATAAGGAAGTCTTGTCTGTTATCTGGGAGAAGTGGGCTCATAAGCTCCAAATCTCCTATGACCTCCTTGAGGAACATTCCCATATATAAAATATATGAGCTGATCCTAGCTGAAAGCATGGAAGCCTGAAAGTTTCGACGTCCAAAAGCATCAAGAGTCCTGCATTCACGACCTGGCGGATTGGGTGCATGTCTCTCTGCACTTTTCATCCTACGCATTGAATGGTGTGGCAGCTCAGTCTTTTGAAATCCAGAACATGGTGGAACTCGATACATGGTATCAAGCCTCCTAGAATGAGGAGATGTGGTCAAAGGTGTCTCCCACATTCTGAGCATCAAATCATGAAGAATTTCATGAATGGGCAGAGTGGCTGCCTCCTTTGGAGCCTTAGGATATGGGAGAATATCCAATTCCTTTGCTCTAAGTTCCTTTTCAGGAGCTATCGTGATTGAAAGGCCTTTGGCAACATCACAAATAAAATCCTGAAAAGACATGTCCTCCGGAGGTGACATTCTGCATTGGGGAGAAGAAAAGTCTTCCGGGAGAAAAACTATGGTACCGGCAGAATTATCAGAGTGATAGGAATCGGAGGATTCAAATTATCTCTGATCACAATGTTCATATAAGGCACGGTCCCGGTATCGATCAAAGTCGGTACCGATTTGATCCGGTACTGATCTTTCTATGCCAGGCAAATACGGCATGGGAAGAATTCCCACCGGGGCCGATACCGTCGGTACCGATTGAACCACTGTGTCAACAGTATCGCAGCTGTAAGGAGAGCTGCAATACTGCGCTCGCTAGCGAGGAATCTCTGGTCTATCGACGCTGCCGATGCCTGGGTGTCCGTACCGGTGAAGGCGGCTGGGACCCCCGAGAACATCCAGGAACCCTGTTGATGCTTTGAAGGCCGAAGCCTCCCGCTGGGGCTGTTTTGCCGGTGTGGTTCCCTCAAGGGCAATGCAGATGGCCTCTCATTGCTTTGCAGTAGAGCTACCTTTTGAGGACCGGCTTTTATGTTTAGTTACCCGGGATTCATGGGAGGAAGAAGAGGCTCTTGAAGACATCGATGCAATGGACCTGGCATCCAAAGAAAGAGGGTACTGAACTTTGCAGCCCGGTTCTGTCTTCCTCTTTTAGTCATTACCATACAAGAGAGACACTCAGATGGAGAATGGTCAGGGCCTAAACATTTAAGACACCAGTCATGGGTGTCTGACGTTAATGGTACCGCCACACTTGGTGGTTTGTTTTTGTTGTTTTTTCAACACACTAGCTGGTTTTTCCATTTTTAAGGAAAAATGGGGCATAGGGCCCAAAATGGCACCTAGCACCGAAAACGAAATGTTTCTCAAGAGAAACAATTCAGAATTTTTTTTATTTAAGAAAAGAAAAGAACCGGTGGTACCAGTAGGCATCGTGCAGAGGCAAACGCGACCACAAGAAAACAAGATTAAAGAAGAAATTTTCTGCGGTGACAGGGTATGTGTCCTGTCGGCTCCGCAGAAAGCATAGTTACACACCTGTAACAGGTGATCTCCGGGAACAGCAGGAATTTAGTCTTCACATATGGGTATCGTCAGTACCGATGGAGCCTGCGCGGGAACGCTCCCCAACGTCCAATTAGAAAGCTTTTGGGAGCATCCCACAGCACCTGTGTGCTGCCTTCCCGCCTTTCCTAACTGCCTCTCTCCAGTTGAGTTTTAAAGCTGAGACAAAGAGAGAGAGGGAAAGGAAAGATAGAGAAATACAACTCCTAGGGGAGGTGAGTGGGTTGTGAAGACTAAATTCTTGCTGTTCCCGGAGATCACCTGTTACAGGTGAGTAACTATGCTATCTCCAGGAACAAGCAGGAATGTAGTCTTCACATATGGGGACTCCCTAGCTTGAGATGCCAGGGAGAAACCCCAGAAGTTGTCTGTCCCTGAAAAATGGCTCCACTACCCCCCATGGATCTCTGGCATCCAACCAGGGATGGTGGGTAGGAGATGATTAGGTATGGAACAGGTGTTGGAGAACAGGCTGACCAAACAAGGCATCCCGGCGGGAGTCCTTGTCCAAGCAGTAATGGGCTGTGAAGGTATGAACCGAGGCCCAGGTGGCTGCTCGACAGATGTCGTCGATAGACAGAGTGAAGATGAGCCATTGAAGCTGCCATGGCTCTCACAATGTGAGCTGTGACATGGACCTCCAGAGGAAGGTTCGTACTCTGATAGGCAAAGGAAATACACTGAGCAATCCAGTTATACAGTGTTCTCTTGGAGACTGGAAGTCACAAATGAGAAGGATCAAATGAAACAAAGTTGAGAGGACTTTCTATGTTGCTGTCTTCTTTGTAAGTAAAAGGCTAAAGCTCTTTTACAGTCCAAGGTATGAAGATTCCTTTCTGCATTTGATGCATGAGGCCTTGGAAAGAACACAGGTAGGTAGACCGCTTGGTTTAGATGAAAAGGCGAGACCACCTTTGGCATAAAGTGTGAATGAGTCCTAAGAACTACCTTGTCATGATGGAACCTTATATAAAGTGGATCAGCCACTAGTGCTTGCAACTCACTGATGCAACGTGCTGATGTGATTGCAATGAGAAAGATAGCCTTCCAAGAAAGGAATTTCAAGGAGGTAGTAGCTAAGGGTTCGAAAGGTGGCTTCATGAGCTGACCAAGAACCAAGTTTAAGTCCCATGTCACAGGTGGTGGCCTAATGGGAGGCTTAGTTAGCAGAAGGCCTCTCATAAACCTTGCTATAAGAGGATGGGAGGAAATAGGTTGTCCATTTAGGGGCTTCAAGGAAGCTGCAATAGCACTCAAACAGACTCTCACTGAGTTAGTCTTAAGTCCTGCATTGGAGAAATGAAGGAGATACTCCAGTAGTGATTCCAGAGATACTGCAAGGGGGTTAAGACCCTTCTGCGAACACCATATGGTAAACCTTTTCCACTTGAAAGCATAAGAGCATCTTGTGGAAGGTTTCCTGGAAGCATAAAGGATATCCTTTACTTGCTGAGGGAGGTTAAGATCATGGAGATCTAGGCCTTCAGCAACCAAGCCCTGAGATGCAGAGACTGGGGATTGGGATGCCATAACATTCCGTCCTCCTGAGATAGGAGATCTAGAGCAGACCCTAACTCCAGGGAGGGAGCTTGAGAGATGTAGAAGCAGAGGATACCACACTTGCTGTGGCCAATGTGGAGCTATGAGGATCATATGGCCTCTGTCTCTCTGAAGCTTGAACAGGGTTTTGGGAATTAGGGGAATGGGTGGAAAGGCATACAGGAAGTCTTGACCCCAGTAAAGGAGGAAAGCATCCCTGCCCTGAACCCCCTGAGCTGGAATTCTGGAACAGAACCGGGGAAGTTTGGAATTCCACGGACTTGCAAAGAGGTCTATGTCCGGGGTTCCCCAAATTTGAAAAATCTTGGCCACCTGGTCTGCATGCAGAGACCACTCGTGTGGAAGCAGAACTCGACTGAGTCTGTCTGCCCAAGAGTTTGTATGCCTGGAAGATACACTGCCAGGAGATGAATCTGATGCTCTCTGGCGAGGGCCCATAGTCGCAAAGCTTTGTTGCAAAACGACAGAGAGCCTGTTCCCCCCTGCTTGTTCACATAGAACATGGCTACTTGATTGTCCGTATGAATGAGGACTGTCTTGTAGCTGAGTAGGGTGTGGAACACTCGAAGAGCAAGGAAGATTGCTCTGAGCTCCAAGAGATTGATATGTAGATGACTCCCCTGTGGAGACCAGGTGCCTTGGGTGGAGAGGTCTTGCAGATGAGCTCCCCAACCCATCGGAGAAGCATCTGTTGTGAGAGTTGCCTGGGGTAAGGGTTGTTGAAATGGGGACCACAGCAACAGGTTTTGAGTGGACTTCCACCATTGGAGAGACAAAATAAGGCGATTTGTGTTTGCTATTTTGTCTGACAGGCATCCTGATGCCTGGGGCCATTGAGTGGATAAAGTCCACTGGGCTGCTCTCATATGGAGGCGAGCATAGGGAACCACATGCACGGTAGATGCCATGTGGCCTAGTAGTTGCAGCATTTCTCGGGCAGTGAGATGGGGCTTTAGCACTGCTTGAGAAGTTAACTGCACCATGCAAAGGCAACAGGCCTGGGGGAGATAGGCCCTTGCCTTTCTGGTATACAGCAAAGCCCCTATGAAATCTAGAGACTGAGTGGGAGTTAGACTGGATTTTGGGATGGTTGTTTATGACCAGACCCAAATACTGAAGGATACGCATTGTGCAGGATAGAGATGTCCTGGCCTCTGACTCTGTAGGGGCTCGAATGACCCAGTCGTCTAAAGTAAGGGAAGACAAATATTCCTAGAGCGCAGAGAAATGCTGCTACCACAGCCATGCATTTCGTGAACACTCTTGGTGCTGAGGCCAGGCCAAAAGGAAGCACCCTGTATTGGTAGTGCTTTCCTTGAAAAAGGAACCGAAGGAACTTTGTGAGTTGGATGGATGAGAACATGGGTGTACGCATCCTTGAGATCTAGAGAACAAAGCCAATCCTGACTCTGAAGGTATGTCAGCAGAGTTCCTAGAGAAATCATTTTGAATTTCTCTTTGAATAGGAATTTGTTCAATTCTCTGAGGTCTAAATAGGTCTGAATCCCCCTGTTTTCTTTGGGATAATGAAATAGGGGGAGTAAAACCCTGTACCCTGTTGATGGATGGGTACTTCTTCTATTGCCCCTTGGGCAAGAAGCATATTGACTTCTTGACCTAACAGGTTGATGAGAGAAGTCTTATCATTGTGGGAGGGGGCATGCTCAAAAAATGAAGCTTGTACCCCTCTTTTATGATGGAGTGTGTCCAATGCTCTGCTGTTATCTGCCCCCATCTGGGAGCAAAGTGACAACCTTCCTGGAATGGTGGAAGGCTCTGGCCCATTCAGAGCCAGGAAGGCTAAGTTCTCTAGCTGAAAGTCAAAGGCCTTGTGGAGGCTGAGACTGCTGGGACGGTTGAAGCTTAGCAGTCTTTGCTTTCCTTTGTTTGGGTGGTTGCTGACTTTTACGGACAGGTTGACCTGCAGAACGTCCCTGCTGGGAATAAGCAGGATAAAACCTTTTTTTGGAAAAGAGTGGTTTTTTGAAAGATTTTTCTTGCAGGATCAGCTGTGGCCTTTGACAATCTGTCCAAGGTGGAGTTGTCAGCATCCAGCTCATTGGCTTTTTCTTGCCAATCCTTGCCAAACAGGTTCTCACCAGTACGAGGAATATTGCCCAGTTTGTCCTGTATCCAGAGCTCCAAATCAGATGCCTGGAGCCAGGCAATTCTACGTGCTCCTATGGCAATGGCAGAGGTTCTGCTTATGCACTCAAAACAGTCAAAAGCTGCACGGTTGACAAATTTAGAAACATCCTGGGCATGTTTGACCAATGTGAGAAAGTCCTGCTTTCTATCCTCAGGAAGAAGAGGGCTCAAAATCTCTAAATCTTCTGTGACCTCCTTCAGGAACATTCCCATATATAAAATATAGGAACTGATCCTGGCAGAAAGCATGAAAGCTTGGAAGGTACGACGTCCAAAAGCATCCAAAGTTCTGCACTCACGTCCTGGAGGATAAGAGGGATGTCTCTTTGCACTTCTGATCCTTCTCATAGCTGATTCCACTACAATAGAGTGGTGAGGAAGCTGGGTTTTCTGGAAACCAGGACAAGGAGGGACTCGATACATAGTATCCAGTCTACGAGAGTGAGGCGAGGTGGTAAGAGGCATCTCCCACATTCTTAGCATGAGATCATGCAAGATCTCATGGATGGGCAAAGTAGCTGCCTCCTTAGGAGCTTTAGGATATTGCAAAATTTCCAAATCCTTTGCTCTGGGCTCTGTTTCAGGAGCCACAGTAATGGACAGACCTTGAGCCACCTCCCTGATGAAATCCTGAAAGGAAATGTCCTCTGGAGGAGACATCCTGCGTTTAGGGGAGGAAGGCTCCTCTGGGAGAAGTATTCCCGCATCGACAGAACTGTCAGAAACCTCAGATTCTTCTGAGGACTTTAAGTACCTTCTGTCCGGATGCTCTTGAAGAGTCCAATACCCGTACCGACCGAAGTCGGTACCGAGGGGAATCGGTACCGGTGTACTGGTACCAGAAGGCAACGCATGACTGGGTGCCAGCAATGCGGACACCAATGTCGATGCTGTCGGTACTTGTACCGATACCGGTGCCGGAGTCGGTGCTGGTTGAACTGTCTGAAACGGTTCAGAGGGTCTCGATGCCGTAAGGAAAGCCGCCAGACTGCGTTCTATAGCCAGGAACCTCTGGTCTATCGACGCTGCTGATGCCTGGATATCAGTACCGGAGAACACAGCTGGTACCCCAGAGCATGGCACCAGTAGTTCTGCCAAGGTCGAGGCCTCGAGAACGTCCTGGAGCCCCGATAATGCTTTGGAAGCCGAAGCCTCCCGCTGGAGCAATTTTGCCTGTGCAGAATCCTCAAGGGCAACGCCGGAGGCATCTCGATGCTTAGAAGGAGATCTACCCTTTGAGGACCGGCTGGACTTGTGTTTAGTTACCTGAGATCCACGGGAGGAAGACGAAGCCCTGGAAGACGTTGATGCCACCGAGGCTGCATCAGAGGGAAAAAGGTTACTGAGCTTGGCAGCTCGGTTCTGTCGACCTCTCTTGGACATCATGGCACAGGCCATACATTCCGTGATGGAGTGGTCAGGATCTAAACATTTTAGACACCACTCATGGGTGTTGGTGACGGAGATGGTACCGCCACACTTGGTGCACTTTTTAAAACCCGAAGTGGGTTTTTCCATTGTGGAAAAAATTCTGGGCCTAAGGCCCAAAATGGCACGTGCACCTAGAAAAAATGGGGAAAAAAAAACTTTGTTTCTTTTTTAAAGAAAAGAAAAAAGAAAAAGAATAAGGACAAATTTTCTGCAGTGACAGGAACGACCTCCTGCTGGCTCCGCGGAAAACGAAGAACTGGAGAGAGGCAGTTGGGAAAGATGGGAAGGCAGCGAACATGTGCTGAGGGATGCTCCCAAAAGCGTTCCTATTGGACGCTGGGGTGCGTTCCCGCGCAGGCTCTGTCGGTACCGACGATACCCATATGTGAAGACTATTCCTGCTTGTTCCTGGAGATACCCTATTAGGGAAGGCACAGATGGCCACTGAGGCCTCTTGAGGCCCAGCTGGGGAAGTATATTTTTTGCTTTTCTAAATTAAGCTGCTTTATTCAAAAACAGCTGAGAGCCAATTTAACTCCCACTGAAAATCAACGTCCCTGTTGAAATCAAGAACGACTTTCACAAAATGCATGCTTCATTAGGGATATGCCTAAAATTACACAAAACAAGTTTTAGTATAATTTTCATTTATGGTAATGTTAATAAGCATCTTTCAATATACAATCCACTTCTGACCCAAATATTGATCTTTAAGATTATGGGGGTTTAATAGCCAGTCCTTCAGAAAAAAAACCAATCCACAGCACAGTATTATTAAATTGGAATAAAAGCAACAGCAGTTTTATATTTCTTTTAACAGCACTGGGTGCTTCAATATGGCATCTCTATTAAAACTAGATACAGACTATGGCTTTTCCGGTTTTCCCCAAAACTCACGTGACATCGCTTGCACTGGTGAATCATTCACAATTATCTTTCAGCTGCACTCTATACATTTAAGTCTGCACAGCATTCCAAACAGAGACTTTCCAGTGTATACGTTCCAACTAAACTGTGCACTCTGATAACACTATAGCAATAATAACCCAAGTGACTATTACTGACAAACTGGCATTTCATTGTTTTGCCAGATGGATCTGGTGTAGACGACAGCTTTGGAGCTATCAGGCAAAATAATGAAATGCTTGCCAGCTTGTCAAGAAGAAAGCAGACAATGACAGCTTGAGTAGCATAATCAAAATGCTTATGGACTTCAATTTATTATGCAGGCATTTCATCAGCCTGGAAATCAGTGGACAGAATAATTTAAGTGTTTGCCAGTTCAAGTATGTAAATGGTGTAAATGGCCCAGCATCAAGTAGAGTAGATCTGGTGTTAATGACAGTGAGAACTATTGGGCAAAATAAAATGCTTGCCAATCTGTCAGCAATAAAATGAGAAGCACTTGGGATATTACTGCTACAGTTACATCAGAATGCATGATTTAGATGAACATGTGTACAATGGAAAGACTCTGTTCAGGAGGCTGTGAAGACTAAGATATACAGAGTACAACTGAAAAGTAATTGTGAATGATCCACCAGCGCACGCAATGTCTGAGTTCTAGGAAAACACAGAATAGCCATAGCCAGCGTCTAGTTTAGAGACACCACACTGAGGCACCCAATGCTGTTAAAAGAAATACAGACTACAGTCTGATTTAAGAATGTGACAAAGTGTACTGTGGATTGTTTTTTTTGTTTGTATTTTATTTTTTATTTTTTTTATGAAAAGGGCAGACAAGACGGGCTTACTATTTATCGTTAAAATTATAGAATAATATTGGTCAAAATTATATTATATATTAAAGATGCTTAGAATCATTTTCCTTAATGGCAACATTAATAAGTTCCTTCTTCCATGTAATTTCAGGCATACCCTTGAAGAACTATGCATTTTGCAAAATGTTCGCCATCGTATGAGCACTGGAAGTTACTTCATTTATTTCAAATAATCCAAAGAAATTAAGATTTTCTTTTTTTTTTATCAAAATGTCTCAATCCCATTTTTTCAAGTAAAAACTTGAAAAATTAAAATAGATAGGGGGAGATTTTCTGATCTGTGATGTTTATGGAAAGCTAGACATCACCACCATTAAGTTTTTATTTCTTTATGTTGAAGTGATTGGTATAATTAAATGTTTTATTTTGTTGTTTTTTGCTTGGATGAATTCAACATTACTGAACCCATTTATATTAGCACTAATATAGTTGTCATGTTACCCTCATTTAGAAAAAGGATGAAGAGCTAAAACATAGCATCAGTATCACAACCAAAGAAACAAGATTATTTTGGATCTGAATCAAATATAAAGCACAGTTCTGAAGCTATGGAGCGCATCAAGGGTATTACTTGTTCTTCCCGTTTCTGTTTGCGTAACTGAAGACCCTCTTCCTCTCGCCGCCGCCGCATCTCATCAGGATTCAGGGACTTGTTCTTGTAACTTTTCAGTCGGAAATTCTCTTTCCCTGAGCTGGTCATGACGACTACAACAGAAACAACAAAAAAAATTACAATTATCTGAAAAAAAATATCAGATAACGTGAAAGCTTTATAATAAATGTTGGGAACAGGATGTGCTGGAAAACTAGACTCCACATCTCCATGGATCTATTCTTTATATCTTAGTGCAAATACACTTTAGGATGCCGTTTGTGTTAAGAATCTGTAGTTAACACCCAGGGCATGTGATCATCACCATACCACAAGATTTTGCTTTCACCTGCCTTTAAAGACAATGTCCTACTGTATTACATTTGGGCTAGCCTAGTATTCCAGCAAGGGTTTTCTGCACTTTACAAATTTGAATCTGGAGCTCCTGTGTGAGATACAGTTCACACTCTTCAGGCCGGCTGGGTTGAAAATATACATGAGCTACATGTTGCCCAATATATAGTTGCTTGGATAGTACTATGGTTCTCTTGGTCATTTCAGCACTACCTTTACTACATACGTTATATTTGTTCCCTATTAACAAGCATAGAAACTGAAAATAAAATGGACAGCAGATAAGAGAACATATCCTATCCAGTCTGCTCTTCCATACTACTAGCTTTTACAGTCCCTTTTTAACCCCTTTAGAAATTATCTGAATTCAAGAAAGCATGTAACAAACCAGAGGAAGCCCTAGCCTCTATCACCTCACCTCCACAGGAAGGCCATGCTATACATCTACCACTCTTTTCCATAAAGAAATATTTCCTCACAATTACTCCAGAGTCTATTCTCTCACCTTCATACTATGCAGCACTTCCTTGTAGAGTTCTTTCAATTTAAAGAGGCTCTCCTCTGATGCCTTTATGCTACAGAGATATTTAAACATCTTTATCATATCTCCCCCCTCTCACCTTTCTTCCAAACTACACACTGAGTTCAAGTCTGTCCCCATATGCCTTATATGATGAAACAGGAGAAGTTTAAAATTGTCTTTGATTTTAAGGTCTTGAGGGGAATGGGCCACTGTATTTTAGGCAATCCTGAAAGGGAGCAAATCAGGCCTTGGGCAGCTGGGAATCAATCAACCCACAGATATAGTGGTATGCTTTCACTGCTTCACCACGAAGGAGGAAGTGAATGCTAAGGCCAGAACGTCTGTTAGCATACAACGGCAGGAACGCTATTGAGCTTTATGAAGATCTCTCACCAACAACACTGTGGCGAAGAAAATAACTCAGAAATATCACCATAAACCTGAGAAAAGCAGGGATCTAGTACAGATGACATTTCCCGTTTGTGCTGGGAATTACAAAAGATGGGCGCACACTTCAAGTGCACACAACAGCAGAGTTACTAGCGCATCTACAAGAGCTGTCAACAGAAGGAGTGGTGGCCTTTCCCAAGGAGACTCTTCCTGTAGAACGCCAGCAAGCAACTTGGCAAAGGGTAAAAGGAGATAGCTAGCTGCAGAGGCATACAGACCAGGCCATGAGAGCCAGACCAAGAAGCACAAATATGGTGACAATTATTAGCATATATGCTCCAAATCAGAATAGAGGACCTTTTTTGAGAGAATACTGGGGGAACTCTGAGTTCCTATCAAAAAGGCTCTTGCCAAAGTCTCCAGTGACCTGTTCCTGGAAAAATCCAAGGGCCTTATCTCCATCCTCATCCTTCTTGACCTTTCTGCTGCTTTTGACATAGATGACCCCAACTTTCTCCCTGATACCTTGTCTTTGCTTGGTTTTAAGGGCTCTGTGCTATCCTGGTTCTCTTATCTCGACCACTGCTCTTTCAGTGTTTATTCTGGTGGATCCTCCTACTGCTATCCCGCTCTCAGTTGGTGTACCAAGGATCAGTCTTGGGTCCACTTCTTTTCTCTCTCTATACCCAGTCCTTTGGTGCACTCATCTCTTCCTTTGGCTTTCAGTACCATCTTTATGCTGATGACTCCTAGATCTACCTCTACACCTGAAATTTTTCCAGCAATCCAGGCCCAAATCTCCGCCTGCCTTTCTGACATTACTGCTTGGATGTCTCACCACCACTTGAAACTGAACATGGCAAAAAATATGAGCTTCTTATTTTTGCCCCCTAAACCCTCCTCTCCCCTTCCTCCTTTCTCTGTCTCTGTGGATAACTCTCTACTCCTCCCTGTCTCCTCAGCTCACAACCTTGGTATTGTCTTTAACTCCCTCTCCCCCCCCCCCCTCTCCACACACATTCAACTGATAGCTAAAACCTGCCGTTTCTCTTACATCAACAGAATTCTCCAATTCCTTTCTGAACACATTACTAAGATACTTTATTCACTCCTTAGTTACCTACCGTCTAGACTATTGCAACCTGCTCTTTGCTGGTCTCCCTCTGAGTCATCTCTCTCCCCTTCAATCTGTTCCAACATGCTGCTGTACCGCTAATCTTCCGCCAGCTTCGTTATGCTCATATTATTCCCCCCCCCCCCACACACCCTTCTCAAGTCTCTTCAATGGCTTCCTATCTGTTTCTGCATCCAGTTCAAACTTCTGCTGACCTATAAGTGCCTTCACTCTGCAGCAACTCACTACCTTTCCTCTTCTCTCCCTACACTCCTCCTCAGGAACTCTTTTAGCAAAAAGCTTCTATTGCCAACTCCAGACTTCGCTCCTTTCACCTTGCTGGTAATTATGCCTGGAACAAACTACCTGAGTCTGAATGTCAGGCACCTTCTCTTGACCTTTTTCAAATCCAGGCTGAAAATTCACCTCTTTGCTGTTGCTTTTGGATCTTGACTCACCTGATGTCATGCGTTTCCTTACCATTCCCCTTAGTTGTATAGCATAGTTACCTGTCTTCACATATGGATATCGTCGGTACCGACGGAGCCTGCGCGGGAATGCTTCCCAGTGTCCAAAAGGAAAGCTTTTGGGAGCATCCCACAGTGCATGCGTGCTGCCTTCCCGCCTCACTGCCTCTCACTTCAGTTGAGTTTAAAGCTGAGCCAAGGAGAGACCCAGAGAGAGAGATAGAGAGACAGACAACTCCTAGGGGAGGTGGGTGGGTTTGTGAAGACTAAATTCCTGCTGTTCCCGGAGATCACCTGTTACAGGTGAGTAACTACGCTATCTCCAGGAACAAGCAGGAATGTAGTCTTCACATATGGGGACTCCCCAGCTGAAAGATGCCAGAGGAATGACCCCAGCGAGCTGTGAACCCGTGTGAACAGGGTCATACTTCCTCCATGGATCCCTGGCATCCTACCAGGATGGAGAGTAGAAGCTGCATTAAGTCTGAAAGAGATGCTGTAAGACAGCCTGGCCAAACGAGGCATCCCGATGGGAGTCCTTGTCCAGACAGTAGTTGGCTGTGAAGGTATGTACCGAAGCCCAAGCAGCCGCTCTACAGATATCTATAGACACAGAACGGAGATTAGCAACCGAGGCGGCCATTGCTCTGACATTATGAGTTGTAACATGGCCCTCGAGGGAAAGACCTTTACTATCGTGAGTGAAGGATATGCAGTTTGCAATCCACTTAAAAAGGGTTCGTTTGGAAACTGGAAGTCCCAAATGACTAGAATCAAAAGCAATAAAGAGTTGAGAAGACTTCCTATGTTGTTCAGTTCTTTGAAGGTAAAAGCTTAAACTCTTTTACAATCTAAGGTATGAAGGTTCCTTTCTGCACTGGAGGCATGAGGCCTAAGGAAGAACACAGGAAGGTAAACAGACTGGTTTAAATGAAAAGACAAAACCACCTTTGGCATAAAGTGTGGATGAGTCCTGAGGACTACTTTATCATGGTGGAACCTTGTATAAGGAGGATCAGCCACTAAAGCTTGCAGTTCACTAATGCGCCTAGCAGAAGTTATTGCAATTAGGAAAATGGCCTTCCAGGAAAGGAATTTTAAAGTCGTAGTGGCTAAAGGTTCAGAAGGTGGCTTCATAAGCTGCCCAAGAACAAGATTCATGTCCCATGCCACCGGTGGCAGCTTTATGGGGGGCTTTGTCAATAGTAGACCTCTCATGAATCTTGACACAAGTGCATGAGAAGAGATTGGCTGTCCATCTTGGGGCTTGTGAAATGCCGCAATAGCACTGAGATGGACTTGCACTGAATTTGTCTTAAGACCAGAATTTGAAAGATGGAGGAGATACTCCAAAAGCGACTACATGGGCACGGAAAGGGGGTTAAGACCCCTTTTTGAACGCCATGTAGAAAACCTTTCCCATTTGAAAGCGTAGGAACGCCTTGTGGAAGGTTCTCTCGAAGCCTGAAGAATATCCTTCACTTGCTGAGAGAGGTGGAAATCTAAAAGTTCTATGCCTTCAGCAGCCAGGCCCAGAGGTGCAGGGACTGAGGATTGGGATGCAGAAGCTTCCCGGTCTCCTGAGAAAGGAAATCTGGAGCATATCCCAACTCTAGAGGAGTTGCTTGAGAGAGACGCAGAAGCAGAGTACCACGATTGCCTTGGCCAACGTGGAGCTATGAGGACCATATAACCCCTGTCTCTCTGAAGCTTGAAAAGAGTTTGGGGAATTAGGGGAAAGGTGGGAAGGAATAGATGAAGTCCTGACCCCAATGGAGCTGGAAAGCATCGTTTGCTAGACAGTATTGAGCCGGAATTCTAGAAAAGAGCCGGGGAAGTTTGGCATTCTGTGGACTTGCAAATAGGTCTATATCTGGTGTTCCCCAGGTTTGGAACACTCGAGCCAGTTGGTCTGAGTGGAGACCACTCGTGTGGCAGCAGTATTCGACTGAGCTTGTCTGCCCATAAGTTTTAAATGCCTGGAAGTTATACCGCTAGAAGGTGAAATTGGAGCTCTCTGGCGAGGGCCCATAGTTGCAAAGCTTTGTTGCATAGCGACAGAGCCCGTTCCGCCTTGTTTATGGCAACCTGATTGTCGGTTTGGATCAGAACTGTCTTTTGACTGAGCTGGGCCTGAAATGCTATTATAGCATTATAAATGGCTCTTAGCTCTAAGAGGTTTATTTGAAGAGAGGCCTCTTGTGAGGTCCAGAGACCCTGGGTGGAAAGATCGTGCAAATGGGCTCCCCAACCCAGCTTGGAAGCATCCGTCATCAGGGTGATTTGGGGCAGTGGCTGCTGGAAAGGGGAACCTACCAGGAGGTTTGAGAGACTGTCACCACTGCAGGGACAAAATGAGACGTGTCAAATTCTTGATTTTGTCCGTTAACTGACCTGTGACTTGTGTCCACTGCAAAGAGAGGGTCCATTGAGCCGCTCACATGTGTAGGTGGGCATAAGAGACCACATGTACAGTGGATGCCATATGCCCCAGCAGTTGAAGCATTTCCAGGGCAATTAGGAGAGTTCTCTTTACTGCTTGGGAAGCCAGATCTATTATTTGTAGACAGCACGGCTGTGGCAGGAATGCCTTTGATTGCTGCGTGTTTAAGCGAGCCCCTATGAACTCTAGGGATTGAGAAGGGGTGAGGTGAGACTTTGGGTGGTTGATGATCAGACCCAAATATTGGAGAATTCTCAAGGCACGAGAAACCTCTTAGATCTAGAGAACATAACCAATCCTGATTCTGAAGGTATGGTAAAAGTGTTCCGAGGAAGATCTTTAACTTTTCTCGGAACAGAAATTTGTTCAATTCTCCGAGGTCCAGGATAGGTCTGTATCCCCCTGTCTTCTTTGGAATAAGAAAATAGGGGGAGTAGAACCCCCTCCCCTGCTGGGATATGGGTAACTCGTCTACTGCTCCTTGAGCAAGAAGAGAAGAGACCTCCTGACACAGAATGTCGGTGACAGGGCCTTGAGAATTAAATTGTTTTATGACTGTAGGCGGGGCATACTGAGAAAGTGAAGTTCGTACCCCTGTCCTACAATGGACAGGGTCCCGTTTTCTGATGTTATTTGTCGCCATCTTTTGGCAAAATGGCATAATCTGCCCGGAATGGTCAAGAGCTCTGGACCCTTCAGAGGCAAAATGGTTAAGTTCTCTAGGTAGAAGTCAAAGACCCTGTGGAGGCTGTACTTGCTGAGCCGTTTGACCTCTTTGAGCTTACGGCTTTCTTTGTTGTCTAGATTGCGGCCCTTTCTGGGGAGCATGAACTGGACTTATACAGTATACTTATATAGTACAAACTATATCATAATGATAGAGCTGATCAAATTGGTGGAGGGGTTGCGCTCTATGTTAGAGAGGGCATTGAGACAGAAAGGATTAAAGTTTTGCAGGAAACAAAATTTGCTGTAGAATCTCTATGGATTGAAATTCCATGTAAAATGGGGAAAGCGATGGCAGTGGGGATGTTCTATCGACCGCCTGGCCAGAATGAACAAATGGATGATGAAATGCTCAAAGAAATCAAGGAAGCTAACAAAAGTTACAGCGCAGTAATAATAATGGGTGATTTCAATTACCCCGGTATCGACTGGGTCAGTGTCACGGCAGGACATGTTAGGGAGATAAAGTTTCTAGATGAAATAAATGACTGCTTCTTGGAGCAGCTGGTTCATGAACTGACCAGAGGGGAAGCCATATTAGACCTAGTCCTTAGTGGAACACCAGATCTAGTGCAAGAGATAAGGTTGTTGGGGCCACTTGGCAATAGTGATCATAGCATCATCACCTTTGATTTAATTAGTGGAGGAGGGATAGTAAGGAAATCCACAGTACTACCTTTTAACTTTTAACTTTCGAAAGGGAGACTATGATAAAATGAAAATAGTTAAGAAAAAACTAAAAGGAGCAGATGCAAAGGTTAAAGACTTACATCAAGCATGGGTGGTGTTGAAAAATACTATCTTGGAAGCCCAGACCAGCTGTATTCCACGCTTTAAGAAAAGTGGAAAGAACAGTGCCCCTAATACCAGCATCGTGAAGTTGAGATAGAAGGTTAGAGTGGTCCACCAGATCGAAAGCTGCAGACAGATCCAGGGAGATAGCAATGGAAATATCTCCCTGATCATAAAAAGTGTGCAAAATTGTTCAGAAGAGAGACCATAATAGCCTCAACGCTGAAACCGGGTCGATAGCCAGAATGGCGGGGGTGCAAATAGTGTGTGGAAGCAAAGTACTGGGAAAGTTGTGCAAATACCAGTTTTTCAGGAATTTTTGAAAGAAAAGGCAAGTTAGAAACAGCTAGATGCATGGAGAAAATTGCACCCTGGGGTAGGGTTGTCTCACCACTCACCTCCAAAACACAAGCTCACACATTGATATGATTCTGAACTCTGCCCCTCTGATGGCAAAAATAAAAGGAGCAAATTATGCGTCCATAACGTGGACAGACAACATAGAATGGGTAGGGTTGTTGGGGTAAGGACAAATGAATGATAGCCTCTTAAGAGGCAAAAGGGTGACAGCTGAAATAAGGAAGGTCAAAGGAAGTTTTTGAAAAAAAAACCCAATGCCCATAAGGGAATGGCTGATGAAATGGTTTGAGACACCTTTGAGGGGCAAAGAAAAAGACAGAGGGAACAGGCCCTAGTGCAGGTTATCAGGATACTCAAAGAAGGGGGACTAAGAGGGGGAACAAAGCTGCTGCGGAGCAGGCACAGATTCTACAAACATGGGGACAAACCAGGTAGGTTGCTATAGCATGCCCTTAAAACTCAACAGGCACAGCTGTCAGTAGCCAAGCTGCAGAGGGAAAGGAATGGCTGGATCTATGGAGATGAGGCACTGAGAGGGGCTTTTAGGGCTTTCCACTGTCAGCTCCATAGAGAGGAGGGAGAACAAAATATAGAAGCAAAAATGATAATTACACTTACCCGGTAATTGTAGTTCCTTGAGTGACGACAGTTCAGTCCTCTACCTCTGGGTTGTCAATCTCCTGCTGCAGCTTGGAGACTGGTATGTCAAATTGATGACATCACTGGATATAGCCTGCTGTGGTGTCTCTCTCCTCCCAGTGTGAGCTATTAACAAAGCAGACTCAAAGGAGCAAAAAATAAGTAGCCCGCATAGAACAAAACTTGTTACTACATTAAGCTAAAACTAGAGGCACTCCCCCCTTCACAACGAGGCTTTCTTACACCCTGCCCCGACAGGGGGAACGCTAACACTTTTTTTTTTTTTTTTTTTTTACCTACTACTCCAGACCTACCTGTGACTCTTCTTACTGAAGTCTTCTCGAACTCTCTCCAAGAACCTGGGCGGGACGGAGAACTAAACTGTCGTCACTCAAGGAACTACAATTACCAGGTAAGTGTAATCATCATTTCCTTATCGTTCCTCCAGTTCAGTCCTCTACCTCTGGAAAGTACCAGAGCAGTAATCAGTGGGTGGGCCCCTTCAAGCCGGCAGATAAAACCGCCGACCCAAAACGGGCATCAGCAGAAGCAGCGACGTCCAGCCTGTAATGCTTACTGAATGTATGTAGAGACGACCAAGTTGCCGCCCTACAAATGTCACCCAGCGGAACCAAACTGCGTTCCACACACGAACACACCTGCGCTCTCGTGGAATGTGCCCGCAATTCTCTGGGCACCACCCATCCCTGAAGCAAATAGGCAGAAGCAATTGCTTCTCGAATCCACCGGGAAATGGACGCTTTAGCGGCCGCCTCACCCTTGCGGGCGCCCCCAAACACCACGAATAACTGCTCGGACTTACGAACAGCCTTAGTCACCTTCAAATACTGATGCAACGCCCTCTTTACGTCCAGACAATGGAGCCCCCGATCCAATTCCCAGCCCGCCCGAGTCCCCAAGATGGGCAGGCAGACTGCCTAATTCAGATGAAAGGGAGACACCACCTTAGGCAGAAAGGATGGCACCGGACGCAATATTACCTTTTCCCTAGAAAAGGACAAGAAAGGTTCCCTACACGACAGCGCCTGCAACTCCGAAATGTGCCTCGCCGAACAAATCGCCACCAGGAACACCGTTTTCAGCGTTAAATCTTTCACAGACGCCCGACGCAAAGGTTCAAACGGAGGCCGGGATAACGCCTCCAAGACGATATTAAGATCCCAAGGCGGTATGCACACCCGCCGTGCTGGCCCCAGCTTAGAGACCGCCTTAAGGAAACGACACACATCCGGGTGAACCCCCAAGGGCACCCCTTGACTCTGCCAAGGTAACAGGAAAGGGCCGCCAGCTGAACGCGCAAAGAACTTGCTGCTAGCCCCTTTTCAAATCCATCCAGCAGAAACTCCAACACTAAGGACACCGAAGCAGTAGCCACCCGCACCTGTTGCCGAGAACACCAATCCTCAAAGACACGCCAGACCCGAACATATGCCAAAGATGTCGAATGTGTCCGGGCTTTAAGCAAGGTCGACACCACCACGGGCGAGTAGCCTTTCTTTTTCAGCTTATCCCTCTCAATGGCCAAACCGTAAGCGAGAATCAATCCACCTGGGACATGAACAGCGGCCCCTGAAGCAACAGGTCCGCCCACGCCGGGAGCCACCAAGGCTCGCCGTCCAGGAGACGCACAAGATCTGCGTACCATGGACGCCTGAGCCAGTTGGGCGCTACCAGTAACACCCTTCCCGGATGACCCCCGATCTTTTGAACCACACGGCCTATCAACGCCCATGGGGGGAAAACATACAGAGGACCTTCCGTCGGCCACCGACGCAACAGCACGTCTATGCCCTCCGACATTCGCTCTCGCCGTCTGCTGAAGAACCGGCTCACCTTCGCCGACTGAAACGTCGCCATTAGATCCATTATCGGGGTTCCCCAGCGAGCTACTATTTGTGCGAATACATCGGGATGCAACTCCCACTCCCCTGCATCCACTTGCACCCGGCTGAGAAAGTCCGCTGTGACATTGTCCTTGTCCGCAATGTGCGCTGTCGAAATCGCAGGCAATCGCTGCTCTACCCAAGCGAATAACTGGTCCGCCTCTGCTTCCATCGCGGCACTTCCCGTGCCGCCCTGCCGATTGATGTAGGCGACCGTGGACGAGTTGTCGGAGAGCACACGGACTGGGCGACCTAACACCAATGCCTCGAATGCTTGAAGGACTCGTGCCACCGCTCAGAGTTCCAAACGGTTGATCGACCAAGAAGCCTCTAAGGGAGACCACCGTCCCTGCGTTTACTGGCTCCCGCAGTGCGCTCCCCAGCCCACCAAGCCAGCATCCGTCAACAATGGGAGCCACTCCGGCTGGTCCAGCGGCATGCCCGCCGCCAACGCCGACCGGCGCAACCACCAGTGAAGCGACCGCCGGACCTCCATTGGACACGGGAGACGCTTGGTCAGCGGATCGGCCTGATGCGACCAACAGCGCAGAAGCGCTCTCTGCAGGGGCCTCATATGAACCTTGGCCCACGGTACCGCTTCCAACGTCGCCGCCATCGTACCCAGCACTCCGAGATAGTCCCACGCCATCAGAGCGGGGACTGACAAAAACTGGCGGATCAGGCCTCTCAACACTTCGGCCCTCCTGTTTGGCAGAAAGACCTGCCCCTTCGTGTCGAAGCGTACCCCTAGGTACTCGAGCTCCTGGGAAGGTATCAACTGACTCTCTCGAGTTGACCACCCAACCCAAATCTTGCAAGAACTTCACTACTCTGTCCGTCACCCAAACACTCTCCTCCTCGGACTTGGCCCGAATCAACCAATCATCGAGGTAAGGGTGTACCAAGATTCTTTCCCTGCGCAACGCCGCCGCCGCCACCACCACCATGACTTTGGTGAAGGTGCGCGGCGCCGTCGCCAATCCAAAGGGCAATGCTTGGAGCTGACAGTGACCCCAAGGTAGGGCGAACCTCAGGAACGTTTGGTGAGCTTCTCGGATGGGGGATGTGCAAGTACGCCTCCGTAAGATCCAGACGTCAAGAACTCCCCCCAACGCACCGCCACTATGACGGACCGCAGAGTCTCCATCCGAAAATGCGGCACCCGTAGGCAACGATTTACGGCCTTCAGGTCTAAGATGGGCCGCAGCGTTCCACCCTTCTTTGGCACCACGAAGTAAATGGAGTACCGACCCACACCGCATTCGGTTTCCGGTACTTCGACCACCGCCCCAACTGCAGCAGCCTGTGCAAAGTATCGCGAACCGCCGCGGTTTTCCTGGGACCTCTGCATGGCGACTGAACGAAGGAATCTAACGGGCCGAGCCAACTCCAATGCATAGCCGTGTTGAATGATCTCTAACACCCACTGATCAGATGTAATGCGGGTTCAAGCAGAAAGAAACTCCCAAAGCTGACCGTCTATGGGAGGCCCTTCCACCGGGACCCACCTCGCTTCATTGCGACTTACGGGTTGCAGACGCAGGCGGTGAGGAGAAACCCCTATTCGCTCCCCGGAACCCGCAAAACCCCTGCGCTCAAGCTGGATACCGGCCCCTTTGGTAACTCCCGAATCTCGCCGACCAAAACCTACAAAAGTCCCAACACTGCCCTCGAAAGACTTGCGCTGACTTCCACTGTTTCGGCTTATCCTCTGGGAGTCTACCTGCCTTGGATTCGCCCAAATCCTTCACCAATTTATCCAAGTCTTCGCCAAAGAGCAAGCCCCCTTTAAAGGGAAGCTTGCTGAGACGCGATTTAGACGGTCCATCTGCTGCCCAATTCCGTAACCACACCAAGCGGCGGGCGGCCACCACTGACGCGTACTATTGGCAAGCGCCCTGATTAAGTCGTAATGTACATCCGCTAAGTAGGCCGCTCCAGACTCTAGGCGATCCAACTCCTTGACCTCCTCTAGATCCAGGCGCGGAGACTGACGCAACCGCTGAACCCAGCGCAGACATGCTCTGGCCACCCAAGCCCCACAGATGGAGGCCTGCAGAGAAAGAGAGTCCGCCTCAAAGGTTTGCTTCAGAAACCCGTCCACCTTACGGTCCTGAGCATCCTTTAGGGCCGCACTACCTTCCACGGGATAGTGGACTTCTTCATAACTGCCGACACCACTGCATCTACCCGGGGTGCCCGGAACCGGTCCTTATCTTTATCGGCCAGCGGATAGAGTCTATTCATGGTCCGTATCGCCCATAATTCCGCTTCCGGCCAATCCCCCTCTTCTTGAATCATCTTGTCCACCACACGATGAACCGGAAACACCACTTGCGTTTGCCGCACTGTCTGAATGACGGGATCCTCAATCTCGTCCTCCACCGCTGGTGGCATAGCCAGATTCAACATCTGCAATGTCTTTGAGATCAAAGCAGCAAGCTCCTCTCTGCGTAACACTAACAATCTTAGCCTGATCCTCGGGCTCCGGAATCTCCCCTTCCTCTAGATCCTGTGGGCCCTCTTCTGGATCCCAATCCGCGTCATGCAGCTAAGTCCACTCCTCTTCCAGCGATGGCACCTCCCTCATTCTCGCTCGTTTAGGGACTGGGGGATCCCTGCTGACCTCTACAGCCGCGTCCTGCGGCACTGTCGCAGCCAGTACGTCGGAACCTGACCACTTCTCTTGGCGTCGTAGACAGAAGGCCTGATGCATCAGCAAAATAAACTCAGTGCTGAAATCCAAGACCCGATGTCTGTGCCGTTAGAGAAGCGTCAAAGGGCCCCGCTAGTTCCTCCAACACCGGCCCTTGCGCCGGCAAACGCGGGAAGTCTGCCCTCCCCACTACAGACGCCCCCTGCGACTCAGGCATCTCCTTGACGTCCATCTGCTTTTCCACCGTGGACGAGAGGGTTGCACAGCCCCGGCACACCCCTGTATCGGCCACTGTGGCCCTCCTAGTGCCACACACAATACAAAGAGACTTTGCTGCCATCAAGCTAAGCAGCCAGCGTCCCAGGGACATTTCTCCAGGAATCCCCTTTTTTTTTTGAACAACTAGAACTGAAATAAGTGACTCCCAGCTGATCCCGCTGACCGCAGAGCCCCCTGAAGTCTTACTTTTCGCTTTAAAACGGGACCAGGAAGGAAATGCTCAGCAAACAGCAGAATTGAATGAAAAACAATGCAAACAAGCAAAACCGGGAGAAAAGGGGAGAAAAAATAGCCGCAGATCCCCAAGAGATCTCCCCTCGCCTTAGCGGGGCTCAGAATGCCAAATGCGCTGCTACACGCGGTCTAACCCGCGCTGCTAAAATGGCTGCCAAGAACGCCAGCAAGCCGAAAAGGGCACCAAACTGCCCCGCGGCTTTCCCGGCGCCGGCAGTACCCCACTCTCGCTGAAGTAGGCCACTCGTCCTGGTGAACCATTTACCAGGCCGAAGCCTCCGCTGCTCCCAAGCTCCAAAATTAAACTCCGCTGGGCCCAGCGCCTGCTCTCCCACGCTGCTGCCTACACCGGCTGAAACCGCCAAGCCGGGAAGGCAGAGACTACTCACCGGAGAAGGCACCGACAGCAAGAAGGGCTCTCCCCCGTACAGTCCGGGGGGAGAGAACTTCGAGGCCACCGCACAGGGAACTCCACTCGATGTCCTGAGCCAATACTCCTCAATACATTTATTTTATTTATTTATTTGCATTTCTTATATACCGCACTATTTGCGATCAGCACGGTTTACATAAGACAAATGGTATCCGACAATAAACAAAAGTCAGGTCATTACATTGAACAGGAACAAGTAACTTGGAAAACAGGGTAAACTATATACATATGCAGAGCATTGAATAGGGTAACTATATACATGTCAGATGGAGTTATTGTGTATTGATCATACTTGGTGGCTGGGGTTCGGGGCAGTCAGTGAGGTATTTGATAAAGAGGAAGTGTTTCAAGGCCTTCCTGAACTGGCTCAAGTTGGGGATTGCTCTGATGTGTGGTGGTAGGGAGTTCCAGAGACTTGGGGCGCATAGTCTAAAGGCTCTGTTCGATGTTGCTTTGGAGCATTTTGTCATGTCTCTCGGTATCACTAGCAAGTTGGCTACTGCGGTTCTTCTTAGCCTGTTGGGTGTGGGTGGTTGGATGAGGTCACATAGTGAAGAGGAGAGCCCCTTGATGGCCTTGAATGTCATCACTAGGGTTTTGAAACTGATCCTGGCTTGAATGGGGAGCCAGTGAAGCTGTTTCAGGAGGGGTGTGATATGCTCTCTTCTTGGCGTTCCGAGGAGAATCCGCGCTGCACTGTTCATGGCAAGTTGCAGGGGATGTAAAGTGGCCTGAGGGAGTCCTTGTAGGATGGCGTTTGAATAATCAAAATGAGGAATGATGAGGGCTTGATAAATGGTGCAGAAGTCGCCTGGTTCGAGTAAAGGGCGTAGGTGTCTAAGGGATCTAATCTTGAAGTAGATCGCTCTTACAGTGTTGGCTATGTGTTGCTTCATGTTGAGGTTCTGATCCAATGTGACTCCGAGATAACGTATAGCTGATTTTACTTGCAATTCGGCGTTGTCCACTTCCAAGTAGCTGGGTGGTGTAAACTCAGGATTTCTGGAGATGAACAGGACCTCCGTTTTCTTGTGTTGGATGCGCAGATTTTGAGAGAGGAGCCATTCGGATATTGCGTTGAAACACTTAGTCAAGGGGGTAAGGTCTGGGCAGTCCAGGGATATTGGCAGGTACAGTAAGACATCATCTGCGTATATCATGCAACTCACATTGAATGATCTAATGATGTTACAGATAGGTTGGATAAACATAAGTGATGATAGGGAAGATCCTTGAGGAACTCCTTGGCTTTGTAGGAATGGCTCGGATGTGGACCCGTTTGCTCGGACGTATTGCCATCTGCCAGACAGGTAGGATCTGCACCACTCGAGAGCTATTCCACTAATGCCTCTCTCTCTTAGCCGACCTAGGAGAATTTCATGGCAGACCGACTACATAGATGGACTGCAGGGCCAGGGAGCAAGAATGCCGTTTTTTGTTTTGTTTTTTTAAAGACACAGACCCTAATAACACAAGCCAATTCCCAAGTATAAATTTCAACTCTATCCTATTAATAGCTCCTTACTAATTCCTCCAGAGAGCCCTTCCACAAGGCTCGTCAAGTCTTCCTGCTGCATGGAGACTGGTCACACTGGGAGGAGAGAGAGACCACAGCAGGCTATATCCAGTGATGTCATCAATTTGACATACCAGTCTCCAAGATGCAGGAGGAGATTGACAACCCAGAGGTAGAGGACTGAACTGGAGGAACGATAAGGAAAGGAGCTATGTGCGAGAGGCCCATCTCCCCAAATTAACAGAAGAGCAGGGCAACCTAGACCGCCCTATTAGCGAGAAAGAAGTTTCACAGGCTTTTGGAGCACTAGCAAATGGCAAAGCCCTGGGTATTAATGGGTTAACAGCTAGGATTTATGATATCTTTAAGGACCAATTAGTGCCCTGTCTAAAACGTAGTTACTCACCTGTAACAGATGTTCTCCAGGGACAGCAGGAATCAGTTCTCACTTATGGGTGACATCGGCACCAACGGAGCCCATGCGGAGCAATTTCCTAGCTTTCAAAGAAAGACTTTGGGTTTGCTACCATGCATGCATGGTCCTCTTCCTGCCCAAGGGTGCCAACTTGCTCCGTCAGGTCCCTTAGCTCGAGCCCTACTAAGCAGATGGCTTTAACACAACTTTGCGCTGTTCAACCCTTTTTCCTCCTCCATGACTATGCTGCTCCTTTCTTTGGTTCTTTCACACCTCGACTATTGCAATGTTTCTCTGGCCGGTCTCCCTCAGTCCCAGCTCTTTCATCTCCAACGCGTTCAAAACACTGCTGTCCGTATCCTGATTCATGCCTCCCGCTTTGATCACGTCACTCTTCTTCTGCACCAGCACTGGCTCCCCATCACCTATCGAATATAGTTCAAGATCCTCATTTATGTTCAAAGAGCTATCCACACCGGTATTCCCCTTTACCTTGCTAATCAAGTTCGCCTCCACACCCCTCACCATTCTCTCCGATCCATTCACATCAACCGCATGTTCCTTCCCTCCCCATCTTAGGCTCACTTGGAATCCACACAGTCCTCAGCTTTCTACTTCCTTGGCCCAAGACTCTGGAACTCGCTCCCTCCCGCCCTAATTCTTTTAAATCTTTTAAAACTGAAAATTCATCTCTTCTGTGCAGCCTTCGACCTCCCTCCCCCATCCCTCCCCCCCCTCTTTGCTGACCTATAGCTCCATTTCTTTCTCCACCCCCACCTCCCCCTTTTCCCAAAGACGTGTCTCTTTAGTTCCCCTTTCTACCTTCCCTCCCCATTGTTGTTCTCTCTCTACCTACTGTTCCACTTTTCCCTCTTTATCACGGTCTCCATTTCTCCCTATTTTTTTAGAAGTTTTTAGGGCATTCATTTTCCTTTTCAGCGGCATTTTTTAAATTCTACTTTAAGGCATCTGTATTTGGAAAAACTTAGAGAAGCTAGCAAAGTAGTCAGGAAGGCAAAGATTCAAAAAGAGGAGGAGGAAACAGCCAATGCAATAAAATGGGGGGATAAGACTTTTTTCAAATGTTAGTGAGAAGAGGAAGGGCAAAAGTGGTATTGTCAGACTCAAGGGTGAAGGGGAGGAATATGTAGAAGCTGATAAGGATAAAGCGGAATTGATTAAATATTTCTGTTCTGTCTTCAAAGATGAAGAACCAGGAGCAGGACCTCAGAAAACACCCACCAACAGGAACAGAAGCGAGGGACATCTTGAACAAATTTCAGAAGACACTGTTCGTGAGAAACTAGCTCAACTTAAAGTAGACAAAGCGATGGGACCGGATGAGATACACCCTAGAATAAAGAGGGAACTTGGGGACATTCTAGCAGCTCCACTGACTGACCTTCTCAATGCCTCGGAGTCGGGAGTGGTGCCAAAGGACTAGAGAGGCTCATGTGGTCCCTTTACACAAAAGCGGAAGGACGTGGTTGAAAACTACAGGCCAGTTTAACTTTGGTGGTGAGTAAATTATTGGAAACGCTGCTGAAAGAAAATAGTGAGGTTTCTGGAGTCCAGCAGATTACAGGATCCGAGGCAGCATGGATTCACCAGAGGCAGGTCTTCTCAAACAAATCTGATCGATTAATTTAAATCAAATCAGAATTTAGCTTACCTCAGCAGCACAAGACAGGGTACTGTGTAGCAGCCCTCTTTTAATAAGTGTTATTTCCCTCCCTCCCTCCCCACACCCACCACCCCTGGGATAATCATAGCTTTATAGGTACTTACACACCTTAAAAGACAGGAAGTGCTTTCAGGTGAAGCTCATTACCCAAATCAGTCATACACTAAGGACCTGAGATTAATTAAGCTTCAGGTGAACAAGGTATATTAAATGTATTAGGTACAGTTGTATTGGTATAAATACCCATAGCAACCCCTAGTAAGTAGGAACTTAAAGATCTAGACACAAACTTAAAACTAAGATGCAGACAGCAGTCCAGCAGAGGGATGGGGGCTTTCCAGTCTTTTGCATTGAGTGTCACATGTATGATTTTCTCCCAGTTGGTGAGAGGTCTTACGTGTGCACTAGGTGCAAGGAGCTCTTTGCTCTCAGGGAACAAGTACGTTCTCTTGAGGCTAAAGTAGCAGACTTGGAAAACATAAGACAGAGAGGTACATAGACGAGACCTGCCGGGATATAGTCCTGAAGTCCCACCTCCAGTCTGGCAGCACCCCTGTTGCCATGGAGGAGAGAGGTCAACGTGACAGAAGAGCATCACCCTGGTGTGGCAGGAAGTGATCCTGTAACTAGGACCTGTCCTCCAGGTGATGTAAAACCCTCTCGCACCGAGGAAGTTTCTCCAGGGCCATGTGCCCATGAGGGAAGGGTTAGGACAGCCGTTATAGTTGGTGATTCGATCATTAGGCATGTAGATAGCTGGGTGGCTGGTGGACGTGAGGATCGCCTGGTAACATGCCTGCCTGGTGCGAAGGTAGCGGACCTCACGCGCCACCTAGATATGGTCTTAGATAGTGCTGGGGAGGAGTCTGCTGTCTTGGTACATGTCGGTACCAATGACATAGGAAAATGTGGTAGGGAGGTTCTGGAGGCAAAATTTAGGCTTTTAGGTAGGAAGTTGAAATCCAGAACTTCCATGGTAGCGTTCTCCGAAATGCTTCCTGTTCCATGCGCAGGACCCAAAAGGCAGGCAGAGCTCCGGAGTCTCAATGCGTGGATGAGACAATGGTACAGAGATGAGGGTTTTGGATTTGTTAGGAACTGGGGAACATTCTGGGGAAAGGAGTGGCTCTTCCGAAGGGATGGGCTTCACCTTAACCAGGATGGAACCAGGCTGCTGGCATTAACCTTTAAAAAGGAGATAGAGCAGCTTTTAAACTAGATATTAGGGGAAAGCCGACAGTCGCCCAAGAGCAGATGGTTCGGAAAAATGTATCCTTGAAGGATACTACCAAAAGCAGAGAGGTTCCACAAAAGAGTAAAGTAGCCCAAATGCCCTCAAGTATGGAGCAGACAGAGCTTAAAGATCCCAATTTACCCATGTCTAACAATAGCCAAATTAACATGAATAAAATACATTCTCTAAAATGCTTGTATGCAAATGCTAGAAGTCCAAAGAATAAGATGGGAAAGTTAGAATATATAGCACTAAATGAAAGGTTAGATATGATTGGAATATCAGAAACATGGTGGAAGGAGGACAACCAGTGGGACACTGATACCTGGGTACAAACTATATAGTAATGATAGAGCTGATCAAATTGGTGGAGGGGTTGCGCTCTATGTTAGAGAGAGCATTGAGTCAGAAAGGATTAAAGTTTTGCAGGAAACAAAATCTGCTGTCTAATCTATATGGATTGAAATTCCATATAAAAGGGGGAAGGCAATGGCAGTGGGGATGTACTATCGAGCACCTGGCCAGAATGACCAAATGGATGATGAAATGCTCAAAGAAATCAAGGAAGCTAACCAACGTTACAGCGCAGTAATAATAATGGGTGATTTCAATTACCCCGGTATCGACTGGGACAGTGTCACGTCATGACATGCTAGGGAGATAAAGTTCCTAGATGAAATGACTGCTTCTTGGAGCAGCTGGTTCATGAACCGACCAGAGGGGAAGCCATATTAGACCTAGTCCTTAGTGGAACACCAGATCTAGTGCAAGAGATAAGGGTGTTGGGGCCACTTGGCAACAGTGATCGTAGCATGATCGCCTTTGATTTAATTAGTGGAGGAGGGATAGTAAGGAAATCCACAGTACTACCTTTTAACTTTCGAAAGGGAGACTATGATAAAATGAGGAAAACAGTTAAGAAAAAACTAAAAGGAGCAGTTGCAAAGGTTAAAGACGTACATCAAGCTTGGGTGTTGTTGAAAAATACTATCTTCGAAGCCCAAACCAACTGTATTCCACGCTTTAAGAAAAGTGGAAGGAAGTCCAAAAAACTGCCAGCATGGTTTAAAGGTGAGGTCAGAGAGGCTGTTGTTGCCAAAACAGCATCTTTCAGGAAATGGAAAAAAGAGCCAAACGACGAAACCTGGAAACTGCACAAGCACCAGCAAATCAAATGCAAGGCATTGATAAGGCAGGCAAAGAGAATTTGAGAAGAAGCTTGCTGCGGAAGCAAAAACGCAAAATAAAGACCTTTTCAAGTACATTCGTAGCAAAAAGCCTGTGAGAGTCAGTTGGTCCATTAGATGATAAATGGGTTAAAGGAGCACTAAGAGGCGACAAGGCGATAGCGGAGAGACTGAATGAATTCTTTGCTTCGGTCTTTACTGAGGAAGATGTAGGGATGTTACCCATGACTGAAGTGGTATTTAGAGGTGCGGAAGAATTGAAGGAAATATCGATACATTGGGAAGATGTATTACAACTATTAGATAAACTGAAGAGTAGCAAATCACCTGGGCCGGATGGTATGCATCCAAAGGTGTTGAAAGAACTGAAATATGAGATTGCAGACCTGCTATTAGTAATCTGTGAACTATCATTAAAATCATCTCTAATACCTGAAGATTGGAGGATCGCCAATGTAACACCAATTTTTAAAAAGGGTTCCAGGGGTGATCTGGGAAACTACAGACCGGTGAGCTTGACATCTGTACCAGGAAAAATGGTAGAAACCATCATAAAGAATAAAATTACTCAGCATGTAGATAGTCACAACCTAATGGGAGACAGCCAACATGGCTTTAGACAAGGAAGATCTTGTCTTACTAATCTGTTATGTTTTTTTGAAGGAGTGAATAAACAGGTGGACAAAGGTGAGTCGGTTGATATTGTGTATCTGGACTTTCAGAAAGCCTTTGACAAGGTCCCTCATCAGAGACTTTTGGCAAAACTAAAGAGTCATGGGATAGGAGGCAGTGTACTATTGTGGATCAGGAACTGGTTAAAAGACAGAAAGCAGATGGTAGGGCTAAATGGCCAATTTTCCCAATGGAGAAAGGTGAATAGTGGTGTACCCCAGGGATCTGTGCTGGGTCCGCTGCTTTTTGACATATTCATAAATGACCCGGAAAGTGGGATAACGAGTGAGGTTATCAAATTTGCAGATGACACAAAACTATTTAAAGTTGTTAAAACCCAAGAGGATTGTGAAAAATTGCAAGAGGATCTTGATAAATTGGAAGACTGGGCATCAAAATGGCAGATGAACTTTAATGTGGACAAGTGCAAGGTTATGCACCTAGGGAAGAACCACCCAAACTATGATTACACAATGCAAGTTTCCACATTAGGAACCACCACCCAGAAAAAAGATTTAGGTGTCATTGTGGATACCATGTTAAAACCCTCGGCCCAGTGTGCAGCGGCGGCCAAGAGAGTAAATAGAATGTTAGGTATGATAAGGAAAGGAATGGAAAATAAAACAAAAGATATTATAATGCGTCTATATCGTTCCATGGTGAGACCGCACTTTGAATAGTGTGTGCAATTCTGGTCACCGTATCTTAAAAAGGATATAGCGATTTTAGAAAAGGTTCAGAGAAGAGCCACCAAAATGGTAAAGGGGATGGAAGGATACTCCTATGAAGGAAGGCTAAAAAGGTTAGGGCTCTTTAACCTGGAAAAGAGACGGCTGAGGGGAGATATGATAGAAGTCTATAAATTAATGAAAGGAGTGGAACGGGTAAACGTAGATCGATTGTTTACTTTATCAGAATATAGAAAGACTAGGGGACATGCAATGAAGCAACAGGGTAAACTATTTAAGACTAATAAAAAAATATTTTTTCACTCAACGTGTAATCAAACTCTGGACTTTGTTACCGGAGGATGTAGTAAAGGCTGTTAGTGTAGCTGGGTTTAAAAAATGTTTGGACAAGTTCCTGGAGGAAAGGTCCATAAACCATTATTAAGAAGTGACTGAAGATATCAATGCTTGACCCAGTACAAGCATTGTGGAACTTGTGTCTCTTGGGGATACTGCTAGGTACATATGACCTAGATTGGCCACTGTTGGAAACAGAATACTGGGCTTGATGGACCCTGGTCTGACCCAGTATGGCATATCTTATGTTCTTATGATTTCTTTGACTGGGTGACCAGGGAGTTGGACCGAGGGAGAGCCCTAGATGTAGTATATTTAGTTTTCAGTAAAGCCTTTGACACTGTTCTTCACAGGCGACTTATAAACAAACTGAGCACCCTAGGGATGGACCCTAAAGTTACTGCTTGGGTTAGAAATTGGTTGGGTGGGAGGCGACAAGAGTACAGGTAAATGGAGCTCACTCTGAGGAGAAGGATGTTACCAGTGGTGTGCCCCAGGGATATGTCCTTGGACCGATTCTTTTTAACATCTTTGTTTGTGATATAGCGGAAGGGCTGTCGGGTAAGGTTTGCCTTTTTGCGGATGATACTAAAATCTGCAATAGAGTAGACACCAAGGAAGGTGTAGATAACATGAGGAAGGATCTAGCTAAGCTTGAAGAATGGTCTAGAATTTGGCAGCTGGGATTTAATGTTATAAAATGTAAGGTCATGCATTTGGGCTGCAGCAATCCAAGGGAGCAATATAGTATAGGGGGTGAAGTACTTTTGTCCACTAAAGAAGAGCGCGACCTAGGCGTGGTTGTGTCTGATGATCTTAAAGTAGCTAAACAGGTAGAAAAGGTGACGGCAAAAGCTAGAAGGATGCTTGGGTGCATACAGAGAGGAATAGCTAGCAGAAAAAAAAGGAGGTGATAATGCATCTGTATAAGTCTTTGGTGCGACCTCATTTGGAGTATAGTGTGCAATTCTGGAGACCGCACCTTCAAAAGGATGTGAACAGGATGGAGTCGGTGCAGAGGGTGGCTACTAAAATGATTAGTGGTCTTCATTATAAAGCATAAGAGGACAGACTGAAGGATCTTAATATGTACACCTTAGAGGAAAGGCGGGATAGAGGTGATATGATTGCGATGATTAAATACCTCCGTGGCATAAATGTTCAGGGAGAGAGTCTCTTTCAATTGAAAGCAAGCTCTGCTACGAGGGGACATGGGATGAGGGTGAAGGGAGATATTTCCGCATATCCCTCCTGAATCTATTTCTTTACGGAAAGAGTAGTGGATCCGTGGAATAGTCTCCCAGTGGAGGTGGTAGAGATGAGGACAGTAACTGAATTCAAAAAAGCTTGGGACAAACACAGAGGATCTCTAAAGGTAAAAAGGGGACCGTTGTTGTTATGTAAGGACAGACTAGATAGGCCATGTGGTCTTTTTGTTGTCATATTTCTATGTTTCTACTTTGGTTGCAAACCGTCCAGATACTTATGTAATGGGCGGTATATAAAGTTTTAAATAAACATAAAAAGGACAAAAATCCAGCAACATATCAGGGGAGGTGGGAGGGTAGAGGACTGATTCCTGCTGTCCCTGGAGAATACCAGGAACAAGCAATAAGTCAGTCTTCACTTATAGGACTCCCTAGCTACAGGCTACCGAACCTGTAACCAAAAGAAGAAAACGCCTCCACGAGACCGTAAGCAGAAGCCGAAGCCTGAAAGGGCCAGAGTCCTCGGGTCCTCGGGGTGAAGCCCTCGGTAGCTGTGAAGAAGGGTCAGAGGGCAGGAGTTGCTTATACCCCAGAACAGATTACAGAGTATAACCTGGCGGAAGGCGCCATCACGGCAGGACTCCATCTCCAGGCAGTAGTAGTATTTGTGGAAGGAGAAAATTCACTTACAGTTAACTTCCTTTCCTGGAATACTGCTAGACCAGTCCAGACAAACGGGTTGTGTCCCCCTGCCAGCAGATCTTGGAGACAGAGAATTCTACCAGAGCTCTGATAGGCTGGACTCTGGTGATATGGTCCTACCCGTAGGGATCTCCCTCAGTATTGTCTGTAAAGCGAACCCAAACATGTAACACAACTTCACCATAAGACCACACATAGTGGACGTTTAATTCAACTATGTACAAGGGAGCTGAAAGTATCCCCAGAACTGAAGGCTGCTAAGACCGATAATGCAGCCATCGGCAACCCATGGTGAGGCATACTGACAAGGAAGGAACAGAGGCCGGCGGCTTCACCGCACTAGCAGCACCATAACTGACAGCAGGGTGGGTCCTGGACTGGTCTAGCAGTATTCCAGGAAAGGAAATTAACGGTAAGTGAAATTTCTCCTTTCAAGTCATACTGCTAGACCAGTCCAGACAAACGGGCAGTACCCAAGCTACCTGCTTTCAAGAGGGGGGTCAATCCCGACGACAGCACTGCAGCTCCAAACTGGCCCTCCTGCCGAGCGTGAACGTCCAATCTATAGTGACGGACAAACGTGGACGACGACGACCAAGTCACCGCCCAGCAAATGTCGAGAGGGGCTACTTGAGACCGCTCGGCCCAAGACAAAGCCTGAGTCCGAGTGGAGTGAGCTCGGAGCCCTGCTGGAACCTGCTTGCCTTGCAGTATATAAGCTGCCTCAATAGCTCCTCGCAACCATCTAGAAATGGTGGATGTGGAGGCTGCGGACCCCCGTCAAGGGCCCGCAAACAGGACAAAAAGATGATCAGTCTTACGGAAGGCGTTCGTGATCTTAAGATACCGATAAAGCACTCTCTTCAGGTCCACAGCACACAATTGACGAAGGCGACCGGAACACTGCTCTTTTTCAAAGGTAGGCAAGAAAAGAGGCTGGTTGACATGAAACGGGGTAAGCACCTTAGGTAAAAAGGATGGAACAGTTCGAAGAGAAACGCCCGCCGAAGAAAACGAGAGATAGGGGTCTCAACAAGAGAAATCCTTAAGTTCGGAAATCCTATGTGCCGAGGTTATGGCCACTAGGAAAACTGTCTTTAGCGTTAAATCCTTAAGGGAACATACCTTTAGGGGCTCAAAGGGAAGAGCAACAAGGGCAAGGAGAACGAGAGCGAGATCCCAAGAAGGAACTAAAGGACGTATCGGGGGCCGTAATGTCTGAACCCCTATAAGAAAACACGAAACGTCCACATGCGAGGCGAGAACACGCCCCGCTATTGGCCCTCAAAAACAAGTTAGCGCAGCAACCTGCACGCTCAAGGCCCTGAGCGCCAGACCCTTATCTAGACCAGCCTGCAGAAAGGAAATAATATCCCGGATGTTGCAACGCCAGGGCGAGATGTGACGTAGCGAAAACCAAGTGTCAAAGATATGCCACACACGAGCGTAAGCAAGTGATGTCGAAGACCGCTGTGCCTTAAGCATTGTCGCCACCACAATTGACGAATATCCCTTCTGAACTAACCTGCGGCGTTCAAGAGCCAGGCCGTAAGCAAGTAAGGAGCTAGGTTTTCCATTTTCACCGGCCCTTGGAGCAGGAGCCCTGGGAACGCCCCCAGGCGTAGAGGAGAGGCCTGAGACAGCCAGACGAGATGCCCATACCACGGTCTGCAAGGCCAATCTGGTGCCACCAGGATCCCCGGGCCACGATGCTCCCTGACTCTTTGGAGAATCTTGCTCATCATGGACCAGGGAGGAAAGACATACAGAAGGAGATGGGTTGGCCACGCTTGAGACAGTGCATCTATCCCGTGCGACCCGTTGTCTCTCCAACGGCTGAAGTAGATCGGTGCCTTGGTATTCTGCGCCGTAGCCATGAGATCCATTGCCGGTAGACCCCATCGTCGAACAATGGACTGAAAGGACTCTGGCGCCAGAGCCCACTCCCCCAGATCCAGAGCATGTCGGCTGAGGTAAATCGGCTTTTACATTATCTACCCCCGCGATATGTTGCGCCGAGATCGCCTGCAGATGCCTCTCCGCCCACGGAAGGAGAAGACTCATTTCCTTCGATACACCTGGACATTTCGTGCCCCCTTGGCGGTTGAGGTATGCCACTGTCGAAGCGTTGTCGGACAGAATTCGAACCGCCTGACGCCGCAGAAGAGGCTGAAACTTTCGCAAGGCTAAGCGCACCGCTCGCGTCTCGAGGCGATTGATGGGCCACCGGGCCTCCCGAGGAGACCAAATCCCCTGCGCTGAGTGCGAGCCGCAATGCGCTCTCCAACCGGAGAGACTGGCGTCTGTCGTTACCAACACCCAGCGCGGAGTCTCCAAGGGAACACCTCGAAGGAGATTGCCTCCGTTAGCGGCTCCGGCCCCGCAAAGACTCACCGCCGGTAGTAGAGGCAACCGAACTTGATAATCCTCTGGACACCATGCTCGAGGCGAGACCTGTGCTAGGAGACTGCGAACTTGAGAAGTTAACTTGAGGAATCGAGGCATTGACAAAAAGACCCGACCTAAGGCTGTATCGAATCGAGCCCCCAAAAATTCGATCTCCTGGGACGGCTGAAGACAACACTTATCGCGGTTGATTACCCAGCGAGGCTTTCGAGAAAGGCAACAACCACCGAAACTGTGCTGCAAGCCTCAGGGAGAGAATCTGCGTAAATGAGCCAGTCGTCCAGATAAGGATGAACTCTGATGCCGCAGCTGCATAAGGCCGCAGCTACTACCACCATTACCTTGGAGAAGGTTCGAGGGGCCGAAGCTAGACCGAAGGGCATCGCACGAAATTGGAAATGTTGACAGAGTATCGCAAATCGAACGAGTCGCTGATGCCCCTCTCGAATGGGAATGTGAAAGAATGCTTCTGCGAGATTGAGGGAAGCTAGAATTCCCCCTTGCGTACCACTTGAATAACGGATCACAGAGTCTCCATTCGAAAATGTGGTACCTGCAGACTGCGATTGACGCCTTTGAGATCCAAGACAGGACGAAAGGAGCCGTCTTTTTTTTTTTTGGCACCACGAAATGGAAAGAGGACTAGGCTGTTACTGTCTAACAGTGGAACTGGACGAATGGCATCTAAACGCTGGAGTCTTTGAACGAATCAACATCCGCTGCCCATTAACACAGCCAGAGCCATCTCTGAGCTACTGTCACCGGTGCTACGGAGCGAGCTGACAGCCGCAGGAGATCAGAGAAGGCCTCCGCCAGGAATGCAGCGATGGATTCTAAACGAGCCAACTCGGGATCACCTGGAAGCTGCTGAATCCATCGAAGGGAGGCCCGTGCTGCTAGACCTCCGCACACCCCTGCTTGAAGGGAAAGAGCGGACGACGAAAAACCCGTCTTTAGCAGGCTCAACTTTTTAGGTCTTGCTAGTCACGGCGTGCTGCTCCACCCTCAACCGGAATTGTGGTATGCTTAGTGACCCCGGTCACTAACGCATCAACTTTCGGGTATGTCAGCCAACGGTCCAAGTCAGAGGGAGACCAAGGGTATAACGGTTAAATTAGATTTACCTGCTAATTGTAGTTCCTGGAGTATCTCCAGTCTAGTCCCGGAATCTCTGGGGTTGTCAACCTCATCCAGCAGCTTTGGAGACTGAGAAACTTCAGTGCTGTGATGTCACCAGTATATAAGGGCTGGCACCACCTCCTCTCATCAGTTTACCTACTGACAAAGCAGACTCACCGGAGCAACAAGTAACAAAATGCAGTATTAAAACACTGCTTAACTAACCCACATAGGCCTGCCAACCCAACTATATACAAGATCCATGCAGACCGTACGCCAGGAGATCCCCTGTCCAGTACCCTACTACAGAGGACAGGAAGCCCCCCCCCACGCCCCGCCCTTGTAAAAATGCGCTGTGCAAACACTCCAATCCCCCAAACGCATTGAGAAGATTGCTTACCAGTAATAGAGCTCCAGCTTCAGGCCACGGTCAAATGAACTCGATAGGGTGGGACACGGGACTAGACTGGAGATACTCCAGGAACTACAATTAGCAGGTAAGTCTAATTTAACCTTCCTGATCGTCCCTCCAGTCTAGTCCCGGAATCTCTGGGGATGTACCAGAGCAGTAAAACACATTAATGGGAGGGTCCTGCGAGACCGGCCTGAAGCACCGCCGATCCAAAACAGGAGTCTCTGCCCGCCTGCACATCCAGACGGTAATGCTTCACAAAGGTATGCAGCGATGACCAAGTAGCCGCCTTACAGATCTCCACCGCCGGCACCAAGCTAGACTCCGCCCACGATGCCGCTTGTGCTCTAGTGGAATGCGCTCGCAGCCCTTCCAGTACTATGCGACCACGAAGAATGCCTTGATCCAACGAGCAATGGAACCTTTCGAGGCCGACTTCCCCCGAGAACAGAACGAACAACCTGTCCGACTTACGGAAGGGCTCTGTTCTCGCCAGATACTTCAACGCCCGGCGAATATCCAAAGTATGAAGCCGGTCCGCCACCTGAGTCTTACCCTTAACACGAAACACAGGCAACGACACCACTTGGTTCAAATGAAACACCAAGACCACCTTAGGTAAGAACGACGGAACCGGTCTCAACACCACCTTAGAATCGTAGAGAGAGAGAAAATGCTCCCTACAGGACAGCACTTGTAACTCCGAAACTTGCCTAGCCGAGGCAATGGCCACCAAAAATACTACCTTCAGCGTAAGATCTTTCAAAGAAGCCTTCCCCAAAGGCTCAAAAGGCGCTCCACCTAAGGCCTCCAAGACTAAGGGCAGATCCCAAGCCGGAACCATACGCGAACGCGGCGGCCGGAGAAGCGCCACCGCATTCAAAAACCGTTGAACATCCGGATGACTACCTAGCGAGATGCCTTTTACCTTCCCTCTATAACAGGCTAAAGCCGCCAACTGCACCTTCAGGGAAGATGCCGCTAGGCCCTTCTGAAACCCATCCTGCAAGAAAGATAGAATCTGCGGGACCGACGTCTGCAAAGGAACACAGTTCCTATCTGCACACCAAGCCTCAAAGACGCGCCACACTCTGACATATGCTAAGGAAGTAGATTTCTGCTGCGACTTCAGCAAGGTAGTAATGACTGCCGCCGAATAACCTCTCGCTTTCAACCTTGCCCTCTCAAGAGCCAGGCCATAAGCGAGAATCGATCCACCTGGGGCATGCAGAGAGGTCCCTGGGTGAGAAGGTCCTTGCGAACAGGAAGCCTCCAGGGCTGCCCCTCCAACAGTCTGACCAAGTCTGCGTACCAAGGTCTTCTTGGCCAATCCGGAGCAATTAGAACCACTCGACCTTTGTGCCTCTCTATGCACTGTAGCACCTGCCCGATCAACACCCATGGCGGAAACACATACAGCAGCTGCTCCTCTGGCCACTTCTGAATGAGAGCGTCCAGGCCCTCCGCCATCCTCTCCTCCGCTGAAGAACCAATCGACCTTTGCGGACTGAAAAGTCGCCTTGAGATCCATCACCGGCGTCCCCCAGCGTTGAACCAGCAGAGCAAACACTTCGCGGTGCAGGACCCACTCTCCCGGGTCCACCCTCACCCGACTCAGAAAGTCGGCCTCTACATTGTCCACTCCCGCGACATGCGCCAAGGCCACCAGGTTGCTCTTGGCCCACTCGAACAAAACGTCTGCTTCTTCCTCCAGCGCTACACTGCTGGTACCTCCTTGATTTTTTTTTTTTTTTTGGTTTTAAACAATCTTTATTCAAAGAAAATAAGGCATTACAATCAAGTCCACGTCAAGGGAGCGAAAGGCCCAAAAGCATAGTATAATACACAAACCATTTATAATAGAGCCAGGGTTGGAATCAATATACTACTAACCCTAAGAAAGGAAGTAAAGAAAACAAATCTAACCACATTCTTTGTTGTCTAAGAATACTACAAGTTGATCAGATTCCATAAACACATATTTTGTCTGTTCATAAATCAGAATACACTTACACAGATATTTGAGGAAAAAAGAAGCCCCTATTGCCAGTGCACGGGGTTTCAATGCCAAAAAAGCCTTTCTACGTTTCTGAGTGAGCCGACACACATCCGGAAAGACCTGAATCGTGCCACCACAAAACAATTGCCTCTTTTTGGAAAAATACAACCGCAAAATTAAATTTTTATCAGATAAAGAAACAAAAGAAACAATCAAGGTGGCACGTCTGGTGATCTCATCAGTAGAAGACTCAAGGAACACAGAAAGATCTAACGAAGATGATGCCGGAACCTTCCCCGCTTCATTGGCAAGAGGGGAAGAAGCCTCCTTAGAGGACACCGAGGGAAGATAATAAATTGAAGAAAACTTTATCGAATTAACATCAATCATTAAGACCTCCTTGAAATATTTATACAGCAAAATAGAAGGAGAAAGGTAATGAGTCTGGGGAAAGTTTAAAAATCTTAAATTTTTCAAACTTACAACATTCTCAAGTGACTCAATCTGATGGTGTATATTAATATTATCCCGAATAGAAGAAGCAACTGTCTGAATAGCAGAAACCTGACCCCCTAATTTATTCAAAGCAGCATTACATTTCACCAAAGATTCATCATGAGCATCTAACTTCCGTATCACATCTTTGGAAAATTGAGAGACTTGAGCAAGGGAGACGCGTAAGGACATCTCCATACGCGTCACCACCTCAAACACATCTCTCAAGGATACATCAACTGGAGAAACCACAGATGGAACAGTGGTAGGAAACTCTAATGGTAAGGGGAGAGCAGACAATATGCATTTTTCATCCTCAACAACAGAAATAGCAGTAACATCTCCATTACCCACAACAGGTTCCACCCCCAGACTAGCACCCCTGGGGGGGAGCCCCTTCATAATCTCAACTTCCTGACTGGGTAGGGAAACATCCTGCGCATTAAGAGAAGAGTCAGAGACAGTACTTACTGATCCAAGGGTCAAGTCCGGCAACTCAGTCTCTCTGGACTTTCTGGAGATATACATCCATCGGGCCCACGATCTTAGGGGCCTTCTGGGTGTTCGCCACAGGAAACACCTTTTTTCGTCGCTTGCCCATGGACCCGTAGAACTCCTCTGCAACTCCTCGTTGCTCCGAAGGGGCTCCAAAGGGGCGTGTCCTGCCCCTTTGGTCACGCCCCTTCGGTTACACGACCACGGGTGCGCGCCCGCGAGTCGCGTACTGCGGGGGACCGAAGATTTTAAAGGTCCTGGGGGGCGGGGCTACAACGCTCCTCCTGCCGCACTCACCAACACCGGCACAGCTGACCCCGCTCGCTCCGGTTCTCCAACGGGGGACCGAAGATTTTAAAGGTCCTGGGGGGCGGGGCTACAACGCTCCTCCTGCCGCACTCACCAACACCGGCACAGCTGACCCCGCTCGCTCCGGTTCTCCAGCGGGGGACCAAAGATTTTAAAGGTCCTGGGGGGCAGGGCTACAACGCTCCTCCTGCCGCACTCACCAACACTGGCACAGCTGACCCCGCTCGCTCCCACCTCCTTGATGATTTATGTATGCTACCGCCGTCGCGTTGTCCGAGAACAACCGAACGGCCGTTCCCTGTAGAAAAGGGCACAACCGCTGAAGAGCCAACGTCACTGCCCGCAACTTGTCTGTTGATTGACCACCTCTTCTCCAGGGCGGACCACTGACCTTGCACCAAGCGCCCCTGACAATGAGCTCCCCAGCCGTGCAGGCTGGCATCCGTCGTCAGCGACACCCAAGCTGGCGCCTCCAACGACACCCCCTTTTCTAGGCATTCGGGTCTCAACCACCAGCGCAGCGCCAGATGCGTGTGCGGAGGGCAAGGCAATTTCTGTGACAGGGAGTCTTCCTGATGCGACCATCATCTCAGAGCCCGCTGCAACGGCCTCATGTGAGCCCGCGCCCATGGCACCAACTCCAGTGTCGCCGCCATTGTCCCTAACAGCTGCAGATACTCCCAGGCTGTAGGACAGCTGAGACCGAGAAACCGACTCAAACTCCTGAGGGCTAGCACTCGCTGCTGAGGCAGAAACACCCGGCCCACGCTCGTATCGAAACGGGCCCCGAGGTATTCCAGATTTTGAGACGGCTCCAACTTGCTCTTCGCAGTGTTGACCACCCAACCGAGGCTTTGCAAAAGAGCTATCACCCTGGCCGTAGCCGAGACTTTCCTCCCTGGATTTCGCTCTGATTAGCCAATCGTCCAGATAGGGATGGACCAACACACCTTCCTTTCGCAACACCGCCACCACTACCACCATCACCTTGGTGAACGTTCGCGGCGCCGTCGCCAGGCCAAACGGAAGCGCTTGAAACTGATAATGCCCCATCGGCACCGCAAACCTGAGGAATTTCTGATGTACCTGGCGGATCGGAATATGAAGATACGCCTCCAATAAGTCCAGGGAAGTCAGAAACTCTCCGCGCCGTACCGCCACAACGACTGACCTGAGAGTTTCCATCTGAAAATGCGTCACGCGCAGACAGCGATTCACCCTTTTCAAATCTAGAATGTGCCGCCACGTCCCTTCCTTCTTTGGTACGACCAAGTAAATGGAGTATCGACTGCAACCTAACTGTTCGATAGGAACCGGGACAATGGCCTTGAGCAACAACAGCCGCCGCACCATATCCTGAACGGCCTTGTGTTTTGCAGGAGCAGTGCACGGGGACCGAACGAAAGAATCTGATACCGGTCGCTGCAGCTCCAGCGCATAACCGTCGCGAATCACCTCCAACACCCACTGATCGGACCTGAGCCGGGCCCAGGCAGGGTAAAAATCCTGTAGCCGACCCCCTACAGGAACTAACCCCCCCTGGGCCCCCCTGACTTCACTGTGACTTTTTGAAGGTAGAGGCAGAGGACGCAGCCGCAAAACCCCCGAAACCCCTGGGATCTACCAGGGAAGCGACCGCACTGGCCCTGGGCCCCCCCCCTCGAGGACGAGAATCGCCGAAACTCCCGCTGCAGCCCCCGAGACCCGGGCCCAGCGCGACTCTGTTTTGGGTTATCCTCTGGCAAACGACCGCCTTTGGAGTCCCCTAAATCCTTAACCAACTTCTCCAGATCTTCTCCAAAGAGCAGCTTCCCCCTAAAAGGGAACTTACTCAACTGCGCCTGCGAAGAACCATCCGCTGCCCAATTTCGCAGCCACAGACACCGTCTGCCAGCGACTACCGAGGCCATACTCTTCGCTAACCCGCGGATCAAATCATAATGAATGTCGGCGAGATAAGCCGCCCCGGACTCCAATCTCGCGTCATCCTCGGACACTTCCACCGACTGGTCACCTTGCACTCGCTGAGCCCACCGCAAGCAGGCCCACGCTACCCAGGCTCCACAAATAGACGCCTGTAAAGACAACGCATTGGCCTCAAAAATCTGCTAACACTTCCAACTTGCGGTCTTGCGCATCCTTAAGAGCCGCTGCACCTTCCACCGGGATGGTAGTTTTCTTGGTTACCGCAGAGATGGCTGCATCTACCTTGGGAGCTTTAAACAAATCTCTGTCCTGATCTGAGAGAGAATACAATCGAGCCATCACTCGAGAGCCCTTAAGAGCAACCTCCGGCATATCCCATTCTTCCTGTATCATCTCCTTAAACACCCTATGCACCGGGAAAGCCTTCTGATTTTTCCACACCGCCTGCAGCAGCGGATCCTCCAGGGAAGAGTCAGCCACCGGTCCCGCGTCCGGCATATTAAGCGCTTTAAGAGACTCTGAAATGAGTGCCGGTAACTCCTCTCTACAAAATACCCGAACCCCCCACGCCTGATCCTCTTGCTCCCTAATCTCACCTTCCTCCAGATCCTCCAAATCTCCATCCATGTCCGCGTCCTCCGAACGCCCCTCCTCGGACACGACGGAGGACGCTAGAGGATCTCTGCCTGGCCTGAACCTCTTGGCACCGATGCCCGAAGCTGCCGCTGACAACGGAGACCATGGTCGCTTCAATCCCAGCTCCGCTCCTGAGGTACTCGCTGCAGGAGCCCCCTGCAAGTCCGCCAACGTCTTCTGGAGCAGTGCATGGAAATCTGAGGAGAAAATTGCCCCTAGACTGCCTGCTAGAGGCTGTTGAGGGAGCGGAGGGATGCGGCCACCGACGCACCAACCCCCGGCTCAGGGGGCGGTAGGGAAGGATGGCTGGGGTCAATCATATCCTCCAAAACCACAGGCTCCCCAGCCTCTGAAATGGGAACCACCTCCAACTCGGGAGCGCAGCCCCTACAGACACCCTCCTGTGAAACTGAACTGCGATTAGCTCCACACAAAAGGCAGAGCTGCTTGGAAGGCATGCCAACCTAATCCACACAGGGTGCAAACCCACCCTCAAAGGAAACAAAAAAATTTTTTTTTTTTTTTTTTTTTTTACTTCTGCCCCCTTCAGGGAGACTCCCCCCACCAGAGTCCTGAAGAAAGAAAAGCAAAACGAAGCTTCTAGGCCAAGTTAGGAAGCGCCAAGGCCCACACAGAAAATCGGCGATCTTCCCGCCCTCAGGCCATGCGGTCTGGCCTGAACGCTACACACCGCTGTTTCCCACCGAAAACGGCCTGCGGCCCTGTGCAACTGTTGCCTGATCGACGGTCACACTCCGTGCCCCATACCGGCGAAAGTAATAGGCCCCGTTACCCTGAGATGCCTCCGATGAAGGAGAAACAGCTGGGACTGCTCTACGGGCTTTCGGCAGTGGCAGGCAAACACTTCTGCACTCACCGCGCCCTGCAAAACAAGCCAGTTCCGGTCCCCTGCGATCAGGATGGAAACCAGCCGGCAATCCACTCCTCGCCGTCAACTAAACCACACTGCCGGGCTCCTGACTGTCCTCCAGCTGATGTAAAGGGCGGGTAATGGAGCAGAGGATCTCCGGGCAACGGACAAACCGCTGCCCTCCCAGACTAAAAGCAGAGCCAAAACAAAAGCGTCTGAAATAAATATCCCCCTTTACAGATTTTTTTTTTTTTTTTTTTTTTTTGTATAAATCCTAAACTTTACTTAATCGTTCCCTCTAGTGAGCCCTGAGATCCCTGGGCTCACCACCTCTCTAGCTGCTTTGGAGACTGAAAAAACTGATGAGAGGAGGTGGTGCCAGCCCTTATATACTGGTGACATCACAGCACTGAAGTTTCTCAGTCTCCAAAGCTGCTGGATGAGGTTGACAACCCCAGAGATTCCAGGACTAGACTGAAGGGACGATCAGGAATGACCAATACTGCGTGCCGTACATAGAGAGGACTCTGGAGAATTCCACTCTCGAGATACCATATGCTGTAACTCGGCTGGAAAGGAAAAAGCTTTGGAAGGCTTACGAATGCCCTGTAAAATGGGATCCGGCTGCAACAGGGTTTGAGAACTCTGAGGACCAGGCGTGTCAGCTAGGCGTAGCAACTCCATCACCTGTGTGATTAGGGCCGGCAACTCCTCCTTCCGAAAAAGTCTGATATCTCAAGAGCCCTCGTGAACTGTCAGCTAAGAATCAGACGGAGAGTATTCCCCATCTTCTTTCTCCAACGAGTCAGGGCTTACCTCAGACGATTTAAAATCTTCTTGAACATCTGTAGTGTCCCGCAAGCCACATGCAATGTTCCTGGAAGGACGTACTGCTTTAAGGTCTGAGGACTTTCGGGACCGCTTACGAGACCTTACCATATCCTTGTCTGCTACCAGGCGGGTGCTGGAGGTATACCAAAAGACTCAGAACGTCACAGGTGCCATGCCTGGCGGAAGAGCGTCAGGAACTCACTGTCAGCCAAGGCTGCCGTGGCTTCCAGCGGCTGTGGAAGCAAAATGGGAGCCGAGTCCTTTCTGCAGGAAGATCCTGCTGCAGGGGCTCTAAGGAGGGAGGAGTTAAGGCGCTGATGTCCCCAGCTGGCAGCGCAGTGGGAATGGAGGAAGAAGATTCTCCTGGATGCAGCATGCAGGTGGAACACAAGCAATCTATTAACTCCTTTTTCTTATTATTACATATAATACAGCTGTGCAGAGAAACAGGCATTGCAGAGGCTTAAACCCTTTTTTTTTTTTTTGTAAAACAAAAATCAAGATAGGCTTAGGGAAACAGAAGACTCTTCAAAGAAAAAGGGATTTTGAAACTCCCTGTGCCTTCACAGCATGTTTTGAAATGGCCGCCCAGAGCTGCTCCCTCAAAAAAAAAAAAAAAAAAAAACACACAGAAGAGAAATCCCTCCTGATTTTCAAAATGGCCGCCAGCACAGAAAAACTGCAAAATAAAAGTTTCCTAAGCTCTAAAAACCTTAAATATGCAGCAAAATTGCTGGGGAAGAGGCAAGGAGCGCTGCTAGCGACTTAAAAATTCAAATCCTGATGAACCCTGGATCACCAGAAATGGAGGGGAGAAGGAAACTGTCAGTTATTCACTGTGCTGGTACAGAGGAGCTGAGTTCACATGGAGGAAAAGAGAAACTTTCAAAGTCAGTGTAAGGTAGTTACAGCGACTGAAAGGTAGGGAAATTAGAGTTTGATCCCTCTGCAGCCACTTAGACCCTCAAGGCAGGGGCTGGAAGGTGTTTCTGGAGAAAAAGGGGAGCTGCACAGACAGTGAAATCAAGAGCTCAAACCCTGCTGTATTGCTGATTACAGAAAATCCAGCTATTAAGGAGGGAAGCCTGGGAAACCCAGAGAAACACCTCTTGTGCTCTGGGTGCATCCAGGAAATAAAAATGAAGAAAGGAAAATAGGAACTTCAAACCCCAGTTGAACAGACCCTGATGAAACCGGAAGTGAAGGAATCAGGTCAGAGACAGCCAGTCCCGATGCAGTTGAAATAAACCCACGGCAGCTGAGGCAAGTAAGAAAACAGTTTACTTAGAGTTTCTCTCAGAAATTGATACCTGATCCTCCTGCTGATGTCTAAGTCCTCCTGGCAAAGACTCAGCGCTGCTTAAAGAAAATTGGGAACTCTACTGAAGCCAGGCTCAGGAGCTCCACAAGTTTATCTGGGGAATCAAGTTGCTGGGAAACCTGATTTTAGGGGAGTCCTTCGTCCAGCTAACAAGCCCTCATGGCCAGATGCTGGGGATTCTTCCTGTCAGCGAGCTCTGTGTCAGAAACAGGAGCTCAGCTGCAAACACCCTGGTGCACAGTGAAACTATACTGGCAGCAACAGGCAAGTGGAAATATCAGTCCCAAAGGGATTCTAAATAATTTTAAAGATTTTGAGGGAAAAACAAAAGCAACCAGATCTGCTGGAGACAGAGAAATACTGAGGGAGACACCTAGGGGTAGGACCATATCACCAGAGTCCAGCCTATCAGAGCTCTGGTAGAATTCTCTGTCTCCAAGATCTGCTGGCAGGGGGACACAACCCGTTTGTCTGGACTGGTCTAGCAGTATGACTTGGAAGACCAGGTTGCCGCTCGGCAGATGTCCATCATGGAGCGCAGTGAGGCCACTTTGGCTCAGACCCCTCGACTCAACGATCCAGAGGGACGCCCACCTTTGCATGGGCGAACGCGATGCAGTCCGCCATCCAAATAGAGAGGGTACGCTTGGTGACTGCTTGCCCCTGACTATTGGGATCATAGGTCCTGAAACGTCTGTCAGACTTGCGGTGAGTCTGGGTACACTGCAAGTAGAAGGTGAGGGCCCGCTTGCAGTCGAGGGTGTGGAGAGCCGCCGACACCTGATCAGTGTGGGGCCTTGGGAAGGTGATCAGGCATACTCTTTCTTGGTTGAGATGGAAAGCAGACACGATCTTGGGTAAGAATTTAGGATGGGTCCAGAGGACTACCCTGTTCCGATAAAACCTGGTGTAAGTGGCGACTGGAGCTCACTGACTCAGCAAGCCAAGGTCAGCACCACCAGGAAGGCCACCTTCCAGGATAAATGCCAGAACGAACACGTTGCCATCAGCTCAAAGGGTGGACGGGTGAGCTACATGAATACCACTTCAAGTCCCATTCTGACGGAGGGGGACAGATGGGCGGCTTGGATAGCAGAAGGCCCCGCATGAAGCAGGAGACTAGCAGCTTCCCTGAGAGGGGTTTTCCCTCGATAGAGATGATTAGCCGATATGGCGCTCAAATGTACTCTAACAGAGTTATTCAGCCCTTCCTTCGAGAGGTGGAGGAGGTACTGAAGAACCCACCGAACCGGGCACAACCTGGTGTTCCGAGCACCAGACGGAGAAGCATTTCCACTTAAAAGCGTAAGCCCGCCTAGTGGAGTCTTTCCTCGAGGCAAGGAGGATTTCCTCAACCTCCTCCGGAAGGGCCAGAGAGGCTAGAAAGACCTGTTCAGCTGCCAGGCCATGAGGGATAGGGAGATTAGGTTTGGGTGTAGTACCTGTTCCTCCTCCTGCGTTAGCAGGTCCCTGGCAGAGCCCAGGGGAACCAGCGGCTCCGTCGACAGCCAGAGCAGGAGCGGGAACCAAGGCTGGAGGGGGCGACGAGAATCAAGGATACCCCGTCCCATTGAGCCTTGAACAGAGTCCTCACAATGAAGGGGAAAGGAGGGAATGCATATAGAAGACTGGAGGACCAGTCCAGGAGAAATGACTTGGGGCCCTCCCTACCTGGGTGCGGTACTGGACTGCTAAAGCGAGGGAGCTGCGCGTTCTGGGGGCTGGCGAAGAAGTCTTATCGCTGGAGTGCCCCAGAATAGAAACAGCCAGCCTGCCACTCTGGGATCCAGCCGCCATTCGTGGGGGCGAAGGAGTCTGCTGAATCTGTCCGCCAGGCCAGTCTCCTGACCCGGGAAGTACACAGCCCTGAGGGATATCCCCTGTCGGATAGCGAAAGAACAGATAAGGACAGCTTCCCAACAGAGGGAGCGTGATCTCGTGTCCTCCTCCTTGTTGATGTAGAACATTTATTTTATTTATTTATTTATACACATTTATATACCGCATCTTCCACAGTTCAGTTGCGGTTTACAGAGAACAATTAACAAAGCAAGTTTGTTTTACAAGGAACGTCATATTATAAGTATGATTAACAGAATATAATTTACTAGGAACGTCATAAGTCTAACAATGTGAGACAAAACAGAACAGAATAAACTATATACAGAACATGGCTACACGGTTGTTTGTACCAGAACAGACTTCCCGCTGAGGTGATCCTCGAAGGCCCTCAGTGCCCACCGGATGGCCCGGAACTCGAGCAGGTTTATCTGCTGCTGAGCCTCCGCAGGTGACCATTGCCCCTGCGTGCAAAGAGGGTGGGGAGCCCATTGTGGGTCTAACAGGGAAGCATCTGTAGTCAGCACCACATCGTTCTGTGGGGCCTGAAAAGACGATCCCCGCATGAGATTGCGGGGGTTTTGCCACTAGTTCAGGGACAGGCAGAGGTCGGGAAGAACCCTGACAGGGTCCCTGAGGTGTCCAAGGGTCTGGCTCCATTGTGTACTGAGACACCACTGAGCCGTTCACATGTGCAGACAGGAGTGAGGAACCACAAGCACAGTCGAGGCCATGTGGCCCAGGAGATGTAGCATGGACCGAGTGGTGACTTGGTGGGCACTTTGGATGCGAGACGCCAGAGCTCGGAGGCGGGTGGAACGATCCACCAGGAAGAAGGCAATGGCCTGCCAAGTATTGAGGCATGCCACTATGAACTCGAGAGCCTGCAATGGCTCGGAGATGAGACTTTGGGTAGTTGACCAAGAATCCCAAGCTCTCCAAGAGGAAGACAGTGCATGACATCGCTTGCCAGGACTCCTCGACAGAGGAGCCCGTAACGAGCCAGTTGTCGAGGGAGGGAAAAACGGACACGCTCTGGCACCAAAGGTGAGTGGTGGCCATGACGAGGTACTTTGTGAAGACCCACTGGGTGGGCGCAAGGCCAAAGGGGAGCACCCTGTACTGGAAGTGCTCTCCCTGCACCCTGAAATGCAGGTACTGCCTGTTTTGGGGGTGGATCAAGATATGGACGTAAGCGTCCTTTAGATCCAAGGAGCATAGCCAGTTGCCCTGCAGGAGGAAGGGCAGCAGCTCGCCAAGAGATAACATCTTGAATTTCTCTCGCACCAGGAACTCGTTTACCCTGCAGAGGTCGAGGATGGGCCGCAGACCCCCTCCCCATCTTTACTGGGACGAGGAAATACTGGGAATAAAAGCCCCGACCTCAAAAGATGGGGAGGGACCTTCGACTGCCCGTTGGGCAAGGAGGGAGTGCAATTCCCGATGCAGCAGATGCTGGTGTGCGGGGAATCGAGGAGGCTCTGCCGAGGAGAAAGGAGGTGGGAGCCTGTCGAAATGGAGGCCATAGCCCTCGGACGACCTGGAGAACCCGTCCAAGGTGATGAGCGCTCACGATGGGGCGAAGCAGGACAGGCATCCCTCCCACTGGCTGCTGTATTGCCAGAGGGCGAGGGGCCATGCTGCTGGCGTCAAAACCCCTGAATGGGTTGCAGGGGAGCTGGAGTTTGGGCCTTCAGGCCTTTTAGTTTACGGTGCCCCTGGCCAGGCTTTCCCTGCGCCGGGCAATCGGCGTGGGGGGTAGCTGGGTACAGCAGGTAGCCGCGATACTGGAGACCTTTTCTGGGGAAGAAGGGCTTCTTGGTTGGCTGCTTCTTCCAAGGCACAGTAGAGGTCTTGCGGGAGAGACAGATCCTGGTGACGAACTGTCTCGATATCCGCAGCCTTCTCCTCCATCGGCTTACCAAAAAGTTGTTCAGAGGCAGGGCATGTCCAGGAGCTTCTCCTGCACCCACCGCTCCAAATCCGAGGATTGGAGCCATCCCTGGTGGCAGGCCTTAATGCCTGCGGCTGCCACCTGAGCTGATGTCTTGAAGCCAACATAGAAGGCTCGAGAGATGCACTTGGAGCAATCAGCCACCGATTTTAGCAGGGCACGGAATCTGTCGAGGGGCTCCCCCTCGAGGCCCGCGGAAAAATCTCCAAGTTCCTTTGCCATGTCACGTAGGAACATACCAATGTACAATTGATATGCCTGGATGTGGCAAGCGAACATGGAACCTTGATAGGTCTTGTGGCCTAGGGCATCAAGAGCTCTCGACTCTCGGCCTGGCGGTACCGATGAGTGCGATTTCGGGCTCTGCTTCCTCATGGCTGATTCCAGCATCGAGATTTGTGGGAGTTGGGTCTTTCGAAAGCCGGGCCCGCACTGCACCTTGTACATTGTGTCAAGGCGCTTGCTCACGATGGGGACTGAGGCTGGGGCCTCCCACATGCAGAGCAACAGCCGAGATATATTGCCGATTCTAAGCACAGTGAGGGATTCCCTGGGCGGGGGACTCGTACTGAAGAATATCGAGCTCTTCAGCACGAGGGTCCTCCTCAGCCTGTGTGACCAGGCTGAGGGCCCGAGCCATTTCCCGAACACCTAGAAAGACGGGTGTCGTCAGGTGGTGAGCGCCGCTGGAAAGCAGGAGGTGAGGGGTCTGCTGGAAGATCCCAGTGGGTACAGGTTTCCGGGCAGGTGTCCCATTCGGACTCAGTCTGAAAAACCGGTCGAGGGATCTGAACCGGGTGGGTCGCCCTGTCCGATAGCCAGCAGCCTGGAACTGGAGGCCCTGGACGATCTAACCTCCGGGGAACAGGAGAGTGAGCAAGACTGACATCGAGGACCCTCATGAGGCCTGCAGCTATCGGGGGTTTCCTTGGACAGATTTGTGTGTCCCATGTGAGAGACCCATGGTCTCTGGGCACAAGTCAGCAAAGCTGGCTGTGAGCGCCTGCTGGGAAGAAATGAACGCAGAAATGCTGCATTTGAGCAACAGCATACGGGACTCCCATGTGGGCGTGGGCCCTGGGATGCCAATACCGGGGTCACTGGATCAGGCATTGAGGAGAGCGGGTCCTCACCAGGACGACCCTCAGGACACTGGGCGCCTTCGCTGGAGGCCTCTGTTTCCCTGCGAGGTACCTTGTGGGGCCGCTCCTTGTCCTACTCTCGGGAGCACTCGCGCTTGTCATGAGCCCCGGATAACGACTTTGAGGCCGCCTTTTTGCGTCATTCCACCATGGGGGACCCCTGGTCGGAGTGCCACTGAGAACGCAGGGCAGCAGAGAACCTACTGGAGAAGAGATGACCAAGGGTGCCACCGGGCACTCCAAGGTGGCCTTTCGGAAAATGTCTTCGGACTTCTGCTTACGACTGAGCAAGGCCTTAGAGGACATTTTCTTACAGAGCAAACAGAGCTCTGGGTCACGGTCAGCTCCCAGGCACCACAGACAACAGTCATGAGTATCCGTAAGCAACATGTTCCTAGAGCGTCTATCGCATTTTTTAAATCCAGTGGCCATGGGGGCAATAATGGCCCCTGTGAGGTCGAAGACCCACGCGGTCAGCGGTTGGGAGAGAAAAAAAGGGTACGAAGCCCAAAACAAAAATTTAGGGAAAATAAAGTGTATCACCGGGAGCTCTGAAGTAGAGTAGGGGAAAGGACGGATAGAGGACCGGTGCAACTGGAAAAAAAGAGAGCCTGTTAAGGCGAGGAAAACAAAACTTTTTCCAAGGGACGTGGACATGCATCCGAAGGGATCCATGGAAAAAGGGAGACTGAGCAAGATGGCACCCTTGGGCAGGAAGAGGGCAACACATGCGTGGTAGCAATCTCAAAGGCTTTCTTTGAAAGCTGGGGAATTACTCCGCATGGGCTCAGTTGGTGCAGATGTCACCCATAAGTGAGGACTGACTTCCTGCTTGTTCCTGGAGAATGCAGGTATACAATGGAGCGCTTACATCAGGGCAACTGCTGGAATCAATGGGGCAAGCATATTATTGAAACAGGGAAAATCACCCAAACAATGTGCCTCTTACAGGCCAATCTCATTAATCTAGAAGCACAAATTCTGGCCTGTATCCTGGCAGCACGAATGCACATCTACATGCCCAAGTTAGTTAATAACGATCAAGCTGGGTTCATCGCAGGTCAGTTAGCAGCTGAAAATATAAAAAAGGTAGTTAACCTGTGTTGGTGGGGTGAAGTTGTTAAAACCCAAGAAGATTGTGAAAAATTGCAAGAGGACCTTGATAAATTGGAAGGCTGGGCATCCAAATGGCAGATGAAAATTAATATGATCAACCCAAACTATGGTTACACGATGCAAGGTTCCATATTAGGAACCACCACCCAGGAAAGAGATTTAGGCATCATTGTGGAAAACATGTTGAAACCCTCTGCCCAGTGTGCAGTGGCAGCAGCCAAGAAAGCAATGCAAGGAAATCATAAGGAAAGGAATGGAGAATAAAATAGAAGGATATTAAAATGCCTCTATCGTTCCATGGTGTGACTGCACCTTAAATACTGTGTGCAATTCTGGTCACTGTATCTTAAGGATATAGCGTTATTATAAAAGGTACAGAGAAGAGCCACTAAAATAGTAAAGGGGATGGAAGGATACCCCTATGAGTAAAAAGGTTAGGACTCCAACCTAGAAAAGAGACGGCTGAGGGGAGATATGATAGAGGTCTGCAAATTAATAAATGGAGTGGAACGACAAAATAGGAATTACACTTACCTGGTAATTGTGGTTCCTTGAGTGACTCCAGTTTAGTCCTCAACCTCTGGGTAGTGAACCTCCTCCTGCAGCTTGGAGACTGGGCATGTCATGAGTTTTTGACATCACTGGATATAGCCTGCTGGTCTCTCCCATCAGCCCCCAGTGAGCTATTGACAAAGCAAACTCAAAGGAGCTAAACATCAGTAACTTTTTTATTTTTATCATTATATTCAAGGGCAAACAGAAAAACCACTGCTAAGACCCCATCCCCGGGCAGGAATGAGGACTAAACTGGAGTCACTCAAGGAACCACAATTACCAGGTAAGTGTAATTCCTATTTCATTATCATTCCTCCAGTTTAGTCCTCAAACTCTGGGATGTATCAGAGCAGTAATCATTGGGAGGGACCTTTCCAGCCAGATCTAGACACCGCCTCACTGAAAACGGCATCCTTAGCCGCCAGAACATCTAGGCGGTAGTGCTTACTGAAAGTATGGAGACACAACCAAGAGGCCTCCCTACAGATGTCCACTGGCGGAACCAAACTCTGCTCCGTCCAAGAAGACGCTTGCACTCTGGTAGAGTGAGCTCGTAAGCTCCCTGGGACTATACGGTCCCATAGAAGATAAGCCGACGCACTCGCTGCTTCAATCCATCTAAAAATGGACTCCTTCGCTGCTGCTTCCCTTTGCAGGGCCCTCAGAACACCCCGAAGAGAGACGATCCGCCTTGCGAACGTTTCTGAAACCTTTAAACACTGCCGCATCGCTCTCTTGACGTCCAAACAGCACAAGCTATGGCTCAATACGCTCCCCTCCGCTGCACCTAGTGCTGGAAGAGAGATATTTTAGTTAGGTGAACGTAGAAACCACTTTTGGCAACAACGACAGAACCAGCCGCCGGGACACCTTCTGTCTGGAGACAGACAAAAAACGATTCCTGACAGGTCAACGCCTGCAACTCTGAAAATCGCCTCGCCGATGACCAAACATACCGTCTTCAAGACAAAACCCTTAACCTATGCCTGTTGCAAGGACCCCAATAGCACACTAGCCAATGCTCCTAAAACCAACTTGAGCTTCCCCGGTGGAATTAATATCCTACGACAGGGCTACAGTCTGGTAACCGCCTGAGGAAGCGTACCACATCGACCTGTGCATGAGAGCCACTCCCTGTCCCCTTTGCCCCTATAGCAAGACAGCTGCTAACTGAACTCTTCAGCACCTGCCTTTACCAAACCCATCCTGCAGAAAACTTAATACCAAGGGAACTGACACTGTTGTCGCGCGAGCGTGCCTCCACGAGCACCCGTCCTCAAAGATGCACCATATATGCACATATGCAAGGAACAGACTTTATTTTATTTCATTTTTATTTTTTTATTTTTTTTGCAGCAAGGTGGCAAAGACTGCTGTCGAGCAACTCTTTTTCCTTAAGCTTGCCCTTTCAATGGCCACCCCTAAGCAAAAACCAATGCACCTGAGACATTCTAAGGGAACTCCGTAGCAACAGAATCTCCAATGTCGGAAACCTTCATGGATTCCCATCGAGCAACCGTATGAGGCAGGCATACCAAGGGCGCCTCGGCCAGCCCGAGGCCCCCAACCACGTTTCCCCGAAGCGCTTCAAAACACAGAACCACTCGACCTATGAGTGCCTCGGTGGAAAGACAGAAGACCGGACAACGGCTGCTGTTGAAACAGTGCGCCGATGCCTTCTGACCTCCTTTCGCATCGTCTGCTGAAGAAGCGACCCATTTACACAGAGTGAAATGCCGCCATGAGGTCCATTACTGGCTGTCCCCATATGTGACCGATCTGTGTGAACACCTCCGGATGCCACTCCCCTTCTCTGGCATCTACTCGGATCCAGCTGTGGAAATCCGCCGTCACAATGTCCTTACCCACAACATGCGCCACCAAAAACGCTGGCAGCCAAAGCTCCATCCACACACACAGAACCTCTGCCACGGCCTCTATGGCAACATTTCCGGTTCTGCCCTGCTGATTGATGTAGGCCAGTACTCGCACCGCTCGACCTGTCACCGTAGCTTTGAACGCCTGCAACGCCCGGCGTATCACTCGCATTTCCAGTTGGTTGATTGACCACTGGGTCTCCTGTGTTCTCCAAGAGCCTTGCGTGAAACGATCTCCGAACGTAGCGGAGTTCAACAATGTTTTTGGCCAAGCTCCCGGAGGAAAGGTCCATAACTTTTTAATTAGAGAGAAGCTGGAAAATTATAATTCTTTTTATACCAACTTTCTCCAATTCAAGATATTCTACAAAGCACACAACCCAACAGAGCGTCACATCTGTTGTACATGCAATGGAACCCTTAAAATATGAGCATACATGAATCCACCGGTTGCCTCGATACAAGCATTGAGTAGCCTATTTGTCTTTTCGGAAACCAGCCAGGTTCTTAAGACCAAGAATGGCTACCCTAAGAAACAGGATACTGGACCTGAAAGAGCTTGGCCTGACCCAGTATGGCATTTCTCATATCCTTATGAACGGAACCTCCCCAAGGTCTTTGCCTTGGAAGTAACAGGCTGCACCGGCCCTATGGCTAGCTCAAACGGAGCAGTGCGGCCTAGTGTTTAAGGCAAGTTGCCAGAGGACCAAGGGTTTGAATTCCAATCGAGACCACCAACCTTGGGCCATAAAAACTGGGGTTTCTGGTCCCACTGGTGGTCCTTCTGGCCTTCATTAAGTGACGTAACCCTCTGCCTCAGGTACCAAAACAAATTTTGAGCCCTTCAGGGACAAGGGAAATAGAAATACCATAATAGACTGTATGCCACCCTGACCTGTAGGCAATCAATATACTCAAATAACTGACTGGGCATATGTGACCATAGCAAACACTGGCAGTGGAAAGACATCAGAGCTGGTGCTGGTTCCTGGTCTTCCTTTCTCGCTCTCCCAGTCCTTCTGCCGGCATTGAGAAAAGGCTGAGAATAGATTGTCCAGTGGGCCGGGGACCTTGCATCCTGGACATCAGACAGAAAGAGGGGCTAGGATCTGGGAGCAAAGCCCAAAGAGAAAGGGAAACTGGTGACCGACACTGTAGCTTCTCCGGACGGCTCACTCCACAGCAGATCCCATGACTGCGTCTCCAACTCCATGTAAAACCATGAGGACCACACGCACTTTATTTCAATAGACATCGCCCCATTACTGGAGAAATTACCTTAGTCTGATAATACAGTCTGAGCAAAGAAATGCAGTCTCACTCTGCAAAGAGTGCACCCAAAAATCATGCCTAAGCAATTGTGAGCACATACAAAATGCACATCTACATATACAGATGACCCAGCACCTATCACCCAAACACAGTGCAGTGAGCACACTTGAACATAGGCTGAATGCATGGAGAATGCACAGAGTATTGACTTCCTCTATCAAACCTTCCAGTGCCCTGGAGCGCTAAGCCCCAGACTGTGCTACCTAGACGTCCTTCTCTTCACCCTCAGCACGGGCCCTTTAACAAGATGGCACAGACGGGTCAGTGCCCCTGCTAAGTGCTTAAAGCCCTGCTCTAACAGCACAGGCTCTAGAAATAAATGAGAATTTCCTGGGAAGGGCATGCTAAGTGGAGCTATGAAACACACAGGCACACCCCCCCCCCCCCCGGCTTTCCTGCAGTCAGAGAAATAGCAGTGGGATACACCGACAACCTTGCAAGTCGGGGTCTTAGAGGTTGCTGCCTGTGTGAACCTGATTAGTAATACGATTTTGTATTTTACCACCCCCCCCCCCCCCCAGGGAAGGGGGCACTGAATACTATATTTGATTCATGAGCAGCACTGCCGTCCGGTGGCCTTTAGGGCACCAAAGCCCAAACGATACAGAAGTTAAGAGCTTTAAATCTTGGTCATATAATCTTGATTTGCAGAACATTACAGTTGCTTGTTTAGTCACTAACCCCTGAGTGCCCATGAGGTGGCCCTGTGGTTCTTTCTTCCCTGACTTGCAGAGAATGATCAATCTGATGATGGCTGTATACACACGGTCACAGAAAGGCACTATTGAGTGTACCAGCTGGCCTCTGGTGGCCATAAACTGTCAACCAAGAAGTGCCTGTGCTACGGTCTAACTGTCATCATTATTACATATATATTTTTTTATATCCTAAGGTTTCCTAAACCTGTCCCTGTGAAACCACAGGCATTTGGGCCACTTTCACTATAGAATACACAAAAGCACACTTCCGCCTGTCCCTCCTTCCACCTACAAGTTAGGGCTCTGCTCTTGAAGAACCTAAAAGCTGGCAATTTGCCTAATATCCCGGGACTTAACAGATGCTCCTCAGAGACATGATTAGGAGGGAGAGAACATGTGGCATTAGAGATCAATGCCAAAACTGCTGTCCTATAAAACTAAGAATAAACTTAAAAATAAAGAGGACTGACAACAGCCCCCTTAAGGCTGAGTAACCTCCCGAGCCTCAAAAAACCTACAAACAAAAGAAACAAACACTAGACTTAAAAATCTAACTATTCTGCATGTTGTCTTCCTCACACAGGCAGCTCACTGCAACTGTCGCCATGCGGTCCAAATACCTAGAGAGAAAATGGCCGCCCCTTTGCCAACGAATTTTGGCACCAAGAACAGCCACTGCAAAAAGGAGGCCTCAGCAGACCGACAGAGTCCAAAGGCCTTACCTGCAGGGCCGAAAGCCACGCAGCCTGCTCCTACCACCTTGAATTAATCTGATCCTCAAACTGCGCTGCTGCGCCTGGCAGTCGCGGCAAGGACCGCTCAGCCGGTTCCACAGAGTAAAAGTAAAATCCCACAGCAACGGAGATGCTCCGTCTCACACAGCTTCAGTGTGGCTGTACAGGTCCCGGAGCTCTCCCGTACCGTCCAGGGAGAGGGATCTGCACCAGCGAATGCCTGCAGCAAGTGAAAATAACTGACAAGGAGGGAAGGCGAGAGCTGCTACTAATTTAAAGAGCCAGGCTCAAATTTAAAATTACTGTAAATAAGGAAATTTGCTCCTCACAACCAAAGGGAACTAATCCCTGATTGCCAATTAACCAAAGGTAACTGAATTAAAAGTAAAATTAAAGGTAAAAATCAAAAGTAACATCAGAATAGAATTTGTCACACTAAATGCTCCTTATCTGTTCCCCCAAGTGAGCCCAGAAGCTAGACTCACTATGTCCTCCTGCTGCATGGAAACTGGACACACTGGGGGCTGATGGGAGAGACCAGCAGGCTATATCCAGTGATGTCATGAGTTTTTGACATGCCGTGTCTCCAAGCTGCAGGAGGAGGTTCACTACCCAGAGGTTAAGGACTAAACTGGAGGAACAATAAGGAAATGTAGATTGTTTATGCCATCAAAAACATAGAAAGACTAGGCGACATGCAATGAAGCTACAGTGTAACCTATTAAAGGCTAATAAAAATATTTTTTTCACTCAACGCACAAACTCTGGAATTTGTTAAGTGAGGATGTAAGCTGTTAGTGTAGCTGGGTTTTAAAAAAAAAAAAAAGTTTGGATAATTTCCTGGAGGAAAGGTCCATAGACCATTATTTATGGGGACCAGGGAAATCCACTGCTTGTCCCAATACAAGGATTGTGTAACCTTTGTCCTTTGGGGAAATTGCTAGGCACCTGTGATCTTGATTGGCCACTGTTAGAAACAGGATACTGGACTTAATGGGCTTTAGTCTGACCCAGTATGGCATCTCTTATGTTCTTATGTTTAAGAATAGAATGTACCAGCAATAACGGTGGCTATCGATGCCAAAAAGGCAGTTAAGTAGACTGGGAATTCCTATGGGAAACATTAAGGGCCTTCGGGTTAGTGGAGGCCTATCTCAAATGGATACAGTCGCTATATGCAAAACCCACATTGGCAGTCAAAGTTAATGGGAGATACTCAAACGTTTTTACACTACAAAGAAGGACAAGGCAGGGATGTCCTCTGTCCCCTCTATTGTTCACACTCTGTGGAGCCGTTTGCAGCCAGGATCTGGCAACAGGCAAATGTGAAGGGGATACAGGTAAGTCAACAAGAGTTTGACATCAACTTGTTTGCAGATGATATTCTTCTAAAGCCGATTCCAGAAAAATCACTGGGGGGGGACCGAGGGAGGAACTAGAATTGTTCCAAAAAGTGTCAGATTCAAAGCCAAATTTAGAAAAAAAACTGACATTTAATCTTAACCTGAAAGACAGGGAAGTGCTAGTCATGAAAAAACGTTTCCCGTTTAGGTGGGCAAAAGGGCCCTTGAAGTATCTGGGAGTACAGATTTGCACAGACGTGTCAGAATTATACCGAATCAATTATGAAACCCTGTGGAAGAAAATATTTTCTGATTTGGAGCAATAGCACAGATTTCCACTGTCAGGGCTGGGACGAATTGCAAGTGTTAAAATGGTAGTCTGGCCCCTAGTACTGTATTTATTTCAAAACACTGCCAATTGCGGTACCAAAAGTGAACCCTAAATCAAACACAACAAAAAGCATTTGATTACATTTGGAGTCATAGACCGCCCAGGATAACCAAGAGTATTATATAGAGCTACTTTCTATGGTAATATAATGCAGCAGAATGTTCCAATATTATGGGATGGCAGGAGGGCTCACAAAGAAAATGGGTGGACTTAGCCCAAAGCATGGAGAGCAATATGCCTCTGTGGAGTATTCCCTGGATGGCACAAGCAGTGGGAACTTTCCGTAACCCATTTATGCAACAAATATTGAACTGTGGAGGGGAACTAAAATCGGGCAGAAGCTACAGGGTATGCTCCCTACTGCAACAGATATACTGCAACCCAAATTTTCCACCAGGGTTGCAAGACCCACTGTTCAAGTGGTGGAAAGAGAAGGGTTTAATAGCGATCATCCAATTAACAGACAGGGGGGGGGTCCCTACTTCCAGTCTCAAATCTATAAGAGAAATATGGACTCACACCATAATTTTTATGGCTAACTACAGCTGAGGCACTGGCTCCCTGAGAAGAAATGGGCAACAAGTATAAATATGGGGTTGACAGCATGTGCTGGATCCCACTATTCCACCGAAAGGCTGTATCAAAAATATATCAGCTAATAAGAGACTCGGGAAAGTCAGAGGCTAATCTCTGCAGGAGGATGGGAACATGATGCATCATGGGATGAAATCTTTAAGGAAATGGCAAAAGGCTTTGTAGCTGCAAGGCATGTAGAGCACATCTACAAAGTGATATATTTTGTATCTCACCCCAGTACACCTAGCTTATCAAAAGAAGGGACAATCTAGGGAATGCTGGAGAGGATGTCAAGAGGTGGGAGATTATGTACATATGTGGTGAGGGTGCCAAAGAATACAGCTCTTCTGGGACACAATACACCAGAGGTCCAGAAAATATAGTGGGGGGAAAAAGCAGCCTGGGATAAGAAGAGTATATTGCTGACCATACAAGGAGAAGGGTGAGAGAGGGGTGAAGGAAAATTGATGGGCTTTTGCATGCTGGCAGCTAGCTTGGATGAGGAAAAAGGGAGAAGTACCTACATAACAGGCCAGCTATAAACGTGTGCTTGAGATAACACAGTTACTTACCTGTAACAGGTGATCTCTGGGAACAGCAGGAATTAGTCCTCATATATGGGTACGTCGGAATCGACGGAGCCTGCGCGGGAAAGCTCCCCAGCTTCCCAGAAAGGAAGCTTTTGGGGCCTCCCACAGCGCATGCGCGCTGCCTTCCCGCCTTCCTGACCAACTCTCTTCAGTTCGAGTTTAAAGCTGAGACAATAGAGAGAGGAAAGGAAAGAGAGAGAGAGAGAGATACAACTCCTAGGGGAGGTGGGTGGGTTGTGAGGACTAATTCCTGCTGTTCCCAGAGATCACCTGTTACAGGTAAGTAACTATTCTATCTCCAGGAACAAGCAGGAATGAGTCCTCACATATGGGGACTCCCTAGCTAAGATGCCGGGGAGATCCCCCCCCCCCCCCAAGGGTTCCTCATCTTCCTATGGATCTCAGGCATCCATTCAGGGAAGGTGGGCAGGAGTTGTTTAAGAATGGAACAGGTGTCTGAGGACAGCCTGAACAAACAAGGCATCCCGGCGGGAGTCCTTGTCCAAGCAGTAATGGGCTGTGAAGGTATGAACCGAGGCCCAGGTGGCTGCTCGACAGATCTGATCAATGGATACAGAACGAAGATGAGCCATAGATGTGGCCATGGCTCTGACATTGTGAGCTGTGACATGGCCTTCCAGAGAAAGGTTCTTACTCTGGTAAGCAAAAGAAATACACTGAGCAATCCAATTGGACAGTGTTCTTTTTGAGACTGGAAGTCCTAAATGAGAAGGATCAAAAGCAACAAAAAGTTGAGAAGACTTTCGATGTTGCTGTGTCCTGTGGAGGTAAAAGGCAAGAGCTCTTTTACAGTCTAGAGTATGAAGGTTCCACTCTGCATTTGATGCATGAGGAGCTGGAAAAAAGACAGGTAAATATACCTCTTGATTAAGATGAAAAGGTGAGACCACTTTAGGCATAAAGTGGGGATTTGTCCTAAGGACTACCTTATCATGATGGAACCTTGTATAAGGTGGATTAGCCACTAAAGCCTGCAGTTCACTGATGCGGCGAGCAGAAGTGATTGCAATAAGGAAAATGACTTTCCAGGAAAGGAATTTTAAGGAGGTAGTGGCTAAGGGTTGAAAGGGTGGCTTCATAAGCTGACCAAGAACCACGTTTAAGTCCCATGCCACCGGAGGAGGCCGAATGGGAGGCTTAGTTAAAGTTAGACCTCTCATGAATCTTGCAATAAGAGGATGAGAGGAAACAGATTGTCCATTGATAGGCTGAAGAGATGCTGCAATAGCACTCAAATGGACCCTTACAGAATTGGTTTTAAGTCCTGCATTGGAAAGATGCAGGAGATATTCGAGTAAAGAATTCAAAGTTAGTGCTAGAGGGTTAAGACCTTTGTCAGCACACCAAATTGAAAATCTTTTCCATTTAAAAGCATAAGAACGCCTGGTGGAAGGTTTCCTAGATGCATGGAGGATATCCTTCACCTGTTGAGAAAGATTCAAGTCTTGAAGGTCTAGGCCTTCAGTAACGAAGTCTGAGGTGAAGGGACTTGGGGTTTGGGTGCCACAAAGTCCCCTCCTCTTGCGACAGAAGGTCTGGAGCAGCTCCCAGATCCAGGGAGGGTGCCTGGGAGAGATGCAGAAGTAGAGGGTACCACACTTGGCGTGGCCAGCGTGGAGCTATGAGGATCATAGATCCTTGATCCCTCTGAAGTTTGAATAGAGTCTTGGGAATCAAGGGAATGGGTGGAAAGGCATATAGGAAGGCCTGACCCCAATGAAGGAGGAAGGCATCCTTGGCCTGAGCTCCCTGACACGGAATCCTGGAACAGAACCGGGGAAGTCTGCAAGTCCGTACAATGCCAAAGAGGTCTATGTCTGGGGTTCCCCATTCCTGAAAGATTCTCAGTACCTGATCCTTGTGCAGGGACCATTCGTGTGGAAGCAGAACTCGACTGAGTCTGTCTGCCCAAGAGTTTTGGATTCCTGGGAGGTACACTGCCAGGAGATGGATCTGATGCTCTCTGGCGAAGGCCCACAGTTTTAGAGCTTCGTTGCAAAGCGACAGAGAGCCAGTCCCTCCTTGTTTGTTTATGTAGAACATGGCTACTTGATTGTCGGTATGAACAAGAACTGTCATGTTGATGAGGAGGGTATGAAAGACCTTGAGAGCAAGGAAAATTGCTCGCAGCTCCAAAAGGTTGATATGAAGGGTGGTCTCCTGTGGAGACCAAGTGCCCTGAGTGGAGAGGTCTTGGAGATGAGCTCCCCAACCTGCTTGGGAGGCATCTGTAGTGAGAGTTGCTTGGGGTAACAAAGTTTGGAAGGGGGTCCCCAACAACAGATTTTGAGTGGATATCCACCATTGGAGAGACCAAAAAAGACGTTTTGAGGTTGCTATTTGGTCTGAGAGAGCTCCTGATGCTTGTGTCCACTGGGTGGACAGAGTCCATTGAGCTGCTCTCATATGTAGGCGTGCATAAGGCACCACATGAACTGTGGATGCCATGTGGCCTAGCAGTTGTAGCATCTCCCTGGCCGTCAAGTGGCTTTTGGACTGAACTTGAGAGGCCAAGTGCACTAGACGGTGGCAACGGGCCTGAGGAAAATAGGCCCTTGCAGTGGTGGTATCTAGCCAGGCCCCTATGAATTCTAGGGACTGAGTAAGGGTGAGTTGAGACTTTGGCAAATTGATGACAAGTCCCAGATACTGCAGTATGCATCTGGTGTGGTCCAGGGAAGTCTGAGCCTCGGACTGAGATGGAGCTCGGATGAGCCAGTCGTCCAGGTATGGGAAGACAAAGATTCCCAGAGTGCATAGAAATGCAGCTACTATTGCCATGCATTTGGTAAATACCCTTGGAGCAGAGGCTAGACCGAAGGAAAGGACTCTGTATTGGAAATGTTTTCCCTGGAACAGAAACCGTAGGAATTTTCTGTGGGATGGATGGATGAGTATTTGTGTGTATGCATCCTTGAGATCTAGAGAACAAAGTCAGTCCTGACTCTGTAGGTATGGAAGGAGAGTGCCTAGAGAAAGCATCTTGAATTTCTCCTTGTATAGGAATTTGTTCAATTCTCTGAGATCCAGAATGGGTCTGTACCCCCTGTTTTCTTGGGAATGAGAAAATAAGGGGAGTAAAAACCTGACCCTTGTTGAGGAAGAGGAACCTCTTCTATTGCCTTTTGGGCGAGAAGAGTGGTCACCTCCTGGCCCAACAGGTACAGGAGAGAAGGGGGAGAATTGAATTGTCTCACCATGAAATGGGGAGGAAGGCTGGAGAAATGTAGTTTGTAGTCCTCTTTGATGATAAAGAGGGTCCACGGTTCTGATGTGATTTGTTCCCATCTGGGAGCAAAATGAGCTAACCTTCCTGGAATGGTGAGAGGTTCTGGTTGTTGCAGAGCCAGAAAGGTTAAGTTCTCTAGAATCAAGTCAAAAACCCTGAGGGGGTTGGGACTGCTGGATTGTAGCAGCCCCTGTAGACTTTGTTCTGGCCTGTTTAGTTTGCTGACGCTTAGGAGCAAAGCGAACTTGGGAAGATTGCTGGCCAGTATTTGTGGAAAATCTGGTCTTTTTATAGAAAGGTTTCTTAAAAGGTTTTTTCTTGGCAGGGGTAGAGGTAGACTTAGAAAGTCTATCTAAAGCAGCATTCTCTGCATCCATTTGAGTGGCTTTGATTTGCCACTCCTTGCCAAACAGATTTTCACCTGTACAGGGCAGATTGCCCAAGCCTTCTTGTACCCAGGGTTCCAAATCAGAGGCCTGGAGCCAAGCCAGTCTGCGAGCAGCTATGGCAATGCCAGAGGCTCTGCTTGCCCCCTCAAAAGAGTCAAAGGCTGCTCTGTTGGAGAACTTTGAAACATCTTGAGTTTGCTTTAGCAAAAGAAAGAACTCCTCTTGCTTATCCTCTGGGATAAAGGGGAGAAACATGCCCATATAGAGGCTGTATGAATTGATTCTGGCAATAAGCATGCTAGCTTGGAAGATTTTTCTCCCAAAAGCATCCAGAGTCCTACATTCTCTTCCTGGAGAAGGAGGAACCCGATACATGGTGTCCAAACGTTGAGAATGTGGAGATGTGGGAGGCTCCTCTCACTCTAAGTCCATCATGTGTTCTTGAAGAATTTCATGTATGGGTAAGGTGGCTGCCTCTTTGGGAACCTTAGAGTATCCTAAAATATCCAATTTTTTTGCTCTAGGTTCCTTTTCAGAGGATACAGATATGAAAAGTCCTTTAGCTACTTCAATGATGAAGTCTTGAAAGGACAAATCCTCTGGAGGAGACATTCTCCTTTTTGGAGAAGAGGGCTCCTCAGGAAGAGTAAAAGAGACGTCTTCAGAGGATTCAAAGTATCGTCTATTTGCTTCCAGAGATAGATACGCGTACCGATCGGTATCGACATCGGGCGTACCGGGAATCAGAGCAGTATCGAGGAAATCTCCGGAACCGGAGACCGGAACCGGCATGCTACTGGAAGTAGATGCCCTGGGTACCGGTATCGGAACCGATTGTCGCGGTACCGATGGCGGTGAAGCATTAATGAAAGCCAGTAAGGCCTGCTGCATGGATTGTACCGTAGTACCCATAGTCGCCACAACTGCCTGGATGTCGGTACCGGTGTTAGCCGGTACCCCAGAGCAGTCTAACAGGAGATCGGTCGAGGCCGTGCCATCGATGTCTACCTGTAACCCCATAGGAGGAGCTTTGGAAGCCGGAGCTTCCCGCCGGGGTTGTTTGGCTGGGGCAGGGTCCTCAGGGTCAAATGCAAGGGCTTCTCGCTGCTTAGAGGGAGATTTGCCTTTTGAGGACTTGCCTGAAGAATGTTTGGTTACCTGAGATCCATCAGGAGAAGAAGACCTGGAGGATGTTGATGCTGGAGTATCGGTAGAAAACAGCATATGAAACTTAGCTGCTCTGTTCTGTAAGCCCCTTTTGGACAGAGAGCAGGATGGACAATCCGGAATGGAATGGTCAGGCCCCAAACATTTAAGACACCACTCATGGGTATCTGTAACTGAAATAGTACCGGTACACTTAGTGCATTTTTTAAAACCAGAAGCTGGTTTTTCCATGAGGGAGACCTGAGAAGGCCTAGAGGCCTCACAGAAAAAATACACCAAGTGGAGAAAAAGTAATTATTACTATTTTTTTTTTTAATAAACGAAAAAACGACCGGCGGTACCGGTCCGGAATCGGGGAAGGCAGACACGCGGTCAAAGAAACAAATTAAAATAACAATTTCTTCAGCGGTGACAGGAACACGACCTGCTGGCTCCGCGGAAAAAGAAGAACTGAAGAGAGTTGGTCAGGAAGGCGGGAAGGCAGCGCGCATGCGCTGTGGGAGGCCCCAAAAGCTTCCTTTCTGGGAAGCTGGGGAGCTTTCCCGCGCAGGCTCCGTCGGTTCCGACGTACCCATATGTGAGGACTCATTCCTGCTTGTTCCTGGAGATCTATGGATATGAGCGATTAACCGCCATTAGTAGGGACAAATTGGAGGTTTTTGAAGAGATCTGGGTACCTTTTTTTAATAGATATTGCTTGAACACACAAAAAGGGAAGGGGTTTAGGAGAAGTGTCCCTCTGCACATACAAAATAAATAAAAGACAGTTCTTAAAACAAAAATGAGTAACTGATGGGTCAGAAAGTGGATATATATAGGATATGTGTTTGATGCTAAATTGTTATAGTTTACAGGTGCTGAGTTAACCAGGCAGCTAACTGAAAGAACGGGGGGGGGGGGGGTTAAAATAGAAGTGTTAAAGAATAAAAGTATAGTTCGTATTCAAATGTTATATTAAAAGTTGTCAAAAAAAAAAATTGTTCAATGCTTTGGATGACTTGCCAAGGATAGGAGGGCAGTATATAAATATGTGAAATACATAAAAATAAAATTTTACATCATCCTTGTTTCTTCCTTATATCCTCTTCTGCATTGACATTGTGGGCTATCAAGAGGGACATTAATGGATTTAAAATCAATGAATAATATATTATTCCCTTGGTTTTTTTAACATATGCTATGATGTTATATCTAGCAATATCTATTACGAAAAGGTGCCCAACGTCACACAGGGAGTCCCACAAGGATCCTCCCTATCTGCTCTCCTGTTCAACATATACATACAACCAATCTGCAACATCTTCAAAAAGCACAAGATCCACTAGGCTATCTAAGCGGATGACATGGTCTACATGCCTATCCTCAACAAACCAGATTATACAGCAATCACAGCCTGTTTACATGAAATGAACAACTGGCTCTCCTCAAATCAATCTACTTGTTAACTTCAAGAAAACCAAAGCATTATTCATATCACGTGACACCTCTTTCACACGCCCCCCCCTCCAAGCTTCCATCATCATACAAAATGGAGTGGAGGAGTGGCCTAGTGGTTGGGGCAAGGCACTTCAGGCCGGAAGGTCGGGGGTTCAAATCCCACTAGAGGACAGCAACCTTGGGCCGGAAGGACTGGGGTTTCTAGTCCCACAGGTGCTCCTTGTGATCTTGGGCAAGCCACTTAACCCTCCATAGCCCATGTTCCCTGTAAAATAGTTATCTCCAAGTTATAATGCCCTGTTCAATGTAATTTCAGTTTGTTCAATGTAAACCGCACTGATGCAGAATAGCGCGGTATATAAGAGAATGTAAATAAATAAATAAACTATCAAGAAAAGGAAGAAGTTAGATACCTAGGTGTGACCTTGGACTGAGCCCTAAATCTACAACAGCATATCAACAGAACCACCAAGAATACCTTCCACAAACTAGCCATCATCTGCACACTAAAACCCCACCTAAGCCAGAAACACTTACGCACAGTATGTCAAGCCATCATTACCCCCATTCTCGACTACTGCAATTTCCTCTTCCAAGGACTCCCAGCTCAATCCACAAGACCACTGTAACTTGTCCAAAACACTGCAGCCCGGCTCATAACAGGATCAGCCAAACAATCACATAACACCCATTCTACAAGAGCTACACTGGCTACCAATCCCTTCAAGATCAAAATACAAAACAGCACCAACCATATTCAAAATCAGAAACTAAACATCAGCCGGGTCATTACAAGAGCTCTTAAGTGCTAAACCAAAACAATAGACAAAACACAAGAGAAACAATTCCAACTCCTGGCTCTTTCACCAAAACCAAAAAGACATTGAGTGCTCTCTCACTTGCAGCACCTACCATCTGGAACTCCTTGCCAGAGAAAATAAGAAACAAAGACATTAAAGACTTCAGGAAACATCTAAAAGCTTTCCTGTTCTCAGAACACTTCAAAGAGAACTCCAAATACTCACAGTAACAATACACACCTAATTAATGTTATACCCAATATCTCAACTGTAAATAAGTTATGCGTGTAGCATATCCCACATGCACCCCTTCCTAAGTTTATAAATGAGTTCTCTGTAATGTTCTGTTGAAGTTGTAATGTAAACCGCTTTGATACTATGGAAGGTGGTATATAAATCTTCTTAAATAAAATAAAAATAAAGGAGTAGTTACTCACCTGTAACAGGTGTTCCTGCTGTTCCTGGAGATCACCTGTTACAGGTGAGTAACTATGCTTTTTTGGCCAAAATTATAAAATTAAGACACAGCTTGACACAAAGTGGAACACTTATTTCTCCAGGACCAAGCAGGAAGTCAGTCCTCACATATGGGTAACTCCCCAGCTCTGGGCTACCAAGGAACCCAGGCTGAACAAGAGAACTCCCTCTAGTCTCAGCAGCAAAGAAAGGCTTTTCAAGGACACAACCTCCACCGGTAGCACAGAGTGCAGGAGGGCAGGAGTTGCCTAAACCTCAAAGAGATTCCGGAGTACTGCCTGGCCAAAAGCAATGTCCCTACGGGACTCCCTCTCCAGGCAGTAACGGGCCGCAAAAGTCTGGCTTGAAGACCAAGTTGCAGCCCTGCAGATGTCTACCAAGGGCACAGAGCGGAGATGAGCCACTGAGGCAGCCATTGCCCTGACACGGTGGGCCGTGACCCTACCCTGAAAAGGAAGGTCAGCCGCCTTGTAAGCCCAGGTGATACAGTCAGCCACCCAGATGGACAAGGTACGCTTGGACACAGCCAACCCCAACTTATTGGGGTCAAAGGATACGAAGAGCTGAGTAGCCCTTCTATGCCCCGGCATACAGTCAAGGTAGAAGGATAAGGCCCTCCTACAGTCCAGGGTATGCAGGACTGCTTCAGCCTGGCTAGCATGAGGCTTAGGGAAGAATGTTGGAAGAACCACCTCCTGATTGAGGTGGAAAGAGGAGACAACCTTAGGGAGGAACTTTGGATGAGTCCTGAGGACTACCCTGTTCTTATAAATCCTGGTGTAAGGCCTGTCACAGACCAGGGCCTGAAGCCCACTTACTCGCCTAGCCGAGGTAAGGGCTATCAGGAAGAGTGTCTTCCAGGAGAGGAAGCGTAGTGGACAAGTAGCCATCGGCTCAAAAGGTGGGCGAGTCAGTTGGTGCAAGACCACATTCAGCTCCCACTCAGGGGCAGGAGGATGGATGGGAGGCTTGAGCAAAAGCAAGCCCCTGAGAAAGCAGGACACCAAGGGGTGACCAGATAGAGATTGCCCCTCCACCAATGAGTGGTGAGCTGCTAGAGCTGAGAGGTGGACCTGAACAGAATTGGACTTAAGTCCCTGATTGGATAAGTGCAGTAAGTACTGAAGAACTACTGGCACAGTTCAGGAGAAAGGATCCTCTGTACGTAGGTGACACCACACAGAAACCTCTTTCACTTGAGCATAAGTTTTCCTAGTGGACTGTTTCCTAGAGACTAGGACAACCTCCTCAACTTCCTGAGGCAGGCCCCAGGGAGCCAAAACTACCCTTGCAGCCTCCAGGCCATCAAATTGAGAGATTTGAGATTGGGGTGCAGAAGGGAACCCTGGTCCTGTGTGAAAAGGTCGGGTTGCAACCCCAGAGGCAGTGGAGGATCTACCGCCAATTGAAGCAGCAGAGGAAACCAAGGTTGTCTCGGCCACCTGGGAGCTACCAACAGGACCGAGGCCTTGTCCCGGAGAATCTTGAATAGGGTTCGGGCCACCAAGGGCGTGGGAGGAAACGCATAGAGGAGGCCCTGAGACCAAGATATCAGAAAAGCATCCGCTGCTATCTGCAGAGGATGTGGTTGCCTGGAGCAGAACTTTGGTAGTTGCTTGTTCATGGGGCTGGCAAAGAGATCCATCAAAGGGAGACCCCATTTCAGGAAGATCTTCTGAACCACTGAAGGATGGAGCTGCCACTCGTGGGGCTGCAGTATCCTGCTTAACCTGTCTGCCAGGTAGTTGTCCTGGCCTGGAAGGTACACAGCCCTGAGGAGCATGTTGTGCTTGAGGGCAAAAGAACAAAGGTCCTGAGCTTCCTGACAAAGGATCCTGGACCCAGTTCCGCCCTGTTTGTTCACATAAAACATGACAACCAGGTTGTCTGTCTGAATCAGGACAGACTGTTGAGCCATGGTAGGAGTGAAAGCTTTGAGTGCTAATCGAATAGCTCTCAGTTCGAGGAGATTGATCTGCTGTGCAGCTTCCCAGGGAGACCAGAGGCCATGGGTGCACTTGTCCAGACAATGCGCTCCCCAGCCTTCCAGGGAGGTATCTGTTAGCATCACTGTGTAACCTGGAATCTGAAAGGGCACCCCTTTCAGCAGATTGGGTGGGTGTAGCCACCAGTTGAGGGAGTGCAGAAATGGTCTGGACACCCTTATCCTGTCTCTGAGGCTGCCTGTGGCCTGTGACCACCGAGTCCGAAGGCACCACTGTGCTGGCCTCATATGGAGCCTGGCATTGGGGGTCACATGTACTGTCGAAGCCATGAGGCCTAGAAGTTGCAGGCAGAGTCTGGCGGAGACCAGGGATCTGCTGAGAAACTGACTTGCCAAGGCCATCAACCTTCAGGCTCTGTTTTCTGGCAAGAATGTCTTGGCCAGTAGAGAGTCCAACCTTGCCCCTATGAACTCCAAGTTCTGGGAAGGGAGCAAAGTGGACTTTGCAAAGTTTATGACAAACCCCAGGCGTTGCAGAAGAGCAATGGTCCTGAGGGTGGCTTGATTGGCCTTCTGACCTGTCAGACCCCTGATGAGCCAGTCGTCCAGATAGGGGAAGACAAAGATGCCCTGATTTCTCAGGTAGGCCGCCACCACTGCTAAGCACTTTGTAAAGACTCAGGGGGTGAAGTGAGGCCGAAAGGCAGCACTCTGTACTGATAATGGTTTCCTCCCACGATGAACCTTAGGTACTTTCTGTGGTCTGGATGAATGAGGATGTGAGTGTACGCATCCTTTAGATCTAAGGAGCATAGCCAATCTCCCTGCTGGAGGTAGGGCAGAAGGGTTCCAAGAGTAAGCATCTTGAACTTTTCTTTCACTAGGAACTTGTTGAGGTTCCTGAGGTCCAGAATGGGGCAAAGGCCACCGGTCCTTTTGGGCACCAGGAAATACCTGGAGTAGAATCCGTGACCTTGCAAGTGGGGAGGCACAGGCTCCACCGCCCTGTCCACCAACAGACCCTGAAGCTCCTGACGGAGAAGGTTTGTGTGCAGAGGAGGCCTTGGAGGCTCCCCTGGAAAATAGGGGGGTGGCAGTTGGTGGAAATAGAGAGCATATCCCCTGTGGATGATGTCCAGCACCCAACTGTCCCCGGTGACAAGGGGCCACTGGTGGGCGAAGGCGGCGAGACGACCTCCTGTGCAGGGTTGGGAGAGCAGTGGAGAAGAGGCTATGCTCAAGGAGTCAAAAGCCCCCACCCTGCTGAGTAGTAGCAGGGGCCAGAGGCTTGGGGGTCCTCTGCCTACGGGGCCCATTACCCTGGCCATTGGCTTGTGACCCTGGGGGGCAGCTTGGGGACCCTGATATTGTGGGTACTGTTTGTAGGCAGTGCCCTTCCTCGGGTAAAAGGTCTTTTTACCCGAGCCCTTCTTTTTATGAGAAGGGGCAGAGGTCTTGACAGCCTTGTCCGGGTGAAGTGCTCGGTCTCGAGCTGAGCAGCCTTCTCAGTCAATGGCTTGCCAAACAGGTTTTCACCTCGGCAAGGGACATCGACCAACTTGTCCTGAACCCATGGCTCGAGGTCCGATGACTGCAGCCATGCCTGGCGTCAAGCCGCAATGCCGGCTGCCGCAACTCGGGTCCAAGCCTCAAAGCCATCGTAGATGGCGCGGGACATGAACTTCAAGCAGTCCCGAATCCCCGAGGACAAGGACTTAAATCTCTGCAAGGGTTCTCCGGAGAGACCAGCAGAGAATCCGGCCAACTCCTTGGCCAGATCCCACAAGTACATGCCCTTGTATAGTTGGTAAGACTGGACACGGCAAGCAAGCATCGAGCCCTGAAAACACTTTCTACCGACGCCATCTAGGTTTCGGGCCTCCCCGCCAGGAGGCACCGCAGAGTGCATCTTCTGACTCTTCAGACGATGCATGGCCGATTCCACAACCATGGAATGGTGTGGTAGCTGTGCTTTCTGAAAACCAGGGCTCTTACGGAGCCGATAGATCGAATCGACCCGCTTGCTAAGAACCAGCGCAGAGGCCAGTGCCTCCCACATACGGAAGAGCCGCCGTTCCAGCATCGGAGGAACCGGGACAGTAAAGGCCTCCTTCGGAGTAGAGTCATAGTGCAGCACCTCAAGCTCTTCAGCTCGAGGCTCTTCCTAGGGATCCGCCAGAATAGCCAAGGCAGTGGCCATATCCCGGACCAACTCCGAGTACCGGGTGTCCTCCGGAGGGGATCTACTCCGGGGCTCAGACTGCGGTGAGTCCGAAGGGATGCACCGAGTCTTAAAGGTGTCAGGAGACTCCTCGTCCTCCGTCTCCCAAGCCGACTCATCCAAGGAAGAGTCGGGGTCCAACCCCGCGGGGCCCTGGAGCACCCGCCCCGATGCCGGAAGCACCGGCGTCGACGCCCTCGGTCCCGAACGGGAGGTCGAGGGGGACCGCGACCGAGGTCGACTCCGAGCCACGATGGACTCGAGTAACGGCTCGGTCTCCGGGGTCGACTTTGACGTCAATGTTCCGGTGGTCGGGACAGATGCGCCAGACAGGCTGGCCATCAGAGCCCGCTGCTGCTCCATGAAGGCAGACATTCTGCTCTCCAAGGCTGTCATCCTGAGACTCAGATCGGGAGACGCAGCAGCCACTGACACCGGCCCTGGCGGTGCTGGGCCCGACGTCGGCTCCCTGGGAGGAGAGTCCACGAGGACTACGGGGCTTACATGTCCAGCAGACTCTGGCTCCACACAAGGAACTATGGCAGGCTTCTCCTGTTCCACAGGCCCGGGGCAACGGTCGGGGGTCTTAGACCTGGACCTCAAGGAGCCAGGCACCTCTTCCGACGACGCCCTCGCGAGCCGTTCCTTCATAGAAAGCTGGGGAAATGCTCCGCTGGGGCTTCATCGGCACCGATGACACCCATATGCGAGGACTGACTTCCTGCTTGGTCCTGGAGAAATAAGTGTTCCACTTTGTGTCAAGCTGTGTCTTAATTTTATAATTTGGCCAAAAAAGCATAGTTACTCACCTGTAACAGGTGATCTCCAGGAACAGCAGGAATTTAGTTTTCACATATGGGTATTGTCGGTACCGACGGAGCCTGCGTGGGAACACTCCCCAGTGTCCAATCGGAAAACTTTTGGAAGCATCCCACAGTGCCTGCGCGCTGCCTTCCCGCCTTTCCAAACTCTCCCTCTCCAGTTGAGTTTAAAGCTGAGACAAAGAGAGAGGGATAGAGAGATACAACTCCTAGGGGAGGTGGGTGGGTTGTGAAGACTAAATTCCTGCTGTTCCCGGAGATCACCTGTTACAGTTGAGTAACTATGCTATCTCCAGGAACAAGCAGGAATGTAGTCTTCACATATGGGGACTCCCTAGCTGCAGATGCCAGAGAGAAGGCCCCAGAAGTTGTGTGCCCCTGTAAAAGGGCTCCACTATCCCCCATGGATCTCAGGCATCCTACCAGGGATGGTGGGTAGGAGTTGATTAAGTATGGGACAAGTGTTGAAGAACAGCCTGACCAAACAAGGCATCCCGGCAGGAGTCCTTGTCTAAGCAGTAATGGGCTGTTAAGGTATGAACCGAAGCCCAAGTAGCTGCTCAACAGATGTCGTCGATAGACACAGAGCAAAGATGAGCCATTGAGGCTGCCAAGGCTCTCACATTGTGAGCTGTGACATGGCCTTCCAGAGGAAGGTTCTTACTCTCATTGTGCAATCCAGCTGGACAGTGTCCTTTTGGAGACTAAGTCCCAAATGACCAGGATCAAAAGTAACAAAGAGTTGAGAGGATTTTCTGTGTTGCAGTGTCCTTTGCAAGTAAAAGGCCAAAGCCCTTTTACAATCCAAAGTATGAAGATTCTTTCTGCATTTGAGGCGTGAGGCCTTGGGAAGAATACAGGAAGGTAAACCGCTTGGTTTAAATGAAAAGGCGAAAACCACCTTTGGCATAAAGTGTGGATGAGTCCTAAGGACTACCTTATCATGATGGAACCTTGTATAAGGAGGATCAGCTACCAACGCTTGCAATTAACTGATGCGACGTGCTGATTTGATTGCAATAAGAAAGATGACTTTCCAGGAAAGGAATTTTAAAGAGGTAGTGGCTAATGGTTCAAAAGGCGGTTTCATGAGCTGCCCAAGAACCAGATTTAAGTCCCATGCCACCAGTGGTGGCTTAATGGGAGGCTTAGTTAAAAGAAAGCGAGATTTATGAGAGGCTATGAGAGGATGAGAGGAAATAGGTTGTCTGTTGAGAGGCTTGAAAGAAGCTGCAATAGCACTCAAATGAACTCTCACTGAATTGGTCTTAAGCTCTGCATTTGATAAATGGAGGTACTTCAGTAATGATTCCAGAGGTATCGCAAGAGGGTTAAGACCCTTCTGTGAGCACCATATAGTAAACCTTTTCCACTTAAATGCATAAGAGCGTCTTGTGGAAGGCTTCCTGGAAGCATAAAGGATATCCTTTACCTGCTGGGAAAGGTTAAGATTGAAAGCCTAGAACTTCACAGCAACCAGGCCCCGAGATGCAGAGACTGGGGATTAGGATGCCAGAACATCCCGTCCTCTTGAGAAAGGAGATCTGGAGCAGATCCTAACTCCAGAGGCGGAGCTTGAGAGAGATGTAGGAGCAGAGGGTACCACATTTGCAGTAGCCAACGTGGAGATATGAGAATCATATGACCTCGGTCTCTCTGAAGCTTGAACAGGGTTTTGGGAATTAGGGGAATGGGTGGAAAGGCATTAGGAAGTCCTGACCCCAATGGAGGAGGAAAGTATCCCTGGCCTGACAACCTCGAGCCGGAATTCTGGAACAGAACAGGGGAAGTTTGGTATTCAGCAGACTTGCAAAAAGGTCTATGTCTGGGGTTCCCCAAATTTGAAAAAAGATTTTGGCCACCTGGTCTGCATGGAGACACCATTCGTGTGGAAGCAGAACTCGACTGAGTCTGTCTGCCCAAGAATTTTGAATGCCTGGAAGATACACTGCAAGGAGATGAATCTGATGCTCTCTGGTGAGGGCCCATAGTCGGAAAGCTTCATTGCAGAGCTACAGAGAGCCTGTTCCGCCCTGCTTGTTCACATAGAACATAGCTACTTGATTGTCCGTTTGAATTAGGACTGTCTTGTAGATGAGCTGGGTGTGGAATACTCGAAGAGCAAGGAAAATTGCTCTGAGTTCTAGGAGATTGATGTGTAGATAGGCCTCCTGCGGAGAACAGTTACCCTGGGTAGAGAGGCCTTGCAGGTGGGCTCCCCAACCCACCTGTGAAGCATCTGTTAGTGGCCTGGGGTGGGGGTTGCTGAAAAGGAGACCCCACCAAAAGGTTTTGGGGCGATTGCCTCATTTTGTCCCTCCAATGGTGGCAATCTGAGTTTGCTATCTTGTCTGACAGGCAACCTGACGCCCGAGTCCACTGAGTGGATAAAGTCCACTGGGCTGCCCTCATATGGAGGCGAGCATAAGGAACCACATGCACAGTGGATGCCATGTGGCCTAGCCACTGTAACATTTCCCTAGCAGTGAGGTGAGGTTTTAGTACTGCTTGGGGAAGCTAACTGCACAATGTGAAGGCAGCAGGGCTGTGGAAGGTAGGCCCTTGTCTGTCTGGTATCCAGCATAGCTCCTATAAACTCTAGGTATTGAGTGGGAGCAAGGTTGGATTTTGGGAAGTTTATGACAAGTCCCAAATACTGAAGGATGTGCACTGTGTGAGAGAGGGCAACCCTGGCCTCTGGCTCTGAAGGGGCTCGAATGAGCCAGTCGTCTAAGTAAGGGAAGACGAATATTCCCAGGGTGCGGAGAAATGCTGCCACCACAGCCATGCATTTTGTGAACACCATTGTTGCAAAGGACAGGCCAAAAGGAAGAACCCTGTATTGGTAGTGCTTCCCTTGAAACAGAAAGCGAAGGAACTTTCAGTGAGTTGGATGGATGAGAACATGAGTGTACGCATCCTTGAGATCTAGAGAACAAAGGCAATCCCGACTCTGAAGGTATGGCAGCAGAGTTCCTAGAGGAATCATTTTGAACTTCTCTTTGAACAGGAATTTGTTCAATTCTCAGAGGTTTAAAATGGGTCTGTGTCTTCCTGTTTTCTCTGGAATAAGGAAATAGGGGGGAGTAAAGCACAGTTACTTACCTGTAACAGGTGATCTCCGGAACAGCAGGAATTAGTCTTCACATGTGGGAGACGTCGCCGACGGAGCCCGCACAGGAATGCTCCCCAGCATCCAATCAGAAAGCCTTTGGGAGCATCCCCGCGCCTGCGCGGTGGCTTCCCGCCCTTCCTACTGCCTCTCCCCAGTTGAGTTTTATAGCTGAGCCGGAAGGAGAGGAGAGGAAGGAATAGAGAGATAGAGATACAACTCCTAGGGGAGGTGGGCGGGTTGTGAAGACTAATTCCTGCTGTTCCGGAGATCACCTGTTACAGGTAAGTAACTGTGGTATCTCCAGGAACAAGCAGGAATGAGTCTTCACATGTGGGGACTCCCTAGCTGAGGATGCCCGGGGAGATCCCATCAGCGCAGCCCAGGCCAGGATGGCATTTCCCCAACCTGGATCCCCGGCATCCCCTGAGGGATGGAGGGTAGGAGTTGAGAAGAGAGGAACAGCAAAAACCCAAAGGCTACAGGGAGAGTAGCCTTTAGAATGCATGAGAAGTATCATTAAGCATTTAATGAATTAATGACCTAGTACCATGTAGAGCTTACCTACTGGGTTGTAGGAAGTGGAGCTATGATGAAGGTACTGTAGACGCAGTAGCGAGGTCTTCAAGGGAACTTCAAAGCAGCAAGGAGGAAGTTCCAAATCCGGAAGGACAGGAGATCCAGGTGTCAACTGGGTCAGGAGAAGGACGGCATGTCTTCAAGGAAGCTTTATGCAAAAAGCTGAGCACTCCCTTAGTCCTCTGAGTTATGGACTCTGCTCCTAACAGCAGAAGACTGGCCGATCTGGATAGCCTAGTCCGGAGAAGAGTAGGGGTGTACCCCGGAGCAGAAGGAGTACACAGTCTTCCCTAGCTAAGGGATAGGGAGACAAGGGTCTGAACCTCCGGGAGGAGGGCATAACTAAAAGTAGAAGCTGTTGACTTCACAGCAGTACGCAGAGTACAACCAGTCCGAGGGCCGATCCAAGGAAAATAGGCAGGCGGACTGGCCGGACCTCGGGGGGGGGGGGGGGGGGGGGCGTGAGTACCGGCCATAGGGGAAATAGGCGGTAGAACACAGGCACTGTGGACATCTCCCAATATGCGCCTACCGAACAGGTAATATCTGATATATCTAGGTGGTTGGGCATGGAGGACGTCCACCCAGGCACTAACGCAGGTATGCCGAGGAACCTACCTCCCTGAACATGACACTGATAAGGCGGACCTGCCATTGATCCACAGAAACGTCCCCCTGGGAGGGGGGGGGGCGTCAAGATCCGTCCGGGAGGAGGGATCTATTCCAGTGGAGCAGGGGCAGATCGGCGAACTAATAGCACGGCAGCGTGAAGGACAGAGGGCATAGTCCTTGGTAAGCATTGGGGGACTATAGCCGGGTGAGTTCTCCTGCCTGAACAGAGTAAACAGACAAGGGGAACAGGGCTGATCTGGCCTTGTCGAGGAATTGTTCCGAACATGCTGCGAGGGACAGCAGACAAACTGGTACAGTATCAATCAGCAGGGGAACCCTGGCAGAGAAGGGTTCGGGGAACGTACCTAAAAGGGTAAGTCAGTTGAGGGGTAGGAAGTCCATGGGCCAGAGCCAACATGGAATAGAGGTGATCTCCCTCTTCCAACGGAAGGAGAATACCTGAACCCCTGGATAAACATTCAAACCATTTGCCCCAGAGTAGAGCTCAATTTTTAGCTTCTGGTGAGAGAAGGTTACTTGCAGGCGCCGCCTACAGGAGCCTAAAAACTGCTTGGTATGAGTATCCTGGCGCGGGCCCGGGAACTTCAAACCAAAGTTGGAGGTCCCTTGCTTGGGCGCCCCTGGCGGATGGGCGGAGGGATGACCTTTCCTCTTCCTAGGGAAGGAAGGTGTAGAGAAGCATTTCCCATCCCCGGGGGGAAGACGGGACCTAAGATGGCTTCTAACGCTGGGAGGGTTAGCGAAGCACTGAGCAACCTGACATAAGGCTTCACTATTGAAGAGGTGGTCTCCAGCACGGGGAGAATTACCCAAGTTATGTTGTGCCCGTCAGATTTGTGCAGACACCTGTAACCATGCTGTACGACGTGCTCTAATGGCAATAGCAGAGGATCTGCTGACCGACAGGAAGGAGTCTAGAGAAGCACGAGAAAGGAACCCAGAGATATTCCTGCAGTGATAAAGAAGCAAGGAATATTCAGAGGCCTTGGTTGCAGACAAAAAGGGAGACAACAGAGATAATCTCTCGGTGACCTCCCGGAGTGTCAGGCTCATATAAAAAAATGTATGAAATAATTCTGGAAGCCAACATGGATGTTTGGAAGGTTTGACGCCCCAGGGTATCCAGCGTTTGAGGCGCGACCTGGAGGGCGAGAAGAATGCTTCTTCTTGCTTACCACCTTCCTCAGCGCCGATTCCACCACGATGGAATGATGTGGAAGCTGGTGCTGCTGAAAACCCCGGGGAGGGGAGCACCCGATACAGAGCATGCATCGCTGTCGACAGTGCAGGAACCCTCAAAGGCAACCGCCATACCCCCAGTAGAAGATCCTGCAGGGAAGGATGTAGAGGAAGCATTACAGCCTCCTGTTCCGCAGGACCTGGACTTAGGGAAGGACCCTGGATGGGAATGGCAAGCAGGTCCGCCATGTCAAGAAGAAAATCCTGAAAAGACGGCTCTCCCAGAGGGGCTATGCCGTGAGAGGCGATGGCGGGAGAGGCCGCCAGGGCACCAAAAGGCCTATCGGACCGATGTCCGCTGGGCAGAGGAGGGTACCAACAGTTCCGGATCGGGGCAGTCGGCATGGCGTCGTCAGTACCTGGAATTGATTCCAAGCTAGGCATCGAAGGGGTCGATGGCACCGATGGGACCGCAGGCATCAGCCTCGGCCCCGAACCCGGCACTGCCCCTGGCGATTGAAGCGGTTCTGAGGCAGCCGGAGGGCAGTGGTTAGTAATCTCTGCTCTGCGTTGCGAGAAGGGACAGCGGCCGGTCCCGAAGCATGTCGTAGCCAAGCCTTCGAGGCTGGATACCGATTCTAGGCTGGGCATCGAACCGAGCGAGGAGATAGACTCCCCCCTAGGGGGCTCCGGCGGCGGCCATGCCGGCGATGCTGACCCCGGGGAGCGAATAGGAACCGCGTCGATCGGCGTCGTGGGCATCGAGGGCCCCCGAGAACGAAGCTCAGTGAAGAGGGGGTCATCCGACACCGGCGCCGATGTCGGGCAGTAGGCACTGCCAGACGCCGGGCCCCTTCTCAAACCCGTCTTACCCGGAGGGAAATCCTTCCGGGGCAGACGACCGTCCCCGAGGGTACCCAGGCAACCCGACGACGAGCCCCCACGGGGAGGGAAGCGCAAAACTCCGGCGCAGACGCTGGGGCACCGGCGCCTCAACGCTGGAACTAACCCCCTGGTAGGCCAGGACGACGGGAACCCAGGCTGGATCTAAGCGATCGAAGACACTGGGGTCCCCCTTCAAGCAATGGGGGGGGGCCCTCGACGTCCGCGTCGATGCCAGGGGATCGCCCGTCTGGGATTGATCGACATACCCTGAGGACACCAGGGAAGGCCGACGGCGGTCCCTGGAGACGAGTGGAGCGTTCGACGCCCCTGCCGGCTCTGGGGGAGCGGCGCCGCTCAAATCCGGTACCAACCCCGTGCAGGGCTGGGATACTGGCAAACAAACGCGGGTCGAAGCGATCGGCCCCGAAGGAAGCGAGGGCACCAGATGCCAATCCCCGGCGAAGAGTGGAACCCTCGACGCCGATGCGCTGCCCGAAGCGGGTACCACCTCCGCGCATGGCATGAATGTGGGACCGCCAGACTGGGTCGAGTCGATCGGCCCCGGAGGCGCCGAGGACAGCCGCTGATGATCCCCGGTGAGGAGCGGAACGCTCGACACCGACGCCGAGGGGTCGGTACCGCCCGAAGCGGATACCACCCTTGCGCATGGCCGGGACGTCGGAACGCCATACTGGTTCGAGTCGATCGGCCCCAGAGGCACAGAGGACCGCAGCTGACGATCCCCGGTGAGGAGCGGGACGCTCGACACCGATGCCGATGCCGGGGGGTCGGTACCGCCCGAAGCGGATACCACCTCCACGCATGGCTGGGATGTAGGGAAGCCAGACTAGGTAGAGTCGATCGGCCCTGGAGGTGCCGAGGACACCAGCTGACGATCCCTGGCGAAGAGTGGGACACTCGACGCCGGCGCATCGGCACCGCTCGAAGCGGATACCACCCTCGAGCATGGCTCGGGAATGTTCTGTGAGGAGCGAACCCCAGGAACAACCCGAAACCCCGTAGATGCTTTGGAGCCCGAAGACTCCCGCTGGGGTATATTGGCCAACGGGGGCTTGAGGGGTTGGCCGGAGCCGTCGCCATGCCGCGCATGAGACTTGCTCCTCAAGACTTGGCTAGTCTTAACAGACTGTTGTGTGGTTACCTGATCCTGTAGAGAAGAAAAACCCGATGACCGCACCTTGGGCGGGAAGACGTCATCGAGGGATACCTGGAAAAGGGAAGGTCTTCTCCCGATACTGTAGCCCGGAGGACCCGGGAGGAAAGGGTCAGGACCCAAACAGGAGAGGCACCAGGCATTGGAGTCTAAGTGGAAAACTAAGTCTCCGCAGTGAGGGCACTTCTGGGGAGAAAAAGGCTCCATGCTGTAAGCCCGGTAGGCCTTAACGACCCGAGGGAAAGTTCCCTCTAGGTGATGAAGAATAAAGAAAGGAAAAGAAAAAAGGGGGCACGGACGGTGCCGTTGTCGGCGGGAAAAAGGCCGCGACCACAGGAAACAAAAAAGAAAAAGAAATTTCTGCAGTGGCAGGAGGGACATCCTGCCTGCTCCGCGGAAAACGAAAAACTGGGGAGAGGCAGTAGGAAGGGCGGGAAGCCACCGCGCAAGCGCGGGGATGCTCCCAAAGGCTTTCTGATTGGATGCTGGGGAGCATTCCCGTGTGGGCTCCGTCGGCGACGTCTCCCACATGTGAAGATTCATTCCTGCTTGCTCCTGGAGATAACCCTGTACCCCGTTGGGGAATAGGTACCTCTTCTATTGCTCCTTGAGCAAGGAGCACAGTGACCTCTTGACCTAACTGGTCGTTGAGAGAGAGGTCTGAGAATTGAACTGTCTTACTATTGTAGGAGGGGGCATGCTGAGGAAATGAAGCTTGTACCCCTCTCTTACAATAGACAGAGTCCAATTTTCTGCTGTTATCTGACCACATCTGGGGGTAAAATGACAACCTTCCTGGGATGGAGGGTTCTGGGCCGTTCAGGGCCAGGAAGGCAAAGTTCTCTAGATAGGAGTCAAAGCCTCTGTGGAAGCAGAGTCTGCTGAGCCGGTTGAGGCTTAGCTGCTTTGGTCTTTCTTTGCCTAGGTTGTTGCTGCTGTCCCTTTTGGGCAGACTGACCTAAACGATGCCCCTGCTGGGTATAGGAGGGATAAAACTACTTCTTACTGAAGAATGGTTTCTTATAGGATTTTTTCCTTGCAGGATCAGCTGTTGATTTAAACAATCTATCCAGAGTGATATTGTCAGCATATATGTCATTAGCTTTTTCCTGCCAATTCTTGCCAAAGAGATTCTCTCCTGTGCAAGGAATATTCCCTAGTTTATCCTGTTCCCAAATTTCCAAGTCAGATGCCTGGAGCCAGGCAATACTACGTGCACCTATGGCAATGGCAGAGATTCTGCTTATGCACTCAAAGCCGTCAAAGGCTGCACGATTCACAAACTTGGAAACATCCTGGGCATGTTTGACAAGGGCAAGGTAATCCTGCCTCTTATCAGGAAGGAGGGGGCTCATAAGTTCTAAAACTCCTGTGACCTCCTTAAGGAACATCCCCATATATAAGATATAGGAACTGATCCTAGCAGAAAGCATGAAAGCCTGGAAGGTTCGACATCCAAAGGTGTCAAGAGTCCTACACTCACGTCCTGAAGGATTAGATGCATGCCTTTTTGCACTCTTTATCCTTCTCATAGCAGATTCCACCACCATGGAATGGTGTGGTAATTGATTTTTCTGAAACCCAGGACAAGGAGGAACTCAATACATGTCGAGTCTTCGAGTGAGGAGATGTGGTTAGAGGTGTTTCCCACATACTTAACATGATATCATGCAAGATCTCATGAATAGGTAAGGTAGCTGCCTCCTTGGGAGCTTTAGGGTATTGCAGGATTTCTAATTCCTTTGCCCTAGGCTCTTTTTCAGGAGCCACTGTGATGGAAAGACCTCAGGCCACATCTCAGAGAAAATCCTGAAAGGACTCATCTGCTGGTGGAGACCTCCTACACTGAAGAGAAGAGGAATCCTCAGGAATATGTACTCTGGTATCGGTAGAGCTTTCAGAGTCTTCAGACTCATCCGAGGATTTGAAGCATCTCCGATCTGGGTGATCGTGCAAAGCACGGTACCGGTACCGATCGAAGTCGGCATCGGAGTGGGCCAGTACCGACTTGTCGATGCCGGATAGATATGCATGATTCGGTCCCGGTAGAATACCTGCCGATGTTGATGCAGTCGGTGTCAGTACTGGTTGAATTGTTTGAAGCAGTTTCAGGGGCATCAAGACTGTGAGAAGAGCCGCCAGACTGCGTTGAATAGCCAAGAATCTCTGGTCTATCGACGCTGCTGATGCTTGAGTATCGGTAGCGGATGAAGCAGCCAGCACCCCAGAGCATGGCACCAGTAGTTCTGCCGAGGTTGAAGCCTCGAGAACATCCTGGAGCCCCCATTAGTGCTTTGGAAGCTGAAGCCTCCCGCCGGGGCAATTTTGCTGGTGAAAGTCCCTCAAGGGCAACGCCAGAGGCATCTCAATGTTTAGAAGGAGATCTACCCTTTGAGGAGCAGCTAGATTTCTGTTTAGTTACCTGAAACCCATGGGAGGAAGACGAAGCCCTGGAAGACGTTGATCCATGGAGGCTGCATCGGAGGGAAGAAGGGTGCTAAGCTTAGCAGCTCGGTTTTGCCGGCCCCTTTTCTACATCATCCCACAGGCAACACACTCTGAAACAGAGTGTTCAGGACCTAAACATTTGAGGCATCACTCATGGGTGTCGGTGATGGAGATGGTACTGCCACACTTAGAACAATTTTTAAAACCCGAAGCGGGCTTTTCCATTTTGAAGTTAAAAGTTGGGCCTAGTGCCCAAAATGGTGCATGGCACCTGAAGAGAAAATTACTGTAAAGACTACAGAAAGAGTTTTCTTTTCTTCTCAAAAAAACAAAACAAAAACAAAGAACCAGCGGTACCGGTGTAGCATCGAGGGAAGGCAGACGCGACCACAAAGTATAGAAGGGATTTTTTTCTGCGGTGACAGGATGTGCGACCTGTCGGCTCCGCGGAGAATTCAGAACTGGAGAGGGACAGTTGGGAAAGGTGGGAAGGCAGCACGCAGGCGCTGTGGGATGCTCCCAAAAGCTTTCCTATTGGACGCTGGGGAGCGTTCCTGCGCAGGCTCCGTCAGTACCAACGATACCCATATGTGAAGACTACCGTATTTTCGTGCATATACCGCGCGCGTTATACACTTTACTTACCGCGCAACCCTCCTGCGCGGTATTTGAGGGCACACTATACCAAAACTTTATTGCAAGTAGCTGATCCCAAAAAAGAGGCACCACAAGAATATCTTGGTACAAAAATAAAATTAATTACTCATCATCCGATTCCATAAAACCTTCGAAATCACTCCCCTCATCAACATCATTGAAATAATTTAAAACCGTCTGAAGATGCTCTTCCGTAACATATGCACTTTCATCGTCACTACTTTCGACGTTTTCATCGTCATCTTCGTCATCACTGCGCACCCCATCCTCGTTCTTATAAACAATCCCTGCTTTTCGGAATCCATTTCTGATGGTTTCAGGGGATATTTTGTCCCAAGCAGAACACAACCAATTGCAGATTTCCATTAATGTAGCCCTCTTTAATCGTCCCGATGGAGTGAATTCATGGATTCCATGCTGCATCCAATTATCCCACTCTCGTCTGATGAACGTTTTGAAGGGGTGATTAACAGCTATATCTGCAAGTAAGACCACCCGGTATCACTGCGATATGGGCACCTGCCGAATTAATAATTTTGCACATTTGTTTCTTTATGGGCAGCCATGGAATCGAAGATCAACAAAGACCTTTTAGAAAAGAAACCTCCAGGCCTGGCCCAATAACATTTATCAATCCATATTTTCATGACCTCAGAGTCCATCCACCCCTTTTTGTTACAGTGGACAATAATACCTTGTGGAAATTTTTCGCGGGGCATGGTTACTCGCTTGAAAATAACCATCGGCTTCAATTTATGCCCATTAGCTGTGCAACCCAGGACTACAGTGAAGCAAGCCCTCTCGTGTCCAGTTGTTATTGCGACAGTTTTTGAACCCGAAGCAGCTACAGTCCTGGTTGGTGGAATGTCAAAAGACACAGGAACCTCATCCATGTTAATAACATCCGTTGCCGAAATGCCGAACTCAGAAATTTCTTTGCTGACAAATGTGCTGAAATCCGCCATCTTTTGTTCCCAGTCATCCGGAATCCTCTGGCCTACAGTTGTTCTTATTCGCACGGAAAGACCATTCCTCTTCATAAATTTGCAAATCCAGTTGAAACTAGTGTGGAAACTTGAAATTCCTCTTTCATTGGCCAGCAGTTTTGCTTTGAATTTAATTGCGATAATTGAGACAGCTTGATTTTGCTCCCTTCTAGACAGAATCCACTCGTTTAAGTCACTCTCTAGCTCTGGCCACTTTTCTTTTGGACCTCGACGTGCACGTTTTCGCGGGTTCATCTCCTCTAGCGCCGTTCTCTCCTTTCTCCAGTCGCGAACAGATGACTCACCAACATCAAATTCTCTTGCTGCTGCTCTGTTACTTGTTTCTTCTGCTCTTGCCACAACTTTCAGCTTGAAGTCCGCAGTATAAGACTTGCACTTAATTCCTGGCATGATGACTGGATTATAATAGAAGAGATCGCAAAGTTTTTATACACCTCAGTGCAATCGACACATGCGCGTTATACGCGCGTGCGCATTATGTGAGAAAATCAATGCGGGACAGGCAGAAAATTGCACTTTATATGCAGGTGCGTGTTATATGTGGGTGCGCATTATATGCGCGAAAATACGATACATTGCTGCTTGTTCCTGGAGATAGAAGTGCCACCACTATGCTTAAATCAAAACATAAAGCCCAGCATATAGGTATTCATACAAGGAACTGTCCAAAACAATAGTGCATACCCCTAATCCCAAACTAAAACCAATTCTTATTTTTTGTCGGGCATAAACCGCAAGAGAAAGAGGAAAACCCCTCTCACTCCCACACAGTACATGCCCCTTTTAATCGATTTAATTCAAAGATTCAATTCAGTACGTTCTTCACATTTCCAAAATAAAAAACACACACTTAACTGATCGATATCACACGACGTGTACGTTTCGAAGCTGAAGCCTCTGTCTCAAGTGCCCCCGATGAAAAGAAGTGCGTCCATCCTTTCAGCTAAACCAACAAAAAACACCAAAGACTTGGCTGGTGACGTCAGGGATTCCTATTCAAAAGAGAGGACAATTATAGAGACACCCAAAATGGAAGAACCAATCGCCCTTAGGGATAACCCCACACATCACGGGATCCCCTACGGCAAAAGGTATAGCGTGTATACGTCAGAAATCCAACCATTCAATGTACCAATTCAGTCCATTAGGGGAAACAGTCCGCAAGTTGTAAATACAATGGTGTTCCAGCTCACGTAGTCGAGACTGGCGATCCCCTCCCCGGGGGTTTGCCGGCACATGATCTATCACTGTCCACTTGAATTGTGCAAATTCATGATGGAATTCTTGGCAATGTTGTACTACCGGAGCCGTCAAAATTTCCTGTCGGAAACACGAGGCATGTTCCCCCAACCGGACCCGTATCACACATATTGTACTCCCTACATACCGTTTGGGACAAGGGCATTCCAAGCAGGTAAATCACAAAACTCGAAGTACAAGTAGTCTGCCACCTTCGGTGAAAACTCGGCCCAACAAATCAGTCCACAACGATCCAGGGATAGTAGTTGCGCAATATTTACACTCTGCACACGCCACATGATAACCAGAACGATACCCGGGTACCGGCGATCTATACCGTAAAGTCGTCGATTTTACCAACCGATCGCACAAATTGCGACCCCTTGAATATGCAACCCGCAAGGGCTTGTTAAAACTAGAACATAAAGACAGGACTGACCAGTGTTTTTTTTTGAGTATAGAGGTGACTACCCCTGAATGACTCATATAAGGTAACACACCTGTTACACTATCTGAAGTTTGTCCAGAGGGAACGGTTGAAGACTGAGCCGTGTCCAAATACCACTCACGGTGAGAGTACAAAGCCCTCCGATAGGCACGGGAGATGACTGAAGTCGGATAACCCTTGTTAGTGAGTCTTTGCCATAGATCCTGCGCATGCTGTCTATACTGTGAAACCGAAGTATACAGTCGTCGGATCCTTCGTAAGGGTCTTCCCTTTGGACAATTTCTAAGGGGCTCAGGATGGAAACTACCATAATTACGTAGACAATTTCTCTGTACCGGTTTCCGATACAACGTGGTCAACAAAGTGGCTCCTTCCCGATATACCACCATATCCAAAAATTCCACTCTATCCAAAGCTATGTGTGCTGTGTATTTAATACGAGTCTTAATGGTATTCAGCCAGATAATAAAAGCATTCAAGGAAGCCAGATCCGACGTCCAGACAAAAAATATATATCGTCAAGGAATCTCTTCCAAATGGCCACATTGGCAAATTCCAAAGAGTTGAATATGTGGCGATCGAAGGGGCCACAGTGCCGCTCATGGCAATCCCAAACACCTGCTGGAAAAATTCTCCCTCAAACAAAAAGTAGTTTCGGGTAAGCACCATTGATATCAGCTCTACCAAAAAATCCTTTGGAAGACGTGCTGGGGCTTGCGTAAAATTAGACTGAAGTAGATGTAATGCCTCATCCTGATCCACGTTAGTATACAGCGCAACCACATCCAAAGTCACAATATACCAATCGGTAGATGGCAAAACCAACGATTGAAGACTACTCAAAAAGTGTGTAGAATCCCGAAGAAATGACTGCATTGTGTTGTGGGAGACAGATACGGATACATATCTTTCAAAGTTGAGATCGCATGTGTTGGATGCGCAGACTTATGTCAAATTGAGTGCCGATCCTACGGATGCAATAAAGGAGGAGATTCGTTTATTATTGATGTTGGCATTTTCAATGGGTTGCATTACCTCACGCGAATTGCGCTTTCTTCTTAATCCCAATCCAAAAGCACCAGTCATATATTTTGTACCAAAGATACATAAGTCATTAAGCGACCCTCCAGGCCGCCCTATAGTATCGTGCCGGGGATCGGTTTTGGAGCCGCTTTCGAAATTTTGTGATGTATTCCTTCGGGGGGAGGTGGCCCTGGTACGGTCATTTCTTCGGGATTTTACACATTTTGAGTTGTCTTCAATCGTTGGTTTTGCCATCTACCAATTGGTATATTGTGACTTTGGATGTGGTCGCACTGTATATTAACATGGATCAGGATGAAGCATTACATCTACTTCAGTCTAAGTTTACGCAAGCCCCAGCGCGTCTTACAAAGGATTTTTTGGTAGAGCTGATATCAATGGTGCTTACCCGTAACTACTTTTTGTTTGAGGGTGAATTTTTCCAGCAGGTATTTGGGATTGCCATGGGTGCCACTGTGGCCCCTTCGATCGCCACTTTATATATGGCTGATGTAGAGGAGCGCCACATTTTCAACTCTGTGGAATTTGCCAATGTGGCCATTTGGAAGAGATTCCTTGACGATATATATTTTTTGTCTGGACGTCGGATATGGCTTCCTTGAATGCTTTTATTATCTGGCTGAATACCATTAAGACTCGTATTAAATACACAGCACACAGCTATGGATAGAGTGGAATTTTTGGATATGGTGGTATATCGGGAAGGAGCCACTTTGTTGACGACGTTGTATCGGAAACCGGTACAGAGAAATTGTCTACGTAATTATGGTAGTTTCCATCCTGAGCCCCTTCGTAAGGGTCTTCCCTTTGGACAATTTCTAAGGATCCGACGACTGTGTACTTCTGTTTCACAGTATAGACAACATGCGCAGGCTCTATGGCAAAGACTCGCTAACAAGGGTTATCCGATTTCAGTCATCTCCCGTGCCTATCAGAGGGCTTTGTACTCTCACCGTGAGTGGTATTTGGACACGGCTCAGTCTTCAACTGTTCCCTCTGGACAAACTTAAAACACTGGTCAGTCCTGTCTTTATGTTCTAGTTTTAACAAGCCCTTGCGGGTTGCGTATTCAAGGGGTCGCAATTTGTGCGATCGGTTGGTAAAATCGAAGACTTTACGGTATAGATCGCCGGTACCCGGGTATCGTTCTGGTTATCATGTGGCGTGTGCAGAGTGTAAATATTGCGCAACTACTATCCCTGGATCGTTGTGGACTGATTTGTCGGGCTGGGTTTTCACCGAAGGTGGCAGACTACTTGTACTTCGAGTTTTCTGATTTACCTGCTTGGAATGCCCTTGTCCCAAACGGTATGTAGGGAGTACAATATGTGTGATACGGGTCCGGTTTGGGGAATATGCCTCACGTTTCCGACAGGAAATTTTGACGGCTCCGGTAGTACAACATTGCCAAGAATTCCATCATGAATTTGCACAATTCAAGTGGACAGTGATAGATCATGTGCCGGCAAACCCCCGGGGAGGGGATCGCCAGTCTCGACTACATAAGCTGGAACACCATTGGATTTACAACTTGCAGACTGTTTCCCCTAATGGACTGAATCGGTACATTGAATGGTTGGATTTCTGACGTATACACGCTATACCTTTTGCCCTAGGGGATCCCGTGATGTGTGGGGTTATCCCTAAGGGCGATTAGTTCTTTCATTTTGGGTGTGTCTATAATTGGCCTCTCTTTGAATAGGAATCCCTGACGTCACCAGCCAAGTCTTTGGCGTTTTTTGTTGGTTTAGCTGAAAGGATGGACGCACTTCTTTTCATCGGGGGTACTTGAGACAGAGGCTTCAGCTTCGAAACGCGCACGTCGTGTGTGATTGATCGGTTAAGTGTGTTTTTTTTATTTTGGAAATGTGAAGAACGTACTGAATTGAATATAGTAATTACACTTACCTGGTAATTGTAGTTCCTTGAGAGACGACAGCTTAGTCCTCCACGCATGGGTAGTGCACCTCCTCCTGCAGCATGAAGACTGGACCAATCAAATTTCAGCATCACTGGAAACAGCATACTGCCCATCCTTTCAACTCCAGTGAACTACTGTCAAAGCAAACTCAAAGAGATAGCTAACCTTTAAGATAAGCAATTATAATATTTTTTTTTAATTTGCTTAATTCATTTGTCGAGTATGATAAAGATTTAAACCAAAAACAACAACAAAAAAAAAAATATTAGTCATTTGAAAAACAACTCAGAGTGTCCCGCGCCTGCCGCAGCATAAGCAGTCAGCGAGAGAAAGGAGTAAAACCGGAGAGAAAAGAAGAAACAATTGACACACTCACCTGTGAATACTGACCTCCGAACCAAAGGCGTGCCGAGCCAAAACACCAGAGGGAGGGAAGGAGGACTAAGCTGTCGTCTCTTAAGGAACTACAATTACCAGGTAAGTATAATTACTATTTCCTTATCGTTTCTCCAGCTTAGTCCTCCACGCATGGGATGTAACAAAGCAGCCTTAACAGGAGGGATTTTTCCAGCCGGCACACAAGACCGCGGAACCAAAACAGGCATTGCCCGCCGCCAAGACATCAAGTCGATAGTGCTTACTGAAAGTGTGCAGAGAAGACCACGTCGCCACCTTACAAATTTCCACTGGCGAAACCAAGCTAAACTCAGCCCAGGACTCCGCATGTCCTCTGGTAGAATGAGCCCGCAGACCGACGGGCGGCACCCGACCCTGCAACAGATAGGCCGAGCCAATCGCCTCCTTAATCCACCGAGCAATGGATGCTTTCGCCGCCGCCTCACCTTTCCTGGAACCCCCAAACAGGACAAACAAATGATCAGACTTGCGGAAAGCGTTGGTGACCTTCAAATATCGACACAAAACTCTTAAGGTCCAAGCGACTAAGACTGCGATCGGAAGCCTGCTCCCGACGCGTGCAACACCGGGAGCGACACCACCTGATTCAAATGAAAAAGGGAAGACACCTTAGGCAAAAAGGAAGGCACTGGCCGCAGCACCACCTTCTGATCTGAGAAAGAGAGGAAGGGCTCCCTGCAAGAAAGAGCTTGAAGCTCGGAAATGCGTCGTGCCGAACAAACCGCCACTAAGAACACCGTCTTAAGGGTCAAATCCTTCAGTGAACTCCGAGAGAGAGGCTCAAAACGGAGCCGCACAGAGCGCTCGCAAGACCAAGTTGAGATCCCACGAAGGAACAGAAATTCTGCGAGATGGGCGCAGCCTAGAAACCGCCCTCAGGAAGCGTACCACATCTGCATGGCACCCAGAGCTACGCCCTGAACTTTACCCCTGTAGCAGGAAAGCGCCACCAACTGCACCCTCAAGGAACTGGCGGCCAATCCTTTAGCAAAACCATCTTGCAAAAAATCTAGCACCACAGCAAGAGAGGCCGTAGCCGCCCGAACCTGACGCCTGGAACACCAATCCTCAAAAATACGCCACACTCTGACATAAGCCAGCGAAGTGGACCTCTTACGTGCATGAAGCAAAGTCGCCACGACGGATTTCGAATAACCCTTCTTCCTTAGCCTCGCCCTTTCAATAGCCAGGCCATAAGAGAGAATCTCCCCACTTGCGGCATGCGAAGAGGGCCCTGACACAACAGATCCAGATCCAGGGGAAGACGCCACGGGGAGCCGTCCACTAACCGTATCAGGTCGGCATACCAGGGACGACGGGGCCAATCCGGCGCTATCAACAGCACCCGACCCTGGTGAGACTCGATACGCTGAATCACTCGCCCCAGAAGAGGCCACAGGGGAAAGACGTAAAGAAAGCCCCTCGAGGGCCAGACCTGCAATAGAGCATCTATGCCCTCTGACATCGGTTCCCGCCGATGACTGAAGAATCGAGCTGCCTTCGCTGACCGAAAAGTGGCCATCAGGTCCATGACAGGCTGACCAACGCAGAACCACTTGCTCGAACACTTTGGGATTGAGCTCCCATTCGCCAGCACCCACCTGAACTCTGCTGAGAAAATCTGCTGTCACGTTGTCCTTCCCGGCAATGTGCGCTGCCGATATGGCCTGTAGCCGGGGCTCTATCCATTCGAACAGCGTCCGGGCTTCCGTTTCCATGCCCACGTTTCCGGTGCCGCCCTGTCGATTTATGTATGCCATGGTCGCGGCATTGGAGAGAACCCGCACTGCTCGGTGCGTTAACTGGATCTCGAAACTTTGCAACGCCAACCGCACGGCTCGGAGTTCTAAGCGGTTGATCGACCAACTACTCTCTTCCGGAGACCAGAGACCCTGCGTCACTTGCACGCCGCAGTGCGCGCCCCAGCCCGTCAGACAGGCATCCGTCAATAGCGGAATCCAGTCCGGCTGCTCCAAGGGCATCCCTGCACGGAGCAAGGACGGTCGAAGCCACCATTTCAGGTCCCGACGTACCAACGGCAGGCAGCAAAGACGTTTGTTTAGGGAATCTGACTGATTGGACCAGCGACGGAGCAAGGCCCTCTGAAGCGAACGCATGTGGAAGCGAGCCCAAGGCACTACCTCCAAGGAAGCCGCCATCGTTCAACAGCTGAAGGTAGTGCCAAGCCGATGGAGCTGGGATTTGCCGAAAACGGTGTACGAGAGTCCGGAGACCTAACACCCCGCGTTCGGGGAGAAAGACGGAGCCCCTGCGAGTATCGAACAGGACACCCAAATATTCGAGAGACTGCGTCAGAACCAAGTGGCTCTTGCCCGGGTTGACTACCCAGCCGAGAGACTGCAGAAGCTCCACGACTCTCGCCGTTGCCGTCACGCTCTCCGAGTGAGATTTTCCACGAATCAACCAATCGTCCAGATACGGATGGACCAGCACCCCTTCCTTGCGCAACGCCGCTGCCACTACCACCATGATCTTGGTGAACACCCGAGGAGCGGTTGCCAGGCCGAAGGGCAATGCTTGGAACTGGAAGTGACCCCAAGGCAGAGCGAACCGGAGATACTTCTGATGAGCCTCCCGAATAGGGATATGGAGATAAGCCTCCGTGAGTTCGAGAGAGGTGAGAAACTCGCCCCTGCGGACGGCGACAAGTACGGATCGCAGGGTTTCCATCCGAAAATGCGGAACCCGCAGACATCGATTCACCCCTTTGAGATCTAAAATGGGGCGAAGAGAACCATCCTTCTTTGGCACCACGAAATAAATGGAATACCTTCCGAGACCATATTCCGCTGGAGGAACGGGGACCACCGCTCCCAGCCGGAGCAGGCGATCAAGGGTTTGCCGGACCTGAGCAGTCTTCCGAGATGCCACAAAGGAATCGAGCACGGGCCTGGCCAAGTCCAGGGCATACCCGTCCAGAACGATCTCCAAAACCCATCGATCGGATGTAATCTGGGCCCAAGCAGAGAGAAAGTGTCGAAAACGACCTCCGATCGCTGGTATCTCTGCCTGGACCCGCTGTCCTTCATTGGGACTTGCGAGCAGCTGCAGGGGTTGCGGCTGCGAATCCCCTACTGGCTCCTCGAAAGCCCTGAAAGTTCAGAGACCGAGAGATACCTCCCTCTCTGGAACCCCCCCCAAAGTGGGGCGATCGAAACCTACGAAAGTCCCGAAGCAGTCCCCGAGGGGAAGGAAGGGACCTCCCTCTCTTTGGGCGATCCTCCGGCAAATGACCGCCCTTGGATTCACCCAAATCCTTGACCAACTTGTCAAGATCCTCACCGAACAATAGTTTACCTTTAAAGGGCAACTTGCCCAGCCGCGACTTGGAAGAACCATCCACCGCCCAATTCTTTAACCAAAGGGCTCTGCGTGTTGCCACCAAGGAAGCCATGCTATTGGATAGCGCCCTGATAAGGTCATAATGGACATCTGCCAAATACGCCGATGCAGATTCCAAGCACTGGAGCTCACTTAACTCCTCGGCTTCCAAGGCTGGCGCCTGTCGGAGCCGCTGAACCCAGCGAAGACAGGCACGAGCAACCCAAGCCCCACAAACGGAGGCCTGCAACGCAATCGCGTCCGCCTCAAAGGACTGTTTCAAGAGACCGTCCATTTTCCTGTCCTGCGGCTCTTTCAACGCCGCACTACCTTCCACAGGGATCGTAGTCTTCTTAGTCACAGCCGAAACCGCCGCATCAACTTTAGGGGAGCGGAACCATTTGAGGTCTTTGTCTGCCATAGGATACAGCCTGCGCATGATCTTCACACCTTTGAGACCAGATTCAGGAGTATCCCACTCTGCTTGAATCATCTGATCAATGACTCTGTGAATGGGAAAAACCACTTGAGTTTGACGCACCGCTTGAATGATGGGGTCTGCACCATCTGCTTCTTCGACCGGCGGCGCAGGAGCCAAGCCAAGAGTTTGAAGCGCTTCGGAAATGAGCGCGGGCAACTCCTCCCGGCGAAACACTCGAATGATCTTCGCCTGATCCTCTGGTTCAGGGAGTTCGCCTTCCTCTAAGGCCTCCCCATCCGCCTCCAGGTCCAAATCTGGATCCTCACCCTCCGGCCAATCCGCTTCAGACTGGAAGGGCTCGTGCAGTCGCTGTCGTTTGGGCGCTTTGACGCCGGACAACGCACTCTCCGCCGCAGCAGGCTGCGCGGTCGCTACTGGAACAGGAAGGGAACCTACGCCCATGCCCTGGCGCCTACGACAGAACGCCTGATGCATCAGAAAAATGAAATCGTGGGAAAAATCCTCCAAGAGCAAAGCACTCCCGAGGTCTGACTGCTCCCCTGCGTTCAAAGAAACAGCGGAAGCCAACCCCGATGGTCCCTCCAGAGGCGATTCCAACTCCACAGCGGCGGGACCTGGCTGAGAAGCAGCAGCCAAGGAACTCTCCAGTCGCTGCTCCATACTGAGGGATACAGAGGCACAGCGCTGACAGATGCCTGTTTCCGTTGCAGCGCCCCTCCGAGATCCACAAATAACACACAGGGACCCCGCTGGCATGGAACCTTACCCACTCAGATCCGCAAGCGCGACGAAGTGGCCCCTTGATCCTGAAGGGAAAATAACGCACTTTCCCAGAAGAACCAGCACACAAGCTGGGCTCTGGGCGGCTGCCAGTAATCAGGGACTCAGCAACAGAATTTTGCCCATGTGCTGCCTAATAGCAGAAATAGCAGAGTATTTGTAGACAGCCCCTCCAAAAAGGGAAGAAACAGAGATAAGTAACAGTGACCCCCCCCAGCTGAGGGACCGCAGAACTCCGAGAAAAAACAAAACAAATGAAAAGAAATGAAAGAAATAAAGTAAAGAAGCCGTGGACCCCGGCTTATTGAAAAAAAACCGCTGCGTGTGCAGCACGCTGAAGGAGCCGCGGCTCTCAAAATGGCCGCGGCAGCGCAAGAACTTTTGGCGCGCTGTTTGGCGCCGAGGTAGACAGCCCGGAGGAAAAACCGACAATGCGGACGGCCCCCCCCCCCCCCCCGCGGCTCAAGCGGCCCGGGAACACAGCGAAAAACTAAAGAAAACTAAAATAACAATAGCAAAGAATGAGCAGACGCGAAGGAGCTCAGGACAGGAACAGCTTTCTCACTGGACTCTGCCCCGAGAACTCACCGGCACTTCCCAAGCGCACCAACTCCTCACCTCACCGGAGACGTGCCACTGGACAGCCGCCCCGAATAGCCCTGGGAACAGAGATCCTATGAAGTAATTACTGAAAGGCAAGCAAAGGCAAGTGGCTTAGGCTGGGCAGGAGAGAGACCTAACTCAGGTTCCCCCCCCCCCCCCCTCCGGAGTGCCGATTCGAAAGTTAAATTTAAAGAAACAGGTACTCCTTAATATAGCAAATCAAAATAAGCCCTAATAGGACTAATAAAGAAACAAAAGGTTAGCTATAGATGTAAGACCTAAACTGACGAAATAGTGAGCCCAGACTGGCTCACTAACATCTTCCTGTTGCATGAAGACTGAACACACTGGAGTTGAAAGGATGGCCAGTATGCTGTTTCCAGTGATGCTGAAATTTGATTGGTCCAGTCTTCATGCTGCAGGAGGAGGTGCACTACCCATGCGTGGAGGACTAAGCTGGAGGAACGATAAGGAACTTTGAATTAAATAGATTAAAAGGGGCATGTACTGCATGGGAGTGAGAGGGGTTTTCCTCTTGCGGTTTATGCCCGACAAAAAATAAGAATTGGTTTCAGTTTGGGATTAGGTGTATTCACTATTGTTTTTGACCACTATGCTTAAAACAGCAATGATGATACCATAAGTTACACAATGGGGAGCAAACGTTTATAAAGACAAGATTATCCCAGAGCCAGCTGAATGGGTTGCGGTGTCCAACCACTTGAAGTACGAGCTGCACAAATATGGGTAAAATTTTCAGCTGGCGCAGTCACTAGCTTAAGTTAAAATGTCAGTGTTACTATTTAGCTGAATCCGTTTATTTAGCACTATCATCCATACAGGTAACAATGTTAACTATACAAATAGTACTATACCAGCACCATATGTTTATTTTAAGCTTATACTGCAGGAACAAGGCTTGCAGCTATACCTGCCTGGCTGAGATAGTGTAAAAAACCTTGAGGGTCAAATCCTAGAAAGAGATGTAGGGGAAATTTTACAATGAGGGGGGCCTAAAAATGAAGATTCCAACACAGGTGAAGTACAGTATGTGTCAACCCCATCATCCAATGTAATTCATGCTATACACTATCATTTAATATCTGTAAATTCCATTTTCCCCTTCTGACACATCTTGATATATTATCCCCAACTAAAGAAACCTGCAAACCTATGTTGACTATGGCTGGATTTTTTTTTTTTTTAAATATACAGGGGTACCATCTGCAATGTATAAATCCACTTGGGCAAATTTTATATAAAAAGATGCTCCTAAAAAGCAAGAGATAAATCAACTCCAAAATTTCTGGTTCTCCCTGAAGGGGCATAATATTTAATACGGCATTTGTATTCTCCTTTACCTCTGTGGTTCAAGGTGGATTCCATTGAATCAAACACATTTATTTATTTATTTACATTCTCTTATATACCGCGCTATTCTGCATCAGTGCGGTTTACATTGAACAAACTGAAATTACATTGAACAGGGCATTATAACTTGGAGATAACTATTTTACAGGGAACATGGGCTATGGAGGGTTAAGTGGCTTGCCCAAGACCACAAGGAGCACCTGTGGGACTAGAAACCCCAGTCCTTCCGGCCCAAGGTTGCTGTCCTCTAGTGGGATTTGAACCCCCGACCTTCCGGCCTGAAGTACCTTGCCCCAACCACTAGGCCACTCCTCCACTCCATACCTAAACACTAGAATCAGCAGATTTAACATGCATGCACATGACTAAGCATATAATTTTTGAAATAACCATGTTAAGGGAATGAAAAAAAACTGCTTATAAAAAACTGCTTATAAAAAGCAGCTAGTTACATAGCTCAACAGGAAGCAAATTCCACATTTCAGGTTCCATCCACTGAAAGATAGTCATTCCTAGTATCTTAAAAATGAGAGGGGGAGCAGCTTTGATGGAATAAACAGTTTAAGACTATACAGTCTAACAAGAGAAAGCAAGTACTCTGGTGGCAGATATAAACGAGAAGAGCTGAACAACAATTCAGGCCCACATATGGAATTAACATATATCTGTTTGTATCCACACTTGATATACCACTCAGGCCAGAGCAAAAAGCTGTTTAAATTTAAAAAAAACACAAAAAAAACACAAAAAAAAAACCCACACATCCCCCATAGCTGCAAAGAAAGAAAAGAAAAAGGAATGCCATTTCAATAAAGGACAGAGGAGAGGGGAGAGCACTTACACAACAAGGGCTAAACAATCACAATATACCAAGGTGGGAACCAGAGATCCAAGGTCCAACTAATGCAGAGGGAGGGATGTATGAGAGGATATATTAAAGGTGAAATGATAGAAATGTGTTTTCAAAGCCTTCTTGAATCTGGGGAGAGAAAGTTCTGGGCACAAAGAAAGGGGGAGGGGACTTTCAGTGATGTCATCGGGGCTAATGGCGAAGTGAAGGGCAAACTCCAGCATTAAGGCCTATTGAAGCGGAAAATAGCACCCCCAAATGTGCAGAAAATAAGGGCAGAAGTGAGGAGGAAGCAGGAAAGGAGGACCCCGAGTGCAATCTGAGACTGAGCGCACGGTAGCGTGTCATCCCCCCCCCCCCCCATGCGACTTAAATGCTGAGAGTGAGGCCCGAACGTGATGACATGGTTGGGAGTGAACGGAGCTGATCGCGGAGAAGCAAAGTAGGCGGAAAGCGAGCGGGAAAATGCCGGTGTGGCGCAGGCTAAGACTTGATTGCCTGGAGCTAAAAGGAGATCGAGGGATCAGTGATTGAAGTGTAAGAAGCAGAATCAGGAGCGGAGAGAGTGGTGAGAACGCTGAAGCCTGCGGTGGGAGAGAGGCGTACATGGAAGCAAGGAGCAGCACGCGGGAAAAGCCGGATTGCAGGGCAGAGAAGCGGGCAGCACACACAGAGCCCGGTGGAGAACTTGCTGCGGCAAGGAGACTGGAGGAGTGATTGGAGGGACACAGCGTGTGAAGGAGAAAACAGGCAGCTACGGGAGAAAGCACAGTTACTTACCTGTAACAGGTGATCTCCGGAACAGCAGGAATTAGTCTTCACATATGGGTACGTCGGCGCCGACGGAGCCCGCACGGAAATGCTCCCCAGCATTCAATCAGAAAGCCTTTGGGAGCATCCCTCGCGCCTGCGCGGTGACTTCCCGCCTTTCCCACTGCCTCTCCTCAGTTGAGTTTCATAGCTGAGACAGAAGGAAAGAAAGAGGAAAGGAAATAGACAGATACAACTCCTAGGGGAGGTGGGTGGGTTGTGAAGACTAATTCCTGCTGTTCCGGAGATCACCTGTTACAGGTAAGTAACTGTGCTATCTCCAGGAACAAGCAGGAATGAGTCTTCACATATGGGGACTCCCTAACTGTGGGTGCCAGGGGAGATCCCATAAAATGCGTATCCCTGGACAGGACGGCATTTCCCAAACCTGGATCTCCGGCATCCCCTGGGGGATGGGGGGTAGGAGTTGAATAGAGCAGAGCTGTAGAGGAACAGCGAAATCTAAAGACTACAGGGAAAAAAGTCTTTAGAATGTATGCCAAGTATCATTAAAATATTTAGTGAACTAGCACAATACAGAGCTTACCTACTGGATTGCAGGAAGTAGACTGTAGATGCAGTGGCGGAATCCTCAAGGTAACTCCACAGCAGTGAGGAAGAAGTTCCAATCTGGAATGGGCAGGAGGCCCAGGTGTCAACCGGGGCAGGAGAAGATCGGCAGGTCTCCAATGAAAAGCTTTCATGGGAAAAGCTGAGAACTCTTTTAGGTACAGAGTCATAAACATTGAGGACTAAAAGAAGAAGACTGACCGATCTGGAAAATTAGCCCAGTCCGGAAGGGAAGAGAGGGTATGGAAAAAAGCCCCTATTCCCAAGGAGAACAGAAGTGTACTCAGGGATACTGAAGATGTATACTGTCTTTCCTAGCTGGTAAGAGATAGGAAGACAATGGAGTTTGAGACTGCATAGACAGGGAGATGTATAACAAAAATAGAAGCTGTTGACGTCACAGCAGGAATTGTTGGGGAAAACCAGTCCCAGTTACTGAGCCGTATGATAATAGGCAAGTTGACTGTCTGGAACCCATAAGAAAAGAAAAACCTAAGCACCGACAGTCAGGGAGATAGCAAGACATAGGTGCTACGGACATCTCCCAATATGCGCATATACACACACGCGCATATACACATGCCTGCAACTGAGCCACAGAAAAAAACCTTCACATGGGGAAATGTGATGGGAAAAAATTCATCCAAGAACAGGGGGTGAAACCCACCTGAAGAAATATATGGAAGCTATTTCTGTGGAGCAGGAATGTAGGTCAGTGGAAGAACCAGTATGGTTGCGTGAAACAGAGGATAACCGCAGTCTGGCAAGAGTACGTCAGCTGTACTATAGGACTCTGATATGTCCAAAGGACAAGAAGAACGCATAGACGAAGATACCAGAGTGACCCAGCCAAGGGATTCAAGGGTATCATGTACGGTAAAAGAGTATGCATTGTCCCAGCGGAGTAGAAAACATGATGCCAAGCTGTAAGGAACAGGAGTATATTCCGGCCAGATTGGGAACTCCGTGGACATCCACACAGAAAAAAAACTGGTCTTCTGTATATGAAGACCCTCAGAGACAAAGTTCAATGCTCTGTAGCAAGGGCCCATAATAGAAAGCTGCCCTGAAGGTTGCAGAGAGCCTTGTGCAGGAGAAGTACAAGATAAACTGACAGAAGTCAGGTGTGTTGCCACATCCTAGGAAAGGATATGGCTAGCAGAAGATAAGCTGCAGTGAATAGTATTATGCAAGATAGTTGCAAGTAGCTTGCAATGAGCATTAAGGAATCACTGGAACTCCTGCATATACCGCAACTGAACAAAACAACAAAGGGGATTCTCCTGTATGAAAACAGAGAGAAAACAGACAAAGGTAGCGGAGAGATTTTCGTCCCTGTCTGATGGGTTGTTAAGAGCATGCATTGAAGGAAAAAACAACCAGTCTACACTGGAAAGGAAAAAGAAGTGTTTCAGTATGGCACCAACTCAAGCAGGGGACACCCTGGAAGAGAGGGGTTGGAAAGTGACTTACCATATGGCGAGTCAGCTGAAGGAAAAGGTGTCCATATGGGGACAGGAACTATCATGGGATAGTTGTAGCCTCCCTTCGTGGTAGCAAGAGTGGGAGAATTCTGTAACCCATGGACCAAAGTATCCCAAGAGCATGGCATACTGGAAAAGAAACCCCAGTGTAGAGCTTGAGGAATAAACTTCTGCTAAGAAGAAGTTAACTGTAGACTGCAATACACAGGAACCTATGGGTGCTGGTTATGAGTCTGGAGACTTCAGACTAGGATGAGATGACTCTCGCTTGGGCACACCGGGAGGATGGGCAGAAGGATGAAACTTTCTCTTCTTCGGGAAAGAAGGTTTGGCAGGACATTTCCTACGTCCTGGGGAAAAAGGAGGCTTGGGATGGTTTCCAGAACCAGGGAAGTCAATGGAGCAATGAGCGACCTGACGTAAAGCCTCTTTATTGAAGAGATTTTCTCCAGTACAAGGAGAGTTACCCAGTGTATGTTGTGCCCATCTGCTCAAGTCTGAAGCTTGCAGCCACGCTGTACGACGTGCTCCAATAGCGATAGCAGAGGATCTGCTAACAGACTCAAAAGAGTCTAGAGAAGCACGGGAAAGAAACCAAGAGATATTCCTGCTATGATTAAGAAGCAAGGAATAGTCAGAGGCCTTAGGTTCTGACAAAAAGGGAGACAAAAGAGATAATTTCTCTGTGACCTCCTGAGGTGTCAGACTCATATAAAAAATATATGAAATAATTCTTGAAGCCAACATAGAAGTTTGGAAGGTTTGACGTCCAAAGGCATCAAGTGCTTTAGATGCACGACCTGGTGGATAAGAATGCTTCTTCTTGCTTCTGACCTTCCTCATTGCTGATTCCACTACAATGGAATGATGCGGAAGTTGGCTTTTCTGAAACCCCGGAGAGGGAGGCACCTGATACAGAACATTCATGGCTGTAGAAGGCGCAGGAACCTTTAAAGGTGACTCCCAAATCCTCAGGAGAAGGTCCTGCAAAGAATGATGTAAAGGAAGCATTATGGTTTCCCTTTCTGCAGGATCTCGGCTAAGAGTATGACCAGGAATAGGAATGGCAAGAAAGGCTGCCATGTCAAGGAGAAATTTCTGAAAAAGAGGATCTCCCAGAGGAACTATTCCCGGGTAGGCTGAGGTTGAATGAGCAGCGTGAACACCAGAAGACCTACTGGACTGGTGCATAAAAAGAATCCTGCCAGATGGAGAACGATACTGACAGTTCTGATTCGAGGCAGTTAGGACTGCATCATCGGTTCCCGGTATCGATTCCAAGCTAGGCATCGAAAGGATCGATGGCACCGATGGAACTGTAGGAATAGACATCGATACCGGTACCGGCATCAGTGCCCTTGTAGCAGTCGGAGGTTGCCGAAGCAGTACCGAGGGAACCAGAGAGTTTTGGTGATTATCCTCGGTACTGCGTAGTCGGAAACGGCATGGATCGGTTCCAGAATGCGTCAGAACCACGTCATCTAGACTGGATATCGATTCTAGACTGGGCATTGAAACGAGCGAGGCCATCGATGCATGTCTAGAAGGCACCGACGGCACTACATGAAAGTCAATCAGAATCGTATCGATCGGTACCGAGGCACCGAGGACGTCCGAAGACGATGCCCGGTGAGGAGAGGAACACTCGACACCGGTGCCGATGTCGGGGTATCGGTACCTCTCGAAGCCGGTACCCCCCCAAGCATGTCGTAGATAGAGGTAAGACCATCTGGGGCGTATCGATCGGCCCCGAAGGTACCCAGGATACCAGATGGTGATCCCTGGTGAAGAGCGGAGCACTCGACACCGGTGCCGATGCTGGGGGGGTCGGCACTGCTCGAAGCCGGTACCAACCCTGCGCATGGCTGGGATGCAGGAAAGCCAGTACGGGTCGTATCGGTCGGCCCCGAAGGTACCGAGGACACCAGTTGACGATCCTTGGTGAAGAGTGGAGCACTCGACACCGGTGCTGATGCCGGGGGATCGGTACCGCTCGAAGTGGATACCACCCCCGAGCATGGCTCAGGTATGTTCTGTGAGGAGTGAACCCCAGGAACAACATGAAACCCTGTAAATGCTTTGGAGCCTAAAGACTCCCACCGGGGTCTTATTGCCGATGGGGTCTTGAGGGCAAGGCCGGAGCCGTCATCATGCTGGGCATGAGACTTACCCTTCAAGAATTGGCTAGTCTTAACAGACTGTTTGTGGGTTACCTGATCCTGGAGAGAAGAATAAACAGTCGTCCTCACCTGAGGAGGAAAAACGGCATCGAGGGATACCCGAAAAAGAAGGTCTTCTCCCAATACTATAACCCGATGGACCAGGGGGAAAAAGGGTCAGGACCCAAAACAGGTTAGACACCAGGCATTGGAGTCTAAAAAGAAAACTAAGTTTCCACAGTGAAGGCACTTCTTAGGGGAAGGCGGCTCCATGTTGGAAAGACCTGGTAGGTCTCAAAAAGAATAAAGAAAAAAAACTGAGGAAAAATTATTTCACTAAGTTGGAAAAGAGAAGAATAAAGCACCGGCGGTACCGGTATCGGCGGGAGAGCAGCCGTGACCACAAGAAAACAGGAAAAAAACGGATTTTAAGAAAAATGTTTCTGCGGTGACAGGAGGTACGTCCTGTTGGCTCCGCGGAAAAACGAAAACTGAGGAGAGGCAGTGGGAAAGGCGGGAAGTCACCGTGCAGGCGCGAGGGATGCTCCCAAAGGCTTTCTGATTGAATGCTGGGGAGCATTTCCGTGCGGGCTCCGTCGGCGCCGACATACCCATATGTGAAGACTCATTCCTGCTTGTTCCTGGAGATGTATTGGACTGTACGAGAGCTGCACAGAACTACAGTGTCGGTAAGCAGCAGAAGGAATGTTCAGACTGATTGCAACAGCAGAGAATAACTAAGGGAGATCTTTGCAGAAAGCAAGACAAGTGTAATTTAATTCACTCTTCATTAGAGATCCGAATTAAGAGGAACAAAAAGTGTGTGCGCAATTCTGGTCGCCGTATCTTAAAAAGGATATAGCGATTTTAGAAAAGGTACAGAGAAGAGCCACCAAAATGGTAAAGGGGATGGAAGGATACTCCTATGAAGAAAGGCTAAAAAGGTTAGGGCTCTTTAACCTGGAAAAGAGACGGCTGAGGGGAGATATGATAGAAGTCTATAAATTAATGAACGGAGTGGAACGGGTAAACGTAGATCGATTGTTTACCTTATTAGAATATAGAAAGACTAGGGGACATGCAATGAAGCTACAGGGTAAACTATTTAAGACTAATAAAAGAAAATATTTTTCACTCAACGTGTAATCAAACTCTGGAATTTGTTACCGGAGGATGTAGTAAAGGCTGTTAGTGTAGCTGGGTTTAAAAAAGGTTTGGACAAGTTCCTGGAGGAAAGGTCCATAAGCCATTATTAAGAAGTGACCGAAGATATCAATGCTTGACCCAGTACAAGCATTGTGGAACTTGTGTCTCTTGGGGAAACTGCTAGGTACATATGACCTAGATTGGCCACTGCTGGAAAAAGAATACTGGGCTTGATGGACCTTGGTCTGACCCAGTATGGCATCTCTTATGTTCTTATGTTACCAACCAGTAGAATAAGCAGGTCAGGAATAGCAATAACAGGGGAGGAAGAGAGCACGCTTCCACGTAGAAATCATTGTAAGCAGAAGGAAGCAAAAAAGGTATTCATGGATAAAACAAAGACTTGACAGTAAAGAAGAAACTGGCTGAATTTCGATCATCATAGGGGCCCCTCAAAGGCGGGAAGGAGGGAGAGAAAGAAACTAAAATGGCGGCTGAGAAGCTGCAGGAGGACGAGATGGAGGGAGAGGAAAGCTCAGGAATGGCCGACAAAATTAAACGGTGGCTCACAGAACTAAAAGAGGAATTGAAGGTGGAAATTAGTGGCATAAAAAATGAGTTAAGAGACTCTACAAATAATTAGACAAGATATTATGGATCTGGGAGATTGGGTGGAAGAAAGAGAATCAGTTGGAACATGGGACAGTGATGGCAAACGTGCAAAAAGGCTGGGAGGATTTAAAGCAGACTCAAGAGGAGCTGAAGGTGAAAGCAGAGGACTTGGAGGATCGTCCAGAAGATGTAATATCAGAGCGAGAGGCATACCAGAGGAGCCCCAATACAAGAATTGCGAGGAAGTGATTCAAAAAGTATTTGGAGAGCTCTTAAAAGAGGCAGCAACGGTGGAGGAGGATGAAGGGGAGTTGTTGAAAATAGAATGGGCACATAGAGGACTGGGGCCCATAAGAGATAACCGCCCATGAGATATTGTGACCTGTTTGCAGTCCTACAAAATGAAGGAACGCCTTTTGGGAGCAGCAAGAAAAGTGAAAAACTTCCAATGGAAAGGGTACAGGCTGGAACTCTTCCAGGATTTGTCCCTGGGAACGCTGCAAAGACGGAGGGCGTTGAGGGAGGTCACGACATACTGTACCTAAGGCAGGCAGACCTGAGATATAAATGGATGTATCCTTTTGGATTATTAACAGTGCAAGGGAGGTCAAAGAGAGTGAGGACAAGTGCAGAAGCTTGGAGAGTGCTGAGAGACTTAGGAGTAACTAATCTCCAGGAAGTGGCTGGAAGTCCAGTCACGTCAACTGAGAACAGCAACATGACTCCTGGGGCGGATAGCCTATGATGGCAGAGAGCTGCGGAAGGTGGCAGGAGATTGGTGAGAACGGCCAAGGAGAAAAAGTGGCGGAAAGAGAAACAGGATGAAGCAGAGGAGACTATATAGACTTGTGTCAGGAAATACCTTTCATGAGAAAGATAAGTGAATGTTATAGGTATCATAAAGTAGCCTGAGTTAGTAGGGAGGAGAGTTGAAGGGGGGTAGAGGGGGTGAGGAAGAAGGGGGCGGAGAAGGTTTGGGCAAGAAGGGGGGGGTCAAGGGAAGGGAGTGAGGGGGGGCTTTGAAGAGGTGAATTGCTCGTACCAGAGTAGGAAGGGGCATGGAGGGAGGTAAGGGAGGGAAGAAGGAGGAGGGTGGGGGTGAGGAGGATAGGTGGGCAGCAAAGGCCACGGCCTGATACCTGTTACCTTAATAGAAGTCATATCTCCCGCGAGGAGAGGGAAGGGGGGGAGGAGGTAGACAAAGTGGGACAGTGAAGGGGGAGGTAATACAATATGCAAGGTGAGTTAAAAGTTGTAACATTGAATGTTAAAGGGCTTAATTCACCAATTAAACAGTAGAAATTGTATAAAGACAGACAGATATCAAGGCACGGTGTTTGTGCTCTTACAGGAAACACTTAACAAGGTCAACAGAACACATGGTCAAACCCCAGGGTTATGGAATATGTCTGTATGCATCACACACAGTGGAAAAAGAGAAGGGTGGGGTGGCAGTCTTTATACCCTCTAAACTCAAGGTGGAGTTACAGAAGGTAATTTGAGATAAAGAGGGGAGATATATAATGTTACGAATACAAATAGGAAATGAATGGTATTGTATAATAATGTTTATGCACCAACAGGGGGGGGGGCAAGGGGAATTTCAGGCAAAATTAGGTGACGAGGTGGGGAAATTAGGGGAAGGAAAAGTTATATGTGGGGGAGATTTCAATTTAACATGGAACCCAGATAGGGATGCAATGGGGAAAAAGGAGGGTAAAAGAGCGGATAGGAGAAAATATCGAAACTTTGTTGCACAGCATTGCTTGATAGACTCATGGCGATTCCAACATCCCCGGAAAAGGCAGTTTTCATACTTTTCTCATGTACATGGCTCATATTCCAGAATAGATGCTATCTGGATAACAAAGGAGTTGGCGGGTAGGGTCAAAGGGGCGAACATGGGCTATCAAATGGTCAGACCATGCATTGGTGGAGGTCAGGCTGACCATGGAGGGGGAGGGAGGAGGCATCCAGTTCTGGAGGTTATATGAATCTCTGTTGGAGGATGAGAAGGTTCATAAGGAGATAGAGAGGGAGACAGTGGAATATTTCCAATGGAATGATAATGGGGAAGTGGCCTGGGGGGGGGGGGGGAGTGTGGGATGGATATAAGGCAGGAGTGTGGGGAGTTTTCCTCAAATGGGGGGCATGCAAGAAGAGGGAGAGGGAGGAGAAAGAACGGGAACTGAGAGAAAAATTAATGGAACTGGAAACATTAGATGGGCAAGATGGAAGAGGAACAGAGGCCAAGTGCTGGCTGTTTGAGGGCAATTAAATGCTATGCAAGCCGAAATTATCAGATACCGAATGCAATTACTGAAACAGGGGTTATTTGAGGGGGGGAATAAAGCGGGGCGATATATGGCGCGCTTGAAACAAAGGAAATTAAGGTCACAAATATTGCAAATAAGGGACTGGGAAGGGAAATAAGTTCATAAAGATGGGGACATACGAGAGGCCTTTAAAAGATACTATCAAGAGCTGTATGCAGCCCGGGCATCTCCGGATCTGGAAAAAATACAAAAAAAGTTTAGACTCAATTAAGATCCTGACATTGAGTAAGGAGGAACAAAACCAGTTAAATACCGCAATTGCAGCAGAGACGATCCAGCAGGCCATAAAACAGTTAAAGGTAGATAAGGCACTGGGATTGGATGGGCTTACAGCACGATTTTATAGGAAATTCAGGGAACTTTTAACAGCTCCATTATTGAGGCTGTTTAATTTACCAAGGGAGGGTGGGGTGCTAGCAGCCACTATGGGATGGGCCAGGATAATGATAATTCATAAAGAAGGTAAGGATCAGCAAGAATGTTCGTCGTATAGACCCATTTCATTGCTCAACTTAGATGCTAAATTGGCTATAATATTAGCAACCCATTTAAACAAGGTTATCGGGAAGCTGATCCACCAAGATCAAGCAGGCTTTATTCCAGGGAGGCAGGTGGTAGATAACATTAGGAAGATTTTGAACACTATTTGGTCGGTGGGGCAAAGTGATAAGGAGGCCTTGCTCATATCTTTAGACGCGGAGAAAGCGTTTGACCAGGTGTCCTGGCCTCTTTCAGGTTATGGATAGAATGAGGTTGGGAGGGGAATTTAAGGGTTGGGTGGAAGCATTGTACAGAAACCCGAAGGCGTGCATCAGGATAAATGGAGCATATTCGGCCTTTTTTGAGCAGGGGAGAGGGACAAGGCAGGGATGCCCACTGTCACCCATTTTATTTGCGATATCACTGGAACCATTCGCAGAGCGAGTGAGAGAAAGGGAGGATTTGCGAGGTATAAAGGTAGGAAAAAAACACCCACCACCACCACCACCACCCACCTCTGCAATGAGTAATAGGATGAAGGTGAAAGGTTGATAGACTGAGTAGTAGTAATTTGAGGAAATATTTCTTTACAGAAAAAGTGGCAGATGCATGGAATGGTCTCAGTCTGTCTCTACCACCTCCACTGGATATCAAATCAAGAAAGCATGGGACAAACACAGAATATAAGGGGGGAAAAAAGGAACTACAAAGTTTAGTAGTTTGTATGGAAGGGCAGAATGGATAGGCCATATGGTGTCTGGTATCAGTTTTCTCTATAACTGTAGGAGAGAGCTTGGGCTGGTGGGGAGGGGGGGTGCTTGTTGGTACATAATACCAATCGTCATAACAAGCCGTTTCAGCCAGGGCTAGAGAATTGTGCCATCTCTTTGGGAAGCAAAAGGATCTGCAATCACTTGAGCAAGTGGTGAAAAAGGCTGTTGGGGGGGAGGGGAGACAGCTTAATGACAAAGTAAGAGGTTTCTGGCCTCTCAGACAAACTGCTTTTTCTACTTGCAGCTACAGGACTGACTGTGGGGTGAAGGTTGAGTAAGGCTGGAGGGGATATGTCCAATTTAAAGAAGCTTTATAAATTAAAATCAGGGTGCTTCTTCCAGAGTTATGAGTACAACCCCCCCCCCCCCCCAATTTATGACTGAATGAAAAAAACCCAGAAGAGATGGAGGAGGAGAGGGAAAAAAAGGGGGAGTGCAACTGTTCATATTCAAGAAATTGCTACATGCTTTTGTACAAGATATGCCTTACTTTAGATAAAAACCAGAAATGGGAAAGGTATTTAGGGGGGGAGTGGGGATGGAAGTATGTTTTTCCATATATGGTGGGAGTGTCCGGTGATTAAAATGTTATTGTGGGATGAAGCATGTGTAACTTTTGTGGACATATTGGGACTGACGGGCAACCCTAAGGGAGTGTTTTGACTAAATTCTCTAGGAGCAATTTGGACCCAGGGAGCTTGAAAATTTGTTGCATACAGGATGGCAGCAGCAAGGCGACTTATTGTCAGGAAGCAAAAAACAAAGCACAGCTTCCAAGAATGGAAGAATGATCAGTGAATGTATGGGATGTGTTAATGGAGTAAAACAGCAGTTTACTGCACTCACACAGTAATGAAACACCAGAAAATGGGCATAGATAGGTGACACTGCAACACTCAAAATCTGTTCTTAATTGGTTGGTTGAGCTGTTTTTTTTCGGGGTGAAGGGGGGGGGAGAGAAGAAAAATGTTTACTAATGTTTGTGGTGGGTTGGAATTTGGGATTAAAGTTGAGCAAATTTAGGGATAGCAGTGGAAAAAGATGGCAAGAAAGCATATAGTTACTCACCTGTAACAGGTGATCTCCGGGAACAGCAGGAATTTAGTCTTCACATATGGGTATCTTCAGCACCGACTCAGCCTGCGCGGGAACGCTCCCCAGCGTCCAATTAGAAAGCCTTTGGGAGCATCCCACAGCGCCTGCGTGCTGCCTTCCCGCCTTTCCCAACTGCCTCTCTCCAGTTGAGTTTTAAAGCTGAGACAGAGAGAGAAAGAGGGAAAGAAAAGAAAGAGATACAACTCCTAGGGGAGGTGGGTGGATTGTGAAGACTAAATTTCTGCTGATCACCCGTTACAGGTGAGTAACTATGCTATCTCTAGGAACAAGCAGGAATGTAGTCTTCCATATGGGGACTCCCTAGCTACAGATGCCAGGGAGCGACCCCAGTTGTGTGTCCCTGTGAAAGGGCTCCACTTCCCCCATGGATCTCTGGCATCCTACCAGGAATGGTGGGTAGGAGTTGATTAAGTATGGAACAGGTGTTGTAGAACAGCCTGACCAAACAAGGCATCCCGGCGGAAGTCCTTGTCTAAGCAGTAATGGGCTGTGAAGGTATGAACCGAGGCCCAAATAGCTGCTCGACAGACGTCATCGATAGACACAGAGTATAAATGAGCCATTGAGGCTGCCATGGCTCTCACATTGTGAGCTGTGACATGGCCTTCCAGAGAAAGGTTCTTACTCTGAAAGGTAAAAAATACACTGTGCAATCCAACTGGAAGTTCCAAATGAGAAGGAACAAAAGCAACAAAGAGTTGAGAGGACTTTCTATGTTGCTATGTCCTTTGTAAGTAAAAAAGCAAGTGCTCTTCTACAGTCCAAAGTATGAAGACTCCTTTCTGCATTTGAAGCATGAGGCCTTGGAAAAAATACAGGCAGCTAAACTGCTTGGTTTAGATAAGGTGAGACCACCTTTGGCATAAAGTGTGGATCAGTCCTAAGGACTACCTTATGATGGAACCTCGTATAAGGAGGATCAGCCACTAATGCTTGCAACTCACTAATGCAACATGCTGATGTGATTGCAATGAGAAAGACAACCTTCCAGGAAAGGAATTTCAAGGAGGTAGTAGCTAGAGGTTCAAAAGGCGGCTTCATGAGCTGCCCCAGAACCAGATTCAGGTCCCATGCCACTGGAGGTGGCCTAATGGGAGGCTTAGTTAGAAGAAGGCCCCTCATATATCTCGCTATGAGAGGATGAGAGGAAATAGGTTGTCCATTTAAAGGATTGAAAGAAGCTGAAATAGCACTTAAATGGACTCTGAGTTAGTCTTAAGCCCTGCATTAGATAAATGAAGGAGATACTCCAGTAATGATTCCAGAGGTATCTCCAGGGGGTCAAGACCCTTCTGCGAACATCATATGGAAAACCTCTTCCACTTGAAAGCATAGGAGCATCTTGTGGAAGGCTTCCTAGAAGCATAAAGGATATCTTTTACTTGTTGAGACAGGTTAAGACCATGAGGGTCTAGGCTCTCAGCAACCAGGCTCTGAGATGCAGAGAGTGGGGATCAGGATGCCACAACATCCCGTCGTCCTGAGACAGGAGATCTGGAGCAGATCCTAACTCCAGAGATGGAGCTTGAGAGAGATGTAGGAGCAGAGGGTACCACACCTGCCGTGGCCAATTTGGAGCTATGAGAATCATATGGCCTCTGTCTCTCTGAAGCTTGAATAGGGTTTGGGAATTAGGGGAATGGGTGGAAAGGCATATAGGAAGTCCTGACCCCAATGGAGATAGTTCAGGGATGCTTTCTGAGAACCCTGAGCAGGAATTCTGGAACAGAAAATCGGGGAAGTTTGGCATTCAACGGACTTGCAAAGAGGTCTATGTCCGGAGTTCCCCAAATTTGAAAACTTTTGCTACCTGGTCCGCACGAAGAGACCACGCGTGTGGAAGCAGAACTCAACTGAGTCTGCCTGCCCAGGAGTTTTGAATGCCTGGCAGATACGCCGCAAGGAGATGAATCTGATGCTCTCTGGCGAGGGCCCATAGTCGCAAAGCTTCGTTGCAAAGCGACAGAGCCTGTTCCTCCCTGCTTGTTCAGATAAAAAATAGCTACTTGATTGTCTGTCTGAATTAGGACCGTCTTGTAGCCCAGCTGGGTGTGGAACACTCGAAGAGCAAGGAAGATTGCTCAGAGTTCCAAGAGATTGATGTATAGATGGATCTCCTGTGGAGTCCAGGTTCTTTGGGTAGAGGGATCTTGCAGGTGAGCTCCCCAACCCACCTGCGAGGCATCTGTTAGAGCAACCTGGGGTGGGGGTTGTTGGAAAGGGGACCCCACCAACAGGTTTTGGGTTGATTGCCACTATTGTAGGGACAAAATAAGGAGTCTTTAGTTTGCTATTTTGTCTGATAGGCAGCCTGATGCTTGAGTCCACTGAATGGATAGAGTCCATTGGGCTGCTCTCATATGGAGGCGAGCATAGGGAAGCACATGCACGGTAGATGCCATGCGGCCTAGCAATTGTAACATTTCCCGAGTAGTGAGATGAGTTTTTAACACTGCTTGGGAAGCTAACTGCACAATGCGAAGGCAGCGGGGCTGCGGAAGATAGACCCTTGCTTTCCTGGTATCCAGCATAGCTCCTATAAACTCTAGAGATTGAGTGGGAGTTAGGTTGGATTTTGGGATGTTTATGACCAGGCCCAAATACTGAAGTATACGCATTGTGCAAGATAAAGCAATTCTGGCCTCTGATTCTGAAGGGGCTCGAATGAGCCAGTAGTCTAAGTAGGGGAAGGCGAATATTCCTAGAGTGCGAAGGAATGCTGCCACTACAGCCATGCATTTTGTAAATACCCTTGGTGCTGAGGCCAGGCCAAAAGGAAGAACCCTGTACTGGTAGTGCTTCCCCTGAAATAGAAACCAAAGGAATCTTCGGTGAGTTGGATGGATGAGAATATGGGTGTACGCATCCTTGAGATCTAGAGAACAAAGCCAAATCCCGACACTGAAGGTATGGCAGAAGAATTCCTAGAGAAATCTTGAACTTCTCTCTGAACAGGAATCTGTTCAATTCTCTGAGGTCTAAAATGAGTCTGTGCCCCCCCTGTTTTCTTTGGAATAAGGAAATAGGGGGAGTAAAACCCTGTACCCTGTTGGGAAATGGGTACGTCTTCTATTGCCCCATGGGCAAGAAATAAACTGACCTCTTGACCCAACTGATTTTCAAGTGAAGTCTGAGAATTGAACCCTCTTAGAATTGTAGGAGGAGGCATGCTGAAGAAATAAAGCTTGTACCCCTCCTTTACAATGGAGAGAGTCTATTCTTCTGCTGTTATTTGCTCCCATCTGGGGGCAAAATGACATAACCTTCCTGGAATAGTGGAGGGCTCTGGCCCGTTGAGGGCCAGGAAGGCCAAGTTCTCTAGATGAGAGTCAAAGCCCCTGTGGAGGCTGAGTCTGTTGGGCTGGTTGAGGCTTAGCAGACTTTTTTTGTTTTGGTGGCTGCTGTCCCTTTCGGGCAGACTGACCTGTAGAATGTCCCTGCTGGGTATAGGAGGGGTAAAACCTCTTCTTTTTAGAGAAGAATGGTTTCTTGTAGGATTTTCTCCTTGCAGGATCAGCTGTAGCCTTGGAAAGTCTATCCAAAGTGGTGTTATCAGCATCCAGCTCATTAGCTTTCTCTTGCCAATTTTTGCCAAAGAGATTTTCGCCTGTGCAAGGGATATTCCCCAGTTTGTCCTGTACCCAGAGTTCTAAGTCAGATGCCTGGAGACAGGCAATCCTACGAGCACCTATGGCAATGGCAGAGGTTCTGCTTATGCACTCAAAGCAGTCAAAAGCTGCACGATTAATGAACTTACAAACATCTTGAGCATGTTTGACAAGTGTAAGATAATCTTGCCTCTCATCAGGAAGGAGAGGGCTCATAAGCTCTAGATCTCCTATAATCTCCTTAAGGAACATGCCCATGTATAAGATGTAGGAACTAATCCTGGCAGAAAGCATAGAGGCCTGGAAGGTTCAACGCCCAAAGGCATCAAGAGTCCTACATTCACACCCTGGAGGATTAAATGCACGTCTTTTTGCACTCTTGATCCTTCTCACAGCTGATTCCACCACCATGGAGTGGTGTGGTAACTGAGTTTTTTTGAAATCCAGGACAAGGAGGTACTCGATACATGGTATCAAGCCTACGAGAATGGGGAGAGGTGGTAAGAGGTGTTTCCCACATTCTTAACATGAGATCATGCAAGATCACATGAATAGGCAAAGTAGCTGCCTCCTTGGGAACTTTGGGATATTATAAAATCTCCAACTCCTTTACGGTTCTATTTCAGGAGCCACTCCTAGTTCCCTCAGGAGCCCTCATCGTTCCATCAGATCAGTCCATTTGAACCGCATGTCCCTTCCCTCCCCCTCACAGGCTCATCTTGAGTCCACCCACTCCTCAGCATTTTTCTTTTTGGGTCCGCGACTCTGGAACTCGCTTCCCGTCGCCCTTCATTTAGAACTCTCATATAAAAAACTTTTAAGGCTAAGCTGAAGTCCCACCTTTTTTGCACCGCTTTTAACCTTTCCCTTCCACCTGCTCCCCCTTCTCCCCCACCCTGCTGAACCTGAATGTACTTAACTCTGTTCAGTTCTCCGCTGTATTACCTGTCCCTTTACTCTCTCTCTCCACCCTATCTTGTCTCTTCAATTTTTTGGCGTTCTTTTTCCTTTTCCCTTTTCAGCGGCCCATATATTTTATTATTGTACACCGCTCTGGTGCCACTGGTAAAGAGCGGTATATTAAATGTGCAAATAAAGATAAAGATAAAGAAAGATGGAAAGACCTCTAGCCACCTCCCGGATGAAATCCTGAAAGGATATATCCTCTGGAGGAGACATCCTACGTTTAGGAGAGGAAGGCTCTTCAGAGAGAAGTGCTCTAGTACTGACAGAGCTGTCAAAATCCTCAGACTCATCGGAGGATTCAAAATAACTCCTGTCCAGGTGCTCTTGGAAAGCACGATACCGGTACCGATTGAAGTCAGTACCGGAGGGGTCCGGTACCGGCCTGTCAATACCGGAGGAAACAGCATGACTGTGTCGGTAACACAGTCACCAATGTCTATGCTCTCGGTACCGGTACCGATATCGGTGCCGGAACCAATGTCGATACCAGTTGAACCATCTGAAGCGATCCCGAAGGCAGCGAAGCCGCAAGGAGAGCCGCCAGACTGCGTTCGATAGCCAAGAATTTCTGGTCTATTGACACTGCCGATGCCTGGGTATCGGTACCAGACGAAGCGGCCGGTACCCCAGAGTATGGCACCAGTAGTTCTGCCGAGGTTGAGGCCTCGAGAACATCCTGGAGCCCCAATAGTGCTTTGGAAGCCGAAGCCTCCCGCCGGGGCAATTTTGCCAGTACAAGTCCCTCAAGGGCAACACCAGAGGCATCTCGATGCTTGGAAGGAGATCTACCCTTTGGGGACTGGCCAGATTTATGTTTGGTTACCTGAGATCCATGGGAGGAAGACGAAGCCCTGGAAGACATCGATGCCACGGATGCTGCATCGGAGGAAAAAAGGGTGCTAAGCTTAGCAGCTCGGTTTTGCCAACCCCTCTTCAACATCATCCCACAGGCAAAGCACTCCGAGATGGAGTGGTCAGGACCTAAACATTTAAGACACCACTCGTGGGTGTCGTGACAGAGATGGTACCGCCACACTTGGAACACTTTTTAAAACCCGGAGGCGGGTTTTTCCATTCTGAAGGCAAAGTTGGGCTTAGTGCCCAAAATGGCACGTGGCACCCGACAGAAAAAAAGACTGGAAAGTCCAGAAATTTTTTTTTTTTTTTTTTTTTTAAAGAAAGAACCGGCGGTACCAGTATAGCGTTGAGGAAGGCAGATGCTACCACAAAAAAAGAATGAAAAGATGGGATAATTTCTGCTGTGACAGGAAATACGACCTGCTGGCTCCGTGGAAAACGAAGAACTGGAGAGAGGCAGTTGGGAAAGGCGGGAAGGCAGCACGCAGGCGCTGTGGGATGCTCTCAAAGTCTTTCTAATTGGACGCTGTGGAGCGTTCCCGCGCAGGCTCCGTCAGTGCCGATGATACCCATATGTGAAGACTACATTCCTACTTGTTCCTGGAGATAAAAAGTTATTGTAAATGTTATGGCAAGTTTCAGTTCTCTGTGAAAGGTTGGTGAAAAAAAAAGGGACTGCTGCTTCAGGAGAGAGATCTGCAATTGTAAGTATTTCTGGGAATTGTTCTATATATCTTGGGGAAAAAGAAATTCTTTAGATTAAAGCTGATTAATCTGTGTAAATTAGAATCCAGTGTATTTGTTAAATCAGTCAGGGCCTAGTATCAGCAAAGAACTTTAAATGTTAGAGTATGACTTAACATAAGAGGAAAAACATGGTCAGTATTCTTTGAGCAATAAAACGTTTTTTAGAGACCTTTACAAAGAGGCCTTCTAGATAGAGGACAAGAGACCTGTAAAATTGTTTTAAATAGGTGTTAAAACCAAGTGACAGATCAAAGGGGCATTTTAAAAGACTCCAGCTAGCCAAGCAAGGGTTGTATGAATACCCAGGAAATTGCTTACAGATTGCCTTAGAAGAACAGGACAGGGTACTGTGTAGCAGCCAACTTTTAATAAGTCTTCTTTCCCTCCCACCCGCCCCTGGGATAATCGTAGCTTTATAGGTGTGCTTAAAGCTCTTAAAAGGAAAGGAGGTGCCATATTCACTCTCACATGCAGCTGTTTATCCTCATCAGGCATACATTAAGGATCTCAGATTAATTAAGCTTGAGGTGAACAAAGTCCATTGTACTAATAAAAAACTATACCCAATATGTTTAAGTATCCCTAGCAAACCTTAGTAAGTAACTTAAACACCTAAAACACAACCTTAAAACTAAGATGCAGACAGCAATGCAGCAGTGAGATGAGAGCTTTCCAGTCTTTTGCATCGGGTGTCATATGTATGATTTTCTCTCAGTTGGTGAGGGGTCTTACATGTGTACTAGGTGCAAGGAGTTCTTTGCTCTCAGGTAATGAGTCCAATCTCTGGAGGCTAAAGTAGCAGACTTGGGAGGACAAAGACAAAGAGGTACATAGATGGGACCTACAGATATAGTACTGAAATCCCATCTCCAGTCTGACAGCATCCCTGTTGCCATGGAAGAGAGCACTCATGTGACAGGAGAGCATCACCCTGGTGTGGCTGTCCTCCAGGTGATGTAAAACCCTCCCGCAACAGGGAGGTTTCTGCAGGGCCATGTGCCCACAAGGGAAGGTTTATGACAGCCATTATAGTTGGCGATTTGATCATTAGGCATGTAGATAGCTGGCTGGCAGATGTGAGGATCACTTGGTAACAAATCCTGCCTGATGTGAAGGTAGCAGACCCCAAACGCCACCTAGACAAGGTCTTAGATAATACTGGGAATGAGTCTGCTGTCTTGGTACATGTCTGTACCAATGACATAGGACAGTGTGGTAGGGAGGTTCTGGGGAGTAAATTTAGGCTTTTAGGTATAAAGTTGAAATCCAGAATTTCCAGGGTAGCATTCTCCAAAATGCTTCCCGTTCCACATGCAGAACCCAAAAGGCAGGCAGAGCTCCGCAGTCTCAAATGCGTGGATGAGACAATGGTGCAAGGAAGAGGGTTTTGGATTTGTTAGGAACTAGGGAATATTCTGGGGGAAAAGGAGGGCTCTTCCAAAGGGATGGGCTCCACCTTAACCGGAACCGAACCAGGATGCTGGCATTAACCTTTGAAAAGGAGACATAACAGCTTTTAAAATAGGTAATAGGGGAGAGTTGACAGTTGCCCAAGAACGCATGGCTCAGAACAATGTATCCTTGAAGGATACAAGCAAAAGATTGAAGTTAGGGCATATCAGCAGAGGCTCCAATAAAGACAAAAGTAGCCTAAATGCCCTCGAGTACAGAGCCGACAGCTTAAAGATTCCAAATTACCCTTGCCTACCGAAAGCTAGATTAATATGAATAAAATACAGCCTCTAAAATGCTTGTATACAAATTCTAGAAGTCTAAAAAATAAGGGAGAGTTAAAATATATAGAACTAAATGAGAGGTTGGATATGATTGGTATCTCAGAGACATGGAGGAAGGAGGACAACCAGTGGGACACTGATACCTGGGTACAAACTATATCCTAATGATAGAGTGCTACCCCTCCACCGAATTCGTCTGCTTTATGTAGAGAGAGCAGTGCGTCAAAGGATTCATGTTTTGCAGGAAATAAAATTCATCGTAGAATCTCTATGGATTGAAATTCCATGTAAAAAGTGAAAGGGGAAGGCAATGGCGATGGCAATGGGGGTGTACTATCGACCGCCTGGCCAGAACTAACAAATGGATGATGAAATGTTCAAAGAAATCAAGGAAGCTAACAAAATTCACAGCACAGTAATAATGGGCGATTTCAATCAACCCGGTATCAAATGGGTCAGGGTAAGACATGCTAGGGAGATAACATTTCTAGAGAAATAACTGCTTCTTGGAACAGCTGGTTCATGGACAGACCAGAAGGGAAGCCATTTTGGACCTAGTCCTTAGTGGAAAACAAGATCTGGTGCAAGAGGTGAGTGTGTTGGGGTCACTTGGCAATAGTGATCATAGCATGATCGTGTTTGATTTAATAAATGGAGGCAAAACGGTAAGGAAATCCACGGTAAGGAAATCCACAGTAAGGAAATCCAAATAGGGAGACTATGATAAACTGAGGAAAATAGTTGAAAAAACTAAAAAGGAGCAGTTGCAAAGATTAATGATTTACATTGAGCATGGGTGTTTAAAAATACTATCTTTGAAGCCCTGACCAGCTGTATTCCACGCTTTAAGAAAAGTGTAAGTCCAAGAAAACTGCCAGCATGGTTTAAAGGAGAGCGTCCAACACGAAAGCACGAATCCACGTGCAACTAACAAACCCAGTCCAGAACGTGGATAGCAAAGGAAGAATACTTTTATTGAACACCTTTAGCCAATGGCTCGACACAGGCCGTGTTTCGTTATGCCTTCATCAGGGGCTTACTTTGACAGGGAGAGCTGCCGGGTGATGCCAAATCAGAGATGTGGTGAAGGATACAGACCTTGCTAGGAGTACCAGACTCTTCCTCTGCTATCCACGTTTTGGACTGGGTTTGGTTTAAAGGAGAGGTCAGAGAGGCTGTTGCCAAAAAAGCATCTTTCAGGAAATGGAAAAAGCAGCCAAATGATGAAAACTGGAAACATAACCACTGGCAAGTTAGATGCAAGGCATTGATAAGGAAGGCAAAAAGAGAATTTGAGAAGAAGCTTGCTGTGGAAGCAAAAATGCATAGACGTTTCAAGTACATTCATAGCAAAAAACCTGTGACAGTCAGTTGGACCATTAGATGATAGATGGATAAAAGGGGCACTAGGACAAGGCCATAGCAGAGACAATTAATTCTTTGCTTCAGTCTTTACTGAGGAAAATGGAGGGATGTTACCCATGACTGAAATGGTATTTAAAAGTGATGCCACAGAAGAATTGAAAGAAACTGTTACACATCTTCCCGGTGTATCGATAACTATTTGATAAACTGAAAAGTAGCAAATCACCTGGCCTGGATGGCATACATCCAAGGGATGTTGAAAGAACTGAAATACGAGATTGCAGACCTATTAGTAATCTGTGAACTATCATTAATATACATACATGAATAGTGGAGGATTTTTAAAAAGGGTTCCGGGGATGATCCAGGAAACTACAGACTGGTGAGCCCGACGTCAGCACCAGGAAAAATGGTAGAAACCATTACTTAAAATGTAGATAGTCATGACTTAATGGGAGACAGCCAATGTGGCTTTAGCCAGGGAAGGCCTTGTCCTACTAATCTGTTTTTTTGAAGGTGTGAACAAACAAGTAGACAAAAGTGAGTTAGTTGATACAAATTATCTGGATTTTTAAAAAGCTTTCATGAGAGACTTTTGGCAAAATAAAAAAAACATGGGATAGGAGGCAGTGTACTATTGTGGTTCAGGAACTGGTTAACTAATTTGCAGATGACACAAAAATATTCAAAGTTGTTAAAACCCATGAGGATTGTGGAAAATTGCAAGGGGACCTTGATAAACTGGAAGACTGACCATCCAAATGGCAGAGAAAATCTAATGTGAACAAGTGCAAAGTTATGCACCTAGGAAAGAACCCCCCAAAATGGAAGTTACACTTACCTGGTAATTGATGTTCCTTTAGGGACGACAGTTCAGTCCTCCATCGGGTTGTGTACCTCCTCCTGCAGCATGGAGAATGGACCAATCAAATTCTTGATAGCACTGGATACCCTCTGCTGGTCTTCCCATCAGCCCCCAGTGAACTACTGACAAAGCACACTCCAAGGAGCAACAAATAAGTAGCTAATAACAGATAATCTCAAACAAGACTTCAAAATGTAACCATAACTTTTAACGAACATATGCCCCCTTTGATTACCAAAGGGAACAGAAACCAAGACTACCCCCTCCTTGCCACCCCCTCTGCCACCGAACCGCTTCCTAGAAAGAAGAGAGCAGTGACAGCGCGCGAAAGGGAGCGAAAGATCAGAACTACCAAGAGTAGAACATGAAGATTCCAGGCCTTATTCTGCTGTATTCTTCTTACCTGAAATCATTTCTGCTGCAAGTCAATCCCTTGTTTGTCCCAGACACACCGGGTGGGAATGAGGACTGAACTGTTGTCCCTAAAGGAACATCAATTACCAGGTAAATAATTTCCATTTCCTTAGCAGTCCTCCAGTTCAGTCCTCCACCATCGGGATGTAGTAGAGCAGTACTTAATGGGAGGGACCCTTGCAGCCTGACCACACCACCACCGCCCCAAAGCAGGCATCATTCGCCGCCAGAACATCCAGACGGTAGTGCTTACTGAAAGTATGTAGTGACAACCAAGTCGCCGCCCTGAAAATCTCCGCAGGCGGAATCAAATAGTGCTCCGCCCAGGACGCCGCCTGCGCGCTAGTAGAATGAGGCTGCAAACCCACCAGTACTGACCGCTTTTGCAAAATATAAGCCGATGCAATAGCTTCTCTTATCCATCTGGAAATTGAAGCTTTCGCTGCCGCTTCTCCTTTGCGAGCACCACCAAACAGAACGAAGAGACTGTCCATCCTGCGAAATGCGCCCGTCACTTTTAAATATCGCAAGACCCTCCGTACATCCAGACGATGTAAGCTACGGTCTGAATCCAACCCTGCCGACGCAGGGAGCGCCAGCAAAGAAACAGACTGATTTAAATGGAAAGGAGAGACAACCTTCAGAAGAAAGGATGGAACCGGCCTCAGCACCACCTTATCTCTGGAAAAAGACAGGAAAGGTTCCCTACACGATAACGCCTGCAACTCCAAGACTCGTCTTGCCGAACAAATGGCCACCAAAAACACTGTCTTGAGTATTAAATCCTTAACCGACGCCTGACTTAAAGGGCTCAAACAGCTTCCTGGTTAACCCCCCTAACACCAGATTGAGATCCCAGGGCGGAATGAAACACCTGCGTGACGGCCGAAGCCGAAAAACCGCCTTAAGAAAGCACTGCACGTCCACGTGAGATCCTGTGCACTTTGCCTCTATAACAAGCTAGAGCAGCCACCTGAACTTTCAGCGAACTGGCTGCTAAACCTCTGTCAAATCCATCTTGTAAGAAGCTGAGGACCATGGGAACTGACACCGTCGCTGCCCGTAACCGATGATGCAAACACCAGTCCTCAAAAATACGCCAGATGTGCACATAAGCAAGGGAGGTGGAACGCTTGCTAGCCCGCAGCATCGTGGCGATAACTGCAGCAGAATAACCCTTCCTTCTCAACCTTGCCCTCTCAATGGCCATACTGTAAGAGAGAACCGATCCACTTGCGGCATGCAAAGAGGCCCCTGCTGTAAAAGATCCTCCGATATCGGTAACTTCCAGGGAGTCCCATCTAGAAGACAAACTAGATCTGCGTACCATGGCCGTCCTGGCCATTCTGGTGCCACGAGCAGCACCCTGCCGCAGTGCGCCTCGATGCGCTGCACCACCCGTCCTATGAGAGCCCACGGGGGAAAGACATACAGCAGACCAGAAGTTGGCCACAGCTGAATCCGGGCATCGATGCCCTCAGACATCCTCTCCCGACGCCTGCTGAAAGAACGATTCACTTCTGCGGACTGGAACGTCGCCATGAGATCCATCACCGGCGTTTCCCATCTGCAGGCAGGCAATCTGTGCGAACACTGCCGGGTGAAGTTCCCATTCTCCGGCGTCCACTTGGACCCTGCTGAGAAAGTCTGCCATCACATTGTCCTTCCCAGCGATGTGTGCCGCCGAAATGGCTTTTAGCCGTGGCTCTATCCAGAACAGAGCTTCTGCCTCCTCTTCCATGGCCACGCTTCCCGTTCCCCCCTGCCGATTGATGTAGGCCACCGTCGCCGAATTGTCCGACAGCACTCTTACTGCTCGACCTCTCACCGTGCTCTCAAACGCCCGAAGCGCTAGAAACACTGCCCGAAGCACGAGACGGTTGATACACCAAGCCCTTTCCTGACCGGACCACAGTCCCTGCGCGAAGAGCCCCTCACAATGAGCTCCCCAACCTATGAGACTGGCGTCTGACATCAGGGGCAGCCATATTGACTGCTCCAGAGGCATGCCCACTTTCAGGGACTCCGAAGCCAGCCATCACTGAAGGTCCCGTCTCACCTGAAGCGGGCAAGGAAGGCGTTTGCTCAGAGAATGCACCTGCGGCGACCAGTGATGCAACAGGCCCTTTGTAAGGCCCACATGTGAAACCTGGCCCACAGCACCACTTCCAGGGTCGCCGCCATGGTGCCTAGTACCCACAGGTACCACCAAGAGGATGGGGCCGGAGTGCTCAAGAAGGTGCGCACCAGACCGCAAAGCAGGTGCGCCCGCCGTTCCAGGAGTAACACTGTTCCCCTCGCAGTGTCTAAGTGAACTCCTAAATATTCGAGGATCTGGGCGGGTACTAAGTGGCTCTTGGCCTCGTTGACTACCCAGCCGAGGCTCTGAAGCAGCTGCACCACTCTGTCCCTCGCCCGAACCAACCAATCGTCGAGGTAAGGATGAACTAAAATGCCCTCCTTTCGCAACGCCGCTGCCACCACCACCACCACGATCTTGGTGAAAGTGTGCGGAGCTGTTGCCAAACCTAAGGGTAGTAAAACAACCTAAATCGATGGTCCCTTCACAGAGCAAAAAGCAGATCACTCTTCTTAAAACAAAAATGCTCCACTTCAACTGATGCGTTGTGACTTTAGAACTAACGGTGTGGGGTATTATAACAAAAACTTAATACCATTCATACATGAAAGAACCTAAGAGCGCTTTTTATGGACTTCAGTACTTATAATACTGTTGAACGCGCTGGCAGCATCAATGACCAATCCAGAGAACATGAAAAGTGCAAGGATAATATTAAATCCGCAAAACTGAAGTGTCAATTGCATTTAAAAACCACACCATAGTTTTAACAAAAAATGCTTATCTTAAAACATATCGTGGTGAATTCACACCACGATATGTTTTAAGATAAGCATTTTTTGTTAAAACTATGGTGTGGTTTTTAAATGCAATTGACACTTCAGTTTTGCGGATTTAATATTGTCTTTGCACTTTTCATGTTCTCTGGATTGGTCATTGATGCTGCCAGCGCGTTCAACAGTATTATAAGTACTGAAGTCCATAAAAAGCGCTCTTGAGTCTGAGACCTTTCCAGAGATAGGTTCTTTCATGTATGAATGGTATTAAGTTTTTGTTATAATACCCCACACCATTAGTTCTAAAGTCCCAACGCATCAGTTGAAGTGGAGCATTTTTGTTTTAAGAAGAGAAACCTAAGGGTAGAGCTTGAAACTGGTAATGGCCCCAAGGAAAGGTGAACCATAGGAACCTTTGATGGGCCTCCCTTATCGGGATGTGCAAATAAGCTTCCGTGAGGTCGAGGGACATCAAAAACTCTCCATGCCGAACCGCCACCATAACGGACCTTAGCGTCTCCATTCAAAAGTGGGGAACTCTTAAGACAGCGGTTAACCCCTTTGAGATCCAGAATTGGCCGGAGCGATCCGTCCTTCTTTGGCACCACAAAATAAATAGAGTTGCGACCTACCCCGCATTCCGATGCTGGCACGGGCACCACCACCCCCAACCGTAGGAGATGGTCTACCGTCTGACAGAGAGCCATCGCTTTTCGACTCCCCTTGCTGGGGGACATTACAAATGAGTCCGGCACCAGACAAGCCAACTCCAGAGCGTAACCGGACAATCTCCAGCACCCACTGATCTGACGTTATTTGGACCCAGGCAGGAAGGAACTCCCGAAGATGCCCCCCCAATCGAGAGACTTCCTGCCGGGGCCCGCCTCGCTTCATTGGGGCTTACAGCCAGTCGAGGAGGAGGAGACTGCCGAGAAACATCTGCCGGCCCCCGAAACCCATGGGTTTGAGAAGGAAATCTTCCCCGGGGAGAACCCCCGAGACGAGACGTACAAAACCTCCAGGAATCTCTAAACTGATTCCAGGAGGACGGTAAAGACTTCCCCTGTCGAGGCTTATCTTCCGGAAGTCTGCCACATTTGGAATCCCCTATATCCTTAACCAGCTTATCCAGATCTTCCCCAAACAATAATCTACCTTTGAAGGGAAGCTTACTGAGATGAGACTTAGAGGATCCGTCGGCCACCCAATTCCGCAACCAGATGGAACGCCTAGCGGCCACCACCAAAGCCATGCTATTAGCCAATGCTTTGATAAGATCATAGTGCACATCTGCCAGATATGTCGACCCAGATTCGAGTCGGGACACCTCCCTTACACTCTGCTGATCCAGCTGCTCAACCCGTCTTAAGTACTGGAACCAACGCAGGCATGCCCGCGCTATCCAGGCCCCGCAAATTGAGGCCTGCAGTGAGAGGGCATTAGCTTCAAACATCAGCTTTAAAAAACCATCCACTTTCCTGTCCTGCGCATCCTTTAAGGCCGCGCTACCTTCCACGGGAATAATCATCTTCTTCATGACCGCCGACACTGCCGCATCCACCCGCAGCGCATGAAACTTCTCCTTGTCCTTATCCGCCAAAGGATAGAGCCTGTTCATGGTCTTAATGCCTTTTAGGCCCGCCTCCGGCTGATCCCATTCATTCTGGATCATCCGATCCACCACCTGGTGAACCGGGAACACCGTCTGATTCCCTAACCACTTGGATAAAGGGGATCTTCCAATCCCTCCTCCTCCACCGGCTGCGCTGAGGCGAGGTTGAGAGTCCGAAGAGCTTCTGTAATGAGCAGCAGCAACTCCTCTTTGTGAAATACCCGTATGATTCTCACCTGATCTTCAGGTTCTGGTATTTCTCTGTCTTCCAGCTCCTCTAGACCCGAGTCCAGCCAATCCACCTCCGAGGGAACGGCACCGGAATATTGAGGTCTCTTAGCCGGCGTTGGCAGAGCGCCACTCGCCACTTCCACTCGGGGCGAGGGAAGCCCCATTGTCCCAGCTAGAGCCTCCGGTAGCTTGCCTAGGCGCCCCCAAGCGGAAAGCCTGATGCATAAGGATGAAGTCCGGGGAGAAATCCCCCAGTGACGGCTCGGACCCCGAAGTGCCCCAGAGGGCCCCACCAGGGCCTCTGAAGAAAACCCCGGCAGGACGACTACTAAGGGCTCTCCCTCCCCTCCAACCGGGAGGGCCGAAGCGTCCTGGACCCCCTTGTCTTCCATCTGTTGTTCCACCATGGTAGATAGATGCACAGCCACGGCAAATTCCAGAAGCGGACACTGTGCCCCTGCGTGTGCCACAAACCACGCACTGTGGGCGTGAAGACCTGGACTAGGCTCCCCCAGCACCAGCTATCTATGCTCCAGAAAACACAGGTACCAGAACTATCCTCTTTCGTGACAAGAACTATTCCTCTACTTTCTCTTTTTTTTTTTTTTTTTTTTAAACCTCACACCTAATCAATCTAGAAGACCCCGAACGCTCCCCGGTGCACCACTGCCGAAAAAAAAGAACCACAAAATTACACCTGCACTGAAGCTTGCCAGGTGCTCCTCACACGATGCACCCACACGCAGCCCCGACAACGCCACGCGACTCCGGCAACGTGGGAAGACCTCAAAATGGCCGCCGCAGCTATCCGCTCAGCGTGAAAATCAAGCACCGGCCTCTCAAGCCCTGCGCCATTAACAAAAAGGCCACTCACGCTAACCCCGGCGCTTGTCTCCGGTGCTGGGGCCCTGCGAGCCGCAATGTCGCTCAGCGTTGTCAAGAGCGACATTCGCAGCGAGGGCTTACTTGCCGGCCGGCAGCCGGCAGCATTGCTCACATGCTAAGGCACCGTCTGCTGTCCTGCTCACAGGGAGCTCCCGAGGCTGTGTCGTGTAAACGTGCTGCACAAAGCTCTCCCGTGCAGTCAAGGGAGAGAGAGCTGCAAGGTGCCCCAAAAGACAGAAGGAAGCAGAAGAGAAGTGTAGGAACGCGCTTCGGCTTGGCTTTTTTTTCTTAAGGGGCAGATCACCTAAAGGCAAAGAAAACAAAAAGAGAAGGGAACCAAAGCAGGAATAAAAATCCTAAACCCCGACTATAAAGCTCCTTATGTGTTCCTCCAATGAGCCCAGCCCAGACTCACTACGTCCTCCTGCTGCATGGAGACTGGACACACTGGGGGCTGATGGGAAGACCAGCAGAGGGTATCCAGTGCTATCAAGAATTTGACTGGACCAGTCTCATTGCTACAGGAGGAGGTACACAACCCGATGGTGGAGGAATGAACTGGAGGACCGCTAAGGAATTATGGTTACACAATGCAAGGTTCCACATTGGGAACCACCACCCAGAAAACAGATTTAGGAGTCATTGTGGAAAACATGTTGAAACCCTCTGCCCAGTGTGCAGCAGTGGCAGCCAAGAAAGCAGTGCTAGGAATCATAAGGAAAGGAATGGATAATAAAACAAAAAGGTATTATATAAATGCCTCTGTCATTCCATGGTGTGACTGCACCTCAAATATGTGCAATTCTGGTTGCCGTATCTTAAAAAGGATATAGCGTTATTACGAGGGTTGCTATTTATATTTCTGGCCTTAGCAACAGTAAGTGTTGCCAGGCGCCATCCAATGGTTCCATTGGAACACTGACATTGTTGAACATAACCTTATTCATAACATTTTATCATTTGAGCACGATTTGTTGTTTACAGTAACTTGAAAAATTCATCTCGGGCGAAAAATGGAATTAACTCGTGAACATTTTCACGCGATTATTTTTCATAACTTTCTATGTGGATTATCAAGACAAGAGTGCATCGATGAACTTAATTTTTTATACGGCAATAAAGCACCATCCTACAGCACTGTAAAAAACTGGTATAACGAATTCAATCGTGGCCGACGTTCGCTCCAGGACGAATTCTGTCAGGGTCGTCCAAAATCGGTTGTTGTGCCAGAAAATATCGATGCTGTGTGTGAACTGATAAAGCAAGATAGTCATGTGACATACTGTGAGATTGAGGCATCTTTGGGCATTAGTATGACAAGCATCAATAAGATATTGCATGATCTTTGGCTGTAAAAAAAAAAAAAAAAAAAAAAAAAGATTTGTTCGCGTTGGATCCCGCATAATCTGACAAACGCTCAAAAGAACGCTCGTGTCGATTGGTGCAAGGAAATGTTGAAAAAATACGTTCAAGGTGCATCAAAGACTGTGTATAACATCTACACAGGTGACGAATCATGGATCTATGCATATGAGCCCGAAACAAAACAGCAATCAACTGTTTGGGTCTTCCAAGACGAGCCAAATCCAAAGTTGTTCGCGGAAGCAGCACATTGAAGCAAATGGTTGCCTGTTTCTTCGGCATTACCAGTCACGTGGCGACAGTGCCGTTAGAGCAACGTAGGATGGTCAATTCTGAATGGTACACGACCATTTGTTTACCAGAAGTCTTCGTAGAAATTCGGAAAAAGTCGAAGAGGCGGCAAATAATTCTTCATCATGACAATGCGAGCTCTCACACATCGGCTCAAACAAAGGAATTTTTGACCGGCCAAAACATCGAATTGATGGGTCATCCACCGTACAGTCCTGATTTGGCACCCAATGAATTTTTATTCACGCACATCAAAAACAATTTACGTGGTCAACGATTTTCAACACCCGAAGATGCGGATGATGCATTCAAAACGCATGTTTTGGAGTTACCTCAATCGGAGTGGAAAAAGTGCTTCGAAAATTGGTTCAAACGCATGCAAAAGTGTATTGATCTTCATGGAGAATATTTTGAAAAACAAAACCAATTTCGATCATAAATATTTGTTTTTTCATTATTAGGCCAGAAATATAAATAGTAGAAAAGGTACAGAGAAGAGCCACCAAAATGGTAAAGGGGATGGAAAGATACCCCTATGAAGGGGGGCCAAAAAGGTTAGGGCTCTTCGACCTGGAAAAGAGACAGCTGAGGTGAGATATGATTGAGGTCTATAAATTAATGAATGGAGTGGAACAGGGTTAAACGTAGATCAATTGTTTATGGCATTAAAAGATAGAAAGACTAGGGGGATTTGCAATGAAACTACAGGGTAACCTATTTAAAGACCAATATGAAAAAATATTTTTTCACTCAATGTGTAGTCAAACTCTGGAATCTTTTACCGGAGGATATAGTAAAAGCTGTTAGTGTAGCCGGGTTTAAAAAAAAGGTTTGGACAAGTTTCTGGAGCAAGGTCCATAAACCATTATTTAAAAGGGACCCGGGGATATCCACTACTTGACCCAATACAAGCATTGTGGAACCTGTGTCCTTTGGGGAAACTGCTGCTAGGTACTTGTGACCTAGATTGGCCACTGCTGGAAAAAGAATACTGGCCTTGGTGGACCTTGGTCTGACCCAGTATGGCATATCTTATGTTCTTATGAGAGTGGACCATCTGGTCAATGTCCTTTTAATAAATATCAGTCACAACAAAACAAAGATTAAACCATCCCTTCTAGTTTTTTTCTATTTAAAGGGCAAACCTTTTGTTAGGAAAGTAGATGAAAAGGAAGCTGCCATGGTTCTCAGAAGCAGCTGAACAGGCAAGGAAAAAGGAGAAAAGTCTTCATGAGTTACAAGGGATTTCAAGGGATCCCCAAACACTACGCACACAAGCAATAACATTTGGAAAAACTGAAAGAAGCTGGGAAAGTAGTCGAACAGCAAAGATGGAAAACACAAAAACAAAACAAAAAAACAGCCAATGCAGTGAAATGGGGGAACAAGGCACTTTTTAGATAAGTGTTAGTGACAGGAGGAACTGCAAAGTGGTATTGTCAGACTATGAAAGGGAGTAATATATAGAAACTAATGAGACTAACAGAAATACTTGTTAAGCAAATAGGAATTACACTTACCTGGTAATAGTGGTTCCTTGAGTGACTCCAGTTTAGTCCTCAACCTCTGGGTAGTGAACCTCCTCCTGCAGCTTGGAGCCCGGGCATGTCAAACTCATGACAGGAATATATATAAAATATAACACAATATCATAATATAATATAACAATATAGCGCAAAACAAATGGAAGCATCAAAATCACTGAACACCAGTGAAGGCCTATAATCCACTTTTAACCTTGCACTTCCCCAAACAGAAAGACCACTGCTAAGACCCCATCCCCGGGCGGGAACGAGGACTAAGCTGGAGTCACTCAAGGAACCACAATTACAAGGTAAGTGTAATCCCTATTTCCTTATCGTTCCTCCAGTTTATAGTCCTCAACCTCTGGGATGTATCAGAGCAATAATCATTGTGAGGGACCTTTCCAGCCGGATCTCAACACTGCCTCCCTGAAAAAAGGCATCCTTAGCTGCCAGAACATCTAGGCGGTAGTGCTTACTTAAAGTATGGAGAGACAACCAAGAGGCCTCCCTACAGATGTCCACTGGCGGAACCAAACTGTGCTCCGTCCAAGAAGATGCTTGCACTCTGGTAAAATGAGCTCGTAAGCTCCCTGGGACTATACGGTCCCGTAGAAGATAAGCCGACGCACCCGACGCTCCAATCCATCCAGAAATTGACTCCTTCACTGCCGCTCCCCTTTGCGGGGCCCTCCGAACACCCTGAAGAGAAACGATCCGCCTTGCAAAAGTTTCTGAAACCTTTAAACACTGCCGCAGCGCTCTCTTGATGTCCAAACAGCGCAAACTATGGTTCAATATGCTCCCCTCCACCGCACCTAGCGCTGGGAGAGAGACCATTTTATTAGATGAACATAGAAACCACCTTTCACAACAACAATGGAAGCAACCGCCAGGCCACCTTCTGTCTGGATACAGACAAAAAACAATTCCTGACAGGACAATGCCTGCAACTCCGAAAATCACCTCGCCGAACACATGACCATCAAAACATATCATCTTCAAGGCAAAAACCCTTAACCTATGCCTGTTGCAAGGGCCCCAATGACGCGCTAGCTAACGCTCCTAAAACCAACTTGAGCTTCCCCGGTGGAATTAATATCCTACAAGAGGGCTACAGTCTGTTAACCGCCTGAGAAAGCGTACCACATCAACCTGTGCATGAGAGCCACTCCCTGTCCTTTGCCCCTATAGAAAGCCAGAGCTGCTAACTAAACTCTCCAGGACCTGCCTTTACCAAACCCGTCCTGCAGAAAACTTAATACCAAGGGAAGTGACACTGTTGTCGCGTGAGTGTGTCTCTGCGAGCACCCGTCCTCAAAGATGCAGCATATACGCACATATGCAAGGAACAGACTTTTTTTTTTTTTTGCAGCAAGGTGGCAAAGACTGCTGCCGAGCAACTTTTTCCTTAAGCTTGCCCTTTCAATGGCCACCCCGTAAGTGAAAACTGATGCACCTAAGGCATTCGAAGGGAACTCCGTAGCAACAGAATCTCCAATGAAGAAAAAGAAATAAAATACCTAGGTGTGATACTTGACAATAAACTTAATATGGATTCACACATAAAATATCTAACAAAAAACACACACTACAAACTTAAGACATTGAGACAATTAAGACCATTGATTCACTTACAAGTCTTCATAACTATAATTCAAGCTATCATAACCCCACACTTTGATTTTGCAAATATAATCCTTAATGGCATCACAAAGCAAAACATTAAAAAGATACAACTAACTCAGAACATAGCAGCAAGGATAATAATGAATATAAATTCAATAGAACATATCACACCGATCCTGGCTGAACTTCATTGGCTACCTATTTACAGCAGAATAAAATACAAGATTCTTTTAACCACATTTAAACTAATAAATAACTTAGCACCATCGGTACTCAATACACTCATCAACACAGATATAGATAAATGGTCACAAAGGAGCAGAAACACAAACACTATATCAGTACCAAAAGATTACACAAAAGCTAGAAAAACAAACCAACAAGAGGGCCTTCTCACATTCAGCACCTATCCTCTGGAATAACCTTCCTGACAACATTCGCCTACTGTCGGACAAAGGAATTTAGAAAAAAATTGAAAACCCATTTATTCTCTTTACACTACAACAAAAGAGCAGAATCTAATCAGATTACACAAAGAGACACAGGTTAACAACCATACTACTACACTACATAACACTTAACAAATAACATAACCACACAATACTTAACCACACCACTCATACATACAGATAACTGTGATCTGTCACATTTAAAATAATTTATGCATCACAACTGATCTATGATATAATTTGTAAATACCTACAATGTAAATATGTTCTAATAGTTTACTGTTCAAACCTTATATTGTTGCTTGTAAATAGTTCCACCTGTTCTATGTAAAATGACTAGGTATGCTATTTCACATACCATATAACTTACTGTTCATTGTAAACCGCACTTGATACTTGGGAAAGAGCAGTATAGAAATAATTGTTAAATAAAACAAATAAATAAATGTCGGAAACCTCCATGGATTCCCATCGAGCAACCGTATGAAGCAGGCATACCACGGGTGCCTCGGCCAGCCCGAGGCCCCCAACCACACGTTTCCCCGAAGTGCTTCGATACGCAGCACCACTCAACCTATGAGGGCCCCTGATGGAAAGACAGAAGACCGGACGACGGCCGCCATTGAAACAGTGCGCCGATGCCTTCCGACGACCTTTCGTGTCGTCTGTTGAAGAAGCGACCCGTTTACACAGAGTGAAATGCCGCCATGAGGTCCATTACTGGCTGTCCCCATATGCGACTGATCTGTGCAAACACCTCCGGATGCCACTCCCATCTCCGGCATCTACTCGGACCCAGCTGAGGAAATCTGCCGTCACAATGTCCTTACCCGCAACATGCGCCACTGAAAACGCTGGCAGCCAAAGCTCTATCCACACACACACACAGACCCTCTGCCGCGGCCTTTATGGCCACACTTCCGGTTCTGCCCTTCCGATTGATGTAGGCCACCGCCGGAGTTGTCAGACAGTACTCGCACCGCTCGACCTGTCACCGTAGCTTCGAACGCCTGCAACGCCTGGCGTATCACTCACATTTCCAGTTGGTTGATTGACCACTGAGTCTCCTGTGTACTCCAAGAGCCTTGCGCGAAACGATCTCTGAATGTAGTGGAGTTTAACAAAGTTTTTGGCCACGCTCCCGGAGGAAAAGGTCCATAACCTTTTATTAGAGAGATGCAGGAAAATTAAATTTTTTTATACGAACTTTCACCAATTCAAGATATTCTACAAGGCACAAAACCCAGAGCGTCACATCTGTTGTACATGCAACGGAACCCTTAAAATATGAGCATACATGACTCCACCGCTTGCCCTGATACAAGCATTGAGTAACCTATTTGTTTTTTTGGAAACCAGCCAGGTCATTAAGACCTGAATTGGCTACCCTAGGAAACAGGATACTGGACCTGAAAGAGCTTGGTCTGACCCAGTATGGCATTTCTCGTATCCTTATGAACGGAACCTCCCCAAGGTCTCTGCCTTGGAAGTAACAGGCTGCGCTTGGCCCTATGGCTAGCTCACACGGAGCAGTGTGGCCTAGTGGTTGAGGCAAGTTGCTAGAGGACCAAAGGTTTGAATTCCAATAGAGACCACCAACCTTGGGCCATAAAAACTGGCCTTCGTTAAGCGACTTAGCCCTCTGCCTCAGGTACCAAAAACAAATTGTGAGCCCTTCAGTGACAAGGGAAATAGAAATACCGTCATCGACTGTATGCCACCCTGACCTGTAGGCAATCAATATACTCAAATAAATGACTGGGAATATGTGACCGTAGCAAACACTGACAGTGGAAAGACAGAGCTGGTGCGCTGGTTCCTGGTCTTCCTTTCTCACTCTCCCAGTCCTACCAGCATTGAGAAAAGGCTGAGAATAGATTGTCCAGTGGGCCAGGGACCTTGCGTCCTGGACATCAGAGAGAAAGAGGGGCTAGGATCTGTGAGCAAAGCCCAAAGAGAAAGGGAAATTGGTGACTGACACTGTAGCTCCTCCAGACGGCTCACTCCACAGCATCTCCAACCCCATGTAACACCATGAGGACCTCACGCACTTTATTACAATAGACAACCCCCCATTACTGGAGAAATTACCTTAGTCTGATAATACAGTCTGAGCAAAGAAATGCAGTCTCACTCTGCAAAGAGTGCACCCAAAAATGATGCCGAAACAATTGTGACCACATACAAAATGCACATCTACATATACGCGTGACCCAGCACCTGTCACCCAAACACAGTGCAGTGAGCACGCTTGAACATAGGCTGAATGCATGGAGCAGACACAGAGTATTGACTTCTGCTATGAAACCTTCCAGTGCCCTGGAGCACTAAGCCCCAGACTGTGCTACCTAGACGTCCTTTTCTTCACCCTCATCACGGGCCCTTTAACAAGATGGCAAGACAGGTCAGTGCCCCTGCTCAGTGCTTAAAGCCCTGCTCTGACAGCACAGGCTCAAGAAATAGATGAGAATTTCCTGGGAAGGGCATGCTAAGTGGAGCTATGAAACATACAGGCACCCCCTGGCCTTCCTGCAGTCAGAGAAATAGCAGTGGGATACACCGACAACCTTGCAAGTGGAGGTCTTAGAGGTTGCTGCCTGTGTGAACCTGATGAAGAATACGATTTTGTATTTTACAAACCCCCCCAGGGATGGGGGCACTGAATACTATATGTGGTTCATGAGCAGCGCTGCCATCCAGTGGCCTTTAGGGCACCAGAGCCCGACAAATGATACAGACATTAAGAGCTTTAAATCTTGGTCATATAATCTTGATTTGCAGAACATTACCGTTGCTTGTTTAGTCACTAACCCGAGTGCCCATGAGGTGGTCCTGTGGTTATTTCTTCCCTGACTTGCAGAGAATGATCAATCTGAAAATGGCTGCATACACATGATCACAGAGAGGCACTATTCAGTGTACCAGCTGCCCTCTGGTGGCCATAGACTGTAGCACAGGCACTTCTTGGTTGACAGTTTAACTGTTATTATGATTATATATATATATTTTTTTTATATCCTAAGGTTTCCTAAACCTGTCCCTGTGAAACCACAGGCGTTTGTGAATACAAAAAAGAGCTACTGTCTCAAGCACACTTCCAGCCTGTCCCTCCTTCCAACTACAAGTTAGGGCTCTGCTCTTGAACCTAAAAGCTGGCAATTTGCCTAATATCCTGGGGCTTAACAGATGCTCCTCAGAGACATGATTAGGAGGGAGAGAACATGTGGCAGAGATCAATGCCAAAACTGCTGTCCTATAAAACTAAGGATAAACTTAAAAATAAAGAGGACTGACAACAGCCCCCTTAAGGCTGAGGAACACCCCCACCCCCCCGAGCCTCAAAAAACCTATAAACAAAAGAAAGAAACACTAGACCTAAAATTCTAGCTATTCTGCCTGTTGTCTTCGTCACACAGGCAGCTCGCTGCAAATACCTAGAGAGAAAATGGCCACCCCTTTGCCAACGAATTTTGGCGCCAAGAACAGCTGCTGCAAAAAAGGAGGCCTCAGCAGACCAAAAGAGCCCAAAGGCCTTACCTGCAGGGCCGAAAGCCACGCAGCCTGTTCCTACCACTTTGAATTCATCCGATCCTCAAGCCGCGCTATCGCACCAGGCAGCCGTGGCGAGGACCGCTCAGCCAGTTCCACAGAGTAAAATTAAAATCCTGCAGCAACGGAGAGGCTCCGTCTCACACAACTTCACTGTGGCTGTACGGGTCCCAGAGCTCTCTCCTGTACCATCAAGGGAGAGAGATCCGCACTGGCGAATGCCTGCAGCAAGTGAAAATAACTGACAAGGAGGGAAGGCGAGAGCTCTTACTAATTTAAAGAGCCAGGCTCAAATTTAAAATTACTTTAAATCTAAAGAAATTTGCTCCTAACAACTAAAAGGGAACTAATCCCCGATTACTTTAAATTCAGTTACCTTTGGTTAATTGGCAAAGTAAAATTATGTAAAATATCAAAAGTAAAATCAGAATAGAATGTGTCACACTAAATGCTCCTTATCTGTTCCCCCAAGTGAGCCCAGAAGCTAGGCTCACTATGTCCTCCTGCTGCATGGAGACTGGACACCCTGGGGGCTGATGGGAAGACCAGCAGGCTATATCCAGTGATGTCATGAGTTTGACATGCCCAGTCTCCAAGCTGCAGGAGGTGGTTCACTACCCAGAGGTTGAGGACTAAACTGGAGGAACGATAAGGAATTTCACTTTATGATCATAGATAAAGGGCCAGGAGTGGAACCGCAGAAAACAGAGAGGAACAGAAGGCAGCAGATCTTGAAGATTTTTCCAAAAATTGCATTTATGAGGAACTAGCTAAATTAAAAATTAGACAGTGATAAGGCCATAACTATATATATATATATATCTGTAAATAGTTTATTCTGTTATGTTCTGTTCACATTGTTAGAATTATATTATGACGTTCCTTGTAAATTTACATTCGGTTAATTATAACAACATTGACGTTCCTTGTAAAACAACTTGCGTTGCCAAGTGTTAAGTTTTGTTCTCTGTAAACCGCAACTGATCTGTGGAAGATGCGGTATATAAATGTGTATAAAATAAATAAATAAATAAATAAATAACATACTAACATAGTATATGACTGCAGATAAAGACCAATATGGTCCATCTAGCCTGCCCAGCAAGGTGGCAAGAGTAAGTGCATCTGCCGCTCCATGCAGGTCACCCCTCCATATGCCTTTGTTTAGGGGTGTACCCACTGCTCCGTGTAGGTCACCCCTATTTGTTGAGGTATAGGAGAGTTATATTTATTTTGATCTTATCCTTTTGCTATAAAGGGATCCACTGTGTCTGTTCCATGCCGTCTTGAATTCTGTCACTGTATTTGCCCCCACCACTTCCATCAGGAGGGCAATCCAAGCATCCACCAACCTTTCAGTGAAAAAATATTTCCTGACATTGCCTTTCAATTTACCCCCCCCCCCCCTTGCAGCTTCATGATATGCCCTTTAGTTTTACAGTTTCCACGTCTTTGCAAGAGGTTTGTTTGTTCATTCATTCATAGTATTTAAAGGTCTGAATCATATCTCCCCTGTCCCTCCTCTCCTCCAGAGTGTTCATATTTAGGTCTTCAAGTCTCTTCTCACAAATCTTCTGATGCAGGTGCCAAATCATTTTGGTCGCCTTCCTGTGAACCACTTCCAGTCTTTTGCAAGATACTGTCTCCAAAACTGAGTGCAATATTCCAAGTGAGGCCTCACCAGTGACTTGTACAGTGGCATTAGTACCTCTTCCTTTCTGCTGGTAATTCCTCTGTATGCAACCCAGCATTCTTCTGGCTTTTGCCACCGCATCATACTGTTTTGCCACCTTGAGATCCTTAGAAACAATCACTCTGAGGTCTTTCTCCTGGTCCTTGCACACCAACCTCTTGCCCCTTATCACATACAATTCCCTTGGATTTCTGCTTCCACTGCACCTCTTCACATTAAATCTCAACTGCCAAGCATCAGACCATTCTTCTAGCTGGGATACATCTAAGTACTGAAAGAATACGTAAGTTCTGGTGGCTCTGCTGTCAGACCTTTTTAATGGTTCAAGTCAGGAGTGGTCCCCAAAGACCGGAGAAGAACATGCGATACCTCTACACAAAAATATTAAGAGATGAGGAGCTTGGAACTACAAGCTGGTTAGTCTAACCTCTAGGGTGAGTAAATGAGCGTTAATGCTACTAAACAGAAGATACATTAGATTACAGAAATTGATTACAGAATCCAGGCAGCATGATTTTACTAGAGGAGATACTTGTCAGATGAATCTGATTAATTTCTTTGACCTGGTGACAAGGGTTTGATCTAGAGCACTAGATATAGTATACTTCTATTTCATTACAGCTTTTGATATGGTTCTACTTGGGCAACTCAAACTGAAGTGCTTTTGGGATGGACCTTGAGGTGACCGAATAGGGACGGAAACTGGTTGAGCGAGATGCAACAAAGGAATAATGGTTATGAACCCCTTCCAGGAGGTGATCTGTGGCCCTTGTCCTGCCACTGGAAGGTCAGTCAAAAGCAGAGATAAAAGCACTTAAGCAAGCACTGCTGCCAGTTCATCCTTCCTAAACAGGTGAGTAATACCAGATTTGTTGTGATCTTCTGAAGGAGATGATCTTGTCCATCAGGCTGGAATCCTCACCCAAGGCACTGAGACTGGACTCTGGAAATTCAAATCAACTATCCTTTGGTCAATAACCAGACTCCAACCTTCAAAGAGTGCTTATAAGGTGGCATCTGAACTGTGCTCGAACTAGTCAGCAGGCCCTCTTCAAGCAAGTAGAAAGAGATAGACCCTGGAGCCTCCAGGTCCACCGAGTTGCCAGCCAGAAAGACCAAGCTTGCAGCAGAAAGGAGAATTCTGAGGAATGAGACCAAGCTTATTTATTTATTTATTATTTATTTAAGTCGCTTATATACCGCGCTCTTCAGCATCAGTGCAGTTTACATGGAACATGGGGTATTTTACGGTGGGGGTTAACACCGTAATTACATATAACAGGTAGCTCAACTTGGATAACAGTATTAACTATTTACATATGTAAGGATAACAGAATGATATTTACACATATATACAATACATGGAAGGTGGTTACTGCTTAATGCAGAAATGAGGAGGAGGAGGGGGGGGGGGACAACCTGGGAACTCCCTGCTAGGCATATGGCCCCTATCTAATGAAATATCAGCCATCAGAACCTCACAAGAAGGGGGATGCAGCCAGAGGAGCAAGTGCTGCATCTCAAAGGTCTGTCCATCATTCTTTTTAAAGGCAGCATCTGCACTGCCTGTAGCAAAGACAATAGGCCAAGGCACCCATGCCTCCCCACTACGAAGGAAGAGACACACAAGGGCACATCTAGAGCTTCCACACAGGAGGTGAAGATACCAGAATCCAGCAATGAGGCTCTACGTTTTCCGCAAACCAGGCAGCACCTTTTAGAAGCCTGCATATGAATTTCCACTGCCAGCCAGCCAGGCAACATAGGCTCAAAGTGTGCTAAACACAGCACAGACACCTGCACAAGGCACCATGCAGACAGGAACTGTGCATACTAGGGTCAAATAGATAGGTAAAGCACAGTTACTTACCTGTAACAGGTGATCTCTGGGAACAGCAGGAATAAGTCTTCACATATGGGTACGTCGGTACCGACGGAGTCTGCGCGGGAACGCTTCCCAGCGTCCAATCAAAGAGCTTTTGGAAGCATCCCACCAAGCCTGCGTGCTGCCTTCCCGCCTTTCCCAACTGCCTCTCCTCAGTTAAGTTTTAAAGCTGAGACAAAGAGAGAGAGAGAGGAAAGGAAAGATAGATAGAGATACAACTCCTGGGGAGGTGGGTGGGTTGTGAAGACTTATTCCTGCTGTTCCCAGAGATCACCTGTTACAGGTAAGTAACTGTGCTATCTCCAGGAACAAGCAGGAATGAGTCTTCACATATGGGGACTCCCAAGCTGAGATGCCTGGAGTCCCAGCATGTCATAGGTTGGAACATGCTATCCCCCACAACACCAGGCATCCTGAGGATGGAGGGTAGGAGTTGAAGAGAGAAAGGTGCTGTGGAACAGTTAGCTTAGCATAGGATTGCAGACAAGGAGTCCATGTGTGGATGATAATTGTCATCAATGATATTGCAAAGAAAAAATATTGCAATATGGACCTCCCGTAACAGGACTTCAGAGAAGTATGGAGGTTCATGGGATCTACTGGGGAACCCAGTAGAGGAACCTCGAGAAGGACCTCACTGTAAGGAACCCTGTAGGAAAAGCAATGGAGGTCAGAATCCTGAAAGGTAACAGGTAACCCCAGTAGGAAAAACTGAGGTTGTACAAAAACCATCGGCCTTCAGCGGAAGGCTTTATGATAAAAGCCGACCTCTTTTGCAGCAGAGTGGCTCACTCTTAGGAACAAAAAGAGAGAGGCTAACCGATTTGGACAAACAGGCCCAGTCCTTGTGCGGAGAAAGGGTATGGGAACCCCTTGTAACCCAAAAGAAAGGACAACGCCGGAGGCGTTAGAGCCTGTGATTAGCTGAAGATCCACAATGTCTCTAACTGGAGGTCAGCTGGGAGAGATACTGGAACATGGAGAGCTTCAGGGGTACCTAACCTTAAGGTTATGGTAGGTGTTAACTACCACGAAAGTGGTTGTGAGTGTAGGACCCTAAAACATGCTGGATAGCATAAGTATGGGTAAAGCCCATCTGTCAGAATCATATAGCTATATGAGCCTCGACAGTCAGGTAGATAAAGCAGAATACATATCTACCGATAGTAAAATATCTCTAGATATAGATATAACCTATAGATATGAGAATATATCTATAGTGAGATATGAAGGGCATAAAATACACACAAATGATAGACATAGACATCTGTAAGATGTGTGCTATAGGCCTCTATATGGAAGTCTGCAAAGAAGCAGACAGAGATATGCCTACAAAAAGGTATTCACATAGGAAAATGTGGAGAGGATTCATCTAACAAGAAGATATATAGAGAATCAATAGAGAATCAATTCCCACTGGTTATGGCCACAGGGATGCTAGGTAGTAGAATAACCAGGATGGTTACGTGAAAAGCAGAGGATGATATCAGTCTGCAGCTAGCAAGTCCGGAGTATTCTAGAACTCTAGCATGGTAGGTGAAGAGACGACGCATAGGAATGAGATACCATGCTGACCTGTTTAAGGGCAAAAAGGTATCATGCGTTCTTACCATGACGAGCTGGAAGGAGAAAACATATTCCCTATTGGAAATACTATGGACCAAAGCAGGGAATTAGCAACTCCTTAAGCTTTCACGTAAGAGGAGGCCTATGTCCTTTATATTAAAAAGGAGCTTTTCTAGTCATGGGAGACATGACTGAAAAAAACTTTTTTCAACCATCTAGTATAGCTGTTGGAGAAAAAGCCCCCCATACTCTCTAGCAAGGGCTCATAGTGGAGAGCTTCTCTGTAGAATTGCAAAGAGCATGATGCAGGAGAATGGAGGAGATGGGTACTGGCTCTCCTGCAGCCAGTTCTATGTCAACTATGCTGCCAAACCCAGGGGAATGGAGATAGCAGAAAGAGAAGACAATCCAACAAGCTTGTAGTGAAAAAATTTCCAAGACAGATGACAGCACTGACTTGGAGCCACTACTAAGACCAGACAGAATGTTAGTGGAGGACAAATCTGGTTGCTGGTGGACAAGAACCAGTGGACCAAACATTAAGGCTCCTGTATTGGCAGCTGCTAGCCAGACAGCAGAAGAATGGTACTGTTTAAAAACAGAAACAGACAAAACAAGAGTAGAAAACTCTGGACGTGTCTGATGAACTGCTTCAAAGTAAGATTGAAAAAGAGAAGTCAACTCAGAGAAGAGAACTCCGCACTGGAAAAGTAAGAAAACTAGAGAGGCTGAAGAAAAAGCCCTCCAGTGAAGCAATACCGCTCTTACAGAGGAAAAACCTGGTAAGAGGGTAAAGAGAATGGAGCTGAAGAAAACTTACAAAGTAGTAAGTTTATAAAAAGGAAAAAAAGAAATGCTGGCACAGGAAACTATCATTTGATAGTGGATAGACCTCTTTCCCTAGCAGGAAAAGAGGACAACCCTGTGAGAGAAGCATGAACATCGTGACAGCTCATAGAACATAGAAAAAAATGGATGTCTTTCGGGAAGAAATCCATGTTTAGGATTTAGAACAACAGCAGTGGATTGCCTCTATTGAGAAGAAGCAACTGCAGATTCTAATCCAAAGAGTCACAAGCATCTGATGGATTGATCAGAAACCCTGTGGTTGCTGGGTCTGCTGAGCCTGGTGAGAGGTTGAACTCTACAGACCAGGACGATGCTTCCCCTGTTTGGGAACATCTGTATGATGGGCAGACGATGCATAAAACCTTCTTCTCCTATGGGAAGAAAGTTTGGCAGGACATTTCCTACCTACTGGGACAGAAGAAGGTGCAGAACAGCCCCTAGGAACAGGTAAGTCAGTGGAGAACTGAGTAATCTGACATAAAGACTCCTTGTTGAAAAGATTGTCTCCAGTGCAAGGAGTATGTCCCAGTCTGTGCTGTGCCCATTTGTCCAAGTCTGAAGCTTGGAGCCAGGCTCTACGTCGTGCCCCTATAGTTATAGCAGAAGTCCTGCTAACAAACTCAAAAGAGTCTAGGGACGCACGAGTAAGAAACCAAGAGATATTCTGGAGATGCTTGAGCAGTGAAGAATAGTGTGCACTCTTGGACTCTGGAAGGGAAGGAGTCAAAAGATGTAATTGCTTTGTGACCTCCTCAAGAGATAAACTCATATAGAAAATATATGAGAGAATTCTTGCAGAAAATAGATGTCTGGAAGGTTTGACGTCCAAAGGCATCAAGTGTCTTAGACTCACGACCCAGCGGATAAGAAGAGTGCTTTTTCTTGCTCTTTACCCGCCTCATTGCTGATTCCACAACTATGGAATGATGAGGAAGTTGAGTCTTTTGCAACCCTGGAGAGGGGGGCACCTGATATAAGAGATCAGTTGCTCTGGAAGGTGGGGGTACCCTTAAAGGTGTTTCCCACATTCCTAGAAGGAGATCCTGCAAGGAATGATGCAAAGGAAGCATTATGTTCTCCTTTGCTTTGGTAGAAAGAGAGTCCTGTGCAGGATCATGTCCTGGGATAGGAATGGCAAGAGATCTTGCTATATCCAGGAGGAAACTCTGAAAAGAGGGTTCCCCAACAGGAATTTCCCTTGGACAGGTTAGATCTGAAGAACTAGCCTGAGCAGCGACAGAGCTATGCAGATATATAGGAATAGAAGATCCTGCACAGTGCAGTGTGGAATGCTTAAAGGATGGCCGCCGGTACTGGCTGTCAGGAGCAGCAACCGTCATTACCACATTGTCCATGCCAGGTATAGACTCCAAGCTTGGCATAGAAGGGAGCGATCCTGTTGAAAAAAGCATGGTAGGAGTTGGCCACGATGCTACTGTGGATACCGGTAGCGATGCCATTACCGGTACCGATGTCGGAGTCGAGCCCGACAAAGACATCGGAGCAGTCATCAGTGACAGTTCAATCGGTACCGAGATAACCGAAAACCTCCGGGTGCTATCCTCGGTACAGAGCCACTGGTATCGATCGGTGTCGGTACCAAAGTGTATTGGTACCGAGTCTTCCAGACTAGAGAGCGATTCTAAACTCGGCATGGATAAGCGAAGCATGGAAGGCACCGACCATAAGGGTAATGAGGACTTCGGTACCGTGTCTGATACTGGTGAACGAAGGTCAGCTAGTGGCAACTCAATCGGCCTCGGGGGAACCGAGATTTGCGGATCCGAATCATCGGAACCGAGCCTTCGGTATCGCCGAGAGCCGGTACCAAGGCGAGTCGGTACCCAGTCCTCCAGACTGGAGAGCGATTACAGACTCGGCATCGAAGGAAGCGAGGCTATCGATGCACGTCTGGAGAGTACCGACGTCGGTGGTAGTATCGGTGCTGGTACCGATACTGGAAAGTCAGTCTGGAGTGTATCCACCGGTCCCGAAGGCACCGAGGACGCCAGATGACCATCCCTGGTGAGGAGTGTTTCATCCAACACCAGTGCCGATGTCGGGGTAACGGTACCACTCGAAGCGGATGCCACCACCGGACACAGCTCAGGTATGTTCTGTGAGGGGTGAACCCCAGGAACAACCTGAAACCCCTTATACGCTTTGGAGACCGAAAACTCCCGCCGGGGTTTTGAAGCCAGTGGGCCCTCGAGGGCAAGGCCGGAGCCGTCTACATGCTGTGCATGAGACCTACCACTCGAGTGCTGGCTAGTCTTAACAGACTGTTTGTGGGTTACCTGATCCTGTGTAGAAGGGGACGGTGCCCCGAAGCTGGAGGGAAACAGTGTATCGAGGGAACCTCGATATTGAAGACCTCTTCTCACCAAACTGTTGTCAGGACCCAAGCAGGTTAGACACAGACTTCGAGGGTCTAAAAATAAAGTTGTACTGCCACAGTTTGAACATTTCTTGGAGAAAGTGGCTGGCGGTTCCATGAAGGAAAAAGAGCCCTAAAAGGCCGAAGACTATGAAGAAAAAATATTCCTTGAAGGAGGAAGATTTTACAAGAAAAGAAAAGAAAACACCGGCGGTACCGGTGGCGTCGGGAGACAGCCACGACCACAAGAAAACTAAAGAAATAAAACAAGAATTTTCTGCGGTGACAGGAGGACGTCCTGCCGGCTCCGCGGAAAAACGAAAACTGAGGAGAGGCAGTTGGGAAAGGCGGGAAGGCAGCACGCAGGCGTGGTGGGATGCTTCCAAAAGCTCTTTGATTGGACGCTGGGAAGCGTTCCCACGCAGACTCAGTCGGTACCGACGTACCCATATGTGAAGACTCATTCCTGGAGATCTGCATGCTACTGACACACAGAGGGAGGCGCAATCAACAAGCACAGGCAGTTAGACAAGGTGGTTAAAGTGTAGTTACTCACCTGTAACAGGTGTTCTCCAGGGATAGCAGGAATAACTCCTCACATATGGGCGACATTGGCACCGACAGAGCCCGAATGGAACATTTCCCCAGCTGTCAAAGAAAGCCTTTGGGAATGCTACCATGCAAGTGTGGTCCCCTTCCTGCCCAAGGGTATCATCTTGCTCAGTCAGATGACAGCTTAGGCAAAAGTCAAAAAGGTAAAGGAGGAAATGCCAAGGGGGAAGAAAAGGTTGCGAGGACTGATTCCTGCTGTCCCTGAAGAACACCTGTTACAGGCAAGTAGAAACATAGAAACATGATGACAGAAAAAGACCACATGGCCTATCTAGTCTGTCCTTCCATATCAACAACTACAACAGTCCACTTTTTACCTTTAGAGATCCTCTGTGTTGGTCCCATGCCCTTTTTTTTTTCTCTCTTTTTTTCTTTTTTTCAAAACTTTATTTTGAAACCATCAAAGAAAACAATAGACACAGAACAGATAACTGCCGCACCCTGAGGTTGATTCTTATCCCCAGGGGCAGAGCACATTGATGGTTACTTAGATTTTTTTCAAGGATTACCCCACCCCCTCTACCCCATCCCTATTGCCCCCCCCCACCCACCTCCCCCCCCCATCCACCAAGGTCAGTACCCACAGGACCAGTTTATAAAGTTCCACAATCCCACAGTGACACTGCAAGCGGGCAAGCTTATCAACAACCCAGCTGCAGGACCACATTGCAGGTCCGGGCACTCAGATTTGGAATATATGGCTCCCAGAGTAGCAAGAAGGCGGACCATCGCTTGACATGACGTCGGGCAGCCCTGCACTCCAGAAGCATAAGCTGATGGAAGGAGTTCCGCCACTCCCAAAAAGAGGGAGGGTGGCTCTCCCTCCACCGTTGCAAAAGTGGCCCTTTACCCAGCTGACATGCCTTGTGCACCAGCCAACGGCTCCATTTCCCCTTCGGTGACGTAATGCTCAAGAAATCAAAGGCAATCAAAGCAGCTTCCCAATTGACGGATTGTCCTAACAAATTCGCCCTAAATAGGGAAATTTTCCGCCAATAGGGGCGAATCTGTCAGCATCCCCACCACATATGTAACAAAGTTGCCATAGGCTCTGCGCACCGCGGGCAGCTGCCATCGTCAGTTAAGTGGCAACGAAGAGCCCTCCACGGGGAGAAGTGAACCCTCGTTAAACATTTGAATTGTATTTCCCGCCAACGGGCACCATCCACCAGGCCCACCACTCTCCGGAGGGCTGACAGAATTGTATCGCGGGGGATCTCCCGCCCCATTTCAGCCCCCCAAGCCTGTTCCACGCAGCGATAGTCCGGCACCGGCCGTGGTCCCATGCTTTTTTTAGTTCAGTTACTGTCCTCATCTCTACCACCTCCACTGGGAGACTATTCCACGGATCCACTACTCTTTCCGTAAAGAAATATTTCCGCATATCACTCCTGAATCTATCTCCCTTCACCCTCATCCCATGTCCCCTCGTAGCAGAACTTGCTTTCAATTGAAAGAGGCTCTCTCCCTGAACATTTATGCCATGGAGGTATTTAAACATCTCAATCATATCACCTCTATCCCGCCTTTCCTCTAAGGTGTACATATTAAGATCCTTAAGTCTGTCCTCATATGCTTTATAATGAAGCCCACTAATCATTTTAGTAGCCACCCTCTGCATCGACTCCATCCTGTTTACATCCTTTTGAAGGTGCGGTCTCCAGAACTGCACACTATACTCTAAATGAGGTCGCACCAAAGACTTATATAGAGGCATTATCACCTCCTTTTTTCTGCTAGCCATTCCTCTCCGTATGCACCCAAGCATCCTTCTAGCTTTTGCCATCGCCTTTTCTACCTTTTTAGCTACTTTAAGATCAACACACACAACCATGCCTAGGTCCTGCTCTTCTTTAGTGGACAAAAGTACTTCACCTCCTATACTCCCTTGGATTGCTGCAGCCCAAATGCATGACCTTACATTTTTTAACATTAAATCCCAGCTGACAAATTCTAGACCATTCTTCAAGCTTAGCTAGATCCCTCCTCATGTTATCAACACCTTCCTGGGTGTCTACTCTATTGCAGATTTTGGTATCATCTGCAAAGAGGCAAACCTTACCCGACAGCCCTTCCGCTATATCACTAACAAAGATGTTAAAAAGAATCGGACCAAGGACAGATCCCTGGGGCACACCACTGGTAACATCCTTCTCCTCAGAGTGAGCTCCATTTACTTGTACTCTTTGTCGCCTCCCACCCAACTAATTTCTAACCCAAGCAGTAACTTTACGGTCCATCCCTAGGGTGCTCAGTTTGTTTATAAGTCGCCTGTGAGGAACAGTGTCAAAGGCTTTACTGAAATCTAAATACACCACATCTAGAGCTCTCCCTGGTCACCCAGTCAAAGAAATCAATCAGATTTGTCTGACAAGACTTGCCTCTGGTGAATCCATGCTGCCTCGGATCCTGTAATCCGCTGGACTCCAGAAACCTCACTATTTTCTCTTTCAGCAGCGTTTCCAATAATTTACTCACCACCGAAGTTAAACTAACCGGCCTGTAGTTTTCAACCACATCCTTACTTCTGCTTTTGTGTAAAGGCACCACATGAGCCTCTCTCCAATCCTTTGGCACCACTCCCGACTCCAACGAGGCATTGAAAAGGTCAGTCAGTGGAGCTGCTAGAACGTCCCCAAGTTCCCTCAGTATTCTAGGGTGTATCTCATCCGGTCCCATCGCTTTTTCTACTTTAAGTTGAGCTAGTTTCTCACACAGTCTTCTGAAAATTGTTCAAGATGTCCCTCGCTTCTGTTCCTATTTGTGGGTGTTTTCTGAGGTCCTGCTCCTGGTTCATCATCTGTGAACACAGAACAAAAATATTTGTTAAGCAATTCCGCTTTATCCTTATCAGCTTCTACATATTCCCCCCCTTGCACCCTTGAGTCTGACAATACCACTCTTGCCCTTCCTCTTCTCACTAATATATCTGAAAAATGTCTTATCCCCCCATTTTGTTGCATTGGCTATTTCCTCCTCCTTTTGAATCTTTGCCTTCTTGACTACTTTGCTAGCTTCTCTAAGTTTTTCCAAATACAGATGCCTGTCTTCCTCTCTCTGTGATCTCTTGTATTTCATGAAGGCCTCCCTCTTTTTCTTCACTTTTTCAGCTACTTCCTTAGAAAACCATAGCGGTCTCCTGTTCCTTTTGCCTTTATTTACCATTTTAACAAAAAGGTTGGTTGCCCTTAAAATACCCCCTTTCAGTTTTGCCCACTGTTTTTCTACATCCCCCAGCTGTTCCCATCCCACTAACGACTCCCTGAGGTATTGGCCCATCTTCGCAAAGTTAGTTTTCCTAAAGTCTAAGATCCTCACCTTGGAATGGATTCTAACAGCCGAAGTCCTAATACTGAACCACACCATCTGGTGATCACTGGATGCAAAATGATCTCCCACTACAACATCAGTAACTATGCTTTCTCCAGGAACAAGCAGGAAGTCAGTCCTCATATGGGACTCCCTAGCTCCAGGCTGCCGGGCCCGAACCACAACAGCAGCAGCAGCAACCCAAGGGAGGTTGTGAGTTGCAGAAGGCTAGTCCCTTCCATGAGACTCTGCAGACCCAAGCATCCAGCATCACCAGAACTCCAATAACCTGAACACTAAAGGGTTGGAGGGCAGGAATTGCCTATACACCAAAAATGCTTCTGATCACTGCCTGGCCAAAGGCACTGTCCCTGCGGGACTCACTCTCAAGGCTGCGAATGTATGAACTGAAGACCACATGACAGCCTTACAGATTTCTTGTACCAGCACTGCACGCAGGTTGGCCCCCAACGTGGCCATAGCCCTCACGCAATGAGCAGTGATCTGGCACGCTAAAGAGAGGACAGCTCGCTCATAAGAAAGGGCAATGCAGTCCAACACCCAGGTAGACAGTATTCACTTGGTTACAGGTAGCCCCAGTCTGCTGGGGTCATAGGAGATAAAAAGCGGAGCAGCTTTTTGATGAGCCTTTGTCCTCAGTAGATAAAAATGACAGGGCCCTCTTGCAATCCAGGGTATGCAAAACAACCTCCTCCCTGCCGGTGTGCGGCCAAGGGAAGACGTTGGGGAGAACTACCTCCTGACTGAGCTGAAAAACAAACATCAACTTTAGGAGGAATTTGGGGTGTGTACGAACCACCACCCAGTTCGTATAGAACGGGTCCGCCACCAGCATATCAATACCACCAAGGCGGCCACCTTCCAGAAGAAGCGCCTCAGCTGGCAAGTGGCCAAAGGCTCAAACATCAGCCTAGTAAGCTGGGAGAGCAACACATTGAGGTCCCATTCCGCTGCCAGAGAGTGGAGAGGGAGCTTGGATAGCAGGAGGCCCCTAAGAAATCTGGAGATGAAAGGCTGGCCTGAGAGGGGCTTCCCCTCTACAGGGTGCTGGTTAGCTGCTATGGTGCCAAGATACAGCCTCACAGAGTTGGATTTCAAGCCCGAGTGAGAGAGGTTCAGCAAGTACTGCAGTACAAGCTTTACCTGACAAAAGAATGGGTTCTCATTCCTCTCTGCACACCAGACGGAGAATCTTCTCCACTTGTAAGCGTAAGTCCTCTGGTGGATGGCTTCCAGAAGGCCAGGAGGATCTCAGACGTCACCTGGGAGGTTGAAAGGGGCCAGTGTTACCCTTTTAAAACAGCCATGCTGTCAGCATTAGGGACCCCAGGTTGGGGTGTAGCAGGGAGCACCCCTCCTGGGACAGGAGGTCCGGGACACGGCCCAGTGGTACTGGAGTTGCCACCAACAGGGAGAGCAGCAGGGGGAACCAAGGCTGTCTGGGCCATCTTGGCGCAATCAGGATTACTGAAGTGTGCTTGCTCTGGATCTTGAAAAAGTACTTGGCTATCAGAGGCATTAGTGGGTATGCAAAAAGCAGGCTCTGTGACCAGGAGATAAGGAACGTGTCCGCCGCCACCCACCTGTGGCATGGCTGAGGAGAGTAGTATTTGGGCAGCTGCGAGTTGTCCGGGGAGGTGAACAGGTTTAGCCAGGGTCTTCCCCAGAGGCAGAAAAGCCTCCAGGCCACCTTTGTGTCCAGGCACCATTCGTGAGGCCAAAGGACCTAGTTGAGGTAGTCCGCCAGGCAGTTGCCCTGACCCGTTAAGTACACCGCCCTCAGAAGGATATGGTTGCGCACTGCTTAGGAGTGGAGGGCCACTGCCTCCTGGCAGATGTATGAACCTGTACCCCCTCCCCCCCCCCACTTGTTCATATAGAACATGGCAACCCGATTGTATGAGATGAGGACTGGAAGGTCGCTCAGGAGGTGGTGGAAGGTCTGAAGGATCAGAAAGATGGCCCTGAGCTCGAGCAGATTGATTTGCAGGAGGGATTCCTCTGGGGACCAGGTGCCCTGGATGCACCGGTCCTTGCAAAGTGCACCCCAGCCCACAAGAGAGGCATCTGTCGTCAGGACCCTCTGAGGGGTTGGTGCCTGGAAGAGCATCTCTGCCCTGAGGTAATGCAAGGATTTACACCAGGTGAGGGATGCTGCCAGCTGGTGGGTGACCTTCACTCTGTTCCTCAGACTGCTGTTGCCTGCGTCCACTGGGAATGGAGACACCACTGGGCTGCCCACATATGCAGGCGTACCAGAGGCATAACGTGAACTGTCAAGGCCATGTGGCCTAACAGGCAGAGTAGGCAAGCTGGCACCAAACTGCAGCTCTGCACATACCTAGCCAGCTGCATCAGACAGTAGGCTCTCTCCATAGGGAGAAAGACCCTGACTCGCAGTGTCCAGCTGGGCTCCTATGAATTCCAGGTCTTGGACCAGGGAGAGGCTGGACTTGGGGTAGTTGATGAACCCCAAATGCTACAGGGCATGGATAGTGAGCCTTGTGGCCCAACTGGCCTCACAAAAGGTGTGCTGCCTCTGATGAGCCAGGTCATCCAGGTAAGAGAAGATGTGGACCTCTTGGGAGACACATGGGCGGCTACGACTGCCAGGCATTTTGTAAAGACCCTTGGAGAGGAGACATGACTGAAAAGCAGCACCCTGTACTGGTAGTGCTGCCCTCCCACCCCCCCCCCCCACCACAGATCTCAGGTAATGACAGTGGGAGGGGTGGATCAGGATGTGGGTGTAGGCATCCTTGAGATCCAAGGAGCAGAGCCAGGTCTCCCTGGCGGAGGTAGGGCAGCAGTGTTCTAAGAGAGCATCTTGAACCTCTCCCGCACCAGGAATTTGTTCAAGTTGTGCAGGTCCAGGATGGGCTGGAAGCTCCCTGTTTTTTGGGAGAAGTAAATACCTCTAGTAGAACCCCTTTCCCCAGAGGTGGTGGGACACAGGTTCCACCGCCCTGTCCCTGGAGCAAGCCTGCAAGTTCTGTGCCAAGCAAGGCCTGGTGCAAGAGAGGCCGTGGTGGCTCTTATGAAGAAGTCTGGAGGATTCTGCTACAGATGGAAAAAAGTACCTCTCCTGCACCACCTGCAGAACCCACTGGTCTGTAGTGATGCTGGCCAATCTGTGGGCAAGATAGGCCAGTCAACCCCATGTGGGCTGAGGTGGGACTCCAGGGGGAGTGGAGGCCCAACCCAGGGAGTCAAAAGCTTCCCCCTGATTGGGCGGGAGCTGGAGTTTGGGGCTTCCTAGGCCCATGTCCCTGGCCTTTTGGTTGCGAGGCCTGGTGAGGTTGCCTTGAGTAAGGCTGGTAGTGGCCGGCATGGGGGTAGCCCATTTTCCCTTCAGGAAAAAGGGCTTTTTCCACCCACGGATTTTTTCCTTGGAGGGTCGAGGTCTTTTTAGACAGCCTCTGCTGGGTCACTACCTCGGCCTCAATCTCTGCAGCTTTATCAAACAGACATCTGTTTCCCCGAATAGGTTCTCACCATTGCAGGGGGACATACGGAAGCTTTTCTTGTACCCACTGCTCTAGGTCAGAGGTCTGTAACCATGCCTGGCACTGAGTACCAATGCCCATGGCTGCAACCCTGGCCATGCAACAGTCCCGGACACCTGCTGCTAGGGACTGCAACCATTATAGAGGTTCCCTGGCAAGGCCCATCAAGAACCCCTAGAGTTCCTGTATCAGGTACATACCTATGTGCAATTCGTATGCCTGTATTTGGCACCCGAGCATGGCACCATGATAGCACTTGTGCTCCATGGTGTTGAGGGCCCAGGGGAAACCGAGTAGGTGGTCTTGACTCTTCGGTTTTTGTATAGAGGACTCAACCACCATTGAGTTGTGGCTTATGAAACCCGGGGCCCTTCCTGACGCAGTAGACTGTGTCCAGGCGCCGACTGACCACTGGCACCGAGGCCGGACCCTCCCACATCTGGAGGAGCAGTCTTTAGAGGATGGGTGGAACCGGCACCATGAGAGCCTCCTTGGGAGGGGACTCATATTGTAGGATCTTGAGCTCCTCTATGTGTGGGTCCTCCTCAGACTGTCTGGATCGAGAGCGCCCGGGCCATGTCATGAATGAAGTCATGAAAAGGCCACGTCCTCAGGTGGGGAGTGGCACCAAGGCTCCAGGGGAGATGGCAAAGAGGGGACATCCCGGTGTCGAGAGGTGACCGGGGAGGCCTTGTCCTCTGTCTCCCAGTTGGAGCCCGAGGGTGTTGAGTCAGCCCTGGGGACAGCTCCGAGGGACCGGGCCCCCTCCAGAGAACCAGGGAGTACTGGAATCCTGAGGAGCATGACTGAGACCTCTATCAATGCCAAGGACTTACCCGAGACCGGTGGCTCTCGGTGCCACGTTTGATGCCCAGAAGCTCCCCAGAGGCTTCCACTGGCTGAGAACTCTTGTCTCGAGACTTTGAGTGCGCTGCTTGAAGTCACCTGAGTCCCATCAAGGGACCTTGTCAGGTTTGATCAGAGGCACCTCCTTTTTGGGAGGGTCCAGGGGCCACACCAAGGATCTGCCGCTGCTGGACTCGGAGGACGTCCGGATCTCTCGGGAAGGGCCGGCTTTGGGGCTTTGTGATGGGGAAGACACGGCAGAGTCATATCTTGGGAATAGCTTCCCCCTGCAACCCAGATCGCCTTCTATTAGTTTTAGGGGTTATGGCCTGGCACCAGTCGCAGGTGAAACTGTCGTGATCTGGGCCCAGGCAGTGGATGCAGCAGTCATGAGTATCAGTGACTGAAATGGTCCGACTGCAGCAGCTGCATGTTGTGAACCCACCAGGAGTCATGGTGGGAGCACATCCGGCCGGGGTCGAGGACCCCCAGGAGAAAAATGGCATGAAAACCAATCTAGGTGGAACCTCGAGGAAACAGGAGAAAAAAAAAAAGGGGGGAGCTGGGATCGGCACCCCTTGAGGCAGGAAGGGAAACAGTATGCAAAATGGACAAAAGGAAGGAAATTAAAGAACTTTTTCTGGGAGAGTAGAGGACCCTGTCTGTTTGGCTCTGTGGAAAAAAAGAAGTCTAAGCAAGATGGCACCCTTGAGCAGGAAGGGGACCACACATGCGTGGTAGCATTCCCAAAGGGTTTCTTTGAAAGCTGGGAAAATGCTCCATGTGGGCTCCGTTGGCACAGACGTCACCCATATTGAGTTAAGACTTCCTGCTTGTTCCTGGAAAAACACCGGTGCCAATCCAATGGATGCCCCAAGCAGCCCACCCCATACTACGCACCACCAGTGGATGAGATCAGGATCCCCTCCACAAACAAGTCAGAGATTTAGTTTTGTTACTCACCCCCCTGGGGAGCCCAAAAGCACATAACCATGTCAGGTTCAGCATAAGTCCCCTGTTGCCAGACCTGCGGTCACATACATCTGAAGTGCCTTCTACAAATCTCTGGAGGAAAGCTGGTGGGAGGGGGGGGAGGGGGGAGGATAGCTGGTGGGAGGGGGGAGGCAGAACCAGTCTATCCACTAAGCGAGCGTTCTGGGCCACTGCTTTGTTGCCTGCAGCAGGCCATGTTCTTTGGCACGCATGAGCTGCCACTTCTGACCCCCTCTGACAAACTGCATTGAAAGGGGGGGGGGGGGGGAATCAGAAGCAGCATGCCATGTTTACTGAAGCACATGACCTGCCACAGGCAAAAAAGCGATAGCACAAAACTGCCACTTTTAAAAATTATGCTTCTGCCACTCACCTCTTCGCCAAAATGGAATTGGCAGCAGTGGCAGAAACCCTTGGGCCAGTCCTGGGGAGGGGGTGGAGCGTGGCAGCAATGAAAATGGAAAGGATTCTCAGGCCTCATATAAAATTGCTGTTCCCAATCTTCTGGCAGCTCAATAGGCCCTTAACAGGATGAAGGCATGAAAACAAAAACTTCCTCATCCTTATAGCATCTGAAAAGAGCACCGGTTTTAAGGGTGCATCTAATAGAACCTCCAGTGAGAAGTCACCAACAAAATGTGGTGATGAGCAAAAATCAACCAACCATTCCTTGAATGATCTTTGTTTTTCCAGATTTTCTCAGAGCTGAAAAACTTGGATCCACCATCTGCTAGACACAGAAATACAGGATTATGCCCCAGAGGCACAGGTTGTTAACGGCACAATGATGTCATAAGAACATAAGAAAAGGTCTATCAAGCCTGTTTCCAACAGTGGCCAGTTCAGGTCACAAGTACCTGGCAGGTTCCCAAAAAGACACACTGGTTCCACAATGCTCGCCCAGTGGCAAGCAGTGGATTTCCTGGGTCCTCTTATGCACCTTTCCTTCAGGAACTTTTCCAAACCTTTTCTAAACCCAGCTACACTAACAGTTTTTACTACATCCTCTGGTAATTAGAGTTTGATTATGCTTGGAGTGAAAAAAAATATTCTTATTAGTCTTAAATGGGTTATTTTGTAGCTTTGTTGCGTGTCCCCTAGTCTTTCTACTTTTTGATGGCATAAACAACTGATCTATGCTTACCCGTTACATCCCATTAATTTAGAGACCTGTATCACATCTACCCTCAAGCGTCTCTTTACCAAGTTGAAAAGCCCTAACCTTTTAAGCCTTTCCTCATAGGGGTGTCCATTTTGGTGGTTCTTCTCTGTACCTTTTCTAATCCTGCTATATCCTTTTTAAAATATGGTGACCAGAAACACACACAATATCAGGGTGCAGGCGCACCATGGAATGATACATTGTTATATCCTTTGTTTTATTCTCCATAACTTTCCTTATGATTCCTAGTAATCTAATTGCTTTCTTGGCTACTGCTGCATACTGGGCACAGAGTTTTAACAAATTATCCACAAATCACACCTAAATCTTCTTCCTGGGTGATGGTTCCTAATATGGAACCTTGCATTGTGTAACCATACTATAGGTTGTTCTTAGTACATAACTTTGCACTTGTCCACATTAAATTTCATCTGCCATTTGAACATCCAGTCTTGCAATTTTTCACAATCGTGTTTTACCAACTTTGAATAAATTGTGTGTGTCATAATCACCTCACTCGTTATTCATAAATGACCTGGAAATGGGAATGTGTTAAAAAGCAGCGGGCCCAGCACAGATCCCTGGGGTACTCCACTATTCACCTTTCTCCACTGAGAAAATTTGCTATTTAGCCCTACTCTCTGCTTTCTATCTTTTAACCAGCTCCTGATCCACAATAGTACACTGCCTCCAATCCCTTGGCTTTTTAATTTGGCCAAGAATCTATCATGAGGTAACTTGTCAAAGGCTTTCTGAAAATCCAGATAAAACTATATCAACGAGCTCACCTTGATCTACTTGTTTATTCACACCTCCAAACAACGGATTAGTAATACAAGACTTTCCTTATCTAAAGCCATATTGGCTTTCTCCCATTAATTCATGACTATAAAGAATAAAAATTACCGAACATTTAGATAATGGTTTCTACCATTTTGCCCAGTACAGGAGGTCAGGCTCACTGGCATGTAGTTTTATGAATTACCCCTGGAATCCTATTTAAAAATTGGCATTACATCCAATCTTCCGATACTACAGATTATTTTAATAAGTGGTCTGCAATCTCATCTTTCAGTTTTTTTGACACCCTCTGATACATACCATCCAGTCCAGGTGATTTGCTACTCTTCAGTTTATCTAATAGTTGTAACTTATCTTTCCGGTTTATTGAGATTTGTTTCAATTCTTCCAATACATCACCTTTAAATACCATTTCAGGCATGGGCAACTTCCATACATACATCTTCAGACTATGATAGAATGAGGAATGCAAAATGCAATGTGTGCCTTCGAGTCAGTCCTGACTCCTGGCGACCCAGAAGCCCCTGGGTTTTCTTGGCAGTGTCACCGGAAGTAGATTGCCAGGCCTTTCTTCCGAGGCAATGGAGGGTTAAGTGACTTGCCCAAGGCCACAAGGAGTGCTAGTGGGAATCGAACCCTAGTTGCTTGGTTACCAAGCCAGTGTTCTAACCACTAGGCTACTCCCCCACTGAATGAGGAATATAGTTAGGAAAAAACTAAAAGGAGCGGTTCCAAAGGTTAAAGACTTACAGCAAGCTTGGGCGTTATTTAAAACTACTATCCTCGAAGCCCAGACCAGCTGTATTCCACGCATTAAGAAGAGTGGGAGAAAGTCCAAAAAACTGCCAGCATGGTTTAAAGGTGAGGTCAGAGAGGCTGTTGCTGCCAAAAAAGCAACCTTCAGGAAATGGAAAAAAGAGCCAAATGATGAAAACTGGAAACAGCACAAGCACTGGCAAGTTAAATGCAAAGCATTGATAAGGCAGGCAAAGCGGGAATTTGAAAAGAAACTTGCTGCGGAAGCAAAAACACGAAATAAAGACTTTTTCAAGTACATTCGTAGCAAAAGGCCTGTGAGAGAGTCAATTGGACCGTTAGATGATAGAGGGGTAAAAGGGGCAGTAAGAGGAGACAAGGCTATAGCGGAGAGACTGAATGAATTCTTTGCTTCGGTCTTACTGAGGAAGATGTAGGGATGTTACCCAAGACTGAAGTGGTATTTAAAGGTGATACTGCAGAGGAATTGAGAGAAATATCGCTACACCGGGAAGATATATTACAACTATTTGATAAACTGAATAGTAGCAAATCACCTGGACCGGATGGTATACATCCCAGAGTGTTGAAAGAACTGAAATATGAGATTGCAGACCTGCTATTGGTAATCTGTGAACTTTCATTAAAATCATCTGTAATACCTGAAGATTGGAGGGTCGCCAACGTAACACCAATTTTTAAAAAGGGTTCCAGGGGTGACCCGGGAAATTACAGACCGGTGAGCCTGACGTCAGTACCAGGGAAAATGGTAGAAACCATCATAAAGAACAAAATTACGCAGCATGTAGATAGTCATGGCCTAATGGGAGACAGCCAACATGGCTTTAGACAAGGAAGATCTTGTCTTACTAATCTGATATGTTTTTTGAAGGTGTGCATAAACAGGTAGACAAAGGTGAGTCGGTTGATATAGTGTATCTGGATTTTCAGAAAGCTTTTGACAAGGTCCCCCATCAGAGACTTTTGGCAAAGCTAAAAAGTCATGGGATAGGAGGCAGTGTACTATTGTGGATCGGGAACTGGTTAAAAGATAGAAAGCAGAGAGTAGGGCTAAATAGACAATATTCCCAATGGAAAAAGGTGAATAGTGGAGTACCCCAGGGATCTGTACTGGGTCCGCTGCTTTTTGACATATTCATAAATGACCTGGAAAAGGGAATAACTAGTGAGATTATCAAATTTGCAGATGACACAAAACTGTTTAAAGTTGTTAAAACCCAAGAGGATTGTGGAAAACTGCAGGAGGATCTGGATAAATTGGAAGACTGGGCATCCAAATGGCAGATGAAATTTAATGTGGACAAGTGCAAAGTTATGCACTTAGGAAAGAACAACCCACACTATAGTTACACGATGCAAGGCTGCACATAAGAAACCACCACCCAGGAAAAAGATTTAGGAGTCATTGTGGATAACATGTTAAAACCCTCCGCCCAGTGTGCAGCAGCGGCCAAGAAAGCAAATAGAATGCTAGGTATCATAAGGAAAGGGATGGAGAACAAAACAAAGGATATTATATTGCCTCTGTATCACTCCATGGTACGACCGCACCTTAAATATTGTGTGCAATTCTGGTCACCGTATCTTAAAAAGGACATAGCGTTATTAGAAAAAGTACAGAGAAGAGCCACCAAATTGGTGAAGGGGATGGAAGGCTACTCCTATGAAGAGAGGCTAAGAAGGTTAGGGCTCTTTAGCCTGGAGAAGAGACAGCTGAGGGGAGATATGATAGAGGTCTATAAATTAATGAATGGAGTGGAACGGATAAACGTGGATCAATTGTTTACGCTATCAGAGTATAGAAAGACTAGGGGACATGTAATGAAGCTACAGGGTAAACTATTTAAGACAAATAAGAGAAAATATTTTTTCACTCAACGTGTAATCAAACTCTGGAATCTGTTACCGGAGGATGTAGTAAGGGCTGTTAGTATAGCTGGGTTTAAAAAAAGGTTTGGACAAGTTCCTGGAGGAAAGGTCCATAAACCACTATTAAAAAGGGACCCGGGATATCAATGCTTGACCCAGTACAAGCATTGTGGAACCTGTGTCTTTGGGGATATTGCTAGGTACGTATAACCTAGATTGGCCTGGGCTTGATGGACCTCGGTCTGACCCAGTATGGCATGTCTTATGGGATGACATCCAGCAGGTTATGTTGTAAGAAAGTGAAAAGTCTCTACAAAATGGTAAAAGCGCAAAAACAACCAAGATGGATGACCGAAGTAACTCTGATGATTGCCTGAAAATGCAGAGAAGCTAAAGCCAGAGAAAGAGGCAATCGCAGAACTCAGATTTTCAACATGCAGCAAGACAAGACAAGGAGAAGTACTACAATGATGCATGCAAGGAAATAGAAGCAGAAAATTATTAGGAAGGACAATAAATCAGCTTTCCTAAAGCTATGAGAGTTAAAGAAAAAATTCCAGTCTCAAAATGGAATGTTACAAGATGCTCAAGGATCAATGTTGAATGATGCCAATGTGGTTTTCTGCTGGTTTCACTCCTTTCTTCACTCCTGCACCTTTTCTGTAGTTTCTTCATCTGACACTTCTACACCCTAGCCCTTGTCCTGTGGTGTCCCCCAAAGTTCAGGCGCCTTTGCGCTCCAATATTTTTTATTGCACCCCTTGCACAGCAAACTGGAATCTCAGCCTATTACTAATGTAAATGTTATCCTTCTCCATCATACCTCTCCAGTGTCCCCAGATCTCTCACCACTCCGTCGTCTATCCGGCTCTTGCTGCAAACTGGCTTTCTTCCAATCTTCTCCACCTTAACCCCTCAAAGACATCAGCGATGTGGTTTGCCTTCAGCTCTTCCCCTCCTTCTTTAGCTCCTTGGCAACCCAATACCACTGGTTTCCTCCTTTCGGTACCTAGGCGTAGTCCTTGACCCTGAACTGTCCTTCCACAATCATGTTTCTGCTGTTGCACGTTGTTCTCTCTTCTTTCTACATCAGATCAGAGCAGTCACAGTGACATCCCGTCTCCCTCCTCACTCGCTACACTCCTCCTCGCACTGGTTCTCTCACGTTTGGACTACTGTAACGTTACATCACCTGCATCACACCAATTTTGAAGAAACTCCACTGGTTACCTATACAGGCCAGACTTCACCACAAGATCTTAGTCCTGACCTTCAAAGCCTTAAACAATCAGCCTCCCACATCCATCAGCAAGATGATCCACACCACACTCCCTAACAGAACCAGAAGATCAACAGCGAACACCCTGATGTTCCCAAAAGAAATGACAAAATTCACAAAGGCAACATCCAACGGGGCCTTCATGATCTACATACCTAGAGCTTGGAATACCCTCCCCACAGACATGCGAGCCATCACTAACCTGACTCACTTCAGGAAGGCACTGAAGCATCATCTGTTCATAAGACACTACCCAGAAACCAGCTCTAGAAACCAGTCAGCGAGCACCAGTCACCTAGAGCACCCCAATAACATACCCAGCAAGAAAAGGGAAAGCCAGTCCAACCTGTCCTGCCCCGAATAGACTATAGCCGGAAAGTATAGGCATCAGTATAAATAAACTGTAGAAAGTTACCCCAGTTATATCCAAGTTTTAATCCCTGTTCACTGTAAACGCAATGCAGTCCGACTGCATGGTATAAGGTTCTGTTGAATGTACACCACACTGATAAGGAATAGCGCGGTATAGAAGAGAAGTTAAATAAAAATAAACATTCAAAACACTGCTGCCCAGTTCATTTGTCATCCCTCCCATTACAGTCATATCACACCTCATTTAATTCACCGTCACTGGTTGCCAGTTTCTCAGCGTATAGTCTTTAAACTTCTAATTCTGACTCATAGGGCCGACGCACTGCAGTTTCGGTCAGTGCCTCGCTGTCTTCAGTCTATCCACATCAACTCTCTTGAGCTTCCTTCCCCTGCACGTGCCCATCTAGAGCACACCCGTAATTCTGCCTTCTTCCTAGCACCATCCTTATGGAACTACCTCCCTCCTCCCCTCCATTTGGAACCATCCTATCCCAAATTGAAGGCATACCTTAAACATCTGTTCTGTCCTGTCTTGCCTATGATTTCCCGCCCAGTTCTCCCAACTAGTTCTCTCTCGCCTGCTCCCTCTCCCTTCTTTTGCTTCCTCTTCCTGTCTGGTGTGCTTGCTGCTGTCCTATCAAGAATTGTAGTTATTTTCCTTTTCCTGGCCATGCCTGGCCCAATGTGTTTTTGAATGCATTGTAAACCACCCTGCTGGTTTCTAAAAGGTGCAGTATATTAAGAAAGTCAATAAAGATAAAGATCAAGAAAAGGTGGAAAGAATATACCGAGTCATTATACCATAAAGGTCAAGTGGACCAACAACCGTTTCCACCTGTAGGTTATTCTATCACCACCAATAGTTAAACATCATAAGTCAAAGCAGCATTGAAAGCCTTATCAAAGAAAAACAAACAAACACACCAGGCATTCCCATTGAAGTATTAGAGCAATCTGGTGCAGCTGTTACCATACTTACAAGGCTCTGCCAGGAAATTTGGAAGACTATATCATGGCCAACTGACTGGAAAAGATCTGTTTATATACCAATACTAAAGAAAGGTGATCCAACTGACTCTGGAAATTAATTGCACAATCGCTCTGATCCCACATGCCAGCAAGATTCTACTGAAGATTATTCAGCAGAGACTACAACCATACCTGGAACGAGAACTGCCTGAAGTGCAAGCAGGGTTTAGGAAAGGGTGAGGGTGAGGAATGAGACACATCGCAGATGTGAGACGGATCCTTGAAAAGGCAAAAAGGACATCTATGTGTGTTTTGACAACAGCAAGGCTTTTGACTGTGTAAACCATGAGAAACTCTGGCCCACAAAGAAACATGTGTGTACCAGAACATCTGATCTGTTGCTTCTTAATCAATGTAAAAAGATTGTGCAAGAGAACAAAACGGAACAAGGAAAAACAGAATGGTTTAAAAATCAGCAAAGGTGTACGACAAGGCTGCATACTTTCCCCCTACCTTTTTAAATTTATATGCAGAACATATCTTCAGAGAAGGATTGTATTTAGACCACCGAGGTGTGAAGCTAGTTTGTTAATGAGCCTTCCACCATTCACTATGCTGATACTACATTACTGGCTGAAAGTGAAGACGATCTGAAACATTTGCTTCTCAAGAACAAGGAACACAGTCTTAAAATGAGCCTGCACCTTAATGTAAAGACAAAGATGCCGACAACTGACAAAATAGGTTCATCATTGATGGAGAGGAAATCAAAATAGTTGATCCAAGTCGGTTAAAGTTGTCCACTATCAATAAAGAAACAAGCAGTCAAGAAATCAGACGACAATGCTCTTGGCAGGATGGCTATGAAGGACCTAGACAAGATTCTCAAGATCAGAGATGTTTCTCTCCATACAAACATTCGATTCGTTCAAACCATGGTATTTTCAACATCATACGAATGCAAAAGTTGGACAGTGAAAAAGACAGACAGGAAGAAAATTGGTGTCTGAATTATGGTGCTGGCGACGAATACTGTATATATCATGGACTGCCCGAAGAACAAAACCAAACCAGTCAGTACTAGAGAAGATCAAACCTAAGCTTTCTTTAGAAGCTCAAATGAGACTTCGACTTTCATACTTTTGGACACATCATGCGAAGAGAGAGATCATTAGAGAAAGACATCAGGCTTGGCAAGGTAGAAGGTCAATGCAAATCAGGAAGGCCAGCAATGAAATGAAATGAAAATCAACACAGCAGCAGCAGCAGCAGCTGCTATGGGTGCCACCATCAATGAGAAACTAAACTGTGTTGGTCTTCAGTCGGCTAAGATAACTATCCAGAGGGTCACCCTGAGTCGACACCAACTCGGCGGCACTTAACAAAAAACAAACTATGAATTTACTTGCCATCATTCTTCCATTTATCAAAAAGCAATTATGCTATGATCACTTTCCATAGCTTCCTCCCTTGTTGGTTCACAAACCAGCTGCTCCAAGAAGCAGTCGTTTATTTCACCTAGAACATTAATCTCCCTAGCATGTCCTGCAGTGACCCAGTCAGTCAATACCGACGTAAGTGAAGTTACCCGTTATTACTGTGCTTTAACTTTGGGGAAGCTAACAATTTCTCTTAGCAATTCATCATCTGTTTCTTTCTGGCCAGGCGGTCAGAAGTATACCCCCACTGCCATCGCCTTCCTCTTTTCACATGGGATTTCTATCCATACAAATTCTAAGTGTATTTTGTTATAGCAAAAAGCTTTAATCTTGTGTGACCAATGAAGTCCCAAACACAGCACAACCCCTCCATCAATTTTGTCTACCCTATCATTGCAATATAGTTTGTACCCAGGTATCAGTGTCCCAATGATTGGCATCTCGGAGACAAATCATATCTAACCTTTCATTTAATACTATATATTCTAAATCTCCCATTTTGTAGACTCCAAGCATTTGCATACAAGCATTTTAGAGGTCGTATTTTATTCATATTAACTGGTTATCAGTTGATAGAGGTAATTTGGAATCTTTCAGCTCTGTACTTAAGGGCATCTGGGTTAATTTTCTCTTTCTTGGAACCTCCATCGGGATGCCCTAACTTCCCTCTTGCTAGTATCCATCAAGGATACATCCTTCCAACCATGGGCTCTCTGCCCACTGTCTGCTTTCCCAATTATCTCCTTTTTAAAAGGCTAATGCCAGCAACCTGGTTCCATCCCGGTTAAGATGGAGCCCATCCCTTCAGAAGAGCCCCTTCCTTCTGCAGAATGTGGCCCAATTCTTAACAAGTCCAAAAACATTCTTTGCACCATTGTCTCATCCACACATTGAGATTCCAGCGCTCTGCATGCCTTTTGGGTCCTGCACATAGAATGGGAAATATTTCAGAGAATGCTACACTGGAAGTTTTGATTGCAACTTCCTACCTAAAAGCCTAAATTTGGCCTCCAGAGCATCCCTCACACTTTCCTATGTCAATGGTATCAACATGTATCAAGACAGCAAATTCCTCCCCAGTGCTATCTAAAACCTTGTCTAGGTGGTGCATGAGGTCTGCAACTTTCACACCATGCAAGCATGTTACCAGATGATCCTCACATCCATCAGCCACCCAGCTAACTACCTGCCTCGTGACTGAATCATCAACTAACCCTTCCCTCACAGGCACATGGCTCTGGAGAAAATCTCCTCAGAGGGCTTTACATCTGGAGGACAGGTCCTCGCTACAAAATCACTTTGTCACACCAAGGTGCTGCTCTCCATTCAAGTGTCCTCTCTCATCCATGGCAACTGAGAGGCTGCCAGAGTGGAGGTGTGACTTCAGTATTATGTCCCTGTAGGTTTTGTCTATATACCTGTTTTCCTTATGTCCTCCAAGTCTACTACTCTAGCCAGAGATCAGACTAATTCCCTGAGAGCAAAAAGCTCTTTGCACCTAATACCCCTCACCAACTGGGAGAAAATCGTACATGCGATACTTTGCAAAAGACTGGCTAGCCCCTCTCTCCACTACTGGACTGTTGTCTGCTTCTTAGTTTAAAGGTTTTCTTTAGCTATATAAAAAGTTCTCTACTTAACTAGGGATACTTGTACCAATACAACTGTACCTAATAAGTTTAGAGGGCTTAAATGATTAATCCTGAAGTGAACTATTCCTAGTGAGGATAACCAGCTGAATCTGAAGTGAATTTGCCCACCTCTTCCCCTTTAATAGGTTTAAGGGCCTATATAAAGCTAAGGTTATACCTGGGGGGGGGAGGGAAAGAACACCTAGTAAAAGCTGGCTTGCAACAACAGTGCCCTGACCTGTGCTTCTAAGGTAATCTTAATATCATGGGCGATTCACAGAACCTTTGGTTTGATGGAGGGAGCCTCTGGAACCTCTGTCTCCACATTTGCTGTTAGGAGAACTGTGATACAGTAGACTATAGAGAGCCTGTAGGGGGCTAGTAAAAAGGAAGAGCTTACCTTAAACTTGGCTGGACTTGAAGACTCAGCATGTGTGAAGGCAGCTGAGCAGCCAGTGCCGTCAGCACAAGTAAAGCAGAAAGGGTTTAAAATGAAGTTTCCCTTCCCTAGTAATGACGCAGGTAGAATTAGAGAATCTCATCAGGAGCACCTGTCCTCAGAATCTGACGTAACGTGCAGAGAGGAGAGATATATAAGTTCCTGGTCTGAACCAGGAAGTGGTCAGAAGGAGCAGAGTGGTCAGAAGGAGCAGAGAGGTCAGAAGGAGCAGAGAGGTCAGAGAAGGCAGAGCAGCTGGTCTCTGGAACGACAGTCCCAGGAAGGATTTCCACACAAACAGGAAGTGGGGCAGAGTCTCTGAGGGATTGCATGAGCCACGGAGGAACCTTGCTCAAGCTGAAGGAACTGTGCCAGGGGAGAGGAAGCTCAAAGCTGACTTCAAAGCCTGCAGTAAGGTAACAAGTTTGAAACCTTATCTGTATAGAGAAGAGGCTAGAAGTTTTAATGAGCACAACCCTGAGCAGTCTTATAACTCAGACCGATACTCAGACTTCCTACTAAGAAAGCCAAGAGAGGCAAACCAGAAAGAGACATTACCTGTACCAGATTTCTGTAACCCTGGCTGGGATAAACACCTTGGAAGGAAAGGGGTTTACCAGCCACAAGAGAACAAGCCATGCTCCAGCACATGTAAGGAATGTGACACGGAGAGTATTGGGAGTGGTCCAGGCTAAATGCAGTGGGAGAGTGATAACATTTGCACAGACCCTGAGCCAATGGACTGTACGATTTGTCTATCAGATGACATAACCTCTTTTGTGTTGAACTTCAGCCAATGTGACCTTGTGAGAGAAACAAGGAAAGAAGAAAAGATGTTCTAGCTGTTTTCGTTTAGTTGCTGTTTTGTTCTGTGTGTTTTTGCAAGGAATATTATCTGTCCGGGAAAGGGACTAAAACCCTAATTTTGCTTTAACCACTTGACTGACTGACTCTGTTCAAAGGAGAGCACCAGTTAGTAAAAACCACAATACCCTAGGCAGTGGCCTATTGGGTCTACGGAGGCTCTACCCAGGGTCGCCGTGACAGAACACAAACCACCTTTCTGGGCTAGTCTAGCAAGACAATATGGAATCAAACTAATCCTGTCTGTTCTTCTGCAGTATGAACTATTCCAATTGTAAAGTATCAAAAAAATGAAATTCCGTCCCTGTAATCTGGCCTACATTTGCAAGGGTATTTCAGAAGAAAAGAAAAAAAAAAGTTGACACTAGCTTGTGTAATCCAAGCTAGATCAGAAAACATTTGAACACATAAAAAGTTCTCCTCTTTAAAGGAGGACTTTATTAGCCTCCAATCAGCCTCTGAAGCTAAACATGACTAACAGAGTTGCCAATCAATACCATCATTTAAGTTTCCAAAAAAATAATTAACACAAAAAGCACCATCATCTCCCAGCATTTCCCTCCAAAGGCATATCACTAAGAGCATGTGTAGGCAAATAATTAGCTAACTATACAGCATCATCATCATCAGATATCAATAAAAGTTTTAAATATTTTTTTTTCAAAGCTCTATTTATTAAGTATTGCAGGATACAAACAAACGACAAACCAACGTTTACAATTTTTTGGTTTTCAAATACAAACAGGTCCCGGGCGGGGCTGTGCCTTGTCCACCGCCCTGGGAACACGGCAAGAACAAGCATAAAGACATTCCTAAGAGCCCCCCCCTCCCATCCCCACCCCCACCCCAGGGAGCGCAGCAGTACAGAGCGCATATCAGCAGCCGCCAGCTTCCCAGGCCACCGTTATCCAATTTTAAAGTACTTCACTGCGAGCCTTAGGGCCCAATCGCTGAATATAAGGCATCCAAATCAACAAAAAAGGTAGCCCAGGCCCGAGGATGTCTTAACGCCGTTCTCCGTTCCAGAAGCATAAGTTGATGTAGACTATTTCGCCACTCACAGAAAGTAGGGGCCACAGGCTCTCTCCAACGACTAAGAATAGGGCCCTTACCCACCAGACAGGCCTTGCGCACCAACACCCTGTCCCATCTGCCCCTCGGGTGAAGTGGTCCCAACTGATCCAGCACTACCAGAGTCCCCGACCAGCAAATCCGCTGGACCAATAGACCACTCAGATAGGTCTCAATATACCGCCAATACCGGCGAATAGAAGGGCAACCCCACCACATATGACCCAGATCTGCCAATGCACACAAACATTTAGGGCACCCTCCATGAAGGGCAAGATGACTTCGAAACGCCCGCCTCGGGGAAAAATGGGCACGAAGGATACATTTAAACTGCACCTCTCGCCAACGAGCCCCATCCACGAGTTGCGCAATCCTGCCCAAAGCAGCCCGAACGGAACCCGGAGCAATGTCCCGACCCAACTCTCGTACCCAAAGGCTTTCCAGCACCGAGTAATCCGGGGGCGCATCCAGCCGATCCAAACGTTTCTTCAAATCAGCTATCGTCGGTGGGGACTCCGCCCCCAACGCAAAGAACTCCAGAATACGCTCCGAGCGTTCCACCGTGAGCTCACGCCTCGGCAAGGAGCCAATATAATGAGAAAGCTGAACATACACAAACGCAGAGGGTCCCACAGGCAACCTATACTCCCCACAGATCACCCCCAGGGCCTTACAGCAACCATCCGGGTCCACCACATGCCCCAAACGTTGTAGACCTACTCGCTGCCACTGACGAAAGGGGGCCGAGTCAGAGCCTGGCAAAAAGCAGGCATTGCGTTGTATGGGCAGCCAGCAGGACACCGCAGCATCACTACCCCAGCACTTGTTTAACTGTTGCCATGTACGCCGAGTTGCCTGCAGCAAAACGCTGCTCATCAGACGAGGCGGCAAGGCAGTCCGCGGCAAATGCAAAACCGCTTCCAAAGAGTGGTGCGCCACAAAGGTTGCTTCAAGCCCTCGCGGGGTATAAATCTCAGTGTCCCCCAGCCAATCACTCAAATGTCGTGCTTGACACGCCAGCGCATATTTCCAAAGATCGGGCACCCCCACTCCACCCGAGCGCCATCCCCCATGCAGCCTCGCCATCGGTATATGGGCCCTGAGACCTTTCCAGAGAAAACCCCGAATCTCCTTCTCCAAACGCACCAAATCGCGCTTCAAAAGCCACACCGGAAGTGTTTGCATCCAATAGAGCACGCGTGGAAAAATCACCATCCCCAAGGCGGCCACTCTACCAAGCAAAGACAGAGGAAGAGGGGCCCACGCCCGCAACTGCGCTCGTACCTTAGAAAAAAATACGTTCAAAATTAGTGTTATACAGCAATGTCGGCTTCCTTGTTAACAAAATATCCAAGTAGACAATAAAGTCATCAGCCCAGCGGAGCGGGAAACTCCCAAACCAGCTCTCCCGTAGCGTGCCCCCCACATCCAAGGCTTCCGATTTATCCATATTAATACACAGCCCCGCAAACTGGCCATAGAGCAAAAGCTCCTCAAGTAACCTCAGAAGAGACTGTTGGGGAGAAGAAAGATGAACGAGTATATCGTCTGCAAATGCAGCCACCTTAAAGCCATAGGAACCAATACGTACACCACCTGTACCAGGGGAGTCCTCAATCTTCCGTATCAACGGATCCAAAGATAGCACAAGAAGTAAAGGGGAAAGCGGGCAACCCTGACGCGTACCTCGCTCCAATCGAAACGTATCCAAAAGCACCCCATTACAGAGGACCCCCGCCATGGGGTCCGTATAAAGCAACTCCACCATCTGACAAAAGGGGGCCCCCAGCCCGTAATAGGGCAAAAGAAACTTCAAATACTCCCACTGGACCTGGTCAAACGCCTTTTCAGCGTCGAAGCTAATTACCAGAGACTGGAGGTCGCGGTCCCGGACCCACTCTAAATATGCCAAGTCGTCGTAAATTCCGCACGGCATAGCGCCCTTTAACAAACCCGACCTGCGACTCATGAATCAAATCCCCCAACACCAAAGCCAGCCGATCGGCCAATACCTTCGCAAAGATTTTCAGATCAAAATTCAATAATGAAACTGGCCTATAAGAAGCTGCCTGAGTAGGGTCTTTTCCCAGTTTAGGAATTAAGGTAATATGCGCATGGTTGGCACCCCAATTAAAAATTTCCCCTGAGCCACCCACCTATGATTCATAGCCACTAAAGTTGGAGGCGCTAAAGCACCCAATAGTTTATAAAACTCGGCCCCAAACCCATCCGGGCCGGGAGCCTTACAACAGCCAGCTCTCTGAATAACTCTATGGACTTCATCCACCGTCACCGGAGCGTCAAGGCAAGCCCTCTGTTCTGCCGATACCTTCGGCAATGACAGCTCTTGCAAGTACTGCTGCATGGCAACCGGCGCTCCCTCCCTCCGGGCATACAATTTCTGGAAGAAAGAACGGAACACTCAAGCTATACCTACATTATCCTTATACAAATCCCCCTGACCATCTCGTAACGCTGCCACCAACCGATGGCCCCGGTGGCCCTGCAGGCAATGCGCCAAACGTTTCCCAGGTTTATCACCAAAGCGAAAAAGTTGGTGTCGATAATACATATACGATTTCTTTGCCCACTGGTGAAGTAGTTCATTAAGAGACGTTTGCAACTCCCAAAGCCGTCGCTTATTCGTCACACTAGAATCTCCTGCACACCGCCGCCGAGCACGCACCACCTGCTTGCTTCTCCAGCTGAACAATTTGCCCCGCCAATAGCTTCCGTTTCCTTGCCACATAAGCAATAATGTCCCCCCTCAACACGACCTTGGCCGTCTCCCAGAGCAACTCCGGATCATCCTGATGTCGCTCATGGTGATCCATAAACTCCTGCCAATGCTTTGCAAGACAGGTACGGAACTCCGCATCATGCTACAAACCCAACGGAAACCGCCAGAGCCTCATCGACACGGCCAGGACCCCCAGCCGAATTCGACCCAAACTGGGGCATGGTCAGACACCGCAGAAGGGCCGATCTGTGCGTCATCGACCTGTACAAACAACCTTTCCGAGACTAAAACATAGTCCAAACGAGCACTAGTACCATGAGCTCTCGACTGATGGGTAAAGTCTTTCTCGACAGGATGAAGCAATCTCCATGGGTCAACCAGGCCCAAACGTTTGCAGAAGCCCTTCAAAGCCTTAGTAGTCGGGATGCGCAGGTGTGCCCCCCCCCCCCCACCGGACACATCTAGCCCTACATCCAAAACCCCGTTCAAATCACCAGCCAGTATCAAGGGAACATCAGGCAGTTGCTCAATTCTAGAAGCTAACCGGTCATAAAACGCCTGATCCAATACATTAGGGCTATACAAACAGCCCAGCACGACCGGCCGACCGTCAAGATTACCATGGAGCAAAATATATTGGCCATCTGGGTCAGAATATTCCTTAAATAGCTCAAAACGGGTCTGCTTACTGATCAGTATGACCACTCCACCCTTTTTCCCCTTAGCCGGAGAACCCCAACTCTGCCCCACCCACATTTTCTGCAATTTAACATGCTCCTCCGCTGTCTGGTGGGTTTCCTGCAACATTGCTATATCACATTTCAGTCGAGCTAAGGCCTGCAACACTTTATATCTTTTAATAGGGCTGCCTATCCCACAAATATTCCAGGAAATAACCTTCAGGGCGGATCATAAAGAGACAAGTAGTTTGTATCAATCCTATTGGAACAAGAAGGCGAGACCTCCCCAGCCTGGGGCCCCCCCTAAACAATACTGGATCCCCATATGGGCCACCGCCACTCAAACAACGGTACCGCTGCACCCCCTGTGACCCCCCTTCCCTCTCCCTGCCGCCATCCCACCCACCTCCCCTACCCCCCCAACCCCACCCCCCCATACCCCTATTACCTATCCCCATCCCTGCCCTACTCCAACCCCCACTCTCAATCACTAACCTCCCTCCCACTCCCATCAGGGTCACCTAGGATGTGAAAATAACCCCGCTCCCCCAACCAAACGGCCATGTCCAGTGAATTAGGAACCAACACAGTCTCACTCAGTCCAAAGCACTCATGGGGTAGCCATCCCAGGAGGGGCCAGACCGTCCGGCTCAGCCAACCATTCTAATCGGCAACTGCCCGCCTAAATAAACTGGGATGGCTCCCCCCGAGCCCACATGATACAAACACTCACCACCCATTCCAACCCCCAGACACGCTATCCACACATTCCAACCCCCCAAAACCCCACAGCATCCATGAACCTTAACCCAGCCTCTACGCCCCCCATTCACACTGTTGGCCACACATCCCATTCAGACATTCCGGTCCCCAAACTCCCGCCACTCCCACAACAATAAACCCACAAATACTTCATAATTCAATAACAGCACATATTAATATAAACAAATGTCATGTGCAACCCTCAGATCAAGTCCAAGCTTCTCCCGATGAACAGCACAAACAGGCCGAGGGGGGCTGGGCTGGGGCTGTGGGCCCGTCGGTGCGCCGCTGGCAAGGTGCATCTAGGCGTCGCCAGCTAACATCACCAACTCGTGGCACCCACCGGAACTGCTGCACGGGCCCCAAGCAACAATTAAGGCAACGAAAGGGCTCCGCCGCACCGTGCCATGCCATGCTCAGTCCAGTCCTTGCAAGGGCTCCGCGTGCAGGCCAAACTCAAGACACCTACTGTTCTCTAGTCCCCTACTGACGACGGTAGGGGCCGTCGTCCAAACAGGAATCGTTGATAGGCCTCACAGCACATATCTCAGCCAGCAGGTCGCAATCCTAAGCAGAGGCACTAAAAAGGAGTCTCACTGGTCTTCCAAATTCGACACCCCCGATGTCAGCAACTGCTCCACATAGGCCCGCGCCGCTGCCACAGACTCAAATGCTCGATGCGATCCCTGATGCAGCACGTGGAGCCGGGCGGGGTACTGGACGCTAAACCACACCCCGGCCTCTATAAGCTTTTGGCACAGCGGGGCATAAGCCTTCCTTCGTTGGCTCAAGGCAGCAGAGTAGTCCTGAGTTATCCGGATCTTTGCCGTCTCCCACTCGACAATGCCCTTACGCTTCGCCGCTCGGAGCACCGCGTCCTTTTGCGTGTAGCACAGAAATTTAGCCAGGACCACCCTGGGCCTGTGGTTTCCGGATTGTTGCTTAGGTCCCAGTCTATGGGCTCAACCTACCACAATAGGCCCACTCGGGTCCGCCCCATCTCTCAGGAAAGCGGCCAAGTTCTCCACATAGCCTCTCAAATCCTTTTCTGGGATAGATTCCACGATCCCCAAAAAACGCAAGTTATTGCGCCTAGACCTATTTTCTAGGTCATCCAATTTCAGCTCATGGGATTTTGACTCCTTCTGCAGCACAAGCAGCTCCCGCTTAAGGCCCTCCACTTCCTCCTCGGTATGAGTAAGGCGAGTCTCGGCTTCTTGCACCCGCACACCCAGCGTGTCCAAAGAACTCTGGAGCACGTCCATCTTAGCATGCAGTGCTTCAAATTGCGAAGCCAAAGCGTTTGTGACCGCCGCCGATATCTCATCGGTCATGGTGGGGGAGGCCGCAGCACTTTGCTTTGGAGGGGACTCCGCCATTTTAAGGGCACTGGTAGCACGCTCCTCGTCTCGCTGCCCTGCCTTTACCGTAGTCACCATCCCCACTCGCTGATCTCCGACAGGTCTCCAACCGTTCTCCAAGGCACTCAACGTTCAATAAGCTCCAACTCACTGTTAATACGGCAATATTTCAACTTTTCAGGGGAGAGGGGCCCAGAGCCCAAGTAGCATGCGTCTGCTCAGGCTCACCACATCACGTGACCTCCCAAAGTTTTAAATATTTCTTAAATTTATGGGAATAGAGCATAGGAAAATCAAATCAAATTTTCCACTGCTTCTATTCTGTGATAAAGACAGAATCTTGAATCGTAGGGCCTGTAAAGTAGACACCTTCGCATCAAGCTGATAAATATTCTAAAAAGGCATTAAAAACAGAATCCATCCATCCATCTTTGCCAAAGTTTCAAGAGAAAATGGACTAGCAAATGAACATCTAAACATGCTCTCAATCCACAGTACCACATTCCAAATATCAAATCAACTGAAGCTGGACTGGGGGCATCCAACAGGGGGGCAACTAAGTCTGGTAATGCAACTAGTTTTAAAATAGACAATGCACATAAGAGCCATATAGGTCAAACCAAAAGATCCATCAAACCCAGTATCTTATTTCCAATAATGGCCCATACGGGTCACAAGTATATGTTAGGCTTCAGAATGTAGACAGCTTCCATACTGCTTATTCCAGGAGTAAGCAACATTTCCCCTCATCCATTTTAATAATAGTTTATGGATAAACCTAGAAATCATGGGCCCGCGCCCCAGAATTACACCCATAAATTATTACTGAAGGGGGTAATGCTGCCCCCTCCCCAAACGAGCTACCCTAACTGCAGCAAGATCACTATTAAAACTAGAGGGTATTTCAGACCTCCATTGCTTCAAAACACCTGGCCATCCCACCTCCCTCTGATACATTTGCAAGTTATATGGCCTATCCAAATAAACTTTACAGTCCCTCCCCCCCCCCTTTAAAGATCTGTTTTTCTCCCATCCTTTCTTGAATTCAGATACAGTTCTCATTTCTGCTACCTCCAATGGGAGACTATTCTATGCATCTACCACATCTTTACTTAAAGAAATAGTTCCACAAGTTACTCCTGAGCTTATCCCCTTTCACTTTCATCCTAAGCTCCCTTCTTACAGAGCTTTCTTTAAATTTAAAGATGCTTCCTTCTTGTGCATTTATGCCATAGAGATTTAAAACTTTCTTGCAAAGTATACATATTGAAATGTTTATGTCTATCCCCATATCCCTTATGAACAAGGCCACTGACCATTTTGGTAGCCACCCTCTGCACCAGACTTAGCCAAAGGCACCATCACCTTTTTGTTTTCCTTCCTGCTAGCCATTCCTCTCCCTGTGTACCCAAGCATCTTTCTGGCTTTTGCTATGGCCTTTTCTACCTCTAAGATCATCAGAAACAAGAATTCGTCCAAACCCCTTTTAAACCCAGCTACATTACCAGCTTGAACTACATCCTCCAGCAATGAATTCCAAAGTTTTGATTACATGTTGAGAACACAACTATTTTCTCCAATTAGTCTTGAGATGTGCTACATCAGTGCTTCACAGCATGTCCCCTAACCTTTCTACTTTTTGAACAAGTAAACAGATCTAGGTTTATCTGTTCCTTTCCACTTATCTTATAGACATCATATTGCCTCTCAGCCATCATTTCGAAGCTGAAGAGCCTTTATCTTTTAATCATTTCCTCACAGGGGTATCCTTCCATCCCCTTTATCATTTTGGTCACTCTTCTCTATACTTTTTCTAAAATGCCACTATATTCTTTAAATATGCAAACAAAACTGCACACAATATTCAAGGTGCAATTTGCACCATGCAGCGATCCAGAAGCAATGTAGGTAATGGAAAATTAGTATGAAGGTCAACAATCAACCCTAAACATAGTTCCCATTTACATACCTCATAATGTAAATAAGTGCCTCTATTCCAGGTAATAAGTTACTATTGCAAATATTCAAATTGTATATGTCATAAGTTATTTGTTCTCTGTACAAGCTGCTGTTGAAACGTACACTGCTTTGCCCTGGTGAAAAGCGGTATAAAAATACAGCCAAATAAACAAACACACACTCCCTGAACATGGGTAGAGCCTGGACCGCTTGACACCTTCATCAATAATAGCAGAATCTTGTCTCTTGGTGGGGTGGGGGGAATGGCATAAGGCAGCTTACCAAATTTAAAACGCCCTACACAACATACACTAGACTCAAACAGACCCGCAGTACAAAAATTAAATTTCAACCCAGTCTGAGCAGCAGTAACCATTTGTCCATAGGGCCTTTAGATGTCTTCCCCTTCCTTTTCTTCTGTATCATTCAAAAAAAACAAATATTAAAAAGGTAATACTCACTCAAGGAAAAAACAAGAATAGGAACCAGAGCCACTCCACGGTTCCTTGGGGACATGCTCCTGCAGCCATGAACCACAAGCTAGTGATGTTCTATAGTCCCTTTTGGCCCCAACTAATGTGAGCAGGGAGAAAGCAGGATGGAAACAGCCAGTGAAATGCTTCAAGATTCCTCCAAGGGTTCCAGGGTCTTCCAGCCCTCATGAAAATGCATAATTAAATTTAAAAAAAAATCCACACTTACATGTGCCATGGAACAGGTGCAAACCCCAACACTTGAGAATTTTGGCTTTACACATGGATGTTTAATTGTGCATAATGGAAATCGCAGAGTTCTAAAATAAACCCTAATGCACTAAGTCTGGGGAGGAAGCAGCTTATTGCAGGGCTTAACAAATGCCAGGGCCCCATGGCACCTAGAAGTCTCTCACTAGTGCCTATGATTTTCTTGTCCTATATGCATATGCATTTTTAACTGCTGCTGTAATCCAGAACAGGAGCTGCTTGTTCACCGGATCACATGCCTCTAAGTTTAGCTGGGCAGTACAGAATTCTTATGCTTATCTCAGGGGTCTCGAATCCTGCAAGACCAGTATGGTAATTGTTGCACCAGGTAGCTCAAACAAACAAAGAGCCATGTGAAATCAGTAGTTCCTCTTCAGGCAACAGCAACAAGATAAGCAAAAGTTAAATCAATGAGGACGGAGGAGGGGGGCAACTGTCTATTCAATACAAAAAGTTGTTTAATTTTACTGTCCAAATTGAGCTGCCAATCTTCACTTGTGGCAGGAAATCCAGTCACTTGAAATCACCAGCAGTCTGCAGCTGCACTTTCTATTGCTTGATCCATTGTGGCCATTTCACTCACGGTAAGAGAGCATAATAAATACCTTACTAGGTCAAACCAAGGTCCATCAAGCCCAGTATTCTGGTTCCAACAGTGGCCAATCCAGGTCACAAGTACCTGTCAGGTTACCAAAGATATACACTGGTTCCACAATGTTTGGGTAAGCAGTGGATTTCTCCAGTCCTATTTAATAAGGGCTTATGGAATTTTCCTCCAGGACCTCGCCCAAACCCAGATACTTTAATAGCTTATACCACATATTCGGATAACAAATCTTCAAATGTGCTACATTCTAGCTTTACTGTGCTCCTCTACTCTTTCTACTTTTTGAAACCTCCACCAAAATCTACATTTACCTGTTCCATGCCATCCATTGCTTTTATAGACCTCTTATCATACTTCCCCTCAGCCATCTCTTTTTCAAGTTGAAGAGCCTTAACTTTTTAAAACTATCATAGGGCTTTCAGTCCATTCCCTTTACCATTTTGGTCACTCTTCTTTGTACCTTTTCTAATTCTGCTATAATCTTTTTAAGATATGGCAACCAGAAACATACACAATATTCAAGGTGTGGTCGCACAATAGAGATAGAGGCAGTCTGGTTTTATTCTCCATTCCTTTAGAAACATGACGGCAGGGAAAAACACACAACACAACACACCACACATGGCCTATCTAGCCTGCCCTTCCATATCAACTTCTACAATAGTCCTAGTCCCCTTTTTTCCTTTAGGGATTCTGTGTTTGTCCCATGCTTTTTTTGAATTCAGATCCTGTCCTCATATCTACCACGCATCTACCACTCTTTCTGTAAAGAAATATTTCCGCATATTACTCCCGAGGCTATCCCCTTTCACCCTCATCCTATGACCCCTCATAGCAGAGCTTGCTTTCAATCATTTACACAACCTGTATTTAAACACCTATCTCCTCTCTCGCCTTTCTTCCAACGCATACATATAAAGATTCTAAGTCTATCCTCTCATACTTTACAACAAAGCCCACTAATCATTTTAGTAGCCACCCTCTGCAATGACTCCAACCTGTTAATATCCTATTGAAGGTGTGGTCTCCAGAATTGCACACAATACTCCAAATGAGGTTGCACCAAAGATGTATACAGAGGCACAATCACCTCCTTTTTTCTACTGGCCATTCCTCTCCCTTTGCACCCAAGCATCCTTCTAGCTTTTGACGTTGCCTTTTCTACCTGTTTAGCTACTTTAAGATAGTCAGACACAATCACATTCTTTTGAGGACAGAAGTACCTCACCCACTAAACTGTACTGCTTCCTTGGATTATTGCAGCCCAAATGCATGACCCTTTATTTTTTAGCATTAACTCTCAGCTGCCAAAATTCTCAACCATTCTTCAAGCTTAGCTAGATCCCTCCTCATGTTGTTATCTACTCCTTCCTGGGTGTCTACTCTATTGCCTCTTTGCAGATAACAAAATCTGCAAACCTTACCCAAAAGTATTTCAGCCATATCACTAATAAAGATGTCAAAAAGAATCCGACCAAGAACAAAATTCCTGGGGATCCTTGTGTTTCTAGTATTCTATTTCCTCCAGAGATCTAGGCACATATTTTTGGTTATGGTTAAGATTTTCAATTTATCACTGCTTCACTGCACCTGTTGACCCCATTTATAAGGCATATGAAAGCTCTCTTAGATGCTTTATTGGATATTTCAAAATGTTGATACTTTATTCTTGTCAGATATTTTCTGACAGCTGGAAACTGAGTTTATGGTGTCAGACGGCCGCCTGGGTGAGAATGTTCACAGTCTTGACAAAAGCATACCTCTATATGATTTGCAAGGATTTGTGGGTAATGTAGTCCATTCATTCCAGACACAGCCGTGACCAATAATTAATTATACTTGCTCAAGGGTAAAGCAAATAAGATTTTTATTTATGAGGGGTTCTCCCAACACAGATAATGCTTGGTAGCACAGAACTCAGGATACTTGCTTGCAGTTTTAAAGTTAGGAAAACAAAATCAGGAAAAAAACAACATCTGAACTTGTCAGGTAATTAAAGCAAAGGATTAAAGACCTGGTTGGCAACAAACTGGTCTGTCTTGTAGGCTTTAGCAAATAATGTCTTAGCAATGCAGTAAGCAACCAAATAAACCCACAAAGTAGGAAAAATGTTCTTTTCTTCAGGTTAACTTCTTATATCTTTACATATAAATTCAGAAGTGATTCCCTTCAGAGCACACAAGCAATTAGGTAAGCTGAATTGCTAGCAATCACCCAGCTGAAACCCCTTAGCTGGCTTGCTTTCACTGTGTAGCTCAAAATCTTACTCAGGTTTTCTGAGTAGATTAAACAACAAGTTGGTATTTCTTTGTGAGGGTTGTTGCACTTTGTAACAGAAAACTACCATTTGAGTTTGGACAGAGAGCAGTCCATATATTCATATTCTGGTTCTAAGACCTCTCCCCTTTCTTCAATAATCATAGGTTCAATATCTTGGCTTGGCACAAAGGAATTTCTCAATGGAGCACTACCAGGAGAATAATCATTTCCCTGCTTCCTTTCAAAGTTATAGCTAGGGCATAGATCAGTGTTCATACCTGAGCTTCCATTGCTGTTAGAGTTCCCCTTTAAATAGCCTGGCCAATATGTAGTCCAGTTTCTGTGTCCAGCCTTCCAATCTAGATCCCTGGACACTGGATCTCTCTTCACATACCTTCTGGCATGGGTCTCAGGGTCCCTTCCACGTGCAGCTGTTTCCCTCACAGGTGCCGTCTGGAGATTCCTGGCTCTGCAATACCACTCCTCTGGTTTCCCCCAGTCCAATGGTGTATGCTGACCTCTTGTCTGTCTCCCAGTATACGTACTGTGCTGGACTCCTGTAGACTTCCCAGAGGCTTTTCTCTTCCTTCTTTTAAAGGGCTTCTTGCTCTCTCTGTCCGTCTGTTCTGACCTCTGCTTCTGATGAGAATGAAGATCAGGATCCCGTGGATGATCAAGATACCAATGATCATGACATCCCAGCTCTGGATGATTCTCTGTAGAATAGACTATCTTTATTCTGCCTTGATGAGTGCTCCACCTTAGCACAGCACAGCTGTGCTTAATCAGGCCTTGCCCTTTGAGATGAGTGTTCCATCCTAGCACAGCACAGCTGTGCTGAATCAAGCCCTGCCCTTTGCAATGAGTGCTTGGGGATTACCTCATAGCCCTTTTGATTGAACACACGTTTTCTCACTTCAGCTCCTCTCATGGCTGTTGGAAACCTGGTGCATTCTGGGACTGGTAGTCTTTTATGGCAAAATTCTGTTTTCTCATTTCTACCAGCACTGACAGGTTGCTTGTTCAGAGACACTTCACCTTTTCTATAGCCCCTTTCTGAGCTATGATAAGCTTCCTTATCACAATGGGTAACAATTTACAGCCATTTCTGCATTATGCTCATACCAACCCCTGTTCCTATAATGATTGGTAATCAAATGGCTAAAAGATGTTTTCAAGTAAGGTGGTTCTGGGGATTTTCTCTTTACTGCCATATATGGCTGTAACTGCTAAGTTACTTGACTAAGACTGCACACATTTATTTTTCCCCCAGTACAACCATACTTTTGAAGTTTTTCACTTGTTCCCACTAATGTTTGCATGTTAGATGCCCCCGTCCCCCCCCCCACCTATATCTGTAGCATTCTCTGAAGTTCTACAGCTTTAATACATGGCTCCAGATTTACAGGCGACTGGGGAAATAGATGGACCAACAAGAGTACTGTGCTGATGGACTACATCTCTCTGCCGCAGTGAAAAGAATCCTAAGTGAAAATTTCAGGCAGTATGTGGATATGCATTTAAACTAGAAAAAAAAAAAAAAAAAAAAAAAGGGGGCGATGGATGGGGAAGGACAAGTTCAGGATGTCACTCCCGGCAAAAGCAGATCAGAAAACAGCCACACTTTTAAACCACACAAACAAGTGGGAAGACATGGGCAGAACAAAATCAATGCAAAATACATGCAAGCCAGTTAAATGCTGGACAGTAATAAGCATAAATGCTCAAAGCTTAGCCAACAATGTTCCTGACCTGGAAGTCCTAATGGTGGAAATGGACATTGTGGCCATTACAGAAACATGGTTTAATGAATCGCATGAATGGGATATAGCCATAGCTGGCTATAGTCTATTCAGAAGAGACAAAGAAAGTGGAAAAGGAGGAGGAGGAGGAGGAGCCTTGTATGTCAAAAACAATATTAAAGCTACTGAAATGCAGGGAGCATGGGGAAAAGAAGCAGTGCTCTAGATTGTGTCGGAAAGAGGAGATGGCACTGTCATCCATACTGGTGTAGTCTACAGACCTCAGACTCAAAATCGAAGAAATAGATAACGAATTGATTATAGATATTGCCAAGATAGCCACAAAAGGGGGATGTGATCATATTTGGTGACTTTAATCTACCTGATGTGGATTGGATTACTCCTTCTGAAAATCTGGAAAAACAATTTGTGGATGCTTTCCAAGATGCGTTACTTAGACAAACGGTGATGGAACCAACCAGGGAAAAGCTCAATGATGGATTTAGTGCTCACCAATGGTGATAGTGTGTCAAATGTCCCGGTGGGTGCCCCTGTGAGCAGCAGCGACCACCACACGGTGTGGTTTGAAATAAAAGCCAAGGTGCAGTCCAATCATAGCAAGCTCAAAGTCCTAAACTTCAAAAACACTGATTTCAGTAGAATGGCCAAGTACCTGAAGGAGGAGTTGGCAAGGGAAGTGGAATTGCAATAGCAGTACCAGACCCTGCATTACTAGATTGCTCCGGTAGGGAAGCCACCATAGCTCGTCCAGAGGCCAAACCAGCTCCATATACCATGATCTGCAGGGCCAATCCGGGGCTATCAAAATAACCCGCCACCCCAGTGCACTTCTATGCACTACAAGAGCTGCCCAGTCAGCAACCCAGGTGGAAACATGTACAGGAGAGCATTCCTCAGCCACTATTGTGCTAAGGCATCGAACCCTTTGAACATGCGCTCCCTGCGCCAGCTGAAGAACCTGGCCACAATGACACTGGCAAATGACACCATCAGATCCAGGACAGACATGTCCCAATGCCTTGTGATACTCTGAAACACAGTCTCGTTCAGCTCCCATTCGCACGGATTCAAGTAGTGACGTTAGAGAAAAATCAGCCTGTATATTCTCCTTGCTGGTGATATGTGCTGCTGAAAGAGTGGTGAGCATTGCTCCGCCCACAGGAATAGAGGCCGAGTCCCCTCCGCCAGGGCTATGGCTCCCCATGCATCCTTGGTAGTTGATATAGGCCACCATGGTTGCACAGGCCCTTTGGAAACAAACCAAATAATCCTTCAGCTCATGCGCGCACACCCCCCCCCCCAAAGACACAAGCTCAATTTGGCTCGAATGTGAGCAACTACTAGGCAGCGAGGCATGTCCAAATACATAGAAATGGTGTATCATGCCAAAGGGCAACCACTACTGCCCCTCAGACAATGATAGAACCGCTGAGCAAGAACTCCTGATCTGAGGGCATTCCATCTTCAGTATTCAATAAAGTTATTACACCGATGCCCTTCACTGCATAAACAGCCTGTACATCAGAAATGTCATTTAGATTAGACCTGACTTGTACTATGAGAACTGCCTCTATTTCATTCAAGTCACACAGTGCATTAACAACTTGAATGCTATACATGAAGTACATCCATATATAAAACTCATGTATATCATTCAGATGAGTTACGGCATATATATCATTTAAGTCATTTCCCATTCAAGGCATTTATGTCACATAGATCAGTTATTTCATGTATTTCAGGTATGTTCATTAGATAGTGTAGGCCATTTCCTACATGTATTCATGTATTGCAGGCACGTCAGTTATGTAACATGCTTCAGAGGGCGCCTCTCACACTTTCACTTTATGTTGTGCCGTCTTTCTCCCCAAGTACACCATCAGGCCTGGAAGGTAGAATGGATGTGCCTGCTGAAAACTCCAGGAAACAAAAACCCAAAATAAAGCAAAATAAGAGGTAAATACCTTCAAGGTCACAGAGAGACGCACCCCCCTTGAGGCCCGCTTCAGAGACCTCCCATTCCAATCATTTTAATCACTCTATGCACTGGGTAGCACTTCTGGCCGCCCTTGAACTCCTGCAGGAGGGGATCCTCCAATGGCTCCTCCACCAACGCCATGGGCTAGGCAATGTTTAAGCCGCCAGGGAATGACTGATAAGACCCACTAATTTCTCCTTATTAATAACCCTGAAAACATTAGGGTCCTCCCCCATGAAAACTCACCTTCTTCGGAGTCACCCCAGAGGTCTGAGTGGGGGGGGGATTCCGATGTCCCCCACAAATCCAGTTCAGCTTTTTGCCCTGGAGGCTACTGATTAGGCAGAAGAGACTCTTGCAATGCTTCAGTTGGCATAATGAAAGGCAGAGAGGGCTTAGCAGGGCCTGAACTTGTCCTCTTTAACCTATAGGCCTTATGCAATAATAAACTAAAGTTTGCTGAGAAAACCGCATCCCCTTGCTCACTAGCTGGCAAAAACACTGTCCGTGATGCTGAGCTGTGGTTTGATAACTGTTTTGCCTTTGTTTTCACAGTCTTTCCCTTTGCCGAGGAAATAGCTTCTGAAACTAACATGGCTGCGGCTCCCACCAAAACTGCAGGGCCTCTGGCTCTGCCATATCAGAACCAGGATTCTCCCTTTAGCGATCCACCACCCCCCCCCCCCACAGCCAATCCACACCCACCTACCCCCCCCCACCCCCACGGCCAATCCACACCCACCCACCCCCACCCCCACCCCCACCCCCACGGCCAATCCACACCCACCCACCCACCCCCACCCCCACCCCCACCCCCACCCCCACGGCCAATCCACAATACAGAGCTCTTCCCTGCTTTAAACAAATGCATCAGAAGTTGTTGGCCAACAAACCGCCTTTTCCTCCACTGCTGACACAAAAAGAGAAAGCCATGCACATACACATGCCCAGGGATCCCGTGTCAAATCGAAAACAGAAAAGTTACCGTTCACTATCTAGCTGATAAGCCTGAACCAAAAAGCACTGGCTATAAGCAGAGTTCTGCAGAAAACCCGGTACAGGAGTAAACTCAAACTGCTTTTATTATTGAAAGTGACAGCCTCCTTAAAAAGGCCTATTTTATCAATCTGAAGGGAAAACCCAGATCTCTAACTCAGAGGTGTAGGTAATCCAGCCAGGGAGGAAAGGGAGCTGGACTACCAGATATCTAACCCCTTAGGGCCCACCAAAGGATCCTGGTGGCAGAGAGGCCTACTGAAGACTTGTCAGCCCTCTCACTCAACCAGCTCCGACTGAGAATATGGAAGTCCAGCAATTTGAAAGGAAAACCCAGGTCTCTGTAGATGAGAGGTATGGGTAGTCCAGCTGGAGGGGAATACGATCTGGACCATCAGGTATTTATCCTGAGGGCCCATCAGGGGATCCAGGTGTTAGACAGGCCTCCTACAACTCTATCAGCCCTTTCACTCAACAGTTCCGAGTGAGAATACCCCAGCTTAAAGCAAAAAGACTTCTGTCTTCTTTCTTAGGCTTCTCTGTTCATTTAGTCCTAATGCTCCTAACCTAATTTGTGAGAGTATCGCTGAGTAAAATTCCCTAACTCCAGGGATGTGTCTTCAACTGCTAAGAACCGAGGATCTGGATCCTGGAGCTAAAGAGAGGGAATTCTTATGTTGAAGATGGGAGGAGAACCCATTTGTCAAGACTGCACTGGAGGGATGATATGGAATGTCTGTTAGTGCAGGGCTTGACAAAGCCCAGTTGCTAGGTCACCATGGTGACCAGAAATTTATACCCCTTCCCCAGAACATACATACATACACACACACACACACACACACACACTCTTTCCACCTTTGTATGATAGAGAGGCACCATACACCTCACCTCTGCTCCACACATCATATATGCATAGACAACCCACCTCTGCAGCATACACAAATGCACCGCAGCCCTGCGCCCCACCACATCCCAAACAGGCACACCAGTTGCATCACACACTCACAGAGACCCTTTCTATCTGAAAATATAACTATAGTTATCTAAAGATGACCCATGGTGTAAGAACTCTGGCGCTGGTCTCATGAGAACAAGAGACCAGCTTGAGAGAACTGGGGGGGTGGGGGGGGGATGAGGAGGTTACAAGAACTGGCTTCTAAGATTTTGGTGTGGCTCCTAAATCCACACAAAATTTGTCATGGCCTGTATTAGTGTATGCTAGTTCATGTATAGCACACACTTAATTTTTAGTGCACATAAATGTACACCCCTAGTTTGTTTTTTTGGGTTTTTTGTATATATCCTCCATTTAAAGTCCACCTCACCCTGTATACCACTGGCATGCAGGTGAGTTAGCATTTTATATGCACCAAATGATATTACAACTCACCATTTCAACATTCAGTTTTAAGTTACCAATTTTTACTTCTGAATTATATATCTATCATGTTTTATATACCACCTTATACCTCAAAGTGGTTTACATGGTGAGGGGAACATGCAGAAAGGGAAACAGAAATAAGAAACAATAGTTATAGGGTCAGGGATGTTGCAAGACGATAGAGGTGGTGGGGGTCATTGGTTGGTAGGGTCATAGTGACTGGAGAATAGTAGGGTCTTAAGCATCTTACGAAAATCCTTAATGTCCTTTGTTGAGCACAGTGGTTCGGGAAGGATGTTCCAAAGTGCAGGTGTTGCAAGGGAAGCACCTTTTGATAGTTGATTGGTTGGCACGTTCAAAGCCAGCTGGCGTGATGAGTTTGTTCATCATGTTACTTTGACCGAGTCTTATGCTGCTTCCAAAATTCTTACTCTGTCTTGAATATTGCTCATCAAGGAGCAAGTACTTAGAAAGATGTGTTCTGCTCAGCAGTGGCTATTACTACGTTCCCATCATCTGGAACACTTCCTCCCGATCTCCGCTCCCTGGAGACTTGCTGCTAAAGGCTAAAAAACACTACCGTTTCTGGAACACTTCAGCTCGGACACAGTCACCTTCACATCCTATGGACCCACAAACTATTACCTACCATGTTAATAAGTTCTGTGTTCGCTATGTTCGAAGTTAGCGTTTTTAGTTCTTAACCTGTTAGACATCTATTCCATGTAAAGTAAATGTTCTTTGTTCCATGTAGATGCAGTGGTATAAAGTATCGTTAAATAAAAATAAACCCTTCTTATTCAATATGGATTCAATTTACACTTTCATATACTAAATATTCTGCACAATAAATTTAATTTCAAACCTTACTTCATACAATGAGTCCAGTGAATGTAACAATCTAAGGGGCCCAATGTTCCCTCTAATGTTCTGCAGGCTGCGTGCGCATAAAATATCAGCTGTGCAGCTTTTGAAGGAAGGTTAAATTTTTGTGCGCCACATAATGACACTCGGAGTTATATACTTTAAAATTTGACTACACGTCAGAATACAGTATGTACACCACATTGATTTTAATCAAATTAAATGAAAATAGACGATTACTAAATAAAGCATAAAATTTCTAGTAATTACAATCACAACTTTTAAATTTTAAGACGTCTGTGTTGTTTTCTATCAGAATCAGAACCGTAATATTTGTGCGCTCTGTTGTAAAGTATGTGCGCTTGCTCGGCGAGGTGTGTGCGCGCGCACATGTGCACAGCTTAGAGGGAACAGTGGGCCCAACCCATACATATGTGGGTATTAGTTAAAAAAAAAAAAAATTTCCAAAGAATGAGATGTGGTGGAAAATCAGTCAAGCTTTCTTTTTCTAAAGGTGGGATACAAAACAAAAAGCAGATGCTAATGTTCCGCAGTCCCTGTTGAGAAGTTTTACAAGGATGAAATCCTTTATACACAAAGCTATATACTGTACAATACCCAACCAGTGCTAGCTTTTCAGTTCCTAACAGGTATTTTCTTAGCAGTTTACAGTTAGTCCATGCCAGTTCCTTAGAGCTCACACTTATCTCCTCCCTATCCATTCATACCAAGCTGCCCAATCTTGAGCACTTTGTTCTCCATAATTCAGCAGAGACCTTCTCGCCCTGCATGTATCAGGACTCGATTACCATAACATTCTCCTCATTTCCCACCTTGTCCATAGAGGAAATTCTTGTAGAGCAAGCTAACGATAAGAAATAAATCCAGTCCTACATCTTTTCCTTTGCTTCTTCTCCCACTATAATTTTTGTTTTCCCTTTCAACATGGTGAGGAAATGTATAGGATTTGAGCTCTCTTTTAATTACTAGTCAACCCCACCCCCCATCGATGCTCCTTGTGACTTCACTCTCCAAGTATACTGCAAGCATGTAAATACTTACAGTACCCGAATTTGTAAGGCAGCAAGAGCTCAGGTTTGGAAAGACAAATCAGTTCCAAAAATCCAGGCCCCTCCATCACTGATGACTACCTTTTTAGGGAAATAGTCCACTATTTTACATGGCATGCATCAACACCATGATGATAAATAAGTGCAAGAAATTACTATAATTTAATTTAATTTATACAAAATCTGTGACATGGTATCCAAAGGCCATTAAGTTTTTTCTTCACTAATATAGAAACTAAATTTGACTGTCATAAAAACTCAAAAATAGAAATGTTTTAATCCAAAGTTGTGCATATTAATTCATCTCCTGCTTAGAAGCCCACATTTTTTCCTTCTTCTGAAATAAAAAGCCAAACTGCCTGGGAAAAATATCTTCTTTAGATGAAAGATATCAAGCTAAACTGAAACCAGTGTACAACATTTTTTCTAAAAAAAAAAAATACCACCTGCGAGAATCTTACTACAGCAATAAAAGCATTTCTGTGAAATTAGATTTTTTGGTAAGATCCAAATTACTGAAATAAAACGATCTGAGTAATATAAACATATCTGATATTGATAAATACACATATACATACTGCATGTTGTGTAGTTTGTATACATCCATCTCTATATGAAGACAGACATACACAAACACAGAATGTGACTATGTCTAACGACGGCTCCTTTGCCTAGGCATCTCTTATTGTACTACCTCATAAGATGTTTATGCCTAAAGTCACAAACGCTGCTACTGCCTTTCTTACTCGGGAGCCAAGCACACGGCGAGGCCTGTCTTCGCTTCCTCCAGGGGCGTGTTACCCATTTTGTATCAATAAGGTTCTCTCTGCTCCACTCAGTAAAATGTTTCCCAAGATCACACCTAGCCCAGCATGCCAGTAGCGTCAAGAATTATATAACCCCTTTTGACAGCCTTTCCTAGATCCCGGCCGACAACGTAGTATTAAGAAACGTTTCTGTCAAGGAGCAGGAGGGAAGAAGTACTGCTCACTACCAACCTGACTCACAACACACTGCTTCTCCAGTCCGCTAGCAAAGCCCTGGCCCAAAGCCGGCGGGAGAGCTCACTCTTTCACACACATACACTGACAGGCAGCGACGGCGGGGCTGACGCAGCCGCGGTCACCCACCAGGATAAACTTGGCCTCCTGGTCTTGTCTTCTCGTGTGCCGCTATCTTTCTGCTACTGCTGTCAGTTTTCGTCCAGCCTTCACAACCGCCCCAGGCTTTCTCGCTGTTTTCGAGTTCTCCCTCGCTTGCCTCCAGCCAACAAACGACTACCGCCTGCCAGGCCGCAGAAGAGCCGGTGCAGTACGCGAGACGGAGAGAGCAGTCGATGCGCAAGCGCACTTACCTCTCCCTCTCGAACCTATGACGCGCAGAAGAGCATCTGATTTTCTGGGAAATGTAGTACTCCGTCCCATCTGAAGCTAGCAATTGATTGTACATAAAACTACAAGACCAGACTGCTTTGCTCGGAATGAGATGATACACAGGAAAATCGTTGGAGGAAAACGTGTGATCCCTTTTGCGTAGAGAAACTTAAGTTTGGAGAGGAGACAGGGAGGAGTAGAGGGTTTGGCATGGGAATTTTAGGAGTTGGTGCTGTAAATGGGCGCTAGTTCAATATGTGCTGTGGGTTGCTTACTTCATATACTTTTTCCCTCTTAATTAGAATGGATGCTGGTACATGAAGGACAGGATTGGTGTAATGTTGGCTATGGGAGAAAAACAGAGTAATTTAAATATGACCCAGATTAGACCTTTAAGCAGTGTTGCGACAATTACTGTAGAGGAGCGTGGCTTTGTATGATCAGCAACGGAGAGCGCCTATACAAGGGTATTGGGCGACCTAGGCGAGCCTTAGACGTCATTCTCCAAGATTTTCATAACTAAACTCAACAATCATGATGATCATTCTAACCCACCTCTCCTACACAACTCTGTAAAAATGTGTAAGTAGTAGACATCATAATTTAAAATATTAAACTTTGCTCTGTTTAAATGTATGCCCACTTTTCCTCTACATAAAAGAAAGTGCTTATGGCCGATTGCGTTCCGTAGTTGTCAGGATGTATTGTTAGGTAAAGCCGTAGCACCTGTTGTCGAGAGTTAGGGCGGCTGGGAAAATTGTGTGTATCTGTGCGCATATTTGCACACGTGGATGCTAGCCCCTTCCAAAAATACACCATGTTTCATAGTTCTCCCACTGCATTCAGCTGTTTGTGTGGTTGAGGTGCATGATGGAGGAAAGTCGGGCTGATCTCGTGGTTTAAAGTCTAAACTGTAATATCAATACAGACTTCCTCCACCACATGGCTTCAACCGTGCAGACTTCTCCCGCCTGGGAGAAGTGCAAAATACTGCGGTTTTCAGGAACTGCAGCTAGGCACAAGAATCAGTGAGTGACAGTGTGTCTGGATGATGGGGGGTATGAGAGAGAGAGATTGGGTAAAGCCTGGGCAGAGGTGTGAAAGAGAGACTGGAGGAAGGCTGGTGGGGTTATGAGAGAGGCATGCACATGCAGCCCCTGACACTCTCTAGGATGCACACTACTCCACCCCTGACACACATCTCAACACTTCCTAGGAGACGCACATATAAACCTTCCTCATGCCCGATTCTGAAAATAGGAGGGAAAACAAGCCATTGTGTTGCACTGCAAGTGTACACTTTTCTTTTATTTACTGTTTATATAACAATAACAAAAAAACTGCCAGTACAAACATGATCTAGCCCTATATCATAATACATATTTCCATGCTCACACCCTGATATCTCCTTACATTGGTACTGGATTAAAAGCATAGGTAATCACTGCTTCAAAGCCAGCCAGTTTTTATATGGTTTCCAGGTTTTCTTGACTCATTCCAATTTTTGTGTTCTAATTGCCATAAGCTCCAACATTCAATGTATCCAGTTCATTCTGTGGTGCATTCTAACAATTACTCTTTACATCATAGACAATTTACCCCTTCCCTCTTCCATCTCTTCAGCTATACACTTTAACACAATGGTTCTCAACCCAGTCCTCTGGGGACCCACCCCCACCCCGGCAATTCAGGTTTTCAGGATATCCACAATGAACATGCATGAGATAGATCTGCATACAATGGAAGCAGTGCATGCAGATCTATCTCATGCATATTCATTGTGGATATCCTGAAAACCTGACTGGCCTGGAGGACCCAGAGGAATGGGTTGAGGACCACTGCTTTAACAGAATAATTTTAAAATCTTGCCGAAGCTCAACTCTCATCATCTCTTTTATCCATCAAATCACCTCATGCCAACATTTCTGAATTACCAGACACCTCCATCACATATGGAGAAAGTCCCCCCTTAACCCACATCTCATCCAACACAAGGGATTATAATGAACATAAATTGTGCTTATTTGAAGAGGGTCTCTATACAACCTGTACAGAATTGTATATCCATTTTCCAGCAGAGAGGCAATATAGATAGTTTTCCCGTCACCTGGAAAATCTGTTCCCAACTTGCCATATCCCATTCACCTCCCATCTCCATTTCCCACTTCTGTAAATGGGCAGGCCTTTCTTTCATGTTAGGAGCCAGCAACTGAAACAATTTAGAAAGGAATATTTCCATATCGTCCTGCTAGATCAGTCCAGACAAGTGGGTTGTGTTCCCCTACCAGCAGATTGGTGGAGACAAAGAATCAATTAAAAGTCCAGGTTTCAATGACATCACTCCCATGCCTCTACTCGCTCCAGCCACCAGAGGTCCCTTATTTCTTTGTCTCCAGCAGATAGTGGATGGATTTTCTCCTCTCTGAAGAATTGAGAGCAAAAGATTGATACAAAATGACAGACCACTTTGCTGGTGACTCTCTCACTTGAATGCGACATGTGAGGTCCACTAGACTGTGGTCTTTTCAGTATCCATAGGAGGAGGGAAAATTGGTTCAGCTCCATGCTCTTACCCTGGATAAAAGCCTGTTAACAGCCAGAAAATTGGCAGGATATGGAAGAATCCAGCAGCTTCACAAAACCTCAATGCCTCCTCTCTCCTCCTCTGTCCCTCCTGCTCTCTCCTCAGGTTTGCAGAAGGCTCTCAGAGGAATTTGCCTTCCAGCCACATAAAACATAGTGCTGCCAAACCAGAGAAACAATTTCAGGGGCATAGAGCTGAGCCTGGCATGGATCCTCTGCCTGGGGGTGAGTACCAAGGCTTGACCTCATCATTGTCCTTGTTGGGGGCTGCCGATTCCGTCTGGGTGGGATGCAAGTCATGGTGGACTGTTGGCGACAGTTGGTGCTGTGTGGGGGTTTCCCTCTCTTTTCTGCAAGCGCTAGTAGCGTTTTTAATATTGAGTGCCTGGCAGTCATGCAGTCCTTGGGCGCATTCTGTCCGAGCGGCTCCACGTACGTTCCTACCCTAGTACCCATAACGTGAATTGTAATAAAAGCACAGTTAATGCATGCCTTTCAGACCGCTGTGGTCTTAGTGCCCACTGTTGTGATATGTGCCTTAACTCTCTATGTCTTCTTCCAGGAAACATTATTTGGTCTCATCTCTGGCTTCTGGATACTGCCCTTCTTGCATGGCTGCTTCTGAATCATCCCTGGAAGGCCTACTACCGCTCTTTCAGCTGGGAGATGCTGTTAGTCCAACCTTGCCTGCCTCAGGGCAAGAGGTGGCAGATGAAGCTATGGGTAGGGACATTCAACTGGCCAGAGGCACTGGCGATCTTGCTGTGGGCCTCTCCCCATCCTCTAGGGGATTGACAGCAACTAGTCTCCCTAGCGTTGTTGTTAAGTACCGTCAAGTCTGTGTTGACTCATGGCTACCCTCTGGATAATTGACCTAAATTGTGTTCGGTCTTCAGTCAGGCGACTCATTGTTGACAGACTGACACTGGTAGCTGCTGTTATTGTATCGATCCATCTCATTGCTGGCCTTCCTCTTTTGCATTGACCTTCTACCTTGCCAAGTATGATGTCTTTCTCTAATGAGCTCTCTCTTCAATGATGTGTCCAAAGTATGAAATTTGAAGTCATGTCATCTGAGCTTCTAAAGAAGGCTTAGGTTTGATCTCTTCTAGTACTAACTGGTTTGTTCTTCTGGCAGTTCATGGTATACACAGAATTCATCGCTAGCACCATAATTTCAAAGGCATCAATTTTCTTCCTGTCTATCTTTTTCACTGTCCAATTTTCACCTCCATATGATGTTATTGAAAATGCCATGACTTGAACAAGTCAAATCTTTGTATGGAGAGAGACATCTCTGCTCTTGAGAATCTTATCTAGGTCCTTCACAGACATTCTGCCAAGAGCAATGCGTCGTCAACTTTCTTGACTGCTTGTTGCTTCTTTATTGATAGTTGATCAAAGTAGGTTAAAGTTGTCAACTATTTTAATTTCTTCTCCATCAACGATGAACTTATTCATTTTGTCAATTGTCAGGATCTTTGTCTTCTTTTTTTTTTTTTAACATTTTTATTTAAGAATTTTCCAATGCATCAAGAAATTACAAACAGAAACATGAGAAAAGAAAATAACAAATACAATAAAGAAAATTTTCCCCACATATAAGAAACACATCAAGAGGAGAATCGCCTCCATTCATAGTAGAAATAGAATTCAATCAGAGTATAAGAAATAAGAAGTTACAAAACCCCACAAAAGGGAGCTGAAAAATACAAAATCATTCCTCCTCCACAATCAAACCTCCCTCTACTTTTGAATCCAAAAAGCATTTCAAAGCATTAACGTCATTATACACATAAGTTTGTCCCCCTAAGGTAATCACACAACGACAAGGGAATTTAAGAAAGAAAGTTGCCCCTAACGCCACTACCTGTGATTTTAATAGCAGAAACTGTTTACGCCGAATCTGCTTATATCGACAGACATCTGGGAAGATTTGGATAGTCTGGCCACAAAATAGGGCACACCGATGTTTAAAATATGCTCTCATAACCCGCAGTTTGGCAGATTCAGAAACAAACTGAACTACCAAAGTGTTACGTTTTGAGATAATATCCATTGAATCCTCCAAGAAGGCTGTTAAATTCTGATCCACTGAAGAGACTGAAGGGGCCGAAGCCCCAACAGCCCGAGGAGTGGAAGAAGAACCAAGAGGCAAATAATACATATGGACCGTCTGAACTGTATGAAAATCCCCTTCCAAATGCAATATCTCCAAAAAGTATTTACCCAACAATATGTCCGAGGACATTAGGTGTGTCATAGGAAAATTAAGGAAACGTAGGTTGCACGCTCTAGCACGGTTCTCAAGAGCTTCAAGCCGAAAGGAAATCACTGAGGAATCACGTATAAACGCAACATCAGAATTACGACTGGATTGAAATTGAGAATCAGTGCGAGCGGCAAGCTTTACAACTGAACCTAATTGATTATCCATAAATTGTAACTTGTCCACCACATCTTGGGAAAATTTACACAAAGAGGATACAGTAGAGGTTAAACGTACGTCTATTTTTTGAATTGCAGACCATATATCATGAAGAGTTACTTCCCCCGTAGGAGATACTAAAGTCCCAGGCTCTATTACAGGTGGAAATACAGGACATGGAACTGGGGGGATCTGCTCGGGAGGACTATTTGAAACAGTGGATGAAAGAGCAGGAAGAGGAAAAGGAGGAGGAGACCGGAGAACAGGACTCAACGAGACCTCCTCCGGAGATCGATTACCAGGCAGCAGGGCAGTCACATGCTTGTCCATAGGGCCCACCACTTTCTCTCCTGAGCCACCAGCCTCAGATTTATTACCAACCTTCGCCTTCCTTTTGCCCATAATGATGGAATCAGCACTAAATGGACACAGCACACGAACGCTTCACGTACGCCGAAGGGGCGTATCCTGCCCCTTGAGCCACGCCCCTTTAGGCCACGCCACGCGGGCCGCATAAGGAAGCGGAGAGCTTTATAGGGCACAGCAGGGTCCTCCGGGCCAAGGCACGTCCTCCTCCCACCTGCCCGATGACCGAAAAAGCTTCCTCCAGGTCCCGCTGCTCTGAGCCGTGCGGCTGGTAAATACACGGCAGCTCCCTCACAGCGGCAAACTCCCAACTGCTCACTCTCAACCGGAGGGCTTTATAGGGCACAGCAGGATCCTCCGGGCCAAGGCACGTCCTCCTCCCGCCTGCCCGATGACCGAAAAAGCTTCCTCCAGGTCCCGCTGCTCTGAGCCGTGCGGCTGGTAAATACACGGCAGCTCCCTCACAGCGGCAATCTCCCAACTGCTCACTCTCAACCGGAGGGCTTTATAGGGCACAGCAGGGTCCTCCGGGCCAAGGCACGTCCTCCTCCCGCCTGCCCGATGACCGAAAAAGCTTCCTCCAGGTCCCGCTGCTCTGAGCCGTGCGGCTGGTAAATACACGGCAGCTCCTTCACAGCGGCAATCTCCCAACTGCTCACTCTCAACCGGAGGGCTTTATAGGGCACAGCAGGGTCCTCCGGGCCAAGGCATGTCCTCCTCCCGCCTGCCCGATGACCGAAAAAGCTTCCTCCAGGTCCCGCTGCTCTGAGCCGTGCGGCTGGTAAATACACGGCAGCTCCCTCACAGCGGCAATCTCCCAACTGCTCACTCTCAACCGGAGGGTTTTATAGGGCACAGCAGGGTCCTCCGGGCCAAGGCACGTCCTCCTCCCGCCTGCCCGATGACCGAAAAAGCTTCCTCCAGGTCCCGCTGCTCTGAGCCGTGCGGCTGGTAAATACACGGCAGCTCCCTCACAGCGGCAATCTCCCCTTGTCTTCTTAACATTAAGGTGCAGACCCATTTAGGGATGGATCCTAAAGTTGCTGCTTGGGTTAGAAATTGGTTGTGTGGGAGACGACAAAGAGTACAGGTAAATGGAGCTCATTCTGAGGAGAAGGAAGTTACCAGTGATGTGCCCCAGGGATCTGTCCTTGGTCCGATTCTTTTTAACATCTTTCTTAGTGATATAGCGGAAAGGCTGTTGGATAAGGTTTGCCTCTTTGCGGATGATACCAAAATCTGCAATAGAGTAGACACCCAGGAAGGTGTAGATAACATGAGGAGGGATCTAGCTAAGCTTGAAGAATGGTCTAAAATTTGGCAGCTGGGATTTAATGTTAAAAAATGTAAGGTCATGCATTTGGGCTGCAATCCAAGGGAGCAATATACTATAGGGGGTGAAGTACTTTTGTCCACTAAAGAAGAGCGGGACCTAGGCGTGGTTGTGTCTGATGATCTTAAAGTAACTGAACAGTTAGAAAAGGCGATGGCAAAAGCTAGAAGGATGCTTGGGTGCATATGGAGAGGAATGGTGTGATAAGGAAGCTTATCATAGCTCAGGTAGGAGCTATAGAAAAGATGATGTGACTCTGAACAAGCAACCTGTCAGTTCTGGTAGAAGCAAGAAAACAGAGTTTTCACATAAAAGACTACCAGTCCCAGAATGCACCAGGTTTCCAGCAGCCATGAGAGGGGCTGAAGTGAGAGAATGTGTGTGCAATCAAGAGAGCTATGAGGTAATCCCTAAGCACTCATCTCAAAGGGCAGGGCCTGATTCAACACAGCTGCGCTGTGTTAGGGAGCAGCACACATTAGAACAGGATAAGAATAGAGCTTTTTCTTCAGATAACAGTTACTACAAGCTCCAGCCCAGCTTCAAGGACAGTTGGAAGAACAGCTTCAGCAAAAGCCACGCAGATAGAGAGAGAAGGAAACTCTCTGGAAGGAAGAGAAGAAAGGCCATTGGAAGGTCTGGGAGATTCCAAGGCAGTACTCATACTGGGAGGTATTCCAAAAGCCAGCAGAGTCCATTGGACTGGATTCAGCCAGAGGAATGGAGTGGCAGAGATAGGAATCACCAGTGGCTACCTGGAAGAGAGAAGACTGCACGTGGAAGGGACTTTCAGACCAAGGCCAGAAGGTATGTGAGAGAAGATCCAGTGTCCAGGGATCAAGATTGGAAGGCTGGACATCAGAATTGGATTACATATTGGCCAGGCTATACAGAGAGGAATAATGATAGCAGGAGAGGCTCAGGTATGAACACTGATCCAGACCCTATCTATAATAGAGAATGGCAGCAAGGGAATAAGCATTCTCATGATAGTGCCTTAATGAAAGACTCATCTGTGCCAATGTATGATATTGACCCTATGATTGTTGATGCAGGGGGAAATACAGCAGATGAAACTATTTACATGGACTGTTCTTTATCTAAATGCTATTGCTAGTTTTCTATGAGCAAACACATCAGCCATCACAAAGAAACCTAACTTTGTTCTTTATTTCCACTGCAAACAGCTCTTAAAGCAGGATTTGGGCTCACACAGTAGCAGCCAGCCAGCTAAAGGCTTTCAGCTGGTCCATTGATAGTAATTAGGGCTGCACCTGATTGTGTGTGTGAGCAAGGGAGAATCACTGCTGAGATCGGCGTGGAAAATAAGCAGAAGTTAACCTAACCAGCAAAGTTTATTCTTTACTTTGTGCCTTTGTATTTGGTAATTACTTGCTAAGAAAACATTAGCTAATTGCCTGACAAGCTGAAGGTTGTTTTCTGGTTTACTTTGTGACTTTTTGTTATCCATTTTAAACACTGCAAGCAAGTAACCTCATTTATAGTGCTATCAAGCATACATGTGCTGGGTGAATTAAACCCCATCAATAAAAGAAGTATTTTATTGATCTTACCACTTGGTTTCACAACTCAAATTATTGTCATCAGCTGTGTTTGGGAGTGAATGAACTACAATACCCACAATACCTTGCAAGAATCATATGAATATATGCATCGTCAAGATTGTGTAAGTTCTCACCCTAGGCAGCCGTCTGACAATGGCTAGCAGAAAAAAAGGAGGTGATAGTGCCTCTGTATAACTCTTTGGTGCGACCTCATTTGGAGTATAGTGTGCAATTCTGGAGACCGCACCTTCAAAAGGATATAAATAGGATGGAGTCAGGACAGAGGGTGGCTACTAAAATGGTTAATGGTCTTCATTATAAAGCTTATGAGGACAGACTTAAGGATCTTAATATGTACACCTTAGAGAAAAGGCGGGATAGAGGTGATATGATTGAGATGTTTAAATACCTCCATGGCATAAATGCACAGGGGGAGAGCCTCTTTCGATTTAAAACAAGTTCTGCTACAAGGGGACATGGGATGAGGGTGAAGGGGGATAGATTCAGGAGTGATATGCGGAAATATTTCTTTACAGAAAGAGTGGTGGATCTGTGGAATAGTCTCCCAATGGAGGTGGTAGAGATTAGGACAGTATCTGAATTCAAAAAAGCATGGGACAAACACAGAGGATCTCTAAAGGAAAAAGGGGATTGTTGTAGTTGTTGATATGGAAGGACAGACGAGATAGGCCATGTGGTCTTTTTCTGTCATCATTTTTCTATGTTTCCTTGATCTTGAGAAGCAAATGTTTCAAATCGTCTTCACTTTCAGCCAGTAATGTGATATCATCAGCATAGCGAAGGTTGTTGATGAGTCTTCCGCCAATCTTCACACCTCTGTTGTCTTCATACAGTCCTGCTTCTCTGATGATTTGTTCTATATATAAATTAAAGAGGTAGGGGAAAGTATGCAGCCTTGTCGTACACCTTTATTGATTTTAAACCATTCTGTTTCTCCTAGTTCCATTCGAACTGTTGCTTCTTGATCAGTGTAAAGGTTGTTGAAGAGAATGATCAGGTGTTCTGGTATACCCATACTTCTTAATGTGGCCCAGAGTTTCTCATGATTTATACAGTCCAGATTGTCCTCCTCAGGATTCTTTTCCTTTTACAGCAGGCCTTGTCATTGTGGCATGGAAATTCATACCCTGCACCTCTGGTTTTCCCCAAGAACAGTCTCATGAGGGACAAGCTGAGAGTGGAAACCCTGTTCGATAGATGGCTAACATGCCCCCTGGAGATGGGAATCAGCTGGGATCTGTCTGAGATTTGGACTGTTACTTGGATTGAGATGTTTGATGTGGATGAAGAAGTACTCTTGCCTTCAGAGGCTGGTGAGTAGGCCGATGTTATCCGCCTGTTCTGGGAGAAGGAACTGGAAGCGTTGATCCCAGGGTCTTATCCACTTTGAGCTTGGCAGATGCTCCAGATACAGAGCAGAAACCAAAGAGGCATCCACTCCTGCAAGGGGTGCAGAAATCCACTACTGTTTCCCATTCCTGGAGGTGCTCAAGGTCTGTTCTGGTCAGAGTGGGATTCCCCCAACTCCCCATCTAAGAGGCTATGGGTGGATAAGAGGACACACGCTTTCCTGGATTGGGAGTGCGTTGTCTCATTTGATATTTCCAAAGTAGATGTGCAGGTCATGGCAGTAACCAGACAGACCACCATTCCTGTGGAAGGTGGGTCGGCCTTAAAGGAGTTTATGCACTGTAAGGTGGATTCCTTGCTGATGAACCAGTTCACTGGGGCGGCGAATATTCTGCAGTTGGCGGTATGTACCAGCCTGACATCTCACACCCTGTTCCAGTGGATTTCGTGTCTTCCGCCAGATGATTCTACCCCTCTTTTGGTGTTGACTACGGCTTTCCTTTCTGATGCCATATACAACCTAGTACATCTAGCGGCCAGGGATTGTGCCCTGTTGATGGTGACATGGCATTGGCTTGTCTTTGACATGTGGCAGCAGACTTCTCTTCCAAAGCCCATCTGGCCTTAGAGGAGCGCTTCTCTTGAGTATGATTTGGAGAAGCAGGTAAAGGACCCAGGCGAGACAAAATCTTCCACCTTCTGGAGGATAGGTCCAACAGGTCTGTGTAGCGAGGAGGAGATCCTTTTCCATCATCCTCTGCTTGCTCCTCACGGGAGCACTGGTCAAACTCGAGGGTCTCGGGAATTCCATCTCTACCGACCTGGAGAGCCCTTCTTCCCCTTATGGACTTTGGGCTCATTCTCAGTCCTTTAGTAGAGCATGTGGGCCCAGGGACTCAGTCCCCTCCAGAGGAGGTCCCTCTCGGACTGTGCAGTGAAGGTTTGGGGGTCCATTCCGTGGTTCCTGAGGAAGGGTGTGCCACTGGATGATTTCTCCTGGATACTGCTGATGATAGATGCCAGTCTCTTGGGCTGGGAAGCCCATTGCCAAGACTGTACAGCACAGGGCCCTTGGAACTGCAGGGAAGTGGTATGGTCCATCATCCGCCTCAAGGCGAGAGCCATCAGGTTGGCTCTTCTGTCCCCTGGTTGAGGGCCAGATGGGTCGAATGTTTTCAGACAATGCCATGGCGATGGCTTATGTCAATTGGCAAGATGGCATGAGGAGTGCCGGGGTAGCTCTGGAGATGATGCTCCTCTTTGCCTAGGCAGAGAAGAGCCTCCTAGCCTTGTTGACTCAGCACCTTGCTGGGGTGGACAGTGTGGAAGTAGACTTCCTCAGCTGTCACTTTCTGGATCCTGGAGAGCGGGAGTTGAGTCAGGAGGCGTTTCAGTTGATTCTGCACCACCGGGGTCGCCCTGAAATGGATCTGATGACGACCCATTCCAATACTAAAGTTTGCCTCTTCTTCAGTCGCCACATGGGGACAGGATCCGAGGATGAGACACCCTGACCCAACCTTGGCCAAGTCAGCACCTGCTGTACATGTTTCCTCTGTGCCCCTGGTGGGGCGTGTGATTTGGTGTACTCCACATGGGCAGGATTGTTCTGGTGGCGCCAGACTGGCCGAGAAGAGCGTGGTTCAGTGACCTGATGCAACTCCTGCAGACACCTCGTCTTTGGTTACCTCTGTCTCAGGGCCTATTGCAGCAAGGACCAATAGAAAAATGTTAAAAAAAAAAAAATTCCTGGAGGACCCGGTTCATTTCTTGCTCATAGCTTGGCTCTTGAAAGAAGACAGCTAGTGCGTAAGGGTACTCTCCAGCTGTAGTCTTCATTCTGCTCGGAGCCCAGAGGATGTCTGCCAAGCTAGCATACATGCAGATCTGGTGCCTCTTTGAGCAAGGGTGGGGCACTCAGTAGTTGCCTCCTGAGGCAGCTAAGGTGTCATCTTTGTTGGCCTTTCTACAGGATAGACTGGAAAAAGGTTAGCTCCCTGAAGGTGCAGGTGGCAGCTTTGGCATGTTTCTGAGGTCCAGTGGCTAGTAAGTCTCTAGCCCTGCATCTGGACGTCTCACACTTTCTCCAAGCAGTTTGGCATCTGCTTCCTCCCTCAGGTCTGTGTTCCCTTCCTGGGGTCTGTGTCTCATGCTCAGGGCCCTGATGGTGGCGCCCTTTAAGCCGTTGAAGCGGACTACTTGGAAGGATTTGATTCTTGAGACGGTCTTCTTGGTTACAATTTGTTCTGCAAGGCGGATTTCCAAGTTGCAGGCTCTGTCTTGCTGAGATCCTTATCTGTCCTTTTTTAAAGGAGACTTTTTCCATTTGGCCTGTGCCTTCCTTCTTTCCTAAAATGCTTTCTCCCTGTCACATGAACCAGGTGATCTGCCTTTCCTCCTTCTCGAAGGAGCAATGTCAGGGGAAGGATAAGGATCTTCGCCTTGTGGATGTTCAGAGGGTGTTTGCCTGGTTACAAATTCCTTTTCGTAAGTTCGACCATCTTTTTGTGCTGTTTGTTGGCCCACGCATGGATGACACGATGGCTAAGTTGACTTTGGGGCACTGGATCAAGGAGGCCTTTGCCTCAGCTTATCTGTTATGGAACGGGTCGGTTCCAGAGGGTTTGCGTGCCCATTCTTCCTGAGCGCAGGTGTTCTCATGGGCACAGTGGAACTCGGTAGCCCCTGCAGACATTTGTCAGGCAACATGGGTAGCACTTTCCACTTTTGTCAAGCCTTACTGCTTGGATGTCCACGCTAGTGGGGACACGGCCTTTGGCTCAAGAGTTTTGCGAGCTCCTGTGTCTTCTTCCTGCCCATTTAAGTTTTAGCTTTGGTAAATTCTACTTGTCTGGACTGGTCTAGCACAACAATATGGAAGGTAACATTTTACTTACCAGTTAATGTCCTTTCTTTCAGTCCTGCTAGACCAGTCGAGGGCACGTCCCTGGAACTGTATTACTCACTTCTTCTGCTGCAGTACTCTTGAATCTGCTATGATTTTTATACTTGGCTCTTCAGGTTCATCGTCTATTGACAGCCTTATATTTATGCTTTCCTGTACATAGTTCTCTACTGTTGATCACTCAGTGTTGCTTATGGTGAAGTTGTGTGAGGCTTGCCATGTTTCTCCCATATGCTTTGGGATGAATACTGAAAGGACCTCTGGTGGCCGAGGCATATAGAGGCATGGGAATGATGTCATTGAAACCTGGGCTTTTCATTGGTTCTTTGTCTCCACCAATCTGCTGGTAGGGGAACACAGCCCACTAGTCTGGACTGGTCTAGCGCCCACATACAATGTACTGTATATATGGCCCCAAACCCCCCTATCTTCATCCTTAGCCCTTGTAAAAAACCCTCCTGTCTGTATATGAGGCTTCTATTGTACATAATAAAACAGATCTCCCACGTACAAATTAAATTTTCCCCTTGTTTCTTTAAATCCTGTATCTCTCCCCTGCAAGTTGTGATAAGGAAGCTTATCATAGCTCAGGTAGGAGCTGTAGAAAAGATGATGTGACTCTGAACAAGCAACCTGTCAGTTTTGGTAGAAGTAAGAAAACAGAGTTTTCACATAAAAGACTACCAGTCCCAGAATGCACCAGGTTTCCAGCAGCCATGAGAGGGGCTGAAGTGAGAAAACGTGTGTGCAATCAAGAGAGCTATGAGGTAATCCCTAAGCACTCATCTCAAAGGGCAGGGCCTGATTCAACACAGCTGCGCTGTGTTAGGGAGGAGCACACATTAGGACAGAATAAGAATAGAGCTTATTCTTCAGATAACAGCTACAGAAAGAGCTTCAGGGAGAGCTTCAGCAACGGCTACAAGCTCCAGCCCAGCTACAGGTTTAAGCATCACCTAGAGAAACAGAAGCCAAGCCAAGCGGATAGAGAAAGAAGGAAACTCTCTGGAAGGAAGAGAAGAAAGGCCATTGGAAGGTCTGGGAGGTATTCCAAATGCCAGCAGAGTCCATTGGACTGGAGTCAGCCAGAGGAATGGAATGGCAGAGATAGGAATCACCAGTGGCTACCTGGAAGAGAGAAGACTGCACGTGGAAGGGACTTTCAGACCAAGGCCAGAAGGTATGTGAGAGGAGATCCAGTGTCCAGGGATCAAGATTGGAAGGCTGGACATCAGAATTGGATTACATACTGGCCAGGCTATACAGAGAGGAATTATGATAGCAGGAGAGGCTCAGGTATGAACACTGATCCAGACCCTATCTATAATAGTGAATGGCAGCAAGGGAATAAGCATTCTCATGATAGTGCCTTATGGAAAGACTCGTCTGTGCCAATGTATGATAGTGACCCTATGCTGATTGATGAAGGGGGAGATACAGCAGATGAAACTATTCATTACATGGACTGTTCTCTATCTAAATGCTATTGCTAGCTTTCTGTGAGCAAACACCTCAGCCATCACAAAGAAACCTAACTTTGTTCTTTATTTCCACTGCAAACAGCTCTTAAAGCAGGATTTGGGTTCACACAGTAGCAGCCAGCCAGCTAAAGGGTTTCAGCTGGTCAATTGATAGTAATTAGAGCTGCACCTGATTGTGTGTGTGTGAGCAAGAGAGAATCACTGCAGGATCTGAGTGGAAAATAAGCAGAAGTTAACCTAACAAGCAAAGTTTATTCATTTCTTTGTGCCTTTCTATTTGGTAATTATTTGCTAAGAAAACATTAGCTAATTGCCTGACAAGCTGAAGGTTGTTTTCTGATTTGCTTTATGACTTTATGTTATCCATTTAAACACTGCAAGCAAGTAACCTCATTTATATTGCTACCAAGCATATTTGTGCTGGGTGAATTAAACCCCATCAATAAAAGAAGTATTTTATTGGCCTTACCACTGGTATCACAACTCAATTATTGTCTTCAGCTGTGTTTGGGAGTGAAAGAACTACATTACCCACAATACCTTGCAAGAATCATATGAATATATGCATCGTCAAGATTGTGTAAGTTCTCACCCTAGGCAGCCGTCTGACAAAGTTTAAAAGCTGCCCCTTACCTTGCCACTCTTCAGACACCTTATATGAAACCTCCAGTTGAAAGTCCACATTAAATACAATGGAAGTTTCCCTATAAACCGTTTTAGTTCCTGCCAACTGATTTCTAAGTTTATCCTACACCTGTATTGAAAATAATACAAAGGGTTCACATATTTACCTCTTTCTTTCCTAATCCCCCTCAACCATATTTCTGCCCATATGGAGTTTCTTCCCATGCACACTGCTCAGTTTGTACCCATTGCTTATTTTCTTCCCCAATTAAGGCTCAAACTGGGGTGCCTCAAAATAAGCTTTCTAGTTTGGAGCACCCAGCCCACCATTCTTCTTAAGCATATACAGTAGGACCTGATATTCTGTGGCAGCAGCTAGCATGATTACAGCGGCTAGCCGTCTCTGCTTAATACTAAGCCTGGACATTCAATGCTGGCCACCAGTACTGAAGAAGCTATCCAGGCAGCGGCGATATTCAAGGCTCCATATTGGACCAGCGTATGTTTTACATACATAAGGTTTTCATACTTACTACTCAACTGTTTACTAATTAATGGTTATAAATTCAATGGAACTATGTTTAGCTATTATCATTATGTCAAAAAGCATTATATACAGATTTTTTATTTGAGATTTATTTAGTTTAATAGGTATTCGAAGTTTGTTGATTTTGACGGTACTGGTGCCTCAAAATAAAACAATCACAAAAAATAGTAAGTAGCTTATAATTCTGTAATAGCTACTATTTTGCAAATAATAGTGTTTGTTTACTTTAGAAAATAGGTTTAGATAATTGTAAGTTATTTAGTGTCAGAGTTACTGGTGCGTATGTCGGCCTTGTATGTTTTTCATACGCTGGGCTAATGTGGTGCTGAGACTAATTTCTGTCACGCGTGCTGTTCTAGGTGTTTCAATGGCGCAATATCGATGCACTATTCGATTCTTATCCCTCAAGAAGCAAGAGAAATGGTTCTGGAAGACAGTGACACAGAAGTTGAAAATCTGGTCCTACTTCCTCCTGAAAATAAGGGTAATATAACAGATGAAGAAGAGAGTGAAGAAGGAATTGCTATGCCTTCCGAGGTTCCTGGGGAAGTTGAAGTGGATTATAAAGCCAATAATTCTACAACAGATGAAAGAGACAGCAAACCGAGAAGATTTGTTACCAAGCCGCATCAAAAGAAGAAGAAATTGGACACTTACAATTGGCAAGAAAGAAAAAGTTTTGATCAGCCAATTGAAGAATACCCTGTAATACAATTTGATGAAAGTTTGGCAGGAAAAACTCCATTTGAATTGTTTAAGATCTTCTACACAGATGAAATGAACAAACATTTGGTAGATCAGAGTTTGGTCTATGCCAGGCAGGAAAATGACCATGCATGTCATGTGACTGAAGAAGAAATGGCCAGATCTACAGGAATCCATCTGCTGAGTGGATACCATACTCTACCACGTTAGTGCTTGTTTTGGAGCCAGGATGAAGATGCCGTCTTTCAGCTTGTTTCAAGCACAATGACAAGAAACAAATTTGAGGGAATCAAGAGGAATTTACATTTGGCAAACAATGAGAATTTAGATCCAAGAGACAAGGCAGCTAAAGTAAGACCTTTATTTGAAATGTTGAACAGCAGTTTGGAGTATTCAAGGAAGATCTAAGTGTTGATGAACAAATGTTACCGTATTTTGGCAAACATAGTGCCAAAATGTTTATGCGAAATAAACAACGTTACTCTCGTGTTAATAAAAAACATATTCAGGTTGACTGTCCAAAATGATTGACCTTTACAACAAGAAAATGGGGGGTGTTGATATTCTTGACAAATTTCTGAGTGAATACCGCCCATCAATGCATAGCAAGAAGTGATGGTTTTGCTTCTACACTCATGCAATCAATATCTGTGCTGTAGCAGCTTGGAGGGTGCACGCCAAAACAGGTGGGGAGATGGATCAATTGGAATTTCTTCGCTACATTGTTCGCACATTGTGTCGCGCCCTTTCCCCGCCTAGGTGGCTGCCTGACGAGGTGAAGGGGGAGCGAATGTCACTTTCAAGCAACTCCAGAGCAAAGGCTTCTGGGAGTTGTAGTATTTAGAGCAAATGTAGTTGTAATCAAAGGCTGAGCCGAGAGTTGAAAGCAAACGCAGGAATATTTTTATTAGCCTCCCTTAACAGCGGGAACTTCAAAAATGAAGCTTGGTAAATCACGTGTACAAAATATCCACAAGAAACTCAGGTAAGAAAAATGCTCTTGCTTACTTCAACATACAAAGGTTACTCATTCAAAAATAATGCTTCACTTCTCAGTGCTTTAAACAAACTCAAATTGTCCATTGAAACTTCAATGCAAACAACTTCAGCAAATAAACTTTTCTTCTTTGGTTTCAGAGCTTTAAGGGTTTTAATCAGTTGACCAGAGACTTCCAGCAGCACTCCGGTGCAAGTCTCATTTAGGGCAGCAAGCACACTAATTAAAACTTCTTAGCTCTATAAAACCACCATGCATATCAGAGAAATGGAATTTTCTTTAAACATATATTTCCAAACACTCTTATTTCACTATCAGGGATAACTCACATTCCATAGCCTCCTCTGGCTCACTTAAAAGAATATTTTCCCCGATGTCCATTGACTCACATTCTGAACAGGACTGTTCTGTGACGTCGTCAGCAAACAGCTGTTCTTTCCCTCGGTGCAGAGAAGTATTCTCTCCACTAATTACTTCCTGGTCTTTCAGCATACGTTGAATCAGTTTTAAAATATTTAAACCTTCTTTACTGAGAGGCTTCTTGTAACCCTGCTTCTGGTTAAACTCCTGGAGCTGGCTGTCTGGGAACTCTTCCTGAGACCTTTGGCTAACAATTTTAGCAGCTGTACCTTTTGGAAGTTTCTTTAGCAGTGCTTCCCTGCTCCTTCCCTGGCCATGCTGTTTCCTGGTTAAAGCAGCCTTCTCATCTCCCTTCCTCCTGCAAGCATGAAATTCTTGCACTGAATGAGGCTCCCTTTCAGACTCCTCCTCTGAAACCGAGTCAGCTCTCTTCCTCTCGTGTCCTGGCAATCTTTCCAGACCTGGTAACCTCCTTGCCTGTCTTTGCAATCTCCCTCCCTGGCGTGGGGATCCCGGGAATCTTGCCAATCTATCTCTCTCTGTTCTCTGGGGCTTATAAACATGTGACTGGCCGGTATCTTTCCACCCCGCCCCCAGCTGTGCTGCATTACCACCCTCAGTTGCTATGGAGCTGGGGCGTGGCTTTTGAACAACAACTTTTGACAGGTTCTTTTTTTCAGCCTTAGCTGCACTTTTAAACTGAGCATTTTTTTCCCTTTCCCTCTGACTAGGGGAAATTGCCTGTATTTTTTCTACCTCCATAGGGACTTGGCCGTCTTCGCCATCACAATTGTTGCAAGCCAGATTTTGTAACGCACCAATTCTGCCAAGTCCTTACTGAGGTGAGATATGACGGTGTAGATCATGTCCTAACAAAGGCTGCATCTCAAGGTCGATGCAAGTTGACGGGCTGCGGAACACACACTTGGTACCAGTGTGCTAAGTGCCATCAGCAACTGCATCAGAGGTCTTTTCACGTGTATCATATTCTGCCGTCAGAATAGACTGTTGACAAATGTCACGCCCTTAGCCCCTTACATCAGTATGGAGGGGCGTGCTTCTCATTGGAGTGCTTCACCTTTAAAGGCCTTTTTCTAACTGGTTGCCTTTTTAATGCATTATGAGAAAGGTAGTTCAGTTAGATGCTATGTGGCCTCAGGTAAAAAAAAAACACCTTCTTGTAGTTGGGTTGAGTAGTAGGCAAATGACAGAAAATTAACCATTGAAAAGACACGCTAAGGTTCACAAATTTTCACCTTTTAATGTTTCACCAGGATTCTTGTATTTCAACACAGGATACAACTTGAATTCAAACAAAACAGCTTTCTTCAGCATAAATCAATACTTCTAACAGCACATGCCACCAGGCATGGCTTGCCATGCAGTCCAAAAACAAACAGGAACAAAACTTTAAACCAGGTTTCTTTTCTTTCAGTCCAGAACTATACCTGGATACTTTGTCTTCTTAAACACAGCAAACTTCCTACAGGCAGTTAAACTCTCACTGGTAGAAAAACCACTTTGCAAGGTTTTCTCAGTATTTAGCCAGAATAAAACCTTTCTTACTTTCTCTGTTGGTACAGCTTCAGACGGAGCACAGCACTGCTCACAGCTGTTCTCAAGTGTAATTAGGTAGCTTCAGCTTTGCACAGTAAAACACTTCTCCTGAACTCAGAACCTTCACAAGCTGAACACAGTTCTTTGGGCTATCAGACATTGGAGGTTTTTCTTTAAGGTTGACTCCCTTTCAACCCCTCTGAATTGGCAGACTGGCATACAGAACAATCCATACATGAGTCCTCTTCTACCAAAGGTAAATCTGGGTCACCCAGTTGCATTGGCTCAATCTCTGACTCAGACTCAGATAGCTTATCTGACTGCTTTCCGTTATGGTTAAAGCTGTCTCCAGCAACTCTGTAGGGCTCCTTATTAGATAAGCTTCTATGACTCATACCTTGGTCAAAGCTTGTATCAGCTTCCCCTCTTTCATGCTCTGGCCACCATTCACCTCTTCCTGTTCTCCACCCTGTGTTCCAGGTTCCTGCTGTTCTTACTGTTCCATTCCTTCTCCAGTAGGCATTCCTACGTCCTTCTCTTTCTCTCTCATCAGCAGCTCTCCGTGTGCTGCTCCTCCTCATGCTGTCTCTGCTCTTGCTGCCGTCCTTGCCCTTCCTGTTGTCCTCCCTATCTGGATAAACGGAGCTAAACTTAAACCGCCCAGGGACCTGCTCCACCCTCTCTCCTCTCAGGTGAGAGAGATCAAATTCCCCCGTGGCAGCTGAGTGATTAGGGAATGCAGTGACGTAAGGGTTCCCTACCCTGGGCTTGCATTCCCTCTCCTTTTCACCACTAGGGGCATGCTGTAACTTATTGTAGCCAGGAATTACCTGCTTTCTAGGTACAATGGGAGTTTTATGTCCTTGACCTTTTAAAACAGGAGCTTTTGTTAGGGTAAATTCCTTCTTCTGATCCCTATCTCCTAGGTCCTGATAAGCTTCCTTATCACACAAACTATATTATATCATAATAAAGTGTTTTAAATGAAAACTTCAATTTCAATAGTATCATACAGTATGTCTATGTCAGTGAATATTGGAACTGAAACACAACTTTTCTGATCACTTGGAAGACGGACAACATACTATGTTGGACCAGTGTATGAAAAACATACACTATGTGAAACTTCTCTTTTCTGCAAAGTTTTAATATTTTTTATTATTGCCTGTGTTTCATAGTTGCTTGAGTGTAACAAATCTAAAAGATTATCCAGAACAGAGAAAGAATAAGCGAGCTGTCCAATATGGGTGCAGAAATAACAACCTGCGCAGAATATTCATCTTAGCTGTGGCTGTCCTGCCTAATTAAGGATATATTTAGCTCCTCCCAGTTATCTTTTAGAAGTTCTCTAATCAATGGTTCATAATTGTATAACTAAATCCTTCACTTCCCTGACTTTCTTAACCAGGCTGTAAATACTTTATCCACTTATCCACACATTTAAAAGGAAAAAAAGACTTTAGATTCTAGAGAGTAATCCAAATTTAACACTTTTGTCTTCATATTCATCTTATATCCAGATAGCACACTGTAACACTGAATCTCTTGCAAAAGTACTGGTAGAAATGTCAGAAGAGAGCTAAGAGGAAAATATCATCATCAGCAAATACAGTAATGCTATTTTATAAGCCTTCCCTTCCCCTTAACATCTTCTCTGCCAAGAGCTCAATTACTAAGGCAAAAAGCATTGGCGACAAAGGGCACCCACATTCTAAGCCAGACTTCTCTGAGTAATCGAATGTGAAGGGTAGTATACCAAGCTCAATGAACATAAACATAACCCTGTTTCACCCTAATATATGCTTTAGAAGGTATAAAGAACCTTAATCCTCTCCTATTCCCACTCTTCTCAAATATGTAACATAAAATCCCAATCTACATTTTCTCAGCATCCACCACTACAAATATAGATTGCATCTTATCTGCTTTTGCTCTCAAAATTAGAGTATCTGACATATATTGTTGCATGCCTGCTTCTCTGGTATAAGTCCCAACTGATCTTCCTATACTAATTTAGGCCCTCATTTGGTTTGCAGCTTGTCATGCTGTGAGGGCTTGTGTGCATCAGTGATGCTGAGAGCTAAGCTACTGGCAGGGTCTCCCAAGATAGACAACTCTCAGCTGAGATGCCAGACTAAGACAAACCACCCATCTGGGCAGCAGCAGAATGGGACGGTATTGTAAGCAGAGGATCATATTTCTGTGACAAATGCAACAACACTGGAATTAACTGCGCAGAAGAAAGGCGTGGCAAATATACTTCTGTATCTTGCTCGAAAACCCAATGGATAGTCACAAAACAAATTGCACTATAGTGCTGGAAGATGAGACTCCCAGGTTGGAAGGTACTCAAATAGCTACTGGGGATGAACTGAAGACTTCTCAGAGTAAAGCCAGCATTTATGATGTGGTTTGATCTGCTGATGTAGCTGTGCATGAAAAGAGAATCAGAGGTTGCAAATATATCTTATATATTGGGACATGGAATGTACGAAGCATGAACCAAGGGAAGTTGGAGGTGGTCAAGAATGAAATCGAACATGTACAACTCCATCTGTTGGGTGTCAGCAAACTGAAATGGACTGGCATTGGGCACTTTGCATCTGATGATCATATGGTTTAATATGCTGGAACTGAAAGACAAAGAAGAAATGGTGTTGCATTTATAGTTAAGAAGAAACTTGCAAGAACTGTAATGAAATACAATGCAGTCAGTGAACGCTTAATTTCTATTCGTCTACGAGGAAAGCCCATCAACACAACTATAATTCAGGTATATGCCCCATCAACAGCTGCAGAAGAGGAAGACGTTGATGAGTTCTGTGAACGAGTACAAGCTAAAATTGACAGAACATGTAAACAGGATATCCTGATAGTCATGGGTGACTGGAACGCAAAAGTTGGCAACAAAGAAGAAGGCAAAGTTGTTGGAAAATATGGACTTGGTAACAGAAACAAAGCTGGAGAAAGACTGATAGAATTCTGCAAGACCAATGATCTATTCATATCAAACACCTTCTTCCAGCAATACAAGCGCCGACTGTACACGTGGACTTCACCCAATGAATTGTACAGAAATCAAATTGATTACATCCGTGGAAGACAACAATGGAAAAGCTCGATAACATCAACAAAGACAAAACCTGGAGCTTACTGTGGTACAGATCACCAACTACTAGTATGCAAACTCAAGCTAAAGTTGAAAAAGAGCAAGCCATTCATGAATGTAGCAAAATATGACCTTGAGAATATACCGCTGGAATTTAAAGACTGCCTGAGAAATCGATTTGCTGCTTTAGATACAAATGACAGAGTTCCAGAAGAGTTATGGGATAACATCAAAAGGTTGTTTTGGAAGAAAGCGATAAGTCTCTACATAAGGTGAAAAAGCAAAAATGGCCAAAATGGATGACAGAGGAAACTCTGAAAATTGTCCAGAAATGCAGAGAAGCTAAAGCCAGAGGAGAAAGAGAGGCAATCGCAGAACTCAACAGAGATTTCCAACGTGCAGCAAGACAAGACAAGGAGAAGTACTACAATGACGCATGCAAGGAAATAGAATCAGAAGCTATTAAAGGAAGAACAAGATCGGCCTTTTGAAAGCTATGAGAGTTAAAGAAAAAATTCCAGCCTCAAATTGGAATGCTACAAGACGCTCAAGGATCCATGTTGAATGATGCTGAGAAGATCAAGAAAAGGTGGAAAGAATATACAGAGTCATTATACCATAAAGATCAAGTGGACCAACAGCCAATTCAACCTATACCTTATGATCAGGAACCATTGGTGATGAAAGAAGAAGTCGAAGCAGCATTGAAAACCTTATTAAAGAACAAAGCACATGCTCCACCATACAACAAAGGGATGATTATGAAATGAAAGAGCAACATCATACCTGGGAGGATTTCAGCATACCATCAGAATACCAAATTGAGGACATAACACATGGGCTCAACACAACAACCTCACCAGCAGACCCTTGTCCAGTGGCTTGGATAAAAGTTACAAGAAGCCAGCTATCCCAGCACATTCATAAAATTGTTAAAGACTCACTCCAACAAGGACACATGCCGCAGTCCCTCAAGCATACCATGATACGACCAATACTGAAAGGTAATAACCTAAGCCCATCTGAACCAAAATCATACCGTCCCATCTCCAGTTTACCGTTCCTTGCGAAAATAGTTGAAAAGATAGTGCAAAAACAACTTCAGGACCACATTGACATGAATGCCCCACTAGACATTCATTAGCATGGATTTAAACCCCGGCACGGTGTGGAAACGCTACTCACATCACTCTTTGACAACCTCATAAGAGGTATAGATAATATACAGAATGGATTCCTGCTAGTATTCATAGACATTTCGGCAGCCTTTGACACAGTGTCCCACGCTAGATTACTACAACGCCTGCAGAAGATAGGGTTGCGCAAGAACACTCTGAAATGGTTCACATCATACCTGGAAGATATGCAAGTCAAATGCAACCAAAAGAAATCATTGCAGTTCACCGCAACGCAAGGAATACCTCAGGGATCTGCCTTGTCATCAATGCTCTTCAATATTTACATCCATCCCATATGCAACATCTTCAGATGACACAAACTCCACTATCACATATATGCCGACGACATCATGGTGTATGCCCCAGTCAATCTACTAGCACTTAACACCACAACAATAACTAAATGCCTTGAAGACATGAATGTCTGGCTCACAGACAATAACCTGACTGTCAACTTCGATAAAACCGAGGCAATGTTCGTCACCCGGAACCCTAGCTTCATTCCACCACAGAATATCAGCATTCTAAACAAACTTATAATAGTCAAAGATGAAGTTAGGTACTTGGGCATCACAATGGACAGAGCTCTGAACATGAAATCTCATATCGCCAAAACCGCAAACAAGGCAAACAAGGTTTGAGGACCATAAGAAAGATAAAACCACTACTCCACCAGGACCACTTCCGCACAATATGCCAAGCACTTATCACACCTCTGCTTGATTATGGAAATTCTTTATATCAAGGCCTCCCCCAGCAGACCTTATACCAATCGGGGCCCTTGGATATATTTAAAACCGGCGCCGATTGGGCGCGCGGCCTCTCTCGTCACTCCGGCCCTCCTGAAGAGCTCTCCCGGAGGGGATTGAGCGGGTCGGAGCCATCTCTCCACCTCGACGACGCCCTCCTGCTGCTGTGCCCAATCGGGGCCCTTGGATATATTTAAAACCGGCGCCAATCGGGCGTGCGGCCTCTCTCGTCACTCTGGCCCTCCTGAAGAGCTCTCCCCGAGGGGATTGAGCGGGTCGGAGCCATCTCTCCACCTCGACGACGCCCTCCTGCTGCTGTGCCCAATCGGGGCCCTTGGATATATTTAAAACCGGCGCCGATCGGGCACGCGACCTCTCTCGTCACTCCGGCCCTCCTGAAGAGCTCTCCCCGAGGGGATTGAGCGGGTCGGAGCCATCTCTCCACCTCGACGACGCCCTCCTGCTGCTGTGCCCAATCGGGGCCCTTGGATATATTTAAAACCGGCGCCTGAGGGCCTCGCCAGAGGGCCTTTTGGTGTGGCCCTTAGGCGTATACCTTCTAAACCGGACTATGCCCAAAGAAAACGCAAGGGAGACCAGACCCAACACCGAAACAGCACGCATTATTCACACCCTGTAACAGATTAACAGCAAAGATAATTCTGAGCAGACTAACACAACTGTAAGTCATCCCGGACTCTATCAATTACTAGAAGTCCACCACACATGTAACTCTTAACTGCTTTGCTCCAACACCACCACAGCATCTACCTCATTATCTATTAACTTGCCAAATTTTTGTCCCTATATGTATTTTCCTACACATTGTTAAACATCATATGTAACGTTGTTTACTGTCAGCAACCATCCTGTAATTGAAGTCTCTGAGAACAGGATTATTGTCAGCAACCATCCTTTAATTGGAGTTTCTAGGAACAGGATTTCTGTCAGCTATTTCTCTGTAATTCTTCTGTAATTTAATGAACTGTGTATAAGATTAATGTCAGCAACCATTCAGTAAATTGAATATATTACAACGTACCTTAATTAGACAATTATTTGTAGCTTCACCCCCTATACTCTCCCCACTCATAATCACAAATTTTATCATAATCTTCTATTCACAATAATTGTGAATCCTTACACTACAAATCATGGCCCTCATCCCACTCACCCTCCTCCTCCTCTCTGCCCTCTCTAGTATCCTACACACATCACTTGCCCTAACATCCAACTCTAATCCTATCCCTATACACCAATACAAGAATAGGAAACCCCACCAAAACCAACAGCAATACCCACAATATACATATCACAATAGATACGCCTACCTTCTCTACGTACCTCTTGATACAACAAACACCAGAAGACCTAATCTAAGAGCCACCTCACAGGATCTCAAGTGTGCTCTCATTAACGCACGTTCAGCCCGAAACAAGTGGCCTGCTATCACTGACTTATTATCAAACCTTAACCTAGACATCCTCCTGATAACAGAAACATGGCTCTCAAACACTGACAATGTCATAATGAACCAAACTTACTCCACCCAACTACTCCATTTACACCTGCAACAGGGAAAACAGAAAAGGAGGAGGAGTTTGCATAATAGCAAGATCCAATCTAAAGTACCGCATCGTCTCTACCAAGACCACGGACCATATAAATACACTATCGATCTCCAATAGTACTAACACCTTAAACCTCATCTACAGAGCCCCAAATGCTCCAACTGATGATCTGTCAATCATAATTGATCTTGTTACCAACCCCACTGAACTCAACAAACCTAACTGGCTCCTAGGAGATCTCAACCTTGCATCTATCAATATCAAACTCCTTCCTTGACACCATGACCGACTTACACTACAAACAAATTGTAAAAGATCCAACTCATAAACAAGGAAATCTTCTTGATCTCATCTTCGCCCCATCATCATACTGTGAATCGCCAAATCAACTTGAACCCTCATCAACCCCCGTCCCCTGGTCCGACCATAATCTTATAACATTCTCCATACCAGCTGAGGAGTTTCCAAGCAAAACACCGGATGTTTATCCACTCTCTAAACCAGCACGTTTTAAACCATTCAACATTGACACTATTACTTCTCAAACCATTCCAAAACTCTCTACAATACCTAACAACATTGATGAAACAGTAGCAAACTGGAACAGTGCCCTTGGACTATCAGCCCAGCCCACCGCCACAGTTAACCAAACCATCTCTACCTCCTCCTTCACCAAGAAATGGAACGCGCCATGGTTCTCCTCTGAACTGCGAACCTCCTTACGGCAATTAAGGAAACTAGAGAAGAAATGGAGACACTCTCTTAACCTGTATGACCAATCCACCTACTTAACTCACTTGAAATCCCATCGTCAACTAACCTGGGATAAGAGGAAAGAATACCATGCAAGGCTCCTCAGTCGCTCCCTTAACAAACCTAGAGACCTCTTCCAACTAGTAACATCCCTAATCAGTGAGCCTTCTCCACCACAACATGAACACATACAACCACAACTATATGCTGACTATATCCAATCCAAGATGATCAAGATCTCAACTACAATCACAAGTGAACCCACACAAACCTCCAACGTCCAGATCATACTTAAATTCTCATCCCCAACCCCTAAGGCAATCGAAGAACTCATAACCTCCATCAATGCCACCACTGCCCCCAACGATCCATGTCCAGCCCACTGGATCAAATCACTAAGAACAGAACTCAGCCCTTACATAGCAGCCATAGCTGACCAGTCACTTAGCACAGGGATATTCCCAACAGCCCTCAAACAGACCTCCATTCGTCCACTACTCAAAAACAATAAACTCGACCCAAAAAAAGAAGACTCCTAACACCCAATCTCAAGTATCCCTTTACTAGCCAAGATACTAGAAAAAGTCACTCTAAGGCAAATTCAACAACACATTGACTCCGAAGCTCCACTCGACCCAAATCAGCATGGCTTCAGATAATCCCACGGAGTTGAAACCCTTTTAACTTCTCTAATGAACACGCTTATTACTACAACAGACAACATCAGAAATGGAGTTGCATTGATCTTCCTAGACATTGCAGCAGCTTTCGATTCTGTTGACCATGTTAAGCTGCTTAACCGACTACATGAAAAAGGGATTCAAGGAATGGCCTGGAAGTGGTGCAAATCTTACCTGGAAGACCGCTGGCAGCAGGTCCGGACGGGTGACAATACATCTATGCCTTTCCAACAGAAGCAAGGTGTACCACAGGGTTCCTCCCTCTCGGCCCTGCTATTTAATATCTATATGCAGCCCATCTGCAACATCGCCCGGTCATTTGGAACATCTTGCCTCATCTACGCAGATGATGTGCTACTATTCACACCAGTCAACGTATTGAAACCCGACTATACCACACTAACTACCTGCTTCAATGCAATCTCAGACTGGCTGCTCTCACAAAACCTCCGAATTAACTTTAAAAAAACTGAAGTTTTGATTGTAACAAGGAACAAAGATTTCTCACCCCCACCAACTCTAAGAACAAGAGATGCCGAGTTACCACTCAAATCAACTATATGTTACCTAGGCGTTATACTCGACCAGCGACTTGAGTTCAAAGATCATATAAAAAATACAGTTAAAGCCATCTATCACAAGATCAGAATTCTACGACACCTCAGACCAATGCTTGAACCACAAGACTTCCGAACAACCTTCCAAGCGTTGGTCACCCCACATTTCGACTACGCTAATATTGTGTTACAGGGCCTACCCAAGAGTACGCTTAATCCTCTACAATTGGCCATGAATACGGCTGCCAGAGTTCTACACAGAGCACCAAGGAGTCATCATATCACTCCTATCCTATTCGAACTTCATTGGCTCCCGATATCATATAGAATTTTATATAAAGCCCTCCTCATCACATTCAAGGCAATTCACCAAATCTCATCATCATCATTATCTGACCTCCTGCATTACTCACAAAGTTCCAGATCCCGACGCTCCGCAACAGAAAACACACTAGTGATCCCAAAATACCAAGCAAAATTCAACCAGACAACTAGCACAAGAGCATTCTCATCCTTTGCCCCTAGATGTTGGAACATGCTACCACCCAACATCGGATCACAAAAGGACCTCTCACAATTTAGAAAAGATCTAAAAACACACCTCTTCCTACAACACTTCCCTCAGAGTATGAACTCCCTAAGGCATTCCCTCCCAACACGAACCAATGATCATGGTTAGTCAAGTACACCCACATCTTCATTTCTCACCCCAAATCAAATCCTCTTAGAGCCCCAAGCCTTAGAACTATAAACATATAATTTCTTGCTGTAAATAGTTTGAATTCTTGTTATCTATTTAACCCCAGTTATCCATGTTCATTCCCTGTTATCTGTAAACTTAACATATGTTCATGCTTAAGTACAATTTGTTAAAATGTAAACCGCGCTGATGACAAAGAGTGCGGTATATAAAAGCTGTTAAATAAATAAATACCCACTCCAAATGGTGCAAAACACTACAGCACGCATCATCACTGACACCCTAAGATTAGAACACATCACCCCTATCTTGCAGCAACTACACTGGCTACCAATGGTAGCCAAGGCAAAATTTAAAATAATCCTGATCATCTTCAAGATCATCCACCACCTTTCAGCAGATGTACTACAAGAAATTGTAACAAGGAACATCAGTAATAGACCAAGAAGGAACAATTATGACAACATGATCAGCACACCTTCAGGATATCACAAGACTAAACAAAATACGTCAAGAAGAGCTCCATCATTAATGGCATCCACACTATGGAACTCCCTCCCAAGGAGCCTAAGGGAATTAGAGGACATCACAGATTTCCACAAGGCCCTTAAAAACCTGCTCTTCACAGAAACTTACGAACAGATAGACAACAGTCCCCACCAGATACACGACATCCCCCACCCGAGCAGGACTGCAACGTACACTCCACTGCAAACTCAATACCTAACCAACCCAGCTAGACTCACAACACCATCATGATGAATGTAACCCTCAAATTGTGTTGTCTTAATGTTGTTAAATACTCTCATGTTAAATGTTGTAAAGCACCCACATGTTGAATATAACCCAATTGTGATGTGATATAACCACTTTGATTGTAGGATAAGGTGGTATACAAGTATGTCTAAATAAAATAAATAAATAAAGCACTGGGAACTGATAGCATTCCCATTGAGTTATTACAGCAATCAGATAAAGCTGATACCATACTTACAAGGCTCTGCCAGGAAATTTGGAAGGCAAATTCATGGCCAACTGCTACTACTACTGAGCATTTGTATAGTGCTACAAGTCGTATGCAGCGCTGCACAGACATGTAAGAGACAGTCTCTGCTCATCAGAGCTTACAACCTAGTGAAGACAGACAACACAGAAGGTGTAGACAGGGATAAAGCAAGGGGAAGAGGTAAAGAAACAAGAAGATCAGGTAAGTCAAGATCCAAAAGCAGCAGGGAAGAGGTGAGTTTTCAACCTGGATTTGAAAAGGGTCAGAGAAGGTGCCTGGCATACAGACACAGGTAGTTTGTTCCAGGCGTAAGGTGCAGCAAGATGAAAGGAGCAAAGTCTGGAGTTAGTAATAGAAGAGAAGGGCACAGATAGAAGCAGTTTGCCAGAAGAGCGGAGTTCCTGAGGGGGGTTGTAAGGAGAGATAAGACAAGAAAGGTAGTGAGGAGCTACAGAGTGAATGCATTTATAGGTCAGCAGGAGATGTTTGAACTGGATGCGGAAATGGATAGGGAGTCAATGAAGTGACTTGAGAAGAAGGGTAATATGGGCATGACGAGGCTGGCAGAAGATTAGCTGCGCAGCAGAGTGTTGAACAGATTGAAGGAGAGAGAGATGATTCAAAGGGAGACCAGCAAGGAGTAGGTTACAGTAGTCAAGATGGGAGGTGATTAAGGAGTGGATAAGCGTCTTAGTAGTGTGTTCAGAAAGGAATGGGTGGATTTTGTTGATGTTCTAGAGAAAGAAACAGCAGGTCTTAGCTATCAGATGAATGTATGTGGAGAAGGAGAGAGAAGAATCGAAGACAACCCCATGATTGCAACCCGAGGAAACAGGAAGGATTAGAGAGTTATCCACAGAGATTGAGAAAGGAGGAAGAGGAGAGGAGGTTTTAGGGGGAAAGATAAGAAGTTCAGTCTTGGCCATGTTCAATTTCAAGTAGCGGTGAGACATCCAAGCAGCAATGTCAGAAAGGCAGGCAGAGATCTGGGTCTGGATTGCCGGAGAGATTTCAGGTGTAGAGCGGTAGATCTGGGAGTCATTGGCATGAAGATGGTACTGAAAGCCATGGGAAGAGATGAGTGCACCAAGGGACTGCTTATAGAGAGAGAAAAGGAGCGAACCCAAGACAGATCCTTGGGTTACACCAACTGGGAGCAGGATAGCAGAAGAGGAGGAGCCACCAGAACTAACACTGAAAGAGCGATGGGAGAGATAGGAGGAGAACCAGGATAGTACAGAGCCCTTAAAACCAAGTGAGGACAGGTTATCGAGGAGAAGGTTGTGGTCAACAGTGTCAAAAGCAGCAGAGAAATCAAGAAGAATGAGGATAGAGTAAAGGCCCTTGGATTTTGCCAGGAACAAGTCACTGAAGACTTTGGCAAGAGCCGTTTCAGTAGAGTGTAAAGGATGAAAGCTAGACTGTAAAGGATCCAGGAGGACATGAGAGGAGAGAAAGTTGAGGCAGCGGTGGTGAACCAAGCGTTTGAGTAGTTTAGAAACGAAGGGAAGGAGGGAAATAGGTCGATAATTAGAAGGACAGATGGGATCAAGTGAGAGTTTCTTGAAGAGAGGTATGACCACAGCATGCTTGAAGGCTGCAGGGACAGTTGCAGTGGAGAGCGATAGGTTGAGAATATGAGAGATGGAAGGGACAACAGTGGAGGAGATAGGGCTTAGGATAGGGATAGGATCAGAGGAGCAGGTGGTGAGTTTGGAGGAAGAAAGAAGGTGTGCAGTTTCCTCTTCAGAGATCATAGGAAAGGAAGAGAGGGTAGCAGAGGTAGGGGGAAAACTGACTGGAAAAGATCTGTGTTTATACCAATACTGAAGAAAGGTGACCCGACTGACTGTGGAAATTATTGCACAATCGCTCTGATCCCACATGCCAGCAAGATTCTACTCAAGATCATTCAGCAGAGACTACAACCATACCTGGAACAAAAAACTGCCTGAAGTGCAAACAGGGTTCAGGAAAGGGAGAGGAACAAGAGGCATTATCGCAGATGTGAGAAGGATCCTTGAAAAGACAAAAGAATACTAAAAGGATATCTTTATGTGTTTTATCGACTACAGCAAGGCTTTTGACTGTGTAAACCATGAGAAACTCTGGGCCACGTTAAGAAGCATGGTTATACCAAAACACCTGATCGTTCTCTTGCACACTGATCAAGAAGCAACAGTTCAAACGGAACTAGGAGAAACAAAAAATGCAATGTGTGCCTTCGAGTCAGTCCTGACTCCTGGCGACCCAGAAGCTCCTCAGAATGGTTTAAAATCAGCAAAGGTGTATGACAAGGCTGCCTACTTTCCCCCTACCTCTTTAATTTATATGCAGAACAAATCATCAGAGAAGCAAGATGGAATGAAGATAACAGAGGTGTGAAGATTGGTGGAAGACTCATCAACAACCTTTGCTATGCTGATGATACCACATCATTGGCTGAAAGTGAAGACGATTTGAAACATGTGCTTCTCAAGATAAAGGAATTTTTTATTTATTTATTTTGTTATACTATGCTCTTTAGAATCAGTGCAGTTTACATGTATACTAACAGGTACTTTTTATTCCCTTGTCCCCGAAGGGCTCACAATCTAAGTGTACCTGAGGCAATGGAGGGTTAAGTGGCTTGCCCAAGGTCACAAGGAGTGGCCATGGGACTAGAGACCCCAGTCCCTCCAGCCGGAGGTTGCTTGTCCCCATGCGGGAATTAAACCCCTGGCCTTCTGGTCTGAGGTAACCTGTCCCGATCACTGAGCCACTCCTCCCTCTTAGTCTTAAATTGGTTCTGCACCTTAATGTTAAGAAGACAAAGATCCTGACAACTGGCAAAATGAATAAGTTCATTGTTGATGGAGAAGAAATTGAAATAGTTGACAACTTTAACCTACTTGGATCAACTATCAATAAAGAAGCAACAAACAGTCAAGAAATCCGACGATGCATTGCTCTTGGCAGAATGGCTATGAAGGTCCTAGACAAGATTCTCAAGAGCAGAGATGTCTCTCTCCATATAAAGATTTGACTTGTTCAAGTTGGACAGTGAAAAAGATAGACAGAAAGAAAATTGATACCTTTGAATTATAGTGCTGGTGACAAATACTGTGTATACCATGGACTGCTCGAAGAACAAATCAGTCAGTACTAGAATAGATCAAACCTAAGCTTTCTTTAGAAGCTCAGATGACAAAACTTCGACTTTCATACTTTGGACATCATGCGAAGAGAGAGATCATTAGAGAAAGACATCATGCTTGGCAAGGTAGAAGGTCAATGCAAAAGAGGTAGGCCAGAAATGATACAATTGATACAATGATACAGTTGATAAAATGATACAATAACAGCAGCTATGGGTGCCAGTCTGTCAACAATGAGCTGCCTGACTGAAGATCGAACACAGTTTAGAACAACTATCCAGAGGGTCGCCATGAGTCTACACCGACTTGACGGCACTTAACAACAACAACAGCTAATTTAGCAGTGACTCTCTGGAGCCTATTGGCCACAATTTTTGCTAACAACTTAGAATCTAAATTGATCAGCGATATTGGGCAGTAGAAGTCGGATACATTTTGATCTTTTCTGGGGTTTTGTATAACAGTTATTCCAACAGTATTCATTGAAGCTGGCACTCCTCCTTGTATTATAGCATTAAATATTGAACTACGGGTTCCACCAGAACTCCCTTAAATTTCTTATAGAATCTTGCTGTAAACCCATCTGTTTTCAGGTGCCTTTCCTTCTTTAAGTGTCTTAACAGCTTCTAGCACCTCCAACCTGCTTATTTGTCCGCCTAATAAAACAGCATGCTCAGCTTTAAGCCGATTCAGCATACATTCATCCAAGTAGTCTCCTATCTCCTTAACACTGGCATTAACTTTCTTAGAGTCTAGAGTCTAATTATCTCTACGTACTACTATGCAAATGACATCCTTCTTCTGCACACCAACTGGATCAACCCTGATTTGTCACATATTAATACCTGTTTTTCACAAATAGCTTCCTGGTTAAAGGTTAAACTCAACATTCAAAAGACGTTTGCTATATGGTTTACAGGCTCCTCTCCATTTCCTAGTACTTCTCCAATGCTTGACACTATTCCTATCCCACTTTCTCGCCATTGAACTTTTCATGCCAGTAATGAACATGATGAAAGCTTCTTCTGTATACAGGATCTTTTGGAAACTTAACACCTTAACTTAACATAATAACATAGTATATGACAACAGATAAAGACCAGTATGGTCCATCTAGTCCGCCCAGCAAGGCAGCAAGAGTAGGTGCACCTGCTGCTCCATGCAGGTCACCCCTCCCCATGCCTTTGTTTAGGGGTATACCACTGCTCCATGTAAGTCACCCTTGAGATATAAGAGATAGTTATATTTATTTTGATTTTATGGACCATTCAGTACAAGGTAGTCTCTTAACTTACTGGACATTTTTGACCATAGCCCTGGATCTTCTAATAAGGATGGATTAAATTCTAAGGAAACTGCAACCTCTGGTTGCATTGTACTTGCACATGATACAGTCTCTTGCTCCGGCATAGGAACCTCTTCCTCCATATGAGATGCTGATGTGGAGGTAGTGGCTGTGTACAGGAACATCTGGCATATCTTCAAGAGCTGTGCCACTTCTATTCTCATAGTTAAGGTTTCCCATCTCACACAATTCATTTTGCTGTGTATCAATCATTTCTGCAGTCACAAACTTTAGCATAGCTGATTTTTGTTTTGACAGAGAAGCTTCTTTCTATTTTGTGCTCCAGACAGACACTTCCTTCCATCAGACATCTTTGCAGCAGATTGTATCAGCAATTGTTTTGAAATGCAGATAAATTTTGCTGTTGTGAAAGCATTAAAAAAATAAACACTTAAAATGGCTGCTTCATATTACCAAAGTTGTTTCAACGATGTCTCCATACTACATTTCACGCCCTGCACAAATACACACCCACATCAAACCAGATGTCACCACCACATATGTATAAAAGAGGTTCGGCGACCCCAGCAAAGCACAATTCACCCCCTCTCCCCTCCAGCAGAAACATGCATAATTTAGGCTTGCCAACTGGTTCCAGATTTGCCCAACAGGGTTGATCCAGGCTTGGACTTTATCTTATTGCAGGCATGGACTTGTAGTTTGCATTTCCCAATTCCATTTCTTTAGAAAAGCAAAAGGTACCTGTCCCTGCCTGGAAGGTGGTCAATCCTAGGCCTGCATGGATCCATACTGCTTTGCAAATCTGGTGCCACTCCAACATAAAGAACTCCAACATAACTCCTGAAACTGCAGCACACTGGACCAGCATAGTGTTAATATAAATATATGTTCTACAAAAAACAAAGAAAGTGCAAGATGCTCACACACCGAGGAACTAAAAGAAAAAGTGAGAACCACAGTACAGTGTATAACAGAAGATTATAAAATTATAACTGATTTTATTGTGTTATAAACTGTGTTATGGTTCTCACTTTTTCTTTTTGAATACATATTCTGCATTCACAGAAAACTCCCTCAACAATGGTTGCACAACAGATGTAGGCAATTGACCAACAGAACTCAATATATGTTAAAAAAATTTGGAATCTGGTCATCTCCCTAACAAATATTCACCAGTCAGTACCAGGCATATTGTGTACTAATATAACACCATATAAAAGTCACCGAAGATCTAAAAGCGCAGATCTACAATCATAGCAGCATAAATTTCCAAAACTCAATACAAGGCACCTACTCAGAAAAAAAGCAGCAGGCCCTAGAACATCCTTACACATTGGAAAAGCTGAACAAGTCCAATTACTACAGTACATACGGATCCCTACATAAAAACTCTATGTTAAAAGAACACCTGGTCTAGGTCACACGCTCGGAACACAGACCCTCACCAAGTACAGAATAAGTGACCACAACCTAAAGTAAAAATAAAAATATGTAGGCAAAAATTACTGAAACCCCAAGAAGCCAGACTCTGCATGCTGAGCAGCACCATTTCCCCATTCTTTTTTTTTTAGTGCCGCCAAGTCAGTGCTGACTCCTGGCGACCCAGCTACCTCTGGGTTTTCTTGGCAGTGTATCACCGGAAGTAGATTGCAAAGCCTTTTCTTCCAAGACAATGGAGGGTAAAGCTTAGTTACTCACCTGTAACAGGTGATCTCTGGGAACAACAGGAATTTAGTCTTCACATATGGGTGACATCGGTACTGATGGAGCCCGCGCAGGAAGCTTCCCAGCTACCAATAGGAAAGCCTTTGGGAGCACTCCACTACACCTGTGCCTCTGCCTTTCTGCTCTCTTAACTCCCTCTCCTCAGTTGAGTTTGTAGCTGAATAGAAGGATTGAAAATGAAAAAAGAAAAACAACCCTACAACTCCAAGACAAGGAGGGTGGGTTGTGAAGACTAAATTCCTGCTGTTCCCAGAGATCACCTGTTACAGATGAGTAACTACGCTATCTCCAGGAACAAGCAGGAATGTAGTCTTCACATATGGGACTCTCTAGCTCCCAGATGTCTGAAGAGTTGAAGCGGGTCAGAAAGTCAGACAAGGTCATCTGAACCTAGACTTCCCCGCCAAGGAGATCTGGCAAGAAGAGTGGGGTGGGGGATAGGAGTTGTTCCTATGTCCCAAAGAGATGTTGAGGACCACCTAGCCAAAGGCCACATCCCGGCAGGAGTCCTTGTCCGAGCAGTAGTGGGCAGCAAAGGTATGGACAGAGGACCATGTTGCTGCTTGGCAAATTTCTTCGATGGCAACTGAACGTAGGTTAGCCACCGATGTTGCCATTTCTCAGACATCATGTGCAGTGACATGACCCGTGAGGGTAAGTCCTGCTTTGTCGTATGCAAGAAAAATGCAATATGCTATCCATCTGGAGAGCATACGTTTCATTACAGGGAGACCCAGGTGACTAGAATCAAAGGACACAAACAATTTCCTAATGTCCTGCATTCTTTGGAGACAGAAGGCTAGAGCCCTCTTACAATCAATTCTATGTAGGGCTGTCTCTGCACGAGATGTGTGAGGTCTTGGGAAGAAGACTGGAAGGATCAGCAACTGATTAATATGGAAAGGAGACACCACCTTTGGCAAAAAGTGGGGATGTGTACGAAGGACAACTTTGTCATGATGAAATCTTGTATACGGTGGATGTGCTACTAAGACCTGCAGCTCACTGATGCACCTGGCTGAGGTCAGGGCAATGAGGAATAAAACTTTCCAAGATAAGTATCGCAAGTGTGTAGTTGCTAAGGGTTCAAACAGAGGCTTGAGGAGTTGAGTCAATACCATAATAAGATCCCATGTTACTGGGGGTGTTTGGGTGAGGAGGAGGCCCCCTCATGAAACCTGCCTCTAGGTTTATGAAAAGCTGAAATAGCACTTAGGTGCACCCGTACTGAATTCATTTTGAGTCCCAGAAGGGACAAATGCAAAAGGTATTGAAGCAGCACAGGTACTGGTGCTTCAAAGGAATTTTAATTGCACCATGGCATGTATCGACGCCATTTGAAAGAGTTAATCTTCCTGGTGGAAGGCTTTCTGGAAGAAAGGAGGATATCTTTCACGGCTGTTAGTGATAGATATTGAAACATCATGCGCTCAGCATCCACGCTGTCAGACGGAGAGACTGCAGATTGGGATGGAGGAGTGTTCCGTTGTCCTGAGACAGAAGACCCAGCTTGGATCCCAATGGAATCGGAATCTGTGTCAACCGAAGCAGGAGGGAAAACCAAGGCTGATGTGGCCAGCAAGAGGCTATGAGGATCATTGATCCCTTGTCTGCTTGGAGTTTGAGGAGGGTCTTTGGGATCAGGGGACTGGGGGTAAATGCATAATGCAGTTGCCGACCCCAGTGAATCATGAAGGCGTCAGATGCCAGACTGAATTTGGATAGCATCCTGGAGCAGAACTGTGGAAATTGTGCATTCTGTGGAGTAGTGAAGAGATCTATCACTGGGGTTCCCCAGGCTTGGAAAAGCTTTGCCACTGTCTTTGGATACAGAGTTCACTCATGAGGCTGTAAGATCCGACTCAGTTTGTCTGTCAGGAGATTGGACTCTCCTGACATATAAAGTGCACGAAGGTGCATGAGGTGGAGAATGGCGAAGTTCCATAGGTGGCAGGCTTCCTGGCAGAGAGGAAGGGAGCCTGTACCCCCTTGTTTGTTTATGTAAAACATTGCCACCTGATTGTCTGTCCTTCCAGTACCTGAGTGTTGGAGTGGTGTTTGAAGACTTGTAGGACATTCGTTACTGGTCGTAGTTCGAGGAGGTTTATCTGTTGGGTTGATTCCTGGGCTGTTCACAGTCCTTGTGTGGAGATGGAATCTAGATGTGCTCCCCAACCGAGCTTGGACACATCCGTAGATAGGGCATGCTGAGGTTGGGACATCCGAAAAGGTGATCCTACAGGAAGATTTCTCGGGGTGCACCACCATAGGAGAGATTCGTACTGCTAACTCCAGACTTCGCTCCTTTCACCTTGCTGAACCTTACGCCTGGAATAAGCTACCTATGTCTGTATGCCAGGCACCCTCCCTGGCCCTCTTCAAATCCAGGTTAAAAACCCACCTCTTGGACGTCACGGAGCTGATGGCTGCTTAGGTGCCTAGCTCCTGTCCGAGCCCCGATTAAGTGCGCTTTTCACGGACCCCTGCGAACCCAAAGTGGACGGGAGTCGAGTCCTTAGCTTGGCTATGGCTGCAAAAAAGAAGCTGGCTAATTTTCAGTCCCCATATGTGCGGAAGGACTTGCCGCTCGAGGAGGACGATACGGGCCCGGCCCGAAGAGAGGAGACCGGGAGCTCCAGGGATGAGGAGGTGGGGCCGGAGGCACTACCTATGAAAGCGTGGTTACGAGCTTTCAAAACAGACATGTATGGCGAATTCAAAGCCATGAGAAAGGATCTCAAAGAGGCGCTGGTGGCGATACAAGGAGAGGTGAGCTCCTTAGGGCAGCGGATTGAGGAAATGGAGTGCCACGTGGAGAGGCACGCGGGAGAACTACGTGGCGTGTTGGCAGAGCAAGAGAAGCTGCAAAGACAGCAGGAGGAGATGCAAGAGAAACTTGAGGAGATGGAGGATAGAGCGCGGCGCAATAACTTGAGGATCAGAGGTGTGCCGGAAACTGAGAAAACCAAAGACTGTGTGCAGCTGGTTCAGAGCCTGGGGAGCCATATATTGAGATTGGGGGAGAGCAGTGGTGGAACGTCAGTGGTTATTGGAGTGGAGCGGGCGCACAGGAGCCTCGGGCCCAGGAAGGAAGCGCGCGGGAGACATTATTGCCTGTTTGAGCAGCTTCCCTTTAAAGGAGCAAATACTACAGATTGCCCGGAAATTTGGCCGAATTGCCTGGGAAGGCTGTGAGGTGGAGGTTTTCAATGATCTCTCGAGGGGAACTCTGGAGCGGCGGCGGAACATGAAGGAGGTGACCGCTTATATGCGGGGTGAAAACCACCAGTATCGCTGGATGTTCCCTTTTGGCATTCTTTTGACGGTGAATGGCCGGTCTAGGAGAGCGAAGACGGCGGAGGAAGCGTGGCGGATGCTGGAGGAGTTAGGGTGTGATAAGCTTCCCCAAGCGAAGGGCCGGCAGAAGCAGGGCCTGACGAGTGTGCTGGAGGAGAGACCTGGAGCGGGACAACACTGGCAACGAGTTGGCGAGAAAGGAAAGCGTTTGAAACGGCTGTCTCAGACCCAAGAGAGTGGGCCCGATTCGGAGGAAGTGTGAGGCAGACCTGGAGAGCTTGGTGGTGGTCAGCATTGAGTGAGTATGGAGCGGTAGAGCTCTATACCTCACGGTCTCTGGACACTGGACTCTTAGGGCAACTTTGGAATAATTGAGGGGGATAGTGGCTAAGCTAAGGGTACTGTGTTTTAAGGGGAGGGGGGGACAATGTGGCGGGGCAGGACATGTGGGTCACGGAAGGGATAGCGGGAGGTGTTGGTGGGGGTGAGGTGGGGAGGGGGGTGGGGTAGGACAATTGGGGGGGGAAGGGGGACTGGGGGATATCTTGCACAGCCTTTGGTGGGGGAGGTAGGGGTTTGGGTACAGTTATGCTGCGGGTAGGTTCTGTGAATGTAAAGGGGCTGAACTCCCCAGTGAAGCGGAAACTGTTGTATAGGGAAGCTCAGCGTAATCAGTGGGATGTGGTATTGATCCAAGAAACCCACTTACGGAGGGGGGATGTGGGGAGGATGAAGAATAGGCTTTTTCCGGAGCAGTTTTATGCATGTAATAAGGACGGGACCAAAAAGGGGGGGGTGGCTCTTTTGATACGGTCTGGGAGTGGGATTCAGGTCGGGGGTCATTTTATGGATCGGGAGGGGAGAGTGGTGGGGATTAAGGGGCAATTGGGGGGCAAACTGTTATTATTGCGTCGGTATATGGGCCTAATGGGACCCAGGGGGAGTTTTGGAAAGGGGTGGGAGACCTGCTCGAGGGCCAGGGGGAGGGCAAGGTGTTGGTAGGAGGAGACTGTAATGTGGTATTAGACCCAAAAATAGATAGGGATACGAAGGGAGTGGATGGGGGGGCTAGAAATCGACAAGGCTTAAGGAGGCTGATGCATCAATGGAATCTCGTGGATGCCTGGAGGGCTCTGCACCCTAAGGAGCGAGGATATACGTTTTATTCTGCTCCTCACGGTAGTTGGAGCAGGATTGACATGCTTTTAGTGGATTAGGAATGGATGGTGGCAGTAGAGGAGGGTAAGTTGATAACGCTCGGGTGGTCTGATCATGCGGCAGTTGATTTGGGATTTAGGAGGGCTCGGCAGGGTGGTGTGGTATTTTGGAGGCTGAACGAAAGTTTACTTAAAGACCGGGAGGTGGTGGAGGATATTCGGAGGGTGGTAAAGGAATATTTAGCTTTTAATGAAAGGGGGGAAGTGGGGGTGGTGGGGGTGTGGGAGGGGTTGAAAGCGGTCATAAGAGGGCTGTTTATTATGTGGGGGGCAAGGAAGAAGAGGGAGAGAGAAAGAAGGGAGGAGGGGTTGCGGGCGGAACTGCGGGGGGGGAAGAGCGGTATAGAAGGACGGGATCTATGCGGGATAGGAAGGAGATGGAGAGGGTAAGGGATGAGTTGCAAGCCTTGCAGATTGACAAGGTAGCCTGGGCATTACAGAGGGTGCAGCAGGTGTCGTATGAGTTTGGAGATAAGGCAGGTCGCTTGTTGGCCAGACGCTTAAAGAGGCAAAAAGGGGCCGCGACAATCTATCAGATTAATGGGGAGGGGGGAAAGGTTTGTAGAGGGGAGGAGGAGATACGGGAATGCTTTCGGGCATTCTATCAGGACCTCTATACAGGGATGGGGGGGTGGGGGAGGCGGAGATTCGGGCCTATTTGGATGGGGTACAGCTACCTCGGCTGTCTGAGGAGGCGGCGGACGCCCTGGAAGCGGAGATAGCGGTGGAGGAGATTGGGAGGGTGATGAAGGAGATTCCGAGGGGGAAGGCGCCCGGTTTAGATGGGCTCCCGGGTGCTTTTTATAAGGTCTTCTGGGGGGAGATTGGGGGCCTTTTGGTGAGGGTGTTTAATGGGATGTTGGAACCGGGGGGGGGGAATTGTTGAGAGATATGAAGACAGCGGGGATTACGGTATTGCTGAAGCCGGGGAAAGACCCTTTGTGCTGCGGATCGTATCGGCCCATTTCCCTTCTCAATGTTGATGTAAAACTTTTGGCGAAAATTTTGGCGGATAGATTGGCGGGGTGGTTACCGGGAATTATTAATAGTGATCAGGCGGGGTTTAAACAGGGACGGCAGGCTGCGGATAACATTAAGCAGGCAATGGGGGTGGTCTGGGAGGCTAGTCAAGGGGAGGAGGATTTTCTCTTAAGAACATAAGATATGCCATACTGGGTCAGACCAAGGTCCATCAAGCCCAGTATTCTGTTTCCAACAGTGGCCAATCTAGGTCATATGTACCTAGCAGTTTCCCCAAGAGACACAAGATGTCCATAGATGCAGAAAAGGCCTTTGATAGGGTTCACTGGGGGATTTTAATGGAGGTCGTGGGGAAAATGGGGTGTGGGCACAATTATTTGAAGTGGATACAGGGCTTGTATGCGGGTCCCCGGGCTCGGGTGAAAGTAAATGGTTGTTACTCTCAGGACTTTGAGTTGGGACGTGGGACTAGGCAGGGCTGTCCGCTATCCCCAATATTATTTGCCATGGTGGTAGAGCCGCTGGCAGAAAAGATTCGGCAGAATGAGCGGATTGTCGGTTTAGTTCGCGGGGGGAGGGCCCACAAGATTTCATTGTATGCGGATGATATCTTACTGTACATCAGTCAGCCACAAGGGTCGCTAGCCGAAATAATGAGGGAGGTGGAGAACTATGGGGCGGTGTCGGGGTTTAAAATGAATATTGATAAAACGGAGGTTTTGGGGATAAGGGTGGGGCGGGTGGTGGAAGAGGAGTTGAAGAGATTGTATCCTATGTGGTGGGTACACAAGTCCTTGGCATATTTGGGGGTCAATATCACGGGTCGCTACGAAGAAATGTACCAGGCAAATTACCCGAAACTGTTGGGGGTTATAGGCAGTGACTTGGAGGGTTGGATGGGGATGGAGACGTCTTGGTTGGGCAGGATAGCTGCTGTTAAGATGAATATTCTTCCTCGCTTGCTTTATCTCTTTCAGGCGTTACCGGTAGAGATACCGGTGGGGGCGATGCGGACCCTACAGAAACGGGTGTTTACTTATATATGGAAGAGGAAGCCCCCCAGAATATCTTGGAGGGTGATGTGGTCCGCGAAGGCACAGTGGGGGTTGGGAGTTCCAAATTTGCTGGCGTATTTCCACGCGGCGCAGTTGAAACATATCATGGACTGGCGGGAGGGAGGGGAAGTGAAACCCTGGGTAAGTTTGGAAAAAACGTGGGTACAGGGGGGACGGTTGGATGCGTGGCTATGGGCGAGGAAGGAGGAGAGGGGGGCACTGGGGGTCGGGACGCCGGGGATGAGGCAAGAGGTGAGGGTGTGGGACACGGTGAGAGGGCCTGAAATTAAGGATCGGGGTTCAGGGTATTCGGTAATGACCCCGTGGAGGGGGTGGAGGGGACTTCAACCGGGGTGGGAGGGGGGACGTTTTGATATCTGGAGGGATAAGGGGTTAAGATGTGGTTTTCAATTATTGGATGAGGGAGAGATGCGCTCCTTTGAGAAGGTGCGGGCTGAATATGCTTTGGAGGAAGGAGATCGATTCGCCTATGTGCAGGCGAAATCCTTTATGCTGAGGGCCTTGGGGAAGGAGGGGTTGGGTCGGGAGGTCACGGGATTGGAGGCCTGTTGGTTCGGAGGGGGAGGTTCAAAGGGAATGATTTCGAGGCTTTATCGGGTGGTGAATAGACAGGGGAGGGGGAATTTTCGATACATGGTGGACTGGGAAAGGGATCTTGGGTTGGGTCTGTCTGAAGGTGACTGGAGGACAGTGTGGGATCAGATTAAGAAGGGGCCGGGAGCCAGTAAATTTCAGGAAAATAGCTATAAAGTCCTGATGCGGTGGTATTATACTCCTGAGAGGCTGCACAGGATTTATCCTGGGACTTCGCCTCTGTGCTGGCGGGAGTGCGGGGGGGTGGGCTCTTTCTGGCATATCTGGTGGGCCTGTCCTAAGATACAGGAGTACTGGGGCACAGTACAGCGGTGGATACAATCTAAGCTTGAGGAGGGGATTGAGCTTGCCCCACAAATATTCCTGTTGTCTTGGTGGGGAGAGGGCTTAGGGAAGAAGGGTGGTCTGGTGGTACGGGTATGTCTGAGCGCGGCCAGATGTGAAGTGGCAGCGGTGTGGAAACAGAAGGCAGCCCCTTCGCTTGAACAATATGAGCGGAGGCTTAGGCACCTGACCTTGATGGAGAAGTTAACGGCGGCCAGGCGGCAGAAAGGGGCTAAATTTGAGGAGGTGTGGGGGGGGGGCTGTGCAAGGTTCTGGAGGAGGGGAGGGGGTAGGGGGGGTAGGGGAGAAGGGGGGGTGGGGGGGTATCCGGTGGGCGCTTATGGGATTGGTAAGATTTGCTAAGCGGTATCTCTGGGGGCCGCTGATATGTGCGGGGGGGGGGGAGTAAGAATGGGCTAAAAGTATCAGGTGGGGAAATAGTTGTTGTCTTACGGGGTTGGCAGCTGTTGTATTCTGGGAGTTATGTACCACTTACGGGAGGGAGGGGGGGTGGGAGGGGTAAGAGTTGTTAAATGGGACTATGCTTACAGTTGGGAGGGGGTTGGGGGGTGCAATAGGGAGGGACTATGACATTAGTTGATCTGTATGAGGTTCTTTGTTACCTTGTTTGAGTTGTTTGCATTTTGTTTGCAATTGAATTGTTTTACAAAACCATAATAAAAATTATAAATATAAAAAAAACCCCACCTCTTCACTGTTGCATTCAGATCCTGACTTCTGTGTTTTGTCTTGTCTAGATTGTAAGTGCCATGTTTTAGTGTTTTTGCCCCGACTAGACTGTTAGCTCTGTATTTTGTCTTGACTAGATTGTAAGCTCTGACGAGCAGGGACTGTCTCATGCATGTCTGTACAGCGCTGTGTATGACTAGTAGCGCTATATAAATGCTCAATAGATAGATAGATAGATTCAACAAGAGGGTGTGTTACTTGTATGATATCCCATAGGTTTCCTATGGCTTTTGTCCACTGGGTTGAGAGAGTCCATTGTGTTAGTTGCATGTGGAGTCTCACGTAAGGTACTACATGTACTGTAGATGCCATGTGTCCCAAGAGGCACAGGAAGTCTCGAGCTGTGGCAGTCTGTTGATGGCGCATGTGGGTGGCTAGGTGCTCTAGGTTGGTCATGCTGTCCACAGTAAGAAAGGCTCTGGACTACTGGGTGTCTAGTACGGATCCTATGAACTCCAACCTTTGGTTTGGAGCAAGGTGGGATTTTGGGAAGTTTATTACAAATCTTAGATGCTGAAATAGCGCTTCTTCGATGAGATGAGCAGAGTTCTCCAGCAAAGTCTGCCTTTATTAGCCAGTGGTCTCAATAAGGGAAGATGAAGACTGTGTTGTTGTGAAGATATGCTGCCACCACAGCCATGCACTTTGTGAAGACCTTTGGTGCAGATTCCAGTCCGAAGGGAAGGACCCTGTATTGGTAATGGGTGCCTTGACAGGTGAAACAAAGGTACTGTCTGTAATCTGGATGGATGAGGATGTGAGTGTGTGTCTCTTTGAGGTCTAGGGAACAGAGACAGTTGTGTTCCTGTAAGTAGGGGAGGGGGGTTCCCAGAGAAATCTTCTTGAATTTTTCTTTTACAAGGAACTTGTTTAGCTCCCTGAGGTTGAGAATGGGCCTGTAGCCTCCTGACTTCTTTGGAATGAGGAAGTAGGGGGAGTAGAAGCCTTTTAGAAGTTGGTTTGGGGAACTGCTTCTATGGCTCCTTGGATAAGAAGATTGTTGACTTCCTGCTTGAGCAGGGCATCCAGGGGAGGTTAGGATGGAAATTCTCCCCTGAAATGCTGAAGGGGGAGTTCCCGAAAATGTAGTTGGTAACCTTATTGAACTATGGAAAGAGTCCATTGCTCTGTGGTGATGGAATGCCATTGATGTGCAAACTGGGAAAGTCTCCCTGGGATAGTGGTTGCTCCTGAATGTGGAAGAGAAGACTGGCTATGCTCCCTATGCAAGAGTCAAAAGCTTGGTGTTGTCGGTGCTTGGGTGGCTGTCTGTGGCTTGCCTAATCTGAGCTTTTTTGCCTGCTTAGAACCCTGTTGCTTTTGTTGGGTCTATTAAGCTGGTTGGGAATATGAGGGGCAGAACCTTCTCTTTTTAGGGTAGAAGGGATTTTTAGCTGCTGCCTTTTTCTTGGTATGGTCAGCAGTCTTCCTAGAGAGCCTCTTTATGGTTGTAGCATTCATTTCGAGCTCTCCAGCCTTCTCCCTCCAGTTCTTTCCAAAAAGATTCTCCCCAGTGCAGGATATATTGCCCAGTTTATCCTGGACCCATTGTTCCAGGTCTGAAGCCTGGAGCCAAGCTAACTGCCGTGCATCGATGGCAATGGAAGAGGCTCTACTGGATGACTGCCTTATTTACAAACTTTGAGACATTCTGGCTATGTGCCAAAGCAGCCTGGAAGGCAGGCCACTTTTCCTCTGGAAAGAAGAGAAGGATACCTTCCCAGTCTTTTGTTGAGTTCCTTGAGGAACATCCCCATATTGAAGATGTAAAAATTTATCCTGCAGGCTACAATGGATGCCTGAAAGGAACGTCAGGCGAAGGAATCAAGATTTCTCGATTCCCTTTCTGGAGGAATCGAGGCATGGTTTTTGCCACTTTTGATGTCCCGCATCGCCGATTCCACCACCATGGAATGGTGCAGAAGCTGTGGCTTCTGGAATCCAGGACACTCCGGTATCCTGTACATAGTGTCTAGTCGGTGATTGATTGGGGAAACTCTGAGAAGACTTCTTATTTAATATCCAGGAATACACTGAAAACTTGGTGGGGGGGGGGGGGATATTCAAAGGCATTTACACAGTTTGCAGACCTGCAAACCATATAAAGGCCACTCTGCGGAATATTCAACAGTACTAACATGCTTAGTGCTGCTGAATATCCGTGGGTGCCACCATTGCACATTCCGATGCTAACTGCCGAGGACGTATGGCAGCAGCACCTATCGCTAACGGGGCAGCAGCAATATTGAGCTACTGCCTGGTTAGTGATACATGGTAAAACTCAGGCACAGGAAACCCTGGCCTAACATTTGCCGCAGAAGCTAACTGGGCAGTTGCTGAATATCGCTGCTGCCTGGTTAGCTTTGCGGCAATCCGGGCAGCCCGGATATTCAGTGCCAGAGCCCAGATATGGCCCCATCATTGAATTTCTGAGTTTTAAGTTCAGTGCCAGTGATTAGCCACTTTAGCAGCACTAGTTGCCGGCACTGAATATCAGGCCCTTGGCTTTTTGATAGTTTATTAGTTTGATAGTCGTTTAATATATTGAAATTAATGATGCTGGAGTTTGTAGTAATTTTATCATTTTGTTGTTAGATTATTTTATTTTAAAGGGAATAGCTGATGTTATTTGTTGTTACATTGTTTTATGAGATTTTATGTTTGTTGTAACTATGCCCATGCCACCCTGACTGAGCGCAAGCTTTTCTGATTTAGGAAACAAACAGGGTTGGGCCTAGTTAGTAATTGGATAGGAAACCACCTTTGAATACCAGGTTCTGTAGACTTACTGTGCAGAAGAAAGGTTTGGCAATCTACTTTTGGTTGCACCTTGCCAAGAAAACCCAGTAGATAGTCACAACATGGACAACTATCCACACAATCACCAGGAGTCAACATCACCTTGACAGCATTTAACAACAACATTCCCCACCCTAAGATGGGGAAAGTACAACTTGTTTTGTGGTTCCATCATTGCATATAGCTTTAAAAACAACCCAATTGTGTGACAAAAAGTACAGTATAAATCCTTGCTATAAGCCAAGTAAAAGTGATTGATTGGCTGAGGGAGGGGGAGTGACGGGCTGATTGGGGGAAATGGTTGACTGGCTTAGTTATAGAGCCTGGCTGGGTGGGAAGTAACTGAATGGCATTGTAACTGGGGCTGACTGGGAGGTGGCTGACCGTCTTGCTGGATAGTGATGGCTAGCTAAGGTGAAAGTGTTGGGGCAGTTGGTGGCAAATTTTAAGGGATAAGGGAGACTAGTGAGATTTGGAGAACAAGGTTGGGAGGGAAGAGAGAGGGGGTTAGCTGGCTGTGTATTTCTGCTAGTAGCCTGTAGGGGTCCATTAAGGCTCTCATTTACTAAGCTTTATTTTCCTTTACAGACATAATGGGGAAGCTGCTGTAGACTTCAGAAGCAATCTCACCCTCTCCCCTCAACTTCAGTGGAGACAAAGGTCGGAGGGGAGGGGAGGGGAGGTCTTAGTTGCTGGCTCCTAAGTGAATCCCCCCCCAAAGGTGGGTGTTTGAGAGTGTGCTGAATAATATAGAATCAAAGGTAAATGGTCACTGTATGTTGCTGAAGAGGTGGCTACTGGAGAGGTCAGATGAGGGACATCATTAAAACAGCAGCACAGTCACTGGGCTAGCAAAGTTGAAAAGTAAACATTTAAGGGGGATATGCAAATCACTGCCTGTGCTGAAGGAGCAAGGGTAATATTTGCTCACATGTATTTCTATTATTAAGATTTAACTTTAAATCTATAGGGAATAGCGTAGGGAAATAAAGTGCACAGACTAGATAGAGAGTGGAGAAGTAAATACTGGGGCTGATTGAAGTTGCGCACCTTAAGAGAAATTATATCACTTGGCACTGGCACCAGCAGCCCTGTGCAGAAAAGAACTTGGAGAACAGTTACCTGGGATTTAGAGGTGTCAGGCCTTTTTATTTAAAAGAGTTTATCTCTCATCTGAGAGGGGAGGAAGGAACTCCCCCTGCTCTGCAGGCCCTTCTCCTGAAGATGGCACTAGAAAGTCTCCTTGGAGACTAGGCAGGCTTAGAGTGAAGATGCCAGCAGAGAGCCTCCTATAGACACAGTCGGGGATAGGAGTGAAAATGGAGGCTGACAGTCTCCTCCCAACCCAGGTAGTGGAGATGGCAGCAGAGAGACTCTGGAGAGCCTAATCCAGGCTTGGGAGTCTAGTGGCGGATCAGTTCCATGGGGAGCTGCAGCAGCAGAGTGTGCAGGAGCCACAAGGCCCAGGAAGGACCCAGCTGCAAATCAGCTCATTGGGAGCTGCAGCAGAGAATCAGCTCCAGGGGAAGCTGCAGCAGAGAATCAGCTCCAGAGGCAGATCAGCTCCTGGGGGAGAGCTGCAGTGGCAAAATCAGATCCAAAGAGAGATGCAGCGGCAGAGAGTCCATTCCTACTAGGAGCCACAAGACCCAGGGGGGGTTCAGTGGCAGATCAGCTCAAGGGAGAGCTGCAGTGGCAGAGTCCATTCTGGACTAGGTGCCACAAGACCCAGGGGGGTCCAGCGGCAGATCAGCTTAAGGGAGAGCTGCAACAGTTGTTCCTGATTGGGCAGGAGTGCAAAACCCTCTCCGGATGGGAGGAGAGCTTGAAGGAGGCGAAGCAAAGGCAATTGGACAGAACTATGAAACCTCTCTTTTCTCAAGCTGCCACCAGTCCAGAGCTCCAGCAGTGGGGTTGTTGGGCAAAGGAAAAGGGCAGGGCCGGCCCGTCCATTGAGCAAGAATGTTTTTTGCACAGGGCCCTGCGTTTCAGGGGGCCCCACGCAAAGAAAATTCTGCTTTTTTAAAAATTAAATAAAAAAAAAAAAAAAGCTGGCTGCTGCCGCTGCCACCGCAGCAGCAGCAGAATGGAGTGTCCCGCGGAGCCCCCTCTGCCCGGCTGAGCTCTCCCTACCTGGCTGAGCCCCTCTGTGCCGTCTTTCAGATACGCGAAGGGAGAGTGTCTCCCTCGCCTCTCTGTTAAGCCCGCAGGGGCTGATGGGAAGCAGGGGCTGATGGGAAATTTCCCATCTGCCCCTGCGGGCTTAACAGAGACGCGAGGGAGACACTTTCCCTTCACGTATCTGAAAGCCGGCGCAGAGGGGCTCAGCCGGGCAGGGAGAGCTCAGCCGGGCGGAGGGGGCCCCGCGGGACACTCCATTCTGCTGCTGCCGCGGCGGCAGCAGCAGCAGCAGCCAGCTTTTGTTTTTCATGAGCCGATGGGGGGAGGGGTTAGGACTGGTAATGGGCTATGGGGGGTTAAGACTGGTAATGGGCTGATGGGGTAGGACTGGTAATGGGCTGTGGGCTGTTGGGGGGGGTAGGACTGGTAATGGGCTATGGGGGGGTTAAGTCTGGTAATGGGCTGTGGGCTGATGGCTGTCTGGAAATGGGGTGATGGGGGGTTAGGACTGGTAATGGGCTATGGGGGGTTAGGACTGATAATGGGCTATGGGGGCTAGGACAGGAAATGGGCTGATGGGGAGGGGTTAGGACTTGAGGTGGGCTGATGTGGTTAGGACTGGTAATGGGCTGTGGGCTGATGGGGGGGTTAGGACTGGCAATGGGCTATGGGGGGCTGACTGGAAATGGGCTGATGGGGTTATGACTGGAAGTGGGCTGATGGGGGGTTAGGACTGGTAATGGGTTATAGGGGGGGCTTAAACTGAAAATGGGGTGATGGGGGTTAGGACTGGAAGTGGGTTGATGGGGGGCTAGGACTGGTAATGGGTTGGGGGGTTGCTAGGACTGGAAATAGGCTGAGTGGAAGGGGAGGCTTGAACTGCAAATAGCTGATGGGTAGGGGGCTTGGAATGGAAATGGGCTGTGAGGGAAGGGAGCTAGGACTGAAAATGGGCTGATGGAGCAGCTAGGATAGGACTAGAAATGGGCTGTTGAGGGGAGCTAAGATTGGAAATGGGCTGTGGTGGGGGCTTGAATTGAAATGGACTCATGGAGGGGCTAGAACTAGAAGGCTCATGGGGGGGCTTGGACTGGAATTGGGCTGAGTGGAGGGGAGCTAGGATTTGACATGGGCTGATAGTGGGGCTAGGAAATGACTAGAAATGGGCTGATGGGGGGCTAGGATTGGAAATGAGCTGATGAAGGGACTCGGTCTGGAAATGGATGGGGGAGCTAGGACTGGAAATGGGCTGATGGGGGGCTAGCACTGGAAATGGGCTGATGCAGGGACGAGAGAAAGACGTCCTCCACGATGATTTATAAGCAGCGATTGCTTTTTACAGGTCAGTTTGGGAGAAACATATTCCCCTGAAGAACTTGTTACAACGAAACGCTTGGGCGCCTTAGATCACTGGCGTTGACACGGTGAAGAATGTGTTAATTAGAAGAAAAGTGGAATCCGCAGATACGCTACAGAAGTTAAGTGCGCATCTTGTTTAGATCTTATTGGACTTTAACCTTTTTTGAAGTATCATCAAGACGATTCTGCAAGTACTTTTGTGTTTTTCAAGATTGATGGAAAAAGAAAAAAAGAAAAAATACTGTAGCAGAGTCGAGTGACATTGAAACTGATCTTTATAGTTTAGGTAGTAAGCATGATTTTTTAAAAGAAAAACAGAACAACAGAAAAAGTGGACATTAAAAAATTAAAAAGAAGAAAAAAGAGGTTAAAAATCTATTAGTCACTTATAATGTGAAGCAAAGTAGACGGCACCGATTAAAGGTCCTTAATGTGAACAGCAGCAGAAGTTTTATTTAAAGCTTTTTACCAAATCCTAAGGATTGCTGCGATGTTTTAAACTGAGACCTTGGTAGCCTGACACTACGTTTCTCAATAATATTCCATTAGTTGTAGTTTGAGCTTAGGTCTGTTTCTTCACATTTTTCATGGGTTCTAAATGGGCAGCGTTTGTAGTAGTTCCTAATGTGCCTGGCGGTTGGCACTGGATTATAGTAATGTAGAAATCTTTTAGTTTTCCTTTATCCATACACTCATTAAGAGACATGTTTACTAAAAGTTAGTGTATGGTAACATTATGCAAATGTTTATGCAAATAAGGCCACTTATGCAAATGAGGCCCTGCACCGAGTCTCCGCACATGGCCCCGCACCCCCCTTGGGCCGCCCCTGGGAAAGGGAGGGGAGTTAGGAGACAGGTTATTAAGGTTAAATCCATAATCTTTAAAGGTTTACTTAAGTCATTATGTATAATGTTATAGTTCGTTGTTTGAACTGCTTTATCTCTTATCCTGTATTGCTATTTCACCTTACCTACTTGAACCACTTATTATAATACAAGTTGTACATACTGCATTATTTTATCTCAATACTTGATGTATATATTTTGTAAATAAATTGTAAATACTATTTAAGTCAGCCTTATTCACAGTAGTGTTTTTTGGAGAGGTTTCCTGGGGTGAAAGAAGGGAAATCCTACCCACTAACACCTTTCTTCATCAAGTGGAGGCACCAGTTGCCAAACTGACAAGGACCGACAGAGCCCAACCTCGAGGAGACTCCAGCCAGGCCAGTCCCAGACCCAGAAGCACACCCAACAGGGCACTACATATGTGTTTGGTCTGATTTCTAAATCCAAAGAAAATTTGTCATGTTCTAATGTAAGTTTGAGTGGAGGAGTAGCCTAGTGGTTAGAACACTGGCTTGGTAACCAAGCAACCGGGGTTCATTTCCCACTAGCACTCCTTGTGGCCTTGGGCAAGTCACTTAACCCTCCATTGCCTTAGAAGAAAGGCTTGGCAATCTACTTCCAGTGACACTGCCAAGAAAACCCAGGAGCTTCTGGGTCGCCAGGAGTCAGGACTGACTCGAAGGCACACATTTTATTTATTTATTTATTTATTTATTTAACAGTATTTCTAAACCGCCTTATCTTAATAATCAAGGTGGTATCACAGCAAGCAATCAGGTAAAGTGTGTGTGTTGTACATGCAGTGAGGATAAAACTTAGTTGTGTGAGGGATGTGTTGGGTGCTTGATTTGTTTGAGCTATATACAGGGTGGGCTATTTACAGTGGTGCTAGAATCATATTTTATATATATTCAGTTGTTTGGGAGGATTGGAGTGCTGTTATCCATTCTCTTAGGTTATGTGATGTGACCATAGTGCTCTATGAACAGCATGGTTTTCAGTTGTTTTCTGAAGTCTTTGAGGTCTGGAGTTGCCCTTAGATCGTCCGGTAGATTGTTCCATATTGTTGGAGCAGCCATGGAGAGAGCTCTGTCTGTTGTGTCCTTGCGTGTGTGCTTGTACTCATTTGGGGTGCTGACTCGGTTGCGTGTTTGACTTCTTCTGGGACGTGCGCTGGTTTCCGGTTGTATGAGCAGGTGGAGGCTGTTGGCTGATGTGTGTTCTTTTATCTTAAATAGGTTTATGATAGTCTTGTATCTGATGCGAGCAATGATTGGGAGCCAGTGTAAGTCCTTTAGTGTAGGTGTGATGTGCTCCTGCCTTGCGGCTCCGGATATGATTCGAGCTGCAGTGTTTTGTGCCAGCTGTAGTGGTTTGAGAGCTTGTTTTGGTAGTCCGAGGTATATCGGATTGCAGAAGTCCAGTATTGGGGTTATCAGAGCTTGACAGACTGTACGGAAGTGTTCTGGAGCGAGGAGTGGTTTCAGTCTCCTGATGATTCGCATCCTGTAATATGCTTTTTGGATTGTTTTGTCTATGTGAGGTTTGAGGTTGAGTTTACTGTCCAGAGTAACCCCAAGGTATCTCACCTCCGATCTTATCGGTATCGTGGTGCTTTGTATCTTTATGTTTGGTGGGTGTGTGAAGCTTTGGTTTCGAGTGATGATTAAAGCTTCAGTCTTGTTGTAGTTTATAGCTAGATTGTTGTTTTGGCACCACTTCGCCATTTGGGTAAGGCAGTCTGCTATCTTAGAGAAGTCCGGGTTTTCGATTGATATCGGGGAGTATACCATTATATCGTCTGCGTATATTGTGTATTGGATGTTGTTCTCTTTCATAATGTTGCATATTGGTTGGATGTAGATGTTAAAAAGGAGTGCTGAGAGTGCGGATCCTTGTGGTACTCCTTGTTGGACGTTTATGGGCCGGGAGGTGTCCTGTCCCACCTTGACCTGTAGCTGTCTTTCTGTTAGGTACGAGTGGAACCATTTTAGAGTGGTACCGTGTATACCAGTGTTCTTCAGTCTCTCCAGGAGTATATTGTGATCAACTGTGTCGAACGCTGAGGAGATGTCGATGAAGATCATTATAATTCCATTCCTGATGTCGTCAATTATTCTTATGATGCATTGCAATGTAAGTTTAAGTCAACATAATATTATTTGTCTAATGTATAATGTCTCACTTGCAAAAGTAAAATTAGTCTTCCCTTTCCAACACAAATTGCTCTCTTAGCTCCTCAAATGTCAAAACTCTTCTCCCCCTGTCCCTATCTGTTGACCCACCTGACATAACTCTTTCTTTTGTTATTTCTTAAATAGCCCATAAATTCCTATTACATCTATTGGGAGAAAGCTAGAAACCCTTTTTTTACTTCATTAGCCTCACTCTAACTCCCTCCCAAATCTTCACTATAAACCTAATATATGGATGCTCTATCCCAACGGAATACAGTACAAATATAATAATCCACCTAATGACATATCCCCACACACACATTTATTTATTTTTTTATTGAACATTTAAGGTATAGGGAGTGCGGATTGGGATGTAGCAGTGTCCCGTTCTCCTGTGAGAGGAGATCTGGAGCAGACCCCAAATCTACTGATTGAACTCGAAAGAGACGTAGAAGCAGAGGATACCACGGTTGTCGTGGCCAATGCGGGGCTATAAGAATCATGTAGCCCTTGTCTCTCTGCAGTTTGAAAATAGTTTTGGGGATGAGGGGAATGGGAGGGAAGGCGTATAGGAAGCCCTGACCCCAGTAAAGGTGAAAGGCATCTACCACTTTGCTGTTCTGAGCAGGGGTTCTGGAACAGAATCGGGGAAGTTTGGTATTCTGAGGACTTGCAAACAGGTCTGTGTCTGGGGTTCCCCAGATCTGGAAAATGTGAGCAACCTTGTCTGCATGGAGAGATCACTCATGGGGTAGTAATACCCGAATGAGTTTGTCTGCCAAGAGATTCTGTTTGCCTGAGAGATAAACCACAAGTAGGTGAATCTGATGTTCTATGGCGAAAGACCATAGGTGGAGGGCTTCACTGCAAAGTGTCCAAGAGCTTGTTCTGCCCTGCTTGTTCAAGTAGAACATGACTACCTGATTATCCGTCTGGACTAGATCTGTGCGGAAGCGAAGGTGGTTGTGGAACACCTTGAGAGCATTGTGGATGGCTCTGAGTTCCAGCAGATTTATGAGGAATTGTGACTCCTGATGAGACCAAAGTGGAGAGATTGTCCAGATGAACACCCCAACCCATTTTGGACGCATCCATCATCAGAGTACATTGATGTGGAGGCTTCTGAAAAGGTGACCCTACGGGAATATGTTCTGGGGATTGCCACCACTGGAGAGATGAGATGAGACGGGTAGAGACCATTATTCTGTCTCCCAGGCAACCCGATGCCTGAGACCACTGGGAAGCCAGAGTCCATTGAGCTGCACGCATATGTAGACAAGAGTATGTAACTACATGTACAGTAGATGCCATATGGCCCAGGAGTTGCAGCATTTCTTGAGCAGTGAGAAAGGTCTTGAGGCATGCTTTGGGATGTAAGCTGGATGAGTCGAGCGCAGCAGGCTTGAGGCAGAAAAGCCCTTGACTGTTGAGTATCTAGGTGGGCTCCTATAAACTCCAGAGTTTGAGAGGGAACGATCTGGGATTTTGGAAGATTTATTACAAATCCCAAGTGTTGCAGCACTTGCATGGTGCGCATGAGAGAAAGATTGGCCTCTAGAGGTGTGCTTGCTCGAATGAGCCAATCGTCTAAGTAGTGTGATGAGGTAACTAGTACAGAGCCTATGTTATATGAGGAAATGGCTAGCTCAGAGCCTATGGTAATAGGAAAAGAGGAAGAGCTTACCTCACAAACACATAGGCAGCAAACATATTCAGCTTTCAAAAAGCCCAAGTATAGTGGAGAAAACTTTCCATTCACCAAAGGTGACGCAGCAGAAAGCCAAAAGGCTAATCAAGCTCACCTGAGTGGGAGGATACGTACAACGTGCAGAGAAAAGGAGCATAAAAATTACAGGGAAAGCCCAGTAAAAGAGCAAAGGGAGGGGCTGGAGCCAAGGCAGCAAAGGCAGGAGCAGAAGCCAAAGGGTGGAGCAGGCTGTAGCTGCAGAGGAGTCTCCCAAGCCAGAGGGGGCCTCGGTCACTGGAGAGTGAGTAACCGAGAGGAAGGAAGTCCTCTCAACCAGCAGACCTTGCTAGAACCAGGAAGTAAAGGAAGTGTCCCGGTAGCAAGAGGCAGCAGACACAGACTCTCTTCAGAAAGTGTTTTTAGCTTGGACCCGGCTACAGAGACGTGGAAGTCTTGGAGAGGAGCCAGCCAAAGCCCAGAGAGAGAAGCTCATTACCCAGGGACAAAAGCTAAGTACCCTGTTGTAGCTAGAGGGAAAAAGCCAGGCATTGCCAGCAGAGCAAAGCCCAGTAATTGAGAGGAAAATCCCTATTGGAGAAGGAACCTGAGAGATACAGTTCCTAGCACAGGACTCTTGAACCCTGTTGATGTAGAGCACTTACCAAATAGAATAACCAGTGTCATTCAAGGGAAGAGCTGTGAGGATTTCAGTTATAAAGATTGTTATGTGCCTCCAGATACAGAATCCGAGCAGATGCAATGGGAAAACCAGGAGTGTGACATAGAACTGGATTCCATGGATTGCACGCTTTGTCTCTCTGATGAAATTACATCCCTATGTTAGCCAGGCAAGCAAGAGTTCTGTGATACATTGTGCTGGCGAAGAGTTTATTTTTATACTGTGATGAAACAGTTTTCTTTTGTGTTCCTTTGTGCTGTTCATAAAGAATCCTATGTGGGACGGGGAATAAAACCCAAATTATTTCTTTTGCCTTAATTACACGGCTACTGACTATTTCTTTAATAAGGCAACCCACACCTCACGGCCCTAGGCGGGCGCTTAAAAGGGCCAAAAAGGGGTGCTGGTGACAGTAGGGGAAGACAAATATCCCTAGAGTCCTTAGAAATACAGCTATAACTGCCATGCACTTTGTAAAGACTCTTGGGGCAGAGGTGAGGCCAAAAAGCAGGACTCTATACTGATAATGTTTCCCCTGGAACAGGAAATACAGAAATCTTCTGTGTTCTGCGTGGATAAGAATGTGAGTATATGTGTCCTTTAGATCTAGAGAACAGAGCCAATCTTGACTCTGGAAATAAGGGAGAAGAGTACCTAGGGATATCATCTTGAATTTCTTCCAGAGTAGATACTTGTTCAGTTTTCTGAGGTCCAGGATGGGCCTGTATCCCCCTGTCTTCTTTGGAATGAGGAAGTAAGGAGAATAGAAGCCCAGACCTTGCTGGGAGAGTGGCACTTCCCCTATTGCACCCTGCGAGAGAAGAGAGGTGACCTCCTGCAATAACAGAGTGGTGAGAGGGGGTTGAGAACTGAACTCTCTTGGAGGAAATTGGGGGGGGGGGGTGGACTTTGGAAGTGACATTTGTACCCCTCCTTTACTATGGAGAGAGTCCAGTGTTCTGATGTTACAAGATGCCACCTGTGGGCAAAGTGACATAGTCAGAATGGAATGCGGATGGAATCTGGAATCTCCAGAGGCAGGACGGCTATGTTCTCCAGAAGGGAGTCAAAGACCCTGAGGAGATTAGGTCTGCTGGGTTGGCTGAGACCTGGGAGTCTGAGCCTTTTTTTGTTGTTTTAGTTGTTACTGCCCTTTTTGAGGAGCATGGACGGGACAGTGCACCGCAGGGTTGTAAGAAGAGTAGTACTTCTTTTTCTTATTGAAAAAGGGTTTCTTTGCTATCTTCTTCTTAGCTGGGTTGGCAGTTGATCTAGAAAGTCTATTTAGAGTGGTGTTCTCAGACTCTAATTGAGACGCCTTATCCTGCCATTCTTTGCCAAAAAGGTTTTCATCTGTGCAAGGTATATTACCCAGCTTATCTTGAACCCCCCCTCACTTGGTTTGCAGCTTGTCGTGCTGTGAGGACTTGTGTGCATCAGTGATACTGAGAGCTAAACTATCAGTAGTTTAACTACTGGCAGGGTCTCCCAAGATGGACAGGTCTCAGCTGAGGTGCCAGACCAAGACAAACCACTCATCTGGGCAGCAGCAGAATGGGATAGTGTTGACGGCGGAGGATCACATTTCTGTGATAACGGCAACAACACCAAACTTAAACTGCGCAGAAGAAAGGCCCAGCAATCTTCTTCTGTATCTTGCCATGAAAACCCAATGGATAGTTACAACAAAACAAATTGTGCTATAGTGCTGGAAGATGAGACCCCCAGGTCGGAAGGCACTCAACTAGCTACTGGGGAAGAGATGAAGACTTTTCAGAGTAAAGCCAGCATTTATGATGTGGTTGGATCAAAGCCCTCGGGACGTCTGACTGCTGATGTAACTGCGCATGAAATGAGAGTCAGAAGCTGTAAAGATGTCTTACACATTGGAACATGGAATGTACGAAGCATGAACCAAGGGAAGTTGGAGGTGGTCGAGAATGAAATGGAACGTGTACAACTTGATCTGTTGGGTGTCAGCGAACTGAAATGGACTGGCATCGGGCACTTTGCATCAGATGATCACATGGTCTACTATGCTGGAAATGAAAGACAAAGAAGAAATGGTGTTGCATTTATAATAAAGAAGAAACTTGCAAGAACTGTAATGAAATACAATGCAGTCAGCGAACGCTTAATCTCTATTCGTCTAGGAGGAATGCCTATCAACACAATTATAATTCAAATATATGCCCCAACAACAGCTGCAGAAGAGAATGAAATTGAAGAGTTCTATGAACAAGTACAAGCTGAAATTGACAGAACATGCAAACAGGATATCCTGATAGTCATGGGTGACTGGAATGCAAAAGTTGGCAACAAAGAAGAAGGCAAAGTTGTTGGAAAATATGGACTTGGCAACAGAAATGAAGCTGGATAAAGACTGATAGAATTCTGCAACACCAATGATCTATTCATCTCAAACACCTTCTTCCAGCAACACAAGCGGCGACTGTACACATGGACTTCACCCAATGGATTGTATAAAAATCTAATTGACTACATCTGTGGAAGTCAACAATGGAAAAGCTCTATAACATCAACAAAGACAAAACCTGGAGCTGACTGTGGTACTGATCATCAACTACTAGTATGCAAACTCAAGCTAAAGTTGAAAAAGAGCAAACCACTCATGAATGCAGCAAAATATGACCTTGAGAATATACCACTGGAATTTAAAGACTGCCTGCAAAATCGATTTGCTGCTTTAGATACAAATGACAGAGCTCCAGAAGAGTTATGGAATGACATCAAAAAGGTTGTGTTGGAAGAAAGCGAGAAGTCTCTACAAAAGGTGAAAAAGAAAAAACGGCCAAAATGGATGATGGAAGAAACTCTGAAAATTGCCCAGAAACGCAGAGAAGCTAAAGCCAGAGGAGAAAGAAAGACAATCACAGAACTCAACAGAGATTTCCAGCGTGCAACAAGACAGGACAAGGAAAAGTACTACAATGACGCATGCAAGGAAATAGAAGCAGAAGCTATTAGAGGAAGAACAAGATCAGCTTTTCTAAAGCTATGAGAGTTAAATAAAAAGTTCCAGCCTCGAATTGGAATGTTACAAGATGCTCAAGGTTCTATGATGAATGATGCTGAGAAGATCAAGAAAAGGTGGAAGGAATATACAGAGTTTTTATATGATAAAGATCAAGTGGACCAACAGCCGTTTCAACCTGTACCTTATGATCGGGAGCCATTGGTGATGAAAAAAGAAGTTGAAGCAGCATTGAAAGCCTTATCAAAGAACAAAGCACCAGGCAGTGATAGCATTCCCATAGAAGTATTACAGTAATCTGATGCAGCTTTTAGGGCTCTGCCAAGAAATATGGAAGACAACATCATGGCCAACTGACTGGAAAAGATCTGTGTTTATATCAATACTAAAGAAAGGTGATCCAACTGACTGTGAAAATTATCGCACAATCGCTCTGATCCCACATGCCAGCAAGATTCTACTGAAGATTATTGAAAAGAGACTACAACCATACCTGGAACAAGAACTACCTGAAGTGCAAGCAGGGTTCAGGAAAGGGCGAGGAACGAGAGACATCATTGCGGATGTGAGATGGATCCTTGAAAAGACTAAAGATTACCAAAAGGATATCTATTTGTGCTTTATCGACCATAGCAAGGCTTTTGACTGTGTAAACCATGAGAAACTCTGGGCCACATTATGAAGCATGGGTATACCAGAACACCTGATCGTACTCTTGCACAATCTGTACATTGATCAAGAAGCAACAGTTCGAACGGAACAAGGAGAAACAGAATGGTTTAAAATAAGCAAAGGTGTAAGACAAGGCTGCATACTTTCCCCCTACCTGTTTAATTTATATGCAGAACAAATCATCAGAGAAGCAAGATGGAATGAAGATAACAGAGGTGTGAAGATTGGTGGAAGACTCATCAACAACCTTCGCTATGCTGATGATACCACATTACTGGCTGAAAGTGAAGATGATCTGAAACATTTGCTTCTCACAATCAAAGAACATACTCTCAAAATGGGCCTGCACCTTAATGTAAAGAAGACAAAGATCATGACAACTGGCATAATCAACAGGTTCATTGTTGAAGGAGAAGAAGTTGAAATTGTGAACAACTTTAACCTACTTGGATCAACTATCAATAAAGAAGCAACAAGCAGTCAAGAAATCAGACGATGCATTGCTCTTGGCAGAATGGCTATGAAAGACCAAGATAAGATTCTCAAGAGCAGAGATGTCTCTCTCCATACAAAGATTCGACTTGTTCAAGCCATGGTATTTTCAACAACATCATATGGATGTGAAAGCTGGACAGTGAAAAAGATAGACAGGAAGAAAATTGATGCCTTTGAATTATGGTGCTGGCGGCATATATTGTGTATACCATGGACTGCCCGAAGAGAAACCATTCGGTACTAGAGGAGATCAAACCTAAGCTTTCTTTAGACGCTCAGATGACAAAACTTTGACTTTCATACTTTGGACACATCATGCGAAGAGAGAGATCATTAGAGAAAGACATCATGCTTGGCAAGATAGAAGGTCAACGCAAAAGAGGAAGGCCAGCAATGAGATGGATCGATACAATAACAGCAGCTATGGGTACCAGTCTGTCAACAATGAGCCACCTGACTGAAGACCGAACACAATTTAGGATAGCTATCCAGAGGGTCGCCATGAGTCGACTCCGACTCGACAGCACTTAACAACAACAACATCTTGAACCCACTGTTCAAGATCAGAAGCTTGGAACCAAGCGATCCTGCGTGCACCAATGCATATAGCTGAAGTTCTGCTGCTGCATTCAAAACAGTCGAAGGTTGCCCTCTTAACAAATTTGGAAACATTTTGGGCATGCTTCACCAGGGTGAGATAATCTGCTCTCTTATCGTCATGGAGAAGAGGAACCATCAACTCCAAATACCCATGTAGAGTATGTATGAACTGATTCTAGCCGATAACATGGAGGCCTGAAAACATCGACGACCAAAAGCATCAAGGGTTCTCAATTCCCTGCCCAGAGGGTTTGAGGAATGCGTTTTGGCACTTTTAATTTGACACATTGCGGATTCCACCACCATGGAACGATATTTGTGGTAATTGTGTCTTCTGGAAGCTGGGGCACTCTGGTACCCGGTACATAGTATTGAGCCTTCGAGTATGTGGAGAGATGGTTAAAGGTGTCTCCCACATTCAAAGCATAAGGTCGTGAAGTATTTGATGAATAAGAAGAGTAGCAGCTTCCTTTGGGGCTACAGGGTATTGAAGAATTTCAAGCTTCTCAGCCCTAGGCTCCTTCTCCGAAGTCACCGTGATGAAGATGCCCCGAGCAACATCGCAGATAAAAACTTGAAAAGACATGTCCTCCAGAGGGGACATGCGATGTTGTGGAGATGGAGATGGATCCTCTGGCAGAATTCTCATTTCCCTTGTACAAGTTGATTTGTCATCCAACGAATCGGAGTCCGAAGACTCGAAGTATCGATGGGCACGATGCTCGCAATCTGCCGGTACTCGAAACCGGCATCGGAAAGTTTCAGTGCTGGAACCTCGGTACCGGAGACAGGCTCGAGGGCTGGCATAGGTGGTAGCGTGGTAAGTGGCAAAAATGTCAATGCATGCACCTTCAGTACCGTCGTCGGTACCGATGGCTGAGGAATCAACTGTAGAGGCTTTACCGGTACGGAAGCCATAGCAAGGCTGCTAAGTTCCGCTCAATAGCCAGGATACGTTGATCCATGGAGCTTGCTGATGCCTAGGTATCGGTACCTGAGTTGTGGGTCATGATCCCTCAGCATGGCACCAAGAGCTTTCTGGAGGTCGAGGCCTCAGGAGCATCCTGGTACCCCACTAATGCTTTGGAGACAAGGACCTCCTGCCGGGGTTGTTTGGCTGGTGTGTCTCCCTCCAGGGCAACGCCTAAGGCATCTCGATGCTTAGAAGGAGATCTATCCTTGGAGGGCCGGCTAATCTTCGACGAAGACCTGGGTTTCGATACCTGAGATCCCTGGGAGGAAGATGAAGCTGTCGATGGCAAAGAGGATGCCGAGTTTCGCAGCTCTGTTCTGCAGGCCTCTCTTTGTCATCTTCCTAGAGAGGACAGTCAGATGGTTGATGATCCGGTCCCAAGCATTTTAGATACCAGTCATGGGTGTCTGTGGCTGAAACTGTACTGCCATATTTGGAACACTTTTTAAAACCACTAGCTGGTTTGTCCATTTTGGAAAACAAGGCCTAACCCTAAGATGGTGTCGATGCGCCCTAGGGAAGGGATTCTCCCCTCAGAAAAGGTTTTTGTTTTGGGTTTTTTACGTAAAGAAAGAAAATGAGTACCGACAGGGTCGGTACCAGCGTCAATGGGAAGGCAGATGCAACCACAAAAGAATAAGAAAAAAAATCAAATTTTCTGCGGTGACAGGAATTGCTTCTTGTCGGCTCCGCAGAAAATGAAGAATTGAGGAGGGAGAGCTGGGAAGGCAGCTACACAGGCGCAGTGGGATGCTCCCAAAGGCTTTCCTATTGGACGCTGGGGAGCGTTTCCATGCAGGCTCCGTCAATACCAACATCACCCATATGTGAAGACTACATTCCTGCTTGTTTCTGGAGATAAAATTTACTCTACTAAGGGAAGAATTAGCTGCAATTAAATACATCTCCTCTAGGGTACAAACTGAACAAAATCCACCACCGCTCCCACAAAGAATCAAACAGCCCAGGAACAAATGTATCACAGTGGGCTCTGGTAGGTTGCGACCTGTAACACAGAGACACCCTATACATCAAGAGATATCCCCACATAATGACTTCTCTGTCTTGGATAATGAGGGTGCCCAATCCATGGAAACTGAAGTGCCCTTAAATGAAAGAGTCAATGCCCAATCTACTGATAATGCACCAGATATAAAGAAAAAAAATCACAAAACAGAAAACTACTACTATTTAGAGATTCTATCATCAGAGGCACCAACTTGGGAACACAATTCAAAGGAGAGAAGATAGTCAAACGCCTCCCAGCCAGCAGGAATATGAACAAAATTGTTGGTATAGTTCAGGCATGTCCAACAGGTAGATCGCAATCTACCTGTAGATCGCGGAGGGATCAGAGGTAGATCGCCAGCCCCACTTGGCTCCATCTCTCCAGCAGCTCGCCCCATCACTAGGAGAGAGCTTGTGCCCGCAGGTCGTCTGCTGAGGGCTTGCCGCCGCTGCTGATCATTTGCCTGTCTTTCTTCCCTGCCTGCGGGAATCTTGCCTGCGGGTGTATTGGGGGCGCTTGTTGTTTTCGTGCCAATAGTTTGTGGGTACCCCAGGAGGCCGCCGCCCACACCCCGCGACGAGACGCCACAGGCCCAGTGTCATACCTGGTCTCCTGCCTCTCAGAATCACCCATTCCTGCCCCCGCCCCAACACCCCTTAGAAGTGTGTTATATACCAGGCGATATCCATTCGCCCGGGCTTTACCTGAATACACTTACCGTATTAGTTGTGCCGTGTGCTGGTCGTTGGTCGCTTTATAGTTCGCTTTCATTAAACGTTTTCGGGCAGACACAACAATGTGAAGAATTTGGTGATTTTGGCGGGCTTTTCCAATTTTGTTCTAACTTGCCTACTATGCCTTGCCTTCAAATTGGTTCAAATCACTGTGACTTTTGCTTGCCTCTGCAATTTTATTTTGCCTAGCCTTTGCGTTGATTCTACACTGCAATTTTATGTCGCCTTGCCTTTGCGTTGATTCTACACTGTGTGCAGAATTTATTAAATCGTGTGTGGTGGTATTTGAACTTGTTTGGCGGTATTTGATTTTATCTGGTTTGCTGGACAGGTGTTTGAGTTTTTTTGATGATTGTTTGGTGGTATTTGATTATTGGTGCCAGTATGATGAATTCTTATTTTTACTTTTAGAACTGCATGTGTGGTTTTGGCATCTCCAGTCCTTGTATTGCACATCATCCAGAGGTCTTCAGTTCCTGTTGATCTTTAATACTTTGGGACAGTGACAGTTTTGGACCAGATTCAGCCAGTGTTTATACTGACTTAGCAGATTTGGCCTTCTTACATCCAGCCACCCCAGTATAATGAAGATGAGTGTTCCAAAGAAGAGCAAAACCTACCACTTTCATGATGAATGGGAAATGGACTTCTTCTTCATCATGGTGAAAGATAAGTGTTGTTGTCTAATTTGTAACGCCCCAGTATCCTTGCCCAAAAAGGGTAATTTGGAACGTCATTATAAGGCTCTGCATAGCAATAAGTTTGATGCTGATTTTCCACCCAAAAGTGAAATTCGTAATCTGAAGCTCAAAGAACTTAAATCGAAATTGGCTACTCAGCAACAGTTGATGGCGAAGCCAAGGTCACATTCGGTCAATGCATCCTGATCGCAAAGAAATGCAAACCTTTCACTGAAGGGGAATTTGTAAAAGATTGTTTTCTTGAAGCAGCTGACAATCTTTTTGAAGGATTTAAAAATAAGAAAGAGATCATAGCTGCTATTCAAGATTTACAATTGTCAAGAAACACTGTCGTGCGGAGAATAGAAAAGATGTGTGGAGACACAACTGAGCAATTGTTGGAGGATGTTTCAAATTGTGTTGCTTTCTCACTCCAACTGGATGAATCTACAGACATAAGAGACATAGCCCAGTTACTAGTCTTTATCCGGATGGTTTTTGAAGACTTCAGTGTTATAGAAGAACTACTTGGAATGATTTCTTTAAAAGGGAGAACTACCGGTCAGGAAATATTCAGTTCTTTCCATTCTTTTGTGACAAAATGTAATCTTCCATTGCATAGCCTTGTTTCCATCACTACTGATGGAGCAAGAGCAATGACAGATGAGGTTAACGGTTTCATAGCCCTCTGTAGATAGCATGACGACTTCCCAGATTTCCTTTCTTACCACTGCATCATTTATCAGCAAGTTTTGGCAAGCAAGAGACTCAATACAAAGACTGTCATGGGTATCACTTTCAAAATTGTAAATTCAGTTTGTGGAAGATCACTTCAAAGACGGCTTTTCAATCTTACTCTTGATGAAGGGGCAGCGGAAATCATTTTGCACACAGATGTAAGGTGGCTAAGTAGGCACAAATTTCTGCAAAGATTTCGTGATTTGCTGAATGAAATAAGAAGTTTTTTGAAGGAGAGGGGAGATGACCAAGCAGAGTTGGAAGATGAGGAGTGGTTATGTGATCTAGCATTTCTCGCTGACTTTACAGGCAAACTAAGTGATATGAACCTTGAACTACAAGGTAAAAACAAATGCATTGGCGAGATGATGAGTACAGTTTCATCCTACAAGAGCAAATTTGAGCTAATGATGAATGACCTTGCAAACAACACTTTTGATCATTTTCCTAATACGCAGGACCATCTGGGACAATATCCAAATTTTGTTTTTCAGAACGAGAAGTATGTGACTGAAATCTGTTCTGTTATCCAGGAATTTGAAAATAGATTCTGTGACTTCCAAACATTGGAACAGTTGTGGAGTACTTGTCATACCCATTTAAAGTAGATGTGGACATTAAAGAAACTGCAGCTGCTATCAGTAAAAATTACTCATGGAACAAGCCATCTCTTGAAAACAAAATATTAACCCTTAAAAATGACATTTTTCTCAAGACCCGTGCTGAGCAAAAATCGTTTTGGAAGCTAGTGCCTAGAGACAAATTTCCCAACTTGAGAAGATGCAGTGAAGCTGTACACTCCTATTTCGGTTCAACTTGTGTGAATCTGCGTTTTCCCATCTGAAAATGACAAAGAGTATACAACGTTCCAATATGACAGATGAACATCTCCAGGATTCCCTGAGACTGGCCCTCACGCAATATTCACCCAACTTCAAAAAGCTGGTGGATGAAATGCAGGCTCAGATGTCTCACTAATGAGCAAGAGCGAAATATTAAAGATTGTGCAAGATTAGCCTGGATCAATACTCAACCTAAATTTAACACAAATTACTCAATAAAAGTTAAAGAAAGTTATTAAGACAGTTAAAGAAAGTTATTACTCAATAAAACTTTTAAGAAAAAAATGTACTTTCCATTTCCCCTCGCAGTTCTTACTGGATCTTCGTCTCTCTGTTTTGTTTTTGCTTAATTTGCTTAACAGCTGATCACATCCAAGTAAATGACAGAAGGTTCATTAAAAATGGGGGGGAGGGAATCCTCCAACTTTAATGAGTTAAAATTTAATTTGAAACTAATTTGAAACTTAATTTTCATGGTGGTAGATCACCGGCACTTTTGGCCGGAAAAAGTAGATCTCGACCTGTTCGAAGTTGGACATGCCTGGTATAGTTAGTGCAGAAAGTGAGCACTCCAAAATTCATGATGTCATCCACTTGGGTAAAAATAACCTGGATAGAAACAGTGCTTCTCAGTGGAGAAGGGCAAGTTCAGGATGTCACTTCCAGCAATGGTAGCAGTAGAGGGGACCATCAACCGCAGTCCTGCTGGGGAACAGACACCCTCCAGGGCAGGCAATGCAGAGCTGTACACATCCATAAAGCAGTAGCAGACAGACAGTAGGCCTGGAAATGCTCAGCTGCCCCCCACCACTATCTGACATTCTCCAGCAGCAAGCCTCCAGCCGCTGTATCCTGCAAGGTGTTCCAGCAAGACACATACTAGCTGCAGACAGTCTGCTAGCTAGTCCATAGTACATGGTCCTGGAGGAGATACATGTACCCAGAACTGGGATGTCAGCATACACACCAAGCAGATAAGTCAGTGATTGGGTCCGAAAAGGGTCCCATAAATATCACATGAGAGAAATACTATATAGCACTATGGGGGAACCTAGCCATGCCGTGGTCACTGCTCAGTCAGGGTGAGAGTGACCTCCCAGCAGGACATGCTGTGGACACGCTGTCAGTGCAGGTGGTGGCCGGGCACTACAATGTCCGAGCCATTGCCCTATGCAGATGCGGCCAGGCCAGGCCACACTATCCAGGCTAATCCCACAGTACACTTTTTTGTAGGTTTCCCTGGTTTTGCTGTACATTGCTGACAGAAATGGTTTCTCTTCCCTTTAAATCACCTCTAACGCCAGGGTTTCACTGGCGTTAGTTTTCAGCCTCGGATTTCACATTGTTAGTGTGCGGGGAGCCTCTCCCCTCCCACTCTCCACCCATTGACCCCTTCTCTCCGCCCCTGGGGAGCCTTCCTCCGCCCTCAGGGAGCCTTTCTCCGCCTTCAGCGCTCGTTTGCTCTGCTGCGCGCGTTATCACGTGCTAAGGTACCTTTGCGCCTGATAAAACGCCATTATCGCGTGCTAAGGTACCTTATCGCACGATAACGTCACAGAGCGCACATTAAGATGGTTTAGTAAACATACCCCTAGGTTTAAGATGAATCTAGAAAAGACGGAAGCTTTGAATATAAACCTAGACCGTGAGGTATTTGGAAGGTTAGAACAGAAGGTCCCCTTTAGGTGGGCATTAAGGTCTATCAAATTCTATTTATTTATTTGTGTGTTTTTATATACTGCCCCTTCCAGAGATCAAGGGCGGTTTACAGTTATCATAACAGAACTTTTACATTAAACTTGTGAATAGAATTAGAATAATGTAGTTACATTGAACTGAATTTTGGTGAATATACAATTATTGTCATGATTATTTACAGAATCAATATTGCAGTTAACATATTTACATATTATGCATGTACATGAGAACATATTTACATAAGATGTATGTACATAGGATTAGTATCAGACAGTATAAGTGGTTAATGGTGAGTTAGTGGGTTCTGATTTTGTTATGTGCATGCTGTTAAGTTGGGAATATTTTGTCCCTATTTTCTGGTTTACTGAAATATTCTATGAATAGATGAGTTTTTAGTTCCTTTTGGAAGACTTAAAGGTTGTTGATGGCTCATAGCTTGTCTGGAAGGGCATTCCAGAGAATAGGTGAGAAATGAGTGAATGATCTGTTGCTTGTGGATTGGTTTGTTTTGCGGTAATTAGTTGGGACTGTCAATGTATTTTTATTGCAATTTCTTCTGGTTCTTTCAGAAGATGGGCTTTTAATCAGTGAGGATAGAAATGAGGGAGCTATTTCCCTTGTGAGTTTGAAGGTGATTGTGAGGATTTTATATTTTATTTGACTCACTATAGGTAACCAATGTAGTTCGTATAAAATTGGCGTAATGTGTTCTGTGCTATTTATCTTAAAGATGATATGTGCAGCTACATTTTGTGCCATTTGTAGATGGCTAAGGGTTTGTTTAGGAAGAACATGTAGAATACTGTTTGAGAAGTCAAGCTGAGGAATGATCAGGGCCTGTAGTACAGATCAGGAGTCGTTGTTAGTTAGGTATGGTCTGAATTGTTGGAGTAATCGTAGCTCGTAGAAGATAGTTTTTGAGATTTGTTTTATATGGGTAGACATTGTAAGATTTTGATTTAAGGTTACCCCTAAGTATTTTACTTCATGCTTTACTTCTATTTCTGTGTCCATGAGTTTTAGTTAGGTGAAGGGGTAAAAGTTTGGTTTCTTGTTATGAACAGGATTTCCATTTTTGTTGAGATTTATGTGTAGGTTATGTAGATTTAGCCAATTTGTTACTTTGTTGAAGCATGTAATGAGTTGATGAAAATTGGGATTCATAATGTTTATTGGTAGATAGCACATTATGTCATCCACATAAATATGATAGCCCCAAATTAATATTTTGCAGAGGGTGTAATATATTTTTCTCAGGCCCTTCCAATAATGATTCTGGTGGGGTACTTTAGGGACCTACAACAGATAGTTTTTAGATTTATTTGGAAAAGGAAATCTCTGAGGGTATCCAGATAACCAGATCAGCTTTATACCGAGCTAGGGAAGAAGGGAGGTTGGGGGTCCCAGAGTTTCAAATCTACTATTGGGCCATGCAGATTCGCCATCTTATGAATTGGCAAGGAGTGGAAGGGAAGAATTATGTGACAATGACACAGGCTGGGAGAGGGGGACGATCCATGGGGAGTCTGCCCTGGTTGAGTAGGACTGAAAGGGCTCTATCTAGGGGGGAACCCAATTTTGCAGATGTTGGATAGGGTGCGTAAGAAAGTACATAAAAACATAAGATATGCCATACTGGGTCAGACCAAGGTCCATCAAGCCCAGTATCCTGTTTCCAACAGTGGCCAATCTAGGTCATACGTACCTAGCAGTTTCCCCAAAAGACACAGGTTCCGCAATGCTTGTACTGGGTCAAGCATTGATATCCTGGGTCCCTTCTTAATAATGGTTTATGGACCTTTCCTCCAGGAACTTGTCCAAACCTTTTTTAAACCCAGCTACGCTAGGACTTCCGGTATGGCGCTGAGCTGATCGGACGCAAATAGATCAGCTCCGGGTACCCATCCCGCCAATTTGCAATTCCTACTATTACAGGCAAGCTGAATACCCCTGGCTGGCTTTAGTATTCTCGGAGAGGGCGGCAGGACTGAAGCAGTATCGACCACGACCGCGGGGTGCAGCCCGATGGCCACAAAAACCACGAAGAGAGTCCGGAGCCCTGACCCTAAAATGGCCGACGGGGCACCTAAAAGCCCTTCATCTGATGGCGAGTGTAATATGGTGGCGGAGGTGAGCACGGCCGTAGTAAAAGCGCTGGACGAGCGCTTCTGTGACCTCGGAGGCCAGCTGAGCGTGGTGGCTCAAAAGATCGCAGATTTTACAGGCCGAATGGAGCAGGCAGAAGAGCGAATCTCCGGCGTGGAGGATGTCCAGCACTCTCTAACTGCCCGATTACAAGCTCTCGAGGTGCTGGCGAAAACACAAGCTGACAAATTGGAAGACCTCGAGAATAGGGGCCGCAGGAAAAATCTGCGTTTCGTCGGGGTTCCCAAATCTGTTACGGACTCTGCTCTCCCTAAATATCTCTCCAGTTGGATGGAGCAACTTGTGGCTGGGGATTTGGAGCCCCCAATTCACCTTGAGCGCGTGCATTGCCTGGGCCCGAGGCGTGAGGAGGCGCAGAGACCACGTGTGGTGATAGCCCGTTTCTTGGACTATCGACAGAAGGAGATGGTGCTACGTGCGGCCAGGGCTCAACGGAGGTGCGGAGATGGAGGAGCGCAGCTCCTGGTGTTCCAGGACTATTCTCAGTTGGTGAGCCAGCAGCGCCGAGCTTTCTCCGTGATATGCGCTCAGCTGGCTAATAGAGCTATACGTTTCACCCTATTGTATCCTGCCAAACTCCGGGTGGAACATCAAGGACGAATGAAGCTTCTTGGGACCCCGGAGGAAGCGCGCACATGGCTGGCACAGCTGGGGGAGCCTTCCGTGATGGTGACCTGATAAGGCGGATGCAAGCTTCGCGAATGTGACTTTGCTGGAGCGTTGCTGCTAGGAAGTCGATGTCCTGATCCTGCTGGGCCTGGCAGGTGTGCCCGGGGGCTATGTACTTTGGACGATTTGTACTTTATCTTATTTTGTACTATGGGCATATGTTAGTGTACCATTGTGCGGGGGGACGCGGGGTATATGACCCTGGCGATGCTGCGCTTCACATTCAGTTGTTGTTTGGCTGTTGTTGGGTTGGGGCTTTGGCCTGGTGCTTATTTGGGGGATTGTTTCTCTGCTTCCCCCCCTGCTTCTGTTTTCTCTCTCCTTCCCCCTCTAGTCCTTGATCTTGGTCGACGGGGCTCTATCCCTTCCATTCTTTCTTTCTTGGGGGGGGGAGTAGGCTTGGAGACTGGCAGTGTGGGGGGGGGGGATTGGCAGGAGTGGGCGGGAGGGAGATAGCGGTGTGTGTTTTAATTTTAAATTTAATTTTAATTTTAAATTTAATTTTGATTTTAATTTTCATCTTTCATTTAATTTTAATTCCAATTTTACTTTTAGTGTTAATTCTAAAATTTAATTTTACTCCTGATTTAAATTTATATTTTACTTTTTATTAATTTTTCCCTTTCCTCTTCTCTTTCCTTTTTTCTCTTTCATGGGCTCCCAGGGGATTTATAGTGCTTGGCTTGTTCCCCTACTGTTGGCCTGGTGATGGAGCTGAAAGATCTTTTGCTCTGGGCACGTTGATGTGCTGAATGGGGGGGAAGGTACGTTTTTAAAGTGGGGGTGGTGTTTGATTGGAGGGTAGCCTCGGCAGCTCTGGCCTGGGATCCACTTGGTGATTACCGCTGCTGCTCCCGGGGGTATCTTTGTCTGAATCACCATCTGCCTCTGATGGCAGCGGCACAGAAACTACTGACCAGACCCGGCCTTGCATATCTTTAGGGGCTTATGTTTTATCTTTTTATCTCTTTATGTTGGATATTTCAATTGGCTGTCCGCGGGGCGGGGTGGGGGCTTACTGGGGGCAGTCTCTATTTGGACTTTCTGCCTCCGCTGGGCCTCCTCCTCTCGCGCCTGGCTGTTCTCCTGGCCTTGCCGTGGCGGGGGGGAGTGGCGCAGAGGTAGAGGGGGTGGGGGGGTTGCGAATGGGCCCTCGGGCCTCTGTCCCCGCTTTTAATTGAACAGTTTCCTTGTGACGGCCTGCCCTAATGTGTCTTTGAGGCGCTGGCAGTCCTAGTCTTTGAATATAGCGCATGTGGAAGGGGGGGGGGTGACCTGGGGAGGGGGGTGTAGAAGCTGGCCTACATGTTTTTGCCCCTCCTCCCCTACCTTTTGCAGAAGCGGCTTAGTATGGGGGGGAGTGAGGTGGGCCTCGGGCACCCGCGGTTTGGGGGTAGTGCATCTGGAAGCCTAGAATGGTGATCAGAGTCAGGGCATGTCATGAGAGTGGGGAGGGTTCTGGCTGGCTGGGGGGGGGGAGCTTGGGACTCCTTAGAGGGGTGGGCCCGACAGCCGTAGGAAGTCACCAGCCTCTGGTAGGCAGGTAGAGTCTGTTAGGGTAGATGGGGAGTGAGGGGGGTATAAGGGGTCATGCTGACGAGGGGGAGAGGGTTCAGATAGGGGGGGGGGTGGGGGGGTAAACAGATGGACTTACTTCAGAGGGGAGATGGGGTTAATAGATATTTGCTAGGTTTATATGTGTGGATGGGATGGTGTGTTTGCTGGCTGGGTTTGTATGTTCGATGGTTGGTGTGGCTGTGGCTGTGGCAGTTTTGGACTGATTGGCTGTGGATGGCGGGGGAGACCCTAGGCTGGGGGGGTTTCCGCCCACAGGACGAGCGGGTTCTTCTTTCCTGGAGGCTCAACTGGAGTGTGGATACTGGGTAGTGCCGTTCGCTTCGCGACTTGGAATGTTTGTGGGTTAGGCTCTCCAATTAAACGTTACAAGGTGCTGCAGCATCTGCAACGGCAATGTATTAGTGTGATATTGCTTCAAGAAACGCATCAATCGGAGGCGAAGCATGCGAAATTACGCAGGGGTTCAATTTCACATGTTTATGGGGCCCCAGCTTTGGGGCGGAAGAGAGGCGTGGCCATCTTATTTACCAAATCAGTTACCTGGGTTGAGGAGCGTGTCGTTACGGACCCGGAGGGCCGCTATGTCTGTGTATGGGGGGTACTCAATGGCTCGAAGGTGGCTATCTGCTCGGTGTATGGGCCTAATGTTTATGAGGCTGGCTTCTACTGGGCTCTGGCTAATATTTTGGAGGATACTGTGGGCTATCAGGTGGTTATGGGTGGGGACCTTAATGAGGTGCTGGATACTGCTCTTGACCGCTCTGGAAGAGGAGGAGATGGGAGTCCGAGGGCTCGTAAGCACTTGTGGGGGCTCTGTGAGGCGTATCGACTGTTGGACGTTTGGCGGGTTCTGCACCCAGGGGAGCGGGATTATACTCATATGTCCCGGGCCCATGGGACGTGGTCTTGTATTGATTATTTTTTGATCTCGGAGGCTCTGTTTGGACGGGTAGTAGCTTCAGTAATTAGGTCTTCTGTTCTTTCTGACCATGCGATGGTTGTGTTGGAGCTCCGCAACCCTGGCTCTAATTGCAACCGGCTTTGGAGATATCCCTTGGACCTTATTGGGGACGCTCAGTTTGAGGCGCACATTCGGAAGTGCTGGGAGGACTATGTGGCCTTTAATGACACGCCGGAGATCTCCCCCGCTCTCCTTTGGGAAGCTGGAAAGGCGGTTATGCGTGGGGAAATCATTAGTTATCATGGCAAGTGACGTAAGCGCTTAAACCACCAGATTTTGTTATTGGAGAAGGATCTGGCCAGGGCTCGGAAGAGGGTAGCTGCATACAAATCTGCAGCGAATCAGCGCACATTGCGTGAAATCCAGTTGGAACTGGAAACGCTCCTTCATCGTCGTGCCCAGAAATCTCTGCTATACTACCGATTCAAGCTTTATAAGCATGGCAACAGGGCTGGTAAGTTGATGTCGGCTCTGGTGCGACCTGAGGTAGGTGCCAGACATATTGGGGCATTCGGCATCCCGATGGGACAATCCAGCGGGACAAGAAGGCGATTGAGGCCGTCTTCACCGACTGTTACCGACATCTTTATGCGAATGAGGGAGACCGGGAGGATGAGGGTCGGCTTTTTTAGGTGGCTGTGACTTACCGCGGCTTACCGCTGAACAGCTACAGCTCCTTAACCGGCCACTCTCGGGGAGGGAGGTTCAGGAGGGTATTAAACATTTGAAAAATGGCAAAGCTCCGGGGGTCGACGACTTTCGTGGCGAATTTTACAAGCTTCTGGGCGCCGCTTTGGTGGCCCCCCTGGTAGGATATTATGAAGATTTGGTACAAAGAGGGCGGTTCCCATATGAGGCGAATAAAGCACTAGTTACTGTTTTTCCTAAGCCTGGGAGGGACCCCCTTCTTCCGGGTCCCTCCCAATTTCGCTTCTTAATGTAGATATTAAACTCTTCGCCAAAATTATGGCGGATAGGCTGGCCCCTTTGCTGCCGACTTTGATACATCCCAACCAGGTGGGATTTGTCAGGGGCCACCAGGTGTCCCATAATTTACATCGGATCCTGCTCTCTCTTTGTGCGGAGCACGTTAAGAGCCACGGCTCCTTACTTATCAGTTTCGACGCTGAAAAAGCGTTTGATAGGGTCCAGTGGAGCTTTATGTACCAAGTTCTTGAGGTGATGGGGTTCGAGGGCTTTTTTGTGGATGTGATCCAGTTGTTGTATGCTGCTCCGCTTGGGGCCCTCTTGGTGAATGGCGATGTGACAGAGGATTTTGCTATTCAGAAGGGGACGCGGCAGGGGTGCCCGCTGTCCCCACTTTTGTTTGTTCTTACTCTGGAACCTCTTTTGCATAGGATTCGTGCGGCTACGCAATTTTGCGGGGTCCCGATGGGCCGGGAGGAATTCCGTGCGGCTGCATTCGCGGATGACTTGCTAGTGCATTTGGGGGATCCGCAGGTTGGGCTGCCTCCTCTTTTACGCCTAATATGGGAATATGGGTTGGTTTCGGGCTTTAAACTTAATTTGGATAAGTCAGAGGCGATGTTACTGGGGGCCGCGATGAGACGGCAGGGCGATTTCCCCTTGCGATGGGCAGATGGTTATTTCAAGTATCTGGGGGTCTACTTGCCGGCGGACCTCGGGGACCTCTATAGCCTGAATGTGGATCGGGTGCTTGCCTCTATATCGTCTGCGGTGGCTAAGTGGCGAGATTCACCGCTGTCCCTGGGAGGGCGTGTGGCATTGTGCAAGATGGCTCTTTTCCCTAAGCTTCTTTATGTGCTTCAGAAGCTTCCACTGTTTCTTAAACGCTCAGATATTCGGTGGGTGGATCGGGAGTTTAATAGGTTGCTTTGGCGAGGAGGTAGGCCTCGGGTGCGTTTGAGCGTACTTAGTCAACCTCGCGAGTTAGGCGGTTTAGGCTTTCCGGATGTGTGGAAATATAACGTTGCATGTTTGTTACGCTTTGTTCGTGATTGGTTATGGGACTTAGAGGACTATTCTCCGGTAGGTCTGCTTGCGGACGTGGTTTCTCCATTGCACTTGCGGTATCTTCTTCATGCTAAAGTGATTAAGGGGGTGGGGGGCGCTCCTCTTCTTCGGCGAGTTCTCTTAGATCCGGTGAGAATGGCTTGGCGGTACTTCTGTACAGGTCGCCGACTTACGGCAGCGCATACCCCTTATCTTCCTATCTGAGGGAACGAGGATTTTGTACCGGGTTTGGGGAGATCGCCTTTTTTGGCATGGGACCGGATGGGGATCGTTAATTTGGAACATGTGTTGACCCCAGAAGGGGGGATGGTTGATTTCCCTACCCTGTGCCAGCAATACCCATTAGCTCATAATGATGTTTTTCGCTACGCCCAACTTCGTAGTTATGTCCGTTCGGTTCCCGTGGCATCTCTGAATGGGGAGGTGAGTACGACGGTTGAGATGGCGTTGTTAGGGGGTGAGCAGGGAACGCGTGTGTCTTGGCTCTATAGGATGTTATGGGAAGGGGTTCCTCCTCTTGATTTGGCACCCCTGGCGTCCGCATGGGCGGCTGACCTGGGGGAGGTGGTGAGTGCGGACGAGCTCCTACGGGGGCTGGCTGCTATTCCATCGGTGAGTGTTCTAGTCCCTTATCGTGACACTCAATATAAGATCTTGCGAAGGTTATACTTTGCACCTCTCAGGGCGTGGCGGGCGGGGGTAGGTGACGATCACCGATGTCCTCGGTGTGCGGCACCCCGGGCTACGTTAGGCCATATGTTTTGGCATTGCAGGTGTGTTCAGATGTTCTGGGAGAAGGTGCGTACCTACCTGTCCAAATGTTTACGACAGCCTGTGCCGTGGAGTGCTAAGAATGTGGTGCTTGATGTGTGGGAGTCAACGTGGTCGACTGCTTTGGGGGAAGTGAGATGGAGATGGCTGCGTTTGGTGTTGGTGACTGCACGAGTGACTGTGCTGCAGCAGTGGTTGGATACTAAGGGCCCCCTGTATGGACTTTGGCAAATCCAGCTGCATAAGATAATGCTCATGGAGCAGTTATGGGCCCGGGAGACTGAGCGGCGGTGGCAGCGGTTTTTGGAAGGCTGGGGATCCCACTTGCACTTACTGCCTTGGCGAGTTCGCAGTAGGATTATGAGGCGGCCTTGAGGGCCGAGTAGGGTGAGCGTGCAGCTTGCCTGGTCCCTTCTTGCCAGCTCGGCATGTGTGCTTGGATGTCCGTCAACCCCTCTGTTACCAAGGGAAGGCTTGGGGGGGGGGGGAAACCAGGGTGGTGGGTGGGGGGAGGGGTCGGATTGGGGTGGGAGGGGAGGGGAGACGTAGTTTGCCTGTGTGTGACATGGTTCTTGACGGCGGGTTTGGGAGCAGAGTCAACCCCAAACCTGGCGGTATTCTCTCAGGGTCTTTCTTTCTTTTATCTTTTACCATCAGGTACCTTTCGTTGGTTGCGTCATTGTGGGGGGTGGGGAATGGTGGGGGGGGGGACATTGGATACCACATGGGGGAGTCCTGTTATAAAAAAAAGAAAATTGGGTGTCTTTGCGGATTTGTAAAGTGTGTAAATAGTGTACTCTCGTGTAATTTTGTATGCAGCGTTTGTATTTTGTGCATATTTTGTTTTCAATTACCCACCTGTTCTGGTGGTATCTTTTGTATAGGCCCTGTTGTTGTTCTACTTGTTTTTTTGTTTTTTTTAAATAAAAAAATAGATTAATCATAAACCCAGCTACGCTAACAGCCTTTACTACATCCTCCGGTAACAAATTCCAGAGTTTGATTACACGTTGAGTGAAAAAATATTTTCTTTTATTAGTCTTAAAAGGTTTACCCTGTAGCTTCATTGCATTTCCCCTAGTCTTTCTATATTCTGATAACGCAAACAATCGATCTACGTTTACCCGTTCCACTACGTTCATTAACTTATAGACTTCTATCATATCTCCCCTCAGCCGTCTCTTTTCCAGGTTAAAGAGCCCTAACCTTTTTAGCCTTTCTTCATAGGAGTATCCTTCCATCCCCTTTACCATTCTTCTCTGAACCTTTTCTAATAACGCTATATCCTTTTTAAGATACGGCGACCAGAATTGCACACAATATTCAAGGTGCGATCTCACTATGGAACGATATAGAGGCATTATATAGTATATAAGTAGAGGGTGGAGGTACAGCAGAGTTCTCAGTGATACAGTCCCTGTGTCATATGGCGGAGTTCTGCCCTGGGACAGAGGGGGGTATCTATACCTGATGGGAGAGGGCAGGATTGAAGTGGTTTTACCAATTTATAGATGGGGAGAAATGGGTTTCTTTTGAGGACTTGTTCCACTATAGGCAGGTGCTACACTTCCTGGGTCACAAGTAGGGGAGGGACGGTTTAGGGAAAGATTATACTGAATTAGAAGTTAGCTAGTTTGGGAAAAAGAGCTCTTGGGACCTGATTTCCGCTTTATATAAGGTGGTGAGGGGAGCCTCCTGGATCAAACATCGATATATGACTGAGTGGGAGAGAAACGTAGGTGTGGATCTCAATGTAAAGCAGTCGAAAGCTATTTTTGACCAACTCAGGCGGGCACCTCTGTCGGTGGCAATTCAGGAGAATTGGTATAAAGTGAGCCAGAGGTGGTATCCCTTAGACTGCATATAATGTTTCCCACCACTTCAAAGAATTGTTGGATTGAGTGTGGTGGGGAAGGCTCATTCTACCATATTTGGTGGACATGCCCCAGGGTGATACAGTTCTGTGGGATGGTGCAGACTTGGATAAAACAGGTAGTGGGGATGGAGATGGAGCCTTGCACTTACCTACTGGGTTGGTAGCGGCAGGGGGGGGCCTCAGCAGGAAAGATGACAGATTATGGCATGTTTGGGATGGTGCAGACTTGGATAAAACAGGTAGTGGGGATGGAGATGGAGCCTTGCATTTACCTACTGGGTTGGTAGCAGCAGGGGGGAAAGATGACAGATTATGGCATGTTTGAGTACAGCTAAAAGTGAATTGGCATATCATTGGAAGCAGCTAGACACTCCACTGCAGGAACACTGTGTAGGGTGGCTGTGCCAGATAGTCCTTATAGAAAAACTGACAGCACTTTGTAGAAAGCGACTGGCATGCTTTGAGAGTGAATGGAGTGCAGTATTGGAGTACTTGTGAAGGGGGGAGTTGAGTGTGTGTGTGTGTGGGGGGGTTTCTTGAGGAAATAGTTTGTTTAGATATGAAAATTCCTAAAGGTTTGTGGTGATTACATGTTCTTATTGTGAATTTGTCAATAAAAAGTTAAATTACAAAAAAAGGGCAATGTGGGATTATTGTATTAGTTACTTTCTATTGTGAAAAGGTCACTGAAGGCAGGTTATATGTCTTGCAACCTGGAGATGACTATAGTTTGTCCCATAGTGAAGGCAGGTGCAAAAGACATGTGAGATTTGAATAATTTTCATCTCCTATCATTGTTACCATTTGGGGGTAGGATATTAAGTGCAGTGAAAGACTTTGTGGTGGATCATAATGTGCTGTTTCCATCGCAGTTTGGATATTGGATACATCATAATACAGAAACAATTTTGCTAGTAGTATTGGATTGGTTATGTCTTGAAGGACTACCAAAAGGGTCTGCTACAGCTGGAAAAAGATCTGCACTTATAAGTACTTATCTTCTGGAATATACTTTAAATCTTGGGGAAAAGGGGAATTCTTTGGGTTAAAGCTGATAAATCAGTGTATATTAGAATTCAGTGTTTTTGCTGGGTCATTCAGGTCTTAGTACCACCATAGAGCTTTTTATTTAAATCAAATCAGAGTATAGCTTAGCATAGAAAGTGAAATAGAGTAAAATAGTCACTGAAATAAATTTGTTTCTAGAGAACTTTTTATTTAAATCAAATCAAAGTATAGCTTGTCATACAAGTAGAATAAATACGAGTAGTTTCTGAGTAGAAAGAAATAGCGTAGTTACAGTGATCTCCAGGAATAGCAGAAATTTAGTCTTCACATATGGGTGACATCGGGTACCGATGGAGCTCGCATGGGAAGCTCCCCAGCTACCAATAGGAGAGCCTTTGGGAGCACTCCGCTGTGCCTGCGCTACTGCCTTCCCACTCTTCCAACTCCCTCTCCTCAGTTGAGTTTGTAGCTGAAGAAAAGGAGTGAAAAAAAATAGAAAAAACTACCCTACAACTCCAAGGGGAGGAGGGTGGGCTGTGAAGACTAAATTCCTGCTGTTCTCAGAGATCACCTGTTATAGGTGAGTAACTACGCTATCTCCAGGAACAAGCAGGAATAATGTAATCTTCACATATAGGACTTCTTAGCTCCCAGATCTCTGAAGAGTTGGACTGGGTCAGAAAGTTGGATAAGGTCATTTGAACCTAGACCTCCCCACCAAGAAGATCTGGCAAGAAATGGGTGGGGGATAGGAGTTGTTTCTATGTTCCAAAGAGATGTTGAAGGACAGCCTGGCCAAAGGCAGCATCCCAGTGGGAGTCCTTGTCCAAGCAGTAATGGGCTGCAAAGGTATGGATAGAGGACCATGTAGCAGCTCAGCAAATCTCATCAATGGCTACTGAACGTAGGTTGGCCACCGATGTTGCCATTGCTCAGACATTATGAGCAGTAACATGACCTGTGGGGGAAAGGCCTGCTTTGTCATATGCGAGAGAAATACAATCTGATATCTATCTGGATAGTGTTTGTTTAGTTACTGGAAGGTCCAGGTGAGTAGGATCAAAAGAGACAAAGAGCTGGGATGATTTCCTAATGACGTCTATCCTTTGAAGTTAGAAGGTTAGAGCCTTTTTACACTCAAGTGTATGTAGGGTTGTTTCTGCACAAGAAGCGTAAGGTCTTTGGAAAAAGACTGGCAGGATTACTGATTGATATGGAAAGGAGACACCACTTTCGGTAGAAAGTGGGGATGTGTCCAAAGGATAACTTTGTTATGAAAGCGAGTATATGGAGCATGAGCCACTAGGGCCTGCAACTTACTGATGCGTCTGGCCGAGGTTAGGGCGATGAGAAGTAGATCTAAGTATTGTAGGTGTGTGGTTGCTAGGGGCTCAAATGTAAGTTTGAGGAGTTGAGCCAATACCATATTAAGATCCCACACTACCAGAGGTGGTCGAAGGGGTGGCTTGGTGAAGAGGAGGCCCCTCATGAAACGTGCCACAAGAGGAATTGTGAAGATAAGCCTACCATCCACAGGTTTATGAAAAGATGAAATAGCACTGAGGTGCACCTGTACTGAATTCGTTTTGAGTCCTAGAGAGGACAAATGCAAAAGATATTGAAGAAGCATGGGTACAGATGCTTCAAAAGGATTTTGATTATTTTGAGTGTACCAAGATGCGTATCTATGTCATTTGATAGAGTATGTCTTCCTGGTGGAAGGCTTTCTGGGAGAAAGCAGAATATCCTTTATGGCAGTAGATAGTGATAGATTTTGATAGATTATGCTCTCAGCATCGGTGCTATCAGGCAGAGTGACTGTAAATTGGGATGGAGGAGAGTTCCATTGTCCTGAGACAGAAGACCCGGCCTGGATCCCAATGGGATTCGAGGAGTTTGTGTCAGCTGAAGTAGAAGGGGAAACGATGGCTGAGGGGGCCAGCGAGGGGCTATGAGGATCATAGAGCCCTTATCTGCTTGTAGCTTGAGGAGGGCCTTCAGAATCAGGGGTATGAGGGGGAATGCATAAAGTAGTCCCCGACCCCAGTGGATCATGAAGGCATCGGACGCTAGACTGAGTTTGAATGGTATCATGGAGCAGAACTGTGGGAACTGAGAGTTAGGTGGATTTGTAAAGAGAACTATCACTGGGATTCCCCAGATTTGAAAAAGTTTTGCCCTGCCATCTGATCTAAGGACCATTCATGGGGTTGCAGGATTCGGACTCAGCTTGTCCGCCAAGTGATTGGATTCTCCGGGAATGTAAACTGCACGAAGATGCATGTGGTGGAGAATGGTGACATTCCATTAGTTGCAGGCTTCCTGGCATAGGGGAAGGGAGCCCATTCCACTTTGTTTGTTTATGTAAAACATTGCCACCTGGTTGTCTGTCCTGACTAGGATTTGACTGTTGGGGAGTGGTGCTGGAAAATTTGGAGGGTGTTTTTCACTGCTCGAAGCTCAAGGAGGTTTATCTGTTGTGTTGATTCCTGGGCTGTCCACAGACCTTGTGTGGAGATGGAATCCAGATGTGCTCCCCAACCGAGCTAGGAAGCATCTGTCATCAGCGTATGCTGAGGTTGGGGCATCTGAAAAGGTGACCTATGAGAAGATTTGTTGGGGTGCACATCCATAAGAGAGACTCGGCCAGAGGGTGTGTTACTTGGATAATATCCCATAGATTCCCTGTGGCCTGGGTCCACTGGGATGAGAGAGTCCACTGTGCCTGTTGCATGTGGAGTCTCACATAAGGAAGTACATGTACTGTGGAAGCCATGTATCCCAAAAAGCATAGGAAGTCTCAAGCCACAGCAGTCTGTTGTTGGCGCATGTGGATGGCTAGGTCCACTAACCTGTTCATGCAGTCCACAGGAAGGAAGGCTCTGGACTGTTTTGTGTCTAGCACGGCTCCTATGAAGTCCAATCTTTGAGATGGAGTGAGGTGGGACTTTGAGAAGTTTATCACGAAACCCAGATGATGTAGTAGAGCAAGAGTTCTTTGCCGAGATGCGCAGAGTTCTCCAGGAGAGTCTGCCTTTATTAGCCATTTGTCTAAGTAAGGGAAGACTGCTGCTTCAAAGATATGCTGCTACCACGGCCATGTACTTCAGACCCTAGGTGCAGATGCAGGACCAAAGGGAAGGACCCTGTATTGGTAATGGGTGCCTTGATAGGTGAAAAGATGTCTGGGTGAATCAAGATGTGAGTGTAGGCCTCTTTGAGGCCTAGGGAACAGAGTCAGTCGTGTTCCTGTAGGTAGGGAAGAAGGGTTCCCAGAGAGATCATCTTGAATTTCTCTTTTACAAGGAACTTGTTTAGCTCCCTCAGGTTGAGAATAGGCCTGTAGCCTCCTGACTTAATTGGAATGAGGAAGTAGGCGGAGTAGAAGCATGTTAGCAGTTGGTTTGTGGGAACTTCTATGGCTCCCTGGGAAAAGAGAATATTGACTTCCTGCTTGAGCAGAGCATCCAGGGGAGGTTTGGTGGGAAGTCTCCTCTGTAGTGGTGAGGTGGAAGTTCTCAAAAGTTTAGTTGGTAACCTTTCTGAACTATGGACAGAGTCCATTGCTCTGTAGTGATGGACTGCAACTGTCATGCAAAGTGACAGAGTCTCCCTGAGATGGTGGAGGGTTCTGGTATGTGCAGGAGAAGACAGGCTGTGCTGCTTATGTGGGAGTCAAAAACTTGGTGTAGTTGGTGCTTGGGTGGCTGGCTGTGGCTTGGCCAATATTTACCTGCTTAGGACCCTGTTGTTTTTGTTGGGTCTGATAAGCTGGTTGAGAGTATGAGGGGTAGAATCTTCTTTTCTTAGGGTAGAAGGGTTTTTTAGTTGCTGCCTTTTTCTTGGAAGGGTCAGCAGTCTTCCTAGAGACTCGTCTGTTTTGAGCTCTCCAGCATTCTCCTCTAGTTCTTCCCAAAAAGATTCTCCTCAGTGCAGGGAATATAGCCAAATTTATCTTGGACCCATTGTTCTAAGTTCAAACCAAGCTGATGACAATAGAAGAGGCCCTGATCGTTGACTCAAAGGCATCAAATGCTGACCTATTGACAAACTTTAAGACATTTTGGTTAAGTGCCAAAACAGCTTGGAAAGCAGACCGTTTCTCTTACAGTAGGAATGGAAGGAAACCTTCCCAGTCTTTGTTGAGTTCCTTTAGGAACATCCCCATCTAGATGATGTAAGAATTTATCCTGCTGGATAGCATGGATGCTTGAAAAGAATGGTGGGCAAATGAATCAAGATTCCTTGATTCCCTTCCTGGAGGAATTGAGGCATGGTTCTTGCCACTTTTTATGTGACGCATCGCAGATTCCACCACCATGGAATGGTTTGGAAGCTGTGGCTTCTGGAATCCAGGACACTCAGGAACCCTGTACATAGTATCTAATTGGCGACTGATTGGGGAAATGGTTAGAGGGTTTTCCCACTTCCGGAGAATTAAGTTATGTAGGATCCAGTGTACCAGGAGGATTGCAGTCTCTTTCAGGGCTGTGGGATACTGGAGTATCTCCAACTCCTCCATCCTTGGTTCCGGTTCCGATGCTGCCGAAATGGACAGACCAGCTGCCATGTCTCAGATGAACTGAAACAACATGTCTTCAGGAGGGGATTTACGTCGAGTACTAATGGGACAGTGGCGAGGGTTCCGAGGCGATGTCTTGGAGATCATCTGAATTGAAGGATTGGTGATTGGAATCAGAGGAATCCAGATCCAATACCAGCAAGTATCAATGATGCTGTCGATGGCTTGGCCGATGTCGATGCTTGGCAATGTCCTCAGGACCTAAGCCCGGTATAGACCAGGGGTTATCAGTGGCCAATACCGATACTGGTATCGGTACCGAAGCCTTGATTCTCGGTGCAGAGTACATCAGTGCCGAGGGCAATACCAATGTGAAAGTCTGCACCGGAGTGAATGGAGTCATTGAGGTCGATGCTCCCAGCTGCATTCCTGCAGCTGTTTGTGTGATAGGAACTGAAGCCGTGAGAAGAGCCACTATAGTCCTCTCCAAGGACAGCATTCGCTGATCCAGGAAGGAAGCCTGGATCTGGTCCAATGAAAGAATGGGGCTGGGCACAACCGTACTAGAGCAAGGCATCGGGGGTTCTCTAGAGGCCAAAGCCTCGGGTGTCTCCCAATTCCCCATGAGGGTTTTGGAGGACGTCCTCTCACCAGGAATGCCTGGACCAATGTCCAGAGTCGGAAAAAGTCCTCGATGATTCCCCGTGAGTAGATCGGGATCTTTCCCTTGATTCCCAAGACTTGCCCGAGGAATATTTGGACTTTTCCTTTGGATCCTTCAGCTTCTCTGAGGAGTCTCTGAGTTTTACCTTATCTTTTGAAGATTTTGAAGGAGATGTGGTTTTCTTGGTCTTCTCTGAGTGTTTCGACTCTTTTGAATGCTTTGAACTGTGTAAGCATGAGGATGCTTTGGAGGAAGTGGAGGCAGGCCAATGACATTGAGTCTGAAGGGAAGAGTTCCCCGAGCTTTTTGGCCTGGATCCCTAGGCCTCTCTTCGTCATCTGTTTGCAGAGTGAGCATTCTTGGGGTATATGGTTGGGACCAAGGCATTTCAGACATCAATCATGTTTGTCTGTTATCAAAATGGTGCTAGAGCACTTGGTGCATTTTTTGAAACCACTGGAGGGTTTCTCCATCTTAAGATGGTGGGCATGAGTGCCCTGAAGAAAAGAAAAGTTGTTGAGGTTATTTTTAGAAAAATATAAGGAAAAAAAAGGGAACTAGTATCTTGGCGATACCAGTGTGGTTAGGCAGAGCGGTTTAAAAAAAGTTTAAAAGTTCTTTCTCCGGTGAGAGAGTGATGACCCGTTGGCTCTGCAGAAAAAGAAGAATTGAGGAGATGGAGTTGAGAAAGCAGGAAGGCAGTGGCATAGGCGCAGTGGACTGCCCCCAAAGGCTTTCCTATTGGTAGCTGGTGAGCTTCCAGCGCTGGCTCCGTCGGTACCCGATGGCACCCATATGTGAAGATTACATTCCTGCTTGTTCCTGGAGATAAACTTGTTTCAAGTGACTTTTATAAAGAGGCCTTCCAGTTAGAAGGCAAAAATCTGTGACATTGTCTTAAATAGGTGCTAAAGCCAAGTGACAGATCAAAAGGACAATTTGAAAGACCTCCTCTATCAAACTAAAGGCTGTGTGAATTACCCAGGAAATTGGTAAGACTTTACCTTAGAAGCACAAGCCAGCTTTTATTAAATCTTCTTTCCTTCCCACCCACCCCAGTGATAATCTTAGCTTTATAGGCTTTTAAACCTATTAAAGGGGGGAGGTGCCCATATTCACTTTCATGTGCAGCTGATTATCCTCATCAGGAATAGATTAATTAAGGACCCAAGATGAATTAATCTTGAGATAATATATTAAGTATAGTTACATTAGTATAAGAATCCCCAGCAAACCTAAGTAGGTAAACAACTTAAATACCTAAACAAAACCTTAAAACTAAGATGCAGACAGCAGTCCAGCAGTGAGATGGGGGCTTTCCAGTCTTTTGCATTGAGTGTCACAAGTTGGTGAGGGGTCTTACGTGTGCACTAGGTGCAAGGAGCTCTTTTCTCTCAGGGAATGAATCCGATCTTTTTTATTTTTAAACATATGTTATAGACATTGTTAATTATCAATACATAGGTATTGACCACCTGTTCCATGTAAACTCAATGTACCATACTGCATTGTAGTGTGTTTCTGTTCTTCTGTGAACTGCACTGATTATAATAGCGCGGTATATAAGAAATGTTAATAAATAAATAAATAAATAAAATAAATATAGTCGATAGTAGAAAACATTGCGCAAATATAGAATAGTGTAAGATTACTTAGGATGTTTAAGAAAAAGACTAATGAGAATAATACATACACTAGAAAAGAAAGTGTTGAGGGGCAGACTGCCTTGCAGTTATTAATCGACATCCTTTTGCTGCTAAGACCCTAGGACAGTTCTGCAAGAAGTGGCGTAACCGGGCACTATGGGACTCTGCTTTTGCCTGGCCAGCAAATGGTACCCTAGACACATGTTCATTAGATGCCTTATGAACTAAGATAGAAAAAGACACAAAAAAAAGGGGGAGAAACTAGTTGACCATTTGCAACACGTGACATTATGGATGGAAGTTTCAGCAGAGTGCGTTGAGAAACCACCTCCTTATAATCCCACACACAGTCCAGAAAAAAATTAGGATTATATCCTACATTAATAGCAATTTCAACTGAAGGATACTACAACCCTATTCCTATAGATAAGGACCCTGAACAATCTGATGGGACTCACACTGGGATTTAGATTACATGAAAGCGGGACTCGGGGTTTGGGAAAAATATGAAGAAAAACTATGTCTTCCCCTCCTACATTCCCAGGGGGGGACCATTCGGTATGTTTCCTGGAACTTTACCAATTTGGATAATATTGCCATTGCACTACCTCCCCTCAGTAAAGGGGGTGCACCCTGGATTCAAAATGTGAACGAATTACTGCAAGCTATATCTTGGGATTTTTCCATAAAAGATACAGAACCATTGTTCTCTGTGCTTCAGGAAATCCTGGATTGTATACTATGTGCCCTTTCTGACTGAGGCTGAAAGCTAAGATTTAAAAACTTTTAGGTTTAAATGCAATTTACCCAAGCTATTTTCAAATGCCTGAAGTATTTTTCAAATGCAAGAGGAAACAACAGAAAAAATGTGTTTACGATTAATCAATCATGTCTTTCCTTCCTTGTTCAAAAGTTCCCAAGAAGAAATTTAATTTATTTATTTAAAGCATAACATTGTTTTATTTTAGATCATTTTAAAGACAGCACTCTTAACTCAATTGCTTTTTGTGAATATAAGTACTCATTTATGCTCATAGTCTGATATGAAATAAGAACGTTTAATTTCTAGATTTTAATTCAATATTTTCTGTCTTCTTAAACACCAACCACATGCAGATTTGCTCAGCTGAAATAATTTAAAAACAAAAAAAGGAAGTGTTCTCTGGTATTGCTGTATTTGCATTGTAGAAGCTCAGTGCTATAAAAAGAAGAGAGGTATGTGCCATTCTGTTTCCTTTCATGGTTGTGGATTGATAAACAGAATAGCAGCACCATAAGATTGTTTCACTATTAGGTTTTAAGGTAATTTTACCTGTTTTCTGTATGTGAATTATATGTTAATTTTTCTTTTAGAGAAGTACACTTTGTTTTGAAAAACAAAGCACTATGAGATACTAATTTATCTAGTTTATCCTCATGCATATATATGTTACCAAATGTAACCTTATAGTATTATATTATGCAGATGTCCAGTTTATAGACAAGCAATCACAGGACGAGTAAATCTTACTGTTTCTTTTGAACTTGCATTGCTCTTAAATTTGTTGGAATTTGGTTATAAACACTACTTTAAGTTGATTGGACAAAAAAAAAAATCTGGCTTGTGAGAAATGATCCAGGAGAAGTTTGGGAAAGAACACAGGCAGAGTGAGAAAGCTATAGTCCTTTAATAATTTTTGTTTTATGTTTCATAAAGTTTTTTAGAGGGTTGCTGTTTTAGCTTAAAGAACAACGTTAAGCTTAAATGAGTATTTGATATGTTAGAACAGCCTTATCAAATAAGGATACATTAGTATGTTATAAAACAAGGACCTATGTATGTAGTTTGATAGAGTTATGATGAGCACTTGAATTTGCAACCCTAATATTTGATTATGCCATCTCCATTACCTCCAATTTCGGAAGTCATCTCACCCAGACATATGTTCAGTAATTGAAAATAGACCCTTGGAGACAGGCTGGATGTACTTTGCATCCTGATGGGCTTTGGAAAAACCCACACTGGCCATTTGGTGCTTCCAGATGCTTTTTATCCACATTTTGCCTCTGTGTTTCCGAGTCTGATACATAGAGGCAAAGGAGGAAGATATATACACAAATTTTCACAAGATTGGTACAATCCTAAAGAAGCAAAAAATTGCAGAAGTGTGTGCACCTTATCTGCAACTTCTCTGATCTGTAAACAATTTTTTAGCTAATTGAGTTGCTTAGGATTGGCTGCTGTGTGCAAGCATCAATCCAAGGGAAGGAACCTCCAAAACCTTAAAAAAAATGTACAAAAACTAAACTGTCTTGCCTTTGACTCTGTTCAACATAAAAACTACCCTAAGGGAGCTCATTATTTATGTTTAAATTTTGTTTATTGAACACAACCCACATAACAACAGCACGTCAGAACAACAGTGTGGAAATAGGACAGCAATAAGCACAGCCATGTTTATAGTTATTACAGATTTACACATTTCCCCCCCCACCCACCACCCCCGTATGTCTCCATCCACCCGTCAACAGCTTGACAGCAGGAGACTGCGCCAGGTAGGTCTCCCTAAGTGGCTATAAACAAGGACATCCAAAGGGAAATAAGAGTACCCCCCAACTACAGCTACCCACCAGAACACTATCTCAAGTATACAAGTCCCCCAAAGCCCCCCCTCCTATCACCACAAACAGCAAACAGGTATCATATCCTCCATCTCTACCCCACCCCCTTAATCCAAAAGCCATCCCAACCAAAACTCCATTATTCTCCCCTCTACAATCATCAATTAACAGGTAAGTGCCGAACTTCCCCCATCCCTCCCTTCCCCCCCCCTACACCCGCTGCTCCAACCAGGACCACTCCCACCTCTCATCCAAGCACATTAAGGATTCGGCTTCGCTCTCGCGAAGACAGAGTGTGTAGGTAGGGACCCCATTCCTCAACAAATCTAGCAGTGGCTACCTTCCCGCATTTAGCTCCTTGATGCTCTAGCAGGAGGAGCCGATACACCTCCTGCGTCCACTGACCTAAGGTAGGGCCCTTGGGCTGTAACCAGTTCAACAAAATCACTCGCCGCGTGTCACACTGCAGCGCCCTCTGGCGTAGGTATAGGCAGTTGCCTATGAGGGGTTAGCATGTGGGGCAAAGAGGAAAGCAAATTTATATACCTAAGTGCTGCTGTCTGGTGTCCATTGTAGTTGTGGGCCAAGTAACAGAGCGAAGGCCTTCTGTGAGTTCCAATAATAACTTTATTTCCACACACAGGAATTTGGAGCACTACGTCCCCAGGCACAAACAAAAAGTAGTGGTACTCAATGGTGTCAAATAAAAAGTCCATGAAAATCCTGATGCTTCTCAGGTACAATTCAAAGTACAAAGTTCAGCAATCAACTTCCATTAGCTTCCAATACAAGCCTTGATTTCTTCCATAAAACATTGCACTAGTATGCTCTCTTTAAACATAGGACATTCTCCAGCGTTGAGCTTTACTTCACAGGTGCAATAATTACATCTGAGTTTCCCACGGCAGAAGGCTGCCTTTCTCAATGAAACTCAGATTCATTCAAATAAGCTTCTCAGCACTTCACATATATGCTTTGATACAGCTTCTCTCCTCTTATAGGATTCACTTAATGTAATTTCAATCCTTATAACAGATCCCACATTCCATAGGCGAATCACTGCTAACTGATGAAGGTGGATCAATTAACATCTCTTCTGGGTCTGATATATCTTTGAGGCTTGTCAGACGGCTGCCTAGGGTGAGAACTTACACAATCTTGACGATGCATATATTCATATGATTCTTGCAAGGTATTGTGGGTAATGTAGTTCATTCACTCCCAAACACAGCTGAAGACAATAATTGAGTTGTGAAACCAAGTGGTAAAGCCAATAAAAATTCTTCTTTTATTGATGGGGTTTAATTCACCCAGCACAAGTATGCTTGTTAGCAATATAAATGAGGTTACTTGCTTGCAGTGTTTAAATGGATAACATAAAGTCATAAAGTAAATCAGAAAACAACCTTCAGCTTGTCAGGCAATTAGCTAATGTTTTCTTAGCAAATAATTACCAAATAAAAAGGCACAAAGAAATGAATAAACTTTGCTTGTTAGGTTAACTTCTGCTTATTTTCCACGCAGATCCCAGCAGTGATTCTCCCTTGCTCACACACACAATCAGGTGCAGCTTTAATTACTATCAATTGACCAGCTGAAACCCTTTAGCTGGCTGGCTGCTACTGTGTGAACCCAAATCCTGCTTTAAGAGCTGTTTGCAGTGGAAATAAAGAACAAAGTTAGGTTTCTTTGTGATGGCTGAGGTGTTTGCTCACAGAAAGCTAGCAATAGCATTTAGATAGAGAACAGTCCATGTAATGAATAGTTTCATCTGCTGTATCTCCCCCTTCATCAATCAGCATAGGGTCACTATCATACATTGGCACAGACGAGTCTTTCCATAAGGCACTATCATGAGAATGCTTATTCCCTTGCTGCCATTCACTATTATAGATAGGGTCTGGATCAGTGTTCATATCTGAGCCTCTCCTGCTATCATAATTCCTCTCTGTATATCCTGGCCAGTATGTAATCCAGTTCTGATGTCCAGCCTTCCAATCTTGATCCCTGGACACTGGATCTTCTCTCACATACCTTCTGGCCTTGGTCTGAAAGTCCCTTCCACGTGCAGTCTTCTCTCTTCCAGGTAGCCACTGGTGATTCCTATCTCTGCCATTCCATTCCTCTGGCTGACTCCAGTCCAATGGACTCTGATGGCATTTGGAATACCTCCCAGACCTTCCAATGGCCTTTCTTCTCTTCCTTCCAGAGAGTTTCCTTCTTTCTCTATCCGCTTGGCTTGGCTTCTGTTTCTCCAGGTGATGCTTAAACCTGTAGCTGGACTGGAGCTTGTAGCCGTTGCTGAAGCTCTCCCTGAAGCTGTTATCTGAAGAATAAACTCTATTCTTATTCTGTCCTAATGTGTGCTCCTCCCTAACACAGCGCAGCTGTGTTGAATCAGGCCCTGCCCTTTGAGATGAGTGCTTAGGGATTACCTCATAGCTCTCTTGATTGCACACACATTTTCTCACTTCAGCCCCTCTCATGGCTGCTGGAAACCTGGTGCATTCTGGGACTGGTAGTCTTTTATGTGAAAACTCTGTTTTCTTACTTCTACCAAAACTGACAGGTTGCTTGTTCAGAGTCACATCATCTTTTCTATAGCTCCTACCTGAGCTATGATAAGCTTCCTTATCACAGGCTTTGGTTAAGAGAGTCTACAGACTGCCATTGCTTAATTAAATCCTTAAGCTGTCTTCTTTTGTTCTCCTTAACATACCTAGGCACATGTACAGGCTCTAAGTTATCAGCACCTTTTAAAAGCTTATAAAAAGGGCTCACCTGATTTCTGGTACGCCTAGACTGTGTTCTCTGGCAGGGAGGTAAACATTTCCTGTGATACTGTTTCACTAAATCTTGTATTACAGCGTCTTCGTCAGAGCCTAGCTCCTGCCCGTGTCTGTGCTGCTTGTAATCAAGAGCATGCTGATAGGCACCTGGGATGCACTCAGAGCTAGAGCTTCTATAACGTTGTCTGTGACAAGCAACTTTCTTTAGCTTACTGAAAGGGATCTTCTCTCTGCCCAATCTTTCATTCCTGAGAGAAGATTCCTGAGAGCTATTTCTCTCCCTTACAGGCAAGGTATCTGACCTTCTCCCCTGGAGTTTTAAATAGTCTCTGACCTGCTTTCCTTGGCTAATGAGCTCCAAGTAGTTCCTCCTTGGAAGGTTCCTCTGAGGCTTGGGCTCTCTCCTTGGCTCCCTTTGCCTCTGCTTCCCAGACTCTCTCTTGGTCTGTGCAGTCTTTCTCTCGGACTCTCTCCTGGTCCCAGTCCTGCTCTCGGACTTGTTTCTGTTCTCCGGTCTGTTCTCGTACTCCCTCTCCTTCTTTCTCCTCTGCAACTCTTTCCGTCTACTGGCAGTTGCTTCCTGGTTAAGTGAAGCAAGCTGCCCTATCGGGTGTGACTCCGCCCCTTTTCCTCCCACGTCAGCTCCCTGGGTTTGCTTCAAGCTAGGGTGTGGCTCTCTTTCCACTTTCCTGGGTAGCACAGCTTCCAGGGCTGTATCATTAACCCCTTCCTGCCCAGTTTCACTGACAGCTTCTGAAGAGAAAAAGTGTTTTAAACCTTCATTTTCAGGTTCTGCAACCTCTGCATTGTCACACGCGCCACGAGAAGAACCTTACCCAGCCAAAGTCGCTGACCCCCCCCAGACCCGTCACCCCCCTGACCATACCAAGCACCAAAATCTGAGGGTCCCGACGGAGTGGGCACCCGAAAACGCCCGTAAGACATCCCACAATCACCTTCCAGAAGCGAACCACCACCAAACATTGCCACCACATATGTCCCAGGTCAGCCCGGGCCACCCCACATCGGGGGCAATCCGCAGTAGCGCTACTGCCCGCCCGAAACGCTCGACAAGGAGAAAAGTGGCAGCGGCGCACGATGCGGTACTGCATATCCCGAAAATCTGCCGTCTTAATTCACCGGGGGATATCCGCAAACAATTGCATTATATCCACCCCGCGGATCTCCACCCCCAGGTCATGGGCCCAAGCCTCCGCCAAACCTGGCTCGTCAGGGAACCCGGTGATACGAATATATTCCTTATGTAACAATGCCACTCTCGCCCGCTGCATGCTCCCCGCATACAACAATTCCTCAAATTTAGAACAGATAGTAGTTTGCAGGCTCCGCCCGTCCAAGCTCCGTAGGTAACTACGCAACTGTAAATATGCAAACCAATCCCGACGCTCGAGACCATAGCTAAGTTGAATAGTGGTAAAGGCGAGCGCCTGCCCCCGATCATCTGTTACCTGCTCTAAGGCCACAATTCCTCGAGCTTCCCACCTCCGAAATGTCCCCCCGTTTAACCCGGGGCCAAACGCCCCATTTCCATAGAGAGGCAGAAAGGGGGTAATCCCTGGATTCCAGGAGTACGCCTTACATAACAGACGCCAGACCCTCCGCATGACCTTAAAAATAGGGTGTCCCCCAACCAACGGAGGGAGATCAACAACCGCCGCATGCAAAATAAACCGCAAGGCCAAAGGTTCCGCTATTGCCTGCTCATATACCAAGGGTGTGTAATCTGCTGTAGTCCCCAACCAATCCCGTAAGTTCCGCAGCAAACAGGCTATATTATAACTCCGCAGATCAGGGGCTCCCATGCCACCACCCCCCCAGGGTCGCTGCAGCGTCTTAAGACTCAACCGAGGTCTCTTCCCTTGCCAATAAAAGGAATTTAAACATTTTGCCACTTTTGTTATCTCCCGCTTCATCAGCAGGATAGGCAAACCTTGCAACATATACAGCCATTTGGGAAAAAGGGTCATCTTATAGAGGGCTATCCGAGCTCCCAGGGAGAGCGGGAGATCCCGCCAACCATGCAGGCGCTCTACCGTCTGTGATAACAGGGCCGCAAAGTTGACCTGCTGTATTTGACCTACATCAGCTGTCAAGTAGACCCCCAAATAATGAAGGGTCTCCCCCGCCCATTTCAACGGAAAGGCATCCCAGTCTTTCTGTAACGTTCGCTGCAAATCTAGAGCCTCGAATTTATCTAAATTTAATTTCAAACCCGAAAACTCCCCAAAATTCGCCACCAGTCTCAGCAAGATTGGTAGAGTCTTCCTAGGAATCCCCAAGTAAACGAGAAGGTCATCTGCAAAGGCAGATACGCGAAATTCCTCCTTCCCCACCCTGGCCCCAACCAGTCCCTTATGAGTTCGGAGGCGCTCTAAGAGGGGCTGTAGAGTGAGCACAAATAAAAGTGGGGACAGAGGGCATCCCTGCCGTGTCCCCCTCCGGATAGGAAAGTCCTGAGAAATAGAATCATTTACCAAAATCTGCCCGCGAGGGTCCGAATACAGAAGCTTAACAGTGTCCAAGAAAAATCCCCCTATCCCCATGGTGGCCAATAAATGATACATGTATTGCCAATCCACACGATCAAACGCTTTCTCAGCGTCAAAACTGATTAGCAAAGCTGGCTCCCCTGCCGTCGCGGTCATATATAAGGACGAGACTATTTTACGAATATTCTTTATGATGTGCCTGCCTCCAGCAAATCCCACCTGGTCTTCCTGAACTAATTGTGGGAGGAATTCCGCCAGCCGATTAGCCATAATTTTCGCCAGAAGCTTAATATCTACATTTAAAAGTGAAATCGGCCTATACGATTCGGGCAGCAACCCATCCCGACCTGGTTTAGGAATCAAAGTAAGGACTGCCCTGTTTGGTTCATACGGAAAGGCTTGGCGCTCAATCAAAGCAGAATAGAAGGACCGTAAAGGGTCCACCACCTTATCCACCAGTAGCTTATAAAATTCACCCCGGTACCCATCAGGTCCCGGTGCCCGACACATACGCAGCTGCTTAATGGCCCCCCGGATCTCTTCCCCAGTGATGGGGGCATTGAGAGTTTCGCTCTCCTCCGAAGATAGACTAGGCAGGTCCACCTTCCCGAGAAAAGCCTCCATTTGCGCTAAATCTCCGGTGTCCGCTCCATAAAGAGTCCGGTAATACTCCCGAAACCGTTCCTCAATATAGGCCTGCCCAGTCCGAATCTCACCCCTAGCATCCCTCAGGGCTCCAATATGTGCCCGTCCTCTACTAGTTTTAACCAGCCTGGCCAACAAACCCCCCGCTCTACTCCCATATTTATAAAGCTTATATCGATAATACAATAGTGATTGTGTCGCCCGCTCCTGCATCACAGCACTCACCTCCTGCTGCAACCGAGTAAATTCTAATTTCCTCCCCCAAGACGGATGCTGAGTGAACGTTCTCCGCGCTTGACACAACTGTTTTTCCAATAGAATTAAACGGGCGGCATAAGCTTTCCTCTGCCGGGCCCCAAATTCAATAATATTCCCTCGCAGAACCGCCTTTGCGGCCTCCCAAAAAAGAATGGGATTACTACGCTGTTCCCCATTAAACTCAACAAATTCGTCCCACTTTGAGCATAAGAAGGCCGCAAATTGACCACTCTTGGTATAACCCAGCGGGTAGCGCCAAAAGGATCCAGCGGTCCTCGCCCCCACCCAATGTCCATCCGGACATAAGCATGGTCGGATATGACCACCGGGCCAATCTCTACTCTAAGGACTTTATTAAATAATGTTTGGGACCCCAAAAAATAGTCCAGCCGGGACCCTGTGTCATGGGCTCTAGAACTATGTGTATAATCCCTATCTAGGGGGTGTAACACTCTCCAGTAATCAAGCAAATTAAATCCCTCACACACTCCCCGTAGCCACTGAGATTTCCGGTCTGGCGTCAGTCCCCTACTTCCAGACCTATCGATCGTTTCATCTAAAACACAATTAAAATCCCCTCCCATTATAAAGGGAAGGGAGCCAAGTTCATTCAAACATTTGTTCACTCGTGTGTTAAAATGAGCATCATAAATGTTCGGGGCATAAATATTCACCAGACCCACTTTGACTCCTTTGATGGTGCCCACCAGGATAACATATCGTCCACCCGGGTCGCTAATACAGCGTTCCACCTCCCAATCCACCCCTTTCCTGATCAGAATCGCTACTCCCGCCTTCTTCCCACCCGAGGAGGCCCCATATACCTTCCCAACCCACCCCCTGGCTAGCTTGGTATGTTCCAGGACACTCTGATGCGTCTCCTGTAGAAAAGCCACATCAGCTCTTTGGTCTCTAAGTACTCGGAGAATCTTATAGCGCTTTACTGGAGTCCCAACACCACACACATTCCAGGTAATCAGCCGTAAGCCCTCAGCCATGGTCATTCACATGCATTCGCATCATACCCATCAGCAAATTTGCACTCTGATATGAAGGGAACTCCCCCAGCCTAGAATACCCCCCACCACCCCCTCCCCTACACACATATCGCAGCTGTCGTCCACCACACCAACTCCGAAGCCTATCCTCTTCTCCTTGGTCCAAAAGATAGATCCTACAAACCCCCCCTATGCCCTCCCCCAAAACCTTCCCCAATAAATCCCCTCTCCCCACTCCCTCACCCGTCCCAGCCCCCCTCCCCCCCCACCCCGTCCCCTCCCTCCCCTGTACCTCAAACATCCACCTATCTCTCTCCATGTGGAGCACTCACCAAATCACAATGATGCATTGGGCTCCCCCCCAGACAAAAATATCCCTTCAACCGCCCTATACTTTAACAACCCGCAATTCAAACATCATAGAATCAATCGCCCCCCTCCTAGACACCAGGCAGACTCCCAGCTTCATCACAGAGAAGAAGCAAAACATAGAAAGAGAACAATAGTGATAAACAGACATACAGTCCGGTCCAGTGGCAGTTCAGCAATCACCACCTTATGTCTGTTGGCTCAGTCCCGTTTCTCCCGCCACGGGCCGTATCTCAGTCAAAAACGTGGTGGCGGAGGCGGGTGTGTCAAAGACCCGTTGTCGATTTTTATACTCCACCCGTAGCCGGGCCGGATAGAGCAGGGCAAAACGTACCCCCCGCTTAGCTAGTTCAGCACAAATACCAGCGAACTCTTTGCGTTTCCTGCTCACTACTGCTGAGTATTCCTGAAAGACCAAAAGTTTAGCAAAGTCTGGGCCCTGTGCACGAGAGCGTCTCGCCGCTCGAATAACATCTTCCTTTTGGGCATAGTTTAAAAATCGAGCTATGACCACACGTGGCCGGTCTCCGGAGTTTCTCTGCCCTCCCAGCCGATGTGCGCGCTCAATCTTTACAGAGCCAAAGGTGGCAGTCAATTCCAAATTTGTCGCTAGCCAGGTTTCCAAATATCCTCGCAGCTCCCCATCCACAATGGCCTCAGGAACTCCTACAAAGCGTAAGTTTTTCCGACGTCCGCGATTTTCAAGATCGTCGATCTTCTCCTCGTGTCGCTTAATCAGCTCTTCTAAGCGTTGCACGCGCTGGGCCTGCGCCGATTGCACTTCTTTTACCTCCGCAATCCTCTGCTCTGCCTCCCCCATGCGCGTGCCAAAATCCACAATCAAGTGGTTTACCTGAGCCAGTTGTTCAGCCAAGCCTTTGAATCGGCTTTCCAATGCGGTCACTACCACTTGGGAAACCTCCTCCACGAGGTCCATGTCTCTGTCGGCCTTCGGGCTGGATGCTGCCTTAGCCGCCATCTTATCCTCCGTCACCCGCACGCGGTCTTTCCGCAGTGTTTTCGCCACCATGCACCCGCGGTGACTCTCACCTTTGTCAAGGGTTGCCAACACCGCTCTGCTACCTTAGCCCTGCTTCAAAATTAATTATTGGAGGGTAATTGCGTCGTTAATCAGCTTCTTTGGGGGGAAGCCGCCAGAGCCCTGCAGAAGCGATCCTGCCTTGCTCACTGCATCACGTGATCGAGCTCATTATTTAAAGCCTGGAGACTGGATCCTGGTGAAGGCATACACCAGCACATGCGACAACCGCCGTGGGAGGGACTGTTCCAAATATTTCTGACAACACTGGCTGCAGTGAAAGTAGCTGCTAAAGGATCCTGGATCCATTACCCTAGCTGTAAACATTCTCCATCTCCAGATCAGTCTTCAGGACCAGGATGAGAAGTAGCTGACACCGGGGCAGCCAAGGCCCTAGTAGCTGGAGAGGGAGAAGACTCTTGAAGAAGATAAACAAATGACTGTACACTGTCATCTGTTTAGCAAACCTGCTGATGTAGAATCTCCTTTGCTAAGTGGCAAACTGGGAAGCATAGAGTGGAGTGGATTTATAGTTCTATGTTTCATTTCTGTTATCATTGTAATATTGCTGTTATTCTTTACTTAAGATGTTGTTCTTTCTCCTTTTGTTCTGCATTAGTAAGCCTATCCCTGATGAGACTACCCCGGCCCTCCTTGAGTATAGCAAGAAAAACTCAGGAAGAGAGAGATACAATTTTGCATAAAGAATGTTAAAAGGAACAGCAAAAGCTACTACAAGAAACTGTTATACCTGTGCCCATGTTCCTTCTCACCAGCAGGGGGGAGTCCCTCTAACTAGGGTGGAGGTAAATTTGCTCTCTTATGATGCCAATAACTTTATCCTTACACCACCTTTTAATACTAGCTCCTTTTTCCTTTCCTTAGTTAATCTTGGCCATGAGACCTTGTGCTTTCAGAACGAATAGGGCAGGTGAGAAATTAGAAAAAAGTATCTGCACTTATATAAATGAAACCAAATGTTGTACAGTTATTGCGAATCATACTGTCTTTATAAAAAAAATGCTATGCAACGTATTGTCAATTTGGCTAGAAACATAGAAACATGATGACAGAAAAAGACCACAAGGCCCATCTAGTCTGTCCTTCCATAACAACAACTACAACAGTCCACTTTTTACCTTTAGAGATCCTCTGTGTTGGTCCCATGCTTTTTTGAACTCAGTCACTGTCCTCATCTCCACCACCTCCACTGGGAGACTATTCCACGGATCCACTACTCTTTCCGTAAAGAAATATTTCCGCATATCACTCCTGAATCTATCTCCCTTCACCCTCATCCCATGTCCCCTCGTAGCAGAAACTTGCTTTCAATTGAAAGAGGCTCTCTCCCTGAACATTTATGCCACGGAGGTATTTAAACATCTCAATCATATCACCTCTATCCCGCCTTTCCTCTAAGGTGTACATATTAAGATCCTTAAGTCTGTCCTCATATGCTTTATAATGAAGCCCATTAATCATTTTAGTAGCAACCCTCTGCACCGACTCCATCCTGTTCACATCCTTTTGAAGGTGCGGTCTCCAGAATTGCACACCATACTCCAAATGAGGTCACACCAAAGACTTATTCAGAGGCATTATCACCTCCTTTTTTCTGCTAGCCATTCCTCTCCGTATGCACCCAAGCATCCTTCTAGCTTTTGCCGTCGCCTTTTCTACCTGTTTAGCTACTTTAAGATCATCAGACACAAACACGCCTAGGTCCCGCTCTTCTTTAGTGGACAAAAGTACTTCACCTCCTATACTGTATTGCTCCCTTGGATTGCTGCAGCCCAAATGCATGACCTTACATTTTTTAACATTAAATCACAGCTGCCATATTCTAGACCATTCTTCAAGCTTAGCTAGATCCCTCCTCATGTTATCTACACCTTCCTGGGTGTCTACTCTATTACAGATTTTGGTATCATCCGCAAAGAGGCAAACCTTACCCGACAGCCCTTCCGCTATATCACTAACAAAGATGTTAAAAAGAATCGGACCAAGGACAGATCCCTGGGGCACACCACTGGTAACATCCTTCTCCTCAGAGTGAGCTCCATTTACTTGTACTCTTTGTCGCCTCCCACCCAACCAATTTCTAACCCAAGCAGTAACTTTAGGGTCCATCCCTAGGGTGCTCAGTTTGTTTATAAGTCGCCTGTGAGGAACAGTGTCAAAGGCTTTACTGAAATCTAAATACACCACATCTAGAGCTCTCCCTCGGTCCAACTCCCTGGTCACCCAGTCAAAGAAATCGATCAGATTTGTCTGACAAGACCTGCTACTGGTGAATCCATGCTGCCTCGGATCCTGTAATCCGCCGGACTCCAGAAACCTCACTATTTTCTCTTTCAGCAGCGTTTCCAATAATTTACTCACCACTGAAGTTAAACTAACCGGCCTGTAGTTTTCAACCATATCCTTACTTCCGCTTTTGTGTAAAGGCACCACATGAGCCTCTCTCCAGTCCTTTGGCACCACTCCCGACTCCAACGAGGCATTGAAAAGGTCAGTCAGTGGAGCTGCTAGAACGTCCCCAAGTTCCCTCAGTATTCTAGGGTGTATCCCATCCGGTCCCATCGCTTTGTCTACTTTTAAGTTGAGCTAGTTTCTCACGAACACAGTCTTCTGAAAATTGTTCAAGATGTCCCTCGCTTCTGTTCTTATTTGCGGGTGTTTTCTGAGGTCCTGCTCCTGGTTCTTCATCTGTGAACACAGAACAAAAATATTTGTTAAGCAATTTCGCTTTATCCTTATCAGCTTCTACATATTCCCCCCCTGCATCCTTGAGTCTGATAATACCACTTTTGCCCTTCCTCTTCTCACTAATATATCTGAAAAATGTCTTATCCCCCATTTTATTGCATTGGCGAGTTCCTCCTTTTGAATCTTTGCCTTCTTGACTACTTTGCTAGCTTCTCTAAGTTTTTCCAAATACAGATGCCTGTCTTCCTCTCTCTGTGATCTCTTGTATTTTATGAAGGCCTCCCTCTTTTTCTTCACTTTTTCAGCTACTTCCTTCGAAAACCATAGCGGTCTCCTGTTCCTTTTGCCTTTATTTACCATTTTAACAAAAAGGTTGGTTGCCTTTAAAATACCCCCTTTCAGCTTTGCCCACTGTTTTTCTACATCCCCCAGCTGTTCCCATCCCACTAACGACTCCCTGAGGTATTGGCTCATCTTCGCAAAGTTAGTCTTCCTAAAGTCTAAGATCTTCACCTTGGAATGGATTCTAACAGCCCTAGTCCTAATACTGAACCACACCATCTGGTGATCACTGGATGCAAAATGATCTCCCACTACAACATCAGAAACACTTTCACCATTGGTAAGCACCAAGTCCAGTATGGCCCCTTCACGTGTGGGGTCTGTTACCAATTGCCTGAATAGTTCTCCCTGTAGAGATTCCAGGATCTCCTTACTTCTAGATGATACTGCAACAGGAATGTGCCAATCAACATCTGGCATATTGAAATCTCCTAGCAGTAGCACTTCCCCTTTCCTAGCAATGCTGCGTATGTCTTCAATTAACTCTCTGTCCACCTCTTCCTCTTGTGAGGGAGGTCTGTATATCACACCAATGCAAATAGATTTCTCTTTCCCTCTTTCTAGTTTAACCCACAATGCCTCCTCTCTCCCTTTTAAGCTCTGTAATTCCAAAGCTTTAATAGTAGTTTTTACATATAGTGCCACTCCTCCTCCCCTTCTTCCTACCCTGTCCTTTCTGAATAAAGTATAGCCAGGTATAGTTACATCCCAGTCATGGTTTTCTGTGAACCATGTTTCTGTAACTGTCACTAAATCCAAGTCAGCAACTCCCACCAAAGCTTCAACTTCAGGGATCTTATTTCCCATGCTACGGGCATTAATACACACTGCTTTCCATGTGTTACCCCTGTTACCCATTTCCATAAAGGTATTTAATGTATCACCTTGAACTTGATATTAATGATTAATGATTTTAAAGGGGGGTTACAACTAGAAGCCTGGGGGAACACCTGTACCTCTTGGTTCAAAGGTCTGAGCCCCTTGCTAAAGGACATCATTATTGCTTGTCTCTCATTTATATATAGCTATATTAGTGTGTTTTTGCTTATGATGCATGCTGGCCTTTTGCCATAGGCTCCTGACCAAGGTCTCCATCACTACTTTAGTTGTTACCCCTGATCCCAATTTCAAAGAATATGTCACTATGTTTGGGCCTGATCCAGACAGTACTTATGCCCCTTTAGTCCCACATGGGTTCCAATTAGTTGCCCTACAACATGCACAGAACATTTAACCACTCTCACCCTGGGTATGACCCACGTCGTAGTACTTTAGGGTTTGATCTGTTCTTGTAATGCCCATTAGTTCTCAGCTGGCCAATCCTAAAAGGACTTATTCCCTATGTCAGTCGGAACGGTTCCTGAAGGGAGATTCAAGAGGGGAATGAAGGGGAAAAAGGAGTGAATCCCCCCTTCAGGAACCTTCTCTTTTATTAGCTAACATGGAAAAGTTAACGTCTAAGGATTAGCCTCTGACCTTTGACTGGTATTGAGAATGCTGTGGAAACTGCACTCAATAAAACAAGGGCATAGCAAGAAGAACAAACAGTAAGTAGGTCAACCACAGGCAGGGTAGGCTTGGAACAAAGAGTGAAGAGCCACACCAAGAAGGTGCCAAGAGCCCACAACAGTCGCTGAAGCTGAAATATTAAGGCTGATAAACCTTACTTAACACATGTGCACAAGGGAAGATGTTGACAGCCCAATATCAATCACTGATAAGACTCTGATACCAGGTGCACAGGAAGGAAGAAAGGAGAATAACAGGACATTGCAAGAACATAGAGAGGGAATGCAGAGGAATTGAGCAAAACACCAGGGGTGAGACATGTTAGCAATCCATAAAGGATATAAGTGTAAATAGGAGCACTCATAGGGGACAGACTCTGATAGACATTCCTGTATGAGCAACACTAGACTCTGTCCCCAGGACCCAAATAGATAGGTCAGGCGCTTTGTGATCCTAAATTGGCATACTCTTGTATATTCTTGATATAGCTTTAACTTCTCATTGCAAGGCTTGTGTTTTTGCAGACCTGACAATAAAATATTACTACTTCAATATGGTGGCATGAGAATTTTATAGAAAGTGGGTCCTGTGTTTTTTATATATGTTGAGGTGAACCCTGCAACCACAATAATTAGGGAAAAGGGCAAAAATCCCCAACAATATTGTGTGTTCTTCTGGTCCACCAAGCCCTATTATCCTGTTTCCAACAGTGGCCAATCCAAATCACAAGTTTCTGACAGGATCCCAAAAAGGTACACAGATTCCACAGTGCTTATCTCAGGGTAAGCAGTGGATATCCTGAGTCCACTTTAATAATGGTTTATGGATCTTTCCTCCAGGAACTTGTTCAAACCTATTTTAAACCTGTTGAAAGTAACTTGAAATGGGGTACCAGAGCCCTCTGAAAAGGTTAATATGGAGAATGGCTTAGAATTTGCTAAGAGCCTGAAGCCAAGCAGTTTGAAATTCACAAGCAGCCTGGAGAGATATTTGAACCCAAAACCAAGGCCATGTTTAGCAGAATGGGCCAGAATGTTTTTGCTTCTCCTAATTTAGCTGAGCAATATGTTTGTGCTTACTTTGACCTATAATATGACTTGTAACATACTTCTCTGTGTTTTGTTTTTATTTGAGTCCTTCTTATTTGCATTTGAATTTAGAGAATTTAAGCCAAAGAACCGATGTCAGTTATTTGGTAGCCCGGTCGGAAGTAGGCCATGGGTAAAGAAATGTCTTTCTTTAGTTGATGCCATGCCAGGATATTCCTTTCTCTTCATTCAAGGCAAGGCAGAAAGAACTATGAGTATGAAGTATAGACAGACTCAGTCTAAGTCATGGGCTTTAGCCTTTAAGAGAGGAAGTCTGTATGTGTGTAAATATAGTGATATTGCAAAAACCCTGGAGTACAATGGTATTCACTGATTAGTGGTAATGAAGCATTACGATTTCCCTAGAAAAGGACTTTTTCAGAGAGGCTTCGATGTTTGAAATATAAAATGGCAGTCATTGTTTAAGGGTGGCTGCCTGCCCACTAGTCCCTAGTGAATCGTCCTACATGTACTGATGCACTGGAGGGTGACCATGTAAAAAGCCATAATGTCAGTATGTGGCACAAGATGGGGAAGACGTGTCTCCCAGTGGAGTCAGATGTGGCACAATATGTGCAGCAAACGGATGATGGAACAGAAGTGGTGACATGCAAATCAGGCACAGGAGAGGCGTGCATGCAAAGTCAAAATGGGGAAAACAGCACTTGTGTAGGTCATGGTGTAGCAGCTTGCTGGAGAATACATGACTGCACTTAGTTGGAAGAGGCTGATGGATGGGCTGAAAGAAGGATGATGGTAGATGAGAGTGTGGTATGGGCTGGCAGCACCGATATACCTGAGGTGCCATCCCAATGCATTTGTACTGTGGGAAAAACTTGTGCCAGTGTGACATGGAAGGCCTGATACCAGACATGTTGTTCTCACACCTGTCCCAGCCACCCAACCACCATACAACACTCCAGACAAATGGGCATACACCAACTGGACAAGAGTTGCTCAAATTGGCCAAATGCGGCACGTAAGGATTTGAGATGAACCCTGAAGGTGGGCATTCGAGGGGTAGGATGTGTCTGCATGTAATGCAGAGATGTGATGGAGCCAAAGCTGTACAGTCACAGTCATGATGTAATACGTGATTAATTTATCACACATAAGTTATAGCTGTATGTATTTAACTGCCTTTTATTACACCGCTGTATCAGTGCAGCCAAAGCATTGTTCATTATACCAAAAACCTTGTAATGTACAATTAAAAATAGGGACTATGAGAACATGTGGTCTGCATGGATGATCAAGTGACCTGCCCAAGGTCGCAAGGAGTTATGGTCATTCCATGACATAAAAGCATCAGTTTAATGTTCCAACCAGTCACACAAGGAGTGCTAATGGGACTCAAACCCTGGTATCTTGGTTCCCCAACCAGTTTCCTGACCATTAGGCTATGCCTCTAGTCAGGTGGCAGGCATTTGCAGGGTGAACATGTCTGACCCCCTGCACTAGGCTGCAGCAGAGCCAATAAAGCCATGCTCTCAAAACGGCAAATTGCATGTTTACAGACCCAAATTGTGGGTGGAGCACATAACAAGGCATAAGAATATGTGTCAACCAGTCAAAGCAGACCCCAGACTGTTCCAGTCATGATAATGAACTGTGTAGTACACGGGCACAAAGAGAACAGGTGGGAATTGAACCCTTACCCGTTGCTTATGAAGAGAGTGCTTTAACCATTAGGCTACACCCCCACACTGTTTTGTACATCAATGTCTGAAATCAAAGAGACTGCAGGTCCATGCTTGCACTGGGTGGACACCAGGACATAAAACAATGTGGCAGGCATATTCGGAGATATTAGTAAACTACCTAGGTGCTGTCTTCATCAGTGCACATGCAGTACATAATGCCCACAGCACAAAATACTGTAGCAGCACAACAGACATACTGCTGCAAACTACCTCCATTGTGCAAAGGCCAATGCCAATGCACAGATGAGGTCAAGATGCCCATTACTGCACTGTGCACCCAACAGCAAACAAAAGTCACGTGCCTGGGTCTGCTGTGCCGCAGTGTGACACAAACCCTAGAGGCAGCACATATGAATGGATGCGTTCCCTGTGACCTTCTGCACATGGCGGGATGGGGACACCCAGACATACGATGAACACAACCCACAGTAAAGAACCATGCGGTCCATTGCAGACTATCCTGTGCTCACCGGGGGAACAAACACACATTTCCCATCATCAGAGATGACATGCAGTTACTGGGCTATGCCCCAGTATCGTTCCATGGTGAGACCGCACCTTGAATATTGTGTGCAATTCTGGTCGCCGTATCTTAAAAAGGATATAGTGTTATTAGAAAAGGTTCAGAGAAGAGCCACCAAAATGGTAAAGGGGATGGAAGGATACTCCTATGAAGAAAGGCTAAAAAGGTTAGGGCTCTTTAACCTGGAAAAGAGACGGCTGAGGGGAGATATGATAGAAGTCTATAAATTAATGAACGGAGTGGAACGGGTAAACGCAGATTAATTGTTTACGTTATCAGAATATAGAAAGACTAGGGGACATGCAATGAAACTACAGGGTAAACTATTTAAGACTAATAAAAAAATATATTTTTTCACTCAACTCTGGAATTTGTTACCGGAGGATGTAGTAAAGGCTGTTAATGTAGCTGGGTTTAAAAAAGGTTTGGACAAGTTCCTGGAGGAAAGGTCCATAAACCATTATTAAGAAGGGACCCAGGATATCAATGCTTGATCCAGTACAAACATTGTGGAACCTGTGTCTTTTGGGGAAACTGCTAGGTACGTATGACCTAGATTGGCCACTGTTGGAAACAGGATACTGGGCTTGATGGACCTTGGTCTGACCCAGTATGGCATATCTTATTTTCAGTTATCACAGTCACCACTATGCCTGCCGGTATAGTTTAGCACCTCCATTACCCATGATGGATCACTACATCACCAAAAGGAAAATGCAATGAGCCATCACAGCAGCTCAGTAATATGCACTGGCAGTGTGTGTTACAGGCACATAAAAGCTGCTTGTCCACAGAGCCATAATATATACACCCTGGCTTGAAACAAACAGCATGGACACCCAGCAGTTGACTCAGAGATTGGGCTCCCAGGAAAAGGAGAGCACCCACAGCACTGCAGCCTGACATCATATAGCACTCTGTGGATACATAGCTGTGACATGGTCACAGCTCATTCACAGTGAGAGTGCCCTCTCAGCATGAAATGCTGTGGGCACCCAGGTTACGCACATGGCAGATGGGCCATACGAAGTCCCAGTCATTGACCCAACCTTAAAGTCTTGGCAAACTGCTCTTTTTCAGGCTATACCCACAATCCTCTACTCCTTATCATGCATATTTCCAGACTGTTGCTGGGAAGAGCTTATGCAATGCGAGACACAATGCAGTATAGAAGGGCACAATACTATGGAGAGAGAGAGAGAGACACAAACACACACACACACATCATAGCGCTTTGTAAAAGTGGTGATTGTTGGCATACCTGCTCACCATGTTGGTCTCCTTATCTGCTCAAGCATTGTTAACATGTGCTCATTGTGCAGGCGCTATTAGCATGCACTGAAATGCACGCCCATTGTTAATGTCTGCTCAGTGTGCCGGTGCTATCAGCCTGCCCTTCCATCTAGCCATGGGTAGTGGAGCCTGTCTCTGTGGCTGAATGGTGTGTGAACCCTTGCTGGACAATTCATTGGGAGTTACACATGCTGGTGCTATATCTGCAGTATAAGCTAAAGTTTACCTATAGGGAAAATGCACTACATGATCTGCTGCCGGCTCTTGAACCTATAAAGAGTAGTAAATCACCTGGACTGGATGGAATACATCAAAGGGTGTTGAAAGAACTCAAATATGAGATTGCAGACCTATTATAGTAATCTGTGAACTATCATTACAATCATCTGTAATACCTGAAGAATGGAGAATGGCCAATACAATGCCAATTTTTAAAAAAGGGTTCCGGGGTGATTCGGGAAACTACAGACCAGTGAGCTTGAGGTCAGAACCAGGAAAAATGGTAGAAACCATTATAAAGAACAAAATTAATGAACATGTAGATAGTCCTGGCTTAATGGGAGCCAAGGAAGGTCTTGTCTTACTAATCTATTATGTTTTTTTGAAGGTGTGAATAAACAGGTAGACAAAGGTGAGTTGGTTGATATAGTGTATCTGGATTTTCAAAAAGCCTTTGACAAGGTCCCTCATGAGAGACGTTTGGCGAAATTAAAAAGTCATGGGATAGGTGGCAGTGTACTATTGTGGAGGAGAAGAAGAAGAAGAAGAAGAAGAAAAAAAACGAGGAGCACTGCTCTTGCAGCTGTCCACAGGGTACACAAAGAGCAAGAGTCAAAAGACCGTCAGGATGAGTTCTAAATTGCAAGAGGACCTTGATAAATTGGAAGACTGGGCATCCAAATGGCAGATGAAATTTAATGTGGACAAATGTAAAGTTATGCACCTAAGAAAGAATAACTCAAACTATGTTACATGATACGAGGTTCCATATTGGGAACCACCACCCAGGAAAAAGATTTGGGCGTCATCATGGATAACATGTTGAAACCCTCCACCCAGTGTGCAGCAGCGGCCAAGAGAGCAAATAGAATGCTAGGTATTATAAGGAAAGGAATGAAGAATAAAACAAAGAATATTATAATGCCTGTGTATCGTTCCATGGTGCGACTGCACCTTGAATATTGTGTGCAATTCTGGTCTTAAAAAGGATATAGTGTTATTAGAAAAGGTACAGAGAAGAGCCACCAAAATGGTAAAGGGGATGAAAAGATACCCCTATGAAGAGAGGCCAAAAAGGTTAGGGCTCTTCAACCTGGAAAAGAGACAGCTGAGGGGAGATATGATCGAGGTCTATAAATTAATTAATGGAGTGGAACAGGTAAACATAGATCAATTGTTTATGTCATCAGAATATAGAAAGACTAGGGGACATGCAATGAAGCTACAGGGTAACCTCTTTAAGACTAATAAGAGAAAATATTTTTTCACTCAACGTGTAATCAAACTCTGGAATTTCTTACCAGAAGATGTAATAAAAGCTGTTAGGGTAGCCGGGTTTAAAAAAGGTTTGGACAAGTTCCTGGAGGAAAGGTCCATAAACCATTATTAAAGGGGACCCGGGATATCCACTGCTTGACCCAATACAAGCATTGTGGAACCTGTGTCTTTTTGGGAAACTGCTAGGTACTTATGACCTAGATTGGCCACTGTTGGAAACAGGATACAGGGCTTGATGGACCTTGGTCTGACCCAGTATGGCATATCTTATGTTCTTATAACCCACACTCATATACACACTGGCCTTGTCTGCTGAGCCACATAGCTGTGCTATAGGTCCACCAGTCAATGTATGTTTTTGCGGTCATTGTCAGGGTGACTGGGGGCATGAGTAGGGGTCTGTCTATGCCTGCTGAGAGCTCTGCATGCCCTGTGCCATACTTGTCTGACAAAGTGTGTTTGGCGGGTGTGGGAGGGGGCCGTGTTGTCAATCTGTATGATGAAATGGCTGCTATGCTGCTGGTTCAACTGACAGTCTTGTCTGACATATGAGATTTATTTATTTTTATTTATTTAACAATCACTTCTATACCGCATCTTCCATACATCAGTTGCGGTTCACAATAAACAACAATCAACAAAGCAGAGTTTGTTTTACATATAACATCATATAACTAAATGACAATAAAACTTGAAAACAAATGATTACAGTTAACTAGCACAGAACAGTGCAAAACTATATACATTATATACAGATATACATTGTTTAGGGCTTAAGCATAATGCGAAGTACCGTTACTGCTATGGGAATTTTCATAGGTCATGGGATATCACATAAGAAAACAGGTTAGCCTTTATCTAGGTATGCCCACACAGTAGGGCAGCCCATGAGACAGGCACACACACATCAGAAGCCATTGTGAAACTAGCAGAATGGCCATGGTCCCCCATACCCGGTGTGTGCCTGTAGTGCAGTCATGACGTGACCTGTTTTGCAGCCCCACTTGGCTGACATGGATTCACATGTGCCTCAGATGGCTGTTGAAAACTGGGTCCTTACATTTGGAGAAGGCCCTGGTTCACACAGAGCCCTGTGCTCTATGAACACACAACAAAAACTGTTGTCCACTCTATAGTTACCTCCCATCTTGCCACTGCATCCTCTTTCCTGCTGCTCTCCTTCAGAGTCATCTCTCTCTCCTTCAATCTCCTCCATACTCTGCTGTGCAGCTGATCCTCAGCCAGCCCCAATATACTCATATAACCCCCTCTTCTATTATCACATCACTGGCTCCACGTCCTTCCCCATGTCCATCTCACACATGTGGTGTGTATGAACCTATAGATGCATCCCCTCTATGTCCCCTCATTACCGTTCCTCTCTCCTCTATCCTTACACCCCGTCCCCTGGACTCCGCTCCTCCTCTGGCTTCCTCCTCCCTATGGCCTGTTCTTCTGCTGCCATCTCCAGACTCAGATCTTTTCACCTTGTTGTTTCTTATGCCTGGCACAAGCGTCCTCAATCCATATGTCATGTCTCAGCTCTCTTCCTCTTCAAATCCATTCAGAAGGCCTACCTCTTTGGGGCTGCTGTTGGATCCTTATCTCTCATTTACCTGGTGTTTCCTCTCCCTATTGTACCCTTCATTCTCTGGTATTCTACTGTCTATCATCCCTTACTTGTAAGCTCTTTGGCCAGAGACTGTTTCCTATGTGTTTGTACAGCACTGTGTATATGTTGTGGCGCTTCACGAACCCTGTATATTAGTAGCAGTAGTGTTATCATCTTGCAGGTGACAGTGCTGGGCATTTTGTCTCTGACATGCCCTGTTCTCCTATAGCGTAGTATTCCTTCCACAGTGTAATTTTTTACCTCCCACATGCACATATCCACTCACTATGTGTGGGTAGGGAGTATCCTGATCCAAGTGCCAAGCGATTCACACAGTTAACTTGACCGTTGCCATGGGCCAATGGTCAGTGTGGGCAGTCTGCCGTCTGCTCCATCCCTCCCTGCCATCATGGCACACCCACTGGTTCAGTGCTGCAGGCGGCCTCACGTTGCACCTGTGTAGCTGTGCACATCTTGCCTCTCAGGCCCACCCCCATCGGTGGATGTGGGCATGCATCCTACTGTATCCGACCTAGGTGGGAGGGGACTCAACATGTGCTTAAATGTTCACCATCAGACAAACTTTGGCAGATGTTGCATTGTGCAGAACACATAGGGCCAGGACAAAGCTTCTGTTTGCTGCAGCTAGGAGCCTTTGCACCAGCCTCCACAACCCCAACACCATGCTGACATGGCAGCATTGTGGTAGTGGTGGTGGGACGCAGTGCTGGCCTGTCCACTATGTGGGATAGACGGGTGCCTAGGGCAGCTGGTCTGCATGGTGGCAGCAGTGCCACACATTCCCACTGGCACCGCCCTCCCACCAGGGGCGGCCCAAGGGGGGTGCGGGGCCTCATTTGCATAAGGTGCCTCATTTGCATAAATATTTGCATAATGTTACCATACACTAACTTTTAGTAAACATGCCTCTTAATGAGTATATGGATAAAGAAAGACTAAAAGGTTTCTGCATTACTATAATCCAGTACCAACCGCCAGGCACATTAGGAACTACTACAAACACTGCCCATTTAGAACCCATAGCAAACCCGCCGTATCCTAACAGCACTACCAGGACTCACAAAGCACCATACCCTAACTATCAAAAGGCAACACTGCAAATATTAAACCAATACATTTCAGAGAACAACAATACATGACCTACTGGGGAAAGAACAAGTGGCAATGTCAAATAGGAATTATATAAACAGAATACCTCAGCTCAGTTACACATGCAGAACATAGACCATCACCAAACAAGGAATCACAACTTAGAAACAGGAAGACAATAATTAAACTGGGAACCCCAAAAGCCAAACTTGGAATATACAACAACACTGTAGAAATAAAACTATAAATTAATTTCCTCTTGTACTAAACAAAGCGCAAAAATTAATGATGCACATTTCCCAGAGCTGACATATTCCAGTTAATAAATTCAAAATAAAGAGATATTTTTCTACCTTTTGTGCATTTTTTTCAGTTGCAATTGTTCCAGCCACTTTCTTCTGGTTTCTTCGTGTCTTCTGCTAACTCTCCATCTGCTGTCCATTTGTCCTTTCTTCTGTCTTCTTGTTTTTTTTTCCATTCTCTCTCTACATCTGCTTTAACATACTAATCTTTCTCCTTTTGCTCTTTCCTCATTCCTATTTCATCCACTCAAATTTTACCCCTCCATCCTCAATCCCCACTTACTCTCCCAATATCTGGCCAATTGTAGATTTGTCTTCCCTCCCACGCAAAATATTTTTCCCTCTCCATTTCACTCTCCCAGCTCCATCCCATTCTAATCCTCCCCCAACATCAGCTCCTTTCTAGTTCCAGCCCCACCCAGCATCTGCTCCCTTCTTGTCCCTGCATCAGCCCATTTCCAATCCTATCCTAGCCCCACCATCAGCCCATTTCCAGTCCTATCCTAGCCCCACCATCAGCCCATTTCCAGTCCTATCCTAGCCCCACCATCAGCCCATTTCCAGTCCTAGCTCCCCCATCCATTTCCAGTCCTATCAGTTCCTCCATCAGCTCATTTCCAATCCCAGCCCCCCATCAGCTCATTTCTATTCCTTTCCTAGCCCCACCATCAGCCCATGTCAAATCCTAACTCCCCTCCACTCAGCCCATTTCCAATCCAAGCCCCCCATGAGCCTACTTCCAGTTCCAGCCCCTCCATGAGTCCATTTCAATTCAAGCCCCCACCACAGCCCATTTCCAACCTTAGCACCCCCAACAGCCCATTTCCAGTCCTATCCTGGCCCCTCTATCAGCCCATTTCCTGTCCTAGCCCCCCCCCCACTCAGCCCATTTCCAGTCCTAGCTCCCTCTCCTCACAGCCCATTTCCATTCCAAGCCTCCCTCCCCATCAGCTATTTGCAGTTCAAGCCCCCTTTCCACTCAGCCCATTTCCATTCCAAGCCCCTGTCCCCATCAGCTATTTGCCGTTCAAGCCCCCCTTCCACTCAGCCCATTTCCAGTCCTAGCAACCCCCCATCCCATTACCAGTCCTAGCTCCCCCATCAGCCCACTTCCAGTCCTTACCCTCCCATCAGCCCATTTTCAGTCTTACCCCCCCATCAACCCATTACCAGTCCTAACCCCCCCAGCCCATTACCAGTCCTAACCCCCCATCAGCCCACTTGTAGTCTTAGCCCCCCCATAGCCCATTACCTGTTGTAACCCCCCATCAGCCCATTACCTGTCCTAACCGCCCCATAGCCCATTTCCAGTCCTAATCCCATCAGCCCACTTGTAGTCGTAGCTCCCCATAGCCCATAGCCCAATACCAGTCCTAAACCCCCAGCCCATTACCAGTCCTAACGCCCCCCACAGCCCATTACCAGTCCTAAACCCCCCATCAGCCCACTTGTAGTCTTAGCCCCCCCATAGCCCATTATCTGTTGTAACCCCCCATCAGCCCATTACCTGTCCTAACCGCCCCATAGCCCATTTCCAGTCCTAATCCCATCAGCCCACTTGTAGTCGTAGCTCCCCATAGCCCATAGCCCAGTACCAGTCCTAACCCCCCCAGCCCATTACCAGTCCTAACGCCCCCCACAGCCCATTACCAGTCCTAACCCCCTATCAGCCTACTTGTAGTCTTAGCCCCCCCATAGCCCATTACCTGTCCTAACCCCCCCCATAGCCCATTTCCAGTCCTAATCCCCCCATCAGCCCACTTGTAGTCATAGCTCCCCATAGCCCATTACCTGTTGTAACCCCCCCATAGCCCATTACCAGTCCTAATGCCCCCCTCAGCCCATTACCAGTCCTAACACCCCCCATCAGCCCATTTCTAGTCTTAGCCCACCGCCCCATAGCCCGTTTCTGGTCCTAATCCCCCCATCAGCCCCCTTGTAGTCATAGCCCCATAGCCCATTACCTGTCATAACTTCCCCCATCAGCCCATTTCCAGTCTTAGCCCCTCCATAGTCTATTACCTGTCCTAACCCCCCATAGCCCATTCCCAGTCTTAACCCCCCCCCCATCAGCCCACTTCATTTCAGAACCGCCTATAGCCTATTACCAGTCCTAAACCCCCCATCAGCCCACTTCCAGTCCGAACCCCCCCTCCCTCCCCATCAGCCCATTTACAGTCCTTACCCCCCCCCCATCAGCCCATTTACAGTCCTTACCCCCCCATCAGCCCAGCTAAGTTTAAAAAAATAAACCCCAGAAACCGGCTGCTGCTGCCGCTGCCACCATGGCAGCGGCAGAATCGAGAATCCCGCGGGACCCCCCTTCTATGCGGCCTCAGCACGGGCTTTTCAGAGCCGCGTGAAGGGAGAGTTTCCCTTGCTCGCGGCTCTGTAAACCCCGCCGCGGGGCTGATGGGATGGCCCATCAGCCCCGCGGCGTGATTAACAGAGCTGCGAGAGGAGAAGCTCTCTCTCTTCGCGCAGCTCTGACAGCCGACGCTGAAGACTGACAGCCACATAGAAGACTGCAGGACAAGGGGGCCCCGCGGGATTCTCGATTCTGCCGCTGCCACGGCGGCAGCGGCAGCAGCAGCCGGTTTCTGGGTTTTTTGTTTTAAACTTAGCTGGGCTGATGGAGGGGGGGGGGTGGTAAGGACTGTAAATGGGCTGATATTCGATTCTGCCGCTGCCACGGCGGCAGCGGCAGCAGCAGCCGGTTTCTGGGTTGTTTTTTTTTAACTTAGCTGGGATGCAAGATGTTTTTTGCGCGGGGCCCTGTGCAAAAAACATTCTTGCTCAATGGACGGGCCGGCCCTGCCTCCCACCCACCTGCTGCCACCAGTACCCTATCCCCGGCTATCACTGCTTCCATCTCGGGGGGATGCAGACAGCTGCAACAGCAGTATTTTCACAGGTTGTTGCTTTTTACAGCTCCCTTTGGAGCTACAGCCGCTGCCACTGCCAGCCTCTTCCTCTGGAGACTGCTTCAGCAGCAGTGATGGGGGGGCCAACTGGGGTCTCTGCCTAGGGCGCCAGGGACCCTTAGGCACCCCTGGTTGTGCATCACGTTTTCTACATCTGCAGCATGTCTATGTACCACCATTGCCACTGTGGGGTCATGACGGACATCACAGATGTGCCACCTGAGTAGCTGCCTGATCAGCTTTGCACACCGGCAACCCCCACTGCATCACCCACGTGCTACCTCCTTTGCCCCATTTGCACCATCAACATAGTGCCCTTTCATAGTTGGCCACTATGCTGTTGCTGCTAATGGAGCACTGCTATCACTGTCTTGGTTTCCCCTGTGTGGATCACATTGCAGACATTGGAATAGGCTCTTTCCCTCAAAATAGACCCTTTCTGTGAGGTTTTACTCAGCATTAGGGCTCTCTGTGATGAGGGTTCTAATTCATGATTGCGCAACCACATTAGGGGAGTGCCCGCTGTCAACACCCACTCTCCATGCCATTAACGCCCACTCTCCGCCTTCTTTTCCCTTAACACTGCGGGATCCTCTAACACTCGTTATCACAGTGTTAGAGGCTATTTCCACAGCGTTAAGCAAGCAAGAGTGCCGATAAAAGGTGTTAGTAAACATACCCCTTAGAGTTTCTTATATCTACAGAATAAGATTCTCTAGAGTACATATTTTAATTGATGTGAATGAATGGGAAGATCTTCAATGTGTGACAGTGTTTTGATGTGTTTAGATATCTCTTAAGTTGTGTGAATTTGCATTATATGACAAAGACTAAGAAAAGTTATGAAGATGTTTAAAGGAAATGCAGATACAAGTAAAAACTGAATTGTGTGTCAAAGTCAAAACATGTTTATTTGATTAAAGAAAAAAGTAAAAGGAGAAAAAAATTATATATCTTTTTTAAATTTTCTAACAGGTCCTTTATACTGCTTTATCATTTCAATCAAAGCAGTTTACATTGTAACTTATACTTAGTAATAATATACATTAAACAGGGACATTGATAACTTGGAATTTTCTGAGGCAATGGAGGGTTAAGTGACTTGCCCAAGACCACAAGGAGAACTAGTGGGAATTGAATGCTGGTTTCCTGGTTCCCAAGCCAATGCTCTAACCATTAGGCTACTCCTCAGTCTGGAGGTGTAGATTATCAAGTGCATTTATGTGACAATGCTTGTCATGAAGATTTGATAGTTTGTTTTCAATTTGTGATTTCTGATTAGTAATGTTGATATCTGTCATTAGTTTTGTTTCTTATTGTGCAAGAAGCATAGCGATAAATGTAGTATTAAAGACAAATATTTAGAGTAGGGAGTTAACTTTTGCAAGTAACAAATAATGAGTGATACAATGTCATTCTGTCAAGTAGGTTAAGTAATTAAACCAAGGTGGTAAATGTGCATTATAATGTTTTCTTTTTCTGTTAGAAGATTAATTGAAAATCCAAATGTACATCATATCCATGAAAGTGTAAGAGATTAGAGTAGCAATGTCCCAGTCTATTTTTCAGGAAGAACACAAGGAGAGCAAAACCCTTGCAGCAAAACAGAAGAGACACAACAAGCGAGTGCTCTATGGAGGTCATGGGTGCTTTATTACTTCAGCGGAGACCCCAATGCGTTTCGGCCATAGCCTTCTTCAGGATGAACAATTGAAATGAGTTTAATTTAATTGCCATAAACTGTCAGTTATGTTTTGATGTTTGTTACCCCTTTAAAAATAAGATTAACTATACCTTATACAGTTGTGCACGTGACAAGAGAAGTGTATCCATTACTATGTGGCCTAACTTTAACTGGATAGATAAAGAGAATAAATTAAGGAATAGAAGTATGTTGCAAGCTAGCTTTGTATCCATATAGTTAAATAAGTTGTAATAATTTAATGCTAGCAGTAGGTGTATTGTAATTATTTAACAGTAGATTAGATAAGATAATTCTATATGTTTAGTAATTCTATATTTCCATTAGTAGTTGTGCATTGTTTGTAATAGTGAGTTTTCATTTTGCAAATTATATATTGCATGCACTGAATCCTATGGGTCGAAGACAATAACTACTGTGAATGAAAGGAAGTTTGCAATGCTACTGAAAGCCAGATAGAAGCAAAGATCAGAAATTATAGCACTGCAACAGAAATATACATATGCAGCCATGAAGCTGTCCAAGATATGCATAGCAAAGCCCAGAGTGAAAAAGAGAATACTGCTAGAGAACTTGCAGTTATGACCAGTGTCATGATGTGAATGTGAGCGTAAACTGAACTACTGAAAGATTTATGAAGAGCGATTGGCCACTGTCAGCATATTGTGTTTGCAAGAATAATTGGTACAGCCTTACTCTCTATACACATTCTTACTAAAACCTAGCAAGGGCAAACAATGTCACATAGTTTTGGTTAATTTACAGGATGCTTGTAATCCTTTTTCTATATTGTCAAATGGAGTGTATGTATAAAGACTTGTTCCAACCAACAAGATGTAGTTCACCCCTGGACCAGATGTGCCTAGGATCTGAAGCAATATAAAGTGGAAGGCATTTCCCACTGTAGCAGAAGATTTATTTTATTTATTCATATATTTATTTTAGACATTAGAATGTTTTATAGTGATTCTTTACAGAATCAGAGGTGGTCTGTTGAAAGTAACTTAAAATAGGGTACCAGAGACCTCTGAAAAGGTTAATATGGAGAATGGCTTAGAATTTACTAACAGCCTGAAGCCTGGCAGTTTGGAATTCACTAGCAGCCTGGAGAGATGTGTGTACCCAAAACAAAGGACATGTTTAGCAGAATAGGAAAGAACGTTTTTGCTTCTCCTAATTCAGCTGAGCAATATGTCTCTGCTTACTTTGACCTATATCATGACTTGTAACATATAGATAAACAAAAGTAATGCTGAAGCTTGACATAGAACTGAATTTGTACCATGTAGCACTTTTCTCTCAATAAATGAAGTGCTCTGGCCTAGCAAGGATGAGGGGATTTACAGGAACTGTGCAAGTTTGCAGGACTGTTGGCCCTCCCTTAAGGCCTTAGGTACTACTGTTTTTAACATAATTCTCGGTGTTTTGTTTTTATTTGATTCCTCCTTATTTGCATTTGAATTTAGAGAACTGAGGCCAAAGAACAGGGGTCAGTTATTTGGTAGCCTGGTCGGAAGTAGGCCACGAGTAATCTTTCTTTCAAAACCCAGCTACATTAACAGCTTTTACTACATTCTCCCCAGACCCTGCTGTGTGTTTAAACTTTTCCTGCCCTAGCCTGCTTGAGTGAATCCTCCCCTCCCCCCCCTTTGCTGAGGTACTGTGTAGCCTTCTTCCTGTTTTCTCCACGTGTGCATAGTCTGTTTTTAGTTGCTGCTTCTGATCAGAGAGGAGCAGTGCTTTTTACAGTGCTCTGCTAGAAAAGTGGATTTTGCCTCCTGAGAAACTTTGCTGTGAGTTCTAGCTGTTTATTTAACTATTTATTGTTTGTCTAACTGTTTATTTAATTATTTATTGTTTGTCTTAGTGCTAGTTCAGCTGTTTTCAGCTGTAATTTACCTTGCCTCTCTCAACTAACTGGGCTTTGTGTGGTAGCCAGGTTAACTGTTCATTTTAAATTAAATCTCTCTCCCCAGACCCTGCTGTGTGTTTAAACGTTTCATGCCCTAGCCTGCTTGAGTGAATCCTCCCCTCCCCCCCCCCTTTGCTGAGGTACTGTGTAGCCTTCTTCCTGTTTTCTCCACGTGTGCATAGTCTGTTTTTAGTTGCTGCTTCTGATCATAGAGGAGCAGTGCTTTTTACAGTGCTCTGCTAGAAAAGTGGATTTTGCCTCCTGAGAAACTTTGCTGTGAGTTCTAGCTGTTTATTTAACTATTTATTGTTTGTCTAACTGTTTATTTATTTATTGTCTGTCTTAGTGCTAGTTCAGCTGTTTTCAGCTGTAATTTACCTTGCCTCTCTCAACTAACTGGGCTTTGTGTGGTAGCCCCCTGCCCCCCTCCCCCCCTGCTGAGGGTCCAGGACAGGGTGCCTTGGTAACTGCCCTCTTTAATAGGACTTATCTCCCTCCCTCCCTCCCCAGCACCCACCCACCCCTGGGGTAATTGTAGTTTTATAGGTACTTGCACATCTTAGAGGAAAGGGGCTGCTCTCAGGTGCAGCTCATTATCCAAATCAGTCACACACAGAGGACCTGAGATTAATTAATTAAGGTTTAGGTACACAAGGTGTATTAGGGGTATTAGATACACTTTTATTGGTATAAGCATCTACACCAATCCTTATTATATACAGAATTTAAAAGATCTAAACACAAGCTTTAAACTAAGATGCAGACAGAAGTCCAGCAGCGAGATGGGGGTTCTCCGGTCTTTTGCATTGAGTGTCACATGTATGATTTTCTCCCAGTTGGTGAGAGATCTTACGTATGCACTAAGTGCAAAGAACTCTTTGCTCTCAGGGAACGAGTCCGTTCTCTAGAGGCTAGAGTAGCAGACCTGGAAGACATAAGAAAGACAGAGAAGTACATGGACGTGACCTTCAGGGATATAGTCCTGAAGTCCCACCTCCAGTCTGGCAGCATCCCTGTTGCCATGGAGGAGAGAGGTCACGTGACAGGAGAGCATCACCCTGGTGTGGCAGGAAGTGATCCTGTAACTAGGACCTGTCCTCCAGGTGATGTAAAACCCTCTCGCACCGAGGGCGTTTCTCCAGGGCCATGTGCCCATGAGGGGAGGGTCAGGACAGCTGTTATAGTCGGTGATTCAATCATTAGGAATGTAGATAGTTGGGTGGCTGGTGGACGTGAGGATCGCCTGGTAACATGCCTGCCTGGTGCGAAGGTAGCAGACCTCACGCACCGCCTAGATAGGATCGTAGATAGTGCTGGGGAGGAGTCTGCTGTCTTGGTACATGTTGGTACGAATGACATAGGAAAATGTGGTAGGGAAGTTCTGGAGGCTAAATTTGAGCTTTTAGGTAGGAAGTTGAAATCCAGAACTTCCAGGATAGCGTTCTCCGAAATGCTTCCTGTTCCACGTGCAGGACCCAAAAGACAGGCAGAGCTCCGGAGTCTCAATGCGTGGACGAGACAATGGTGCAAGGATGAGGGTTTTGGATTTGTTAGCAAATGGGGAACATTCTGGGGAAAGGGGGGGCTCTTCCGAAGGGATGGGCTTCACCTTAATCAGGATGGGACCAGACTGCTGGCATTAACCTTTAAAAAAGAGATAGAGAAGCTTTTAAACTAGAAAATAGGGGAAAGCCGACAGTCACCCAGGAGCGCATGGTTCGGACAAAGGTATCCTTGAAGGATACTACCAAAAGCAGTGAGGTTCCAAAAGGGGGTATAGTAGCCCAAATGCCCTTGAGTAAGGAGCAGACAGAGCATAAAGATTCCAAATTACCCCTGCCTACCAATAGCCAGATTAATATGAATAAAATACAGTCTCTAAAATGCTTGTATGCCAATGCTAGAAGTCTAAACAATAAGATGGGAGAGTTAGAATATATAGCACTAAATGAGAGGTTAGATATGATTGCACTCTCAGAGACATGGTGGAAGGAGGATAACCAGTGGGACACTGTGATACCTGGATACAAACTATATCGTAATGATAGAGCTGATCAAATTGGTGGAGGGGTTGCGCTCTATGTTAGAGAGGGCATTGAGTCAGAAAGGATTAAAGTTTTGCAGGGAACAAAATTTGCTGTAGAATCTCTATGGATTGAAATCCCATTTATGAAGGGGAAGGCGATGGCAGTGGGAGTATACTATCGACCGCCTGGCCAGAATGAACAAATGGATGATGAAATGCTCAAAGAAATCAAGGAAGCTAACAAAAGTCACAACAGAGTAGTAATAATGGGTGATTTCAATTACCCCGGTATCGACTGGGTCAGTGTCACGGCAGGACAAGCTAAAGAGATAAAGTTTCTAGATGGAATAAATGACTGCTTCTTGGAGCAACTGGTTCATGAACCGACCAGAGGGGAAGCCATACTGGACCTAATCCTTAGTGGAACGCCAGATCTGGTGCAAGAAATAAGGGTGTTGGGACCACTTGGCAATAGTGATCATAGTATGATCATGTTTGATTTAATTAGTGGAGGACAGATAGTAAAGGAATACACAGTATTACCTTTTAACTTTCAAAAGGGAGACTATGATAGAATGAGGAATATAGTTAGGAAAAAACTAAAAGGAGCGGTTCCAAAGGTTAAAGACTTACAGCAAGCTTGGGTGTTATTTAAAAATACTATCCTCGAAGCCCAGACCAGCTGTATTCCACGCATTAAGAAGAGTGGAAGAAAGTCCAAAAAACTGCCAGCATGGTTTAAAGGTGAGGTCAGAGAGGCTGTTGCTGCCAAAAAAGCAACCTTCAGGAAATGGAAAAAAGAGCCAAATGATGAAAACTGGAAACAACACAAGCACTGGCAAGTTAAATGCAAAGCATTGATAAGGCAGGCAAAGCGGGAATTTGAGAAGAAACTTGCTACGGAAGCAAAAACACAACATAAAGCCTTTTTCAAGTACATTCGTAGCAAAAGGCCTGTGAGAGAGTCAATTGGACCGTTAGATGATAGAGGGGTAAAAGGGGCAGTAAGAGGAGACAAGGCTATAGCAGAGAGACTGAATGAATTCTTTGCTTCGGTCTTTACTGAGGAAGATGTAGGGATGTTACCCATGACTGAAGTGGTATTTAAAGGTGATACTGCAGAGGAATTGAGAGAAATATCGCTACACCGGGAAGATATATTACAACTATTTGATAAACTGAATAGTAGCAAATCACCTGGACCGGATGGTATACATCCCAGAGTGTTGAAAGAACTGAAATATGAGATTGCAGACCTGCTATTGGTAATCTGTGAACTTTCATTAAAATCATCTGTAATACCTGAAGATTGGAGGGTCGCCAACGTAACACCAATTTTTAAAAAAGGTTCCAGGGGTGACCCGGGAAATTACAGACTGGTGAGCCTGACGTCAGTACCAGGGAAAATGGTAGAAACCATCATAAAGAACAAAATTACACAACATGTAGATAGTCATGGCCTAATGGGAGACAGCCAACATGGCTTTAGACAAGGAAGATCTTGTCTTACTAATCTGATATGTTTCTTTGAAGGTGTGCATAAACAGGTAGACAAAGGTGAGTCGGTTGATATAGTGTATCTGGACTTCCAGAAAGCTTTTGACAAGGTCCCCCATCAGAGACTTTTGGCAAAGCTAAAAAGTCATGGGATAGGAGGCAGTGTACTATTGTGGATCGGGAACTGGTTAAAAGATAGAAAGCAGAGGGTAGGGCTAAATGGCCAATATTCCCAATGGAAAAAAGTGAATAGTGGAGTACCCCAGGGATCTGTACTGGGTCCGCTACTTTTTGACATATTCATAAATGACCTGGAAAAGGGAATAACTAGTCAGGTTATCAAATTTGCAGATGACACAAAACTGTTTAAAGTTGTTCAAACCCAAGAGGATTGTGGAAAACTGCAGGAGGATCTGGATAAATTGGAAGACTGGGCATGCAAATGGCAGATGAAATTTAATGTGGACAAATGCAAAGTTATGCACCTAGGAAAGAACAACCCACACTATAGTTACACGATGCAAGGCTCCACATTAGAAAACACCACCCAGGAAAAGGACTTAGGAGTCATCGTGGATAACATGTTAAAAACCCTCCGCCCAGTGTGCAGCGGCGGCCAAGAAAGCAAATAGAATGCTAGGTATCATAAAGAAAGGGATGGAGAATAAAACAAAGGATATTATAATGCCTCTGTATCGCTCCATGGTACGACCGCACCTTGAATATTGTGTGCAATTCTGGTCGCCGTATCTTAAAAAGGACATAGCGTTATTAGAAAAAGTACAGAGAAGAGCCACCAAATTGGTGAAGGGGATGGAAGGCTACTCCTATGAAGAGAGGCTAAAAAGGTTAGGGCTCTTTAACCTGGAAAAGAGACGGCTGAGGGGAGATATGATAGAGGTCTATAAATTAATGAATGGAGTGGAACGGATAAACGTGGATCAATTGTTTACGCTATCAGAATATAGAAAGACTAGGGGACATGTAATGAAGCTACAGGGTAAACTATTTAAGACAAATAAGAGAAAATATTTTTTCACTCAACGTGTAATCAAACTCTGGAATCTGTTACCGGAGGATGTAGTAAGGGCTGTTAGTATAGCTGGGTTTAAAAAAGGTTTGGACAAGTTCCTGGAGGAAAGGTCCATAAACCACTATTAAAAAGGGACCCAGGATATCAATGCTTGACCCAGTACAAGCATTATGGAACCTGTGTCTTTTGGGGATATTGCTAGGTACGTAGGACCTAGATTGGCCACTGTTGGAAACAGGATACTGGGCTTGATGGACCTCGGTCTGACCCAGTATGGCATGTCTTATGTTCTTATGTAACAAATTCCAGAGTTTGATTACGCATTACCTGAAAACATATTTTCTCTTATTACTCTTAAATGGGTTATATTGTAGCTTCATTGCCTGTCCCCTAGTCTTTCTACTTTTTGATGGAATAAACAACCTATCTACATTTACCCGTATTACTCCATTCATTAATTTATAGACATCTGTCACATCTCCCCTCAGCTGTCTCTTTTCCAAGTTAAAGAGTCCTAACCTTTTAAACCTTTACTCATAGGGATATCCTTCCATCCCCTTTACCATTTTGGTGGCCCTTCTTTGTACCTTTTCTAAGTCTACTATATCCTTTTTAAGATATGGCGACCAGAATTGCACACAATATTCAAGGTGTGGTTGCACCATGAAACGGTACAGAGGCATTATATCCATGGTTTATTCTCATTCCTTTCCTTATGATTCCTAGCATTTTATTTGCCTTCTTGGCCGCCACTGCACACTGGTTGGAGGATTTCAATGTATTATCCACGATGATGCCTAAATCTTTTACCTGGGTGCTGGTTCCTAATGTGGAACTTTGTATCGTGGAACTGTAATTTGGGTTGTTCTTTCCTAAATGTATAACTTTGCATTTGTCCACATTAAATTTTATCTGCCATTTGGGCGTCCAATCTTCCAGTTTATCAAGGTCCTCTTGCAATTTTTCACAATCCTCTTGGGTTTTAACAATTTTGAATTATTTTGTGTCATCTGCAGATTTGATCACCTCACTTGTTATTCTCATTTCCAAGTCAGTTATGAATATGTTAAAAAGCAGCGGGCCCAGCACAGATCCCTGGGGTACTCCACTATTCACCTTTCTCCATTGAGAAAATTGGCCATTCAGCCCTACCCTCCGATTTATGTCTTTTAACCAGTTCCTGATCCACAATAGTACACTGCCTCCTATCCCTTGACTTTTTAATTTCACCAAGAGTTTCTCATGAGGGACCTTGTCAAAGGCTTTATGAAAATTCAGATACACTATATCGACTGGCTCACCTTTGTCTACCTGTTTATTCATACCTTCAAAAAAATATAAGTTTAGTAAGACAAGACTTTCCTTGGCTTGTTAGTTTTCTCCCATTAAATCACGACTATGTACTTGTTTAGTAATTTTATTCTTTATAATGGTTTCTACCATTTTGCCTGGTACTGATGTCAGGCTCACCGGTCTGTGGTTTCCCAGATCACCCCTGGAACCCTTTTTAAAAATTGGCATTACATTGGCCATTCTCCAATCTTCAGGTACTACAGTTGATTTTAATGATATACTTATTGGCATGGATGAATAACCTAGTGGTTAAAGCAGCTGCCTGGTGACCAGTGAGCAAGATTTAAATCCCATTGGCACTCCTGAATATTGCTGCTGTCTGGATAGCTGTGCTGGTCAGCACTGAACTTGGATATTCAGTGCCAGAGGATATCCAGATTTTGGCGCTGAATATCTGGTTTTACTTTTGCCTGTGGCAGTCAGGCACTTTTAAAACGCTGACTGTCATAGGATGAACATCAGGCCTGTGAAGTCCAAAGACAGACATTCCAATCACTAAACTGAAAATAAAATAAAATGTTTCTACTTTTTGTGGTCTGGTGATTTTATTCTCTAATCATGTTGATCCCAATCTCTGGTTTCTGCTTTCCTCATCTTCTCTTAACTCACCATCTAGGGTCTCTGGTCCATCTGCTGCTTTTCTCCCTTCCAGTCTTCTTCACTTCCTTACATCCCTGACATTGATCTTTTCCTTTCAATTTTATTTTATTTTTCAATCTCTATCAACTCTGATTTCTTTTCTCCTTCTTATCATCCAGTTCTCAATCTCCTCCATCTTTTCACAGCGTCTTCCTATTTCTCAACCTATAGCACAGTCCTCTCACTTCCCATCTCTCTATCCTTCCCCAATCATTTCCATTCTCTTTCTCTCTTCTGCCCTGTGTCCAGTATCTCTCCCCTTCTCTCTTTTGTTTCTCTCTTTTTCACCATCTAGTGCCTCTCCCATTTTTTTCATCCTATCCTTCCATGTCCAGCATTCCCCCTCTTCCTCATCCTATATCAAGCATCTCCCCATCCCCTACCCCATGTCCAGCATCTGCCTTTCATCACCCATGACCCCTACCCAATGTCCACCCTCTTCCCATGCCCCAATGCATATCCAACATGTGCCCTTCATCCCCTATCCCGTGTCCACCATGTGCCCTCCATCCCTTCACTTCCCAACTCAATATCCACTATCTACCCTCCATGTTCTTATGTCATCACTCTGTGTTGAGCCTCTGCCCTCCATCCTTCTACCCCACTTCTATCCACCATCTGCCCTCTATCCCCTTATGCCCCTCACCCTGTGTCTGCTCTTTACCCCTCCACTATATATCCAGCATTTGCACTTCATCCCCCACCAGTATCCTGCATCTGCCTTCCATACATCCACTCCCCCACTTTGTGTCCAGCATCTGCACTCTGCCCCCTTCGTATCCAGCATCTCCCTTCCAGCCTTTGCCCCCTTCATATCCAGCATCTCCCTTCCAGCTATTAACACCCTCCTTCGTGTCCAGCGTCTCCCTTCCAGCCATTAACCACCCTGCATATACAGGGTGGCCCAAAAAAAGTGAGAACATCTCGTAGCATATAAGTTATTTAAAAATTCAAAAAGACAGATGTAAACGATTGACAAATTTAAAAAAAAAAAAAAGATGATGGGGGACAATGGGAGTATTATATGGCAATGTATCCTGGCCGCAAGGTGTGAAATTGCACTAAACTGGAAGAAAAGTTCACTGCCACCTTTGGGAAAGTATGTCCAGCGCCTGACAGAATTGTATCATATGCATCGTTTAACAGGGTTAAAGAAAGGGAAGGTGGAGAGACAGTGGAGGGGAGTGTGGGAATGGGTTACCAGGGGGAGGTGGCAGATTAAGGAAAGGGGTGGGAGGGGGGAGAAGCAATGGAAGGGGGATGCTTAAGTTACTATAACGGTTTTCAGTACTGGGTGCCCTGGCTGAGTCTTAGAATTCACCCGTAAGAGGTGCACGAAGTTAATCTATAAGAAGGGAGGTAGGGGTGGGGGGGGGGGCGGGAGGGAGGAAGGGGAACTTAAGGGAATAGTTTGGTGGGTAGTATAAGTGTTGTAGACGTTACAGTGAGAGTTTTAAAAGTCAATGACTGGGTATTGCAGGGGATGGTTTGATGAATGTGTTGCAAGAATGTAATGTCTACACTCTGTATTGTTTGGTGTATTTGTGCCAATAAAATAATAAGTAAAAAAAAAAAAAAGATGGCAACCAGAAATTGTCGAAATAAAGACGTTATATAGCTAAAAAAGGTAAATAAGTAAACTATTTAAGCTTTTAATTTACGATATGTTCTCACTTTTTTTGGGGCACCCATATCCAGCATCTCCCTTTCAGCCATTAACACCCCCCTTTGTATCCAGCATCTCCCTTCCAACCATTAACACCCCCCTTGATATCCAGCATCTCCCTTCCAGCCATTAAACCCTCCACCCCACTGCCACTTTTCCTGTGCCTACAGCGGCAGCAGCAGCCATTTAACTTTAAACATTTTTTAAAAAGGGTGGGTATTTGCAACTCTGCTCTTGGAAGGCCTGCAAAATGCCTACCCCTTCTAACACATTGCATGTGTCAGAGGAAGCAGGCATTTTCAGGCCTTCCAAGAGCCGAGTTCCGAAGACCCATGGCTTGTTGTTTAAAGTCCGATCCCCACTGCTGCTGCTGAGAGGAAAAGTGGCGTGAGGCAAATCGCTGAGTTTTTTTTGTTTTTGTTTTGTTTAAAGGTAGCTGCCACTGGCCTGTTGGTGTCGCCCCCCAGAAAAAGGTGCTAGTATGCCATATCGTTGTGTACCAGCACAAAAAAAAGCCTTGCTGGGTCCTTGGCATTTAAGTTCCTTTTACTCTTCTTCCCATCTCCAGACCAGAACTTGTGTTCTGAACCACAGGTTTACTTAAAACTTAGTGTCACTGATACAATATTTATAACAATTGGCAGAACAACAAGAAGAACTATATTACAAGCAGTTTACTCCTTTTCTTTCCTCCACTTTGTTACAATCAGGTTTTTTTTTCTTCCCTTCACTACAGGATAGTACGTCACTGTACTTTAAATAGTCGGAACCTGATGCTGAAAGTTCAATTCAAGTTTCTCCACTCTTGTACTTTTAATACGTAGGGGTATGCTTACTAAACTGTCGTAATGTTACCAGCGCTAGTTGCAGCGATAATGTGAAGAATGCCATATAAGGAGTGGGCATTCTGGCAGCAAGGTAGCTAGACTCTGTATCACGCGATAGTGGGCGCCGTGGCACGTTAACGCGCGTTAACCCTAAGCTCATGCTAGCGCAGTGTTAGAAGCTATAAAGATGTAGCCCACTGGTTACTGCAGAGGCAGAGGTCATGGGTTCGATCCTGCAGTGGTGTTATATAAGAAGGCTGTCTGAGGCATATCCTTTTAAACTAAATCAGTGCTGTCTGAGGCACGTCCTTTTTTAAGTCAAATCAGTGCTGCCAGCAAAAACACCCTCATAGTGCCGTAACCTAAGGTGCCGCATAAGGCGCCCTATAAGACATTCCATAGGGCACATTATAAAGTGCCCTGTCCACCAAGGCGCCTTATAATGTGCCCTATAGGGCGCCTTATGAGGCACCTTAAGGTTACGGCACTGTGAGGGTTCCTTTTGCTGGCAGCACTGATGTAAATTAAAAGGAAAAGCCTCAGACAGCCATATTAAATAACACCATTGTGGGATCAAACCCATGACCTCTGCCGCCACAGTCATTGAAGTAACCAGTGGGCTACATCTCTATAGCTACTAACATGCTGCTGGCTGGCTACAGAAAGACTGCAGGTCACCACACAAACTGTCTGCTGTGGTTACCAGGATAGGGTAAACCCACCCATACCCATAATGCAATGCACATGCAGAACAGCAGTCTACATCTGATTACAAGATGGGGTATGCACCTCTATAGCACCCTGGCCTGGTAGGGGGAACTGACCGTGTGTGTTACTGGCACATAGTAGCTACAGACCGTCACATTGTGCAGTTCCTGTGCTCACCCTGAGGGTGAGGTGGGGCGCCCAGCACCAGGTCTGCACCACCTGGCTTGGTTGAGGTAGGCTGTGCTACAGGTCCTCATCAGTGCCAGTGTGTGATAGGTAGTCCTTGCAGACACACCTAGGATACACCTGTGTCCATCTGTGTATTCTAGTCACGTCTAGCCCTTGTGGACTATGATGCACCCAGAATAGTGCATATCCTATGTGGATGCCATAGTCATATGTTATAAGATAAGGGTGGTGTTTGGACCCAAAAGCGGATTAGGTAGCACCGCCCAACCTGCCCTCTGTGGGTCAGGGTGGGGGATAGGATCTCCCACCAACAGATCCACATTCTACATCTCTGCAATGGTGGCAGTAGAGGGGATCAGTAACCTCAGTCCTCTAGGGCAATCAATGCAGATCTGTACGCATCACATAGGGCACTGGCAGTAGGCCTATAAAGGCTCAGCTGCCCCCCACCACTATCTTACATTCACCAGCAGAGGGCACAGTCAGTCTCCACCCGCTGCACCCTGCAAGGTGTTCCAGCCATACACATGCTAACTGCAAACAGTCCGCTAGCTAGAACGCGTTTCCTGGGGGAACTGTGTGCACCCAAAAATGGGATGTGAGCACACACACCAAGCAGGTATGTCAGTGATTGGGCCTCACAAAAGGGAACCCATAGATATCACTTGCAAGAAATGCTGTATAGCACTATGGGGGAACCTAGCCATGTCATGGTTAATGCTCAGTCAAGGTGAGAGTGACCCCCCCAGCATGACATGCTGTGGCCACCCTGTCCGTGCAGGTGGTGGTCAGGCACTACAATGTCCCAGCCATTGCCCTATGCCCTGTGCAGATGCATCCTGCCCAGGCTGCCCTGTCCGGGCCATACCCACAGTACCGTGCTCTTCATTATGCACATTGGCAGGCTAACACTGGAAACAGTGCAAGCACTGGGGGCTCAGTAAGGTGTAGGCAGCCACAAAACACTGGATAGACATACACACACTCCCACACCTATTTCAGCATTGTGCAAATTTAGAGGTGGTTGGCAGCCCTGGCCACCACACCAGTCCTGGGCACAGTGCAGGCATTGCTATGGTACTCAATACTGTTGGGGTCACTCCCCGGGGTGGTAAACACTGTCAGAAACAGGAACTGAAACACACTCCAGAGATATCAGAAAGGTTGCTATGATGAATCTCTGTCAGCAAATTGTGTTTAACCTAGGATTTGTTATCTGACATTAATCATAACATACTTTTGATATATATGGAACGTGTTTCCAAGTTTAAGGCAGCATTGCTAAGGTATGCAGGTGCTAGTACCGGTAGCTGATGCTCTGCGCAGGGCCCAACAGCCTGACTCTCCATGAGGCTTTGGATAGTGGAGCCTGTGGGTGTGGGTGTTTGTGCCCCTGTTGTCCGCTGCTCTAGGGCAGAGGTCCCCAACTCCGGTCCGGGTGGGCCAAACACGGTTCAGGTTTTCATGCTGTCCCTAATGAATATGCATGAGATACATTTGCATACAATGGGGGCAATGCATACAAATGCATCACAGGCATATTTATTAGGGACAGCATGAAACCTGAATGGTGTTTGGCCCTCCAGGGCTGCAGTTGGGAAACTCTGCTCTAAGGATTGCACATGTTTATGGTGTATGTGCTCTGTAGGGTAAACTATAGGCGTTTATGGCGTGTTTCTTTTATCTGCAATAAGGCTTCCATCGTTATTACTACGGTTTAGTGCTGGGTAAAATATAGGGACATGATTTGCAGGAGGCACAGCTGGGACTTGAACCAGTGACCTTCTGCCTCTGAATATACTGGCTGTGTGTACTGCACCAAACAGTTGTCACAGAGGCAGATCATTCCCTGGGGATACCATGACTGTTCGTCAGACAGACCTTGTCTGTTGCAGTGCATGGCACCCACCTAAACAGGGCTTGGCCTTGGTCTGCTGTGAGCAGATGCCACTGCCCCCTCCACCACCAGCACCCCTCCGCCACCATGCTGACATGCCCTTGTGCCGGTGGTGCGCAGTCCTAGACCATCCAGTGTGCCGGTAGGTGGCTGCCTATGGTGCGTGATATGGGGTAGGGGTGCCTGCCTAGATATCCATGCTTTCCCCCGGCACTGCCTGTCAATGTTGTGTGCCCTTGGGGGTACCTGCTGAGTGCTATCCCCTGGGACACTGTGGGATGCACACTCGTGGCCATGTTGGACCCTGGTCAGTTGCTGTCTTGCTGCTATCCAGTTTCTCCATTCCTATGTGCCAGGTAGGCATCTGCCTAGTCCACACTGTGCCCCAGCTGGCCCACTGCATGTGACGCATGCAGCCCCCTGTACCACATTTACACCATCTCCATAGGGCCCTTTCCCACGTGCCCACTCTGCTGTTGCTGTACATGTGTAAGCCACAAAAGCAAGCTACCACATACACACCACAGAAAACTCTCATCAGCACTATTTCTATGTTGGAGCATTCACTTTGTGGGGGGACTGAGAATTGACCCTTCCAAAAGTGAGCTCGTCCTTTTTATTCTTTATAGGTTGTGTTCATTACCGTTTGTCATTATTTGTTCTATTGGCCAGCTCGGTGTTTTGGATTTCACTTTTGGTTCTGGTCATTATTTATGGTTTTTGCCTTTTTGGTTGCTGCACATGTATCACTACTATCACTTTTCTGGTTCTCCCTGCCTTTGCTGTACACTGCTGACCAAAATGGTTTCTCTGTCCTGCAAATGTGCCTCTAGCGCGATGTTTTCACTGGCGCTAATTTTCAGACCTTAATTTCACGGTGTTAGTGAGCATGGAGCCTCTACCCGCCCACTCTCCGCCCATTGATCCCTTATCTCTGCCCCTGGGGAGCCTTACTCCACCCTCTGTACACCTTAACGCCGCTGGATACATTATCGCGTGATATGTGACATTCTCGCACGGTAATGCGCCTTTATCGCACAATAACATCGCGTATCGCGCGATAACATCACAGCTGTTGCATTGAGCGGTATATTAAGCCTCCAAATAAAGAGAAAGATAAAGCTGCGATGTTAGCGCTGTTTAGTAAACATACCCCTTAGTGTGTTTTTTCTCTGAGTGGGAACTGCTCTTCCACTTTTTTTTAACAATCTTTATTTATAAAGTTTGAGGAACATACAATAGACAAGATACATTATCATACAACAAAATATAAAGCAAAGCAGAACAGTTATATTCAACACTGATGTAACTCCTCCCCCCCCCCTTCCATGAGAAATCAAGTAAATCAGGTGCTCAGAGATCAGAAGGGAAAGAAAACAAGAGAGGTGGAATACGGGAAGTAGAGGAAGAAGGAAAGGAGAGGAGCTGAGGGGGGAGAGTAAAAGGAAGGAAACAAGCAAAGAACAGGGTTCGGCATAAAAGAGTGGGCGTTATCTAACTGGAACCTTAAACACTAGGGGTGGTCCCACTGGCCTTGACCCAAGTATGATAAGGTGCCCATATAGAGTCATAAGCTTTCATTTGTCCCTTTAACAAAAGGGATAAGTGGTCCATGTTCATTAAGTCATTGACCCGCATCCTCCATGTCAGGATTCTCGGACCCTCACTGTTTTTCCACTGGCGGGTCACCACCATTCGTGCCTCCAGCAGTAAAGGTTTCACCAGCCTTCTGCATTCCTGAGGCACTCCCAGATCAGGGTCCAAATAGCCCAGGAGACAAGAGGTAGGATTCGCCGTTAATGCCCCACCCACAATGTCATTTATGGAGAAAATAACTAAGAACCAGAAGTGTTGCATTTTTGGGCACTCCCACCAGACATGGAAAAAGGATCTAATTCACCTGCAGCCCCTCCAGCAGTCACTCTCGCTCCGTAGCCCAAGGTGCTTCAGTCTTACCAGGGTCACATAAGTATGCATCAGAATCTGGTACTGAGTTTGCTAGCAGTTATGGAGACAGTGATAACCTTGCCGATGGATTAGGCACCACTCAGCAGGCGAAAAGGTCTGCCCTAGCAGGCAGTGCCAGGAGTGAAAATATACATCTCGTTCAGCACAGTATAAATCCAGCAAAGTACGGCAAATTTGGGAAAGCAACCCTTTTCCATTGGGTGACTTTTTCAAAGAGAATTCTTTTCTAATGCAGAAGGGGCATGAGTCAGTTGGAATCCATGCTCCACTGCTATAATAAAAAAACATGGAGGTCACGTGATGTGGTGAGCTTGGGAAGTCGCATCTATCTTGAGCTCCGGGCTCCCCTTGCTCTAAATTGGAACAATAGTGCCTATTTTTAGGCACTTTGGCCGGAACACAGCCCCCCTCAAGCACCATACCCACCAGAGTCTTGTCGAGAGGAGTTAGAGGCACATGGCGACAACGGCCGCGCGAACCGGGAGTTGAGAGAAAGACCGGGCGGCGGGAGCCTCCAAGATGGCGGAATCACCCCTGAAGGTGGGCGAAGTACAGGTGCTGGCTTCTGGGGCCTCGGTAGCAGAGATTTCAGCCACGGTCTCCAGTGCCCTCTCCCTTCAATTCGATTCCTTGCGCAGCAAAATGGACGCGGTGCAGCAGTCCGTGGAGGCCATTGGGGCACGAATGCAACAGGCTGAGGCCCGCCTCTCGCAGGCGGAAGACGAGGTGCTGAGATTGAGCCATGAGCTGGCGCAGACACGGTCTGCCCTGAAGGCCCACGAGGAGAAATTGGAAGACCTCGAGAACCGCTCCCGACGCGGTAACTTGAGGTTCCTGGGCATACCGGCTTCGGTGGGGGATACAGACCTACGAGAATACATCACAGCGCTGTCGGCATCACTGCTGGGCAAGGAGGGACACAATGCGCAGGTGGTGATCGAGAGGGCGCACAGAGTGGGCCCTCGGAACTCCGGGGATCCGCGACCAAGAGTGGTGCTGGCCAAATACCTACAATTCCAGCAGAAGGAGGCTGTGCTGCGTGAGGCCAGGAAGCGTGGAACTGTAGAACGAGACAACATTCGGATCCGTGTCACGCAGGACTATTCTGCGGCTGTGAGTAAGCAGCAGAGGGCGTACGCTCCAATTTGCAAAAACCTCATCGATGATAACATTAGGTTCTCTGTCCAGTACCCTGCACGCCTGTTGGTGTTCCACGGAGGGAAGCAGAAGGTGTTTAGTTCGGCAGAGGAAGCAGCGGCCTATGTGGAGCAACTTGTGAGGCCGGGTCTGCCGCCGGACAGTGGGACTGCGGGCGTGCCATGACTCTCTGGCTGATTCTATGCCTGTTCAGGTATTGGCAAGGCCTGAGTGAGCTCGGGGAAGCTGTGCTACCTCCCATGGGCCCAGTACCCAGGGGAGTGAGATGGTGAAGGCATTATGAGTGTTTTTGTCATGAGACTGTTTAGCTAATTGCCCAGACTGCTGATGGTACTTCTCCCTGCTCGTCGGGCATGGGCTGGCTACCCCGGGGTGGCTTAGACACTATGTAGGATGACCCAGGAATGTTCATGGGCCAGGCTAAGTGGGTTCCCTTAGGATAGGTACCGTGGCTTTGCCCATCTCTCAGTGTTCTGATGATGGCGGGGTGCGTTGCAGTTGAGCCATCCTGGGGCATGTGGACGCTGCTGACCCTGGCCTGAAGGGACAGGAAGGGGGGGGGCGGGGTAGTGCAGGAGGCCAGGGCTGTGAGCAGATGGAGAAGTACCTGACTATATAACCTCCCCGTTCCCATGGATGGGTGTTGTGGGGGGGAGATTGCAGCTCTGTCACTGGGGACTGGAGCAGTGGTCATTCCTAGGGTCATTTCGGGCGTCTGTTAATGTTTGATGTTAAAGTATTTATTGGGGGTCCCTGGGAAGGGGATGGATCGAGGGGAGGGGGGCGCATGACTGAGAAAAGGGGGGGGAGCCCGGACACATCTGGGTGATAGGGTAGGTGGGAGAGGATGACAGAGGTGGGGGAACCTTTGGTGGGGGAGAGAGGGGGGGTTGGGTAGGGGGCTAGGGGTGGGGGGGAGTCGGGGGAGGGTTGAGCGGGGGGCTTGAGGTGAGAGGGGAACTGGGGGGGGGGAGATCGTACCTATTCATCAGCCCGGAGAGGGCAGGTCTTGGATCCGTTGGGTGTATTGTACATGACCCGGTTGAGTCATAAGTATAATTGTCAGGGGGGAGCCTTAGGCTGGGGGGGCACCCTCATGGTACTAGTTTACAGTGTAACACAGGTATATTTGTGTAGTACATGCCACTTAAGATAATATCTTGGAATGTATGTGGTTTGGGCAACCCGATTAAGCGTTCCAAAATCCTGCAGGCCTTGGCTAGACATAAGGCGGACATAGCCATGCTTCAGGAAACCCACCAGACAGCTGAGGAGCATCGTAAATTGTGCAGGGACTGGGTGGGGCAGGTGTGGGGGGCTCCAGCTCTTGGGAAGAAGGGCGGGGTGGCGCTTTTGATTCACAAACGGCTCAGGTTGGAGGTTGTACGTGAACTGGCAGACCCGTCGGGCAGATTTATCCTCTTGCAGGGTGTTTTGGAGGGGAGGCCAGTTATTCTGGGCAATCTTTATTGTCCTAATGTATTGGATTTGACCCTTTATTCCCGCCTCGCCTCTAAAGTAGAGATGCTGCCGGAGCTTCCTGTGATTTTAGGGGGAGATTTTAACGGTGTCATGGATGTGACATTAGACACATCTAAGGGGGGGGAAGTCACGGGACCGGTTGCAGACGGCTCGCGCGCTGTCGATTGTGCTCCAGGCTGGGGCTTGTGGATCCATGGCAGCTGCTGCATCCGACCGAACGGGACTATACGCATCAATCACGAGCGCACGGCACTAGTGCGCGTATTGATTACCTGTTGATCTCAGCCGGGCTGTTCGCTAAGGTTGAAGAAGCGCTGATCGGTCCCGTAGAGATCTCTGATCATGCGTTCGTTGGGCTGGATGTTCACTGGAGTGGGATGACCCCCAGGAATTTTCTTTGGCGATTTCCGCTCGAATTATATCGAGATGCCCAGTTCCGCTCATTCCTTCAGCAGCGATGGCGGGAGTTCGAGGCGGATCATACAGCCCACCATGCTGAGCCCGAGTTGGTGTGGGAAACTGCAAAGGTTGTGTTGCGGGGGGATATTATCGGGTTCCTTGCCAGGAAGAGGAAATTACGGGCTGCGCATATTATTAGCCTCGAAAAGCTGATTACACGGTTGAGACGCCAGTGGGCTCAGAGCCCAACGGTCGGGCTTCAGAGGCGGATATGGGAGAGGCAAACGGAACTTAATGAACTCTGTCATGGGGTAGATCAGAGTATACCTATGGAAATAGGAAACACAGAGCCGAGCAGGTCTAATAGTGACAGCTCAGAGCACATGGATCAGGGTTGCCATGAGCAACCTTCACAAACAAAAGCACCAGGTGTAGGAGCACGCCCTAGTAGGAGATTACCTCATAGCCTATTAGGTAATGAGGGACAGCGGAGGGCAGGACAGGCTCACCGGAACACTAAGAGTGACGCAGTTAAAAATCACTCAGCGTTGGTCAGAAAGGGAGCTAACCAGGAGTCTAGCAGAGCTAAGCAGGAGTCTAGCAGAGCTAACCAGGAAGTTAACGGCAGAGCTGTTTGGGAGGCTAACCGGAGAACTTCACATGGAGATTCAAACAGTATTCCACGGGAAATAGCCAAGGAAAGAATACCAGAGTCTGGTTACAGGGTGCTGAGCAGCACTGAACAAGAGCCAGGTGGTTGGAGCCACGGAGGTATTCAAGCAGGCAGATGGAAGGAATCCGTGAGAGAAAATCTCCCTGAGAACAGGTACCGGGAGGGCAATAGCTGTTATCAGAGGGATACTTGCATGCCCAAAGAGAAGCGTCCGGTGAAAGGGAGTGGAAGGCTTTCATGGGAGAAAAGCCACGTTAAGTTTCCTAGCTCAAAAAGCTCCGGGGGAACCGAGCCAGAAGATAGGCTGATTCCTTATAATAGAAGGGACTTTGAAAAGCAGAGTTTCACATACACTCAACCAGGTGCGTGGGGCCCTCTGGAGGGAAACTCTACACTATACGGTAACCTCCCAATTCACCCTGATAGAGAGGAGGAGAGAAGCCCTTGTAACGGAGAAGAGGGTTTATTCAGAAATTGTATGAGTTACAATCCTACCGAAGATAACTACGGGGAAAGGTATGAGGACATGGAATGTGACTTCTGTGTTGAAAGTCCTGATGATTTCCAGATGGATTGTACTTTACTATTCTCAGATAACATTTCTTCATTGTGCTGAACTGTTTAAAGACAGGAATCTGTTTAGAGAAACAGATTTGAATAAGCCTGTTTGTGTAAAGTACAAGGACTGTTTTACCTTTTTGTTGGATTGGCTGAAGATAAGCACCCATTTGTGTTATTTCAAATCATTTTTATTGAGATTTTCATACATAACGCAAACATCCAGAGAGGACAGATAAAACAATACAAAGCGATACATAAGCCTCCTCCCCAGATACAATCGTGGAGGATAGCCCCCTTAACCCTGAGTAAATGCCCATTCCCCCCCCACACCCTCCCCGCCATCAGACACAGACTACTCACACACCCTATAATAGGCACATCAAGTACATCAAATACATCCAACACATCGGTGAGAGTTACGATGATGTCACTACACCAGCAAATAAGGTAAATCACAGCACAGAACAGGAGGACCGTTAATCAGTCTCCCGGATTAACTACAAGCAAGTTGCTGTCCCTTTTACTCAGAGCAGTTGAAAGACTAAAGTATTTTGGCATAATGCTCCGCAAAACAAGAAACCTCTTATGGAAACAGGTAGCACTCTCTATATATTTCTAAACATTTAACACCCCACCCCTTTCTCTAGGGGACAACTGAGAGATCATGGGAGACCATAATTCCAAGAAGTCCTCCCAACTCTTACCCCCTTTCTGCTGTGCAGTCAACTTCTCCATATACATCAAGTCAAACATGAAGTTCTCCCAAAGCGCCATACAAGGAGGGGAGGATGCCACCCACTGACACAAGGCCCTATTAACCATCAGAAAACCCCGTTCAAACAGCGCCCTGCGCATGAACGAGAGTCGTTCGCACCCCAGCTCCCAATTTATGGAACAAACAAACCTCTCTTTGCAGAACACCACCCACCCCAAGCCACCCCTCCAACTTATTACAAACCTGTACCCACACAGCTCGCACCCTCGGACACCCCCAAAATTTGTGCGTTAAGGTCCCGACTCCGCAATCACACCACTGACAACTAGCAGAGAACTGCAAACCCACCCGGAAGGCCCATTTATCACTTATATATGCTTGCCAGAGAAATTTATACTGCATTTCCTGTAGATACACCCATACCGGGCCTTTCACTATCCCCTCAAAGGCCACCCGCAATATTTCCTCCGTCATTTCCTCAACTCCGTCTCTCCGCCACCGGAGTGCGAGCACAGTAAGAAACCCCGCACCCCCCGAGGGCCGGAGCACCTCCCGAGAGACCGACCCACCCAGACATCGCTCCTACAGCCGCTCCAATATTGCACGTGGGGACTCGGAAGCTGACCAACCTCCCCCTTCCACAGGAACAGACGCTAAATAAGAGCGGATTTGCAAATAGCCATAAAAATCCTGCTGCCGAATATGAAACCGGCGCTGGACTTGTTGAAAACTGTCCATAACCCCATTATCACTAAAAAATAAATCTCCCAGACAAACAAGGCCTCTCTCAGCCCAACTATCAAAGATACTCTGCTGTGCAAACCCCGGTCGAAAATCAGGATTGCCCACCAGAGGCAGCAGAGGCGACTTACACCAATCCCACCCAAATCTCTGGCATAGCATTCTCCAGGCAGGACGCAAGGCCCCCATATAACTCCCCCCCACGCCTCCCCTAATCGCCATTGGCAGTTGACCGACATGGAGAAGATAGAGGCCATGATACGGAGCCAGCGCTTCCACCAACTGCCGAACCGGGGCACACCCCCCATCCCCTTCCAACATCGCCCGAATATGTCACACTAAATAGCGCAGATTATAATTACACAAGGAGGGTAGTTCCCACCCCCCCTCCTCTCTTCTACTCATTAAGGCCCGCAAAGAGATCCGCGCCTTACGTCCCCCCCACAGAAACCCACGCAAATTCCGTTCAAAACGCTTCCAGTCTTTATCCAAAATCCATAGCGGCAGCATACGCAGCACATGTAGCCATCTAGGAAACTCCACCATGACAAACAACGCCATCCTTCCCTTCAGAGACAGGGGCAAACCCCGCCAGCTTGCCAAAGTTTTACTACTCCTGGCTAGTAAACCAGGCACATTAGCACGATACAGATGTGCTGGCCGATCAGGGAGCTGTATTCCCAAATACTTAATCTCCCCATCCGCCCATACCAATGGAAACTCACCTACCCACTTCGGCCATACTTTACCCCCAACATCCAAAACTACCGACTTCATAGCATTAACCTTCAAACCCGAAAAGTCCCCAAATGCCTGTATCACCTGAAGCGCGCGATCCAAAGACATAGGTAGGTTCGTGAGACACAGCAACATGTCATCAGCAAAGGCGCTGACTTTAATATCTTCCCCTCCCATTCGTATACCAGCAATCTCCAAATCATTTTGCAAGGCCCTCAACAGCGGTTCTAAGGCCAGCACAAAAAGCAAAGGGGACAGAGGGCAGCCCTGCCGAGTACCCCTTTCCAACACAAAGGGATCCGAAAAGACACCATTCGTGCCCACGCGGGCCATGGGTTGTGTATACAACGCCTGAAGCCACTGCACAAAACTCCCCCGCAGTCCAAACGCAGACAGGGCATCCCACATATAAACCCAGGCCACCCTATCAAACGCCTTTTCAGCATCTAGGCTGACAAGAAGCAGGGCCTCATCCTTCTGCAGACAGTATTCCATGCCCAACAGTAGCTTAGCAATATTTCTGGAGGCCTCCCTCCCTTGTACAAACCCAACCTGGCTAGGGTTAATAAGCAACGGTAACAGAGGTGAAAGCCGGGCCGCCAAAACCAAAGCCAAAAGCTTCATGTCACAGTTAATAAGCGAGATCGGACAGTAGGAGGCCGGATCCGACAAATCCTTCCCGGGCTTCGGAATTACAGTAATATCCGCACAACGCATATCTCGAGGAAAGATACCAATGGAGCGGGCCTCTTCAAACATCACCACCATAGAGGGGGCAAGACGCGTAGCCACTATTTTATAATATTCTATACTAAAACCATCTGGCCCAGGGGCCTTGTGAGATTTTCCCCGCTTAATACCAGCAAGAAGCTCCGACACCGTCAATGGCGCGTTGAGCTTTGCCAAATCTTCATCCGAGACCTGTGGGAGGGACAAAGTGCGCAGAAACGCCGTTCCCTGTCCATAATCCCGTTCCTCCTCACTATACAACTGCTTGTGAAAGGCGCGAAAAATCTGTGCGATACTCGCGGGTTGATGCTGCAGGGTACCACTTTTATCGCAAAGCACAGGAATAAACTTAGAGCCCCCAGGATCTCGAACAAGCCTGGCCAGTAACTTCCCCGACCTATTACCATAAAGATGCAAACGATGTTTGTGATATTGCATCGAAAGCACCGCTCTACGCTGCAATAATGCATTAAGTGCCGCCTGTGCCCGAGCATAATCCCGCTGGAGAACCCCACCACTAGCCCTACTCAATTGACGCTGCATAGCCCGTAAAGCGCGTTCCGATACCAAGATACTACGGTCCAAATGCTTACGTCGTAAGGCAGTGTAAGATATGATCGCTCCTCGCATCACCGCTTTACTAGCCTCCCAGAATAATAATGGGGAACATTGTGGGGTATCATTGAATAGAACATAGTCATCCCACTGTTGTTCAAGATAAAGTCGAAAAGCTTCATCTTCCCACAAATACCCGGGAAATCTCCACCCTGTCCTCCCTGGCCCCTGACATTCCCAAGAAATCCACACCATCCCATGATCCGAAATGGCAATAGGCTCTATTTCCGCCTGCACTACCCGAGGGAGCCCTCCTTCACTAACAAGGATATAGTCTATGCGGGACCAGGTGAGATGCGCTCTCGACTGGTGTGTATATTCCCGTACCCCGGGGTGTAGGGTCCGCCAAACATCTACTAGGTCTCCCACCCTACAGAGATAGCTTACCCCCCTACAGGTCCACACCCCCTCCCCCCACCATGGGACTTATCCAAACATGGATCGTGGGGACAATTAAAATCCCCCGCTACAATGACCTTAGCCCGCTCAGCATTCTTTAACAATCCCACTAACTGGGTAAAGAAAGCATGATCATAGACATGTGGCGCATAAACATTTAGTAACCAAAGTGGTTCATTATACAATTTACCCTGTAATAGTATATAACGCCCCGAAGGGTCTGTTTGTACTGCGTGCACTAGAAAAGGAACCCCCCGCTTCACTAACACCACCACCCCTGCTTTCTTCGTACCCGACTCCGCCCCATAGGACACCTCCACCCAATCCCGTGCGAGTTTCCTATGCTCTATGGCACTCAAATGTGTCTCCTGTAACAAGGCTATATGGGCACCCTTTCTTTTAAGCCCCTGAAGTATCTTAGTACGCTTGACCGGGGTGCCAATGCCCCCCACATTCCAAGAGATTATCTTTACTTCAGGCATACCACCCATACCAAGATGATCAGTAGCAGGCAATACGGCACAGTCTCCACCCAGAGACGCCCAGCCTCATCTCCGGGTCCCCCCACCTTTCCCTTCTCCCCCACCAAAACTTCCAAGGGGTGCATATGCTCCTCCCACCAACAGAGCTGTCCAACTAGCGCTCTCCCCATCTTATATCCCAACTCACCCCCCCTCCACTATCCCTCCTTCCCCCCCCGCCCTCCATCCCCCCTGCACCTCCCCCCCTCCCGCCCTCTCCCCTTCTACCCCCTCCCCACCTCCACCCTCCTTTTCCCCCCCTCCCCGCACCCCTCTTCACCCAATCCCCCTTAAAATCACACATCCCAACCTCAGCCAAAGGCTGAGCAGAAGTCACCTCTGTGCACTGTGGGGCCGCCCCGAACTCTCATCCAGCAACGGTGCCATAGTCAGTACCCAAGCCCCCCACCCTCAAGATCCCCCCTTCAGATGTTCCCCCCAGATCTGACTGTTCCACATCACTGCGGGGGACACCGGGCTTATCAACAACAATTCTCCCCCTCCCCCCAAAGAGAAAATTAGTGTTTCAGGCCCCCACTCTTACTCATAAAGAGAAATGAAAAGAAAGGGAAGAAAGAAAGATACATACCAGCAAACTAAGCAATACCACACATAGTGAGCCAACAAAATGACTACTGCCCCAAGGCAAACTATCACAAAACACTTCAACAAAATACAAATGCATAGCAGCACATGGAGAGGCTCACACAGTCCAGCTACACAGCAAGACCTGACTGAGTCAGTGGGAAGGCAGCTCGAACCCCACCAAGCACATCTGCAAGTCAGTACTTTGGAGCCCCCCACACCGCAGGCCTCACCCTGTCCACACATCAGCCAGTCTCTCTCATATCGGGCCATGTAGCATTCAAGACTCAGAGGTCCCGGTCGCCCCTTCAGCTCGTTCAGTCGGGCCCTTATTCAGTTTTTCCAAATAGGCCCTAGCCGCTCCCGCAGAGTCAAACACCAAGCTTTTCCCCAGGTGGTGGACTCGGAGTGTAGCCGGGAAGGCCAGGGTGAACCTAATCTTCTTCTGGAAGAGGGCTGTGCAAATAGGAGAGAATTCCTTGCGTTTCGCCGACACCACTGTAGAATAATCTTGGAACAGCAGTTGTTTGTTACTATGCAACAAGAGTCCCTCGTGCTGCCGATACGCTCGCAAGAGCCTCTCCTTATGGGCAAAATTTAGGATCCGGGCGATCACCACTCGGGGCCTTGGACGGTTCTCCATCTTGGGTCCAATCCAGTGGGCACGCTCTACCTTGAGGTCGCCGACCAAAGAAGATAATCCCAGCTCTTCCGGGAGCAACTGCTCAATTAGCGGCAGAAGTTGTTGGTCCGTCGTTGTCTCCGGGATGCCCACCAAACGGATGTTGTTCCGACGAGAACGATTTTCCAAATCGTCCAGTTTGCTCTGCAAGGCCGCAAGCTGAGCACGTGTGTCTGCCTGTACTCTCTCCTGCCACCTCTCGTCGTCTTCAATGGCGGACACGCGGTTTTCCAGCTCCTCAATTCTCTGACCTTGCGCTGCCATCGTCTCCCCCATCACCTCCAGCTTGGAGAGAATCCGGTCCAATTTGGGGTCTAAGTGACGGGCCACCTCCCTCGCAAGATCCTCTGTAGCCGAGTCCCCACTCTCCGTCCCCGGCGACGAGGGCTGCATCGCCACCGGCATGGAGGCCCGCAGCTTTGGCGCCTTCTCCTTCTCCCTTTCCTTCCGAACTGGGGGCGGCATCCGAAACACCAGACAGCGGTGAAAGAAGGAAAATGTATTAGGGCAGGGATCCCCACCACAAGCACCGGTCGCCGGGAGCTTAAAACACCGATTATATGCCAATTATGCCGAGGCGGCCCCGGAGCAAGAGAAGAGACGTCTTCACTTGCTCATGTGTCACATGACCTCACCCATTTGTGTTAATAGTAGTTCAACTTCATTTGTGCCAGAAAGTATGGTTTAATTTCTTTTGATTCCTACGTGCTGAAATTCACCCGGAAGGGAAAATAAAATACCTCTTTTTAAAAGCCTGGCTACTCGTCTACAACTACCTTTTTGATTAGCTAGTGGGACTACAAATCCCAGGGGGCATTACAACGTCCCAGCTATATTAAGAAGAGGCCCCACTGAAGCTCCCCAGGCTTCTGCCTATAGGAGTACATAGGTGGGTGACAAATGGCGTAGTTCTTTGGATTTTTGCCTAAGAATTAAAAGGACACCGCTACAAGAACTACTTTCCTACTGGAGAGGACTGTATCCGGACAGGGGAGAGCCGTCGTGGAAGATTTCTCGCTGCCAGGTGCTGAGGACCCAGCAAACTTTCTCACAGGCTGAATCCTGCATGAAGCCTCAGGTAAAGGGTACCTGGGCATAAGTGGGGCAGGACAAGAGTGAGAAAGGGGGTGCTGGTGGGCAAGCTGAGAAATAGACGGAGGAAAGGGAAAAGTCGCAGTACCGCACTTGGTGGTCTTTTTCTGTCTTTTTCTCTCCACAGGGACGTCGACGCCGAAGATGGAGCCGCAGGACGTCATGCGCTGGATGCAGGCACAGTGGGACAAACAAATTGAGTTGGTCCGGTATCTGCAGGAGCAGACTGCCCTGACCATGAGGGAACAGCAAAAGCCGCTGATGGACGCCATGGAGGCGCTTTTAAAGAAGCCAGTGGATGCCAGAGCAGACATCCCCTCCATACTCCAGGGAGCAGGACTGAACCCTCATGGTGCTTTGTCATTAGGACAGTTAAAACCGCATGATAATCTAGACGATTATATAGACGCTTTTGAGCGCATAGCCGCAGCTTTGAAATGGCCAGAGGAGCAATGGGCAACTAGGTTTGCCATATCACTCTCAGGCGAGGCCCTTTCTGCATATAAAGCCATGCCGGCTATCATGGCCTCTAACTATGCAGAAATAAAAAAAGCAGTCAAAGACAGACTAGGACTGACTCCTGTGCATTATCATAGAATGTTTAGGGAGGCAAGGATAAAGCCTCAGGAGACCCCTAAGGCCCTGTCTCAAAGGCTGAAAAGTTTGGCCGGAAAATGGTTAACTCCGGAAGGAAGCACACTGGAAACAGTTATCGATAGAATTGTTTTAGAACAGTTCATGCAAGCTGTTCCCAGTGAGGTAAAAACCTTTCTTACGCTCCAGCATTGTCAAACCACTGATGAAGCAGCCACTCTTGCTGAGAGGTATTTCGAAGCAGAGATGACTGACACCTCAGGGGTAGGTCTGTGGCGAGCAGCTGGTATGAAAGATTTTAGCAGAAAAGGTAACAGGTTAAATGCTAAAATGTCTACTGTTGATAACTCTGAAAATGTTAATGTTTTGTATGTACCCAAAGGGAAATGTTTCACCTGTGGGAAGGCCGGACATTTTCAGAGGAGCTGCCCTGAAAGAACGGTTCTGGTGTCAGGAGCTGAAGAGCCAAACCAGGATGGGTTTTTCCTACCAGTCAAGGTAGAAGGTATGGATGCACTGGCACTACTTGACTCGGGGGCTGACCAGAGCATGGTTTCACGAAGGCTCTGGGAAGCCATTGAGAAGCACCGTTCGTCACCCCCGAGTCAAGCAGAAGGCCAAGTATGTATTAGGTGCGTGCACGGAGCGGGCTCACACTATCACTTGTACAGTTTAGAGGTGGGTGCGTTGGGAACAAAACAGCAGATGTTAATGGCTATTGTTCCAAAACTGCCCCGGGAGGTTGTCCTGGGCTGGGATTGGCCACCATTTTTTCAGAAAATGGAAGAAGGGTTTAACAAACCTGGCCAAAGGGCCAATCAACCCCAGGTGGGGAATAGAGAAATAGGGTCAGAGGCTTTAGCAGCTAGACTCCCTAATCCCTTGTTTGGGAAAGCACCAAAGACTAGGGCACAATCGCAGGCACACAAGAGGGAGGGTCCCTTAGGGAAAACAAAATTTGTGCTCCAGTTCTGTAAAGCATCTAAACTAGCAAAAAGCCCGCAGAGAGCCTCCCCAGCAGCTGCAGGGTACGACCTTTTCAGCGCGGAGGAAGCCATAGTTTTGAAAGGGGGCAAGGCTTTGGTTGACACTGGCATACAAGTAAAAATACCGGAGGGCTGCTACGGCCGTATTGCCCCAAGGTTGGGCCTGGCAGTAAAATTCTTTTTGGATATAGGGGCAGGGGTTATAGATCCCGATTACAGGGGCTGCATAAAAGTCTTAATCTTTAATTTTGGAGAGAAAGACTTTAAAGTCCAAATAGGTGACCGCATCGCTCAGTTAATATGCGAGCGTGTGGGTTTTCCCACAGTAGAGGAGGTGTCATCGTTACCACCAACTACTCGGGGTGGACAAGAGTTTGGGTCTACCGGGCAGAAAGAAGTAAAGATTATGATGGCCCTAGCAGAGGAAAAGAAGGAAGAAGACCTGGGTCCTCAAATTGCTGATTGGAAGGAAAGGCCAAAACCCAGGTTGGGTGCAGGGCTCTCCCAGCAACAGGAATTAACCCAAGTGCTAGACAGATTTGCTGATGTCTTGACCACGAAACCCGGGGAAACCCATATCATTGCTCAAGAGATAATCACGGAGCCAGGACAAGTAATTAGGCAGCGCCCCTACCGTATGCCAGAAACTAAAAAGAAGGAAATAGTAGAGCAGGTGAAGGAGATGGTTGCTATGGGCATAATAGAAGTGTCACGTAGTCCCTGGTCAAGCCCAATAGTGCTGGTGCCCAAGCCAGATGGGACTCTTAGATTTTGTATAGACTTTTGCCGGGTAAATGAGATTTCCCAGTTTGATGCCTACCCGATGCCCCGCATCGATGACTTGTTGGATCGCCTGGGGCAGGTCAAATATTTAACGACACTAGACCTTACAAAAGGATATTGGCAGGTGCCATTAACGAAAGACTCAAAACCCAAAACAGCGTTTAGCACGCCCATAGGGCTCTTTCAGTTCAGGCGCATGCCATTTGGCCTGCATGGCGCCGCCGCCACCTGCCAGCGCCTGGTGGATCAGGTCCTCAGACCCCACCATGACTACGCATTGGCCTACATGGACGATGTAGTTTGTGATAAGGAAGCTTATCATAGCTCAGGAAGGGGCTATAGAAAAGGTGAAGTGTCTCTGAACAAGCAACCTGTCAGTGCTGGTAGAAATGAGAAAACAGAATTTTGCCATAAAAGACTACCAGTCCCAGAATGCACCAGGTTTCCAACAGCCATTAGAGGAGCTGAAGTGGGGAAACGTGTGTTCAATCAGGAGGGCTATGAGGTAATCCCTAAGCACTCATCTCAAAGGGCAGGGCCTGATTCAGCACAGCTGCGCTGTGTTAGGGAGGATCACTCACCTAAGCAGAATAAGAGTAGAGTTTATTCTACAGATGACCATCTTCATGATCACCTTGGATATCCAGAGAATGATCATCAGTTTCATCTGAAGAATCAGCAGAAGCAGAAGCCAAACCGGACGGATAGAGAAGGAAAGAAACCCTCTGGAAGGAAGAGGAGAAAAGCCTTTGAGAGGTCTAGAAGAGTCCAAGGCAGTACGTATATTGGGAGGTATTCCAAGGGCCAGCATAGACCATTGGACTGGGGAAAGCCAGAGGAATGGTGCTGCAGAACAAGGAATCACCAGAGGCTACCTGTGAGGGAGACGGCTGCACGTGGAAGGGACTCTAAGACCTATGCCAGAAGGTATGTGAAGAGAGATCCAGTGTCCAGGGATCAGGACTGGAAGGCTGGACATAAGAACTGGACTACATACTGGCCAGGCTATATAGAGAGGAACTATAGCAACAATGGAAGCTCAGGTATGAACATTGATCTATGCCCTAGCTATAACCTTGAAAGACAGCAGGGAAATAAGTGTTCTCCTGAAAGTGCTCCATTGAAAGATTCATCTGTGCCAATTCATGATAGTGACCCTATGCTTGTTGATGAAGGGGAAATAATAGCAGATCAAGATATTGTTTATATGGACTGCTCTCTATCCAAACTCCGTTGGTAACTTTCTGTGATAAAGCACAGCAGCCATCACAAAGAAAATATAAATTTGTTCTTTATTCCACTAAGAAAAGCTCCTGAAGCAGGATTTGACTCACACAGTAGAAAGCCAGCCTGCTAAAGGGTTTCAGCTGGATAACTGATAGCAATTGAGCTGCACCTAATTGCTTGTGAGCTAGGAGAGAATTACTTCTGGATCTGTGTGGAAAGTAATCAGAAGTTAACCTTACAAGAACAGTTTATTTCTTTCTTTGTGGCTTTTCGTTTGTTAGAGATATGCTAAGAAAACATTAGCTAATTGCCTGACAAGTTTGAAGGTTGTTTTCCTGATTTTGATTTTAGACTTTGTTTTACCAAGTTAAACACTGCAAGCAAGTAACCAATTTATGTGCTACCAAGCATATCTGTGCTGGGAGAAATAACCCCATAAATAAAGAAGTATCTTATTGGCTTTAACACTTGTGCACAACTAAATTATTGTCAGCAGCTGTGTCTGGTGTGAATGAACTACATTACCCACAATACCTTGCAAAAATCATTTAAATATATGCATTGTCAAGACTGTGAAGATTCTCACCCAGGCAGCCGTCTGACAAATGGCGTAGTTTTTCGGATTGCTTTTGCACAAAAGGGGATTTACTTGCTGAGGATTACAACTACAGTTCAAGTTTAAAGCTGGAAAAAAAGATTTTCCCTCAACTGCACTTTGGAGGAGAGGAAGCTGTCCCAGGAGGAAAAGACCCTGTGCAGAGCTGGATTCATCACTGAGACAAGGTAATAAGTACCTGGGCATGTCTAGTGGTCGATGGGAGTAAGCACAGGGTAATTGAGAAAAAAAGAGTGTAGAAAAAAAAACAAAAAACCACCTGTTTGGAAGGTGGTGCACTGTGTTTTTTTTCTTACAGGGTTCAAGATGGATTCAAAGGAACTAGCTCAGTGGATGGCAGCCCAGTTCAGCAGGCAGCAGGAGCTAGCACAGCAGGCTCAGGACACTGCTATGAGAGCCTTAATGGACCAGCAGAAGCCAGTGCTTGATCTGGTGCAAGCCCTAGTTGAGCTGAAGAACCAAAGTGGAACAGATGCAAGACCAGCAGTGAATACTGGTACACCACATGTGGACAGTGTGGGACTCAATCAAGGGATTGGGGCATTTAGTTTTGGGAAGCTAACTCCAGATGATAATGTTGATGATTTTCTAGAGTCTTTTGAAAGAGTGGCACAAGCATTAGCATGGCCAGAGACCCAGTGGGCAGTAAGGCTGGCAGCCTCATTAACTGGAGAGGCACTTGCAGCTTATAGAGCAATGCCAGCAGCCCAGGCTTTGAATTATAAGGATGTAAAGGCTGCTATTAGAGATCGCCTAGGGTTGTCTATTTCAGAGTATAGGCGAATGTTTAGAGCTACTACATTGAGAGTGGGTGAAACACCCAGGGCTCTGAGTCAGAGAATCAGAGGTCTAGCTGTAAAATGGTTGGAGCCTGAGCAAAAGACGGTAGAAATGTTATTAGACATTATAATGTTGGAACAATTTATGTCTGGGGTGCCTAAAGATTTGCACACTTTCCTTATACAGCAAAATTGCCAAAATCTTGGAGAGGCAACCATGCTAGCAGAGAGATTCTTGGAAGCCACGCAGGCTTGCCATAGAATGGATGGCCCTCTGAAGATTGGTGCTGAGGCTAGATGTGCTGTATCAAAAAAGAAAATAATTAAAAATGTTTCTGAAAATGAATGTACTGTATCAAACCAGATGACACAGTGGAATAGAAAGAAATGTTTCAAGTGTGGAAAATGGGGACATTTAAAAAAAGAATGTCAGACACACACTAGCTTAGTGGGTGTGGATTTAAAACAGCCCAAAGAAGGATTTCTTTTGATGGTTGATGTGCAAGGAATTACCACAAATGCTTTGTTAGACTCTGGGGCAGACCAGAGTATGATGTCAAAAAGGCTTTGGAAGAGGATAGAGGCCCAAGAAGGATTTGTGCCTAGAACCCCTGAAAGCCAAGTTCACATCAGATGCATTCATGGTGCTGCAACATCATATCCCACCTATAGGCTAAAGGTTAAGTGCCTGGGGGGACAAGAGGAAGTCCTGTTAGCAGTGGTGCCTAGGCTACCCTTTGATTTGGTTCTAGGAAGAGACTGGCCAAGATTTAAGCAGGGTCTAGTGGAAGGACTAGGAAAGAAGGAGGGAGAAGGTTTAATGATAATAGCTCCCGGGCCTTTATTTGGAAGTCCTCAGACCCCAGCTAAAAAGATGGTTAAGCGTCCAGAAGACCAAGCTACCCCAAAGCAGACATTCGTCCTAAAGTACCATAGGGTCACAGAGAAGGCCCAAGCTCCTAAGCGGGCAACCCCTCAAGCTGCTGGGTTTGACCTGTGCAGCATAGAAAATGTGACTGTACCTAGCCAAGGGAGACCCTGGTGGACACTGGTCTCCAAGTGGAAATACCTATTGGATGCTATGGGAGAGTAGCCCCAAGGTCCGGATTAGCCCTTAAATATTTCATCGATGTGGGTGCGGGAGTAATTGATCCCGATTACAGGGGCAATATTAAAGTTCTGTTGTTTAATTTTGGACAGAATGATTATCACGTGAAGACAGGAGACAGAATTGCCCAATTGATCTGTGAGAGGCTGGGTTTTCCACCTGTGGAGGAGGTCACATCCCTGGAGAATTCTGAACGTGGAACCAAAGGCTTTGGTTCTACTGATGTCAAAGGGGTTAAAAGCCTAGCTGCCACCTGTGCCCGAGAGAGGGAGGTGAATGAAGAGGAAGATTTGGGACCCCAGGTATCTGATTGTAAAGAAAAATCAGAGCCCCAAATAGGTGAGGACCTGACAGTGGTACAACAGGAAGAAATTAGGAAATTGCTCAAAGAGTTTCCAGATGTGTTGACACCCATACCTGGGGAGACACATTTGGTTGCCCATGAAATAATAACTCCACCTGGGAAATTAGTTCGTCAAAGGCCATACCGCTTGCCTGAAGCCAAAAGACAGGAAGTAGTGGCACAAGTCCAGGAGATGTTGGACATGGGAGTAATAGAGGAGTCAAAGAGTCCCTGGAATAGCCCCATAGTCCTGGTGCCGAAGCCTGATGGATCTTTAAGATTTTGTATTGACTTCCGGCAGGTAAACGTCATATCAGTTTTTGATGCATATCCAATGCCAAGAATTGAAGAGCTGTTGGACCAGCTGGGACAGGCTCAATACTTAACCACCCTTGATATGACAAAAGGATATTGGCAAATCCCTCTAACCAGGGAGTCGAAGCCGAAGACTGTGTTCAGCACCCCCGTTGGCCTTTTCCAGTTCAAGAGGATGCCTTTCGGACTGCATGGAGCAGCGGCTACCTGCCAAAGGTTAGTGGATCAGGTACTTCGACCCCATCAAAATTATGCTTTTGCATATATGGATGATGTCATAATCCATAGTAACACCTGGGCGGAGCATCTAAAGAGGATCAGGGCAGTCTTGTGCTCCATGAAGCAAGCGGGAATCACTTTAAACCCGAAGAAGTGTGCCTTTGCAAATAGGGAGGTAAAATACCTGGGCCACCTAGTGGGAAGAGGAAAAATTAAACCTCTAATGAGTAAAGTAGATAGCATCAGGAATTTTCCTCCTCCAACAACAAAGAAACAACTAAGAAGTTTCTTAGGACTTATTGGATACTACCGCAGGTTTATACCGCAATTCGCAGAGAAAAGTGCAATTTTCACGGATATGCTGCGGAAGAATTGTCCAAACCAGCTAAAGTGGACACCTGAAGCTGAAAAAGCGTTTTCAGTCTTAAAAGGAAAATTGTGTACAGGACCGGTACTGAAAGGGGTGGACTTCAAGAAACCCTTTCTGGTTCAAACGGATGCATCGGATGTAGGGCTAGGAGCGGTTCTATCCCAGTGTCATGATGGGGTCCTGTGATGTACCTGAGCAGGAAGTTGTCACCGGCTGAACAAAAGTATTCCACAATAGAAAAAGAATGTTTAGCTATCAAGTGGTCAGTGGAGGCATTAAGGTTTTACCTTACAGGGAGAAAGTTCCAGTTGGTCACGGACCATGCCCCACTTAAGTGGTTTAAGCAAATGGAGAACCACAATGCCAGGTTGACACGCTGGTACATGGCCTTACAGGCATTTGATTTTCAAGTTGAACATCGTGCTGGGAAGTTACACAAGAATGCGGATGCCCTTTCCCGGATTACGGACTGTAGAGAAGAAGTTTCACCAGTCACACCAGTCCGTAATAACTTAAGCAGGGGGGTATGTGATAAGGAAGCTTATCATAGCTCAGGAAGGGGCTATAGAAAAGGTGAAGTGTCTCTGAACAAGCAACCTGTCAGTGCTGGTAGAAATGAGAAAACAGAATTTTGCCATAAAAGACTACCAGTCCCAGAATGCACCAGGTTTCCAACAGCCATTAGAGGAGCTGAAGTGGGGAAACGTGTGTTCAATCAGGAGGGCTATGAGGTAATCCCTAAGCACTCATCTCAAAGGGCAGGGCCTGATTCAGCACAGCTGCGCTGTGTTAGGGAGGATCACTCATCTAAGCAGAATAAGAGTAGAGTTTATTCTACAGATGACCATCTTCATGATCACCTTGGATATCCAGAGAATGATCATCAGTTTCATCTGAAGAATCAGCAGAAGCAGAAGCCAAACCGGACGGATAGAGAAGGAAAGAAACCCTCTGGAAGGAAGAGGAGAAAAGCCTTTGAGAGGTCTAGAAGAGTCCAAGGCAGTACGTATACTGGGAGGTATTCCAAGGGCCAGCATAGACCATTGGACTGGGGAAAGCCAGAGGAATGGTGCTGCAGAACAAGGAATCACCAGAGGCTACCTGTGAGGGAGACGGCTGCACATGGAAGGGACTCTAAGACCTATGCCAGAAGGTATGTGAAGAGAGATCCAGTGTCCAGGGATCAGGACTGGAAGGCTGGACATAAGAACTGGACTACATACTGGCCAGGCTATATAGAGAGGAACTATAGCAACAATGGAAGCTCAGGTATGAACATTGATCTATGCCCTAGCTATAACCTTGAAAGACAGCAGGGAAATAAGTGTTCTCCTGAAAGTGCTCCATTGAAAGATTCATCTGTGCCAATTCATGATAGTGACCCTATGCTTGTTGATGAAGGGGAAATAATAGCAGATCAAGATATTGTTTATATGGACTGCTCTCTATCCAAACTCCGTTGGTAACTTTCTGTGATAAAGCACAGCAGCCATCACAAAGAAAATATAAATTTGTTCTTTATTCCACTAAGAAAAGCTCCTAAAGCAGGATTTGACTCACACAGTAGAAAGCCAGCCTGCTAAAGGGTTTCAGCTGGATAACTGATAGCAATTGAGCTGCACCTAATTGCTAGTGAGCTAGGAGAGAATTACTTCTGGATCTGTGTGGAAAGTAATCAGAAGTTAACCTTACAAGAACAGTTTATTTCTTTCTTTGTGGCTTTTCGTTTGTTAGAGATATGCTAAGAAAACATTAGCTAATTGCCTGACAAGTTTGAAGGTTGTTTTCCTGATTTTGATTTTTGACTTTGTTTTACCAAGTTAAACACTGCAAGCAAGTAACCAATTTATGTGCTACCAAGCATATCTGTGCTGGGAGAAATAACCCCATAAACAAAGAAGTATGTTATTGGCTTTAACACTTGTGCACAACTAAATTATTGTCAGCAGCTGTGTCTGGTGTGAATGAACTACATTACCCACAATACCTTGCAAAAATCATATAAATATATGCATTGTCAAGACTGTGAAGATTCTCACCCAGGCAGCCGTCTGACAAGTTATATATAGTACAACGTGGACCCAGCACCTCGCAAGGGTGGAGGCAGTTCTGAGAGCGCTGCGCAAGGCCGGGTTAACGCTAAACCCCGCAAAGTGCCTATTCGCCAGCGAGGAGGCTAAGTATTTGGGCCACATAGTCGGGAGGGGAGTAGTAAGGCCCCTAGCTTGTAAAATCGAAAGCGTGAGGGATTTTCCCCGGCCAGGAACGAAAAAACAAGTACGTAGTTTCCTCGGTTTAATAGGATACTACAGGAGGTTCATACCTTGATTTGCCGAAGAGAGCATCCTGTTTACCGAGATGCTTCGGAAAAACGCACCGAATACCGTAAGGTGGACCCCAGAGGCCGAAGAGGCCTTTACTGCCCTTAAGGACAAACTTTGTAAGGCCCCGGTACTACGGGGAATAGATTTTAGCTTACCCTTCGTGGTACAGACGGATGCGTCAGAGACAAGGTTGGGGGCAGTGATGTCCCAGGTGTTTGAAGGGGTAGAACACCCGGTGACATATCTAAGTCGCAAGCTCTCAAAAGCTGAGAGGAATTACTCCACAATAGAGAGGGAGTGCCTCGCAATAAAGTGGGCCGTGGAGGCCTTACGCTTCTATTTGACAGGCAGGAAATTCCTCTTAGTCACTGACCATGCCCCTTTAAAGTGGCTGAACCAAATGCAAAATAGCAATGCCCGTTTAACCCGGTGGCATCTAGCGCTGCAGTCTTTCAACTTCATAGTACAGCATAGGGCTGGGAAACTACACGGGAATGCAGACGCGCTATCGCGAATTACGGGCTGTCAGAAAGATTCCGCAGCCTGTAATATTTTAAGGGGGGGATCTGTCATGGGGTAGATCAGAGTACTGTATACCTATGGAAATAGGAAACACAGAGCCGAGCAGGTCTAATAGTGACAGCTCAGAGCACATGGATCAGGGTTGCCATGAGCAACCTTCACAAACAAAAGCACCAGGTGTAGGAGCACGCCCTAGTAGGAGATTACCTCATAGCCTATTAGGTAATGAGGGACAGCGGAGGGCAGGACAGGCTCACCGGAACACTAAGAGTGACGCAGTTAAAAATCACTCAGCGTTGGTCAGAAAGGGAGCTAACCAGGAGTCTAGCAGAGCTAAGCAGGAGTCTAGCAGAGCTAACCAGGAAGTTAACGGCAGAGCTGTTTGGGAGGCTAACCGGAGAACTTCACATGGAGATTCAAACAGTATTCCACGGGAAATAGCCAAGGAAAGAATACCAGAGTCTGGTTACAGGGTGCTGAGAAGCACTGAACAAGAGCCAGGTGGTTGGAGCCACGGAGGTATTCAAGCAGGCAGATGGAAGGAATCCGTGAGAGAAAATCTCCCTGAGAACAGGTACCGGGAGGGCAATAGCTGTTATCAGAGGGATACTTGCATGCCCAAAGAGAAGCGTCCGGTGAAAGGGAGTGGAAGGCTTTCATGGGAGAAAAGCCACGTTAAGTTTTCTAGCTCAAAAAGCTCCGGGGGAACCGAGCCAGAAGATAGGCTGATTCCTTATAATAGAAGGGACTTTGAAAAGCAGAGTTTCACATACACTCAGCCAGGAGTGTGTGGCCCTCTGGAGGGAAACTCTACACTATACGGTAACCTCCCAATTCACCCTGATAGACAGGAGGAGAGAAGCCCTTGTAACGGAGAAGAGGGTTTATTCAGAAATTGTATGAGTTACAATCCTACCGAAGATAACTACGGGGAAAGGTATGAGGACATGGAATGTGACTTCTGTGTTGAAAGTCCTGATGATTTCCAGATGGATTGTACTTTAGTATTCTCAGATAACATTTCTTCATTGTGCTGAACTGTTTAAAGACAGGAATCTGTTTAGAGAAACAGATTTGAATAAGCCTGTTTGTGTAAAGTACAAGGACTGTTTTACCTTTTTGTTGGATTGGCTGAAGATAAGCACCCATTTGTGTTAATAGTAGTTCAACTTCATTTGTGCTAGAAAGTATGATTTAATTTCTTTTGATTCCTACGTGCTGAAATTCACCCGGAAGGGAAAATAAAATACCTCTTTTTAAAAGCCTGGCTACTCATCTACAACTACCTTTTTGATTAGCTAGTGGGACTACAAATCCCAGGGGGCATTACAACATCCCAGCTATATTAAGAAGAGGCCCCACTGAAGCTTCCCAGGCTTCTGCCTATAGGAGTACGTAGGTGGGTGACAACTCTTACATCAGAGGGCTAAGAAGTCTGTGCAGTATTACCACTATCAATTGTATCGTCATGGTGACAAACCCAGGAAACTACTGGCCAGATGCTTGCGAGGCCCCCGGGGCTCAAAATTGGTGCCTGCGTTGCGGGATGACCGGGGGGTATTGCATCGGGAGAGTGCGGCGATCGCGGGGGGTTTTCGATCTTTTTTCCAGCAACTTTACGCAGCGGAGTCTCCCCCCTTGTCGCAGATGGCGGACTATGTGGGGGAGCTGAATCTGCCTTGGCTCTCCGAGGCGCAACGGGCGCAGTTAGATCGGCCGATTACAGTTGCGGAGTTGCAAGCTGCTATCTCCAAAGCTGGTTGCTACAAATCTCCGGGGTCGGACGGTCTGGGAGCAGAGTTCTATAAGATTTTGAATGAGCTGATTTCCCCAACCTTAGCTGCCGTCCATAATATGAGGGCCCAGCAGGGGTATTTTCGATGGGGGGATAATCAGGCCCATATAGTTCTTATTCCGAAACCGGCCAAGAACCCCCTAGTAGCATCCTCATATCGCCCTATCTCTTTGCTTAACTTTGATCTTAAATTAATGGCAAAAATTCTGGCCGACCGCCTGTCGGAGTTCTTGGGGCAGCTTGTTCATGATTCCCAAGTGGGTTTTGTTAGGGACCGCTATGCAGTACGGAACTTGCGTAGAATAATAACTTCCCTAGAATGGGTCCGGCGCCGAGGCACGCCCTCCTTATTAATCAGCTTTGATGCAGAGAAAGCCTTTGATAGGGTAGATTGGCAGTATTTGATGTACCTTCTCCCGCACTATGGTATAGGGTCCTCTTTTTGTAATATGGTGGTGAGCCTCTATTCAAACCCGACCGCAGCGATCCTTTGTAATGGGGTCTTGTCTGAAGCCTTTTCCTTAAGACGGGGGACCCGTCAGGGGTGTCCCCTTTCCCCCCTTCTTTTTGTCTTGTCTCTGGACCCCCTCCTACGTCGGTTGGAGCAGACGCGAGAGATCTGGGGGGTACGTATCGGAGACCAGGAGTTTAAACTATCCGCTTTTGCTGATGATCTGTTAGTCCATCTGTTCTCGCCCGCAGAATCATTGCCCTGCCTTTTGCGGGAGTTCCAAACCTTTGGGAACTTTGCGGGGTTCACTATTAATCGGGACAAATCAGAGGCCCTGGATGTTTCGGGTCAGCTTCGGCGTAGCTGGCCGGGCGAGTTCCCCCTTAAATGGGCGGACAATCAATTTACTTACTTGGGGATAGTACTGCCTAGTCAGTTGTCTCAACTATACAGGAGTAACCTGTCTCAGGTGCTGGCCAAGGTGAGAACTCAATTGCAGGCTTGGCGGACTCGTCCCCTCTCCTTGTCGGGGAGGATTGCGGCAATTAAGCTGGTAATATTGCCCAGGATCTTGTATTGGTTACAGACTCTCCCGGTTTGGCTACTACGACGGGATGTTCAGCGTTTTGAGATGGAATTTAGGGGGTTTTTGTGGAGAGGTGCGAGAGCGCGGATCCCCTATAGTCAGTTGGTGGGGAAGGGGAGACATGGGGGTTGGGGGCTACCGGACCTCGGAGCCTATGCGTTAGCCTGCCAAGCATGACATTTGGGGGACTGGCTGGGCTCTACCGAATTGTATACCCCTCTGGCGCTGGAGGAGGCCTACACGGCCCCTCATTCCTTGCAGGCCCTGTTACACATGGACTTTAGCCGGTTGCCCGCCCACCTGGTTGATAGTGTGTTATTGATCCCCGTGCTCCGGACTTGGCGGCAGCTAAATGTTTACTGGGGCCGTAACTGGAAGGTGTTGTTCTGGTTGCCCATTAGAGATAATGTCAGTTTCACCCCAGGTACGGAGACCACCGTATTCCTTGCCTGGGGGGACAGAGGTTTGCGGAATCTCGGACATGTGGTTGATCCCGCTGGGAAAATTAAATCTTTCCCTTTCTTATCCCGGGAATATGACCTGGGGTCTTGCCACACTTTTGCGTACCTGCAGATTGCTCACTACGTGGCCTCGCTCCCGGGTGAGGAGCTGCATGGCGACCGGTCAGCTCAGATCATTGAGTTTTTTAGTCTGACCGGGGCGGAGAAACCGTCCATACATCTGTTTAATTTGAGACTGGACCTTTTTCGGCCTCGACCCGACTTTAGCGGTGTGGAGCAGGCCTGGGGGGTAGAGCTGGGGCAGGCTGTTCCCCCTGATACCGTATTAGCTGCCCTTCAAAGAATCGGACGCCTGGCGGACGGCGTCCGTTGGCGGGAAATACAATTTAAGTGTATCACTAGGGTTCATTTTTCTCCGAGACGGGCTTTCTGTTGTCATTTGACCCCGGACGGTAGATGTCCGCGGTGCGCTGAGCCCCTGGCGACTTTATTACACATGTGGTGGGGATGCCGGCAGATCCGTTCGTATTGGCGGAGGATTTGTTGTTTCATGGCTATCCTTCATTGTGCATATCCATAAATTTCTCCAAATCCCTTACACAATCAACCCACCCGCTCTCACCTTAAACCCCCTCATTGGCATCCAACACTGTTGTTTTATACTATTCCTGAAATGGCTCCCATATTTTATAAAATTTACAACGTTTTTGCTTATGAATAGCTGCTATTTCAGGTACCAAAAAATATTCCACAGGCGAGAAATTGCTGCATGTCTTCCTAGCAATTTATTCCCCTTCCAATTACAGTTAATCACGCTTCTTGCTGCCACTCCACAGAGCAATGTGAAAGTAACTAGATCATCTTTAAAACCCTTGATATTGACCCAGAATGAAGCACCTTGATCCCTCCATTTCCAGCACTACTTCCTGTCAGAACCTCCAAATCTTGGGGCAGGTTCATCAAATATACAGAAAAATGCCTTCTATCCCACAGTCCCTCCATCATCTTTTGGAATCCCTCCCATAACATTTCTGAAGTCTCTCCAGAGACAGACTGCAAATAATTTACCACCTGTAAATAATTTTATATGCATTTTCCTTTACCAATATGCTAATAGAACACTTCCCCACTTCTTCAAATATCCTTTTCCAATCTACTTCAGTCACCTTCTCCCCAAGATCCCCTTTCCCATCCCACCCCACCATAAATTGCACCTACATAAATTCCCACTCTCTCAAATAACCATAAATGCTTATAATAGCCCCTTTTAAGCTTGTTATAGATCAGTGCATCTCAAACGTTTAACCAATATGACCCCCTTTTAATATTTATGTTTAAATCTTTTTTTATTATCATTATTAACCAAAACATCAACCTTCCATTATATTGGCTTTTGAATACCTTATGGCAAATATTCAGACAATACAACCATCACTGCTGAAACACTTTACAGATATCAAATGTAATAAACCATAACCATAACCATATTTTCTCCCCTCCCCCTCTCCCTTCTAAAATGGTCTAATTATCAAGAGGTATTAACATTCTTCCTAGCCCCCTCCGGCAGGCAGTTGCTCTTATACCCACCGGAGGTGTTATTTTTTGGACCTTTATCCCTTACACTACCTCCCAAAGCTCCTGACCACTACCTCTATAACAATCTTGGTCAGGGTAACTACCCTCCCAAATGATCCATTCTTACCTTGACACTTTAATTTTAACATTGTCATTGATATATCATCCCTTACCCCCTCCTCCTTCATCCCCCTCTCCCTTTCCCTTCCCTCCCTCCTCTACTCCTTCCCCGTCCCTCCCTCCCCCCATCTTTGCATGGTTCTTCCACTTATATAGACAACTTATATTGTTAAAATATCATTTCTTGCCCTAGCCGACACGCCTTCCAGATATGGGGACCAAATCATCAAGAGGTTCGCTCTCCTTTGCGCGTGTCACTTGGAGGACTCTCCTTCCCATAACACCAACAGGTGCAGTAAATTTCTCCATTCCCAATATTCAGGCCCCCCTACATCTCTCCATCTACGAAGGATACATTGTTTAGCAATAAGGCAACACTTCCTCACCGTCAATCCATTCCCTGCTGTGGTAAGTCCCAATGGGTCCGGAGCATCCAAAATAGCCAAGCCCGGGGTCAACCTCAATTCCTGCCCCACCCTTTTAATATTTAAAAATTCACATTACCCCAATGATGATGAAAAAATATCAAATCCTCATTCCCATCCACTTCTCCTCCCTCCACTTATTCAATGAAAGCAGCTGTCAGCACTGGATCCTGTGTATCAGTGTGTATTCATATGACCCAATATTAAGCATAGGTTTTCAGTTTAACAGGAAACCCACACAGGAAGAAGAGGAAGATTTGTTGGCTCCCATTGCTTGGTATAGGGATATCTTCCTTTTCTATGCATGGAGCAGCCTTGTTTCTGGGACACCATCTACTGAAGATGTGACCCCATTTGTGGTCAGGACCCCTAGTTTGGGAACCAGGGTTATAGATGCCCCACAAATCTTCCAATGCCTGAGCCTCATCATTATCCCCCATACCAATGGAATTTAGCCTCATCAAATGTTGCACCTGTATGACTGGTTAAGAAATCCACCATCTGTAAATCATATAAGGGGTATTTTCAAAGGCATTTAGAAGGTTTGCAAATGTGCAAATTTCCTAAATGTCACTTACTGGACTATTTAGCAGCACTAACATGGTTAACTGGCTAATGGCGATATTCAGCTGCTAGCCGTTTATCCTAAAGCCACTTTTGTAGTCCAGCCCATGGCTGAATGTCGCCATTGACTGGACTGCAAAACTGCAGACCATTCAATCTGGATATTCAGTACTGGTGGCCGGATAAGACCCTGACATTAAATATTCAGGTTCACTTTACAGCGGCGATGGCTAGCCACTTTAACACAAAAATCAATGGCCCTTGTTGTTTGAACGATCACTCAATAGTTACAAAAATATTTTTTCGTTCACTAGCAGTGTTCTGGATTGGAATATTCAAACGAAAGTCCTCAAAAAATGATATGTCTAATGACTTCCATTGAGGTCTCAGTTCGGCAATGGCAAAGCCTCATAGACTCACGTCATAATAAGGCTGATTGCGTGATCACATCAATGACCTCAATGAAATGAAAACAGAACCCTATTCCACAGCGATAGAGTTCACTAGAAAAGTGCACTTTTGCAAATTATCAAACTCAATATTCAAATAAAATATCTGTGACACAAAACACTTCCCTCAGTGAAAAGGGTCTGTTTTTTCATATTACTTTTCCAGATCCCAACATCAATCCCCGGTACCACTGAGACGTTTCACGATATTGTTTCCTCAGGGGATCATAGTCAATCTATGATGCTGCCCGCGCTTTCTCACCCTGCAATCTTGCTACACTCCCGATGACAGGGAGATCTCAAACGGTTCTGCCAAAAAATATTCCAATCCAGAACACTGTGCTAGTGAACGAAAAAATATTTTTTAAAACTATTTAGCCACTTTAACAGCATTAGCCACCACTCCTGAATATCCCTCCCCCCATATATTTTATTTCAAAAGCTTGTTACTCACTTAATCGCTATTAATTTTAAAGCGAGTTACAAAAATCATTTACAATTTACATTTACAGTTCATACTTGTAAATGCTAAAACAGAGGATAGTGAAGTTTCTGGAATCCAATACATTACAGGATCCGAGGGAGCATGGGTTTACCAGAGGCAACTCTTGTCAGACAAATCTGTTTCCCATCAGTGCCAGCAAGCTCAGCTTTAACAGAGCCGTCAGAAAGGGAAACTCTCCCTTCATGGCTCTGAAAAGCAGCCGGCGCTGAGGGAAATACAAGGAGGGCTCTGCCGGGGAAGCAGGAGGCCATGGGGCACTTCATTCTGCTGCTGCTGTGGCGGCGGCAGCAGCGGCTTCACTGATCGGGGGGTTTTTTTTTGTTTTGTTTTTTTCAGTTTCCCTGGGCTGGGGGTGGTGGTAACAGCATAGGAAATATTAATGAGCTGATGGGGGGAGGGCTAGGACTGGAAATGGGCTAGAGGGGGATAGGACTGGTAATGGGTTATGAGGGGGTTAGGACTGGTAATGGGCTGATGGGGGGGTTAGAACTGGAAATGGGCTAATCGGGAGGGGGGCTAGGACTGGTAATGGGCTATAGAGGGTGGCTAAGACTGGAAATGGGCTGATGGGGAGGTTAGAACTGGAAATGGGCTAATCGGGAGGGAGGCTAGGACTTGAAATGGGCTGATGGGGGGTTAGAACTGGAAATGAGCTGATGTGGGGTTAAGAATAGAAATAGGCTGATCGGGAGGGGAGTTAGAACTGGAAATGGGCTGATCGGGAGGGGAAGCTAGGACAGGTAATGGGCTGATTGGTGGGGTTAGGCCTAGAAATGGGCTGATTAGGAGGGCTAGGACAGGAAATGGGCTGATTGGAGGGCTAGGACTGGAGTGGGCTGATAAGGGGAATAGGAATGGAAATGGACTAATGGGGGAGGGGAGGAGAGTGCTGCTGGCCCTGGAAGAAAACTAGGGGCTAGGGCTACAAATGGGCTGATGCAGGGGGATGGTAGAATAGGACTGGAAGGGAGCAGATATTGAGAGGGACTGCTAGGGGAAGAAGGGGGCAGGAAGGGAGCTGACACGGGAGAAGGAGGGGGCTGGAAAGGAGCTGACACCTGGGATGTACTGAAGGGGGACTGGAAGGAAGCTGACACTTGGGGATGGAAGTGGTAGGTGGTTGGGTAATGGGGAGGAGACTGGAAGGGAGCTGACAAGCGAATAGCACTGGAAGGGGGATGGACAGAGGGTAGGGCAACTGGAAGGGAGCCTACTGGGGGGGTGGCACTGAGAGTGGACGTGAGCTGATATCTGGGATGGTATTTGGACTAGAAGGGGCTGGACAGTGGGGTAGGAGGGGGACTGGAAGGGAATGGACACCAATGGCGGTCATGGGAATGCAAGGCGGTTGACATTGGAAGGTACTGGGAGGGGAGGACTGGAAAGGGGGCTGATACTGGGGAGGGTTACTGGAACTGGAAATAGGCTGATGGAAGGGAGTGAAGAAAACAAAAGAAGAGATAAGAAATGGCAGATGGACCATAGACCACAGAGAGAGAGCTAAGAGAAGACAGGAAAGCAGAAGCCTCAGATCGGGGCCAGCATGATCAAAGAATAAAATGGTCAGACAACAAAGGTAGAAAAAATAATTGTATTTAATTTTAGTGATTGGACTTTGTGCTATTTTTATATTTTACACAGTATTGAGGAACTGCATCTCTTATTTATCTGATGTTGCACTGCATGTGGACTCTGGCTTTTTGGGGTTTCAGTTTAAATTTTGTCTTTTTACTTTTACTTTAGATTGTGGTTACTTATTTTGTACTTGGTGAGGGTCGATGTTGTGAGTGTGTGACTGAGGTCAGGTGTTCTGTTAACATGGAGTTTGTACATAAAGATCTATACTGTACTGTTGTAATTTGACTTGTTCAGCTTTTCAAATAGGTGTTTGGATGTTCCAGGGCCCACTGTAGTATTTAGAGTGACGCTTTTTTTGGATGGGCTTCTTATGTGAGTTTTTGAAGTTTGTGCTGATATGGTATGGTATGATAGGTTTGCTCTTTGTTGTAGGGTTTTTGTATTAGTTCACAATATGCCTGGTACTGGAGAATAATAACATAGTTAATGAAGGCAGATAAAGACCAGTATGGTCCATCTAGTCTGCCCAGTAAGATGGCAAGAGTAGGTGTACCTGCCGCTCTGTGCAGGACACCCCTCCCCATGCCTTGTTTAGGGGTGTACCCACCACTCCGTGTAGGGCGCCCCTATTTGTTGAGAAATTAGATAGTTGAGTTTATTTTGATTTTATCCTGTTGCTGTAAAGGGATCCACTGTGTCTGTCCCATGCCATTTTAAATTCTGTCACTGTATTTGCCCCCACCACTTCCATCGGGAGGGCATTCCAAGCATCCACCACCCTTTCAGTGGAAAAGTATTTCCTGCCATTGCCTTTCAATTTAACCCCTTGCAGCTTCATGTTATGCCCTCTAGTTTTACAGCTTCCCCCTCTTTGGAAGAGGTTTGTTTGTTCATTATTTCTCTTTAAATATTTAAAGGTCTGAATCATATCTCCCCTGTCCCTCCTCTCCTCGAGAGTGTACATATTTAGGTCTTCAAGTCTTTTCTCATAAAGCTTCTGACACAGGCTCCAAATCATTTTGGTCGCCTTCCTCTTAACAGTTTCCAGTCTTTTTACATCCTTTGCAAGATATGGTCTCCAAAACTGAACACAGTATTCCAAGTGAGGCCTCACCAGTGACTTATAAAGTGGCATTAGTACCTCTTCCTTTCTGCTGGTAATTTATCTTTGTATGCAGCCCAACATCCTCCGGGCTTTGCCACCGCCTTGTCTCAATGTTTTGCCACCTTGAGATCCTCAGAAATAATCACACCAAGGTTCTTCTCCTGATCCGTGCACACCAACCTCTCGCCTCCTATCGTGTACATTTCCCTTGGATTTCTGCTTCCCAAGTGCATGACACTGCACTTCTTCACATTAAATCTTAACTGCCAAGCATTAGACCATTCTTCCAGCTTTTGTAGATCTTTCCTCATGTTAACCACTCCCTCAGGGGAGTCCACTCTGTTGCAAATTTTTGTGTCATCTACAAAAAGACAGACTTTTCCATTCAGTCCTTCAGCAATATCACTCACAAATACATTGAACAGTGCCGGGCCCAGGACCGAACCCTGGGGCACCCCGTTAATCACCCTCCTTTCATCTGAGTGAGCTCCATTTACCATCATGTTCTGTCAGTCAACCAATCTCTGATCCAGTTCACCACCTTGTGACCTATCCCCAAACTACTGAGTTTATTGATAAGCCTCCTATGAGGAACAGTATCAAAGGCTTTGCTGAAATCCAGGTAGATGGTAGTGGTTGTTGTTGTTGTTAGTGAGATGATCAGAATCAGATTTTTTTTTTAAATATTGAGTTCTGTGGGTGAATGTCCTGGTTCTGCTCTGCACCTACTATGGATGCAAAATATATATTGAAAAAGAAAAAGCAGTTTATAACAACAACATAAAAATGAGTTATAATTTAGTTTTATAAACTGTGCTGTTGGTTCTTGCTGTCTTTTAGTTCCTTGGTGTGCAAACAGGACCGTACCTAGACCTGTGCAAGCGGTGCAGCCGCACAGGTCGCAAAGGCTTGGGGGGCACATTTCGGCTGTCTGCTGTTGCCCTGCCGCCACTGGAAGAACAATAGCAGGCAGCCAAAATGCGCTCCCCAAGCCTTTTTGTAGCACTTTAAGCAGGTCTGGTCCCTCCCTCCTCCGACGCAATGTGAGAGCAGGGAGGGACAGATCTGCTTAAAGTGCCGGTGCCTTTCAGATCGGGCGCATGCCCCCCTCCTCCTCCCCATACCTCCATCCAGCGCTGTCTGCTCTTTCCCTGCTGCCGGTGCCGCCGTGAAAAAAACAGAGGGTAGCAGCAGCAGGGAAAGAGCAGGCAGCACTGGACGGAGGTATGGGGGGAGAGGGGGGCGTGTGCCTGAGCTGCAAGTCGCACGGGATGCAATTGCAGCTCGATACGGCCCTGTGTGCAAACATCTTGCATTTCCTCCATATAATCTAATCAGCTTTTTGGTTTGGATTTCTGAAAAAGCCCCTCCCCCCTCAAGGAGTGGCACACAGCACTGTCACTGGAACATCCAGCAGGCTAGTTATTCTTACCCACAGTGCCATCTGCCACCTCCTGCCCTTAGGCAGGCAAGGCTGGATCAACCACATCCCCCGGCATAGGCAGGAGGAATAATCTCTCCAGGAACAACTCAGGAGCTGTCATGCTAGATGAGCAGAGTCCAGAAGCTGGAGATGAGGCACCACACACAGGCAAAACAGCAATCCCTGAAAGAAGACATAAGAGAGTTAAGGCAAGTATCACAACAGCACGATCTAAGGCCGCCGCAGCCTGAAGGTACGCATTAACTGTGCTTTTACTACAAAGTGCATTACAGGCGCTAGGGTAGGATTGTGTGTTGGAGCCATTTGGCAGAACGCAAGTACAGACCACATGACCTCCAGGCATACAATAGGAGAAAACACTACTAGCACATACAGAAAACGTCAGGAAACTCCCACATCGTGCTAACAGTTGCCAGAGATCTACCCCGAATTGCGTCCCACAAAGATAGAATTAGGAGCTCCCAAAAAGGACAATGACGAGGTCAAGCCTTCTCACTCACCCTCTGAGAGCCCTAGGTAGAGGATCCGTGCCGGGCGCATGTCTACTCCCCTGATACTGTTTCACTGGCTTTTGCAGTATTGTGTTTAAGGTGGCTGGCAGGCAGATCCCTCTGAGAGCCTTCTGCAATCTTCAGGAGAAAGTAGAGGGAAACAGAGAGGAAGGAGGGGATGTTAAGGTTGTGTGAGGCTGCTACACTCTTCCATATCCTTATCATAAGTGTGTGGTGCTGAACCAAATTTTCCCTCCTCCTATGGCTACCGAAAAGACCGCAGTCATCCAGGTTAGCTTTGTGTGTCTGATGCAGAAGGGGCTGTTTCTTTACTCAAGCCTTTGGTACCTGATTCTTTATTTGGACAGTCTGCCCCCCCCCCCCTTTGTGTTCTGATACACTCATTTTGGGGGGTATTCTTTGTTGTGCTACTCTAGTTCACTTCCTGTTGTTTTCTCAAACTGTTCTATTTTATGTTGTCTATGCTTATCTGTTTATGACTTTCTTATTTTTTATTTATGCACATTTAACATTCTTTATATACACAGAAAGAACAAAGGAAGTAACGATTACCCACAAAAACTGGGAGCAAGGTATAGGAAATATAAGAAAACCACAAGCAGAAAAACATTATCTGATAGGACACGTATGAGGTGCTATCAGTCTTAGGCAGCAATATCAACAGGTTTAAGACCTTCCTTAGATACTAAAAAGTTCAGCAACTGTTTTGGTTCAAAGAAGAAGACATCTTTAGATTGAAAGGAAATAACACAACGACAAGGAAATTTCAAATTAAATACTGCTTCCCAGTGCCGGGACCCAGGGTTTTAAAGCCAGGAACGCCTGTGTTTCCTGAGAAAAATCAGGAAATATTTGAATTTTAAACCAAAAAACAGAACATTCATATTACATAAATATAAACACAAGGCCAAGTTTCTGTTTGGCTGTAGAGCAAAAGTTACCAGCAGTGTTGATCTCTCCGTCACAACCGCCAAAGAACTTTCTAAAAATCCAGTTAAGTCCAGTGAGTCCTGAGATAATACAGGACCTCCAGACAATTTAGAAACCTTTTTCAAGGAAAGGTGTTGAGTCCTAACCACTGGAGGGAAAGACTCAGCTGGAATCTCCAACATCTCCGTAAGATATCTGTGAAGCATCTCAATAGGTGCAACTACTGGAGACTTCTGGAAATTCAGGAGGCGAAAGTTATTATGCCAACTCTGGTTTTCCAATCTATCCAGCTTATGGGCAACCTGCATCTTCTCCTTGATCACTGCCGCAGCAAAGTCCTGTTGTTCAGTCGACTGGGCCTCCAAGATACCCAGCCGGGTTTCCTGCTGGATCTGCTCACGAGCAAGACCTTCCATAGTCACACCAATAGCACCAACATCTTCCTTCACTTTAGACAAACTTCAATTTATAGAAGATTTTAAACTGAAGATGGCCTCCCAAAGGAGGCATCATTTAGTATGAAGACAGGCATCATTTGGTATGAAGACAGGGTCTTCTAGTGCTCCATAAGAACATAAGATATGCCATACTGGGTCAGACCAAGGTCCATCAAGCCCAGTATCCTGTTTCCAACAGTGGCCAATCTAGGTCACAGTACCTAGCAGTTTCCCCAAAAGACACAGGTTCCACCATGCTTGTACTGGGGCAAGCAGGGGATATCCCAGGTCCCCTTTAATAATGGTTTATGGATTTTTTCTCCAAAAACTTGTCCAAATCTTTTTTTAAACCAGCTACACTAACAGCTTTTACTACATCCTTTGGTAATGAATTCCAGAATTTGATTACATGTTGAGTGAAAAAATACTTTCTCTTATTAGTCTTAAATAGGTTACACTGTAGCTTCATTGCATGTCCCCTAGTCTTTCTATATTTTGATGGTGTAAACAATCGATCTACGTTTACCCGTTCCACTCCATTCATTAATTTATAGACCACTATCATATCTCCCCTCAGTCGTCTCTTTTCCAGGTTGAAGAGCCCTAACCTTTTTAGCCTCACTTCATAGGAGTATCCTTCCATCCCCTTTACTATTTTCTAATAACGCCATATCCTTTTTAAGATAAGGCAACCAGAATTGCACACAATATTCAAGGTGCGGTCACACTATGGAACAATACAGAGGTATTATAATATCCGTTGTTTTATTCTCCATTCCTTTCCTTATGATACCTAGAATTCTATTTACTCTCTTGGCCGCCACTGCACATTGGGCAGAAAGTTTCAAAATGTTATCCACGATGACGCCTAAATCTTTTTCCTGGGTGGGGGTTCCTAATGTAGAACCTTGCATCGTGTAACCATAGTTTGGGTTGTTCTTTCCTAGGTGCATAACTTTGCACTTGTCCACATTAAATTTCATCTGCTACAGTATTTGGATGCCCAGTCTTCCAGTTTATCAAGATCCTCTTGCAATTTTTCACAATTTTCATGGATTTTAACAACTTTGAATAATTTTGTGTCATCTGCAAATTTGATTACCTCACTCGTTATTCCCATTTCCAAGTCAAAAAGCAGCAGACCCAGCACAGATCCCTAGGGTATTCTACTGTTCACCTTTCTCCATTGGGATGATTGGCCATTTAGCCCTACCCTCTGCTTTCTATCTTTCAACCAATTCCTGATCCACAATAGTACACTGCCTCCTATCCCATGACTTTTTAATTTTGCCAAGAATCTCTCATGAGGAACCTTGTCAAAGGCTTTCTGAAAATCCAGATACACTATATTAACCGACTCACCTTTGTCTACCTGTTTATTCACACCTTCAAAAAAACATAACAGATTAGTAAGACAAGATCTTCCTTAGCTAAATCCAGTTGGCTGTCTCTCATTAAGCCATGACTATCTACATGTTTAGTAATTCTGTTCTTTATAATGGTTTCTATTATTTTTCCTGGTACCGACATCAGGCTGCCCAGTCTGTAGTTTCCTGGATCACTCCTAGAAGCCTTTTTAAAAATTGGCATTACATTGGCCATCCTCCAATCTTCAGGTATTACAGATAATTTTAATGATAGTTCAGTTCTTTCAACACACTTGGATATATACCCTCTGGTCCAGATGATCTGCTACTCTTCAGTTTATCAAATAGCTGTAATACATCTTCCCGGTGTATCAATATTTCTTTCAGCTCTTCTGCGGTATCACCTTTAAATATCACTTCAGTCTTGGGTAACATCCCTACATCTTCCTCAGTAAAGTCTGAAGCAAAGAATTCATTCAGTCTCTCCGCTATGGCCTTGTCCCCTCTTAGTGCCCCTTTTACCCCTCTATCATCTAATGGTCCAACTAACTCTGTCACAGGTTATTTGCTACGAATGTACTTAAAAAGTCTTTATTACGCATTTTTGCTTCCACAGCAAGCTTCATCTCTAATTCTCTCTTTGCATGCCTTATCAATGCCTTGCATCTAACTTGCCAGTGCTTATGTTGTTTCCAGTTTTCATCAGTTGGCTCCTTTTTCCATTTCCCGAAATGTAGGAGATATTATCAGTAGCAGATAAATACTCATGTATAAATACTAGGTCTGTCTAGGGAAAAGCTACTACCCTCCTTTTACCAGGATTCCATAGGACCATCTAGCAAATAAACCACGTGATAAAATAAGAATTAGCCTTGGTTGTATGAAAATTAGACTTTATTTCTTATAGCAAAAATAGTGGAAATATTAGAACAAATTAGCTTTCTGAGGTAGTATGTTATTCAGCTCTATGTTATAATTACCGAGGGACCTAATCTCTGTTTTAGAAACCATTGTCACTGATTCACATGCACTCTAATGTACAGTAAATTATCTGTCTGTCTAGGCTAGCCCCATCCTCCAGGAGAAATTAAAGACCAGTATCTTAGCTCATGCCAAAACACCTGTGGCTGTGATCAGAGTCTCAGGAATGGAATGAAGTTAAGGTGTGGCAGAGGTCCAACGTTAGCTGAAATGAACTGCGTGGTCATACACTGAGCTGCTAGTCTGTAGGAGAAATTCACTCCATCTCGAGGTTTTGGCCTTGAACACTATCTGACTTTCCAGTCAGAGAGAAAAGGCAAGTGAACAGTCTGTGTCAAAAGTTCTGTCAGCTTCTGTATATTTCAGAGTACTGCAGAGGTGTTTGCTGGGCTTTGTCTGTCTGCGCTCTCTTTGAGTTTTTTCTGCTCACTTCTCTTCTGAGGTCTTTCTCTTTCTCCTCCTCTCTGAGTTCTTTCTCAGTTCTTTCTTCTAAGATGTTTCTCGCTCTGAGTTCTGGGTTTAGGTATAGAGTCGTATAATCTGAAGACCTGGTGATTGGCTGGACTCAAACCCTATATGTCATCTTCAGCAAATCCAATAACAACTAATAGGTGATCCTTTTGCAAACAAAGGTCCATCGTGCTAACGTTGCTGAGGTGCCGGTTCATACATTGTTATTGCAAATGTTAGCACAATGAACGTCTCATTCATGTTCTTTTGCACGTAATCAGCTGGAAAAAATACTTCTAAACAGGCAGAATTACTTGATTTGCAAGTTTTAATGCCAAGTTTTAAACAAGATGGATTCCTGTTTGTTATTTCAGTCTTTGGTTCTGAGCAGGCCCCATCTTGTAACAGGAAGCTATGCTATTGGTTCAGACATTAGTTTCTGAATAGGTACTAGCCCTACAGAAAGATGCTTTTTTGGCAACAACAGCCTCTCTGACTTCATCGTTAAACCATGCTGGCAGTTTTTTGGACTTCCTTCCACTTTTCTTAAAGTGTGGAATACAGCTGGTCTGGGCTTCCAAGATAGTATTTTTAAACAACACCCATGCTTGATGTAAATCTTTAACCTTTGCAACTGCTCCTTTTAGTTTTTTCTTTTTCCTCATTTTATCATAATCTCCCTTTTGAAAGTTAAAAGGTAGTACTGTGGATTTCCTTACAGTCCTTCCTCCATTTATTAAATCAAACGCGATCATGCTATGATCACTATTGCCAAATGGCCCCAACACCCTTATCTCTTGCACCAGATCTTGTGTTCCACTAAGGACTAGGTTCTGAGTCTATCCCCTGTCACCGTCATCCTATGCCCTCTCATTGCAGAGCTTACTTTAAATAGAAAGAGGCTCTCGTGTATTTATTCCACGGAGATATTTAAACATTTCTATCATATCTCCTCTATCCCGCTTTTTCTCTAACATATACATATTAAGATCTTTAAGACTTTCCCCATATAGTTTATAACAAAGACCACTGACCATTTTAGTAGCCACCTTCTGCATCAACTCCATTCTGTTTATATCTTTTTGAAGATGTGGTCTCCAGAACTGCACACAATACTCCAAATGAGGTTGCTCCAGAGACTTATACAGAGGCACTATTACCTCCTTTTTTCTGCTGGCCATTCCTCTCCCTATGCACCCAAGCATCCTTCTAGCTTTCACCGTTGCCTTTTCTATCTGTTTAACCACATTAAGATCATCAGAAACAATCACGCCCAGGTCCGTGGACAGAAGTACTTCCCCGCCTACATTGTACCACTCCCTTGGATTTTTGCAGCCCAAATGCATGACCCTGCATTTTTCAGCATTAAATCTCAGCTATCAAATTCTCAACTATTCTTCAAGCTTAGCTAGATCCTTCCTCATGTTATCTACTCCTTCCTGGGTATATACTCTATTGCAGATTTTGGTATCATCCGCAAAGAGGCAAACCTTATCCAACAGCCCTAATGCAATATCACTAACAAAGATGTTAAAAAGAATCTGACACAGGACAGATCTCTGCGGCTCCACTGGTAACATCCTTCTCCTCAGAGTGAGCTCTCTTTACCTGTACACTTTGCCTCCTACTCAACCAATTTTTAACCCAGTTAGTCACTTTAGGGTCCATCCCTAGGGTGCCCAATTTATAAGTCGTCTGTGCAGAATGGTGTCAAAGACTATCTCCAGGAACAAGCAGGAATGAGTCTTCACATATGGGGTATCGTCGGTACCGACGGAGCTTGCGCGGGAACGCTCCCCAGCGTCCAAAAGGAAAGCTTTTGGGAGCATCCCACAGCGCCTGCGCGCTGCCTTCCCGCCTTTCCTAACTGCCTCTCTCCAGTTCTTCTTTTCTGCGGAGCCAGCAGGTCGTGTTTCCTGTCACCGCTGAAGAATTTCTTATTTTCTTTTATTTTTCTTTAGTCGTGTGTCTGCCTTCTCGACTCCGGACCGGTACCACCGGTCTTTTTTCTTTCTTTTAAAAAAAAAACAAAAAAAACCTACTCTTTCTTACTTCAGTGCATTTTTTCTTCTGGGGCCTTAGGCCTACAGATATATTTTCCTCATGGAAAAACCCGCCTCTGGGTTTAAAAAGTGCACGAAGTGCAGCAGCACTATTTCTGTCACAGACACCCATGATTGGTGTCTAAAATGTTTAGGTCCTGACCACTCCATTGTGGATTGTGAGTCCTGTTCCATGATGTCTAAGAGAGGGTTACAAAATCGGGCAGCCAAGCTCAGTACCCCGTTTCCCTCCGATGCAGCTTCTGTGGCATCGACGTCTTCCAGGGCTGCTTCTTCATCCCATGGATCTCAGGTAACCAAACTTAAATCTGGCCGGTCCTCAAAGAGTTCATCTCCCTCTAAGTATCGAGATGCCCCCGGGCTTACTCTTGAGGAATCCACACCCGCAAAATTACCCCGTCGGGAGGCTCCGGCTTCCAAAGCTCTACCTATGGGGTCACAGGTTGACATCGATGGCTCGGCCTCAACCGATCACCTGTTACAATGTTCTGGGGTACCGGCGGTTACCACCGGTACCGACATCCAGACATTGGTGGCGTCGATGGATCAGAATATTCTGACCATGCAGCGTGCCATCACGGCATTCATACAAGCTGCGACGCCTACGGTACCGCAACAAACCCCGTTGTCGGTACCGGTACCGATTCTGGTACCGGATCCAAAATCGGTTCCGATACCGGTACCGCTTGCATCGACATCAGCATCGACGGCAGCGGTACGCTATCCAGTGATGCCCATCGGTACCGACTCGGTACCGATTACTCCCGATGTCGATACCTCCCGGTACACGTATCGGGCTCTGCAAGAGCATCCAGACAGTCGATACTTCGATTACTCTGAAGACTCTGATACATCAGAGACCTCAATTGAAGCATCGGGGATCCTTCCTCAGGAGCCCTTTTCTCCAAAAAGGAGAATGTCTCCTCCTGAAGACTTGTCTTTTCAGGACTTCATTAGGGAGGTGGCCAAAGGCCTGTCCATCTCAGTGGCCTCTGAAACTGAACCTAGAGCCAAAAAATTAGATATCCTACAATATCCTAAGGCTCCTAAAGAGGCAGCCACCTTACCAATACATGAGATTCTTTATGATCACATGTTGGGCATATGGGAGACTCCTCTTTCCACCTCCCCTCATTCCCGAAGGTTGGACACCATGTATCGTGTTCCTCCTTGTCCTGGGTTTCATAAGACTCAGCTTCCTCACCACTCCATTGTGGTAGAGTCTGCTATGAAAAAGATCAAGAGTACAAAAAGGCACTCCTCTGCTCCTCCAGGAAGAGAATGCAGAACCCTAGATGCCTTTGGCAGGAACATCTTCCAGGCCAGTATGCTTGTAGCCAGAATCAACTCCTATAGTCTCTATATGGGGATGTTTCTAAAAGAAGTTACAGATCATCTGCAAACCTTATCTCCTTTTATGTCAGAAGATAAGAGAGAAGAATATATCACCTGGCTTAAACAGGCACAGGATGTATCCAAGTTTTCCAACCGTGCAGCCTTTGACTCTTTTGAGGGTGCCAGTAGAGCCTCGGCTATTGCCATAGGTGCACGCAGAGTTGCTTGGTTGCAAGCCTCTGATTTGGAATCCTGGGTACAGGATGGTCTAGGTAACCTTCCCTGTACAGGGGAAAACCTCTTTGGCAAAGATTGGCAAGCAAAGGCCAACCAGATGGATGCTGAAAATTCTGCTTTAGATAGACTTTCAAAGTCTACTACTGCTCCTTTTAAAAAGAGGTTGTTCAAAAAAGGATCTTTCCCAAAAAAAGGGAAATTTTCTTCGGGTTATGGTCAGGCCTTTTCTCAAGGTCGTTTTGCTACAAAGAGACAGCAACAACCAAAACAGGCCAAGTCTCAGGCTGCGAGGACTGCTACGGCCCAACAGCCTCAGCCTCCTCGGGGCCTTTGACTTTCCACTAGAGAACTTAGCCTTTCTGGCTCTAGAACATCCAGAGCCTCTCACCATCCCAGGAAGGTTAGCTCACTTTGCTCCCAGATGGGAACAAATCACAGCAGAGCAATGGACCCTCTCCATCATACGAGATGTGTACAAGCTTCATTTCTTAAACCTTCCTCCTCACACCATGGTGAAACAGTTCAATTCTCCAACATCTCTCCTCAACCTTCTAGTTCAAGAGATTGCTACCCTTCTTGCCCAAGGGGCAATAGAAGAAGTACCCCTTCTTCAACAGGGCTCAGGGTTCTACTCCCCCTATTTTCTCATTCCAAAGAAAACATGGGGCTACAGACCCATACTAGATCTCAGAGAATTGAACAAGTTTCTATGCAAGGAGAAATTCAAGATGACTTCTCTCGGAACTCTCCTTCCATACCTCCAGAGTCAGGACTGGCTTTGTTCTCTAGATCTCAAGGATGCGTACACCCATGTTCTCATCCATCCAACACACAGAAGGTTCCTTCAGTTCCTTTACCAAGGAAAGCACTACCAATACAAAGTGCTTCCTTTCGGTCTGGCCTCTGCTCCAAGAGTGTTCACAAAATGCATGGCAGTAGTAGCTGCATTTCTGCGCACTCTAGGAATATTCGTATTCCCATATCTGGACGACTGGCTCATCCGAGCTCCATCCCAGTCAGAGGCCCAGACTTCCCTGGCCTGCACAAGGCGTGTTCTTCAGTATCTGGGACTGGTAATCAACATTCCAAAATCTCATCTCACCCCTACTCAGTCTCTAGAGTTCATAGGGGCCTTACTGGATACCACAACTGCAAGGGCTTATCTTCCCCAGGCCCGTTGCCTACGCTTGGTGCAATTAGCCTCCCAGATTCAGTTAAAATCCCATTTAACTGCTCGAGAGATGTTACAACTCTTAGGCCACATGGCATCCACGGTGCATGTGGTTCCTTACACTCGCCTTCACATGAGGGCAGCTCAGTGGACCCTATCCACCCAATGGACTCAGGCATCAGGTTGCCTGTCAGACAAAATAGCAACCTCCAGTCGCCTCTTTTGGTCCCTCCACTGGTGTAAGTCCACTCAAAATCTGTTGCTGGGGTCCCCCTTTCAACAGGTGTTACCCCAAGCAACCCTTACAACAGATGCCTCTCCAAAGGGTTGGGGAGCTCATCTACAAGATCTCTCGACCCAAGGCATCTGGTCTCCACAGGAGACATCTCTACATATCAACCTCTTAGAGCTCAGAGCAATCTTTCTGGCTCTCAGAGTCTTCCACACCCTGCTCAGCTACAAGACAGTCCTCATCCAGACGGACAACCAGGTAGCCATGTTCCACGTGAACAAGCAGGGAGGGACTGGCTCTCTGTCGCTTTGCAACGAAGCTCTGAGATTGTGGGCCTTCGCCAGAGAGCATCAAATCCATCTCATGGCAGTATATCTTCCAGGGGTTTAAAACTCTTGGGCAGACAGACTCAGTCGAGTTCTGCTTCCACACGAATGGTCCCTCCATGGGGACCAGATAGCCAGGATTTTTCGGATTTGGGGTACCCCAGACATAGACCTGTTTGCAAGTCCGTGGAATGCCAAACTTCCCCGGTTTTGTTCCAGGATTCCATGTCAGGGAGTTCAGGCCAGGGATGCCTTCCTCCTTCATTGGGGGCAAGACTTCCTCTATGCCTTTCCACCTACTCCCCTCATCCCCAAAACTCTGTTCAAGCTTCAGAGAGACAAGGGGTCTATGATCCTCATAGCACCACATTGGCCACGCCAAGTGTGGTACCCTCTACTTCTGCATCTCTCTCAAGCTCCCTCCCTGGACCTGGGGTCTGCTCCAGATCTCCTCTCCCAGGAGGAGGGAACCTTGTGGCACCCAAATCCTCAGTCTCTTCATCTCAGGGCCTGGTTGCTGAAGGCCTAGACCTTCAGGATTTACACCTTTCTCAGCAAGTGAAGGATATCCTTCATGCTTCCAGAAAGCCTTCCACCAGATGTTCCTATGCTTTTAAATGGAAAAGGTTTTCCATTTGGTGTGCAGAGAAGGTCTCAACCCTCTTGCAATACCTTTGAATTCTTTACTAGACTATTTGCTGCATTTATCCCATGCAGGCCTTAAAACAAATTCAATCAGAGTCCATTTGAGTGCTATTGCAGCATCCCTTAAGCCTCTCAATGGACAACCTATTTCCTCTCATCCTCTTATTACAAGATTCATGAGAGGCCTTCTTTTGACTAAACCTCCCATTAAACCACCTCCAGTGGCATGGGACTTGAATCTGGTTCTTGGCCAGCTTATGAAGCTACCCTTTGAACCCTTAGCCACTACCTCCTTGAAATTCCTTTCCTGGAAGGTTATTTTTCTCATTGCAGTCACCTCAGCTCGCCGTATCAGTGAGTTGCAAGCTTTAGTGGCTAATCCTCCTTATACAAGGTTCCATCATGACAAGGTAGTCCTCAGAACTAATCCACACTTTATGCCTAAAGTGGTCTCACCTTTTCATCTGAACCAGGAGGTGTATTTACCTGTCTTTTTTCCAGGACCTCATGCATCAAGTGCAGAGAGGAATCTTCATACCCTGGATTGTAAAAGAGCACTTGCTTTCTACTTACAAAGGACACAGCAACATAGAAAGTCCTCTCAACTTTTTGTTGCTTTTGATCCTTCTCATTTAGGACTTCCAGTCTCTAAGAGAACTCTGTCTAATTGGATTGCTCGGTGTATTTCCTTCGCCTACCACAGTAAGAACCTTTCTCTGGAGGGCCATGTCACAGCTCACAATGTGAGGGCCATGGCAGCCTCTATGGCTCATCTCAACTCTGTGTCCATCGACCAAATCTGTCGAGCAGCCACCTGGGCATCGGTTCATACCTTCACAGCCCATTACTGCTTGGACAAGGACTCCCTCCGGGATGCCTTGTTTGGTCAGGCTGTTCTCAAACAACACCTGTTCCATACCTAATCAACTCCTACCCTCCATCCCTGACTGGATGCCTGAGATTCATGGGTGGAGGTGGAGCCCTTCCCAGGGACTCACAATCTGGGTGATCTCCCAGGCATCTCTAGCTGGGGAGTCCCCATATGTGAAGACTCATTTCTGCTTGTTCCTGGAGATAGCACAGTTACTTACCTGTAACAGGTGATCTCTGGGAACAGCAGGAATAAGTCTTCACAACCCACCCACCTCCCCTAGGAGTTGTATCTCTCTATCTATCTTTCCTTTCCTCTCTCTCTCTTTGTCTCAGCTTTAAAACTCGAACTGGAGAGAGACAGTTAGGAAAGGCGGGAAGGCAGCGCGCAGGCGCTGTGGGATGCTCCCAAAAGCTTTCCTTTTGGACGCTGGGGAGCGTTCCCGCGCAGGCTCCGTCGGTACCGACGATACCCCATATGTGAAGACTTATTCCTGCTGTTCCCAGAGATCACCTGTTACAGGTAAGTAACTGTGCTTTACTGAAATCCAAGTACACCAGATCTAGGGCAGGCTCTCCCTCGCTCCAACTCTCTGGTTTCCCAGTCAAAGAAATCAATCAGGTTTGTCTGATAAGACTTACCTCTGCTAAACCCATGCTGCCTCAGATCCTGCAATCCTGAAATCTCACTATACTCTGTTTTAGCAGCATTTATATTAATTTACTCACCAGAGGGGTTAGACTAACTGGCCTGTAGTTCTCAACCTCATCCTTACTTCCGCTTTTGTGTAAAAGGAACACACGTGCCTTTCTCCAGTTCTCTGGGACCACTCCTGACCCTAAAGAAACAGTGAAAAAGTCAGTCAGTGGAGCCACTAGAACATCCAAGTCCCTTCAATAGTCTCGGATGTATCCCATCTGACCCCACCGCTTTGTCTGCTTTTAGTTTAGCTAGTTCCTCACAAACACAGTCTTCTGAAAATCATTCAAGATCCCCTTCACTTCTGCTCCTATTTGTGGATGTTTTCCGAGTCCTGCTCCTGACCCTTCATCTGTGAACCCAGAACAAAAATATGTGTTAAGCAATTCCACTTTTTTTATATACTTTATTTAAACATCACCACTCAACAATAACAAAGCCAGTACAGTCAAACTCCAGAGGGGTGGACTCTCATCCCCATCCAGAGACCCATAACAGAAGGTGGAGACAGTTTTCAAAATATACCCCCACCTCCCACCCTCCCCCCCCCGTCCACTACCCCCCCTCCTCGCAGTCGCACATCCACCCTAGCTTCACCCGATTATCTCCCCTTCCCACTACCCCCAGTTATCTACCCATTTGCAGAATCTCATTCCGGCATCGGGCCCCTAGTCTTCCAATGTATGGGTCCCACACCAATAGGAAGGAGGTCCAGCTCTTGACACTGCCCCGTGCACGCCACCGCTCTGCCAGCATTAGCTGGTGAAGGCTATTACGCCACTCCCCAAAAGTCGGGGGGTGCTGGTCGCGCCACATGCGTAGGATAGGACCCTTACCCACCAGACAGGCCTTTCGCAGGAACAATCGGTCCGTTCGCCGGGGTGGATAAGGAGGATCAAGTTTATCCAGGACCACAAATGCCCCCGTCCACCGCACTCTTTGCTGTAGTAGCCCAGTGACATACCTTGCTATTCTACCCCAATAGGGTTGGATATGAGGACAGGCCCACCACATATGCCATAAGTTAGCTAAAGGAGCCTGGCATCTCGGACAGCGGCCATCAGTCGTCAAATGGCTACGCAGGGCCCGCCTAGCAATTCCACTTTATACTCATCAGCTTCTACATATTCCTCTTCTTCCCCCTTGAGTCTGACAATACTTTTGCACTTCCTCCTCTCACTAACATATTTGAAAAATGTCTTGTCCCCCCATTTTATTGCATTAGCTATCTCTTCTTTTTTATCTTTGCTCCCCTGACTACTTTCCAAATATTGTTGCTTGTCTTCCTCTGTGATCTCTTGTATTTTATGAAGGCCACTTTCTTTTTCTTCACCTTTTCAGCTACTTCTTTGAAAACCATAGTGAATTCTTTTTCCTTTTATATTTATTTACCTTTCTAACAAAAAGGTTTCTTGCCCTTAAAATACCTGCTTTCAGTTTTGCCCCCTTCACATCTGGGTTCTGTTAGAGTTGTCAGAATAGTTCTCCCTGTAGAGAATCCAGGATCTCCTTACTTCTAGATGACACTACAGCAGTGATGTGCCAATCAACATCCAGCATGTTGAAATCACCTATCTGTGGAACGTCTCCTTTCATGACAATATTGCATATATCTTCTATTAAATCTCTGACCACTTATTCACCCTGTGAAGGAGATCTGTATATCACACCAATGCAAATGGATTTCCCGTTCTCTCTTCCTAGTTTAACCCACAGTGCCTCCTCGCTCTCTTTTAAGTCCTGGAATTCTATAGCTTTAATATTTTTTTTTGCATATACAGTCAAACCTCGGTTTTCATGATTAATCCGTTCCAAAAAGTCTGACTAAAACCGAGACGGACTAAAACCGAAGCAAGATTTCCCATAGGAAATAATGTAAATTCAATTAATCCGTTCCAGACACCCAAAAATATTGACAAAAAGTACATTTTATAGAGAATAACTATATTTGTACATACAGAAAACAATGAGAAATACATATAAATGACTAATGAAATGGATAAATGAACATTTAACATCACATTTAACTTTATTGAAGACTCTTGTTGAGGGGAGAGGGAGGAGGAGATACCTTAGGACACCAATGTGATCGCTGACTCCGTCTCAACAGCATACCCCGCAAGAGAAAGAACTGCCTGCCACATTCAGTCAACATCTCCTGCTTACCCCTCAACATCTCCTGCTACCTCCGAGCCTGAGGGGGCGCTCCAGAGAACAGGCAGGCGGTGGAGAGATCGGGGCCTTCCTCTCTGCAATCCTTCCATGTCTGGCTCGAGGATGTTGCTCACCTGGGCAGGCAGTGTACTGTTTGCAGGCACACGCAACAGCTGGGTTTGAAGTCTGCCAATCTCCAGATCTCCTTCACGCACACGCGATCGGTGAGTCCGGGGGGGGGGGGTAATGCTGCCGGGACTGGGCAGGCAGTGTACTCTGCAGGCACACGCACACGCGATCGGTGAATCGGGGGGGGGGGGGGGGGGCTGTACGAAAACCGAGGCTATCGACGAAAACCGAGACAACATCTGAGTGGGGAAAAGACGTCGAAAACCGAAACCGACGAAAACCGGGGCAACCGATAACCGAGGTTTGACTGTAGTGCCATTTCTCCTCTTCTTCTTCCTACCCTGTCTTTCCTGAATAAAGTATAGCCCGGTATAATTACATCCCAGTCATGGTTGTCCGTGAACCATGTCTCCGTAAATGCCGCTAAATCCAAGTTAACCTTTTCCATTAAAGCCTCAACATCTAGGATCTTATTTCCCATACTATGGGCATTTATGCACACCGCTTTCCAGATGTTGCCCCTTTTACCCATTTCAACAAAGGTATTTAATATTTTATTTATCTGAGGGCTTTCACTTACCTGGGGGCTTTCTTCAACCTTCCACAACAAATGTAGTTTAAAGCCCTCTTTAGTAGGTTGCCAGTCTGCTGTGGAAGACACTTTGAGCCATCTTGGATAGGTGGACACCATCTCTGCTCTGCAGCCCTTGGAAAATCAGCCCATGGTCCAGAAATCAAAATTCTCTTGATGACACAATCTACACAGTAATGCATTTATCTCCAGGATGTGAGCTTCTCTGCCTCAGCCTTCACACTCAACAGGGAGGATTGATGAGAACACCACTTGCGCACCTATCTGCTTCACTCTCTGTCCCAGAGCCATTGTTGTCACTTTTGATACACTCAGAGGCATACCTTGAAGTGATTGTTTCCGAGGATCTCAAGGTGGTGAAACAGTGTGACAAAGTAGTGGCCAAAGCCAGAAGAATGCTGGGTTGCATACAGAAAGGAATTACCAGCAGAAAGGAGGAGGTACTAATGTCACTGTACAAGTCGCTGGTGAGGCCTCACTTGGACTATTGTGTTCAGTTTTGGAGACCATATTTCGCTAAGGATATAAAAAGACTGGAAACGGTTCAGAGGAAAGTGACCAAAATTATGTGGAGCCTGCGCCAGAAGACATATGAGAAGAAACTTGAAGACCTAAATATGTATACGCTAGAGGAGAGAAAGGACAGGAGAGATATGATATAGACTTTGAATACTTAAAGAGTATTAATGAACAAACAAACCTTTTATCAAAGATGGGGGAAGCTGTAAAACTAGAGGGCATAACATGAAACTGCAAGGGGGTAAACTGAAAGGCAATGTCAGGAAATACTTTTTCATCGAAAGGGTGGTGGATGCTTGGAATGCCCTCCCGATGGAAGTGGTGGGGACAAATACAGTGACAGAATTCAAAATGGCATGTGACAGACATAGTGGATCCCTTTAAAGCAACAGGATAAAATCAAAATAAACTTTACTATCTCTTATATCTCAACAAATAGATGTTACCTGCATAGTCCGATGGCTATATCCCTAAACAAAGGCATGGGGAGGGGTGACCTGCATGGAGCAGCAGGTGCACTTACTTTTGCCACTTGCTGGGCAGACTAGATGGACCATGCTGTTCTTTACCTGCCATCATATACTATGTTACTATATGTTAGCAGTATCATTTGTGCCGACATGAATGAGCAACATCAGGTAATAGTCAGTAGGTTTGATGAGTCTCGGCAAACTCTCCGTAACATTTTGGATTTTGGCACCTGGCAGACAGCACACCTCTCTGGACAACAAATCTGCCTCAGTACCCCTCAGAAGAGATTACTACTACTACTACTAATCATTTGTATAGCACTACAAGGCATATGCAGCGCTGTGCATAAAGATGTAAGACACAGTTCCTGCTCATCAGAGCTTACAATCTAATCAAGATGAAAAAACATTGCAAAACTGGGGACTAGAATATAATAAGATACACACTAGTGAACAAGAGAGTGAGGGGTATCAGGATCCCAAAGCAGCCCCACCAATCACCACTATCCTTCGCTTCCTTGTGGTCACTGATTCCACAACTTTGGGGTTCTTGAGCTCTGGTTCTATCCTTTCCTGGGATGCTTTTACCTCCCCCACTTCCAGGGCTGCATACTGGTTCTTCATTTCAAGGGCTGAAGGATTTGGGTTGTTGATTCTGCAGGCTCTGGTAACTCATGTCCAACTCTCTTCATCCTGTAGCATCCCATCTTCACTTCTGTTGGAGAGTTTGGATGCTTTAAGAAGCATCTCATCAATGTACTTCTCTAACAGCAGAAAAATAACTTTACCCAAGAACACAAAAAATTCCTCTTTTGCAATAAAGCAGAAAAAGAATTAGCTTTTAAAAATTAAAAGCAAAACCCCTTTAAGAACAGAGCAGAGATGGCGTCCATCTGTCCAAGAAGGGTTGATGTGACTTTAGTAGCAGATTGGCTAATCTACTGAAGAGGGCTTTATGTTTAAATCTTTTTATTATTAACCAAAACTTCAACCTTTCCAGTACAATGGCATTTGAATACATCATTGAACATTTTCAAACAACATAACTGGTAATACTCAAATCATTTACAAATTTATATTTATATTTTACCCCTCCCCCGTGCCCCCCGTCCTCCTCCCCCCTCCCCCCTAAATTGATTCCCTTATCTTGTGGTGTTAACCTTCTCCTTAGCATTTTTCCAGTGAGCAGGTGCTCTTATACCCGCCGGAGATGCAATACTTAGAATTTTTTCCCCAATCACCACCCAGAGATTCGTAACACTTAAATCTATGGCAGTCTTGCTCACCTTATATTTCTGCCCCAAATGATCCATGTATACAGTAGTATTGTGAGCATTATCTAACACGTCATTATTATAATCATCCCTTCCCCTCCCCCCCCATTTCCCTCCCCTCCCTTTCATCCCCACCTCCCCTCCCTCTATTCCTTCCCCCCTTTAGCTGTACAGGGTCCTTGTTCCTATTATAGTCAACTTATACTGTTAAGATATCATTCCTCCAGGGCCAGCCTGTCCATTGAGCAAGAATGTTGTTTGCACAGGGCCCCGCGTTTCAGGGGGCCCCATGCAAACAACATTCTGCCCATCAGCCCAGGAAAACTTTAAAAGAAAAAACAAACTTGCTGCTGCTGCTGCCGCCGTGACAGCAGCAGAATCAAGTGTCTCCCATGGGGCCCACGCCCGCCCAACAGAGCCCTCCCCCCTGTCCGGCAGAGCCCTCCCTCGATCACTCTCCTCGGCGCGGTTTTCAGAGCTGCGAAGGGGACTCTTTCCCTCTCGCTGCTCTGTTAAGCCGGCCGGGGCTTAACACTCTGAAAACCGTGCCGAGGAGAGTGATCGAGGGAGGGCTCTGCCGGACAGGGGGGAGGGCTCTGTTGGGCGGGCAGGGGCCCCGCGGGAGACACTTGATTCTGCTGCTACCACGGCAGCAGCAGCAAGTTTTTTTTTTAAAGTTTCCCTGGGCTGATGGGGGGAGGAGGGTTAGGACTGGTAATGGGCTGGGGGAGTCTAGAACTGGAAATGGGCTGATGGGGGGTTAGGACTGGTAATGGGCTATGGGGGGCTAGGACTGGAAATGGGCTGATGGGGGTTAAGACTGCTAATGGGCTATGGGGGAGGGGAGGGGAGGGGAGGCTAAGACTGGAAATGGGCTGATGGGGGGTTAGGACTGGAGGTGGATAGTTATCTCCAAGTTATAATGCCCTGTTCAATGCAATGTCAGTTTGTTCAATGTAAACTGCACTGATGCAGAATAGCGCGGTATATAAGAGAATGTAAATAAAATAAATAATAAAATAATGGGCTATGGGGGGGCTAAGACTGAAAATGGGGTGATGGAGGGTTAGGACTAGAAGTGGGATGATGGGGAGCTTAGGACTGGTAATGGGCTATGGGGGGCTAGGACTGGTAATGTGCTGAGTGGAAGGGGGGACTTGAACTGAAAATAGCTGATGGGGACAGGGGCTTGGAATGGAAATGGGCTGAGTGGACGGGGGGCTTGAACTGAAAATAGCTGATGGGAAGGGGGGCTTGGAATGGAAATGGGCTGTGAGGGGAGGGAGCTAGGACTGGAAATGGGCTGAGTGGGGGGGAGCTAAGACAGGAAATGGGCTGATGGAGGTGCTAGGATAGGACTGGAAATGGGCTGTTGGGGGGTGCTGAGATTGGAAATGGGCTGTGGGGGAGCTTGGAATGAAATGGACTCATGGAGGGGCTAGAACTGGAAGTAGGCTGAGTGGAGGGGAGCTAAGATTTGACATGGGCTGATGGTGGGGCTAGGAAAGGACTAGAAATCTGCTGATGGGGGGCTGGGATTGGAAATGAGCTGATAGAGGGACTCGGATAGGACTGGAAATAGATGGGGGAGCTAGGACTGGAAATAGGCTGATGGTGGGGCTAGGATAGGAATAGAAATGGGCTGATGGGGGGCTAGGACTGGAAATGGGCTGATGCGGGGGCTAGAAGGGAGTGGATATTGGGTGGGGCTGGAACTCGAAGGGAGCTGATGTTGGGGGAGGATTAGAATGGGATGGGGCTGGGAGAGTGAAATGGAAAGGGGAAAAATATTTTGTGTGGGAGGGAAGAAAAATCTTCAATTGGCCGGGTATTGGGAGAGTAAGTGAGAATGGAGGGGTAAAATTTGAGTGGATGAAATAGGAATGAGGAAAGAGCAAAAGGAGAAAGATTAGTATGTTAAAGCAGATGTAGAGAGAGAATGGAAAAAACAAGAAGAGAGAAGAAAGGACAAATGGACAGCAGATGATAGAGAGTTAGCAGAAGACACGAAAAAACCAGAAGAAAGTGGCTGGAGCAATTGCAACTGAAAAAAAAATGCACAAAAGGTAGAAAATATCTCTTTATTTTGAATATGTCAGCTATGGGAAATGTGAATCATTAACATCTGCGCTTTATTTAGTACAAGAGGAAATTAATCTATAATTTTATTTCTACAGTGTTGTTGTATATTCCAAGTTTGGTTTTTGGGGTTCCCAGTTTAATTATTGTCTTCCTGTTTCTAAATTGTGATTCCTTGTTTGGTGATGGTCTATGTTCTGCATGTGTAACTGAGCTGAGGTATTCTGTTTATGTAATTCCTATTTGACATTGCCACTTGTTCTCTTTCCCCAGTAGGTGATGTATTGTTATTCTCTGAAATGTATTGGTTTAATATTTGCAGTGTTGCCTTTTGATAGGTAGGGTATGGTGCTTTATGAGTCCTGGTAGTGCTGTTATGATACGGTGGGTTTGCTATTGGTTCTAAATGGGCAGTGTTTGTAGTAGTTCCTAATGTGCCTGGCGGTTGGCACTGGATTATAGTAATGTAGAAATCTCTTAGTCTTTCTTTATCCATACACTCATTGAGAGGCATGTTTACTAAAAGTTAGTGTATGGTAACATTATGCAAATATTTATGCATATAAGGCCCCTTATGCAAATGAGGCCCCACACCCCCCTTGGGCCGCCCCTGCATTCCTTGCCCTGGCCGATACACCCTCTAGGTATGGGGACCAAATCATCAAAAAATGTGCTCTCTTTCGGACATGTCATCTAGAGGACTTTCCCTCCCATAACACCAGTTAGTGCAAGACATTCCTTCACTCCCAATATTACGGCCCCCCTGCCTGTCTCCAATTACGAAGGATACATTGTTTGGTAAGCAGGCAACACTTTCTCACTATCATTCTATTCCCTGCTGTGGTAAGTCCTAGGGGGTCAGGGGCATCAAGAATAGCTAGACCTGGGATCAACATCAATGCCTGTCCCAGCAGTCTCCACAAGAATTGTTGGATCCTATTCCAAAACTTCCCTACTTGTCCACATTCCCAAAACATATGCCCCAAATGTGCCTTCTCAACTCCGCACCATGGACAACCACTGTGCTGCGCGAATCCCGCCTTCCACGCTCTATATGCTGAAATATATGCACGCTCTAATATTCTAAATTGCATATCATGAAGCCTTGCGCCTATAATCGGGAGATTCTTCCTGTTGCCTCTTCCCAGGCAAATGACTCAAGATTAACTCCCAACTTCCTACCCCATTGTGTACTCAGCTGATCATAGCACTTATCTTGAGCAGTATTATTCAAGGCCCTACAGTAGTCAGCAACTGTTATCCGTTCTTTATCTTCGAACTCAAACCATTCCACTAATTTCCCCAAAATTTCCTTTCTCAGGCCTCGCCTCCCATCCTTCATTGATGCCATATAGTGCTTTAACTGCAGGTATGCATAAAAATGTCTCCTTGGTAAGTCATATAGTTTTTTCAGTTCCAAAAAGGTTTTGAGTTCTCCCTCTTCGTTAATTACTTGTCGCATCTGTTGAAGACCCTTTAACGCCCATCCTCGAAAGAAACTTGATATTGTGCTTGGTTTGGTAAATTCACCTCCACCCTCCCCGCCTCATCTTTTAAAAGTGGCACAAACCTGGATCCCTGATTCCGGGCAAGGCAGCGGGCTAATAGCCTCCCCGCCTTATCCCCATACTGGTACAATTGGTATTTATAGTATACTAGAGACTTTTTAGCTCTCTGATGCAATAACGTATTTAAAGCTGCTTGAGTTACCAGCAACTGTGCCTTATTGGCTGTAGTGGGGCTACGAGCAAGGAGCCAGCGTTCTCTGCAGATCTGTTTCTCCATTCTTAGTATCCTAGCTGCCATCATACTTCTCCGGCGAGTATTGTAAGCTATTATATCCCCTCATATGACAGCTTTAGAAGCCTCCCAGAACAGCTCTGGTTCTCCTTTATGGACCTGATTATGCTCCTCATATACCTTCCACTTGCCCATCAAATACTCTTGAAACTTATTATCATGACATAGGTCTAGTGGCAAGCGCCATGGCCCTCTATTACCACCTGCCTGTCCACCTTCCCAATCTGTCCACATGGGAGCATGGTCTGAGATTTCATAGGGTCCGATTACTGCATCTGTCATTACTTGAAATATTTCCTCAGAAACTAATATGGCGTCAAGTCTTGTGCTTGTGCCGTATGCTCTGGACAAATGGGTATAGTCTTGCTCTGTCAGGTGTAGGGCTCTCCATACATCTATGATTTGACACCTTTGGCAAAACCTCCTCAAGTGCCTTGCAATACTGAGGCGATTGCCCCCTTGTCCTCCCGACACATCCATGCTAGGGTCCATGACTCCATTCCAGTCACCCCCTAAAATCATTGGGGATTCTGGCAAGGCATCAATTTCCGCCACCATTCTGGCAAAAAAATTTGGATCAGGTACATTTGAAGCATACACACTCCCCACCAGCAACTTCCGCCCCTTGAAGTCTCCCTGTATTTATACAAACCGCCCTCTGGATCTGCCACAGTCTGTTCCACTTTAAAGCCTACCCCTGTCTTAATTAATATTGCAACCCCTCCTTTCTTCCCCCGCGCAGATGCCCCATAAATTTGTTCTACTCCTCTCCTCTTTAATTTAACCAGGTCCCCTATAGCTTGGTGGGTTTCTTGCAATAGTATAATGTCCCCTTTATGCCGCCTTATAGCATGCAAAATTTTATTCCTTTTAAAGGGGCTCGCTAATCCACATATGTTCCATGAAATTATGCACACCCCCATTTTAAGATCTGTATCAGCTTATCTGAGTATAACTTTTTCCCATATGCATTAGAAGGGCCCTCACAGCCTAGGACCACCCCCTCTTCCAACTACTACTACTGTTGTTCTTCCCCACTTAGTTCCAAGTTGACTCTGTGTGTGTTATACTTTTCCATGTTCCCTGTACCTCCCTCCCCTTCCCCTACTTTTGGCCCCCCCCTCTAATCCTACCCCTAACCCCTACCTAATAAGTCTCCCACACCCTCCCCATGGTCATTTTAGTGCTAAGCCCTCTCCAAACCTCCCCTGCTGTTCCTATGTATCTCTTCCCCTTTCTTGAATGGTATATCCCTCTCCCCGTTACCATCCCCATCTGCCCCCTCCCCGTCTTTTTCTAGTGGCTAGGCCAGTTAATTAGCTCACTCCTACCTTACCCCTCATCAGCCATCAAAATTATTGAAACATTTTAAACCAGGAGAGAAATGTAACCATTACACAATCAAACTATTAACTTTTAGTCCTCTTTCTGCTCCATAGTTGAAAAATACAACCATAACAGTTTCAAACTATTAAACCTTTAGTCCTTTGTGTGTTCCATTCTCATCTCCCTGCAAGCAGTCACCAATTTTTAACTTCTCTCTGACTGCTGTTGACCCACTGCATTTTCATAAGATCCAATAAGGTTCCACATTCCCGGATTCATGTGTTTCCCTTCAAAGTGTCTATGTGGTTACGAATCCATTTGTGTGCTTCTTCTGGTGTTTCCAGTATCACTACCTTCTCATTATGAAAAATCCATAGTCTCGCCGGGTATTGTACCACAAATTTCAGATGCGCCGCTACCAGCTTCTGACACACAGCAGCATACGCCTTTCGCTTTATGCTCAGTTGCACTGAGTAGTCTTGGAAAATCTGTATGTGTGCCCCCTCGTGCATCAAACTCCCTTTAGCTCTTACCGCCCGTAAGACGCCATCTTTTTGCAAAAAGTTCATAAATCTGGCCAGCACTATTCAAGGTCACGTGTCTTCTGGGCGGGACCTTCCCAGCCTATGAATCCTTTCAATAACAATTTGGGTACTATCATCCCCCAGGTTTAATGTGTGCAGCAGGCCCAAGAAGTAATTGCGCAGGTCGGTATCCTTTATGGCCTCCGGTATGCCAATTATTCAAAGATTTTTCTGGCGGCCTCGATTTTCTAGGTCGTCACGTTTTTCGCCCTATTTACTGACTGTTGTCTGCAAAACAGTAATCTCTCTGCCTGCCTGGAGCACTTCATCTTCCAGCGTCGATATCCGTTCCTCTGCTGCTTGTATCCTAGAACCCACAGCCTCCAGCTGTTTACTAATCCCATCCAGTTGCACTCACCACTGCATTAGGTACTTCTTCGGTAGACATCACTGGTTGGCCCGGTGAAGGGGGTCCGTCGGTCATCTTTACTTGAACTGGGCCTGCTGCACTTTTTTCTCGTTCCCGGCGGACTGCCTTCATTGCACACTGCGCTTTACAACTCTCCGCTTGCTGTTTTGACCCCAGTACTATCCGCTGTTTTGACCCCAGTATTCCCTTCACCTTGTTATTTGCCTGATTGGATCATTCATCAGGTCTGTATGCTTGAGATAGCCGCAGACTCAGTTCAGCTCACCTCTGAGCCCACTTTATTAGAGACTGTTAGTAAAGGTTCCACTTCTGCCCACTGGAGGGAGCTCCAGGATAACTAATGCGATCAGTCTCTTTCAAACAATTGAAAAGTAAGCTTCCGTTGTATCTCATTCATTTTTTTTCTCTTCCCCTTTCCTTTTTCTTTCTCACTCCTTCAGCAGTATACAAATCTTCTTTCTGACCTCGGTAGAAGAAATCATGTATTGCAGCTGCACCAGTGTAGCTGCCCAGAGAAATCCGAAGGGAACAATCTTCATTTGCCAGCCAGATGTCTTGGGCCGTTTTCAGCAACTTCCTCTTCCCGCTTGAGTTGCCACGGAGTGGAACGCAGGAGCCATCATGCGTTCCATCACCACATGGCAATGGCCGCAGGAACCCAGATTCCCCCCCCCAAAAAAAAAGTGCAGGCAATTTACCGGGCAGTGGGGCAGAAGCAACAGCAGGGTCCTTTCGTTTTGCTTATCCTCTGGCCAGCTCCTTACTCTCGTGATCGGTGTATGACAACTCAGTCGGGCACCTAAACAGTCCTCGCTGCTCGTCGGATCTCTTCTGCACTGCCCGTTCAAACGGAACTGCACAGGTGCTGACCGGCAACACTAGCTGCGGAAACGGAAAAGCGCTTTAAGGTACCTTAACTTTTAGGATTCTTCTTTTGGCACTGACAATAAGAAATTCCCCCTCGTCTCGGCCGGAACCGCATTGGGGGAAGCCACTTTAGTTGTTTTTGCTTCTCTTCATCAGTCCCCGCCATGGAGCCGCCGCTCTGCAGTGTTGAAGGGTCTAGTAGGTCCATTGCCGCGTGATGAGCCCATTGCACATGAACAGGAGAGATTTTGGGATATTTTCACTATGTCAGTCCTTCAGCAGGGGAAGGCCAGATCGGAGCTACACTAGATTGCGGCCATCTTCTTGTGGGCTCGCGAGCGCCCCTCCCCCCCCGAAGAGGGCTTTAAATTAGATTCATTGGGGATGGATGAAGAAAGCTCCCAGGTAAGTGAAACATTAAAAACCTCTATAGAAATGGGTAAAAAGTGCAACATCTGGAAAGTGTGTATAAATGTCTGTAGCATGGGAAATAATGTCCCAGATGTTGAGGCTTTAATGGAAGAGGCTGACTTGGATTTAGTGGCAGTTACAGAGACATGGTTCATGGATAATCATGAATAGGATGTAATTTTACCAGGTTATACTTTATTCAGAAA